>OX451735.1:1168668668-1170040626 GCA_948472305.1 Vicia faba | reverse complement strand
TATCAACACTCTCGGACCTGTCATAAATGTCAAATTTATGCTGACAAGGTGCACGTACCTCCGGTTCCTCTGAATTTCTTGATGGATCCTTGGCCCTTTGCTATTTGGGGAATTTGATATGATTGGAGAGATCAAGCCTACAACCTCCAATGGACACCATTTCCTCAGAGTAGTCAGCTTCGGCTTCATCAATCTCCAGACTGTTGTCTTCTTCATGACTATCCTCCATGTTGGATGGAGTTGAAAGATCTAGAGCTCTCTTGACTGGTCCTCTAGGTCTTCTTCTCAAGTCCGGGACACCTACTGACTCCTTGGACTTCTCCCTCTTGTATTTGAGAAGGAGAGTTTTCAGATCCTCTTGCCCCTTAGCCATAGCCAGAAACATTTGTTGGAATTGAGTGTTTTGAGCTTGGAGATCTTTCACCGTTCGTTCCATATCCATCTTACTGAAATAAACAGTAGGAAGATAAGGATACCTGTATGGGAGAAGCCTGTCATGATATGACGCATGATATGTGGATGCATATTTTCAAGGATCTCGCGGGGTTAGTAGTCACTTACAGTTTCGGATTGGAGAACTTTGTATCGGTGGATGTCCTTACACGGGAATTAAGCTCACCATGTCAAGTGAGTTGTGGCTTTGACTCCGGTTTGTTGTACTTGATTTTTGACGGAGTTTGGTAAGAGGAAAATAAATCCCCCTTCCCCTTGCTAGACGTTTGGTTCATCACAACCTGCATCAAAGTCCCTTGAGATCCTTGAAATGGTTATTGAAAATGCTATGGTATGATGTTATGATGTTATGTACAAATATGCGAGGTAAGTAAGTGTATATACAAATAATCATATTCATACAAAGCAGACAAGTCCTTAGTTTTAGGCTTGCATGGAGTTTGTAGGTAAGTACCCTCTTGAAATTTAGTTGGCTTAACCTGTCCTAGTTAATAGTGACCGGGTTCTAAGGAATCTCAATATCATTGATCTTTACCCAAAGTTTCGTTCAATAAGCGATTGACTCGCAACCAAACAAAAATCAAGAGTCAAACCTCAATGAGTGTAGCATCGAGTATCAACCAACTTCGGACTGCACCAAAGCCAGTCATCTCACTATGTCCTAATGGCTAAGTTGGTCAAGTAAGGTTCTAAGGTCAGTTGATTCTTCACGACACCACACGGCGGCCCCGTACTCTCCTTGACTGACTCAAGGGTTACCGATACCAACCAAAGTTCCATATCAACGTAGCTACTGCTTCAACCGTGTCGGTATACCCCACACAGTTCCCTCACAGTCTATTATTACTTACTTAAAAGGTGCCCTCAAATCCGGGTGTAGGAGTTAAAACAAACCCAAACAAGGAACCAAAATGTAAAGCAAACAAATCAAACAATGTAAGCACGTAAAGGTGATCTAACCCTAAGGTAACCCCATTTTTAGAATTAAACTCCCCAGCAGAGTCGCTAGTTCTGTGATACGGTGGGAGAACTGACTTGAGGTTTTTGCATTTTATCGCAAATGTTGCGGTTAGCAAGAGTCACCATCGACTTTTCTTTTATACAAAAGGAAAGGTGAAAAAGCACAGGAAAGACCTTTGAGATATTTTCTTGAGTTCGGGGGGTAGATTATGAAAAGGGAAGGTATTAGCACCCTTTTCATCCATGGTTTTCCATGGGCTCTTAGTTACTTGCTAGATCACTTGCTTTTGTTTGAAATTGTGCTTTGTGTGTGGTTTTTTGAAAGTATTTTTGAAAATGGAACTTCGTAATGGTTCTTGTCTCTATAAGAACGCACACAAAGTGTTTGTTTCGAAAAATAGTTCAAAGAGGTGTTTGTGAGATGTGTTTTTGAAAGTGATTTTGAAAAGGTGTCTTTGTGATGATTCTCGTCTCTATAAGAATGCATACAAAGTGTTATCTTTTAAAAATGTTTCAAATGAGAGTGTCAGTGTAAAAATGTTTTTGTTGTGAGCAAGCGAGTAACTAAGAGTGAACCTACCTACTTAAAAGGTATTAAATGTTCTTTTCCTCCTCCTTTAGATGTTGCTATCTTACCATTGATTTGGTAAGAAGCCCCATCGTTGGATGTGAAGGGACAGGCGTTTAGGACGTTTGTATAGTCATAGAAGGCAACATATGAGACGTTTTAGCAATGTCGTTTTAGGGACTAGATCGTTTACCGAAGGCAACATAGATGGTCATCGAGGGACTACGATCTTTTATCGAGGGTCTTTTTCTAAAACGCACATGTTCGAGGGACATGACTATTTTCCGATAGGCAACAAGTGGAATTACCCTAGAGGTGCATGTGTGAATAATGTGTTTGATTTTCATGCATTTAGTCTTTGATTAGGGTTGTCTACTTGTTGATTTTATCTTGCCATACATCCTAGTTACTAACATTTGTATAAAGCAATAAAAAGTGCAAAAACTAAATCCTACACTATTACAACCATATTGAAGTGCATAGAAATGTAAAGGAAAAAATTAGATAAAAAGAAGTAAAAGAGAGCTCCTTCGATTCAGGAAGGAGCATCCTTCTATTTTCATTCTGTTGGCCTCCTTCGATTAGGGCTAGCACCAGTGTATGGCGAAGCCTTCTGGTTCTGCCTTGTTGCCTTGTTGCCTTCTTCGATTGGAGATTGAAAGCAGTAAGGGAATGCCTTTCGACTGAGGGCTGGCACCAGTGTATGGCGAAGCCTTCTGGTTCTTCCTTGTTGCCTTGTTGCCTTCTTCGACTGGATGTTAAAAGCAGTGAAGGAATGCCTTTCGACTGAGCCTGGAAGTCAACATGGTTTGCCTCCTAGTTGTCTCTTTCGTTTGACCTGGAGAAAGAGGGTAGAAGCCAGAAGCTTCATTTCCTATTTCTTGTTTCTTTCGTTTAAAGCATTAAATGGCAACATGACCTAAGGTCACGCTAGTATTTGTCTTGTAAACATTTTAATAGTTAAAGCAAGTTAAGGTAAACAGAAAGCACAACGAAAGGGTTAGCTCTGAAAAATACGTTAAAAGGGTGGAAAGGAAAGGAACAATGGTATGTACATGTTTCAAACGAAAGGGAAAATTACTATGCCATGAAACGAAAAGTTCAAAGGTAAGAATAACTTACCTTGCTTCAGGCCTTGAATGGATGTGGGACCTTGAGTGGAGGCCCAGGATGCTGGATTCAAAAGAGGGGGTCAATAGTTATGCTTGGAACGCTGGATTCGAAGGAAGAGAAAAAGCAAGTGTGATGCTTCTTTGATTCGAAGGAAAATGAAGTGTGGTTGTTCTTTAGAATTGAAGGATATGAATGTGATTCTGGGTTTTTGGTGATTTCTCAAGTGTTGATGAACTTGAGAGTTTTGTTGTGTTTGAGAAAATTTGGGGAATTCGTTCCTCTGGTCCCAAGATCCTCTCTAGCTTTGTAAATGTTCCTCTATGTATAGAGAAAAGAATGGACATATTTTAAGTAGCCAGCCTTGCAAAACAATAAAATAACAGGTAACGTGAAAGTACATGTGGGGGGCCTCTTGGCAGTTGGGGTGCAGAAGATGTGACTTATGCTTCTGGCCTTGCTTATGCTCAGACCAAAATCAGGTTGAAAGCTGATTTTGTGACTAAAGTACCTTTTATTAAAAAAAAAGGGTATATAGTATTTTTCCAATTTATCCAAGAATGGTATTATCCAATAAATAAACCTTCGAACCCTTAGGAAATGTATCATAAATATGTGTAAGCCTCTGATTATGTAAAGATTTGGAAGCAGCATAGCATTGAAAATGAGATTTGGTCTTGAGTCGAATGCAAGAATGAGCTCGAAACACACTTGTTCGAAGGAAGCCTTTTCCTCAGTCGAAGCTTGTGGTCGAAACAAACTTACTCAAAGGAAGCTATTGCCCAGTCGAAGCTTGGGTCGAAACAAACATAAAGGAAGTCATTGCCTTTTAGCATGAGGGAAGTTACTGGCTTCTGAACCGAAGGGTGTTCCTTCGAGGGAAGCAAGAACTTAGTCAAATCTTATATGAAGATATCTCTTGGCTCAAACAAAACTTGTGAGAGGCAAAGTCTGCAAGAGGCCCTTGGTGCAAGTGGAATCGAAGGATGTTTCAAGTCCAAACGAAGGATGTACCCAAGTTGCATTTGAAGGAGGCTCTTGCTCAAAACGAAGGATGTAATCTAAGTTGCATTCGAAGGAGGCTCTTGCTCAAAATGAAGGATGTAATCTAAGTTGCATTCGAAGGAGGCTCTTGCTAGACTGAAGTTTGCACGTAGGCACACAGAAGGTGAGTGCCCCAACGAAGACTTGCATGCAGGCACTTGTGTCCAAACGAAGACTTTGCCTTGCAGGGGGTACATGTGGCTAGTAGGTCATGGCCTTCAATTGCAAGCATGCAGGCAGCAAAAGGCACAAACGAAGCCTACAACAAGAATTTACAGGCCCAGGCGAAAGAGGCATGCTAATAGCCATTTTGAGCAATCGAAGGAGGCCAAGAGTCAACCGAAGGATGCTGAATCGAAGGAGACCTGTTTTCCTCCAAATTTGGCAAAATTTTATTTTTATCTATTTTATCCCTTTTTGACAGTCTCCTTTTAATTTTGGTACAGGAAAATTCCAAAGTACTTGTGCAAGCTTGAACCTTGAGAATCCTTGTGAGAAAGGCCTTGAAGAATGAGAGGGCAAATTTTAGGGTGCAACAGCTGCCCCTGTTCAATCTTCTTACACTTGAAGAGTTAGGTTGACAAATCTGCCATTCGTGACTTAAAGGTGGAAGATGATTGAACACTAGAGTGCCCAGAAATGTGCACTCGAAGATTAATTATGAATGGGCTTATAGACACCATTTGGAGGAATGGCGAAGATTTGCTGGAGATGGGCATCTAGACGCCATCCAAAGGTGACTGTTGACAGGAAATGGACTAAGTCTGATCTTGATTTTAGCTGGAAAAGAATCAGAATAAATCTTAGACTGCTTTATCTGAACCAGGAGAAATGTCTACCATAAAGAATCAGGATAAACCATTGAGAGATTTAAACTAAACCAGGAGAAATGTCTACCAGTACAGATCAGGATAAACCATTGAGAGATTTAAACTGAACAAGGAGAAATGTATACCAGAAAGAATTAGGATAAACCATCGAGAGATTTAAACTGAACCAGGAGAAATGTATATCAGTAAAGATCAGGATAAACCATTGAGAGATTTAAACTGAATCAGGAGAAATGTCTACCAGAACGGATCAGGATAAACCATTGAGAGATTTAAACTGAACCGGTAGAGGTCTTTGAATTTTCTTTAACTAGAAAGAAAAAAAACTTAGGATCGATTTAACTGAACTAGATAAAAGTCTTGGAATGTCTTCAACTGGAATAAGAATCAGAGAGATCTTAGTTTCGATCTGACTGAACCAGAGAAGGTCTTGAATATCTTCAACTGGAATAAGAATCAGAGAGATCTTAGTGTTGATCTGACTGAACCAGAGAAGGTCTTGAATACCTTCAATTGGAATAAGAATCAGAGAGATCTTAGTGTCGATCTGACTGAACCAGAGAAGGTCTTGAATATCTTCAACTAGAATAAGAATCAGAGAGATCTTAGTGTCGATCTGACTGAACCAGAGAAGGTCTTGAATATCTTCAACTAGAATAAGAATCAGAGAGATCTTAGTGTCGATCTGAATGAACCAGAGAAGGTCTTGAATTAACTTTGACTGGATAAGAATCAGAAAAATCTTAGGATCAATTTAACTGAACCAGAAAAAGTCTTGGAATATCTTCAACTGGAATAAGAATAAGAGAGATCTTAGTGTCGATCTGACTTAACCAGAGAAGGTCTTGAATATCTTCAACTGGAATAAGAATCAGAGATATCTTAGTGTTGATCTAACTGAACCATAGAAGGTCTTGAATATCTTCAACTGGAATAAGAATCAGAGAGATCTTAGTGTCGATCTGACTGAACCAGAGAAGGTCTTGAATTAACTTTGACTGGATAAGAATCCGGAAAATCTTATGATCGATTTAACTGAACCAGATAAAAGTCTTGGAATATCTTCAACTGGAATAAGAATCAAAGAGATCTTAGTGTTGATCTGACTGAACCAGAGAAGGTGTCTACGGGAAAGAATCATCATAAACCGTTGAGAGATTTAAATTAAACTGACAGAGATTTTTTTTGATAATGATGTGTGATGAAGGAAGCTGAGACAATTGCTACTCCAAAAAGATGATGAAGGAATCTTAGACGATTACTACCTCAAAAAGATGATAAAGGAATCTTGGACGATTACTACCTCAGCCGGACGATGAAGGAATCTTGGACGATCACTACTCCAAAAAGATTGTGACCTTTATTTTTTATTTGATCTTTCCTGAAAAGGTAAAGAGTTAATTGTATGCAATGTCATGATGTACGCAATGTCATGATGTATGGATTGCGTAATGATGTTCTCAAAATAAATGAGATTTGTGTGTATATGTATTTTGTATTCATATGCTATGAATGCTATTGAAATGTAATTTTGTCTTGGAAAATAAATCCTTTACAAGTGTTGGGGAGTTATTAAATCCTGGATTGTTGTCAAAGAGTATGTGTTTCTTCAAACTTTGCTTAGAATGTTTCCACCGGGGATTCCTGTTTTATTGTGTGAGGAGAAACTCCGTTGGGGGATATTGAAAACTTTGTGGGGAGAATGTTTATTCTTGCTTGGGAAAAGAGTTCAGGAGTCTCGGTTGTCCGTTTCTCTACTGGGGAGTCGAAGTTGAACTGATATCTGGTCGGGTCCAAGTTTCACAGTAACTCGCTGGGGATTGTAGAGTAGCCTACTGGGGAAGAGGAGTTGTGGTCCTTTGATTTGTAGCAGTCGGAGAGGCAAACTCAAGCTGGGGAATCTGTAATTTGTTGGGGAAATAAACCCTGTTGCCGGTCTTCTAGAGAGGTGATGACTTTGTTGGGGAAAGTCCTCGAGGATTCTTGAAGTTGTCTCAGCTGGGGAAATGTTTTTTTTAGAGATTAAACTTTGGCTGGGGAATCATCCTATGAGAAAGATTTTGGGGAGATTTGTCACTTCCCCTAGTAGTGAGTGTTTGTGGCACTGCCTGGAAATGTTTGACTGTACGTAACCCTTTGTCGGGATTGACATTTAATGCCCCAAGTGACGAAGATGGAGACTTGTTCCTGGTTATTCTGCACTTCTTGAGAGATTTCTTGGAATCTTGACTGGACTGCCCCAGGTGTGCTGGATGGTGACATGTCATATCCCCCAGTTGATAGGAGATTTTGCAAAGGAAGTGTCGTCCTTCTTGAATTGATTTTGTTCACTGAGAGAGCTTTCGTTCCATGGATATTCATTGTGTGAATTTCTCCGCTGTCAAACAAATAGACATATGCAAACAGTGATATTCAAGTAATGCAAAGTTTGCGTTTTTAGCAAGTAAAGAAGTTTGTAATAAAAATTCAACTTAGGGTTTGGAGTAAAGCCTTACAGGAGTCAGGATACCTTTTGTAACAGTATGCTTTCGAACTAACCCATGCTTCAATTAGGACTTTTGAAGGGTTGTAACGTGGCTTGGTTCACGGATTAAGAAACAAAGTTTAAAGGCTCAAAGTGTATTTGTACCCACCCGTTCTTCGTGATGTTCTTCAGTCCTAAGCTTAGTTAATTGTGTGTTTGAACTCCAATTGAGTCTGGAATGACATTTCGGTGATGGTTCAGACGAGTTAAGTTTGTCGAAAGGCAGTCATTTTTTGCAACATTTTCCATGTTGTTGAGGATTTATAGTGACCTCTTTTTGATTTGTTATCCCTGATTTTTGCCTGACTGTTCTTGTTTTGAGATTACAGTCAGCGGGATGCCCCAGTTTTCTTAAGTCTCCTTTGTAGGTTTTGACTTGGTGGGCTTTTCTTTTTTGAGAGATAATGACTGCCTATGTGATAGGAAACCATCACCGTCTTTTGAGTTTTTTGATTTCATTCTTTGTATTACGAGATGAGAGTTTGCGGTTAAACGCGTGTTTGAATTATCTAAGAGACTACCCTTCCCCAAGGTTTTGATTAAAGGTTTCAATTTGTGAAAAAGAAAAAACTTCTACTTCTTTGGCTCGAAGGGGTTGACTAGGGATTATCTTCCTTATAACTCCAGTGTTTAGGATTTGAAAGAATGTCTGTACATCGTCAGTAAGGTCTGTTCAAAAGCATACTGTATGAGATTATGGCATTGTTTTCGTCATCCTCCCTCTAAAGGCTTGTAACTTTTAGAAAGAGTTGGATTTTCATAAAGTGAGTAAAAAAGCATAGTTTAAATGAAATGAAAACAAATGAATCAATTCAAGAAAAACATATGCAATGCATTAATGAAACAAAGTTTGACATTAATAGATAATTGTTTGAATAAGCAAATGAAATTACAACTGAAAATTCAAAATGAACAAAAGCCTCTTTGTCTGAACTTGTCATTTTAGGTGGTGAGCCTTTGAGGGACGGCAGAAGAATTCAGTCTGCCCATCTTGTGTGAATTCCAACATTCCTTCATTGATCAAGTTTTGAATCTTATACTTCAGCGCCCAACAATCGTTTGTATCATGCCCAGAACCATCAGAATGATAGGCACACCTGGCATCGGGATTGTAGCTGGGAGAAAAAGTTTTGGGATTTGGATGAGGTCTTATTGGTGTAATCAGATTCATCCTCAGCATGTGTTGCAAAGCTTGGGAGAGTGGCATGTTGATGTTGGTAAATTGTCTTTTGGGCTCGTCTGGCCTTCGTTGATTTCCCCTTTGATGTTGTTGGTGCGATGCAGAATCAGAGATCAGGACTGCCCCTACGTGTTGGTCATGACAAATCTTTTGACCAATCACTGCATTGGACTCTTTATTCCCATTGTATGGCTTTTTCTGAGCATCAGGAGGTGTAGCTCCTTGGATATTTCCACTTTTGATGCCAGCTTCGACCCTTTCGCCGGTCAGTATTAGCTCGGTGAACTCGGTTGAGGAGCTTTCAATTAGGTGTTTGAAGAAAGGCCTTGTCAAAGTTCTCATGAAGATGTCAATCAGCTCACTGTCAGTTAAAGGGGGCTTCACCCTACCGTCCAGATCTCTCCACTTTTGGGCGTATCCTTTGAAGCTCTTGTTGGAACCCATGGTCATGTTCTACAATTGCATACGAGTTGGTGCCAGATCAGCATTGTACTGATACTGTTTGTAGAAAGCAGCAGCTAAATCCTCCCAGGTGCGGATGCGAGAACTCTCCAATTGATAGAATCATTCAAGTTGAGTCCCTACTAGGCTTTCTTGGAAGAAATGGATCTAAATTTTTGAATCAGTTGTATATGGTTGAATCTTGCGGACATAAGAATTTAAATGCATCTTAGGGAAAGATACTCCATCGTACAGGGCAAAGGTAGGGATTTTGAACTTTGGCGGAATGACCACTCCAGAAAACAAACCCATGTCTCCTAAATCCAAGTCGGGTATCTGTTGTATCTCCATAGCATTGAGGCGATCCTCCAGCTGTTTGTACTTGTCAACAGTGTGAGGAGATTGTTCCTCAGAGTAGTCAGCTTCGGCTTCATCAATCTCCAGACTGTTGTTTTCTTCATGACTATGCTCCATGTTGGATGGAGTTGAAAGATCTAGAGCTCTCTTGAATGGTCCTCTAGGTCTTCTTCTCAAGTCTAGGACACCTACTAACTTCTTGGACTTCTCCCTCTTGTATTTGAGAAGGAAAGTTTTCAGACCCTCTTTCCCCTTAGCCATAGCCAGGAACATTTGTTGGAATTGAGCGTTTTGAGCTTGGAGATCTTTCACCGTTCGTTCCATATCAATCTTACTGAAATAAACAGTAGGAAGATAAGGATACCAGTATAGGAGAAGCCTGTCATGATATGATGCATGATATGTGGATGCATATTTTCAAGGATCTCGCAGGGTTAGTAGTCACTTACAGTTTCAGATTGGAGAACTTTGTATCGGTGGATGTCCTTCCACGGGAATTAAGCTCACCATGTCAAGTGAGTTGTGGCTTTGACTCCGGTTTGTTGTACTTGATTTTTGATGATGTTTGGTCAGAGGAAAATAAATCCCCCTGCCCCTTGCTATACGTTTGGTTCATCACAACCTGCATCAAAGTCCCTTGAGATCCTTGAAATGGTTATTGAAAATGCTATGGTATGATGTTATGATGTTATGTACAAATATGCGAGGTAAGTAAGTGTATATATAAATAATCATATTCACACAAAGCACACAAGTCCTTAGTTTTAGGCTTGCATGGAGTTTGTAGGTAAGTACCCTCTTGAAATTTAGTTGGCTCAACCTGTCCTAGTTAATAGTAACCGGGTTCTAAGGAATCTCAATATCATTGATCTTTCCCCAAAGTTTCCTTCAATAAGCGATTGACTCGCAACCAAACAAAACTCAAGAGTCAAACCTCAATGAGTGTAGCATCGAGTATCAACCAACTTTGGACTGCACCAAAGCCGGTCATCTCACTACGTCCTAATGGCTAAGTTGGTCAAGTAAGGTTCTAAGGTCAGTTAATGCTTCACGACACCACGCGGTGGCCCTGTACTCTCCTTGACTGACTCAAGGGTTACCGGTACCAACCAAAGTGCCACATCAACATAGCTACTGCTTCAACCGTGTCGGTATACCCCTGCACAGTTCCCTCACAGTCTATTGCTACTTACCTAAAAGGTGCCCCCAATTCCGGGTGTAGGAGTTAAAATAAACCCAAACAAGGAACCAAAATGTAAAGGAAACAAATCAAACAATGTAAGCACGTAAAGGTGATCTAACCCTAAGGTAACCCCATTTTTAGAATTAAACTCCCCAGCAGAGTCACCAGTTCTGTGATACGGTGGGAGAACTGACTTGAGGTTTTTGCGTTTTATCGCAAATGTTGCGGTTAGCAAGAGTCGACACCGACTTTTCTTTTATCCAAAAGGATAGGTGAAAAAGCACAGGAAACACCTTTGAGATATTTTCTTGAGTTTGGGGGGTAGATTATGAAAATGGAAGGTATTAGCACCCTTGTCATCCATGGTTTTCTATGGGCTCTTAGTTACTTGCTAGATCACTTGATTTTGTTTGAAATTGTGCTTTGTATGTGGTTTTTTGAAAGTATTTTTGAAAATGGAACTTCGTAATGGTTCTCGTCTCTATAAGAATGCACACAAAGTGTTTGTTTCGAAAAATAGTTCAAAGAGGTGTTTGTGAGATGTGTTTTTGAAAGTGGTTTTGAAAAGGTGTCTTTGTCATGATTCTCGTCTCTATAAGAACGCATACAAAGTGTTGTCTTTTGAAAATGTTTCAAATGAAAGTGTCGGTGTAAAAAAAATTTTGTTGTGAGCAAGCGAGTAACTAAGAGCGAACCTACCTATTCAAAAGGTCTTAAATGTTCTTTTCCTCCTCCTTTAGATGTTGCTATCTTACCATTGATTTGGTAAGAAGCCCCATCGTTGGATGTGAAGGGACAGGCGTTTGAGACATTTGTATAGTCATAGAAGGCAACGTATGGGACGTTTTAGCAATGTCGTTTTAGGGACTAGACAGTTTACCGAAGGCAACATCGAGGGTCATCGAGGGACTACGATCTTTTATCGAGGGTCTTTTGTTAAAACGCCCATGTTCGAGGGACATGACTATTTTCCGATAGGCAACTAGTGGAATTACCCAAGAGGTGCATGTGTGAATAATGTGTTTGATTTGCATGCATTTAGTCTTTGATTAGGGGTTGTCTACTTGTTGATTTTATCTTGCCATACATCCTAGTTACTAACATTTGTATAAAGCAATAAAAAGTGCAAAAAATAAATCCTACACTATTACAACCATATAGAAGTGCATAGAAATGTAAAGGCAAAAATAAGATAAAAAGAAGTAAAAGAGAGCTCCTTCGATTCAGGCAGAAGCATCTTTCTATTTGCCTTCTGTTGGCCTCCTTTGATTGGGGCTAGCACCAGTGTATGGCGAAGCCTTCTGGTTCTGCCTTGTTTCCTTGTTTCCTTCTTTGACTGGAGTTTGAAATAAGTGAGGGAATACCTTTCAACTGTGGGCTGGCACCAGTGTATGGCGAAGCCTTCTGGTTCTGCCTTGTTGCCTTATTGCCTTGTTCGACTAGAGGTTGAAAGCAGTGAGGGAATGCCTTTTGAATGAGCCTGTGAGTCAACATGGTTTTCCTCCTAGTTGTCTCTTTTATTTGACCTGGAGAAAGAGGGTAGAAGCCAGAAGCTTCATTTCCTATTTCCTGTTTCTTTTGTTTCAAGCATTAAATGGCAACATGACCCGATGTCACGCTAGTATTTGTCTTGTAAGCAGTTTAATAGTTAAAGAAAGTTCAGGTAAACAGAAAGCACAACGAAAGGGTTAGCTCTGAAAAATACATTAAAATGGTGGAAACGAAAGGAACAATGGTATGTACATGTTTCAAACGAAAGGGAAAATTACTATGCCATGAAACGAAAAGTTCAAAGTTAAGAATAACTTACCTTGATTCAGGCCTTGAATGGATGTGGGACCTTGAGTGGAGGCCCAGGATACTGGATTCGAAAGAGGGGGTCAATAGTTGTGCTTGGAACGTGGATTCGAAGGAAGAGAAAAAGCAAGTGTGATGCTTCTTTGATTCGAAGGAAAATGAAGTGTGGTTGTTCTTCAGAATTGAAGGATATGAAAGTGATATTGGATTTTTGGTGATTTCTCAAGTGTTGATGAACTTGAAAGTTTTGTTGTGTTTGAGAAAATTTGGGGAATTTGTTCCTCTGGTCCCAAGATCCTCTCTAGCTTTGTAAATGTTCCTCTATTTATAGAGAAAAGAATGGACATATTTGAAGTAGCCAGCCTTGCAAAACAATAAAATAATAGGTAACATGAAAGTACATGTGGGGGGCCTCTTGGCAGTTGGGGTGTAGAAGATGTGACTTATGCTTCTGGCCTTGCTTGTGCTCAGACCAAAATCAGGTTGAAAGCTGATTTTGTGACTAAAGTAACTTTTATTAAAAAAAGGGTATGTAGTCTTTTGCCAATTTATCCAAGAATGGTATTATCCAATGAATAAACCATAAAACCTTAGGAAATGTATCACAAACTTGTGTAAGCCTCTGATTATGTAAATATTTGGAAGCATCATAGCATTGAAAATGAGATTTGGTCTTGAGTCGAATGCAAGAATGAGATCGAACCATACTTGTTCGAAGGAATCCTTTTCCCCAGTCGAAGCTTGTGGTCAAAACAAACTTACTCGAAGGAAGCTATTGCCCAGTCGAAGCTTGGGTCGAAACAAACAAAAAGGAAGCCATTGCCTTTTAGCGTGAGGGAAGTTCCTGGCTTTTGAACTGAAGGGTGTTCCTTCGAGGGAAGCAAGAACTTAGTCAAATATTGTATGAAGATATCTCTTGGCTCAAACGAAACTTGTGAGAGGCAAAGTCTGCAAGAGGCCCTTGGTGCAAGTGGAATCGAAGGATGTTTCAAGTCAAAACGAAGGATGTACCCTAGTTGCATTCGAAGGATGTACCCTAGTTGCTTAAAACGAAGGATGTAATCTAAGGTGCATTCAAAGGAGGCTCTTGATCAACTGAAGTTTGCACGCAGGCACGCAGAAGGTGAGTGCCCCAATGAAGACTTACATGCAGGCACCTGTGTCCAAATAAAGACTTTGCCTTGCAGGGGGTACATGTGGCCAGTAGGTCATGGCCTTCAATTGCAAGCATGCAGGCAGCAAAAGGCACAATTGAAGCCTGCAACAAGAAGTTACAGGCCCAGGCAAAAGAGGCACGCTAGTAGCCATTTTGAGAAATCGAAGGAGGCCAAGAGTCAATCGAAGGGTGCTGAATCGAAGGAGACCTGTTTTCCTCCAAATTTGTCAAAATGTTATTTTTATCTGTTTTCTCCCTTTTTGGCAGTCTCCTTTTAATTTTGGTACTGGAAAATTCCAAAGTACTTGTGCAAGCTTGAACCTTGAGAATCCTTGTGAGAAAGGCCTTGAAGAATGAGAGGGAAAATTTTGGGGTGCAACAGATGGCATCTAACAAGCCCATCTCCAACAAGATTCTATCACTTCTCCAAATGGCATCTTTAAGCCCATTCCCTCAACTACACATCATCGAATACAAATTTATGGGCACTCTAGTGTCCAATCATCTTTCACCTTCGAGCCATGAATGGAAAAGCTCGCCAATCTAACTCTTTGGGTTTAAGAATATTGAAGAGGGGCAGCTGTTGTACCCCAAAATTTTCCCTCTTATTTATCAAGACCTCTCTCACAAGATTTCTTTGACTTAAGACTGGATTAAGGTTTGGTCAGCTCAAGACATCTCATCTTGCACTAATAACCCCAAATTAGGGTTTGAGTTTTCACAAGGATTTTTGGACTATCAATGCTGCATATGACTTTCTAACATCATTATGGACCCCTAAGATTACTCATGACAAGTTTCAAGCCTTGAATTACATTTTTGATCAGTCAATTTGGACAGTTGACCTAAAAATCAGCTATATTGGGGAAAAAGTCAACCATAGCCCATTTACATTCAAACATTATAATTTTTTATCAACATCAACATTTTAGACTCATATGTATCATTTGATCAAGTCTGGATCACAATTCCTCAAGAAATTTGATTAAATCATCAAAAGGGCAAAATGGTCAAAATTAGGGTTTTGATTGAGGAAGGGCAATTTATGATTTTTGACTTAGAAAATGACCAATTGAGTTAAATAATAATTCAAAGGATTCAATTTAATCATGTTGACCTAATTACATGGTTTAAAACATTTCAATTTCATTGATAGACAGATGAAATTTGCAGTTAACTGATCAAAAGTTAATTGTACACTAAAAAGTCAAACTTTGACTTTTTGGTCAAAATCAAGTGCCAAGGGTCACAATTCATCAAAACATGTCCAAATGTGAAACTTGTTCATCAAGAAATCAAGGATTGAAGATTAGTGTTTAAAATTGGAAATTTTCATAACTTAGAAATTTTTCAAAGTATAGAAATTTTCTTATTTTTTCTCAATTTTATGCCATTTTTTTACCATGATACAAGATGATTCAAAGGAAGTTCCTAACATGAAAGTTGTAGAACTCCATGAAATCTACAACTTTTCTTCACACACTTTTCCCTAAAGATGCTTGGATCTCAAGATATAATTTTATGAATACATGCTCATGAACCAAATAACTTAGTGAAATTTTGCCCTAATTTAGGTAGGTTTTTGACCTATCTCCATGACAATTTTTCACCTAGTTCCAAGAGGTATCTTTACATTCTTTTCAAAGATGAGTTATATAGAACATTGCAAGCTTTCCAAAATGTCCAAGAACTCCTCAATATCATTTTTGAGTGAGGAGAATCGAAGATATGAAGTTGGCAATTTCTCACTTTTGATTCAAGCCATTTCATGAAGAACAAATTTCAAATCAGTACCTATGCTACCTAATCCATGCTCTACTGGTCCCAAACATGTTTCTTACTCCATAATTTAATGCTTACTCAGTTGACAAAGCTTTAATCCAAGCTCTAGAGCCATTGTCCAAGTTGTAATTCCATAAATGGCATAAAGTGGCCATTGCCATTTTGAAAAAGCTCCACTTTTGCAAACTTTACAAATCTTGAGCATTGAACCTGTCTCCTTTGCACATACAAGTACCACAGACCTAAGGCAACTTGTATAGAACATATACCAACCCTAAGCAAGCCAGTACAAGCATATGAAGACTTGTCTCTTCACTTTGCTTCAAAAGCAAGAAAGGTTGCCAAAAGGCTAGAACTCCCAAATCTGTTGGAGAGATGACTTTAAACCTATCCCATACTAATACACAAACACATTACAATTAGAAACACGATTTCTAGAGGCGTGAAACACTCCCAAACTCCATTTCACCAAAAAACTGTCAAAACTTGCAGTTTTTTGCATAAACATAGCAATCCATCATTTGGCTCGTGCGTTTCAAGTCTTAACCATCAAAACACTTTACCTACTTGATATCTAACTGATCCAGACCCTCATCCCTGTACTGTAACTCCTTCTCCATCATCTGCCATTTTTGTTTTCAAAGCTTGCAGGTTGACTTGGATAGAGAGTTCCGGGAACTTCCAAAGCAAGGCAAGGATTGGAACACACTCATGGAGGTTCAAGCAAGCTCAAGCAATCACCAGACCTTCATAAAACTCACTCCAACTCCATCCACGATTTCAACTAAAAAAGGTAAAAATATCAACTTCTATCTCTTCATACAGGCATCCATTGGCCACGATTTGTGAATAAACAATGTAGACCTCATTGCTACGAAGTTATATATATATATATATATATATATATATATATATATATATATATATATATATATATATATATATATATATATATATATATATATATATATATATATATATATATATATATATATATATATATATATATATATATATATATATATATATATATATATATATATATATATATCTTGCAGTTATTTGGCCTAAGTTGATAGAATTTTGAAGTTCAAATTCCTGTAAAAATTAGGATTAGATTTAGGGCTTTTAAAATTCATCTTGATCTTTGATTGTTAGCTTACATGATTTATATGGTTAGAATCGTGAGACAAAATGCTACAACATTCATGTTATGAGTTTTCATTTTCATGGAGAAATGAGAAAGTTACAGAGCATCTGGATGGCTAGAGGAAGAAGACGAAGTACAGGGCCATGGAAGCGTTTCATGTTATGTTATTTTTGTTTCACATTAATCAACAGATGTATAGCCACCCTAGTGGCAAGGTAGCGCGCTTGTGAGACCCATGTCCTGGGTTCGAACCTTGGCGCTACCTTTTGTTTTTTACACTTTTCCATTTTTCCATTTTTTTCTGTTTTTGCAGGATTGGGCTTGTTTCTTTGGGCCTGAGCATTTTTACTAACATATTACTCCCAGTTTCCTTACAGCACCCCCTGGCCCAACTATTTCCATACATTTTATTTATTTATTTTTGTTTTCATTTTTGTTTATTAAATATTTCTTTAATATATAAAAATCCTAAAAAATATAAATATGATAATATTGCATTTTTTATTTTATTTTATTTTTCACATAAAAAATATATTTTATCCTCAATATATACTGACTATTTTTATTAAATAAATTTGTAAAAATAAATTTAGATATATTCTTATCTTTTCTCTTATACTTTTATATATATTTGTAAATTTTTATTGTAGCATATAAAAACTAAATATTTCCTTACAATATTATTTATTATATTTAAATACAAAAATACACAAAAATAATACATAAGAACTTTATTTTCTTTTTAAGCTAGGAACTAGGGTTAGCCCTTTTTAAGAATTAATTTATTTTCCTTATATTTTTAGGATTAGGTTAAAATTCCTTTTCACACAAAAAAACAAAACAAAATCTTTTTTCTTGCATGTACATAATATTGCATATTTAAATATTGTATATTGTTTATTCTAATATCCGTAAAAATTCGATTTGGTTGTAATAATTTATTTAGATTTACATTCTTGCAAATACCCATTCAAATTTGTATTCCCCCTCCCATAAAATTGTTGTAATAGCTTAGTAATCTTTACATTACGCAATTTACCGCTTTACATGCCATGTTAGTAATTAGGGTTTGTATGGCAAGATCAAAACAAAGCAAATAGAAAACCCTAATGAAAGATAAAATCAAAGCATGAAAATAACACACTTGCACACAAGCATCCTTAGGGTTTCTCCACTTGGTTGCCTTATATAAAAATAGCCAAATTACGCATGCAAAGTATCTTGGCAAAACAAACAAATATAAGATCATAGTCCCTCGATTACGCTATTCAAGGTTGCCTTACAAAATGATCTTGGTCCCTCAAAAATGCTAAGATACTTTGCAAACATCGCTAATCATGGTTATACGACGACCCACGCCCGTCCCGTTTACATCCAAAGATAGGGTTGCTTACCAAATCAAGGGTAAGACAACAATGTCAAAGGAATAGAAAATGCACAAGAAAGACATTTGAGTAGGTAGATTACTTCTAGTTACTTGCTCTATTTCTAAACAACTATCCTTGCTACTTTTAAAATAAACATACACATTTCAAAAACATCTTACAAACATTGAAAACATTTTCAAAAGACAAACATCTTTGTATACATTCTTACGAACGAGAATCATTTCAAAGATTGCCTAAACGAACGGCCTCTTTTACAAAATACTTTCAAAACCACACCAAACACATTTTCAAACAAAAAAATCAAGTGATCTAGCAAGTAACTAAGAGCCCATGGAAAACCATGGATGAAAAGGGTGCTAATACCTTCCCTTTTCATAATCTACCCCCCGAACTCAAGAAAACATCTCAAAGGTCTTTCCTGTGCTTTTTCATCTTTCCTTTTGGATAAAAGAAAAGTCGGTGTCGACTCTTGCTAAACGCAACATTTGCGATAAAACACAAAACCCTCTAGTCAGTTCTCCCACCGTATCACAAATAATATTCATCTTCTTCTGATTCTTTGCATTGAGAGGTTTACCAACACAAGCTTCCAGAGTGCTAGCTTATTGAGCGTCAGTCAGATGTTCTATCAGTCTATTTTCTATCAGAATATCTGAAATGATTCTTCCCAGAGGGATCCAATCTATTTTTGTTCTTTCTTCTTCTCTTGTCTATTTTTTACTCGTCTTCATATGATTGAAAAGAAGATGTGAAAGATGAACTTTTTCTTTGGTGGCGATGAAGTATGGAAGGTACTTCTAATCTATGTTGATGTAGCCCGAAAAACATGTAGGCTTCATGTGATTGATGCATCCCAGAATTATTTTGGACCAAATTCTGAGATGGTCCTTCAGATCTTTGATTTTGTTGAATGGTTGTCCAGAAGTAAAAATTCTTTTGAGACCTTGGTTAGGTCAGATCTTTTGTCTGACATATCAGTGCATCAAATATCGTCGTTGTCTTGACCTGTGAGTTTCCTAATGAGCTCTTCTATGATGATAATCTTCTTTCCCATAATGCAAGATGTTACTTGATGATTTGAAGTTGAGGCATGGATCCAAAATTCTTTACCAAGTTTTAGAAACACTTAACCTATGAGGAGATCAAAATACTTAGTCCATCCTTAAAACTCAACATCAGGGATTAAATCATACCCATTTTCCTTCATGATTACAAAATCAACAATAAGCTCACACAGATCTTCTAGAGAATCAATGGGTCTGAGAAGAGTTCTTGAGGGTACGATGTACCTTTCTTCATCTGAGAAGGAAGAACCGGGGATGGTTTGAGAAACTTGAGGAATTTGTTGAAATGAAGCCATTTGTTCACACAGACTCTTTTAGGGTTTTTGAAAGATGAATAGTTTGAAGAGAGAAAAGTGAGTGAGAGTGGAAATGTTATAGTGTTTATGAAAAGGGTGAAGTATATATAGGAAACAGAAAGAAAATAGTAGCTAAAAAGAAAATGAATTAAAATAAAATGATTACTACCATTTAATGATTCCTGAAAAGAGGGATAACATGAAGATATGGAACAATTATTGATTTGACTCGAGCCTCAATGCATGAACTCAACCGTTTCAGTCCCTTCAGAATTTGAACACGTGTTTATCCTTAGAAGGTGAACTTGTGTTTATCGTTGACATATGTTGATGTTGTGAAATTCTTGCTTCTATCTTAGAAATGAAATGTTTTTGGAGAATGTTCATATCTTCTGGATAGATCCTAATGCAATTTTTCTTCTCACTTCTGAAGAAACATTGATCTGATGTTCACACACCAAAAATTAGAGCATAAAGTTATGAGGGTTAAATGATAGAGAGCCAATCATACCTCTGTATAGCTTCTATTCTACTTTCTTATTTACCTCTACCTTTTCCTGAAACATGTTTTTCGGGTGTGCTTAGCTGCTTCTGGATTGTCTTTTCTGGAAGGATTCTTTAGAAGTTATTGTAATATTTGTGATGACTTCTTTTGTATTTGGCTCAAGTTTTGAACATTTATTTTCTGAAGATCTGAGACCCCTACTTAGAATCAAACTTTGTTCAGATGACAGTTATCAATGGTTCCAGTGCCAATACTTTCTCCTTTCTAATTGCCTCTGAAACCTGCGTATCCTCCAGATTTAAATTCCAGGCTTTGGAACATATGCTTTCTTCCAATCATGTGTAGAGAGCATTCAGGGTCCAGGTTTTAAAACTGGTGTTTCAATCTTGTTGTTAAAGACATCTGAAACATAAATGATTTTATCCTTTGGTAACCATAACTTTTTGGGTCCTTGTTTGTTAGAGTTACCAAAATTCTGTTTGATTTTTGGTTTAACAGAAAAAGAATTACTAGTATACTTTATGTTATGTGTATGTCCATATGTGAAGTGAGAATAGAGAGGAGTGTGTATTATGACTATATCATTAACTTTCTTTTGTTGAGATTCATTTCCCTTATATCCTATACTTTTTCTGCCATTTCTGCTAACTCCATAGATCATTGAAGCCATCTTGCTCTTATCTATGTTTTTAGCTAGAAATTTTGAAAGATATAATAATATTCTTTTATGATTCTACCAGAACTATTAGAAACTTTTGAAACAGTTTCTTTCTGAGCTTTTTGTAATTTATTTTTAATAACATAATTTTCATTTTTGAGTTTAGAAATGGTTTCTTTTAGCTCAGAGTTTTCAGTTTTCAGTTTCTTAGTTTCTTCAGAGTCAGATACTAGATCCTTTTTTAGGTTCTTGTTTTTTACTCGAAGTTGCTGATATATTTCAAGAATTTCTGACAGGCTTTCTTCTAATTAAGATCTAGAAAAGTTAGAGAATACCTCTTGTGCCTCTGAGTCTGACTCTAATTTAGATGATCAAGTGTCATATACATTGGCCATAAAGGCTTTGTTGGCTCGTTCATCTTCTGATTTTTTTCAGCTTCAGAAGATTCTGAGTCATCCCATATTGCCATAAGACTTTTCTTCTTTTATTAGGAGAACTTCTTCTTAGGCTATTATTTCTGAAGGTTTGGGAACTTACTTTTGTAGTGACCTTGTTCGTTGCATTTGTAGCATACAATGTCTTTGTTGCTAGATTTTCTGTATCCAGATGATGATTCAGAGTGATTCTATGTTCTTCTGGGATTTCTAAACTTCCTCTGCCTATGCTTCATAGCTGATTAACTCTTATGGATACAAGAGATATTTCATCTTCTTCTGATGAGGTGTGATACGGTGGCAGAACCGATTGTTTAATACTAGTTTTGCGTTTGTGTTCGCAAATGTTGCGGTAAGCAAGAGTCACCATCGACTTTTCTTTTATCCAAATTAAATAAAGGTTTAAAAGAAGAGAAAAAGACCTTTTCGAGAGTTTTATGAGTAAGGGCGGTAGATTATGGAAAGGGAAGGTGTTATCACCCTTTCCATCTGTAGTTATCTACGGGCTCTTAGAGATTTTCTCATTTTGAAATACTTTTTTGCTTTGTGTGTTTGAAAATGTTTTTAAAATTCCTTAGTGCAGCGATTCGCTTTATGATAACCCTTGTATCAGTCCTCAAGAGTGTTGACAAAGCGAATGTTTTTGAAAGTGTTTTGAAATGTTTTTGAAAAGTAGAATTTGTGTAAGTGCAATGATGTTTTTGAGCAAACTTCTAACAGCTATCTACTTTTATACTCTAAAAGGTAGTTCTTTTCCTCTTTTTCTTTAGACAATGCTATCCTCCTATTAGTGAGTATGTAGCCTTGTCATTGGATGTTTTGAGGGACAATCGAAGGGACGTTATGGTCATGAAGGCAATTTTGGCAAGAAATTTTAGTAACTGTCCTAAAGTTTCTAAGATCACTTTTAACTGAGGCAACGTCGAAAGGGTCATTGAGGGACTAGTGATCTTTCAAACTAGAGGACAACAACTAAAAATTCTCACGTTCGAGAATTGTAACCGTTTTCTGAAGGCAACCGAAGTGGGATACCCTAGAGGTGTGCATGTGCAATTGATTTAGTTCAAGTATTTATCTTGTGTTATTAGGTTTGCTAACGTTTGATTATTATTCTTTCCATACACGCCTAGTTACTAACAATTAATATGTATAGAAAATAAAGTACGGGAAGTATAAATCTAGACTATTACATGGCTTTGGGGAGGTGGATATACACTGTACAAAAACATGGGAATACATAAATTAAAAGCAGAAAATAAAACCTAATTGTACTCTATTACATCCTGGAGACAATTACAATAATGTAAAAAATACGAGAAAATAATAATGCGCGAAGGCATGAAAATACGTTCTAAAACCTAGTGAGAAAAATATTTGTTTTTGATAAATAAATTATATATCCTAAAGTCTATTTAGAAAATTAAATTAAAAAAGTAATCTAAGTTTTTCTTTTGGTTTTTTATTATGAAAAGAAAGTAATTAAAATTAAATTAAAATCTATGTTCTAATTCATTTTAAATTAAGAAAATAGTTAAAATTTAATTAATTAATTATTTAAATTAATTAATAAATTAATTAATAAAATTAATTAATTACTTAATTGAAAAAATCTAAGCCTAATTTTTTGTGGTTTTTTTTGTTATTATTATTTGATTAATTAAATAAATTAAGAAAACAAAATAAAAAAAGAATACAAACAAAACAAAAAAATTCCCAATGGGCCTAAATGTTGAAAAGAAAAAAATGGGTGTTGTTGCAAAAAAAACGTCAGGCCCAAGTGTTGAAGCCCAAATTGCTTTATTGGATCCAGTGAGGACTGGCCTTGAGGGTGCATGGTGCTCTGCATATGGGATGCATTAGATTTGATCAGATACTAATGATGATGGTTTGATGGAGTATGGTGGACCCCAAGTAGCATAGCGCATGGAACCTGCATGTAACAAATCATAAAATATAAAATGCTGGACCTGGGACTCGAACCCAGGTCCCCTTCCTCATAGGCGCGTTTCTTTACCAGTTGTGCTGTTTGATCATTCGTTATATAAAACAAAATAAGAATATTATATTCAAAAATAAGTCACTATCTGGAAAATAAAAAAATACGTGTAGTATTCAAACTGGCCAATCAGGGGTTAACATGCTTCGTCCCTTACCTCCCTCCGTCGTCTTAGTTAAAAATACCTATAGTGATAGTTTTTTCACTTGTCACTATAGCACCTGCAATTTCAAAAAAAATAGAATACGCAATAAAAATGAACTTTGAGGCCATGGGTCGACTGTGTTCAACCTCCTGAGCACAATAGTTCCCTGGTTTGGGATGATTTTGGCTAACAAAGAAAACCCCAATTCTAAGTTTCAAACTCTAGTAATGGCAACACTCGATTCTTGCATCAAAAACTCAATTTAACTATGCAAGTAGCTTACAAATATTCAAACAAGCATAAATGCATGGTTAAAGCGAACTTATATTAAATAATTCAAGCAAAATGAAATTGAGAAAGAAAGCAATTTGTTCGAGTTGGTTGGGCTGTTTCGTGGTATCTCAAGGCCTGGTAATGATGGTAAACGCTTCAGGGAACCTCCAGGAGTGAGTTTAGATTCTTGGTTTTGGTTGAAACAAGTTGGAGATGCGTTTTTGTATTGAGTAATTTTGATATTTTTTTTAAAACATTATGGCTTTTTCCAGGCTGTGCATTCGTCCTTGGAGCTTGCTAATGGCTTGGTATTTATAGATGAGATGGGAGGAGACAAGAAAACAAAATTTAAACAGCCTTGATTATGCATTTGAACAACATGAATGAAAAATTCTAACCTTGGCCAAAAACATGGGATTTTGTCCATTTTTCAACTTTGCATGAATGTAGACATGATGGCCTTGATGCACACAAAATTTGGGGCCTTTCCATGCATCAAACCAAGCCCAAATAATAATGGCCAATATATTTTGCAATAGTTTTGATTTATTTGATTTTTAATTAAATAAAATTAATATAAAATGCAAATAAAATCAAGACTATGAAAACATTCTTTTAGGGGTCCTCTATAATCTTACTAAGGTGTTTGAAATCCAAGAAAATGAGCCCTTGCCTTAAAACTTCAAATTTTCTCAATACAACAATTTTGAAATTTCCCAAATTTTCCCAACTTGGGCAAGCCATAACTTGCTCAATTTTCATCTCATGATGATGATCTTGGACTCTTTGGAAATCCCTAGATTTCTACTTCAATCCCTCTTTTGATCAAATTTTCATTTTAAGATTTTATCTTGAGGTAAAAGGTCTTGGCAAAAAGTAACTTTTGTTGACTTTCTGAAAATGACCTGTAATGTATGAGCTTATATCTTTCAAATGGTGCATTTCTTGAACTTGAGGGCTGAAGAGAAGTTGTAGGGAATGAGATCGTATTAAATGTGAGCTTTGGTTGGGGAAAATGGATTAAGTATATGGAAGTTATGCCTGGTCAAAGTTTAGTTGACTTTTCCTATATAAACCCTAATTTAGCAATTTTTGACTTTTGATGAATTAGGAGCGTTTCTTGAGGAATCATGATCAACCCTTGATAAAATGAAGGATATCACTTCAAAATGATTATGTTGACCAAAAATAGTGAAGTTTGACTGTATATAGACCATAGTTGACTTTTGACCTAGTACGGTTGATTTGCAAGCATTTGAGCAATTGACTGAGCAAAGTTGTAGTGTAAGGTATGAAATTTGTCGTGGATAATATTGAAGACACATTAGGACCATGGAATAAATTTGAGACCTTTGGAGCTCACACATCTTGGTGAAAAATGAAACCCTAGGTGGAAGGTCAATGATTAGGAGGAGAATTTGTCCGATTAATTCTTGGTCAACCTTTAGCAATTGAGGACCTCTAGGAGTATGTCTTGTGTGAAAATGGGAGGGAAAATTTTGGGGTATAACAACTGACCGTGTTCAATATTATTAAACCTGAGGATTTAGATTGGATTGTCTTCCTTTCTTGATCTGAAGGTGGAAGATGATTGAACACTAGAGTGCCCAGAAATTTGAACTCGCATGATGTAATACTGATGGTTGATGACGTCGAGAATGGGCTTACAGATGCCATTTGGAGAAGATGACTGAAATTCATCGGATGTGGGCTTAAAGACACCATCCAGAGAATATGACAGAGTGTCGTCGGAGATGGGCTTAAAGATGCCATCCAGATTAGATGTTGACTTCATAAGAGGTCTCTTTATGGGGATTCATGTTCCTGTTGTCTGAGGAGGAGTCCACTGGGGGATGTTGATTTATGTTGTTTTCATGTTTGAGGAAAACTCTGTGGGGAATAAAGTCTAGGAACTTCAGTTGTCCATGGCTCTACTGGGGGGTTATCTTTGGATTAGAGAGATGAAAGTTTGTTGTTTTCTGGTTGAAATCCAGGCTTCGCAGTAATTTGCTAGGGAGAATGAAATTAACTGCTATTTGGAAATGTATCAGAAGAAACCTATGTAGGGCTGTTTCAGGATGAGTCCAAGTAAGACATCATCTGGAAGTGTATGAGAAGGAACCTGGGTAGGTATGTTTTAGGAGATATATGGGAGGGAGCTTGGGTAGGGAAATCTAGGATGAGTCTGGGTAAAAATGCATCTGGAAATTGTAAGAAGGAACCTGGGTAGGGTTGCCTCAGGATGAGTCCGTGTAAAATTGCATATGGAAATTGTGAGAAGGAACCTGGGTAGGGTTGCCTAAGGATAAGTCCGTGTAACACTGCATCTGGAAATTCAAGAGAAGGATCTTGGGTAGGGTTTCCTCGGGATGAGTCCATGTAAAACTGCATCTGGAAATTCAAGAGAAGGAACCTGGGTAGGGTTGCCTCAAGATTAGTTCGGGTAAAACTACATCTGGAAATTCAAGAGAAGGAACCTGGGTAGGGTTGCCTCAAGATGAGTTAGTGTAAAATTGCATCTGGAGATTGTGAGAAGGAACCTGGGTAGGGTTGCTTCAGGATGAGTCTGTGTAAAACTTCAGAAGGATGGAGAAGGAACCCGTGTAAGATTGCTTCATGAAGAGCCCATATAAAGTTGTATTTGGAAATCAGAAGAAACCCGTTTAAGATTTCTTCATGAAGAGCCCGTATAAAGCTATATTTGGAAGTCATAAAAAACCCGTGTAAGATTGCTTCATGATGAGCCCGTGTAAATTCGTATTTGGAAGTCAGAAGAAACCCGTGTAAGATTGCTTCATGATGAGCCCGTGTAAAGCTGTATTTGGAAGTCAGAAGAAACCCATGTAATATTGCTTCATGTTGAGCCCGTGTAAAGCTGTATTTGGAAGTCAGAAGAAACCCGTGTAAGATTGCTTCATGATGAGCCCGTGTAAATCTGTATTTGGTCGCACAGATAATTACTTTGTTTTGTTTCAGGAGCTAATCCTGGACCTGTTGAAAATTGTTGATGATAAATATCTGTTAATTGATCTTTCCTGAAAAGGTAAAGCGTTAGCTGTATGCAATGTCATGATGTATGAAATGCATTGTGTAATGGTATTCTCAAAATAAATGAGATTGGGATGTATGCATCTGTACTGCATATGCTATGACGTTTGAAGAATGATGTATGAATGCAATATGTGAATGTATCAGTTGTTCTATTGCAACACTGTTGAATTAGGGAAAATAAATCCCTGATTGCAGCTGGCGATGAAGAATGTAGGTCTTCAGATTTTAATGAAGCTAAACTGCTGGGATATGATCTTCAGTTGTTAGAGAAATAAACTTTGTTGGGGAAGGAAAGCTCTTTGCACTGCCTGAGGATTTTGTGAAATCTTATTGGGGAATCCTGAGAAGTTTGACAACTTTACTGAGTAAAACCTGATGTCGGAGCAGTAGTTGGAAATTCCTATTCTGTCAGGGATACAAGAACACCTGACATCACTAGGTTGTAAGCTGAGGATATGGCGGTGACTTTTTAGTAAGATGCCCCTGCCTCCGTACCTATTGGAGAAAGTACCTACAGAGACTTTGTGGAGGGTTTGAGTGTCATCCCAACTCTTGGGTGCTTGGTAAATGTTGATCAGGATGATAAGTCTTCTACTGATAAATAAATGACAAGATGACGGGACATAGTCGTACGTTTTTAATCCCTAATTTTTTTCTTGGACCACCCTTTTGGGTTTTCAGTCCATCGGGATACCCTTTTTTGCTCAAGCCGCCTTTTCAGGTTTTCGACTTGCCGGGTGTACAATTTTTTTTATATATATCCCTAATTTTTTCTCGAACTCTTTTGGTTTGCCGGGATGCACTTAATTTTTCCTAGGCCTGTCAACCTAGCGGGTCTTTTTAATGCGTAGTATTTTATGACTATGTACGCGCTCATAGGATGTGAAGAGTTGTCACCGTCTATGACAACAAGTATTGTAGAAATTCCAGAAAATGTTTATGCGATCGCATGTGCCCTTTCATACGTGGGAGCCTGTGTGGGGCTGCTTCAGGATGAATCTGGTGAACCTGATGTTTGATCAAGTTTCTGATAGTCTTGAATTTCCTAGGTATCTTTTCTAAGAACTGTAATGGAAGGATTCGAAGACATGATACTGACACCATCTGATATTACTGGCACAGACAAGCAATTTGGCGATACCAAAGATTCAAATTTCAGTGATTTTCTGCTGGAATCCCCGATCAATGTAACATCCCCCGAGTGATTCAGATGGAGATCTTCCCCTGGCTATTCAACATTTTTGGAGAGATTCTTTGCATATTGGCTTGACTTCCCCAGATTAATTAGATACCATGTCATGCCCCTTGATTATGAAAGGCTTGTTATTGGGAATGTTTTTTTCCGTCTGAGGTGATTCTGTCCATTGAGGGGGTCTTCGTTCACTGAATATTCATTGTGTGAATTTCTCTGCCATTTGAACAATTAACCATATGCAAACAATGTCATTTAAAGAATGCAATGCTTATGTCTGTCTTGAAATTTTTGAAAATGCGTTTTTTTGTAGTAAAACAAAATTTGCAAGAATTTGATATCAAATCATGATTTATAGCAAACCATACAGGAGTCAGGATACCTTTGTAACAGTATGCTCTCGAACTAACCCATGCTTCAGCTAGGACTTTTAAGGGTTGTAATGTGGCCTGGTTCATGGTTTAAGAAACAAAGGATAAAGGTTCAAAATTTATTTGTACCCACCTGTTCTTCGTCATGTTCTTCAGTCTTATGCTCAGTTAATTGTGCATTTCGAATCCCAGTTGAGTTCTGGAATATTGGCCCCGATATTCTTGTGATGGTTCAGAAATTGAACGTTTTTTTAAGAAGGCAGTCATTTTTGTGACCTTTTATTTTTGTTGAGGATTTGTAGGACCTCTTTCTTTTTTGATTTTGCTATCCCTGTCCTTTGCCTGAACTGTTTCTTTTATGATTACAGCCAGCAGGATGCCCCATATTTTTTATAAAGTCTCCTTCATAGGTTTTGACTTAATGGGCTTTTATTTTGAGAGATAATGACTGCATGTTCTTAATGATTATGTGGAACCATCACCATCTTTTGGAGAGCATCTTCTACACTATTTGTCGTGTATGAAGGGAAAGCTTGTGACTGAATGCACATCTGAATTAATTGAGAAAACTACCCTGCCCCCGGTTATGATTAAGGGTTTTAATTTGTGTGAAAAGAAAACTCCTACTTCTTAGGCTCAAAGGGGTTGACTAGGGATTATCTTCCTTATAACTCCATTGTTTAGGATTTTAAACAATGCCTGTACATCGTTAGCGGGGTCTATTCAAAAGCATACTATAGATATTGTGGTATCATTCTCGTCATCCTCCCTCTAAAGGCTTAGAGATTTTAATCAAGAGTTGAATATCACAAAATGAAGTAAGAAAGCAGTTTAAGCATAATGAAAATAAATTAATTCAAGACAAACATGTGCAATTCATTAATGAAATAACAAAGTTTTACATGACAATAATTGTTTGAACAAACAAAGAAAATACAACTTGAGAATTCAAATGAACAAAAATGCTCTCAATCTTGGGCATGATTTGGCATGGGAGCAGTGATCACGTTGGGAGTCTCAGGAGGGTCTAACTCAATCTCCTTGGCATCAATCATATTTTGAATCTTGTATTTCAGTGCCCAACAATCGTTAGTATCGTGCCGAGGACTGCCAGAATGATAGCCACACCTTGCATCAGGATTGTAGTTAGGAGAAGAAGTCTTAGGTTTTGGATGAGGTCCTATCAACGTAATCAAATTCATCTTCAACATATGTTGTAATGCTTGAGACATCGGAATGTTGATCTTGGTAAACTGTCTCTTAGGCCTGCCTTGCCTTCGCTGATTACCCTGTTGTTATGGTCGTTGCACGCGTGCCGAATTAGAGACTAGAACTGCCCCTACAGATTCATGGTAGTCTTCCTTATTTTGACCCTTCTGGCCATACACAACATTGGCTTCCCTGTTACCAGCAAATGGCTTCTTCTCATCATTAGAAGATGCAGTCATCGGGATCTTCCCACTCTTGATACCACTTTCGATCCTTTCTCCAGTCAGAACCATCTGTGAACCCGAATGAGGAACTCCCAATCAGCAGATTAAAGAACGGGCTTGTCAGAGTGCGCATGAACATGTCTACCATTTCCAGATTATTAAAAGGAGGTTGTACCCTTCCAGCTAGATCCCTCCATTTATGGGCATATTCCTTGAATCCTTCGCTAGAACCCATATACATGCTTTGAAGTTGTGTACGAGTTGTAGCGAGGTTAACATTGTATTGGTACTGCTTATAGAAATAAGTAGCCAAGTCTTCCCAAGTATGAATGTCTATTCTTTCTAGCTGATAGAACCACTCCAGTTGCGTGCCAGCTAAACTTTCCTGGAAGAAATGGACCCATAACTTCCGGTCAGTAGTGTGAGGCTGGATCTTTCTGACATATGACTTCAAGTGAAGCTTGGGACATAAAACACCGTCATATTTTGCGAAGATAGAGACCTTGAACTTAGGTGAGATGACCATCCCTGGAACCAAACCAATTCTTCAAAGTCCAGACCGGGCGCCCTTTGGATCTCCATGGCATTGAGTCGATCCTTCAGTCGTTTGTATTGCTACTCAGAATAGCCAGGTTCATCTTCTTCAGACGCTAGATTGTTGTCTCCTTCCTCTGATTCCTCGTCATATTCCTATTGATTATTCCCTCTCTTTGATGGGGTTACGAAATCTAGAGCTCGATTAGCTGGTCTTCTTCTTCCCACACTAAAAACACGAACTGGTTTCTTTGCCTTCTTATTCTTCTTTTTGATGACAAGAGCTTTCAGGTCTTCTTGCCCTCGGGTCAGAGTCAGGAACATTTATTGGAACTGAGCGTTTTGATCCTGAAGGTCTTTGATTATTTGTTTAAGAGCCATTTCTTCTTGCTGAAATAAACAACAAAGGGATAAGAAGCTTGTACCTGGAATACCTGTTATGCAATAACATGTATGATATGCAAATGTTTTCAAGGATCTCGCGGGGTAAACACAAGAAGATGTTAGGAGTTAAACTATGACATTGACTGCTGAACTTGCGTATCGTATGAAGGTCCTTCTATGAGAGTCAAGCTCACCATATCGAGTGGGTCATAGCTCCTGACTCAAATTGTCGTGTTTTGGTCTTTTGAAGGCATTGGTTGGAGGAAAATAAATCCCCTTGCCCTTTTCTAGACGCCTGCTTAATCATAACCTGTATCACAGGCCCTTGAGATCCTTAAAATGGTTAAGGAAATGCTATGGTATAATGCTATGATGTGTATGCTATGCATCAAGCAAAAATTCCGGGTAAGAAACCAATTTATTGGACTTATACAAACAAGGTCCTGCAAGGAATACAAACAAAGCCCTGCAATGAGTTCAAATTGTTAGGCAAAGAAAGAAAACAAGTCACACAAGTAGCCTTAGGTTTAGGCTTGCATGGATTCCATAGCTAAGTACCCTCTTGAAGTTTAGTTATCTCAACCTGTCTTAGAAATAGTAATCGGGTTCTTAGGAGTCTCAATATCACTGATCTTCCTTTATCGAGCATCATTTCAGCTTAGCAATCTTTTCTTGCGGCCAAAACATCTCGAAAGTCTGATCTCAATGAGTGTAGCATCGAGTATCAACCAATCCCCAACTTTACACCAAGGCCGGCTATCTCACTACTTTCTAATGGCCAAGTTTGTTCAACTAAGGTTCTAAGGTTCGTTAGTGCTTCACGACACCATGCGACAACCCCGTATTCTCATCGATTTAACACAAGGGATACTGGTACCAACCAAAGGGTCACACTAACACAGCTATCGCTTCAACCATATCGGTCTACACCGTACAATCTCCACAATCTATTGTTGTTTACCTAAATGTGGGCCCCAGATCCGGGTGTAGGATCTATAGTAACAATCCAAACAGCCCTTCAAGGATAAAGAAAACAAATAATACGAATACAACAGTTTTAAAATGAACTAACTCTAAGGTAACCCCACTTTTTATTTTCCCCAACAGAGTCACCTGTTCTGTGATACGGTGGCAGAACCGACTATTTAATACTGGTTTTGCATTTGTGTTTGCAAATGTTGCGGTAAGGAAGAGTCCCCACCGACTTTTCTTTTGTCTAAATTAAGGAAAGGGTGAAAATAACAGAAAAGACCTTTTCGAGAGTTTTTTGAGTAAGGGGGGTAGATTATGGAAGTGGAAGGTGTTAGCACCCTTTCCATCTGTACTTATTTACGGGCTCTTACAGGTTTGTTCATTTTGAAATACCTTTGTGCTTTGTGTGTTTGAAAATGTTTTGAAAATTCCTTAGTGCGGCAACTCGCTTTATGATAACTGTTGTATCAGTCCTCAAGAGTGTTGACAAAGCGAATGTTTTTGAAAGTGTTTTGAAATGTTTTTGAAAAGTAGAATTTGTGTGAGTGCAAAGATGTTTTTGAGCAAACTTCAAACAGCTATCTACTTTTATACTCAAAAAGGGTCGTTCTTTTCCTTTTTTCCTTTAGACAATGCTATCATACTTTTAGTGAGTAGGTAGCCTTGTCATTGGATGTTTTGAGGGACAATCGAAGGGACGTTACGGTCACGAAAGCAATTTTGGAAAAAAAATTTAGTAACTGTCCTAAAGTTTCTAAGATCACTTTTAACCGAGGCAACGTCGAAAGGTTCATCGAGAGACTAGTGATCTTTCAAACTAGAGGACAACCACTAAAACTTCTCACGTTCGAGAATTGTAACCATTTTCCGAAGGCAACCAAAGTGGGATACCCTAGAGGTGAGCATGTGCAATTGATTTAGTTCAAGTATTTATCTTGTGTTATTAGCTTTGCTAACGTTTGATTATTAGTCTTTCCATACACGCCTAGTTACTAACAGTTAATATGTATAGAAAATAAAGTACAAGAAGTATAAATCTAGACTATTACATGGCTTTGAGGAGGTGGATTTACACTGTACAAAAACTTGGGAATACAAAAATTAAAAGCAGAAAATAAAACCTAATTGTAGTCTATTACATCCAGGAGGCAGTTACAATAATGTAAAAAATACGAGAAAATAATAACGCACGAAGGGATGAAAATACATTCTAAAACCTAGTGAGAAAAATCTTTGTTTTTGATAAATAAATTAAATATCCTAAAGTCTATGTAACAAATTAGAAAATATAAAATGTTGGACCTAGGACCCGAACCCAGGTCCCCTCCCTCATAGGCGCGTTTCTTTACCAGTTGTGCTGCTTGGTCATTCGTTATATAAACCAAAATAAGAATATTATATACAAAAACAAGTCAATATCTGGAAAATAAACAAAACGTGCGTAGTATTAAAACTGGACAATCAGGGGTTGACATGCTTCATCCCATACCTCCCTCCGTCGTCTTAGGTAAAAAATACCTATAGTGACCGTTTTTTCACTTGTCACTATATCACCTGCAATTTAAAAAAAAAACCCAGAATACGCAATAAAAATGAACTTTGAGGCCATGGGTTGAATGTGTTTAACCTCCTGAGCACAATAGTCCCCTGGTTTGGGCAAATTTTGGCCAACAAAGAAAACCCCATTCTAAGGTTCAAACCCTAGAAATGGCAACACTCGATTCCTGCATCAAAAACTCAATCCAACTATGCAGGTAGCTTGCAAATGTTCAAACAAGAAGAAATGCATGGTTAAAGTGAACTTATATTACATAATTCGAGCAAAATGAAATTGAGAAAGAAAGAAAACCGTTCGAGTTGGTTGGGTTGTTCTTGGTATCCTAGGGTCTGGTAATGATGGTAAACGCTTCAGGGAACCTCCAGGAGTGAGTTTGGATTCTTGGTATTGGTTGAAAAAAGTTAGAGCTGCGTTTTTGAATTGAGTAACTTTGATATTTTTTGCAAAACTTTCAGGGTTTTTCCAGGCTGTGTGTCCATCCTTGGAGCTTGCTAATGGCTTGGTAATTATAGATGAGATGGGAGGAGACAAGAAAACAAAATTTAAACAGCCTTGATTATGCATTTGAACACCATGAATGACAATTGTAACCTTGGCCGAAAACATGGGATTTTTTCCCTTTTTCAAATTTTCATGAATGTAGACATGCTGGCCTTGCTGTACACGAAATTTGGGGCCTTTCCATGCATCAAACCAAGCCCAAATGATAATGGTCCATATATTTTGCAATAGTTTTAATTTATTTGATTTTTAATTAAATAAATTAATATAAAATGCAAATAAAATAAAGACTATTACAAAATGGTTTTAGGGGTCCTCTATAATCTTAGGAAGATGTTTGAAATCCAAGAAAATGAGCCCTTGCCTTAAAACTTCAAATTTTCTCAATGCAATAATCTTGAAATTTCCCAAATTTTCCCAACTTGGGCAAGCCATAACTTGTTCAATTTTTATCTCATGATGATGATCTTGGACTTTTTGGAAATCCCAAGATGTCTAATTCAATCCATATTTTGATCAATTATGCATTTGAAGATTTTATATTGAGGTAAAAGGTCTTGGTAAAAAGTGACTTTTGTTTACGTTCTTAAAATGACCGGTAATGTATGAGCTTGTATCCTTCAAATGGTGCATTTCTTGAACTTGAGGGATGAAGAGAAGTTGTAGGTAATGATATTCTCTTCAATATGAGATTTGGTTGGGGGGAAATGGATGAAGTATGTGGAAGTTATGCATGGACAAAGTTCAGTTGACTTTTCCTATAGAAACCTTAATTTAGCAATTTTTTACTTTTGATGAATTAGGGGCATTTCTTGAGGAATCATGATCAAAACTTGATCAAATGAAGGATATCACTTCAAAATGTTGATTGTGACCCATAATCTTGAAATTTAACTGTATATAGACCATAGTTGACTTTTGACCTAGTATAGTTGATGTTCAAGCATTTGAGCAATTGGCTGAGCAAAATTGTAGTGCAAGGTATGAAATTTGTAATGGATAATATTAAAGACATATTAGGACCATGGAATACATTTGAGACCTTTGGAGCTCACACATCTTAGTGAAAAATGAAACCCTAGTTGGAAGGTTAATGCTTAGGAGGAGAATTTGTCTGATCAAGTCTTGGTCAACCTTTAGCAATTGAGGACCTCTAGGAGTATGTCTTGTGTAAAAATCAGAGGGAAAATTTTGGGGTAAAACACGAGGATTCACCATAGTTTTCTTATTTTGCCTGAAAAACTTTATGTTCATATTTTTATTAGATTTAAGAGCGAGAGACTTACCTTGATTTTGGGGCTCATCTTCTTCTAGTTCTATTTCATGACTTCTCAAGGTGCTAATATGTTCTTCAAGAGATATTTTATTCAGATCTATGGCTAGTTTTAAGGTTGTGAGCATGGGTCTTCATTTCTTATGTAAGCTTTTGATGATTTTCTTAACATGATCTTCTATTGAGTACCATTTGTCTAGAACTTTCAGCCCAACAACTAGAATTTGAAACCTTGAGAACATTGTTTCAATTGTTTCATCTTCTTCCATTTTGAAGGCCTCATACTTCTGAATAAGTGCAAGGGATTTAGTTTCTTTGACTTGCGTGTTGCCTTCACGCGTCATTCTTAATGAGTCGAACATGTTTTTAGCTGATTCTCTATTCATGATCTTCTCATACTCTGTGTACGAGATAGAAATCAAGAGTATTATTTTGGCTTTATGATGATTTATGTATTCTTTCTTATTTTGATCCGTCATTCTCTTTCTGTCGATCTTCTTACCACTTTCGTCAACTAGATGAATGTATCCATCAGTTACTATGTCCCAGAGATCAACGTCATGAGCTAGAAAGAAGCTTTCAATTTTGTATTTCCAGTAACCGAAGTTATAAACATCAAAGATTGGAGGTTTGGTGTTGATTATGTCTTTCTCATCATGATTATCATTGTTGATGATCTGACTTGGTCACGCCATAGTGTTTTTCTTGCTAGGATATTTTTCTGACATTGTTAAGTGTTTGCACCCAGAACTAGACGCTCTGATGCCAATTGAAGGATAATAAACACAAGGAAGGGGTTTTGAATTGGTGTTTTAAAAACTTAAACAAAATAACACTTTAATTTTATCCTGGTTCGTTTGAACTCAAACTACTCCAGTCCACCCGTCAAGGTGATTTTTCCTCTCTCAAGGAGGTCTTAATCCAATAATCAAATATTTGATTACAAACCGTAAATACCACTGCCAATGTCTTCTTGAGACTAAACCACAACTTGGTTTCTCAAGGAACTTTAAAAAATTTGAAACAGAGACTGTGTTACAAAGATTGCTTCTAAAAAGCTTAATCACAACTGTGATGTTTACACAAGATTACAATACAATGAACAGTATAAAATTTAGAGAGCTTTTTGAGTGTTACAACTATTTTTGCATGAAGAAGAGCAACCTTTAAGATTATGAGATACTCCTTTATATAGGCGCAACGATAGAGATCCGTTGGAGACATCAGAGTTTATTTTTGGAAAGTTGATAAGTGAAAGTAAATGCTATTTCCAAAAATAAAGATCTTGTCTTGATTTTTCCGTTACTCCTTTGATTGTAATAATTGGATTGTAACACATAAGAGTTTCCTTGATTGCTACCGTTGATATATCAGAACAAGCTTAATCAGAGTTTTGGCCTGCAACTTGGTGCTTTAGAAGATAGTATTAGAGCTTCTTACTGAGCGTGAAATTGGTCTAACTTGCTATGTTTTGTCCTTTGTTATTTTATGAGATCTTCTTAAGAGATACTTTACCGACTTGTACTCTCTTTATTCAGAACTTATCTGCATTTCAAATGAGACAATTAGAGAGCATAATTGTTCTTTATAAATATTATTTATTTGTTATCATCAAAACTATTTAAGTAAGATATAGAACCAAACTATGTTCTAACAAAGATGATTACTTGGACGAGCAGTATCCCCCTGCTGATGAAAAGTATAAGCTGCTAGAAGAGTGTCTAAGAGCCATGGAGATCCAAAAGGTTCCTAGATTGAACTTTGATGATTTGGGTCTGGTGTCAGGAGTTGTCATTCCTTCTAAGTTCAAGACTCATACCTATTCCGAGTATGATGGTGTTTCCTATCCAAAACTACATTTGAGGTCTTATGTTCTGAAAATCCAACCGCACACTTCTGACAAGAAGTTGTGGGTTCATTTCTTTCAAGAGAGCCTGCCTAGAACACGGTTGGAATGGTTTTATCAACTAGAAGGAACAAATATTCACACTTGGGAATATTTGGTTGCTTCTTTCTATAAGCAATACCAGTATAATGATGATCTTGCACCAACCCGTATGCAACTATAGAGTACGACCATGGGCTCTGACGAAGGCTTTTAGAAGTACACACAGAAGTGGAGAGACCTTGCAGGCAGATTTCAACCTCCTTTGTTTGATAGAGAGTTGTTCGACATGTTCATGAGCACACTGAAAAGTCCTTTCTATAATCATCTGCTTGGAAGTTATTTAGCTGGTTTCACTTAATTAATTTTGACAGGGGAACATGTGGAAAATGGAATCAGAAGCGGAAAAATCCAGGTGGCTACATCTTTAAATACTCTGATGAAGCCTTATAATGGTAAGGGGGAATCCAATGCTATGTACGTCCAGAAGGGTCGTAATAAGATCGATTGTAACCAATTTATCTATAATCCTGCGCCAGTGCAACAACAAAAAAATAATCAGCGTAGGCAGGAAGCACCTAGGAGGAAGTTCACAAAGATCAACAAGCCGTTGGCTCAAGCATTGCAACACATGTTAAAGGCTGGGATGGTTACATTAAGAGATCCTCCTCAGAATCCAAACACTTCCTCTCCCTGCTACAATCCCAATGCAAGGTGTGCATATCCCTAGGCACGAGCACGACACGATTGATGCCAAAGAAATTGAACTTGATCCTCCTAAGACCCTTAATATGATTATTAAACCTATGCCTAATCATGACAAGGACGTTAATGTTATTAAAAATGTTTCTTATGTTTCTACTGTGAATGATTTGACTACTTCCCTGATGATTGTTAAGGAAAAGATTCTGCAAGCCGGTTTATTTTCGGGTTATGCTAAAGACTGCTACTACTGTGCATCCTAATCCAATTGTTGTGCATTGTTGAAACAAGGTATTCAGTGTTTGATGAATGACCATGTGATTTTGTTTGAGAAAATTCCTTTCGAGAAGACTCCTTTTGTGGATAGTACATCCCAAGACCTGAAACTTGAAGACGTATCTACAATTTCCGGTACTCCTATAAGGATCACTTCTAAGGGTCCTGTGAAGATTACAACTGAACCTATAATTTCTCCTCTAATCATTACCGCACCTGGGCCGATTTCACATTCCTCTGATTAGGCAATCCCTTGGAATTATGGAGCTAATGTCTACCACCATGGTGTCAAGCAAGAATTTTTGATTAAAAATGGTGAAGTTACTAATCTCGATGTTGGAAATATTGCTGGGACTAGTAAGGTTACCAGAAGTGGAAGGATTTTCTCTTCTGAGATCTCTCTGAAGGCTGTTATTGCACCAGTTCGTATCACTGCCACTAAATCAACTATTGAAATTCGAGATAAAGAACATATGACCGAGCCTGCCCAGGTTGAGGCACCAAAAGAAGTTATTTTTGAAGAATTTAGGTATTTTTATTAATTAAAATTAATTAGATTTAGGGTTTTAACTATTTAGACTTTAGGTATTTTTATTAACTAAAGTTAATTAGATTTAGGGTTTTACCTATTTAATTAACTTAAAATTATTTTCTAAAAACTATATGAACAAACATTCAAACACTTTTCTTAATGTTTTTCTTATTTCTTTTTTCCTTTAAATTTTTTAGACGAATGTATAGGTCGTATTCTTGTAATAGTTTAGATTTATCTTTCCGCATATTTTTCTTATTATGCAACTGCTAACGGGATGTAATAGTTTAGGTTTAAATTACGCATTTTACTTTCCTGCATTTTTTATGTAACTGTCCCAAAGCCCTGTAATAGCTTAGGTCTTTACTTCCCTCACCCTTTATTTTTCTGCTATATTTTGATCTGCTAGTAAATAGGCATGTATGGCAAGATCTAAAAACAATCGTTACAAAACCCTAAAATAAGGCAAATAACTCAACTGAACACACTATTCACACTTTCACCTCTAGGGTAACTTCCCTTTGGTGCCTTCGGAAATAATGGTCACGTCCCTCGAAAGTGGGGATACTTAAGACCCTCAATCAAATCATCATGTCCTTTTCAAATAAAGATCATAATCCCTCGATGACCCTTCGAGCTGCCTACAAAATGATCTAGTCCCTTCAAGTTGCCTATAAAATAATGATAGTCCCTTCGATATAATTGTTAAAGTATTCTTACATGTTGTCTTTGATGACCATATGATGACCCTACGCCTGTCCCTTCACATCCAGTAGATAGGACTACCTACCAACTAATGGTATGGATAGTATTATCTAAAGGAGAAAGAAAAGAATAAGAACGACCTTTAGTGGGTAAGGAACTCTTAAATGCTTGCTCACAACTCTTTTCAAAACATTTTTTACACATCAAACTTCTAAACAGAATATTTTCAAACACTTTGTACGTGTTCTTGAGGACTGATACAAGAATCATTACAAAGTTAGATTTTCAAAATATTTTCAAATAAATCACACACACGAAGCAAGTTTTCAAAAGTGAGATAAGCAATTAAGATTCCGTAGATAACTATGGATGAAAAGGGTGCTAACACCTTCCCTTTTCATAACCTACTCCCCGAACTCAAAATCTATCAAAGGTCTTTTCTGTTCTTTTCACCTTTCCTAAATATTGGATAAAAGAAAAATCGGTGGCAAATCTAGCTATCCGCACATTTGGATAACACCAAAAAAGTCAGTTCTACCGTCGTATTACACCAGGCATATCCTAATAATACCAAGCTAAGACATCCATCTATTCCTTTAAAGAATCAATCAAACTAATCTTTACATCGGGATGAAGCAGTGCCTCAATCTTGACTTCCTTCATATCTTCTTCAGAACCCAAGTTGATCGTCACCACCGACTCTTTATATGGTTGAATGGTATTCTCCTCGCGCTCAAGCAACTGAGAAACCTCCTTTGGGATTTCATCAAACTCTTCTTCTTCAACCACATACATAGGATATTCAAAGTTGGGAGAGGACGCATGGTCATTGTTTTCAAGGGGTACTTTAGTTAATATGCACATATGATTATGCTTGATTTTAGAACTGATAAATGTAACAAGTGATTATGCATATTTATTTGCAGTTATTATTTATTTTGGAAGGTTTTTTCTAATTACCATTTTTCAAGAAAAAGCAAAAAATAAAACACAGTTGGAAATCAAAAACAACTTTTATTAATGATTTTAAAATCCAAAACAAAATACGCGCCCATACAATATCTCTTTCACCTTGGGCATAGTGAAAGGATTTTGAAAAAAACAAGCAAAGACAAATTACTTCGATATGTGAATGCAAGTAGGCACATCAACAGTGATCCAATTCTGGACTCTTATTCCATGTGTCACAAAGCTCAGCATCTCCTGATCTGGCTCATCTTCAATGATGGCGTCGAACTCTGGAGTAGTTGGATGGAGATAACCTGCACTGTGAAAGATGTCTCGATACGGTCCGAAGGCAGACTTCAACTTTACAACTCTATTTTGATACTTCTGTGAAGAGAAACCAAAACCAGTCTTGTTGTTTTTTACGGGCAAATTAATAACCTAACCTCACACACTACTAAGACCTTTATGAACCACTTATTGCGAATCTCTAAGAGAGGTAATAGAATCTTCACTCTTCTTTATGTTATCAATGGATAAAAGCTTGGAACTAAGTTCCAACAGCGGCTTCGTCAACTTCTACAACACTAAAATAAGACAAATGGGATACTAACAAAGCTTGCTCACCATTCATAATCACTACTTTTCCTTCATGGACAAATTTCAGTTTCTGATGCAAGGTTGATGTAACGGCTCCTGCCTCATGGATCCAACAAACAACTGTAGGCAGGGAAGATATCCATGACCTGAAAGCTGATCTGAAACATATGTGGACCTATATGTATAGGCAAGTCCACTTATTTAATGAAAGATTTCCTTGAAACATCGAAAGCTTTCACTATAATACCACTATAGCGTATATGAGTTCCTTGATATTTGAGCTTCTCTAGAGTAATCTTTGGTATCACATTAAGAGCAGAGCCATTATCTATTCTCAAATTAGATAAGGCTTCCTTATTGCAATTCAGAGATATGTGTTAGGCCATATTATGATTTCTTCCCTCATCAGGCAGTTCATCATCATAAAAACTCAAATTATTACAAGCAGTGATATTTCCTACAACACCATTAAATTGGTCAATATAGACATCCTTCTCAAAAAAAGAATGGTCCAAGACCCTCATCAAAGATTCCCGATGAGTAGAAGAATTCATCAACAAAGCTAGAATGGAGATTTTTGATGGAGTTTGCAACAATTGGTCCACAATCTTATAATCACTCATCTTAGTGATCTTCAAAAGATCATCAACATCCTTCTCCAAGGTAGCACCACTAGTCCGCTCTACTATCTTTTTAGGCTCAGTATTAGTCTCAACAATCTTCTTTCCATAATCAACCTCTCCTCAAAAGGTAGGAGCAAAGACACGACCACTCTGGGTCACTCGACAGGCCTCAGCAATTTTTTCAACATGAGATAAAGGTTAGATTGGAACTTCTATGCAATCTTCTAGAATAGTTGCATTATACTTTTAAGGTATATCTCTATCAGGCTCATACGGAACATGACCAAGTAAACTAATAACTAGGGGAGTTACAGCAGGCTTACTGCAGTATGCAACTTTCACAGGAGTGGCAATGTCGAAATGTGGGACAATAAAATTCACTTAGGCATTTGTAGTGCACTCAATAGATATTACAACATCATTACCAGAAATCATAAGTTCATTAGAAAATTCTTCGACCATATTAACTCTATTTCTATTAGCAAGAGCGACCATTTCTCCTTCTTTAAAAAAAACCAGGTTTTTCACTATCTCGAGATCTCCTCTTAAAGAAGCACAACCCCATGATTTCTTTGCATATTATGGGCAGCAACAACAACTGAAATCAATCAATTCGTTTTAAACCCACTTCTCATGTATCTCCACGGGAGTCACAGTATTGACATGTATCTCAACTGGGATTACCAAATCAACATGTTGTTGGTGTTGGTGATGTCTCCTTAGAGGCCTACTTCTTCTCTCTTGAGTAATATCATTTGTATCTCCTTCTTTCTTTCTAGAGAAACCATAAGTTTGTTTCTTAGAACTTCTAGACCCTTCATCTTTTGACAAACGTCCTTCTCTAACAGCTTCTTCTAATCTGAAACCCATACCAACCATCTTAGTGAAGTCACTTGGCGCACTTGCAACCATCCTTTCATATTAGAATGACCTAATATTTTTCAATAAGACCTTAGTCATTTCCTTTTCTTCCATTAATGGCACAATCTGAGCAGCAATCTGAGCAGCAATCACGCGCCAACACTGCGCGTACTCCTTAAACGGTTCTTTATCCTTATGTGTCATGGCCCTAAGCTGATAACAATCGGGAGCCATATCTATATTATAATTATATTTCCTAACAAAGGCCTTTCCCAAATCATTAAAATTATGAATATTGGCACTATCCAAGCTCATGTACCATTTCAATGCAGCACCGGCCAAACTGTCTTGGAAAAAGTGGATTAGTAGACGTTGGTCATTAGTGTGAGTGGACATCCTTTGAACATACATCACAAGATGATCACGAGGAAAAGTATTGCCCTTGTATTTCTAAAACTCTGGCACCTTGAACTTTGTAGGCACTTTCACATTAGGAACCAAAAAGAGGTCATTAACATTCTTCCCAAACAATTCTTTCCCTCGGAGAGCCTTCATCTCTTTCTGCATCTCATTAAACTGATCTTGGAAATCATCCATTATGTCATAAAAATCCAAGCCTTCACTTGGTGCAACAGCAGCATGGTAGATTTCATCATTAACAATGATAACAGTGTTCACAACAGGCGGCACATAAGTTACAATAGGCTGAACATGAGGAGCAACTTGAGCAGTGGGATTATACCCTTCTGGCATGTAGTTCTCTGGCATTCACCTTTGGTAACCACGAGGCATACAGGATTGAGGAGAAGTAACAACATGAGTATCAGAGACATGCATTAACAATATCTCAAAGATCATAGTTGTCTATTGTGGTTGAGTAGCATGAGGAGAAGGAGGAGGAGGAGGAGTTGGTGGCTGATTCTACGTAGCTACCAAGGATTCCACCAGAGCAGTTATATTAGCCATTCTAGTTCTCAAACTAGTAACTTCTTCCTTGAGTTCATGATTCCCTTGCTCTAAATTTTCCATCTTCTTCTTGATGTTAGCCCGAGTGTCATAAGGATGAGATAACTTGCTGACTATTCAAGGTTGGAGATACAAATAAGACACCTGAGAAAATATAGGAATGAAAGAATATGTGTGAAATGGTGCATGATATGCAATGCACATGATTTATTTTGTTTATTTAATTTTCAAGGAACTTAATGAATCGTGATATTTGCAAACATTAAAGGAATAACATATTTTGAAACACTGAATAATCTCATTTTATTAACAATTTTGGAAGGATTGCAACTTGAGTATAAGTTTTAATAACCCTAAAGTACAAGAGAAAAAATGCTAGAAACTACGGTTCCTAAGGAGCCAAGGCTGAAGAAGATCCTTCTTCATGCTGACGCTTCCCTTTGAGCCTCCCAATCTGATCTTTCAACTGCTTATTTTCTTCCACAAACTTCTCGACGACTCCTTTCCACCCACCAGAAGAAGGAAGTAAGTAGGAAAAATCCTTCTCAGTGGGACCTAGCTGAATGCTAGAGGAAAATAAATCCCCTAGGTTTTCCATCATCTCCACCCCGTGTCGCTCTAGAATCTCGATCAGATCATATTTCTCCTTTAGCTGCTCCTGGTGTGTTGAACATCCCATGTCCAAAGTCTGGTATTTGTTCTTCCAAGCATTCTTTTATTTCTCCATTCTAGATAACGTAAGCTTAAGTTCCTCCACATCAGCTGACATATAAGGAGCAGGTTCAGGAAAGTCCATTGGTTCATAATGAGGATAAGGCATCTTGAGCCGAATTTCCCTTGCTTGCAGCCACTGAAGATAGCGTTCAAAAGCAACATTTCCTCTTTTTCCTAACTATTTTATTTCATTTTTATGAATGGTAAACAACACTTTGTTTATTTTCTAAATTAATGTCTTGTTATCTTCCCTCCTTGATAAAGACAGTTGTTAATAGCAAATCAATTGGCTTATCAAACATAGGATAACCAAACTGACGACGAGCCAGAATTAGATTATAATTGATAACTCCTTTTGTACTAAGAAGAGGTACAGTGAGGAATCCTCCACAACCATCAATAATGGTTTCCCAATCATAAATAGAATTAATCCAATAAACATCAGAATGAATAAGAGACATAATCTTCTTACACCACTTCAAACAATATTTGGTATCCCGAAAGGAAGCAGCGCGCAGCAGGTGAGAAGTAAACCATTTGTATAGTAGAGGTGCCCACCAGAAAACCATTCCTCCATTCTTGGAGTTCTGGTAATGGATAGAGTAGTAAGTCTCTCCAATCAAGGTTGGGATTGGATTCCTAATCTAGAAGATATGCATGGAATTCATGTCAACAAAATCCTTAACATTGGGAAATAAAACCAATCCATGAATGAGCAAAGCCAACATAATGTTAAGAGCATCCCTATCTTTGTCTTTAGCAAATGCGCGAGCTCTTTCAATGAGAAACTTAGCAGGAAATCCTTTAATACCACTCTTTGAAGAAAGGTGAGCTTTAATTTGATCAAACCTCAAGTGAAACATCGTAGAAATAACAGGAGGCTCAAGATCCTTCTCCAAACCAGAAAAGGGAACCTTATCAGTCACTGGTAATCCAAGCAGACAAGAATACTCTTCCAGGGTAGGCATAAGCTGATAATATGAAAAAGTGAATCAATGATACAAAGGATCATATAATTGGACCAAAGTGTTGATAATCCCTTCTTCCACTTTAGCATCTAAGATACCCAAAAGTATTCAATAATGGCCTCTGAACTTCTCAGGATTAACCACTAATGATACTAGCTTCTTTAACTCTTCTACGTCAAACTATACTTTTGGGTGCTTCTACTTACAACATCCATGATTAAATACTTGTGATGTTTGCAAAGAGATCCTTTTAAGTTCCTTGAAAATCTGGTAAAATAGTGCTTATGAGTGCATGAATGCATGATGCAACAATCACACACTGTTAGACTATGACAACGTATCTAGAGGGGGGTGAATAGATACCCAAATAAAAATAAGATTTCAAAATGGTTACTTAAAACATATTTGAAAAACAATGTTGAGCGGAAGGTTTTTGGCCTAGATCAAATATAGTAGTCTAAACGAACCTAGTTATTGGAAACTCGGATATGCACGAGCCATATGGAATTAAAATAATGATAAAGTCAATCAATCATAATAATATCTCCATTAATAGTTTAATATCAAACACAACGATTTTCTATTTCCAATTAAATCATATTAAAAACATAACTTGACATTTTATCGAACATGTCACACACAATCAATTTTCCAGAATTTTCTTTGAGCTTAGTTGATATGAAAAATCCCTTACAATCAAAGTGATTACAAGCAAATCAACAAATCAATTTAAACTTTAACAATCAAAGAAAAATTCTATATGAATTGATCAATCAAGCAACACATTCAACAAATTACACATAGAGAGTAAATGAGAGTAAGTGATAGAACATTCCAATTTTTCTTTGAGTTAAACAAGCTAAAAAATTTGTGAAACACTTGGCGTGCAATAAAAGTTTCAAAATTTTCATTTGTATTGGTTGATATGAAAAAGCTCTTATAATCAAAAGTGATTATAAGAAACTCAACACATAACTTAAAACCAAATCAGTTTCGGAAAATTCCTACGCATCGATAAATTACTCAATGCTATTTGACAAAGTGATGTATGAAAATTAAAGCAAGTAAAACAATAAAAGAAAAGAGATGCAAGTATTTTTCTACACAAGTCCCCACTTTCGTCCTCGCGTGTGGGCACGTTTGTGCCTAATTCCAATGGAATTAGGATAATTCTTACTTTGCAAAAGTATGGTTACAAGAGAAGTGTTCAAGAGAAATACATCAAACCATAACCGTTTGTTGTACCCCAAAATTTGCCCTCTCACTTATTAAAAATTTGCTCACAAGATCCCCTTTTGCTCAAGATTGCACTAGGGTTGATCAGCTCAAGACACCTCCTTAAACACTGATGACCAAAATTAGGGTTTGAGATTGCAAAAGGATACATGAACTTCCAATTCCCCATATGACTTTCATGGATCATTATGGACCCTCAATATTACTCATGACAATTTTCAGGCTTTGGATCACACTTTTGCTCAGTCAATTGAGCAGTTGACCTAACAATCAGTTATATTAGGGAAAAGGTCAACTATGGCCAATTTATAGTCAAACTTAATAATTTTTTATCCACATAAACATTTTTAACTCATATGTATCATTTGATCAAGTTTGGACCACAATTCCTCAAGAAATTTGATCAAATCTTCAAAAGGGCAAAATGATCAAAATTAGGGTTTTGATTGGGAAAGGGCAATTTCTGATTTTTGACCTAGAAAATGATCAATTGGTTTAAGGCATGATCTCAAGAGTTAAATTGCATAATTTTTACCTAATTGCATGGCTCAAAAAAATGCTCAAGTCCGGTGGATTGACAGATAAATTTTCAGTCAATTGATCAAAAGTCAATTGTATACTGAAAAGTCAAACTTTGACTTTTTGGTCAAAATCAAATGCGAAATATCACAATTCATCAAAGCATGTCAAAATATGAAACTTATTCATCAATAAATAAAAAATTCAAGATTTAATTTTGAAAAGTTAAAATTTCTAAACTTAGAAATTTTTCTAAGTGTTGGAAATTTCTTATTTTTTCACAACTTTGAGCAAAATTTTCACCATGATGCAAGAGGATTCCAAAGAAACTTTCAACATGAAAGTTGTAGATCTCCTTGATATATACAACCTTTATTTACACAAGTCATTCCAAAAGTGCTTGGATCTCAAGTTATAATTTTAAGAACACATGGTCATGAAACAAAACACTTAGTGAAATTTTTGCCCTAATTTGGTCAGGATTTTGACCCAACTTCATGGCACTTTTTCATATAGTTCCAAGGGTAATTTTCAAAAGTGATTCAAAGATGGGTTGTATAGCACATTACAAGCTTTCCAAAATGTCCAAGAACTCCTTGAGATAATTTTTTAGTAGGGAGAATCGAAGAGATGAAGTTAGGGTTTTCACACTTGAATTACAAGTCATTTTGTGATGAACAAAATTCAAAATTCAAATTTATGTTTCATAAACTCTACTTTTCAGGCCTAAAACTTGTTAGGCACTCCATAATTAATTTCTTGCACAACTGTTAGAGGTTTAAATTCAAGCATTCAATGAAAGGCCATGTTTTATATCCATTTTGGGAAGAAAGTGCACATTGCCATTTTGATAAAGTGGCTTTTTTGCACAAAACTTGTTCTTGATCCTTGCAATTGTTTTCTTCTGATCATACAAGTCCCATAACTCAAGAGAAACTTGTTTAGACACTTACAATCACCCAGCCCATGCTTGTACTACACATTGAAACTTGTCTTCCCACTTTTCTTCAAAATCAAGTAACCTAGCAATTAGCTTGTAACTTGTACTTCTGACTCTCCAAAGTACTTCAACCCTTTTGCTTTTAGATACACAAGTTATTTTCCACAAATCCAATGCATGCTTAAGCCCTGAAAACACCAAGAACATAGGATCACCAAAAACACCTCAAAACTTGTCATTTCTGAGTTTTGAATTCAATCTCCAAATTTCGCCTTTTACTTTCAAAAGCTTCTAAACAACATACACAAACAATCCCAAAACCTACAACACCATTGTAACACCTCCATCATCATCCACCATTTTCAAAAACAACACCTTGCACCTTGACTTCTCCAGAACTCCCCAGACACTTCCAGCTCAAGTTAAGTATCTCTTTAGCTTCCTAGGAACTTGAGGAAGCTAATCCAATCATTAGAACTCACTGAAAGAAACTCAAACTCCAAACATGATACCCTCTTGTAAGGTAAGTTTTCTGAATTTTGAACTCTTCATACATGCATCATTAATGGTTTATTTGTGAATGAAAAATGTATATATCATTGCCCTAAAGCTAACCATGTTCATAATTTTTATTTATATTACTTGAGCTTAAATAATTTTAGGATTGAAGTTTCTGAAATTTTTAGGGTTCAGATTAGGGCCATTAAAATTCATGTTTTTCTTTAATATATAATTTTATTTCTTGGCATTTCTGAAATCGTGAGGAAATTTGCTACAAGTTTCCTGTTTACACTTTTCATTTTTATTAAGAATTGAATAAGATACAGAGGTTCTGGTTGGGCAAGAGGTTGAACATGAAGTTGGTCTCAGGAACATGTTTACCACATATATTTATGGTTTGATTTATATAAACGGATGTATAGCCACCCCAGTGGTAGAAGCGCGCGCCTGTGACTATAGGGACCTGGGTTCGAGCCCTAGTGGTACCCTTTTGGATTTTTTTCATATTTTTCACATTCTGACTTTTCTTTTTTTTGGCAGCGCTGGGCCTCTTTCCTTGGGCCTTATGTTTTGTTTTCATTTATGACCCCCTGAGTGGCTATTCACACCCTGGCCCTTTTTTTAATTTTCTTTTTCTTATTTTTATTTTTTTTCTTAAATATTTTATCTAATACTAAAAAAAATCAGAAAAAATATAAAACATTATATTTATATTTTGACATAGTTTATTTATTTTTTACACAAAAATTTATTTTATTTAATCATTACTTTATTTATTTTACTAATAGGTTTGTAAATTTAATTAAAACTAGGGTTTTAGTTATTTTCTTTTACTTGATTTAAATATTTTATTTTAAAATGTAAAAAGACCAAAAATATTTTATAATACTATAATTTATTTTCAAGACAAAAATACCAAAAAATATTCTTCTTATAAACTTAATTTATCTTTTAATCAATTAATAAATTAGGGTTTTTATTTAAATTCTTTTCCTAGTAAATTTACGTTTCACTTTTTACTAATTTACTTAACTATTTCTCTTTTAGTTATTTAGGTTAAAACAAAAACCCTTTTCCTAAAAAATCCAAACAAAATATCCATTTTCTTCACATTTACATTCTTGTATATTTATTCATTTTTGTACATTACTTATCCAATTCAATATGGTTGTAATAGATAATTACGTTTATTTTCTTGCAATCCCCATTTATAATTTGTACACCCCCTCCCACAAGTATTGTAGTAGCGTAGTAATTTTAAATTCCACAATTTATCGCTTTATATACAAATGCTAGTAATTAGGGTTTGTATAGAAAGACTAAAACCAATTAATTAGAAAACCTTAATCAAAGACAAAACCAGACATGGAAAACAATACACTTTCACACAAGCACCCCTAGGGTAAATCCACTTGGATGCCTTACAAAATGGCCATATTACGCATGTGAGGTATCTTAGCAAAAAAACAAGAAAAATACAAGATCATAGTCCCTTGATGACGCTATCTATGTTGCCTTTCAAATGATCTTAGTCCCTAAAAGATAATGCTAAGATACCTTGCAACATTGCTAATCATGGTTATATGATGACCCACACCCGTCCCATTTACATCCAAAGATAAGGTTACTTACCAAATCGATGGTAAGATAACAATGTCAAAGGAAAGAGGAAATGAACATGAAAGACTTTTGAGTAGGTAGAATACTCCTAATTACTTGCTCAATTTCAAAACAAAACATCCTTGCTATTTTTAAAACAAACACCTACACTTTCAAAACATCTTACAAACTTGAAAACATTTTCAAAAGAGCAACATCTTTGTATACATTCTTACAAACGAGAATCATTAAAAAGTTTGCCTAAACAAATGGCATCTTTACAAAATACTTTAAAAAAACCACACAAAGCATAATTTCAAACAAAATCAAGTGATCTAGCAAGTAACTAAGAGTCCATGCAAAAACCATGGATGAAAAGGGTGTTAATACCTTCCCTTTTCATAATTTACCCCCCGAACTCAAGAAAACATCTCAAAGGTATTTCCTGTGCTTTTTCACCTTTCCTTTTGTATAAAAGAAAAGTCGGTGGCGAATCTTGCTAACCGCAACATTTGCAATAAAACGCAAAAACACCAAGTCAGTTCTCTCACCGTATCACAGAACTGGCGACTCTACTGGGGAAATTTCTAAAAGTGGGGTTACCTTAGGGTTAGATCATATTTACTTACTTTCATTGTTTGACTTGTACGCTTTACATTATGGTTCTTTGTTTGGGTTTGAATCCTCTACCCGGATTTGGGATACCTTATAGGTAAGTAGCAATACATTGTGAAAACTGTGCGGGGTATACCGACATGATCTAAGCAATAGCTACGTTAGTGCGACATATTTGTGGGTACCGGTAGCCCTTGAGTTAATCAAGGAGAATACGGGGCCGCTGAGTGATGTCATAAAGCACTAATGAACTTTTAGAACCTTTACTTGACCAACTTGTCCATTAGGACGTAGTGAGATGACCGACTTTGGTGAAATCTGAAGTTGGTAGATACTCGATACTACACTCATTGAGGTTTGGTTTTTTGGGATATTTCGGTCGCCATTAAAGAGGTTTGTGATGAAGCAATGACCAAGGAAACAAACTAGTGATATTGAGCTCCTTAGAACCCGTTTACTATTGCTAGGACAGGTTTGAGCCAACTAAACTTCAAGAGGGTACTTACCTATGAGACTCCATGCAAGCCTAAACCTAAGGACTTGTTTGCTTTGTTTGTATATATTTACTTGTACATAACATCATGAACATCATAACATCATATTCATATTAACCATTTCATGGATCTTGGGATTTATCTTTGTTCTGTTTTGTAGGACATGGATTCTATTCACAGGAAAAGCACTCAAGTCAATCTTATAAGGATCCCTCCACAACTTAAAGAGCTAGCTTCAAGGATTCCTAAATATTCTCCATTTACCGAGAGACATGGTCTCCTACTAAACTTGGTCATCTCCAACACTGATGAAGACATGATGAAGGTTCTCTTTCAGTTCTTTGATCCTTTACACTATTGCTTCACATTTCTCGATTATCAACTTGTGCCAACTTTGGAAGAATTCTCTCAACTCTTGAGGATTCCCATTCTCAATCAACCACCTTTCAACGGTACGGAAAGAGATCCAAAGCCAGAAGATATTGCTCAAGATCTACACTTGCAACCATCTGATGTCACAACTAATTGGGAAACAAGGAGTGGTGTCAAGGGTTTCCTACCAAAGTTCTTGTTTGAGAAAGCCCAAAACTGTTGGAACTCTTTGGATTTGCAAGCTTTTGAGGAAATTGTGGCTCTCCTCATCTATGGGATGGTTTTGTTTCCAAATCCCAACCAACTCATAGATGTGAATGACCTCAAGATCTTCATGTCTCGTAACTCGGTGCCTACTTTACTAGGAGACATCCTATATTCTTTTCACACTCGCACTATGAGGAAAAAAGGTATCCTTATGTGTTGTACTCCTCTCTTGGCAAGGTGGTTTATTTCACATCTTCCCAAATATGTATTGAAGAACGAGCAAGGTTCAAGGTGGTCACATAGGTTGATGATGCTCAAACATTCATACATTCATTGGTATTCCCGATCTATAGAGAACATTATTATTGTCGACCATTATGGAGAATTCCCTAATGTCCCTTTACTTGGAATTAGAGGAGGTATCACCTACAACCCCTGCTTAGCCTTACGACAGTTTGGTTATGCCTGAAGGGATGGTCCACATGAGATGCTCATTCAAGGTTTTGTATTTGACTACGAGTACGATGATCAAGGTCATCGCCAGAGATTTATTCGAGCTTGGAGGATGTTAAACAAGGTAGATAGCAATATATTGGGGCATAAGAATTCCATCCCTCTTGAGCCTTACCTCAAATAGGTACGAACTCGTGCTCAGAGTCTTATGATGCCTTATCCCTCCATTCTCCCGGTAATCATTGAGCCTGTTATGGAAGGAGATGTTTGTGATACGGTGGCAGAACCGACTGTTTTGAGAAAATGTCGGTTTGTGTTTGCAAAATGTTGCGGTAAGCAAGAATCGCCACCGACTTTTATTTTATCCAACTGGAAAGGAAAAAAGAAAAGAAAAATTCCTTTTTCGAGATTTTGAATACGGGGGGTAGATTATAGGAAGGGAAGGTGTTAGCACCCTTTTTATCTGTAGTTATCTACGGGCTCTTAGGTACTTGCTCATCATTTTAAAAATTTCTTGTGTGTCTTTGTTTTGAAAAGTTTTGTTTTACTTCGTTTTAACCCTTGCTTCTGTCTTCAAGAGTGTTACGAAGTGTTTTTGAAAACTTTGTTTGAAAAAAAAGTGTAAGTGTGAAAGTTTGATTTTGAGCAAGTAACTACTAGCATCTACCTACTCGAAAAAGGATTGTTTCTATTCTCGTTTCCTTTAGACATCACTATCCTACTATTAAGGAGTAAGTAGCACCGTCGTTGGAGTTTGAGGGACTATCGAAAGGGACGTAATGGTCATTGAAGGCAACATGTAAGGATACTTTAGCATTTTGAAGGGACTGTCATCATATATTCGTAGGCAACATCGAGGGACAAGATCATATATCATAGGCAACTTCGAGGGACATCGAGGGACCATAATCTTTATGATGATTTTAACCGAGGGACTTTGCTAAGGGTATCCCTACGTTCGAGGGACATGACCATTGTTTTCCGAGGCAACCAAGTGAAGCATACCCTAAGAGTGCATATGTGCAAGGTGTGTTATGTTCAGTTATTTTAGTCTTGTGTTAAGTTTGCTAATGTTTGATTATTCTTGCCATACAATCCTATTAGTCATACTTCTAGCAGTTAATAATTGCAGTAATTTAAAAGTGCAGAAATATAAAACCTAACTATTACAAGGCTTTAGGGAGGGGGATTATGTACATATCCAAAACTGGGGGGAAAATAAACAAAAGCGGTAAAGGTCATACTAATCATATATTACATCCCAATATATAGTTACAATAATAAAATGAAGTGCGAAAGAATAATAACGCGCAAATTTGAAAAGACGTCTAAAAATCCTAAGATATAAAAAAATATTTTTGTTGTTTTTTTTGTTTTAATTTATAAAAATGGTTTAAGTTTAAAAAATAATTGATCTAGATCTATATTAAAAAAAGATAATTATTAAAGAAACATGAAATTTAAATAAAAGAAATTAATTCTATGTTTTTTTGGTATTTTTGTTACGAAAAGGGAAATGAATTAAAATGAAATAAAACCTAAGTTCTATTAATTTTAATTTTAAAAAAAAAGTTAAAGTGTTTAGTTAATTAATTTACCAAAATTAAAATTTAATTAAGAAAAAATCCAAAATCTATTTTTATGTGATTTTTATATTTGTTTATTGATAAACATAAAAAAGGGATTAAAAGAAATAAACGAAATGAATAAAACAAGAAAATAAAGATGGGCCTAGTAGCAAAAGTAAACAGGGGGTGCAATCATCAGAAATCCCTAGGCCCGAATCTTCGAAAGCTTCATGCTCTAACTAGGGTGTTTTTTGATACTTGTGTGGAACCTATAGTTCAACCATCCATAACTGTTCTACATAAACTCAAACAAACGTTAGCATACCATAAAATGTGATTAAAATTAGAGATTCGAAGTTTAAAATTTTACCAAACCGGTGTTGTCAAATGGGGGTGTGCTAAGCGTGTGATGGATTGCTCTTGGGCCTTGTAAGACTCCTGAGGACTTCAAGAGGATGGTTTGAGGCTTGATGTCAATTGAGAGAGACCGGAACCTCGAGATATGACTTGTACCAATTCTTTGATTTCTGGAGAGCTTTTTGAAGAGCTTTTAGAGAGCTTTTTGAAGAACTTTTTGAGAGCTTTTTAGAGAGGAATTTCGTCCCTTTCAAGCTTGTATAGCTCTATATTTATATAGGAGAATGAGGAGACAAGAAATCACGGAAAGAATCTCCCTCATATTGTTGTGTTTTAAGACCATGATCAAAATTTGAAAAAATGCCATATTTGATGATTTTATGTCATTTTCACATGTGGATGAACCTGGACATATTTGAAAGGTTATTGAATGAAATCAATTGACATAAGCCAGAATAAAACTTGCCCAAAATAGATTCACATCAAAATTTACATTATTTCTAATATTTATTTATTTAATTATGAATTTTAATGAAAAAAATATCAAAATAAATAGCATAAATAGTAGAAAATTTATGGGTGGGCTTAGAGGTCGTGGACCATGTTACAAACTCAATGCAAGCATATAAAGTTGGGCCCATTTGGCAAAAATTGCAATTTTTGACTTTTGGCAATTTTGCAAAAAGGGTCAACTTTGCCAATGCATAACTCCCTCAATTTTGATCCTAGAGAGGTGTTCTTGGACTTTTTAGAAATCTTAAGATGTCCTCTAAGCAAAATTTTTGGTCTCATCTCAATTGAGTCTTCCATGTTCATGTATGAAGCTTTGACATAAAAGGTGTTTTTGTTGACTTTCCAAAATGACCTATAATGTCCAAATTTATATCTTCTTGTGAGCGCATATTTTGAACTTGGGAGCTGAAGATGAATTGAAGGGAATAGCATCCTCTTCAAAATGAGCTTTGGATGGGTCATTTCTGATAAAGTATGAGAAAGTTATGCTTGGTCAAACTTGAGTTGACTTTTCCTACAAAACCCTAATTTAGCAACATTTGGGTTTTGATGAATTGTGAGCAATACTTGAGGAATCATGATCAACCCTTGATCAAATGATGAATAATACTTCAAAATGAGGATATTGACCAAGAATCTAGAAGTTTGACTGTATGTGGGCCATAGTTGACTTTTGCCCTAGCACAGTCGATTTTCAGGCATTTGGATAGTTGACTGAGCAAACTTCTTCTGCAAGGCTTGAAACTTGACATGGATGATCTTGAGAACATATTAGGATAATAGTGAGCATTTGGGACCTTTTTGATTCAAACATCTTGATGCAAACTGAAACCCTAATTTGGGGTAGACTGCCTTAGGAGAGAGTTTGCTGGTCAACCCTTGGACTTCCTTGAGCAATTTGAGGACCTCACTTGAAATGTATTGAGAAATATGGGAGGGAAAATTTTGGGGTACAACAGGTGCCCCTGTTCAATCTTCTTAAACCTAAGGATGTAGATTGGCTTGTCTACCTTTCGTGATCCGAGGGTGGAAGATGATTAAACACTAGAGTGCCCAAAAATTTGCACTCACATGAAGTGGTATCCATCTTGCAATGTCGGGAATTGGCTTATAGATGCCATTTGGAGGTTAGTGTTGGATGATGGGCTTAAAGATGCCATCAGGAGAAGTGTCGATCACATAAGATATTCCTTTGCGACAGATCGTATACTTGTTGTCGAGGAGGACTAAGTTGGGGAGTGCTAGTCTATATCTTGGTAAAAGTAGAATTTTTTAGGAGCTTCAGTCGTCCATTATTGTATTGGGGAATTATCTCTTAGTCAAGGAGGTGCAAATGAATTGCTATCGGGTCGTTCTCCAGGCTTCACAGTTTCTCACTTCTTATCTGGTCGTGCTCCAGGCTTTAGAAGGAATCAAGTTGTTATCCGGTCGCATCCGGGCTTCAATTTGAATTTAAAACAATACTAATATCTGGTTGATTCCGAGCTTCTTAGTAATTGGCTGGGTGAACTGCTATTTGGTCGAAATCCAAGCTTCGTAGTGTCTTATACTGTTATCTGGTCGTATCCCAGGATTTAGTGTTTTTTTCCGCTATCTGGTCGTGATCCAGGCTTCACGGTGTTTTATACCATTATCTGGTCGAGTCCATGCTTCATGATATCTTGTATTGCTATCTGGTCGATCTCCAAGCTTCACAATAACTTGCTAAGGGTTAAGCTATTTTCCGGTCGATTTCCAGGCTTTAAGCTTGTATTTAAGAGATACCACTATCTGGTCGATTCCAGGCTTTGTAGTATTTTGGAGAAATCAAGGTATTATCCGGTTAAACCCGAGCTTCATGACATGAATCTGGAATATAAATCTTGGTAGCGATTTGATTGAACCAAAGAAACTTGTGAGGACTTGATGGTATCTTTCCCTGAAAGGCAAAGAGTTAGTCATATGTAATGTCATGATGTATGAAATGTATTGATTAATGATGTTCTCAAAATAAATGAGATTGTGTTGTATGATGCATATGCGCATGCTACGATGTATGGATATGCAATGTTTTTGTGATATTCTCTAGCCGGGGAAAATAAATCCTGGACTACTGCTGGAGATTATAATGAGTTGAGTTCTTTGTTTCTGTCGGGGATAATGACCAAAGATGATTAGCTGGAGATTTACATCTATTCTGCTTGAGAATATTCTGCTGGGGGAGACTCTGTATGAGAATAATCCTGTGGGGGAATGACTCTATGGGGAAGAGAGATACTCTATTGGAAGATCTGCTGATTTTGAGAAATAAACTTAGTTGGGGATGAACTTCCATTGCTAGAGAAAAGATCTCTGTTGCAGATTGAGCTTCCGCTGTCAGAGAAATAAACTATGCTCGGGAAGATGGCTTTATAAACTGCTCATGGTTATAAAACTCGGCTGGGGAGTGCAGATATCAACTTTTTGAAGGAAACTGCTGGGGAAGGAATTCTTGCTTGGGGATATGGAGGTCGGACCTTGGTTGTCCTTACTCTGTGGGGAATATAGGTATCATTGGCTTGTATGTGATAGTGACTTCGATTCCAACTGTCTCTGCCTCTTGTACAATTTTGGAAAAAGTACATGCGGATATTTTGTGGATGGATATATGTCGTGATTGTACTTGAACATGTATTTAATGAGTGTCAGTATGACATCCGTCTCTGGGTCATATCTGGACTATACTTTGAAACATGTGTTGAATGAGTGTCAGAATGACATTCGTCTCTGGATCGTATCTGAACTGTACTTTGAAACATGTGTCGAATGAGTGTCAAAATGGCATCCGTATCTGGAGCGTATCTGAACTGTATCTGAACTGTATCTGAAAGCTGAGTTTGAATGAGTATCAGAATGACATCCGTATCTGGAGCGTATTTGAACTGTATCTGAAAGCTGAGTCTGAATGAGTATCAGAATGGCATCCGTATCTGGAGCGTATCTGAAAGCCAAGTCTGAATGAGTATCAGAATGGCATCCGTATCTGGAGCGTATCTGAACTGTATCTAAAAGCTGAATCTGAACGAGTATCAGAATGGCATCCGTATCTGGAGCGTATCTAAACTGTATATGAAAGCTGAATCTGAATGAGTATCAGAATGGCATCCATATCTGGAGCGTATCTGAATTGTATCTGAAAGTTGAATATGAATGAGTATCAGAATGGCATCCGTATCTGGAGCGTATCTGAACTGTATCTGACAGATGAGTCTGAATGAGTATTAGAATGACATCCATATCTGGAGCGTATTTGAATTGTATCTGAAAGATGAGTTTGAATGAGTATCAGAATGGCATCCATATCTGGAGCATATTTGAACTATATCTGAAAGATGAATCTGAATGAGTATCAGAATGGCATCCGTATCTGGAGCGTATCTGAATTGTATCTGAAAGCATAATCTAAATGAGTATCAGAATGGAATCTGTATCTGGAGCGTATCTGAACTGTATCTGAAAGCTGAATGTGAATGAGTATCAGAATGGAATCCATATCTGGAGCGTATCTGAACTGTATATTAAAGCTGAGTCTGAATGAGTATTAGAATGGCATCCGTATATGGAGCGTATCTGAACTGTATCTGAAAGCTGAATGAGTATTAGAATGGCATCCATATCTGAAGCGTATCTAAACTGTATCTGAAAGCTGAATCTGAATGAGTATCAGAATGGCATCCGTATCTGGAGCGTATATGAACTGTATCTGAAAGCTGAATCTGAATGAGTATCAGAATGGCATCCGTATCTGAAGCGTATCTGAACTGTATCTAAAAGCTGAGTATGAATGAATACCAGAATGGCACCCGTATCTAGAGCGTATCCGAACTGTATCTGAAAGCTGAGTCTGAATGAGTATCAGAATGGCATCCGTATCTGGAGCGTATCTGAACTGTATCTGAAAGCTGAATCTGAATGAGTATTAGAATGGCATCCGTATCTGGAGCGTATCTGAACTGTATCTGAAAGATGAATCTGAATGAGTATTAGAATGGCATCTGTATCTAGAGCGTATCTGAACTGTATCTGAATTCTGGTGCTCTTGATGAATGTTGATCAAGGTATAAGTCTTCCACTGATAGACAAGTGATGGGACATAGTCGTATGTTTTAAATCCCTAACTTTTTCCTAGACCTCCCTTCGGGTTTTCAGTCCACCGGGATACCCTCTTTTGCCCAAGCCTCCCTTTCGGGTTTTCGACTTGCCGGGTGTACAAATTTTTTTCATTTTTTATCCCTAATTTTTTCCCGAACCCTTTTGGTTCGTTGGGATGCCCTTATTTTTGCCTAGGTCTGTCAACCTAGCGGGTCTTTGTTATGCGTAGTATTTTCCGACTATGTCCACGCCTTCAGGATGTAGAGAGTTGTCACTGTCCGTTGTGTTGTAGTATTGTCAAAAATGTTTTCTTGATGGAACATGATTCATTGCTGGAATGCGTGCGTAATTCCCCAAGCGATTCAGATGGAGATCTTACCCTAGTTATTTGGCCCTTTTGGAGAGACTTCCCCAGGTGTATTTAGACATCATGTCACGCCCCTTGCTTATGGAAGACCTGTTATTGGAAGTGCCTTTCTCGCTGAGGTGATTCTGTCCGTTGAGAGGATGCGTGTTCATTGAATATCCATTATGCGGATTTCTCTACTGTCAAACAATTAGTCATATGCAAACAATGTCATTTAAAGAATGCAAAACTCATGTCTGTCTTAAAATTATTTTTTGAAAATGTGTTTTGTGTAGTAAAATGAAATTTGCAAGAATGTGATATCAACTCAGGATTCATAACAAAGCCTACAGGAGTCAGGATACCTTTGTAAAAGTATGCTCTCAAACTAACCCATGCTTCAGCTAGGACTTTTAAGGGTTATAACGTGGCCTGGTTCACGGTTCAAGAAACAAAGGATAAAGGCTCAAATTTTATGTGTACCCAACCCTCTCTTCGTGATTTTCTTCAGTCCTATGCTCAGTTAATTACGCGATTAGATCCCGATTGAGTTTGGAATCTTTGCTCTGATACCTGGTGATGATTCAAAAATTGAACATTTGTTTTTAAAAGGCAGTCAGTTTTGTAATCTTCTTTTTGTCGACGACTTGTATTAACCTCTTTTTTTTTTGTTTTCGTTATCCCTTCTTTTTCTTGAACTGTTTCTTTTGTGATTACAGTCAGCGGGATGCCCCAATTTTTCTCTTAAGTCTCCTTCATAGGTTTTGACTTAACGGGCTTTTATTTCGAGAGATAATGACTGCTTGTCTTGACAATTATACGGAACAGTCACCGTCTTTTGTTTTGGAAGGATGTCTTTGATGCCATTCATTGTGCACGAAGCGGCAGATTGTGACTGAATACGCCTCTGAATTAACTGAGAAAACTACCCTGCCTCAAGTTATGATTAAGGTTTTTAATTTGTGTGAAAATAAAAACTCCTACTTCTTTGGCTCGAAGGGGTTGACGAGGGATTATCTTCCTTATAACTCCACTATTTAGGATTTGAACCAACGCATGTACATCGTCAGCGAGATCTGTTCAAAAGCATATTGTAGAGATTTTCATATCATTTTCGTCATCCTCCCTCTAAAGGCTTAGAGATATTGTTCGAGAGTTGAATATCACCAAAGGAAATAAGAACGCATTTTTGAAATAGTGAATACGAATGAATTGATTCAAGACAAACATGTGCAATGCATTGATGAAATAACAAGGTTTGATATGAATAAATGTTCAAACAAATCAAAATAAAATTACACATTGAAAATTCTAATGAACGAAAAGCCTTCTTGTGAGAACTTGTCACTTTAGATGGTATGCCTTGGAGGGATGGCAGAAGAACTCATCCTGACCGTCTTGTGCAAATTCTAGCGCTCCTTCATCAATCAGATCTTGAATTTTATTTCTCAATGCCCAACAACCGTTGGTGTCATGTCCAGGACTGTTGGAGTGGTACGCACATCTTGCATTTGGATTGTACCTTGGGGAGGCTATGTTAGGATTCTGAGGAGGGTCCCTTAACATAACCAACTTGGCCTTCAACTTGCGTTTCAATGCTTGAGCCAATGACATGTTGATTTCGGTGAAGCGTCTTTCAGATGTATTCTTCTTATGCCGATTTCTCCGTTGTCGTTGGAGAGGTTGTGGTTGGGCTTGTGATGTAGTAGTAATATGGAAAGGTCTGTTCCTAACCTCTTCTCTCACTAGGGGTTGATTAATGCCTTGATCCACAATTTTAACTGTTTATTTCATGGATCTGCATCCATATTGGTGAAGCTTGTTGAGGAAGGCTCTTAGCCCTTCTTGTCCTCGAGATATGTTTTGCATAAGAGCCATCTTCCCCAGCATCTGGATTCTCATTGCTTCTACCTCAGCTTGCAGTTGTTCTAATTGTTCATCCTTGTTGTTGTCAGGACGTTCCTTGGTCAGATTCCCGGCGAAGAGTGTTTTCAGGTCTTCTTGCCCCTTGGATAGATTCAGGAGAAATTCCTTGAACTGGGCATCTTGAGCTTGGAGATCTCTGTTGTCTTGATGGAGAGCCATTGCTTAAATAAACAGTGAGAACATGAGAGACCTGCTTTAAAACCTGCTTATGCAATGATATGTATGATATGTATGCAATGTTTTCAAGGATCTCGTGGGGTAAACAAGAAAATATTAGAATTTGATTGCAACTTGATTGAAGAAACTTCGTGTCGTTGAGAGTCCTTCTTCAAGAGTCAAGCTCACCATATCAAGTGGGTCATAGCCACTGACTCAAGTTATCGTGTTTTGATCTCTAGACAGCATTGGCTAGAGGAAAATAAATCCCCTTGCCCCTTTCTAGACGTTTGGTTCATCATAACCTGCACCACAGGCCCTTGAGATCCTTGAAATGGTTAAGAAAATGCTATGGTATGATGTTATGATGTGTATGCTATACGTTTAAGCAAAAGTGTGAGGTGATGTAAGCAAGTAAACTCGGCAAGCAATCCAAGTTATTTGATAAGGACTGTAAACAAAACCTACAAGGAACTCATGTTGTCAGATAATAAAAATGTGCAAGTAGTTCAAGTTGAAAGCATACAAGTCACACAAACAGACTTAGGTTTAGGCTTGCATGGGTTATAAGGTAGTACCCTCTTGAAGTTTAGTTTGTTCAACCTGTCCTAGAAAAGTAACCGGGTTCTAGAGGTTCTCAATATCACTGACCATCCTCCATCGGTCATGGTTTTAGCTCACGCAATCTTTTCTTGCAGCCAGAACTATCTCGAGAGTATGGTCTCAATGAGTGTAGCATCGAGTATCAACCAGTTCTCAGCTTTACACTAAGCCCGGCTATATCACTACATTCTAATGGCCAAGTTAGTCAATTAAGGATTCTAAGGTCAGTTGATGCTTAACGACACATGTAGCGGCCCCGTATTCTACTCGTTTCTCCATAAGGGATACCAATACCAACCAATGTGCCACATCAACATAGCTACTGCTTCAACCGTATCGGTCTACACCGTACAGTTCCCTCACAATTTATTGCTACTTACCTAAAAGGTGTCCCCAAATCCGGATTAGGATCTATAGTAATTCCCAAACAAAACCCTTAAAAGTAAAGCAACCAAAACAAACAAGAGAATCAATTTATGATGAACTAGATCCTAAGGTATACCCCACTTATTTCTCCCCAGCAGAGTCGCCAGTTCTGTGATACGGTGGCAGAACCGACTATTTTGATAAAATGCTGGTTTGTGTTTTGCGTTTGTGTTCGCAAAATGTCGCGGTAAGCAAGAGTCGCCACCGACTTTTATTTTATCCAACTGGAAAGGAAAAAAGCACAGAAAAATTCCTTTTTCGATATTTTGAGTACGGGGGGTAGATTATAGGAAGGGAAGGTTTTAGCACCCTTTCTATTCGTAATTATCTACGGGCTCTTAGGTACTTGCTCATCATTTTAAAAATTGTTTGTGTGTGTTTGTTTTGAAAAGTTTTGTTTTACTTCGTTTTAACCCTTGCTTCTGTCCTCAAGAGTGTTACGAAGTGTTTTTGAAAACTTTGTTTGAAAAAAAAGTGTAAGTGTGAAAGTTTGATTTTGAGCAAGTACCTACTAGCATCTACCTACTCGAAAAAGGATTGTTTCTATTCTTGTTTCCTTTAGACAATGCTATCCTACTATTACGGAGTAAGTAGCACCGTCGTTAGAGTTTGAGGTACTATCGATGGGACGTAATGGTCATTGAAGGAAACTTGTAAGGATACTTTAGCATTTCGAAGGGACTGTCATCATATATTTGTAGGCAACATCGAGGGACAAGATCATATACCGTAGGCAACTTCGAGGGACATCGAGGGACCATGATCTTTATGATGATTTTAACCGAGGGTCTTTGCTAAGGGTATCCCTATGTTCGAGGGACATGACCATTGTTTTCCGAGGCAACCAAGTGAGGCATACCCTAAAAGTGCATATGTGCAAGGTGTGTTATGTTCAGTTATTTTAGTCTTGTGTTAAGTTTGCTAATGTTTGATTATTCTTGTCATACAATCCTATTAGTCATACATCTAGCAGTTAATAATTGCAGTAATTTAAAAGTGCAGAAATATAAAACCTAGCTATTACAAGGCTTCGGGGAGGGGGATTATGTACATATCCAAAACTGGGGGGAAAAAAATAAAAGCGGTAAAGGTCCTACTAATCATCTATTACATCCCAATATATAGTTACAATAATAAAATGAAGTGCGAAAGAATAATAACGCGCAAATTTGAAAAGACGTCTAAAAATCCTAAGATATAAAAAAAATCTTTTTGTTGTTTTTATTGTTTTAATTTATAAAAATGGTTTAAGTATAAAAAATAATTGATCTAGATCTATATTAAAAAAAAGATAATTATTAAAGAAACATGAAATTTAAATAAAAGAAATTAATTCTATGTTTTTTTGGTATTTTTGTTACGAAAAGGAAAATGAATTAAAATGAAATTAAACCTAAGTTCTATTAATTTTAATTTTTAAAAAAAAGTTAAAGTGTTTAGTTAATTAATTTACCAAAATTAAAATTTAATTAAGAAAAAATACAAAATCTATTTTTATGTGATTTTTATATTTGTTTATTGATAAAAATAAAAAAGGGATTAAAAGAAATAAATGAAATGAATAAAACAAGAAAATAAAGATGGGCCTAGTAGCAAAAGTAAACAGGGGGTGCAATCATCAGAAATCCCTAGGCTCGAATCTTCTAAAGCTTCATGCTCTAACTATGGTGTTTTTTTATACTTGTGTGGAACCTATGATTCAACCATCCATAACTGTTCTACATAAACTCAAACAAACGTTAGCATACCATAAAATGTGATTAAAATTAGAGATTCGAAGTTTAAAATTTTACCAAACCGGTGTTGTCAAATGGGGGTGTGCTAGGCGTGTGATGGATTTCTCTTGGGCCTTGTAAGACTCCTGAGGACTTCAAGAGGATGGTTTGAGGCTTGATGTCAACTGAGAGAGACCGGAACCTCGAGATATGACTTGTACCAATTCTTTGATTTCTGGAGAGCTTTTTGAAGAGCTTTTAGAGAGATTTTTGAAGAACTTTTTGAGAGCTTCTTAGAGAGGAATTTCATCCCTTTCAAGCTTGTATGGCTCTATATTTATAGAGGATAATAAGGAGACAAAAAATCATGGAAAGAATCTCCCTCATAATGTTGTGTTTTAAGACCAAGATCAAAATTTAAAAAAATGTCATATTTGATGATTTTATGCTATTTTCACATGTGGATGAACCTGGACATATTTCAAAAGTTATTGCATGAAATAAATTGACATAAACCAGCATAAAACTTGCCCAAAATAGATTCACATCAAAATTTACATTATTTCTATTATTTATTTACTTAATTATGAATTTTAATGAATAAAATATCAAAATAAATATCATAAATAGTAGAAATATGTATGGGTGGGCTTAGAAGTCTTGGACCATGTTACAAACTCAATGCAAGAATAAAAAGTTTGGACCATTTGGCAAAAATTGCAATTTTTGATATTTTTGACTTTTGGCAATTTTGCAAATAGGGTCAACTTTTCCAATGCATAACTCCATCAATTTTGACCCTAGAGAGGTGTTCTTGGACTTTTTAGAAAGATTAAGATGTCCTATAAGAAACCCTTTTTGTCTCATCTCAATTGAGTCTTCCATGTTCATGTATGAATCTTTGACATAAATGGTGTTTTTGTTGACTTTCCAAAATGACCTATAATGTCCAAATTTATATCTTCTTGTGAGCATATATTTTGAACTTGGTAGATGAAGATGAATTGTATTGAATTGCATCCTATTAAAAATGAGCTTTGGATGGGTCATTTCTGATAAAGTATGAGAAAGTTATGCTTGGTCAAAATTGAGTTGACTTTTCCTACAAAACCCTAATTTAGCAACTTTTGGGTTTTGATGAATTGTGAGCAATCCTTGAGAAATCATGATCAACCCTTGCTCAAATGATGAATAATACTTCAAAATGAGGATGTTTACCAATAATATTGAAGTTTGACTGAATGTGGGCCATAGTTAACTTTTCCCCTAGCATAGTCGATTTTCAGGCATTTGGATCGTTGACTGAGCAAACTTCTTCTGCAAGGCTTGAAACTTGACATGGATGATATTGAGAACATATTAGGATAATAGTGAGAATTTGGTACCCTTTTGATTCAAACATCTTGATGAAAACTGAAACCCTAATTTGGGGTAGACTGCCTTAGGAGAGAGTTTGTCTGGTCAACCTTTGGACTTCCTTAAGCAATTTGAGGACCTCACTTGAAATGTATTAAGAAATATGGGAGGGAAAATTTTGGGGTACAACAATGTTCCATACACTATCCTTCATCCTGACATGCCCACCTCTCTTTAAGACTTACAAAGAGATTGGATACAACTCAAGGGGGGAGAGAGACACTTTCGAATCCCAATTCTACGCTAGCGAGAAGAAGGTTTTGGAACTCACTAAGCGACTTCATGAGGAGCAAACTCTGAATTCCTATATCGCACCAAAGAGGATGCGTACAACCTTTTTATCTTAGAGTTTTTGTATTGTTTTTCCCAAAGAGGCATTGATGTACTCAAACTTTATTTTATTAATATAACGTGTGTTTCCTTTTTGTCTAAAATAAATTTGAATCTTTAAAATCCTTGAAATAATTGCATATGCATCTACCATTCATCATATCATAAGCAGGTTTCTTGCAAAAAGTCTCCTCATCTTTCTACTGTTTATTTTAGTAATATGGATCTCGAGCAAACGGTGAAGGACCTCCAAGCACAAAATGCTCAATTTCAACAGATGTTCTTAACTCTAGACAAAGGATAAGAAGAGTTGAAGACCTTGCTGGTTGAAGAGAAAAAGAAGAAAACAAAGAAAATAATCGGAGTTCTAAACATGGGAAGAAGATTCCAAGGACAAGCAAGAAGGACCCTGTACTTTGTAACGTCATCTGGTGAGAAAGACAATCAAGATGGGAAAGGCAAGGAAGCAGTTATCCAGCCAGATTCAGAAGAGGAAGAGGAAGAAGAAGATTATTCTAAAGAAAAATATCCTCCAGCCGACGACAAGTATAAGCATCTGGAAGAACGGTTAAGCGCAATGGAAATCCAAAAAGTGCATGGACTGGACTTTGAGGAGTTGGGGTTAGTATCTAGGATTGTCATTCCTCCAAAATTCAAAGCACCGATTTTCGCCAAATATGATGGAGTTTCATGTCCCAAAATGCATCTCCGATCCTATGTGAGAAAAATACAGCCTCACACCGCTGACAAGGATTTATGGGTACACTTCTTTCAAGACAGTCTGTCCGAAACTCAACTTGATTGGTTTTATCAGCTAGAAAGAGCCAATGTTCATAATTAGGAAGATCTGGCCGCTGCCTTTTACAAACAATACCAATATAATGCAAACCTTGCTCCCACCCGTACTCAACTCCATAGTATGGCTATGGTTTCAAGTGAAGGCTTCAAAGACTACACGCAAAAATGGAGGGACTTAGCAGGAAGAGTCCAGCCTCCCCTATCTGAAAGAGAGTTAGTAGAAATGTTTTTGGGCACCTTGTCCGGTCCTTTCTTCAATCACTTAATTAAGAGTTCCTCAGCAGGTTTTACCGAATTGATATTGACTAAAGAAAGAGTGGAAGTCGGGATAAAGAATGGGAAGATTCAAAGAGATGTATCCTCTGCTGCTGTAAGAAAACCATTCATTAGAAAAAAAGAAGTTGTTGTTGTATATCCTCAGAGAAATCAAGATAGGACTGAACACCGTCCAATGGTGGGGGCTGTCATGATTCTTAAACCTACGCCCACTCAGCAAAGAATCAACCAGCCAAGAACGGAAAGACCAGTCATACAGTTCACCTGAATTAATATGACACTATCTCAAGTATTTCTGCATTTGTTAAGATCCAACCTAGTGACTTTGAAAGAAGCTCCAAGGAATCCTAACAAAACCTCTCCTCATTATCATCCTAATGCCCGCTGTGCATACCATTCAGAGAGTCCCCTCCATGACACTAAAAATTGTTGGGCTCTGAAAAACAAAGTACAAGACCTTCTTGAAGCCAAAGAGATTGAATTTGGCGCGCCAGATATTCCCAATGTTATCACGGCCCCTATGCCCAAGCACGACCGTGATGTCAACGCCGTTGAGGAAGATATGTTTGTTACTTTGGTTGATGAACTTGTGACCCAACTTCTGACTATCAAAACGAATTTGTTGAACGCCGGTGTATTCCCAGGCTCTGATGAAAGTTGTCATTTTTGTTTATCCTCATCAACCAGCTGTCATTTGTTAGAAGCAGGCGTTCAATGCCTAATAGATGACAAGGAGATTTTGTTCGAGAAGACCTCTACTCTAACTGTTTCTTATAAGGATGTTTCCATAGTGACCATTTCCGAAAATTCTTCCAGGATCTCCACCAAAAGACCCGTTAGAATTACATCAGTTCCTAAAGTAGCTTTGTTGATAATTACAATGCCTGGACCAATCCCATATTCGTTAGACAAAACCATCCCATGGAATTATGGAGGTGATGTCTACTATCACAGTATCAAGCAAGATTGGCCAGCTGTTGAAGATTCAAGTTCTGAGAAAGTTGACTCTGATATCAGTAATATCGCAGGGACTAGTAAGATAACCCAGAGTGGAAGGGTATTCTCTCCAGAAATTGCTCCTCCCAAAGTTATTCCCAGACCTGTAATCATTCTTGTTGTTATTTCTCTTCCAAAGGCCATTCCCAGTCCTGCAATCATCTCTGATAATACTCCTGTTAACAAAATTGTTGCAGTCCCTGTTATCACCCATACTGACATTCCCATTGCCGAGTCAACTGAGACTCGAGGAAAAGGTATTCTGGTTGAGCCTGTTCGAACGAAGGCACAATCAATAGCTATCCATGAGACCTCCCAAAAAGAGATGGAGGAAATTCTAAATATTTTAAAAAGAAGAGACTACAACGTGGTCGAACAACTGGGGCAAACTCCATCAAAAATTTCCATGCTGGCTTTATTGTTATGTTCTGAGGCTCATGCAAAGGCCTTGGTAAAATTCCTTAAAACTGCCCATGTACCCCAAGAAACATCTGCCGATCAGTTCCAAGACTGCGTAGCCAGCTTCACCGCAGATAATGGTTTAGGTTTTTTGGACGTTGATTTAACGCCAAGAGGGAGGAAGCATAACAAGGCATTGCATGTCTCAGTCGAATGCAGGGGCATGAACTTGGCTCATGTCTTGGTGGATATCGGTTCGTCTCGGAATGTGTTGCCTAAAAAGGCTCTTGATAGGCTTGACTATGAAGGATTGCCTTTGAAACCTAGCAATATAGTGGTGAGGGCATTCGACGGCTCAAAGAGGATGGTGCATGCGGAAGTGGACATCCCCATAAAAGATGGAACCCAAACATTTGATTCAACTTTTTATGTAATGGATATTCTCCCATCATATTCCTGCTTATTAGGCCGACCGTGGATTCACAATGCTGGTGCCGTTACCTCTATGTTGTATCAAATGCTGAAATATCTGATTCAGGGGAAAATCATCAATGTTCATGGAGAAGAAGAGTATATGGTCATGAAGAAGTGAAAAACACAAGAAGGGGGGTTGAATTGTAAAACTGAAAATCAATGCAATGAACACGATATTTTTATCCTGGTTCGTTTGATCTCAAACTACTCCAGTCCACCCGTCAAGGTGATTTCGCCTCTCTCCAACGAGGTCTTAATCCACTATATTCAACTGAATATTACAATCTGCTTTAACAACTGCTAAAGCCTTCTTGAAGCAAACCACAAACCGGTTTGTCAAGGAAACACTTTCTTACAAAGAATTGAAATCTAGGTGTGTGAATGTTTTCTACAAAACTGTTTAGCACAACTGTGATACTACACAATTTAAGCTTATGGAAACTAGATTGCTAAAATAATTGAGTAAGGAATTTTGGAGCTTTTAGCAAACTGAGAGTAAGGAAGATGATGATTAGCTTTTAGGCATGTAGATTGATGTAGAGCATTAGCCAATTCAATCTTCATTGACTTGTTTATATAGCATTGGAATTAGTGAATGTTGGAGCCATAATTCTATTTCAATGCCAATAATAATCTTTCCTTATTAAGCAGATCTTGTCTGGAATGATGTCGTTGGTAATAACTCATCTTGAATGCACAGTACTGTTGCCACTTAAGCGTGTTCTGGCTTTGGCTCATTTTGACACTGCTTAAGTGCTGATGAACTATTGTTGTCTTTATCAGAGTTCAGAGTGTTGAGCGCAGATCTGTTCATCAAGCTTCAGCATAAGCGTGAGTTGTTCTTCTGATTCTGGTATCTGATATAGCAACTTCTGATGCTGATGTTGATATCCAATTTTCTGATGCTGATGAGGATGTTCTCATGTTGATACCCATCAGAGTTTCTGTAAAACAGAAAGTAATTTTTAGGTAGCAACTAGTTCTTACATGAATCACATAATTAATATATCTTTTCATTTTGTTATCATCAAAACTTAAACTTAGGGTAGTAGATTCAAACTTTGTTCTAACAATCTCCCCCTTTTTGATGATGACAAAAACTAGATATTTTGTAATTTGAAAATAGCGTGAAAAGTATCAGAGATAACTAAATGATAAGTTGCATCAGAATTAAATAGGAAGTTATCAAAGATAAGGGATAAAGAGATATCAGAGTTGGGATCGGAGATACTCCCCCTGAATTTATTACTTCCCTTTTTAATTCCAAGAGTTCTTCAGGATCAGATCTTTATTGAATTTTTGGACATCAGAATGTTAGAGCTTCAGATCAGAATATCAGAGCTTTGACTATCAGAACTTCTGATCAGAATATCAGAGCTTCAGAGCTTCAGTGTATCAGAGAGCATTCTTGTACCTGTAGACTTATGCAAAAACAGAAAACATTCAAGTATGTCAGAGTGTTAGAATGTTTGAGACTTTTTGTCTCAGTAATCCGTTATTGAAAAATATCATTCTTGTTCTCCCCCTTTTTGTCAGCAATCAAAAAGTGTAAGTGATGTGCTAAAACGATCAGAGTAGAAAAACTTGTTATATTAAAATATTTAGAGCCAGACAAAACAGTACAAAAGATATGCAAAGAAAACATTGAAAATATCATGAATGAAAAACTAAGGTTGGGGAGGAAAGCGTGTGAACAGAGTCTCCAGCATTGCCTTAATCTGATCAGCAGTTTCAGTCTGCTTGTGCACCATGCTGACTACTGTATCTATCTTGCTGTCTTGCACGTCCATCCTTTCCTTCATCTTCTGATCATTTTCATCCATTCTTTGCTGCAGACGAATATCATTCAGCTTCAGCTCTTCCAGAGTCTGCCTGTCCAAGGCAGCTTGAGAAACATCAGAAGCAGGAAGCTTCTGAGAGCTTTCTGCAACATCTTCAGCTTGACTGACTTTAGCTTGAGTTGTCTGATCTTCTTCTGGCTGCACTTTTGAAGATGGACGCTTCTCAGACCATGGCTCACTATCCAGAAGGAGCACGTCTTCCTGTGGCAGCTGACTTTCAACTTCCTTCAGCAGCTTGCTGAAGTTCTGTTGTGCCTGCTCATAATTGATGTCTTGCAATTTGAGGGCTTCAGCATGTACCCATATTCTGAAACGTGTCCAGAGCTGGTCTGAGGCAGCAAGATCAATCATTCCAGGGCAAACATGCTTCAGAGAAGCAATCCACTACTGCAAACCTGTTTCAAAATTCACAATGCCAGAGCCAACATCTGGCTGTTTTGGTTTTGGAATGGCTATTTTATGTTTGAGATCAGCAAGATGGTCAAGGATTGTTAAATCGATGAAGGTCCTGCTGGGGTCTTCTGTAGTTTGTTTGGGAGATGGAGTGGGAGAGTCAGAAATAATAATTGGACTGTGTGGAGTTTTTGGAGTATTTGGAGGGGTAGTTTCTGGCGAGGATGGCAGCTGGGCCATGGTTACAGTTGTTCCACATAACAGCTGAATTGCCAAGGGTTGTGGCTCAGAGGATTGAGGATAATGAGGTTCAGGTGATGGAGTTTCAGAATGATGAAACTCAGGTTGATGAGGTGATGGAGGAGGTGATGGTTGAGGTGATGGTGGATGAATTTCTGGTTGAGGAGAGGGAGGAGGAATTGCTGGTTGTGGAGAAGGAGATGGAATTTTTGGTTGTTCAGGAATTTGTGGTTCTTCTGGTATGGGTAAGAGAGGTTGTTCTGGTTGAGGAGAGTGGGAAATTTCTGGTTCAGTGTTTGGATTATTTGAGAGGTGATCAGAAACACGTTCATCAATGTCAGACAGAACTTTGTCATGTTTTGATGCTGTTGAAGTTGTGAGTTTTGGATGTTTGGTGCGGGGTCTTCTGAGAGTCAGTGACTCAGAAGGGTCATCTTCTGGTTCGGTTTCATCAATAGTTGGTATGGGGATTGGAATTTCATGTGAAGCTGGAGTTGGGATTGATGTTGGAATAGCAGAAGAATTTAAAACAGAAGCATCAGATAAATTACCTCTTTTCTTGGGAGTCTGCTGGGATGGTCCTTCTGAAGTGGCCTTCCTTTTCTTCGTCTTCTTCAGAGAAACTTTTGGTTGAGGTTGGTACAGATCTTTGATATTCAGCCAGGGATCTGTACCATCGGCCTTGCAAGCGTCCAAGTATCTGAGAACCACCACTGGTTTAGATTCTATCTCAGAAAATAATGGAAAGTCGTCCAGAGGGACTCTTCTTCTGGTGATGTCAGCAAGAGGAGTAACGCTGGGCTCCTTTCTGATATTCTCTATCAGTTTCATTTTCTTCAGATTCTTGGCGTTCAGAGGCTTGCCAACAGTTGGTTCAATAGTACTTAATTCTTGAGCTTATGTGAGGTGCTCTATCAGCCTATTCTCAGTCAGAATGTCTGATATTAACCTGCCAAAGGGTATCCAATCCCTCTTTGTTCTTTCTTCTTCCCTGGTCTCCTTGACACTGGTCTTGAGGTGATTAAACAGAAGATGAGCCAAGTTGATTTTTACCTTCTGATTAATAAAATAGATCAGAAACTGCTGATCTATATTTATATAATCAGGGGAGCTTGTTGGTTTCCTATGATTAAAGCACCCCAGAATGATCTTCGCCCATACTTTGTGGTGATCCTTTAAGTCTCTGATCTTGCTGCTGGGAACCCCATGGGTGAAAATCTGCTCTACAATGACACCAACGTCAGAGCATCTTTCAGCCATATCTATACAGCGGACACCACCGCCACTGTAACCAATCAATTTTGCTATGTGATCCTCAGTGATCACAATCTTCTTTCCCATTATGTAGGAGGTGACTTGATGCGTTGATGAGGACGCATGAATCCAGAACTCCTTGACCAAGACTGGGAGCGTTGGTCCAACCAACCTGTCAAAATATATATCCCATCCCTGTGCCCTAACTTCTTCTGTCAAGTCAAATCCATTTTCTTTCAGACCGGAGAAGTCAACAATTAGTTCAGACAGCACTTCTAAATTCTTCACTGGTGTAAGGAGTGTTCTGAAAGGAACTTGGTACTGTTCAGAAGAAGCCTTCTTCTGAGGACCTGCAGAAGCATTGCTGGAGGTTGCCATGTTCACACTTAGGGTATTTCTGAGAAAACTGAGAAATTGGGTTTCTTTTGAGAGAGATGAACACACAGAGAAAATGCAGAGAAATATTTGTAAGATTGTAAGAAACGGTAAAGGATTAATGTGAGAAGTTAAAGTGCTTAAATAGATTTCAAAATACTTTTTGAAAGTGCAAACGGTTTCAAGAAAGAGAAATAAAATCATGATTACGTTTTAAAACATGATTACTTTCATTTAATGCTTGCTGATTTTGGGGGATTTGAGAAAGATACTTTAAACGGTTACCAGACATGTGTCTCAATGCACCCAATCAACGTTTTGCCTTCTCAGAAGCGTGCACACGTTCTGCTTCAGAGATTTGCTGATGATTGGATGACACTTGTTTAATTTAGTGAGCAGCACGTCTATCCTTAAGCTGAAACACTCAGATCTTTAAGAATAGCATCTGATACAATCTGCATGTTCTATCTTTCTGAAAAGAGATTGATCAGAAGTTCACAGTAAAACAAATACATTCTGAAGATAAATATATAGAATTAAAGCATTTTCACTCTGGGCAGATTTTCATGCTGAGATGTTTCAGAATGAAATTGAATCTATCTTCAGAAAGGGGTTTAGTGAAGATATCAGCCCATTGATGGTCTGTATCAATAAATTTTAAGTTCAAAATTCCTTTCTGAATATAGTCCCTAATGAAATGATGTTTTATTTCTATATGCTTAGCTCTAGAATGTAACATGGGATTCTTACTTAAGCAATTAGCAGAAGTATTGTCACAGAGTATAGGGATGTTACTCTCAAAAATCTGGAAGTCTTCAAGCTGACTTTTCATCCAGAGCATTTGTGTGCTACATCCTACTTCTGCTATGTACTTAGCTTCTGCTGTTGATAGCGCAATTGTGGATTGCCTTTTGCTGGACCAAGAGATCAAATTTTCTCCCAGAAACTGGCAGCTTCCAGAAGTACTTTTACGCTCTACTCTGTCTCCAGCAAAGTCAGCATCGTAGTAGCCTACTAAGCTGTAATCACTAGATTTTCTATAAAATAAACCCAGATTAGTAGTACCTTTCAGATACTTGAAAATTTGCTTAACAGTTGTTAAGTGAGATTCTCTAGGATCTGATTGGAATCTAGCACAAATACATATGCTGAATAAGATATCAGGTATTGAAGCTGTCAGATAAAGGAGAGAACCAATCATACCTCTGTAGACCTTCTGTTCTACCTTTTTGCTTACCTCTTCTCTTTCCAGAATGCACGTGGGATGCATTGGAATCTTTGATGGCTTACATTCTGAGAGGTCAAATTTCTTCAGAAGATCTCTGACATATTTGCTCTGATGAATGTAAGTTCCCTCTGGAGTTTGATTGATCTGAATTCCTAGAAAGAATTTCAGTTCCCCCATGAGGCTCATCTCAAATTCTGCCTGCATACACTTAGCAAATTTTCTTCCAAGAGAAGGATTAGTAGATCCAAAAATGATATCATCAACATAAATTTGACAGACTAAGATGTCATTCTTAACTGACTTACAGAATAAGGTAGTGTCCACCTTCCCTCTGGTGAATTCATTTTCTAACAGAAAATTACTTAGTCTTTCATACCAAGCTCTGGGAGCTTGTTTCAGACCATATAGTGACTTCTTTAGTTTGAAAACATGTTCTAGATGTTTTGTATTTTCAAAACCAGGGGGTTGGTGCACATAAACCTCTTCTTCTATATAACCATTTAAGAATGCACTCTTGACATCCATCTGATATAGAGTGATCCCTCTATTTACAGCAAATGAAATTAAAAGTCTGATAGATTCTAACCTGGCGACTGGAGCAAAGGTTTCTGTATAGTCTATCCCCTCTTGCTGACTATAACCTTGTGCTACCAGTCGTGCTTTGTTTCTGATGACTTCACCTTGTTCATTTAGCTTATTTCTGAACACCCATCTTGTTCCAATGACGTTGAATCCTTTTGGTCTGGGAACAAGATCCCATACGTCATTTCTGGTGAATTGATTCAGCTCTTATTGCTAGAATCCAGTCGTTGTCCAGAAGTGCTTCATCAATAGAAGAAGGTTCAATCAGAGACACAAGTCCCATGAGGGTTTCTTCAGAGTTTCTGAAGCTTGCTCTTGTTCTGATTGGATCTTCCTTCCTTCCTAAGATAGTTTCTTCTGGGTGATCCAAGCTGCTTCTGGGTAGTCTCTTCTGAGGTTGATCAGCAGCTGTTGTAGGATTGCTAGCAGTGCTCCTTTCATATGTTGAAGGAGTGTATGTGTTGAGAGCTTCTGATGACTTGTCTTCAGAACCTGTAAATTCAATTTCCATTCCTGCAAAAACTTCATTCTGCTTTGACTTTTCAGAGTCAAGCTTATCATCAAAACGAACACTGATTGATTCTTCCACAATCTGTGTTTCTGTATTGTATACTCTGTACCCTCTTGAGCGTTCAGAGTATCCCAACATAATACACTTTTGTGCTTTAGAGTCAAACTTGTTCAAATAATTCTTGGTATTTAACATAAAACAAGTACATCCAAATGGATGAAAATATGAAATGTTGGGCTTTCTGTTCTTCCACAATACATATGGAGTCTTTTCCAGAATAGGTCTTATTGAGATTCTATTCTGAATGTAGCACGTTGTGTTTATTGCCTCTGCCCAGAAGATCTTAGCAACGTTTGTCTCATTGATCATGGTTCTGGCCATTTCTTGCAATGTTCTGTTCTTTCGTTCTACAACTCCATTTTGTTGGGGAGTTCTAGGACAAGAGAAATCATGCAGAATGCCTCTGTCATTAAAGAATGACTCAAAATCTTTGTTTTCAAACTCTCCACCATGATCACTTCTGACTTTAACGATTCTAAGATCCTTTTCATTCTGAACTTGGTTACAGAAGGTAACAAACACAGAGTGTGACTCGTCCTTGTGTCTTAAGAACTTTACCCATGTCCATCTGCTATAGTCATCTACGATTACTAACCCATACTTCTTGCCACTGACTGAAGCAGTTTTAACTGGTCCAAATAAGTCAATGTGCAGAAGTTCTAATGGCTTAGAGGTAGAAACAACATTTTTAGATTTGAAATAAGGTTTTGCAAACTTGCCTTTCTGACATGCTTCACACAGAGCATCTGAATTGAACTTCAAAGTAGGAAGTCCTCTGACCAGATTGAGTTTGTTAATATGAGATATTCTTCTCATACTAACATGCCCCAATCTTCTGTGCCAGATCCACTGCTCATTGTTAACAGACAGAAGACACTTCACATTCTGACTTTTCAGTTCAGAAAGTTTGATTTTATAGATGTTGTTTTTCCTCTTTCCATTAAACATGATAGTACCATCTTTCTGACTAACAGCTTTACATGATCTTTGATTAAAGATTATATCATAACCGTTATCACTTAATTGACTTATGGATAACAGATTATGCATTAATCCATCTACTAGCAGAACATTATTTATAGAGGGAATATTTCCATTACCTACAGTTCCAGAGCCAATGATCTTTCCCCTCTGATTGCCTCCAAAGCCAACGTGGCCTCCAGGCTTAAGTTCCAGGCTTTGGAACATATGCCTTCTTCCCGTCATGTGTCGCGAGCAGCCAGAGTCCAGGTACCATGACTGGTGTTTCTGATTTGCTGCTAAAGATATCTGCAACATGTATTATTTTATCCTTAGGTACCCAGTTTTTCTTGGGTCCTGATTTGTTAGATTTACCAAAACTCTGGTTGAATTTTGGTTTCACAGAATACTTACTGCTAGTGTATTTAATATCATGTGTGTGACCATACACAAAATGTGATTTCAGAGGAGTGTGTTTAATGGTTAAATCCATGACATTCTTTGGTGTAGGAACCTTACCTTGGTATCCTATTCCCTTCCTGCCGTTTCTGCTAACTCCATAGATCATTGAAGCCATTTTACTTCTATCTATGCTTTTAGCAAGGAACTTCTGGAAACTGTGATCATACTCCTTGATGATCTCATCAGCACTGCTGGGAGTTTCAGAAATTGGTTCCTTCTGAGAGTTTTGTAAAACATTTTCTAATTTTGAAATTTTATTTCTCAACTCAGAATTTTCCAATTTAAGACTCTCAGTCTTATCAAAGTCAGATTCAAGATTCCTTTTCAGGTTTCTGAATTTAACTCTAATCTGCTGATACCTTTCCAGAATTTCGTTAAGGCTTTCAGCAAGTTCAGCCTTGGTAAAATTAACTGCAAAGTCAAGAAATACCTCTTCAGTATCTGATTCTGAGTCTGATTCAGAAGCTTCACTATCTTCTGAAATTTTGGCCATGAGAGCTATGTTTGCTCTCTCATCATCTGATTCTGAGTCAGCTTCAGACGAGACAGAGTCATCCCATGTATCCATGAGACTTTTCTTCTTTTCTCTTCCAAACTTCTTTTTGGGATTTTCCATCTAAAGCTTTGGGAAGTCACTCTTGTAGTGTCCTTGCTCATTGCACTCATAGCATATGATGTCCTTGGTGTTTGGCTTTCTGCTTCCTGAGGAACCTTCAGATCTTCAGTATCCAGAGGAAGAATCTGTCCTTCTGTATCTGGAAGAAGACTCGTTCTGATCAGATCTTATGGGATTCCTGAACTTCCTTTGCCTCTGCTTCCACAGTTGATTCACTCTTCTGGAGAGGAGAGAAAGTTCGTCTTCTTCTGATGAGGATCCATCAGATGTTTCTTCAACTGCCTGCAAAACTTTAGACTCAGATTTTTTGTTAGATTTTAAAGCTAAAGGCTTACCTTGCTTCTGAGGTTCATCAACTTCTAGCTCTATCTCATGACTTCTGAGGGAGCTGATAAGTTCCTCCAGAGAAATTTTGTTGAGATCTTTTGCTAGCTTCAGAGCTGTAACCATTGGCCTCCACTGCTTAGGTAAGCTTCTGATGATCTTCTTGACGTGATCAGCAGTAGAATATCCTTTGTCCAGAACCTTGAGACCAGCCACCAGAATTTGGAATCTTGAGAACATTGTTTCAATGGATTCACTTTCTTCCATTTTGAATGCCTCATACTTCTGAATGAGCGCAAGAGCTTTAGTTTCTTTGACCTGAACGTTGCCCTCATACGTCATTCTGAGTGAGTCAAACATGTTCATTGCTGTGTCTCTGTTAGAGATATTTTCATATTCAGCATAAGAGATGGCGCTGAGAAGGATGGTTCTGGCCTTGTGGTGATTTTTGAAGTCACGCTTTTGTTGGTAAGTCATTGCTTTCCTATCAATCTTCTAACCGCTTGCATTCACAGGGTGCGTGTATCCATCTGTCACCATGTCCCACAGATCAGCATCATGTGCCAGAAAGAAGCTTTCAATTCTGCCTTTCCAGTAATCAAAATTTTCTCCATAAAAGACTGGAGGTTTGCCGCTGAATCTGTCTTTGTCTTCATTGTTGTCATTGCTGGTGTGATGATAAGTTCCTGCCATTGTGTTTTTCTGACGTTGGATCTTGTACTGACACGGTTAAGTATTTTAGCTCAGAACCAGGCGCTCTGATGCCAATTGAAGAAGTGAAAAACACAAGAAGGGGGGTTGAATTGTAAAACTGAAAATCAATGCAATGAACACGATATTTTTATCCTGGTTCGTTTGTTCTCAAACTACTCCAGTCCACCCGTCAAGGTGATTTCGCCTCTCTCCAAAGAGGTCTTAATCCACTATATTCAACTAAATATTACAATCTGCTTTAACAACTGCTAAAGCCTTCTTGAAGCAAACCACAAACCGGTTTGTCAAGGAAACACTTTCTTACAAAGAATTGAAATCTAGGTGTGTGAAAGTTTTCTACAAAACTATTTATCACAACTGTGATACTACACAATTTAAGCTTATGGAAACTAGATTGCTAAAATAATTGAGTAAGGAATTTTGGAGCTTTTAGCAAACTGAGAGTAAGGAAGATGATGATTAGCTTTTAGGCGTGTAGATTGATGTAGAGCATTAGCCAATTCAATCTTCATTTACTTGTTTATATAGCATTGGAATTAGTGAACGTTGGAGCCATAATTCTGTTTTAATGCCAATAATAATCTTTCCTTATTAAGCAGATCTTGTCTGGAATGATGCCGTTGGTAATAACTCATCTTGAATGCACAGTACCGTTGCCACTTAAGCGTGTTCTGGCTTTGGCTCATTCTGACGCTGCTTAAGTGCTGATGAACTGTTGTTGTCTTTATCAGAGTTTAGAGTGTTGAGCGCAGATCTGTTCATCAAGCTTCAGCATAAGCGTGAGTTATTCTTCTGATTCTGGTATCTGATATAGCAACTTCTGATGCTGATGTTGATATCCAATTTGCTGATGCTGATGAGGATGTTCTCATGCTGATACCCATCAGAGTTTCTGTAAAACAGAAAGTAATTTTTAGGTAGCAACTAGTTCTTACATGAATCACATAATTATTATATCTTTTCATTTTGTTATCATCAAAACTTAAACTTAGGGTAGTAGATTCAAACTTTGTTCTAACAGGTCAGTCATCTAAATTCCTTCAGATATGTGGAATTAGATGGTGAATTTATTGAAACTCATTCCATCACTTTGAAGAAGTCCCACAAACTGTGGCAGTAACCAAAGTTGTTTCTCAAGTCCCAAAGATTACAAGGCCTCCGCTCAAGATGTCATCTTTCAAAGATGCCAAGACAGTGATAGAAGAAGGTGGGTGTACTATTTGGGGCCAACTCTCGGATATCCCATACAAATCTGACAAATTTGGTTTTCGTTTCACTTCAGGAGCCCAGAAAGTTGCCCTTGTTGGTTGAGGTAAGTCAACATAGTGGAGGATGATGAAGACAGCTATGACCTGGAGGATTGTATTTTCTCAACTGTCAATGGAGGGCTCATCAACTGGGAAGCTAGAGATTTTGTTCCGATCACTTTTATCCAACAATAATTTGTCTTTAAATTTTGTCAGATCTGTAATATTAAACAATTCAGACTCTTAAAACCTTGTGTCTTACCCGAGGCACGATGGTCCATTTGTAAGGGTTATTATCTCATTTCCATATGACATCAATGAACCATGGACGTTTTTGCATACAAACATTGTGCTCATTGTTTTTCTTTTTAAATTTTCATTTCTTTCAAAGATAGCTATACTCTTACGCACACTCACATTCAAAATGTAGATCTACATCCATTTGGGATCCCATGGGTAACAATTCTGCTATGGCCTTCTGTGATTCTGAAAATATAATCTACCAAGCCAAAGACGAAGATGAGGAAGATTGTGAAGTACCAGGGGAACTCGCTAGGTTACTACAACAAGAAGAGAGGACCATTTAGCCCCACGAAGAACCAGTGTGTTGTACCCCAATTTTTGCCCCTAAGATTCCTCTATCATATCATATCAACTCGATTATAACAATATCACATTAGGGTTGGTTCTTCCTCTTTTTCTATCTCCTATCATTAAGTTTGCTCTTGAGGAATCTCCAAGCACCTTAGTTGTGTATTTTGTATATGTGTTGTTGACTAACTTCTAATCAAAATACAAAAAATATTTGTCTTTGTCTTTGCATATTTGTGTTTTGTAGGTACCAAGTCGAAGCATCTGACAAATAAAGATTCCTAGTATTATTCTCCTAAAATCTCTATTTTGCAAAAGAAAATTAACAAAAATTCATTTTTTTTCACTGATGCAATCGATTGCTCTTAGAGTGCAATCGATTGCGCATAGTTCATTTTGCGCCATTTTTGAAAAAAGACACTGTGCAAATCGATTTTCACTATAGTGCAATCGATTGCACAGCGTGAAAATTTGAAAAAAAATCAGCAATTTTAAACTTGTCAAATTTTAGCTCCAATTTTCCTTCATTTTTGAAAGATGTATCATTAATTCAAATTTTAGTGCCAATCTTTCATTTTTAAAAAGAATTATCATTAATTCAAATTTTGGCTCTAATATTTGAAAGAATTATCATTAATTCAAAATTTGGCTCTAATATTTGAAATAATTATCATTAATTCAAATTTTGGCTCCAAGAATCAATTAACAAATTACCACTAATCCCAATCCTAAAACTCTATAAATAGAGCCCTCATTTCATTCAAATTTCAAGCTTTTGATAGCCAAATCCACCTTGCTAAAAAATCTCTCAATTCTCTCCATCTACCAAATTCACTCAAAGCTCCATTTTCAAAATGTTAGTAAGCTTTGCATTGAAGCTTACTAATCTTTGAGCTAAACCTTCATCCAAACACTTTTTCTCCATCAATTATCTACATCCAAGCTTGGACATTGATTCTTGTGGTTGAATTGAAGCAAATTCTTGAAGTTATTTTGATAATTCTCTAGATCTACCTTTGGTAAGTTGGATAATTCATCTTTCACAATATGATCTCTTGGTGATCTTTGGGATTGATTCATTGAGCATTATTTTGTGATTCCAATGGTGCCATTTTCTCATAATTTGATGGAAATTTCGTGCTCAATTGGATCCATGATCATAAGGTATTTTATGGAAAGTTTGAACAAGAATTTGGCCTTTTAAAATGTTGTTTTGCTTCCCGTAACAGCGTGCAATCGATTGCAGTAACAGTGCAATCGATTGCACAAAAGCAATTTCACGCAGATTTTTGAAAATAGTACTGTGTAAATCGATTTACACAGTAGTGCAATCGATTTACACAGTAGTGCAATCGATTTACACAGGGACATAATGTATTTTTTTTACCTTGTTTTGGGGCAGCTTTGATCCAAAAATGCTTTTTCTACTCACTCCTTTTGATTGTTGGTTTAGATTGCAATTTTAAATGTCAATTTCTCTTTAAACTCAACAGACTTTTTGATGTAGATGAAGTTGGATAAATGTTCATCAATTCAAATCTACCTAATAGTGAATTATTTAATTCATTTTTGGTGCCTTGGATTAATGATATGTTTAGTGCTTTAATCCATCTAGAGGAGTGGTTGAATTTAAAGATGAAAGAAATTTAAAGTAGTGATCCAAATTAGCTTATCATTCCCCTCCCTCTTCATCTTATCCCTTTCTTTTTTAATTGTGCTACATGTTAAAGGATGACGATCTCTATATCATTTATCTAAACATGAAGTACATATATTGCTTTTGACCGGCCTCAAAATAGGTGCAACTTCTACATAAGTCCACTTACGATTGCTTAACATAGCGCTAAATTTTGTCCCGATTTGAATAAATGATCATTTGTGGCCCAAACTTATGATTGCAAGCCCAAGTATGTTAATTTGATCTCTTTGATCCAATAACCTTGAGATTCATTGTGTGGAGGCTTTGGTTCTACCAATCCTCTAATGGATCTACAACACCTTTGGTCAACGCGGATCACTTAAACATTGTTGATCATTAAATGTTACTTTTGAGGATTCCAAATGGATGATATACATGACAAAAAGCAAATGCAACATGTTGTGTTGAGGGTTTGGTTCTACCAATCCTCTAATGAGTTCCAAATGCAAGTTTCAAGATGGTCATCCAACTAACTACTAATTTCTAACAATTGACTTTACTTTATGTTTTTATTTTTATGCTTTTTGTACCATTTACTTTTAGCATTTTACATTTCATGTTATTTTCATCTTTGCTCACTTGAGCATTTACTTTTATGTCATTTTTATTTTGCTCACTTGAGCTTTTCTTTTCCTTTTAAAGACACCTAATAATCAACATGAACCATAAAAAACTTTAATGATACTTGGACTATTTGTTTACTATCCTTGGCATTATGGAGCATGGGAATTTTTATTCGACTTAGGATTAGAGACCTTGGCCTATCTTGGAGACTTTGTGACTTTATTTCATATTTTGTCTGGAGTTCTTGAGGTTAACCTCAAGACATTGGGTTGTTTGTTTATTTTGTGTGCAGGTTATTGTGATTACATACTTTGTTTGTAATCTGAAATTCACCCGTATACAGCCGTTACTCTGCCTAATTTTTGCAAAGACTAAATACACTTGAAGTTTGGTTCTCCCAAGAGGTCTAGTATCTTTGATTGCTTGGTTTCAATCCTAAGAATGGGAATTCTATATTGACTCATAATGTCAAGTATTGGCTTCTTGTTGGTTAGATAGTTCTTATCCCTAGCTTTTACCTTATTCTTTAGGATAGTCTCTTCATTTCCTCCCATCTTCTTTAATTTCAAAAATCTTCTCCCTCCTTTTAAAAAACTCTTCTTGTTTTGAAACTTGAAACATTTTCATAATTAACTTGGACTTATGTCCATGCATTTTCAAAACATTTTCGTAAATAAACTTCAATCAATTTAATAATACCTTGACATATTTTGTGAGAAGACTAAAAGTCAATCAATCTCATTTCAAACCATTTTGCCACTTTGGCTTTTATCTTTAAACTTTTATCAAAAGATTAGATTCTTGTCAATCCTTGTAGTGATGCAAACAACTATACTTCTACAATATGTAGTGAAGTGAGATATTTTCCACTTGGGTGTTGAGTGAGGCATTGTTGATTTTAAAATCCAAGCCATATCCTCCACTTTGAGATGATGCAAATTCTCCTTTCTCATGATTGTGGGTAGTAAGTAGGTTTTCCACACGGACAATGACGATGATGTCTTATCTCATAAAATTAACCAACACACTTGTGTTATAAATTTTTAAAAGAGGAACTACGTGTACCCTGATCCCCTATTGCACGAAAGGTGGTACGTAGGCACTAAAGGTTCACAACCGCGGCGGGTGCAAAAATCATTAAAAAATATTTCTTTTCTCACCTCCACCATCCATCTTATATACAACACATTTTTATAGCCAAAATATATAGATTTTACAAAGAGGTTCCTGCGGAGTACCGTAGATGTTTAGGGTGCTAATACCTTCCCTTTTCATAACCAACCCCCTTACCTTGAATCTTTCCCCCTCTTTTTGGGTTATTCGCTCTTTTCCAATTCCTTTGGAAACAATAAAGCGCGGTGGCGATTTTGATTTTGATTTGTATAAAGTCTAGTCAATCCAATGGCTTAGTCTTGAACATTTCTACCGCTACAGAAAAAATGGCGACTTCACTGGGGAAAGATTGACCTCTTGCTGGTTCATCCCTAAGTGGGTTGAGCCTATCTTTGTTTATATTTGTATATGTGTTATTGTGTTTATGTGTTATATTTTGTATATATGTTTGTTTGGATTTTCCTGGTTTTCAGGGTGCTTGGTGATTACTTATAAGTCCTATACCCGGACTTGGGAAAACTTTAAGATAGGACGGGCAGTATAGTCATGTTAACTTTGAGGGAGTAATCCCAAAAAAGGAGGCATGAGATCCCCCACTCAGTGGAGGCCCCTTTGACTGTAGTGTCGTTTACCGAGTAATCGGGAAGACGTACTGCTTTCGACCTGGGAGCCTGCTGAAGCTAAGGATCGTAGAATACCAAACCCATCTTGGCCTTTTAGGTGTAGTGCGGAAGCTATGACGGAGTAATCCGAAAATAGTTGTCACGCGATACTACGCTCAAACGAGTCTTTCTTGAGAATATTACTAATTACCGAGTTAATCGGGAAGTTGGTAATATCCAAAGGAAGGATGTAGACTCTGGGAACCTCTAGAACCTTGTTCGGCAGGTGATAACTTTTTAAACCAACACCTTATGGGTAGTACCTTTGGCCTCATGCTCATGACGTTGAACCTATGAAACATATATGTGTGATCTTGTGTGTGATTCTTGCATCATGCATCCATGCACTCATAAGCATCTTTTGAAGAAAACAATATTTCAAGGGATTTAAAGGTTGACTATTTATGAATATCTCAGGTACTTTTAACCATGGATTCTGGAAAGAGAAAGACCAGGAAATACAGTTTCAAGGATCCTAAGATAGATGAGTTGATCAATCTAATTCCATAGGTCGAGTGTTCTACAGACTTTCAGAAGAAGTCTGGATCCATTGTTCCTCTCATGAAGCTGAAGATGAAGGAGGGTATTCTCTCGACTTTGGTCCAGTTCTATGATCCAGTGTATCACTTTTTTACTTTCATAAGAAGAGTAGGAAGGATTTGGGACCTAGGGGTGCTGTTTCTTTGGAGCCATATCTTCAGTGGGTCCGATCGAGAGCCATTCAGTTGAAGATGCCATATACTCGGGAGACACCCATGCCTGACCTATTTGTGAAGACCACTCCTCCCATATTAGATGATCTAGAAGAGCTACAACTTGCTTTGGTCAGGATGCAACAGGAAAGGGATGCTTGGAAGAACAAGTTCCAGACTTTAGAGGGTTCCCATAGAGCAGACCTAAAGGAGAAAGACGACTTGATCGAGATCCTTGAGAGTCAAGCGGTGGAGTCTATGGAGAGGCAAGGGGATTTACTTTCCCCTAAGCCTCAAACAGGTGTTGATAACTCACTTTCTGATCCAGATGAGTGGAGGGAGGTTACCATCACACATGTGGAAGAAAACCAGAGGTTGAGGGCTTAAACTGCCAAGCTCACAGGGAAGCACTAGCGTACAAATTGATCTCCATCAGTTCCTTTTCTCAGGATTTTAGAATGTATTTTCATCTTGTACTTGGGATCATTGAAACTTGTAATCCATTTTGAAATGATTATAATAAAAAATTTCAGTATTTCAAAAGCTTTATTACTTTGAGGTTTGCAATGTGTCTATAAATCTTAAATCCCTTGAAATATTAAATAATGAAGTAAAATAATCATATGCATTGCATATCATGCATCATATTGCATATATTTCTTGCATATTATGCATATCCAGGTGTCTTACCCAGCTTCTTTACTTTGTTCAGCAAGCTGACTCATCACTACAACACTCGGGCTAACTTCAAAAAGAAGATGGACAACTTGGAACAGGAGAATCGCGAGCTACGCGAAGAAGTTTCCGCTTTGAAGGTTGGCTTGGCCAACTTGACTACTCTGATGGAAGCTCTGGTGGTTGCTCAGAATCAGCAACTGAGTGTTCAACCTCAACCAACAAGGGCAAGTATTAAAGTTCCGACTATTCCTGTATCCGCTACTCCGGCTGTTGTTCAAAGTCGTATGCCTCAGGGTTATCTGTGGGGAAAGCCAAAAAATTTTGCACCTGAAGGTTTCAATCTTGGCCCTCAAGATGCTCCAGTGGTTCAGACTGTTGTTACTCCTGCACCTCCTGTGGTGCATATTGTTCCTGCTGCACCTCCTTCGGTGAATTTGGTTCCGTTTGTTAATGAAGATATGTGTCTTCCTTTCCCTCCTCCGAGTGAAGACTTAGGTATTTATGACATAATGGATGATTTCCAAGAACAGTTTGATAGAATGTAAAGAGAGATGAAGGATCTTAGGGGAAAACAGTTATTTGGGCAGAATGTGAATGAGCTGTGTTTGGTCCCGAATGTTATAGTGCCTACTGTTGTACCCCAAAATTTGACCTCCCATATTCTTCAAGGTTCATCAAGAATCATCTTCAAATGGTTCAAGATGTCTCAAGGGTTGCACAGTCCCAACCACCTCCTAAGCCAGTCAAAATTAGGGTTTTGGTTCTTTCAAGGAATTTAAGGTTTTCAATGGTCCAATCAAGTCCCATAGGCCTATATACATCCTCAAGCATCTACAGGTCAAGTCTCAAGACTCACAGTGACAAATTGCACAGTCAAAAGCTCCATTTGCTTCACAGTCAACTGTAGGGGTAAAATGGTCATTTTACAGTCAAAAGTCAGAATTTTTGGTCAACATCTTATTTTGAGCTCACAATCATCATTTGTTCAAGTCTTGATCATGATTCCACAAGCATGGCTCAAAAATCATCAAGGATGCAAAAGTTATTATTTTTGGACAGTAGAAAAGTCAAATGTATCTTGACCAAGGCATAACTTTTTGATGGTTCATTAGAAAAATCCCATCCAATGCTCATTTTGAAGGGGATGACATTTCCTACAACTCATCTTCACATTCCAAGTCCAATAAATGCTCTCACAAAAAGTTATCAATTTCTATATTATAGGTCAATTTTAAAAGTCAACAAAAATGCACTTTAAGTCAAAGACCATAACTTGATATTGGTAAATCCAAATGACATGGGACCAAAGGAATTGGTTAGAGGACTTCAAGTCCTTTCCAAAATATCCAAGAACATGTTCATATGATCAAAATTGAGCAAGATATGCATTGGAGAAGTTGGGAAATTTTTGTGAATTTGCAAAAGTCAACTTTGCTCAAAACACTTTGTTTTTGCTAATGGGCCTCAAATTTCTTCTTGAAACTTTTTCCAAGGCTTATGCACGACCCATTGAGATTAAATTGAATTATTTTCTTATTTTTTATTAATTAATTTAATTTTTAATCAATATTAATTCATTTAATTCATTTAATTGTAGGAAAATATCAAGATATGGTTTCTCAATCTACAAGAGCTGGCAAATTCGTGTATCAATCAAGGACATCAAAATCTCCAAGTTTGGCAAGTTTTCTCAATCAAAAAGATTGAAAAATATTTGATTTTCAATCAAATATACAAACATCAATGCAATGGATTTCTTGGCCAAGATTTAACCTAATTCTATTCTACTATATATGCACAAGCTAAACCTAAAGCATGGAACGTGAGAATTGCTGCAGAAAGCAATTACCATATTGAAAAAAATCAAGAAAAAGCCAAAACTGTTTTCCAGGTTCCAGGCCCATTCAAGGCGTATCAGTGATTCAAACACATTGCTAGAACTCCCAGAAACGCATTGCAACCAAAACCAAGTGCTAAGGCCTAAGAAACCATCAAGAACAGTCCCACGGTTTGTCAATCTTTTTCAGAATCGTAACTCTAAATTTATGCATCATTAACATGATTTTCTGTGTGTTTTGTGTTGCTAGCAATCATATAAAGCTTTTGACATAGGTTAATTGGATTGAAACGTCCAGAATCCAAAGATGTCGTGAACACGTTTTAGGGTTCGTAAGCTTTTAATTTAGGGCTTTTCAAATCCAGTAAAATTGGGACCCCTAATGCCTATGGTTGAAATCGTCAGAACAAGACGAGTCCAACGCCACCCTCGCGAAACATTTATGTTGCTTACAGCCTTATTCGCTATTTTTGGTTATGCCAGTTTGTGGGGGTTAAAACCCCCCGCTATTTGTTTGTCTTTTATAGGGAAAAAGGAAGACGATGATGAGCTGTTAGTACGTGGTTGGACGGTTTGAATAAGTGCGCGCGCTTTTGTTTTTCTACAACATATGAATTAATTGTTTAATATATTAATTGTTTGTTGTTATATTAACAAATGCGTTCAGATGGCTTAGTGGAAGATGATGTGGCTGGTAACCATTCGGACCTGGGTTCGATTCCCAGGTCCACCCAAAACATTTGTATTATTTTGCTTAATATGTTCATATGCAGCGCTTGCCAAGGAGTCTACCATGCATATCAGATACCCAGGCGCCAAGTGGCCATAAACGTGAATCCAATGATCAAAAGATGAGGAGCACCATGCTCCCAGTCAACAAGCGCTCTGGAGGATCCATAAAGTCAAACAGGCTTGTGTGCTTCTTGGGCCTCAGTTTGCTAATCCACCTCATTGCTGGCCCATCACCCCCCATGAGTTTGCCTCTTTATTTTTCCTTTATATTTTTATTTTACTTATTTAAATTTAATTCTTAATTAACTATTAACTAAATAATTATTTTTCCATAATAAATCCAGAAAACATAAAAAATAATAATATTTTTATTGATTAAATTTAATTAGTTATTATTTTGTAAATAAATTCTAACAAATTAGTTTAATTAGGTTTAATTTTGACTTTTTTTTCATAATAAATAAAATGAATTAGACTTAAGGTTTTTCTTTTGACAATTTTAATTTCTTTTTCTTTTATTTTCATTAAAGACCAAAAAAAACATAAAAAACACTTTTTTCTTGTAATTATTTAATTAATTAGTTTTAGGTTTAATATTTAATTAATTGCAAAAAGGACAAAATTCCATTCTTTTCTCAAAAAAGGGTCAAAACCCTAAAGACGTCCCGATTCAATTCTTTCGCGCGTATATTTAGTTTTAATTCATTATTTTGATCATATTTATGTATCTGCTCCGAGAATGTAATAGTTAAATAGGGCTTTTATCGCTTTCTTTATTTTCTCGCATTTATTTTCAAGGGTTATGTTTTTGGCGATGTAAATACCCGACGCCTTGTAATAGCGTAGATTCACTTTCCGCAAATTATTTTCCGCACAACTATTAACTGTTAATTATGCATGACAAGACTTATATGAAAAATAAAATCAACTCGTAGCTCACAATTACATGTTCAAAGATAATTTAAATATGAAACCTGACACACATGCACATGCCACTCCTAGGGTACGCCTCACTTGGTTGCCTCGACGTGGTCATTAAGTATAGGGTGTTTTAGAGGTTGCCCTCCTGTCTAAAGATCCAGTTGCCTCGAAACGGTTGCCTCGGATAAAAAAGGATCTAGGACATTAGGGTTACCGCTAAGGCGTCCTACTATTGCTTTGGTGACCACACATGTCCCTATAATCGAATTGACCTGAATAACTCCAATGATGGTGCTACCTACTTCTCAATAGTGGGATAGTACTGTCTAAAGGACTCTTACACAACTTAATTCCTTAGAGTAGGTAGATTTCTCCTGGGTACTTGCTCTTTCAAAAAACAAAACAAACTTTTCGCACCTACACTTTCAAAAAGTTTTCAAACAAATACTTCATACACTCTTGAGGACAGCTACAAGAGTTACCTAGAAGTTTTCAAACGAAACTTTTTCAAAACCCACAAACACTTGAAAAGCAAACAATTTTTGAAAATATAATGAGCAAGTACCTAAGAGCCCGTGCATAACCACAGATAGAAAGGGTGCTAACACCTTCCCTTTCTATAATCTACCTCCCGAACCGAGAAACATCTCGAAAAGGAATTTTGCTGTGCTTTTGTCCTTTCCTTGTTGGAGAAAATAAAAGACGGTGGCGACTCTTGCTTACCGCGACATTTCGCAAACCAGCATTTCAAAACAGTCAGTTCTATTTCCACCGATCACAGAACTGGCGACTCTGATGGGGACTCTAAATAAGTGAGGTGTACCTTAGGATTAGACCACTCTTATGTTTTCAATTGTATGTCTTAATTGCTTTTATATTTGTGGGCTTGCATCGGAGTTTCATAGATCCTAACCCGGATCTGGGGAATACCCTTTAGGTAGCATAAGCTGTGAGGGACCTGTCCGGTGTAGACCGACACGGGTGAAGCAGTAGCTACGTTGGTGTGACACCTTGGTATGTATCGATATCCCTTATGTTGGAACGAGGAGAATATGGGTCTTCTGAGGAGTCATTAAGCACCAACCGACCTTAGAACCCTAAATTGACCCAACTTGGCCATAGAACAGTAGTAGTATGCTACACTTATTGAGGCTAAACTCTCGCGATGGTTCTGGCTGCAAGAAAAGATTGCGACGATGGAGTTATGACCGATTGAGGGTAGTCAGTGATATTGAGATCCTCTAGAACCCGGTTACTATTTTCTAGGACAGGTCTTAACCAACGAAACTGAAAGAGGGTAGTACCTAAACTTCATGCTGGCCTAAACTCTAAGGGTTGTCTTGTGTGACTTGTGTGCCTTATCATGTTTACCTTTGTGAATACTTGTGGTGTGCTTTATCATAACATCATACCATCATACCATTGCATGCATCCTGCATAAGGACTAACCTGCATACATCTTGCATAAGGACTAACCTATTTCAAGGATCTCAAGGGTCTGTGATGCAGGTCATGATGTACCAACTGTCTAGCAAGGAGCAAAGGGGATTTATTTTCCTCTAGCCAAGGTTGATAACTTGAGTCAGGGGCTATGACCCACTCGATATGGTGAGCTTTGACTCTTGAAGAAGTACTCTCAACAACATGAAGTTCCTTCAATCAAGCTACCGAATTCAAATTCTAACAATTTTCTTGTCTACCCTGCGAGATCCTTGAAAACATTGCATGCATATATCATACATATCATTACATAACAGGTCATCTGATACAGGTCACTTACCTTCTTCGCTATTTATTTCAACAATGAATTTCCAACAAGACAACCAGGATCTCCGTACTCAAGAGACTCAGTTCAGGGAAATCTTCCTAAGCCTATCCAAGGGGGCAGGAAGAATTGAGAACGCTCCTCATGGGGAATTTGGTCAAGAACAGTCCAGAAGATAATAAGGATGAACAGCGGAAACATCTACAAGCTGAGGTAGATGCAATGAGGACTCAGATGCTGGGGAAGATGGCCCTTATCCAAGGCTTAGCTCGGGAGCAAGAAGAGTTGAGAACTGTGATCAACCAGCTTCAGCAAGACAGTATGAAGCAAGTAGTCAAGGCTGGGGACCAAACCGGTAATCAGCCTCCAAAAAGTCAAAGGTTTGGTTCGATGAATAGACCTCTCCAAGCTGCTACTACTTCACAGGTCCAAAAACGACCTCGCCAAGAACAACAGGTTGATCAGAGCAAGCCAAACAAGCCCAGGAGGCAATTCACCAAGCTCAACGTATCACTGTCTCAAGCTTTACAACGCCTGTTGAGAGTGAATCTGGTAGTGTTAAGGGACCCTCCTAAGAATCCCAACACTTCCTGTTCCAGGTATAACCTGAGTGTGAGATGTGCCTACCATGCTGACAGTCCTGGACATGACACCGACGACTGTTGGACTCTGAAGAACAAGATCCAGGACCTGATTGACGAAGGACCATTGGAATTCACCCAAGGTGGTCAGGCTGAGTTCTTCTACCATCCCTCCAAAGTTCACCGTTTGAAGTGACAAGTCCTGAGACTAGAAGAAACTTTTGTTCATTCGAATGTTCAAGTTGTATTTTTCTTTGCTTATACAAACAATTATTGTCATATCAAACTTTATTACTTTCATTAATGCATCGCTTATGTCTGTTTTGAATTAATCCATTCGTATTCACTATATTCAAATTGCTTTCATTTTTTTGTGATGTTCAACTCTCAATTAATAAACTCTAAGTCTTTTGAGGGAGGATGACGAAAACGATACCACGATCTTTACAGTATGCTTTTGAACAGACCCCGCTGATGAGGTACAGGCATTATTTAAATTCCTAAACACTGGAGTTATAAGGAAGATAATCCCTAGTCAACCCCTCTGAGCCAAAGAAGTTGGAGTTTTTCTTTTCGAAAATTAAAACCCTTAATCATAACCTGGGGCAGGGTAGTTCTCTCAGTTGATCCAAGTGCACAACGAATAACATCAAAGGAGTCCTTCCGAAACAAAAGACAGTGATGGTTCCGAATAATCATAAAGACAGGCAGTCATTATCTCTCAAAGAATAAAAACCCAATAAGTCAAAACCTATGAAGGAGACTTACAAAAACTGGGGCATCCCGCTGACTGTAATCACAAAAGAAACAGCTCAGGCAAAAAACAGGGATAATAATAAATAAATAAAAGAAGAGGTTCTACAATCCCTCAACAAAAAAGAAATGACTTCCTATTCAAAATAAACTATCAGTGTCCGAACCATCACCGGAATATCAGAGCAAAGACTCAAACAAGGTCTAACGCACGATTAGCTGAGTTTAGGGTCGAAGAACATCACGAAGAACGGGTGAGTACAAATAAAATTTGAGCCTTTATCCTTTGTTTCTTAAACCGTGAACCAGGCCACGTTATAACCCTTAAAAGTCCTAGTTGAAGCATGGGTTAGTTCGAAAGCATACTGTTACAAAAGGTATCCTGACTCCTATAGGGCTTGCTGTAAAATCTTGAGTTGACATCACATTCTACAAAATTTGCTTGTTTTATTGAAAACTGCATTTTCAAAAAACATCAAGACAAGCATAAGCTTTGCATTTTTAAATAACATTGTTTGCATATGACTATTTGTTCAAACAACAGAGAAATTCGCACGATGAATATCCAGTGAACAAAAATCTTCTCAACGAAAGGATCACATCAAGTGGGAAAACACTTCCAATCAAGGGGCACGGCATGATCATTGTCTATCATATGGGGCAGTCAAGTCAAGATTCAGAGAATCTCTCAAAAATGCCAAAAAGCCAGGGGCAAATCTCCATCCGAGTCACTTGGGGCATTGGACATGAATTCCAGCAACGAATCTTGCATGATCAAACATCTTCTGGTAATATAGCAACACGACACTACCGACAGTGACAACCTTCCTACATCCGGAGAGCATGGACATAGTCGAAAAAATACTACGCATAATCAAAGACCCGCTAGGTTGATTGGCCTAGGCAAAAATAAGGGCTTCCCGGCGAACCAAAAGGGTTTGGGCTAAAATAAGGGATGAAAATGAAAAATTGTACACCCGGCAAGTCGAAAACCTGAAAAGGCGGCTTGGGCAAAAATGGGTATCCCGGTGGACTGAAAACCTGAAAGGGCGGTCCAGGCAAAAGTTAGGGATCAAAAGCGTATGACTATGTCTCGGCATCTCGTTACTCGCCTACCAGAAGAAGATTTGTCGCTCGACAACTATCAAGCACCTCACATATACCTTCTCCCACAGAAGCTGGGGCAATAAGAATTGGCCGAACTGTACAAGCTGCTTTGTCCTCCAGGTACAAGGTAGTTTCAGCTGAAGAATATGACCAAGATACCTTCACTCCCCGTAGAGTAAGATAAGAATCAGCAATACTCTCCCTAAGCAGAGTTGGTCTCCCATAAGCCCGAAAAGGCACAGTATCCCTAGCAAGTCAGCAACACTCTCCCCAAGCAGAGTTAAGCTACCGTCAGTCCTGGAAGAGTTGGGTACCCCCAGAAAATCTCAATATTCTCCAGCAGAGTATAAGAATATTCCCCGGCGAAATACAAGATACCCCCAGTGGAGCCATTTCCAGCGCAATCTAAAAAAAGCTTATCCCCAGTAGATTTTGGAAGCTTATCCCCAGTAGATTCTGGAAGCTTATCCCCAGTAGATTCTGGAAGCTTATCCCCAGTAGATTCTGGAAGCTTATCCCCAATATATTATGGAAGCTTATCCCCCGCAGAGTGCAAAAGCATCTCCCCGGCTTTATTTAGAAGATTATCCCCCACCAGAGTCTAACTGGGTTATCCTCAGCTAATTACAACGGAAAGATCGTCCTCGGTGAAGCTCTTCCTATCCCCAGCGGAGTTCATCAAATTCCTCCAGCAAAACTTATCAACGGAATCCCCAGCGGAGTTATCATCAAATTCTCAGCGAAGTATCTCTTCCCACAGAATAATTCCCCGCAGAGTAATCTCTCCACCAGGTTTTTTCCCCAACGGAGTCATCTTCTCCTACCGGTTTATTCTTGCCATCATCATCCCTAGCGGAAATGAAGAACTCTACTCATCAACATCAGCCCAGGATTTAACTTCCCGGCATTCGTCAAGGATTTATTTTCCCAGACGAAAATACATTCATAAACATCACATTTTCATACATCATGATACATGCATATACGCATTATATCATACAATCTCATTTATTCCTGAGAACATCATGACACCATGCATTTCATACATCATGACATTGCATACGACTAATGTTTGCCTTTTTCAGGGAAAAGTCAATCAAAAGACGATTACCATCAACTCTCGCAGGTCCAGATTCGATACCTGTATCTAGCCAGGGCATATCTGTGAGCGATTGATTGTAGATTCGATACCTGTATCTAGCCAGGGCATATCTGCATGAAGAGTTTGAAGATCAACCCCTGTAACAGGCCAGGAAATTATCTTTCATTCTCAAGTCATAGGTCTACACCTGTATCCAGCCAGGAAAGCTATCTCGATCAACCTTTTGAAGTTCCAGATTCGATACCTGTATCTAGCCATGGCATATCTGTGGACGACTAATTCCATATTCGATACCTGTATCTAGCCAGGGCATATCTGCATGAAGAGTTTGAAGTTCCGGATTTGATACCTGTATCTAGCCAGGGCATATATGTGAGTGATTGATTGTAGATTCGATACCTGTATCTAGCCAGGGCATATCTTCATGAAGAGTTTGAAGTTCCGGATTCGATACCTGTATCTAGCCAGGGCATATCTGTGAGCGATTGATTGTAGATTCGATACCTGTATCTATCCAGGGCATATCTGCATGAAGAGTTTGAAGTTTCGGATTCGATACCTGTATCTAGCCAGGGCATATCTGTGAGCGATTAATTGTAGATTCGATACCTGTATCTAGCCAGGGCATATCTGCATGAAGAGTTTGAAGTTCCGGATTCGATACCTGTATCTAGCCAGGGCATATCTGTGAGAGATTGATTGTAGATTCGATACCTGTATCTAGCCAGGGCATATCTGCATGAAGAGTTTGAAGTTCCAGATTCGATACCTGTATCTAGCCAGGGCATATCTGTGAGCGATTGATTGTAGATTCGATACCTGTATCTAGCCAGGGCATATCTGCATGAAGAGTTTGAAGATCAACACCTGTAACAGGCCAGGAAATTATCTTTCTTTCTCAAGTACGCAAGTTCTCGCTAAGGAATCTCTTACGCGATCGACACCTCTGGATGGCATCTTTAAGCCCATCTCCACAACTATCCATTACATTTCCAAATGGCATCTATAAGCCCATTCCCGACAAGACTCTGTCACATCTCCAGATGGCATCTATAAGCCCATCCTCCTATCCATCATCTCCCCAAATGGCATCTGTAAGCCCGTTCCCGACATCACATTGCTGATACTCCATTATGCGAGTGCAAATTTTTGGGCACTTTAGTGTTCAATCATCTTCCACCTTCGGATCACGAAAGGCACGCAAGCCAATCTACATCCTCAGGTCTAAGAAGATTGAACAAGGGCAACTGTTGTACCCCAAAATTTGCCCTCCCATATTCTTCAAGGTTTATCAAGAATCATCTTCAAATGGTTCAAGATGTCTCAAGGGTAGCACAGTCCCAACCACCTTCTAAGCCAGTCAAAATTAGGGTTTTGGTTCTTTCAAGGAATTTTAGGTTTTCAATGGTCCAATCAAGTCCCATAGGCCTATATACATCCTCAAGCATCTACAGGTCAAGTCTCAAGACTCACAGTGACAAATTGCACAGTCAAAAGCTCCATTTGCTTCATAGTAAACTATAGCGGTAAAATGGTCATTTTACAGTCAAAAGTCAGAATTTTTGGTCAACATCTTATTTTGAGCTCACAATCATCATTTGATCAAGTCTTGATCATGATTCCACAAGCATGGCTCAAAAATCATCAAGGATGCAAAAGTTATTATTTTTGGACAGTAGAAAAGTCAACTGTATCTTGACCAAGGCATAACTTTTTCATGGTTCATCATAAAAATCCCATCCAATGCTCATTTTGAAGGGGATGACATTTCCTACAAATCATCTTCACATTCCAAGTCCAATAAATGCTCTCACAAAAAGTTATCAATTTCTACATTATAGGTCAATTTCAAAAGTCAACAAAAATGCACTTTAAGTCAAAGACCATAACTTGAGATTGGTAAATCCAAATGACATGGGACCAAAGGAATTGGTTAGAGGACTTCAAGACCTTTCCAAAATGTCCAAGAACATGTTCATATGATCAAAATTGAGCAAGATATGCATTGGAGAAGTTGGGAAATTTTTGTGAATTTGCAAAAGTCAACATTGCTCAAAACACTTTGTTTTTGCTAATGGGCCTCAAATTTCTTCTTGAAACTTTGTCCAAGGCTTATGCACGACCCATTGAGATTAAATTGAATTATTTTCTTATTTTTTATTAATTAATTGAATTTTTAATCAATATTAATTCATTTAATTCATTTAATTGTAGGAAAATATCAAGATATGGTTTCTCAATCTTTTCATGAAGCAAATATGACCTACAAGAGCTGGAAAATTCGTGTATCAATCAAGGACATCAAAATCTCCAAGTTTGGCAAGTTTTCTCAATCAAAAAGATTGAAAAATATTTGATTTTCAATCAAATATACAAACATCAATGCAATGGGTTTCTTGGCCAAGATTTAACCTAATTCTATTCTACTATATATGCACAAGCTAAACCTAAAGCATGGAACGTGAGAATTGCTGCAGAAAGCCATTACCATATTGAAAAAAATCAAGAAAAATCCAAAACTGTTTTCCAGGTTCCAGGCCCATTCAAGGCGTATCAGTGATTCAAACACATTGCTAGAACTCCCAGAAACGCATTGCAACCAAAACCAAGTGCTAAGGCCTAAGAAACCATCAAGAACAGTCCCATGGTTTATCAATCTTTTTCAGAATCGTAACTCTAAATTTATGCATCATTAACATGATTTTCTGTGTGTTTTGTGTTGCTAGCAATCATATAAAGCTTTTGACATAGGTTAATTGGATTGAAACGTCCAGAATCCAAAGATGCCATGAACACGTTTTAGGGTTCGTAAGCTTTTAATTTAGGGCTTTTCAAATCCAGTAAAATTGGGACCCCTAATGCCTATGGTTGAAATCGTCAGAACAAGACGAGTCCAACGCCACCCTCGCGAAACATTTATGTTGCTTACAGCCTTATTCGCTATTTTTGGTTATGCCAGTTTGTGGGGGTTAAAAACCCCCGCTATTTGTTTGTCTTTTACAGGGAAAAAGGAAGACGATGATGAGCTGTTAGTACGTGGTTGGACGGTTTGAATAAGTGTGCGCGCTTTTGTTTTTCTACAGCATATGAATTAATTGTTTAATATATTAATTGTTTGTTGTTATATTAACAAATGCGTTCAGATGCCTTAGTGGAAGATGATGTGGCTGGTAACCATTCAGACCTGGGTTCGATTCCCAGGTCCACCCAAAACATTTGTATTATTTTGCTTAATATGTTCCTATGCAGCGCTTGCCAAGGAGTCTACCATGCATATCAGATACCCAGGCGTCAAGTGGCCATAAACGTGAATCGAATGATCAAAAGATGAGGAGCACCATGCTCCCAGTCAACAAGCGTTCTGGAGGATCCAGAAAGTCAAACAGGCTTGTGTGCTTCTTGGGCCTCAGTTTGCTAATCCACCTCCTTGCTGGCCCATCACCCCCCATGAGTTTGCCTCTTTATTTTTCCTTTATATTTTTATTTTACTTATTTAAATTTAATTCTTAATTAACTATTAACTAAATAATTATTTTTCCATAATAAATCCAGAAAACATAAAAAATAATAATATTTTTATTGATTAAATTTAATTAGTTATTATTTTGTAAATAAATTCTAACAAATTAGTTTAATTAGGTTTAATTTTGACTTTTTTTTCATAATAAATAAAATGAATTAGACTTAAGGCTTTTCTTTTGACAATTTTAATTTATTTTTCTTTTATTTTCATTAAAGACCAAAAAAAACATAAAAAACACTTTTTTCTTGTAATTATTTAATTAATTAGTTTTAGGTTTAATATTTAATTAATTGCAAAAAGGACAAAATTCCATTCTTTTCTCAAAAAAGGGTCAAAACCCTAAAGACGTCCCGATTCAATTCTTTCGCGCGTATATTTAGTTTTAATTCATTATTTTGATCATATTTATGTATCTGCTCCGAGAATGTAATGGTTAATTAGGGCTTTTATCGCTTTCTTTATTTTCTCGCATTTATTTTCAAGGGTTATGTTTTTGGCGATGTAAATACCCGACGCCTTGTAATAGCGTAGATTCACTTTCCGCAATTTATTTTCCGCACAACTATTAACTGTTAATTATGCATGACAAGACTTGTATGAAAAATAAAATCAACTTGTAGCTCACAATTACATGTTCAAAGATAATTTAAATATGAAACCTGACACACATGCACATGCCACTCCTAGGGTACGCCTCACTTGGTTGCCTCGACGTGGTCATTAAGTATAGGGTGTTTTAGAGGTTGCCCTCCTGTCTAAAGATCCAGTTGCCTCGAAATGGTTTCCTCGGATAAAAAAGTATCTAGGACATTAGGGTTACCGCTAAGGCATCCTACTATTGCTTTGGTGACCACACATGTCCCTATAATCGAATTGACCCGAATAACTCCAACGACGGTGCTACCTACTTCTCAATAGTGGGATAGTATTGTCTAAAGGACTCTTACACAGCTTAATTCCTTAGAGTAGGTAGATTTCTCCTGGGTACTTGCTCTTTCAAAAAACAAAACAAACTTTTCGCACCTACACTTTCAAAAAGTTTTCAAACAAATACTTCATACACTCTTGAGGACAGATACAAGAGTTACCTAGAAGTTTTCAAACGAAACTTTTTCAAAACCCACAAACACTTGAAAAGCAAACAATTTTTGAAAACATAATGAGCAAGTACCTAAGAGCCCGTGGATAACCACGGATAGAAAGGGTGTTAACACCTTCCCTTTCTATAATCTACCTCCCGAACCGAGAAACATCTCGAAAAGGAATTTTGCTGTGCTTTTGTCCTTTCCTTGTTGGAGAAAATAAAAGACGGTGGCGACTCTTGCTTACCGCGACATTTCGCGAACCAGCATTTCAAAACAGTCAGTTCTATTTCCACCGATCACACCTGCTAAGTTCAAGGTCCCGACATTTGAGAAGTACAAGGGCAACACTTGCCATCATGCTCACTTGGTGATGTACGTGAGCAGAATGTCTACCCACACTGATGATCAGCGTCTGCTGATTCACTTTTTTCAGGATAGTTTGGCCGGCACAACGTTGAAATGGTACATGAGTTTAGACAGCGCCAACATCCATACTTTTAATGATTTGGGAGAAGCATTCATTGAACAATACAAGTACAATGTGGACATGGCGCCCGACCGTGACCAACTTAAGGCCCTGGTTCAGAAAGACAAGGAATCTTTCAAAGAGTATGCACAGAGATGGCGCGAGGTAGCTGCCCAAGTGATTCCTCCCATGGAAGAAAAGGAGATGACAAAGATCTTCCTGAAAATTCTCAGTTCCTTCTACTATGATAAGATGGTTGCAAATGCTCCCAGTGATTTCAACGAAATGGTAAGCATGGGAGTCCATTTAGAGGAAGCTTTCTGTGAAGGTCATTTATCTGAAGACAGGGACTCGTCAAATGGTTCTAAGAGGTATGGTGATAGTTGTTCCAAAATGACAGAGAAAGACTCCTACGCTATACTTCGTGGTAGGTAAGGAGGATCTCATAATAGGAATCAACAAGTTGCTTCTGTGACTCCAGTCGTCAATGTGACTCCGACTACTGTTGAATATCAAAGGGCACCTCAACAAGGAAATCAATGGCAAGCTCACCAGAGGAAAATGAGCTTTGATCCAATTCAAATGACATACACAGAGTTGTATCCTTCTTTGTTGAAGAAGAATCTGGTTCAAACCCGAGCTCGACCAGTTGTTCTTGAAAAACTGCCAAGAGGATAGAAGGCTGACGCTTCTTGTGCCTTTCATCAGGATGCTCCTGGGAACGATTTGGAAGATTGCTTTGCTTTGAAGGTTGAAGTTCAGAGGTTGGTCCGAAGTGGTATCTTGTCATTTAAGGATATTTGTCTTGAGGTTCAAGTCAAATATTTTTCTAAGAATAAACTTGATTGAAGAATGCCCTGGAGTTTAAGGATGATTAGCCTTCTCAGTTTATTAGCATTTTTACTGCTTTCTCATTTGTAATTTTTCTTGTTTATCATTGCACTGTTTGCATGTAAGAAATTGTTTTCATTTGAATGTTTAATCTTAATACAATGAGTATGTTTGTCTTGAAGAAATTCATTCGTTTCACTCGTATTTGTTTTCAATTTTAAATTGCTTTATGATACCAACTGGTTACCCATTCTCTCTCCTAGGCAGAGATTGGGAGGAGGATGATGATATTAAAACAAAAATTTTCTGGTTGTATGCATTTGGATAAAACCCTGTTGACAATGTACAGGCATTGTTTCAAATCCTCAAACACCGGAGATATAAGGGAGTGAGACCTTTGTTAACCCCTTTGAGCCTTGAAGTAGGAGTTTCTTTTTCTATTCAGAAAAAAATCCTCATTTTTTAACCCGGGGCAGGGTAGTGTTCAGTTAATCTGATTGAGTATTCAAATCTCATCAAGTATGTGCATCTAAAGATACAATAATGGTTATCTTTCAAGAGGTTGAGGGAATTCAATACCGCAATGTTTAATCTCCGCATATCAGTAGTATGCATCAAAAGAAGATGTTATCGCAATGGGTATCTCTCACATATCAGGAGATCAATAGATGACGATACATTAATGGTTATCCTTCATCTACTCAGAAATAGGGCAGTCACGATTCTTCCGACAAGTCACAAATGACTCGAATTCACGCGACATGTTCAAAAAGAAAAAGAAAAAATGATATGAATAAAAAAAATATGATGAAAAAGAAAGAGACAAAAAGCCCTGCTAAGTCGGAACTTGAAAAAACAAGTCGCTTAGGCAAAAGTCAAGGCATCCTGCTGCACTTCAGAGTCAAAGTCAAAAGGAATTTGTCCAGAAAGCAAGGAAGAAATGGAAATCCTAAAATGAGATAAAGGATTACAATGAGAAATCCTCAGCAAAGAACAGAGTCGCGTGACAAGAAACCCAAAAGAAGCAGGAATGAGTGACTTGCATGTCCAAAGAAAACCTTGTTTGATTCCTCAACCATCTCAAAATTTCTTTTGAGAGATGAATGTTCGTGTCAAGTTAACTGAACTTAGGACCGAAGAACATCATGAAGGGGGTGGGCACCAAATATTTTTGAGCCTTAAATCTTTTTTTCTAAAACCGTGAACCAGGCCACGTTACAACCCTCAAAAGTCCTAATTAAAACAGGGTTTATTTCAAAAGCATACTCCAATGAGACAGTGTTTCCTGACTCCCATTAATTTTGCTAAATTATTGTGATTGGTATCATATTTATTTTGTTATCTTTCGTACAAAAAAATCCATGTCGCATCCTGGCTAGTGATTCGTTCACAAGGTTTTGCGACATCTTTTCAAATAAAATCTTCAAGACTTACATAATTATTGCATTAGAATTTTCATTCTTAGAATAAACATTTTCTACTTGTAAAATAACTGCTTGATATAATGAAAGTTTACATTTAAGTATCAGCAAAAGGCATGTTGCCGAGAAGAGTTGTGGAGCAAAGAGGATGTAACATTCAGCCAATCTGGGGCAGTTACGTCAAGATTCAACAAATCTCTAGAAGCCATTTGATCAGAAAGGTTATCCTAAAAGCATGTAGCCAATGGAAAGTTATGAAAGTTACCTTGATCAGCCCGGTAAGCTTGGGACACCAGATTGGTTTCCAAGGGCATATCCAGATTTTGTCAAGATATCTACTATGTCTACCCCATGCCGAGAATCTTCCACAAGCAGGATTATTTCTTGTGAACTATTTTGTAGATGTGTGTTTTGATTCCTCTAACAATTGTTGATCAATTAAAGGGTTTCCTACAGTATGTGTTATGGTGATGGGTTTATAATCCCATTTTTCCAGTCTTGTTGCAGACTTCTCCAGCTGAGTGTGATTCTTTCCCCAACCAGGTGGTGATCAAACGGAGATTAAAAAGAGCTATGGAGCCTTTTCTCATTTGATGGAGTTCTTTCTCCCTTTGTATTGATATGGAATCTCTTGTAGAGTATTCCTCCCTCCAGTTACAACATTATTGTTGTTATGTGCTCCCTAAGTAGCTAGACAAAGGCAATATCTTTTCTAAGAAGTGTTGAAATGGTTATCAAATTTTTGGGTTTTCTCTCACCAAGTGTTGTGTTTGATTTAAAATCCCCATAATTTTGACTTTTTACTGTACTGTTAATTTCTTGGTTCCCCAGGAAGGTTCTCTCAGGTCATTTTTGCTGGTATGTGCGCAATCTTTGTTTCTCAGATAGTTAAAGACGATACTAGTGGGTGTAAGGTAAAATATTGGGTTTGTGAATCCGTTATCCCCAGCCAAGTCTTGGTTCGCTTTTGATTTTGGGTTTGCATGGTCAGAAGCCTCCGTCCTAGATTCCCCAACGAAGTTTTCCCTCATATAATGAAAGGTTTTATTCCCTTGGTGTGCTAAGTATCGCTCTTTTTGCAGTATTGGCATTAGTGTTGACTTCTTGATTACCCGGGAAGGCTATCCCAGGGCATCTTTTGTTGGAATAGGTTTTCATGATGTAAAGTTTCAATCTGCATCTTTCCCCAGGGAGGTAGACTTGAATACCCCAGTGAGGTTTTGTTATTTCAGCGTCAGACTGCTTTATTTGAGGCTGATCTTGCAATCTCCAGTAGGCATGTTATTTTTGCAAAACTGCTTCTCCGATGAAACCGGAAGAAGGATGTTCTATCCCGGTATCTGTTTGATTTAACTACATCCGCATTATGTTTCTCCTCAGTGAAGTTAGGACAGGCAATAGGTTTGGTTTCTGCAGTTGCTTTTACGTTTCTTGGATTGATCTTTAAGGTTGAAGTTTAGCCCAATGTTGTTAGTACCTGAGGCGGTTTTGTTTGTTTGTACTAATTATGTATCCTTTTACCAGCATATGCACGATATCACTTATACATTCATACATACATCATGCATTGCTACAAATCATTTTTCATTGATATTGTGTTCTAACCTTCCTGCAGCGCTCCTTGCTTAGTTGAATTTGGTTTTCCCTCTTGAGTTTATTTCTCAAAGGATGTATCTGCATTGGCCTTTTTGCTCCAGTTTATTTCTGAATTGGATTTATGGTTGCATGACAATATTGTTTACTTTGGATTTATGAGAACTTTGAGTTTTGGTTTGTGCATTTATTTTGCATGAGAAGAATTTATCTCCTCAGCAGGAATATCGTGGCATTTCCCCAGGAAGTCATATCTCTTTCCCCAGGAAGTCATATCTCTTTCCCCAGGAAGTCATATTTCTATCCCTAGAAAGTCGTTTCTTTTTATAATCCTCCATGATAACAAGCAATAGGTCTCTTATTTGAGCAACTCATGCTTCCCTGTACAAGTCGACATAACTTTTTTTGCTATTTCCTCTATGAGTGGTTAGTTTGCAGTCCGTCGTCAGTTTACGCCAGTGGATGGCAAGACTTTCAAATTCGCAGAAATTGCTCGCTGTGAAATCTTTGCAAGTGGAAGTCTCTTTATTTGAAACAGCCTACATATTACCCTTTCCAAGCAGAATGCCTTGGTTAAAGAAGAAGTTGAGACCCGTTCTAGGTAAAACGCCAGAATTTTGGGATAACTTGATATATTTTCTCTTTCTACCTTCAGTGAACGTCGGTGTTTATTATCTTTTTGCTATCTTTAGTGAACGTTGATAGTTCATTGTCAGTGAACGGCGGTGATATGATATATTCTCTTTCTACCTTCAGTGAACCTTGGTAGGACATCGGCAGTGAACGTCGGTGTTTGTTATCTTTTTGCTATCTTTAGTGAACGTTGATAGTTCATCATCAGTGAACGGCAGTGGTATGATATATTCTCTCTTTCTACCTTCAGTGAATGTTGGTAGTACATCAGCAGTGAACGTCGGTGTTTATTATCTTTTTGCTATCATCAGTGAATGTTGATAGTTCATCGTCAGTGAACGGCGGTGATATGATATATTTTCTCTTTCTACCTTCAGTGAACGTTGGTAGTACATCGACAGTGAACGTCGGTGTTTGTTATCTTTTTTCTATCTTCAGTGAACATTGATAGTTTATCGTCAGCGAACGGCAGTGATATGATATATTTTCTCTTTCTACCTTCAGAGAACGTTGGTAGTACATCGGCAGTGAACGTCGGTGTTTATTACCTTTTTGCTATCTTCAGTGAACGTTGATAGTTCATCGTCAGTGAACGGTGATGATATGATATATTCTCTTTCTACCTTCAGTGAATGTTGGTAGACCATCGACAGTGAATGTTGATGCTTGTTATCTTCCTCTCTGATTCAATTCTTTTGGTCCACCAGTGATTTATTTTCCTAGTGGGGTTTCTCCTTTGTTTCTTCATTTTTTTTGTGGCATCCCCAGCGTTACTTTGCGTCTCTTTTATTCTGTTCATATGCATTCATAATCATAAGCATTGCATGGCATCTTAGAGACAAAAATAGGGCTTGTTTTATATTTAAGTATCTTTAATCGCGTCGACACAAAGATTTTTAACCTTCGTATCTCCGGATAGAAGACACTTAAATAAGGGAAGTTGTTGTACCCCAATTTCCCCCCCTAAGATTCCTCTATCATATCATATCAACTCGATCATAACAAGATCACATTAGGGTTGGTTCTTCCTCTTTTTCTATCTCCTATCTTTAAGTTTGCTCTTGAGGAATCTCTAAGCACCTTAGTTGTGTATTTTGTATATGTGTTATTGACTAACTTCTAATCAAAATACAAAAATATTTGTCTTTGTCTTTGCATATTTGTGTTTTCACTGATGCAATCGATTGCACATAGTGCATTTTGCGCCATTTTTGAAAAAAGACACTGTGCAAATCGATTTGTACTATAGTGCAATCGATTGCACAGCGTGAAAATTTGAAAAAAATCCGCAATTTTAAACTTGTCAAATTTTGGCTCAAATTTTCCTTCATTTTTGAAAGATGTATCATTAATTCAAATTTTAGTGCCAATCTTTCATTTTTAAAAAGAATTATCATTAATTCAAATTTTGGCTCTAATATTTGAAAGAATTATCATTAATTCAAAATTTGGCTCTAATATTTGAAAGAATTATCATTAATTCAAATTTTGTCTCCAAGAATCAATTACCAAATTACCAGTAATCCCAATCCTAAAACTCTATAAATAGAGCCCTCATTTCATTCAAATTTCAAGCTTTTGATAGCCAAATCCACCTTGCTAAAAAATCTCTCAATTCTCTCCATCTTCCAAATTCACTCAAAGCTCCATTTTCAAAAAGTTAGTAAGCTTTGCATTGAAGCTTACTAATCTTTGAGTTAAACCTTCATCCAAACACTTTTTCTCCATCAATTCTCTACATCCAAGCTTGGACAATTGATTCTTGTGGTTGAATTGAAGCAAATTCTTGAATTTGTTTTGATAATTCTCTAGATCTACCTTTGGTAAGTTGGATAATTCATCTTTCACAATATGATCTCTTGGTGATCTTTGGGATTGATTCATTGAGCATTATTTTGTGATTCCAATGGTGTTATTTTCTCATAATTTGATGGAATTTTCGTGCCCAATTGGATCCATGATCATAAGGTATTTGATGGAAAGTTTGAACAAGAATTTGGCCTTTTAAAATGCTGTTTTACTGCCTGTAACAGCGTGCAATCGATTGTAGTAACAGTGCAATCGATTGCACAGAAGCAATTTTGCGCAGATTTTTGAAAACTGTACTGTGTAAATAGATTTACACAGTAGTGCAATCAATTTACACAGGGACATAATGCATTTTTTTCCTTGTTTTGGGGCAGCTTTGATCAAAAATGCTTTTTCTACTCACTCCTTTTGATTGTTGGTTTGGATTGCAATTTTAAATGTCCAATTTCTCTTTAAACTCAATGGAATTTGTGATGTAGATAAAGTTGGATAAATGTTCATCAATTCAAATCTACCTAAGAGTGAATTATTTAATTCATTTTTGGTGCTTTGGATTAATGATATGTTTAGTGCTTTAATCCATCTAGAGGAGTGGTTGAATTTAAAGATGAAAGAAATTTAAAGTAGTGATCCAAATTAGTTATTCATTCCCCTCCCTCTTCATCTTATCCCTTTATTTTTTAATTGTGCTACATGTTAAGGGAAGTTGTTCTCTATATAATTTATCCAAACATTAAGTACATAGATTTCTTTTGACCGGCCTCAAAATAGGTGCGACTTCTACATAAGTCCACTTACGATTGCTTAACATAGCGCTAAATTTTGTCCCGGTTCGAATAAATGATCATTCGTGGCCCAAACTTATGATTGCAAGCCCAAGTATGTTAATTTGATCTCTTTGATCCAATAACCTTGAGATTCATTGTGTGGAGGCTTTGGTTTTACCAATCCTTTAATGGATCTACAACACCATTGGTCAACGCGGATCACTTAAATATCGTTGATCATTAAATGTTACTTTTGAGGATTCCAAATGGATGATATACTTGACAAAAAGCAAATGCAACTTGTTGTGTGGAGGCTTTAGTTCTACCAATCCTCTAATGAGTTCCAAATGCAAGTTTCAAGATGGGCATCCAACTAACTACTAATTTCTAACAATTGACTTTACTTTATGCTTTTATTTTTATGCATTATGTACCATTTACTTTTAGCATTTTACATTTCATGCTATTTTCATCTTTGCTCACTTGAGAATTTAATTTTATGTCATTTTTATTTTGCTCACTTGAGCTTTTCTTTTCCTTTTAAAGACACCTAATAATCAATATGGATCATAAAAAACTTTAATGATACTTGGACTATTTGGTTACTATCCTTGGCATTATGGAGCATGGGACTTTTTCTTGGACTTAGGATTAGAGACCTTGGCCTATCTTGGAGACTTTGTAACTTTATTTCATATTTTGTCTGGAGTTCTTGAGGTTTACCTCAAGACATTGGGTTGTTTGTTTGTTTTGTGTGCAGGTTATTGTGATTACATACTTTGTTTGTAATCTGGAATTCACATGTATACAACCGTTACTCTGCCCAATTTTTTCGAAGACTAAATAGACTTGAAGTTTGGTTCTCTCAAGAGGTCTAGTATCTTTGCTTTCTTGGTTTCAATCCAAAGAATGAGAATTATATATTGACTCATAATGTCAAGTATTATCTTCTTGTTGGTTAGATGGTTCTTATCCCTAGCTTTTACCTTATGCTTTAGGATAGTCTCTTCATCTCCTCCCATCTTCTTTAATTCCAAAAATCTTCTCCCTCCTTTTAAAAAACTCTTCTTTTTTGAAACTTGAAACATTTTCATAATAAACTTGGACTTATGTCCATGCATTTTCAAAAAATTTTCATAAATAAACTTCAATCAATTTAGTAATACCTTGACATTTTTTGTGAGAAGACTAAAAGTCAATCAATCTTATTTCAAACAATTTGGCAACTTTGGCTTTTCTCTTTAAACTTTTCTCAAAAGATTAGATTCTTGTCAATCCTTGTAGTGATGCAAACAACTATACTTCTACAATATGTAGTGAAGTGAGATATTTTCCACTTGGGTGTTGAGTGAGGAATTGTTGATTTTAAAATCCAAGCCATATCCTCCACTTTGAGATGATGCAAATTCTCCTTTCTCATGATTGTGGGTAGTATGTTTTCCACACGGACAATGACGATGATGTCTTATCTCGTAAAATTAACCAACACACTTGTGTTTTAAATTTTTAAAAGAGGAACTACGTGTACCCTGATCCCCTATTGCACGAAAGGTGGTACGTGGGCACTAAAGGGTCACAACCGCGGCGGGTGCAAAAATCATTAAAAAATATTTCTTTTCTCACCTCCACCATCCATTTTATATACAACACATTTTTATAGCCAAAATGTACAGATTTTAGAAAGTGGTTCCTGCGGAGTACCGTAGATGTTTAGGGTGCTAATACCTTCCCTTTGCATAACCAACCCCCTTACCTTGAATATTTCCCCCTCTTTTTGGGTTATTTGCTCTTTTCCCATTCCTTTGGAAACAATAAAGCGCGGTGGCGATTTTTATTTTGATTTGTATAAAGTCTAGTCAATCCAATGGCTTAGTCTTGAACATTTCTACCGCTACACAGTGGACACAATTAACCTAGGTACAGAAGAAGACAAAAGAGAAGTCAAGGTGGGTGCCAATCTGGAACCCAGTGTCAAAGAGCGTCTGATTTAGCTGTTACATGATTATGTTGAGGTCTTTGCCTGGTCGTACGAAGACATTCTAGGACTTGATGAAGACATCGTGGTACATCGTCTACCAATAAAAGAAGATTGTCCACCAGTAAAACAAAAGGTCCATCGCATGCGTCCAGACATGTCAGAGAAGATCAAAGCGGAAGTCATTAAACAATTCAACACCAGATTCTTGGCCGTTACTTCCTATCCGCAATGGGTCTCCAATGTTGTCCCGTTCCTAAAAAGGACAGAAAAGTATGAATGTGCATAGACTACAGAGATTTGAATAGGGAAAGCCCTAAGGATGATTTCCCACTTCCCCATATTGATATTCTAGTTGATTATACGGCACAACATAAAGTGTTTTCCTTTATGGACGATTTCTCAGGCTACAACCAAATCAAATTGGCGCATGAGGACATGAAGAAAACAACCTTTGTCACACAGTGGGGAACATTCTGCTACAAGGTTATGCCATTCGGGTTGAAGAATGTTGGGGCAACCATCAACGTGCCATGGTAGACCTATTTCACGACATGATACATCATGAAATAGAGGTCTATGTGGACGACATGATAACAAGATCTCAAACAGAAGAAGAGCATCTTGACCATTTACAGAAACTCTTTGAGAGACTAAAGAAATACAAGATGAGGTTGAACCCGAATAAATGCATATTTGGGGTGAGGTCTGGTAAACTCCTAGGCTTTGTTGTCAGGAATAAAGGTATCAAAGTGGTTCCAGCCAAGGTGAAAGCGATACAAGATATGCTTGCTCCTCGTCTTGAGAAGGAAGTCATAGGATTCTTCGGACGGTTAAACTACATTGCCAGATTCATTTCTCACTTGACAGCTACTTGTGAACCAATCTTCAAATTACTGAAGAAAGATCAAGTAGTCAAATGGAATGATGAGTGCCAAACTGCCTTCGACAAGATCAAAGAGTACCTACCAGAGCCTCCTGTTCTGATGCCACCAGTCGAGGGAAGACCATTGATCATGTATCTCACCGTTTTGGAAAATTCAATAGGGTATGTGTTGGGGCAGCATGACGAGTCTGGCCGAAAAGAGCGTGTTATTTATTACCTGAGCAAAAAGTTTACCGACTGTGAAACAAGATATTCACTGCTCGAGAAAACATGTTGCACTCAGGCATGGGCTTCTCTCCGGCTAAGACAGTATATGCTGACCCATACTACCTTATTGATATCTAAAATGGATCCAATAAAATACATCTTCGAGAAACCTGCCCTCTCTGGGAGAATAGCGAGATGGCAGATGATCTTGACAGAATATGACATACAGTATACTACCCAGAAAGCAATAAAGGGTAGTGTACTAGATGATCACCTGGCTCACTAAGCTGTGGAAGACTACCAGTCCATGAAGTTCGAATTCCCAGATGAAGACATCATGATGGTAAACAACTATGAAGAATTTAGACCATATGAGGGACCTGAACAAGGATCCCGATGGACCCTGGTTTCTGATGGGGCGCCCAACACACTCGGAAATGGTATAGGTGATGTACTCATATCTCCTTAAGGATGTCATACTCCCTTCACAGCAAGACTCTAATTCAATTGTAAAAATAACATGGCAGAATATGAAGCATGCATTTTTGGTCTCAAAGTTGCCATAGATTTGGGGATCAAATCCTTAAATGTATTCGGAGATTCAGCTTTGGTCATTAGCCAGATCAAAGGGGAATGGGACACCAAACACCCTAACATTATCCCCTACAAAGAACATGTGTTAACATTGATCCCACATTTTGAGAAGATTACCTTCGAGCATTTCCCGCGAGAAGAAAATCAGCTAGCAGACGCGTTAGCCACAATGTCATCCATGTTTAAACTTAAATGGGATAATGAGGCTCCCCAAATCACCATTGAACGAATGGATGAACCAGCTCACTGTCATAAGAATATCCAGAAGGAGCTTCAGTCAATGATAAAAAGTTCTTAAGGAGATTCTCTGCTAAGTTCTTCCTTAGTAATGGCATTCTCTACAAACGCAACCTTGACTCTATTTTTCTCTGTTGCATAGACAAGGTTGAGGCAGAAAAGATCATGGCTGAGTTACATGAAGGCACTTTTGGCACCCATTCCAGTGGGCATACGATGGCAAAGAAGATCCTACGGGTAGGCTATTACTGGTCTACCATAGAAGCAAATTGCTATCAACACTCTCGAACCTGCCATAAGTGTCAGATATATGTTGACAAAGTACACGTACCTCCGGTTCCTCTGAATGTCTTGACGACTCCTTGGCCCTTTGCTATGTGGGTCATCGATATGATTGGGGAAATCAAACCAACATCCTCTAATGGACACCGCTTCATCTTAGTGGCCATTGACTATTTTACAAAGTGGGTTGAGGATTCCTCTTTCGCTTCCATTATCAATAATGTTGTAGTCCGGTTCTTTAAACAGAATCTCATCTGTCAGTATGGTATCCCGGAGAGGATCATTAGAGACAATGGTATGAATCTAAACAACAATATGATCACCACCCTGTGTGAGCAATTCAAGATCCAGCATCACAATTCTTCCCCTTACCGGCCAAAGATGAATGGTGTTGTCGAAGCTGCAAATAAGAATAACAAAAAGATCATATAGGAAATGACAATCACGTACAAAGACTGGCATGAGATGCTACCATTTGCTCTCCACAGTTATCGTACCATGGCACGCACATCAACCGGGGAAACACCCTACTCTCTGGTATACGGCATGTAGGTTGTTTTGCCTAGTGAGGTCCAGATCCCCTCTCTGAGAATTATGAAGTACGCATGGCTGAATGAAGAAGATTGGATCCAAACTCGTCTTGATCAATTGAACTTGATTGATGAGAAAAGGCTTACTGCTGTCTTTCATTGTCAAATGTATTAAAAACGGATGATCAAGGCTTTCAACAAAAAGGTCAGACACCAAGTATATCAAGTCGGGGATTTGGTGATCAAACGTATCATACTACCACAGGGTAATCCCAGGGGAAAATGGACTCCTACATATGAAGGACGGCTTGTAATCAAAAGCATATTCTCTGGTGGAGCAATGATCTTGACCACCATGGATGGCGACGACCTGCCGCACCCTGTGAACACAGACATAGTCAAAAGATACTACGCATAAGAGACCCGCTAGGTTGACACACCTAGGCAAAACAAGGGCATCCCGGCGAACACAAAAGGTTCGGGCAAAAATTAGGGATAAAACAAAAAACTCTGTACACCCGACAAGTTGAAAACCTGAAAGGGCAGCTTGGGCAAAAAGGGTATCTCGATGGAATGAAAACCTAAAAGGGAAGTCCAAGCAAAAGTTAGGGATTTAAAGCGTATGACTATGTCCTGTTGGGTCACCTTACGGACAACCTTTGGTTTCAATCGATTAACTCAGTGTTTCTGATCGATTCAATCGGCTTCGGACAAGGAAACAAATAGATAAGATGCTCGAAGACACGAAGGTTATAGCAGAATGGGAACCCCATGGGATTATTTCACATAGCTATCTTTTCTTTATATCAAATTTTCATTTTTTACGACGACATTCCCTTACTAGAATGTTTGTCTCATTGTACAAAAATACTCACTCAAAGTCAATACAAAGATATCCCTATGAAAGTGCAAAACTATCTATTTTTCTTTACTCTTGTGTTTTGTTTACAAAAACGTCCAATGATTTATTTTTGAACATATGCATTTGAACGTAACTACCGTTTATAAATAAACAAAATAGAAAGATAATCACTAATGGCTTTAAGAGATAGAGAAATATCTCTAAGCTACTTCCATAAATTCCCCCGTAGTATGCAATTTAATCCTCAGCGGAATAAAAGCTTCCAGTTATCACTCCCCGTTAGAAGTCGCCAAATTTCTCAGGATTCCCCAACAGGATTTTACAAGCAGTACACGACTTTTCCCTTACAACAGAGTTTATTTCTATAAGCGGAAATTCATCAACTCTTCAATTTCACAACACGAAGACTTGCACTCCGTATCCTCAGCAGCAGTCGAGGATTTATTTTCCCCAATCCAACAAGCAGTACAATAGATTAGCTCACATAGACATACATCACATCCATATATCATAAACATCGATAACACGAATGCATACAACACAATCTCATTATACCATGAATTTCATACAACATACCATTTCATATTAGCTAACATTTTACCCTTTTCAGGATAAGGTTAATCAATAGCTACCATTAACAATGTTCAAAGACTTTCATATACAGTTCAGATACGCTCCAGACACGGATGCCATCCTGATCTCATTCAGATTCAACTCTTAAGATATAGTTCTGATACACTCCAAACACGGATACCATCCTAATAATCATTCAGATTCAGCTCTTCAGATACAATTCAGATACGCTCCAGACACGGATGCCATCCTGATACTCATTCAGATTCAACTCTTCAGATACAGTTCAGATACGCTCCAAACACGGATACCATCCTCATACTCATTCAGATTCAGCTCTTCAAATACAGTTCAGATACGCTCCAGACAAGGATTCCATCCTGATACTCATTCAGATTTAACTCTCATATACAATTCAGATACACTCTAAACACGGATGACATCCTGATACTCATTCAGATTAAACCTTCAGATACAGTTCAGATATGCTCCAGACACGGATTCCATCCTAATACTCATTATGATTCAGCTATCATATACAGTTAATATATGCTCCAGACACGGACTCCATTCTGATATTCATTCAGTTTCAGCTTTCAGATATAGTTCAGATACGCTCCAGACACGGACGCCATTCTGATACTCATTCAGTTTCAGCTTACAGATACGGTTCCGAAATCATTTATGGATGGCATCTACAAGCCCATTTCCAACAACTTTCCTTCATCCATCCAAATGGCATCTTTAAGCACATTCCCCATACCACCAATCATCACGTCACCGAGTGTAAATTTCTGGGTACTCTAGTGTCCAATCATCTTCCACCTTCGAGTCACGAATGGCAAAACTCGCCAATCTGACTCTTTGGGCTTAAGAAGATTGAACAGGGATTGCCCCAAAATTTTCCCTCTCACTTATTAAAAATTTCCTCACAAGTTCTCCTTTGGCTCAAGACTGCACTAGGGTTGATCAGCTCAAGACACCTCCTTAAGCATTGATGACCAAAATTAGGGTTTGAGATTGCACAAGTATACTTGAACTTCCAATGCCCCATATGAATTTCATGGATCAATATGGACCCTCAAGATTACTCATGACAAGTTTCAAGCTTCGAATCACACTTTTGCTCAGTCAATTGAGTAGTTGACCTAAAAATCAACTATATTGGGGAAAAAGTCAACTATGGCCAATTTACAGTCAAACTTCATAATTTTTTATCCACATCAACATTTTAAACTCATATGTATCATTTGATCAAGTTTGGACCATAATTCCTCAAGAAATTTGATCAAATCTTCAAAAGGGCAAAATGGTCAAAATTAGGCTTTTGACTAGGAAAGGGAAATTTCTGATTTTTGACCTAGCAAATGATCAATTGGTTTAAGGCATGATCTCAAGAGTCCAATTGCTTAATTTTTACCTAATGACATGGCTCAAAACATTGCTCAAGTTCAATGGACTGACAGATAAATTTTCAGTCAATTGATCAAAAGTAAACTGTATACTAAAGAGTCAAACTTTGACTTTTTGGTCAAAATCAAATGCCAAATATCACAATTCATCAAAGCATGTCAAAATATGAAACTTATTCATCAAGAAATCAAAAATTCAAGATTTCATTTTAAAAAGTTAAAATTTCTAAACTTAGGAATTTTTCTAAGTGTTGGAAATTTCTTATTTTTTCACAACTTTGAGCAAAATTTTCACCATGATGCAAGAGGATTCTGAAGAAACATTCAACATGAATGTTGTAGATATCAATGAAATATACAACTTTTCTTAACACAACTCCTTCCAAAAGTTCTTGGATCTCAAGTTATAATTTTAAGAACACATGGTCATGAAACAAAACACTTAGTAAAATTTTTGCCCTAATTTGGTCAGGATTTTGACCCAACTTCATGGAACTTTTTCATATAGTTCTAAGGGGAATTTTCAAAAGTGATTCAAAGATGGATTGTATAGAAAATTACAAACTTTCCAAAATTTCCAAGAACTCCTTGAGATCATTTTTGAGTATGGAGAATCGAAGAGATGAAGTTAGGGTTTTCACACTTAAATTAGAAGTCATTTTGTGATGAACAAAATTCAAAATTCAAACTTATGTTGCATAACCTCTACTTTGCAAGCCTCATACTTGTTAGGAACTCCATAATTAATTGCTTGCGCAGCTGTTAGAGGTCTCAATTCAGGCATTCAATGCAAGGCCATGCTTTATATCCATTTTGGGAAGAAAGTGCACATTGTTATTTTGATAAAGTGGTTTTTTTTCACAAAACTTGTTCTTGAGCCTTGCAATTGTTTTCTTATGATCATAAAAGTCTCATAACTCAAGAGAAACGTGTTTAGACACTTACAATCACCCCGCCCATGCTTGTACTACACATTGAAACTTGTCTTCCCACTTTTCTTCAAAATCAAGTATCTTAGCAATTAGCTTGTAACTTGTACTTCTGACTCTCCAAAGCACTCCAACCCTTTTTCTTATAGATACACAATTTATTTTCCACAAATCCCATGCATGCTTAAGCCCTGAAAACACCAAGAACACAGGATCACCAAAAACACCTCAAAACTTGTCATTTCTAAGTTGTGAATCCAATCTCCAAATTTACTCATGCGTTTCTTGGCCTTTTACTTTAAAAAGCTTCTAAACAACATACACAAACAATTCCAGCTCAAGCTAAGCATCACTTTAGCTTCCTGGGAACTTGAGGAAGTTAATCCAATCCTTAAAACTCACTGAAAGCAACTCAAACTCCAAACACGATACCCTCTTGCATGGTAAGTTTTCTGACTTTTGAACTCTTCATACATGCATCATTAATGGTTTATTTGTGAATGAAAAATGTAGATATCATTTCCCTAAAGCTAACCATGTTCATAGTTTTCGTTTATATTGCTTGAGCTTAGAGAATTTTAGGATTGAAGTTTCTGAAATTTTTAGGGTTCAGATTAGAGCCATTAAAATTAATGTTTGTCTTTAATCAATAATTTTATTGCTTTGCATTTCTGAAATTGTGAGGAAATTTGCTACAAGTTTCCTGTTTACACTTTTCATTTTTATTGAGAATTGAGTAAGATACAAAGGTTCTGGTTGGGCGAGAGGTTGAAGATGAAGTTGGCCTCGGGAACATGTTTACCATATATATTTATGGTTTGATTTATATAAATGAATGTATAGTCACCTCAGTGGTAGAAGCACGCGCCTGTGACTATAGGGACCTGGGTTCGAGCCCCAATGGTACCCTTTTAGATTTTTTTTTCATATTTTTCACATTCTGACTTTTCTTTTTTTGGTAGCGTTGGGCCTCTTTCCTTGAGCCTTATGTTTTTTTTTCATTTATGACCCCCTGGCTGGCTATTCACACCCTGGCCCTTTTTATAATTTTCTTTTTCTTATTTTTATTTATTTATTTTCTTAAATATTTTATCTAATACTAAAAAAAATAAAAAAAAAATATAAAAACATTAGATTTATATTTTGACATAGTTTATTTATTCTTTACACAAAAAAAAAAGATTTTATTTATTTTACTAATGGGTTTGTAAATTTAATTAAAACTAGGGTTTTAGTTATTTTCTTTTACATAATTTAAGTATTTTATTTTAAAATGTTAAAAGATCAAAAATATTTTATAATACTATAATCTATTTTCAAGACAAAAATACCAAAAAATATTCTTCTTATAAACTTAATTTCTCTTTTAATCAATTAATAAATTAGGGTTTTTATTTAAATTATTTTCCTAGTAAATTTAGGTTTCACTTTTTACTAATTTACTTAACTATTTATCTTTTAGTTATTTAAGTTAAAACAAAAACCCTTTTCCTAAAAAATCCAAACAAAATATCCATTTTCTTCACATTTACATTCTTATATATTTATTCATTTTTGTACATTATTTATCCAATTCAATATGGTTGTAATAGATAATTAGGTTTATTTTCTTGCAATCCCCATTTATAATTTGTACACCACCTCCCACAAGTATTGTAATAGCGTAGTAATTTTAAATTCCGCAAATTATCGCTTTATATACAAATGCTAGTAATTAGGATTTGTATGGAAAGACTAAAACCAATCAATTAGAAAACCTTAATCAAAGACAAAACCAAGCATGAAAAACAATACACTTGCACACAAGCACCCCTATGGTAAATCCACTTGGTTGCCTTACAAAATGGCCATATTACGCATGTGAGGCATCTTAGCAAAAAAACAAGCAAAATACAAGATCATAGTCCCTCGATGACGCTATCTATGTTGCCTTTCAAATGATCTTACTCCCTAAAAGAGAATGCTAAGATACCTTGGAAAACCATGGATGAAAAGGGTGTTAATACCTTCCCTTTTCATAATCTACTCCCCGAACTCAAGAAAACATCTCAAAGGTCTTTCCTGTGCTTTTTCACCTTTCCTTTTGGATAAAAGAAAAGTCAGTGGCGACTCTTGCTAACCGCAAAATTTGCGATAAAACGCAAAAACACCAAGTTAGTTCTCCCACCGTATCACACTGTTTTATGTTGACTCAACACCTTATCTTCTTTTGATCTTCAACAAGACCAAGATCGATAGATGCAATCTATTCGCCACTTAAGCTACTTCCTTGCAAAGATTTCAAACGCTCCAAGGAATTTCACTCGAGTAAATCCGATTGCACTCTATCAACACAAGATCTTCAATTCTATCCTTCAATACTTGCTACTTCATTGAAAATATTTCAAACACTCCAAGGTTCCTTGCAAAGATTTCAAACACTCCAAGGTGATTCACATGGACGATTCCTTCTCGAACGATCTTGCACGAAAACCCCCAAATCAACCAATGATCTTGGAGGATAAACCCAATGTTTTTTCTTGGATGAAAACCCCTACAAAACTCAGCCCAATACACAATTGGACACTAACAATCCTTGTCTAGATGACACCCCAATTGAACGTCGCTACAATATAATGTCAGTGTATATGTATAGATTGGAGCTTGAAGATGATGAGAGAAATAGGCTAATTTTTATGGTTTTATAAAGTTGGAATGATGCACGAATGGTATATTTATAGTTGGACTATTTTTAGGCAAAAGAGGGTAGTTTCAGAATGAAAAAACTATCCATAAAACAATATGTTTTGACCTGAAAAGTTTATGTGTCGACTAATGCAAAATAGTGACTAAAAGCTTTAATAATGCAGTACATGTGCTGACTCAAAAATCTTATGTGTTTTCGCATTGGTCGTATGTGTCGACCTGAAAATTGTATATGTCGACACATACTGAAGATTTTAATAAAATGCAGAATTTATGTGGCGACGCATACAAATTTCAGGTCGACACATAAGTGCTGATTTTATGCAAAAACTGATTTTTCATGATTGAGACTAATTTTAAAGTTGTTTTAAATTATTCCTAAGACCTCTAACAAAATGGAGTGCCACAAGACATAAGGATACCTTCTACCATAATAAAATTCTAGCTTTCCGAGTTTTGACATCATGCAAAACATCTAATAGTGAAGTTGCACCCACAAACTCCCCCTTTTTTATGATTGCAAGACTTGTGATGATGCATTCCATGTAGTTATTGAAGGCTCCCCTTGACTTTATCCTTCCCATATTCATCTCGCATATTCTTCTCCCCCTTTGAAAACATAAAAAATAAAGAGGGTAAATCGTGAGAAGTATCATATTCCAATACCAATACTAATATATCACACAAAGGCCTTTTTGCAAAGAAGAGCATACAGTTACATATCTCCATATATATATATATATATATATATATATATATATATATATATATATATATATATATATATATATATATATATATATATATATATATATATATATATATATATATATATATATATATATATATATATATATATATATATATATATATATATATATATATATATATGTATATGTAATGATGCAAAAAATAATAGATAACCAGCATAAAATATTACCAAACATGTAATGCAATTGCATTAATAATCATGAATGCGATGCAAGAGAAAGCTAATTAATTTGCTTCTATAGCATCACGATTTCGTAACACAACAAAATGGAACTTCAGATACCGCAGACGCATCACTAGTGCAGGAAAGACATTTTACATCGGGCAAAAAGCACATTTTACATCGGGCCTGGGTCTGATGTAAAGTCAAGTGATGTACTAAATCAAAGACATTTTACATCAGGTAACAATCTGAAGTGAAAAACTACCCTACCACATCGGATGCCTGTTAAGTCTGATGTGAAAAATAATACAACTTTATTTTTTGTTTAAATAAATGTAATTTATAACATCAATGGCTTTAATGGCCCGGTGTAAAAGATGCATTTTCATATCGGTGGATTTAATGGCCCGATGTAAAATGTTTTTTTTTTGTAAAATTTTTTACTATTTTTTAGCGGATTCCGTGTAATCTTTTTTGGTACCAAATTTTTCATATTTGTCCAACATCACACAGTCCATATTTAGGTTGCTATTTTTCATAGCTTTCCAACACCACATAGACCACATTTAGGTTACTATTTTCATATATTTCTAACCAACAAAATATATAAAAATATCCAACCATTTATAAGTCCTTTCCCACACCAATAATTAAAAAAAATACAGATTAGTAGCAAATTATGGCATTCAGGAGTAAGGTCCATAAAATATTATAATATAAGCAATGATATATTGATATCAACAAAAACTAGCCCAATTCAAGACCATATAGTTACATCACAATTAAATCTAATAATGAAAGAAAAGTGGTTATAGCTTCAAACACCTTCAGTTAAATATTCTTTACTAATACTAACAGATAGTGTTGTACCCCAAAATTTTCCCTCTCATTTCACAAGGGATCACCCTGGATCCTCAAGTTTGCTTCCATCCAATTCCAAGCCTTGAACTGCAATTTTTCAAGAAAATCATCCACAAGGGAAAAATGGTCATTTGCACATTGAGAAGTCTAACTTTGACTTTTAGATCAAAAATCAAATCTCAAAAATCATATTTCATCAAGACATGTTGGAATATGAAGTCTGTTTCATCAGGAAATTTAAAAGTCAAATTTTTACTTTGGAAAAGTCAAATTCTAAAGTACTTAGAAATTTTTCTAAGTGTTTAAGGATTATGACAATTTCAGAACTTCTGACCATATTATCACTAAAGCACTCAGCAAATTCTAGATATTCTCAAGACAGAGTTTGGTCAGAACTTCTGGGAAAGTTTTCACAAAAGTTCAGTCAGAGCTTTCCAGGGTAATTCAAAGAAGGTTAAGAAGCGTGCTGCAAGCTTTCTAGAAAGTATGAAAGTTCCTTCAGAACATGCTGGAGTCAGAAGATAAGAGGATCAGAAGGTTAGATGCTACGCTGAAGCAGAACTTCTAATCCAGAGTCAAGCAAGGACTCAAAGTTTCACATGGCAGGATTTCTGATTTGATAAACCTCATCATCATTTAATGCTCACAACCATTTGTGAGTTGTTATCCAAAGGATTTCCCCCACGTGTACCCCTACTGTCTTGGGAAGACAAAACTGTTGTGCAAAAGTATGCTAGGACCATGTGTTGTTTCTACTTTTCCTTAATTCATGCTGACAAATCTAGCTTAGGCGCTGTTAACCATCCTACTTGATGCATTGAACCACACTTGTTTAAGCTTACTTCAAGAGTAAGTTAGCATCTAGCATATGACGTTGGTGCCACTTGACCCCTCCAAACTACAAAACCTCTGCCTATAAATAGAACACCTTTGGCCATTGAAAAGAGGTCGAAAAAATTTGAGAGAAAGGTGTGGAATTTGAGAAAGAAAAGCCTTGAACCCCCTGCAAAAATTCCAAGAGTCCAAAAAGATTGCAAACACAAAAATACAAAACCTTAGCATTTGTTTCTTGCATTAAAGCTCCATTTTTTCTCAAGTAGTTTGCTGACCAAAACTACCCATACAGTTCCTAACATACATTCAAAAGCCATCCAAAATTCTGTAATCAAATAGTAACACATTCTCCACCAATATCCACTTCAAAGGATCAGAACTTTATCCCTTGGTTGTTCCAGAATTTTCTAAATCATTTACAACCCAAGTTGAAAGTTTCCAACCTGCTGAAAACGTGAGGAAGCTGTTCAGAACACCACAAGTGGTCAGAATCAAATTCCATCTCCCAGAATATTTCCCAGCTGCAAGGTAAGTTCCTGCTGACTCTCATCATGTTATTTAGGCATTGTCAGATCTTGCATATTTAACACAATGTAGATATTCTGATCCCGATGATGTACATATTCTGAGATTTCATGCATCTGCCTGCCTAAATAGAGGGAATTCCAGTTCAGAGTTTCATAAAGAAATTAGGACTCAGAATTAGAATTAGCAAATTCATGTTGCTTCTGATTTATGTTTCTGATATTTCTTGAAACTTGTCATAACTGTCATGTGTGAAACTTATGTTCTGTTAAGAAATGACTAAGTTGCAGATGTTCTGACTAGCAAGGAGAGAGACAAAATTCTGACAGTTGCATCAGAACTTCTGAAAACTTCTGAATTCTCAGAAGATCCAGAACTTCTGAACTTCCATATTTCTACTAATGTTGTTTCTATTTGTGCAGTAAGTCAGAGTCAGAACTTCTGACCTCTTATATTTTCATCATTTGCGCTGATTTTATTTCTTTCCTTTATTATTTTTTCATCACTTTTATTTTTCATTAATCAAAAGACACCAAAAATATTTCATATTCACATATTATATTTTATTTTCTTTTAACATAAAAAGACAAAAAAACATTTTCTTAAAACAAAACTTATTTATTTTCTTAAGTAAATAAGTATTTTACATTTCCTGTACATTCTTATCTATTTCAATATGGTTGTAATAGTAACCTAGAATATTAATTTGCAATCCCCATTTGAAATTTGTACACCCCATCCCCCTAAATATTGTAATAGTGTAGGACTTTACATTTCTGCATTGTTATTGCTTTCATATATTGTTAGTAACTAGGGTGTGTGTGGCAAGACTAAAACCAATGTTAGAAAACCCTAATCAAAGATTAAATGCATGCAAATCAAACACACTATTCACACGAGCACCCCTAGGGTGATTCCACTTGCTGCCTTACGAAAATGGCCATGTTATGCATGTGGGATGTCTTAGCACGAACAAATAAAAAATACAAGATCATAGTCCCTCGATGACGCTATCAAAGTTGCCTTTCAAAATGATCTTAGTCCCTAAAAGAAAAGTGCTAAGTCATCTCACAACATTCATGGTCATACGATGACCCAATGCCCGTCCCCTCACATCCAACGATGGGGCTTCTTATCAAAACAATGGTAAGATAGCAACATCTAAAGGAGGAGGAAAAGAACATCTAAGACCTTTTTGAGTAGGTAGATTGCTCCTAATTACTTGCTCAATTTCAAAATAAACATCCTTGCTATTTTCAAAAACAATCACATACACTTTCAAAACACTTTCCAAACGTGAAATATTTTCAAAAGCTCAACATTTTTTGTATGCATTCTTACGAACGAGGATCATTACAAAAGTTTGCCTAAACGATGGCACATTTTCAAAATACTTTCAAAAACCACACAAAGCACATTTTTCAAACAAAAGCAAGTGATCTAGCAAGTAACTAAGAGCCCATGGAAAACCATGGATGAAAAGGGTGCTAATAACTTCCCTTTTCATAATCTACCCCCCGAACTCAAAAAAGCATCTCGAAAGGTCTTTCCTGTGATTTTTCACCTTTCCTTATTGGATAAAAGAAAAGTCGGTGGAGACTCTTGCTCAACTGCAACATTTGCGAACACAAATGCAAAACACCTCAAGTTAGTTCTCCAACCATATCACAGATAGTATATTAAAGTCTTGCATTATATCTGGTGATACTTATGAATGAGGCAAAACATCTTGAACCTGAAACCAGACCAAGACTCTAGAGCGACTACAATCATCAACATCATTGATTGGCCTTCCATCTAGTGATATATAGGCCTTGAGATCAATTCAAACGGCATATAAAGGACATGTACCGGCTTTATAAAAATAGGTCTATATATACACAATCATTAGACTTGTCTACAAATGCACAACATAAAACACAATAGCAATGCAGCAACAATATACAAGCTCATAGTTTAGCTTATGGGTACTTAATATAGGGGTGAGGTGTATGTAAAACCAATCTATTTATGTTTAGTTTTTTTCTAAAGATATTGTGCTAGCCACATTTGCAAACGTATTGTCTACTTTATATATAGGTGATAGTAGCCATGTATGTAAGCTTGCAGATGACATTGGTTTCATTCTTAGATATATCCTAATAACCTTAACATAGTGTTAGCATTATATTCCAACATTCTTACTCCTATAACCAACTCAATTCTCGCTTAGTAAACATTAGATTTTCAACAAAATTTTATAACTTTGTCTTACATTTCAACACAGTAAAAAATAAAATAAAATAGTATTAGCAAAGCATGTACCTTAACAATTTTGGCATGGTCTCTAAGATTAAGAAAAGTGAGTCCACCATGGACTCTATGAAGTGAAACCCAACCATAACTCTGAATTGTTTTACCAATATCACTTAGCGTCAATTCACCACAAAAATTTGTCCTTGTAACTGTGATACGGTGGCAGAATCAAACTGTTTTAGGAAAATGCTGGTTTGCGTTTGTGTTTGCAAAATGTTGCGGTAAGCAAGAGTCGCCACCGACTTTTATTTTATCCAACTGGAAAGGAAAAAAGCACAGAAAAATCCCTTTTTCGAGATTTTGTGTACGGGGGGGGGGGGGGGGGAGGGGTAGATTATAGAAAGGGAAGGTATTAGCACCCTTTCTATCCGTAGTTTTCTACGGGCTCTTAGGTACTTGTTCATCATTTTAAAATTTGCTTCTGTTTTTGTGTGTTTTGAAAAGTTTTTCTCTTACTTCATTTTAACCCTTGTATCAGTCCTCAAGAGTGTTACGAAGTGTTTTTTTGAAAACTTTGTTTGAAAAAGTGTAAGTGTGAAAAAAGTTTGATTTTGAGCAAGTACCTACTAGCATCTACCTACTCGAAAAAAGAATGTTTATGTTCTTGTTTCCTTTAGACAACGCTATCCTACTATTTGAGAAATAGGTAGCATAGTCATTGGAGTTTGTAAGGGTCAATTCAAAAGGGACGTACAATCACTAAAGCAACATTAGGACGTCTTAGTAATAACTCTAATGTCTTAAGATCATATTCGAGGCAACATTTCCGAGGCAACCTTTCCGAGGTAACATTTCCTAGGCAACATTTCTGAACGGGACATTTGATCTTTGTTTAGACAAGAGAGCGACCACTAAAACACCCTATACTTAATGATCGTTTACTGAAGCCAACCGAAGTGAGAGTATACCCTAGGAGTGCGCATGTGCGAATGATTTGATTTCAGTTATTATCTTTGCACATTTAGGGTTTGCTAGCCATTTTAAAGTTAACATACATTCTTGTCATGCAATCCTATTATCATACATCTAACAGTTAATATTTGCGAAAATTAAAATGCGAGAAATAAAGCTACGCTATTACAAGGCTTCGGGGAGGGGGATTAATTACATAGCCAAAATCCCGTAAAATGATAAATAAAAGGAAAATCCTAATTAAACTATTACATCCCATTAGCAATTACATTAATATCGTAAAAATAAATAAACGCGCGTGGGGAAACGATAACGAGAAAAAATTAGGGTTTTGACCCCGTCTAAACCTAATTGAAAGAAAAATTATATTTTTGATTATTTTTGAGAAAGATAAGGTTTTAATGAATAAATACAAACCTAGTTACTAGTTAATTTAAATTTTAAAAAAATAATTAATTTGACTTATTTTTATATTTTTGTTATTTTAAGAAAATAAAATAAAAATTAAATCAAACAAATCCTAATTTTCTAATTGATTTTAATTTATTTACAAAAAGATTTAAATTACCCTAAAATAAAATTAAACTAATACTAAATTAATTTTGACAAAATAATAAATAAACCTAAATTCTAATTTGATGAAAATATGATTTTATGAATTTTTTTGTAAAAAAGAATTAAATTTATGTGAGAAAACAATTAATCAAAATAATTAAAAAAAAATATGAAAGAAAAAGAATATGGGCCTGGTGTCAAAGTAGAAGGGGGTGTTAATTTCATATCTGAGCCCAATAAGCTTTGATCCACGTTTGCTTCTCAGATCCCATGTTGTAAGTTTGATTAGGCCTATGGTAGACCTTCATGTGCCAAGTGTTGGATTTGGTTGGCTACAGATCCAATGATTGAAAGCTGATGACCCATAGTGGATTTATGGGAAGCCTGCGCATGGAAATACATATAGCAAAATAATATTGAAGAAACAAGGGGACCTGGGGATCAAACCCATACCCTTTAGCAATTTCCAACGCCTCCTGACCAACTGAGCTAGCATGCTTTATTGTACAAAGAAAAGCAAGAAAATATTATATTGGGAAAACAAGATTAATATAATGAAAATGCGCGAATTTTGAATAGACGAATCATTGCCTGCCACGCCACCTTTCTTCTTCCTCCCTCCGTTGGCAAAAGTCCATACTTTTACCTACGGACAAAGTCTGTAGCTATAGCCCTGTTTCATTCAAATATTGCACACACACATGATAAATAAATCATAATGGTACCAATCTACTCGTCTCAACCTTACGAGTGTCATGGTACCTCAATCGTGGCCCAATTTTCCCTGTATAGCAAAGGCCCAAAACTACCTCAAAAACGCTAACAATGGCATCCACACGTATGGCTTCCAAAAATGCAATTAAACGATACTGTTAGCTTGCAAATATGATAAGGATTACAAATATATAATTTAAACATGATAAATATGCAAGAATGAATGGATACGATTTTGGAAAAATTGACAAACCGTGGTAGTTGTGGAGACGGATTCTGGGCAAATCAAGGCTTGACTATGATCAGGTTAGCTTCAGGAGATGGCTGGGAATCGATTACTAGCCTTGGAATGGTGTAAATCGTCCTCTAACTTGTAATTTGATTCAACACTTTTTGGTGATTTTTGCAAGTTTTCCCTCAGCTTCTCACGCCTCTAAACCTTGTGCTTTTGGTCTGCCAATGTTCTATATGTACTCTTGAGTGAATTAGGTTTACAAATTTGCTTTAAATATTATCCAATTATGATCATTGATCATGATTTTATTCTCATGTAAATCTTTCCAAATCAAGCCAAAACCCAATATTTTTATGTACAAACAAGCCTTGCACGATTTGATCTCATTGCCAGCTATTCATGGACCTGAAATATGCACAAAATCTCAAGGTTTAAATGATTTTTGATATTTTCATTATTTATTATTGATTTTATTTGATTTAAATGAAATAAAATCAAGATAAATGATATATATAAAAATAATGACAAGTGGCAGGGCTCATGGGTCGTGGACCATGTTACCAACTCAATACAAGCACAAAAAGTTAGGCCTATTTGACAAAAATTGTAATTTGAGACATATTTGACTTTTGGCAATTTTGCAAAAAAGGTCAACTTTGCCAATGCATAACTTCCTCAATTTTGACCCTAGAGATGTGTTCTTGGACTTTTTAGAAAGCTCAAGATGTCCTATAAGCAACCCTTTTGGTCTCATCTCAATTGAGTCTTCCATGTTCATGTATGAAGCTTTGACAAAAAAGGTGTTTTTGTTGACTTTTCAAATTGACCTATAATGTCCAAATTCATAACTTCTTGTGAGTACATATTTTGAACTTGGGAGATGAATATGAATTGTAGGTCATTGCATCCTCTTCAAAATGAGCTTTGGATGGGCCGTTTTTGATAAAGTATGAGAAAGTTATGCTTGGTCAAAGTTGAGTTGACTTTCCTGCAAAACCCTAATTTAGCAACTTTTGAGTTTTTATGAATTGTGAGCAATCCTTGAGGAATCATGATCAACCCTTGATAAAATTATGAATAACACTTCAAAATGAGGGTGTTGACCAAAAATATTAAAATTTGACTGTATGTGGGTCACAGTTGACTTTTGCCCTAGCAGAATAGATTTTCAGGCCTTTGAGCAATTGACTGAGCAAACTTTCTCTGCAAGGCTTGAAACTTGACATGGATGGTCCTGAGAACATATTAGGACAATGGTGAGAATTTGAGACCCTTTGGACTCAAGTATCTTGATGCAACATGAAACCCTAATTTGAGGTAGACTGCCTTAGGAGAGAGTTTGTCTGGTCAACTCTTAGACTTCCTTGAGCAATTTGAGGATCTCACTTGAAATGTATTGAGAAGTATGGGAGGGAAAATTTTGGGGTACAACAGTAACCTATTGAAGGGACTCACTAAAAGGTAAAGGCGACAGTGGCAGTTTCGCATTGGAGATGAGTGTTTCAGAAGTAGAAGGAAATGGGTTGAATCAAAGAAGAAACAGAAGAAACATTTATGGTTGTTGCAATTAGCCTTGGAATTGTTCTCGAAACACTATGAATCAATATAAACACATGCACTTTATCTCGGTATAATAAGGCTACAAAATACCCCTTGGACGATGGAATCCAAACACTAAAGAGAATGTATATCAACATGAAGAGAATTTATAGCAAGACAGATCACAAAATATAAGCTATACATTATGGTATGACATGAACAAAGTACCTAGAGCAGGAGTTACTCTCCAATAGAACTGGTTAAAAATTAAATTAGATACTGAAAAGTCACATAGCAGTTATAGCACATATAACAATTAATAACAGACAAACAATCTATAATCTCCAGTACTAGTATAAGTGGGATGCCACAATTACTTGATACAAAAGATGGTTTAATTGCAAATTTAACTATAACCATAATTAGGTCAAGTAACTAAACACAAACCTGGGAGCGAGTAATGGTGAAAATTGCGTGAGTGGTGTTCTTGAAATTGGGAAGATGAGAGACTCGACCATCGTTAACTGTGAAATCAGATAGTGCATCAGAAAGAAAATTGAATACAATGTAGGGGAAAACTGAAAAAAGGAATTGATTTAGATTAAGATTGGAATGAACCTTGAAACCTAAATCGGACAACATCGAGGGGATGCATGACGGTGACAGTGGAGAATCTGGCGGTGACACTGGTGATGGTGTTCTCCCATTGCCACTGGTTGCACTTGGGTGATTCTGTTGACATATGAGAAGATTCTAAATTCGGAGTAGAATTGTTATGTTACTCTGAGAGAAACGAAAAGGGGTTTACGCTTGCGGGAGAAAAAGGGAAGAAAGGATGGGTTCTAAACCTAATATGTATTGGTTTAATTATGTTTTATTTTCTTATTATTTTTGTTCTTCTCAAAATACATGGATAACTCATCAATTTTATTAATGACACTTTTTCACATCATTTAGGCCTATGGCCCGATGTAACGGCCACCGTGTTTATATTTTCCACATTGGGGCATATTAGGGCCCAATGTGAAATCCTTTATAACAAAAATTTATTTTATTTACCAAACTGTCACTGTGTTTTTAATTTTTTTATCATTGGACTTTTCACATCGGGGAAAATCTAAACCCGACGTGAAATACTTTATAACAAATTCTTATTTTATTTACCAAACTGCCACCTTGTTATATTTTTCCATAAATCAAATATTTTTCATATCATTGGAAATAAATGTCTGATGTAAAATCCTTTGACAAATATTTTTCACATCATATATTTTTATATCTGATGTAAAATCCTTTAACCAAATTTCATATTTTTAGTAGTGCATGTGCCTAGCATAGTGACAAGAACATGTCACTACTCAATCCAGAATGAAAATATTGTCATAAAATATGACTCAACTACAACATGAACCGTACATGCAATTAACATTCTTACATTCAACTCATGCACACATGCAAGAAATAATAATAGAAACACATACTTGTACATACAAGAACAAACTTATACAAATATGAAACACTTAATACAAGAAGTCATTATAAGCATATACATTGAGAACACACAATGGTTATCAATCAAATTTTTTGGAAATGAACATTCATGGTTTTCATCATTTGAGAACATATCAAGCATTTTTCTTTAACTAAAACATGTACTAAGAAACTTCTTACTTTCAAGAAGATATTTGGAACAATATTACCTCACTCTTGATGGAATGGAGTTGAACTCATATGATGTAAAATACTCAAACGAATTGTTAGAGAAAAAGTATAAAAGTGCAAGCATCATAATAAAGAAAGCAAAATTGGAGACATTAATAATCCCCATTTCAACATGATTGCGAAGGTAATTCCCTACGCATGTGTTCCTTCCTTGAGCTACTATATTTGGAGTTCAGAAAAGTAATTCAACTTCCCATAAGACTCATTTTAAACACTCCCAGCATAAACTTAGAACTCTTTGACAGGTTACATGTTAAATATGATATAATGTCAAATATGTTATGCTTGATGTTTAGTGAAGCTAAACATGGTTGTGTCCACATAAGTGTTTATAAGAAATACATGAAAAGATTTTCAAGTATATAAATTGATAAGTCATTATCATTATCAATTAATAATTATGTTACAAATGATTACTTATAATATATATATATATATATATATATATATATATATATATATATATATATATATATATATATATATATATATATATATATATATATATATATATATATATATATATATATATATACCCTACACCAAGTATGACATGTATTTAGAGAAATAAACAAGTAAAAAAGAGAACTTACTAACAAAGCAAAAGTTAAATCGATACTACCTCATCGTATAGTATGACATAGGATGCACTTGCATTTCACACAGAACTCTCGAAAGAAAGTTGCATCAAATGCAAAGTGTTCCACAAAGGTTTTAGAACAACACGATGTTACCACTTTTCACTTTGACAAAGTACTCAAAAGTATACTTTGTCATTAATCCAAGAAGATCATTAATTTGATGAACATTCATTTTGATTTAACTTTCATCTTTATCCTTTTCATGTTAGTTATATTTCTCCTCCTCATGTTTCACCAATTTGGATTGATCAATTCCTTCTTCGGCGTCATTGAAATAAAATACATTTTCCGAGTATTCTCGGATACAACATCAAAAGTAAATTACGTATCTTTTACCAATAAAATAAAACTCGTTGTTACTTTCTAGATCACATGATCCATCATCTTGCCCCATATACAATAGAATTAGAATATGTTCATATGCCTTGAACCACCATAAATGAGAACTCGTATTCTCTTTATAGTGTCAAAATAATGTTCCTACAAAAACAACAAGGCAAGCTAGGTACTCAATCTTCATGGAGTCCTTGGGGGTTAGTGAAATAATTGGTTTCCTTTAGGGAATCATACAACCATACTTACAATTTAAATTTTCACCATCACTAAAATAAATATCGTATACGTGCTCACAATTTAAGGACCTTGAACTTGACACCTTAAGATATTTAGACTTTGTTATTTCCTCCTTATTCGTGTCTTTATCCTTTTTCTTTTTCTTCTCAGGCTTTTATGCATGCTTGTCTAAGAAAGTAATTTCTTGCTCATATTCTTCAAACTTACCAAACAGTTGTAATGAGATCAAGTTTTATAAGATCATTAGATTCCTTGATCACAGAGACCTTTGGTTGCCAATTTACATATCACAATTTTGTTAGTAGCAATTTCATTGGAAATAAGATTACCAAGTGCATTCAAACAATTAATGAGATTTAATGAATTTGTCTTATCATTATTATTCCATAGTGCTTCTGGCTAAGATGTGATAACGCCATTAACATTGTTTTGAGTAATAGAGTCACACATATCCTTGTCATATAAATTAACATGAATGTGCATACAAGCTTTCCAATAACTATAGTTTTCTTCCGAAAAGATTTGGAAGGTTTTGTAATCCCTTTTAGGTTCATATTCCATTCTCTAATAAGAGCTTCAAAGCACGGAATTAAGCGATGCTTTGATACCACTTGTTATACTATGGAAACGTATCTAAAAGGGGTGAATAGATACCCAAATAAAAATCACATTTCAAAATGGTTACTTAAAACATATTTGAAAAACAATGTTGAGTAGAAGGTTTTTGGCCTAGATCAAATACAGTAGTCTAAACGAACCTAGTTATTGGAAACTCGGATATGCACAAGCCATATGTAATTAACATAATGATAACATCAATCAATCATAATAATGTCTCCATTAATAGTTTAATATCAAACACAACTATTTTCTATATCCAATGAAATCATATTAAAAACATAACTCGACATTTTATCGAACATGTCGCGCACAATCAATTTTTTAGAATTTTCTTTGAGATTAGTTGATATAAAAATCCCTTATAATCAAAGTTATTATAAGCAAATCAACAATGCAATTTAAACTTTAACAATCAAAGAAAAATTCTATACGAATTGATCAAACAAATAACACATTCAACAAATTGCACATACAGAGTAAATGAGAGTAAGTGATAGAACATTGCAATTTTTCTTTGAGTTGAACAAACTAAACACACAATTCAACACATAATTCAAAACAAAAACTAAAATAGTTTCGAAAAATTCCTACGCGTCGATAAATTACTCAATTTTATTTGACAAATTTATGTATGAAAATTAAAGCAAGTCATACAATTAAAGAAAATAGACACAATGATTTATCTACACATTTCTCCACTTTCGTCCTCGTATGAGGGTACTTATGCGCCTAGTTCCAATGGAATTAGGATCATTCTTACTTTGCAAAAGTATGGTTACAAGAGAAGTGTTCAAGAGAAATACTACAAACCATAACCATTTGATGTTGATTCAATACCTTCTCTTCTTGTGATCTTCAACAAGACCAAGACCGATAGATGCAATCTATCCGCTGCTTGAGCTACTTCCTTGCAAAGATTTCAAACACTCCAAGGATCCTTGCAAAGATTTCAAACACTCCAAGGAATTTCACTCGAGTAAATATAATTGCAATCTATCAACACAAGATCTTTAATTCTATATTCCAATACTTGCTTCTTCCTTGAAAAGATTTCAAACACTCTAAGGTTCCTTGCAAAGATTTCAAACACTCCAAGGTGATTCACATGGACGATTCTTTCTCGAATGATCTTGCACGAAAACTCCTAAATCAACCAATAATCTTGGAGGAAAACCTCAATGTTTTTTCTTGGATGAAAACCCCTACAAAAGTCAACCCAATACACAATTGGACACTAACAATACTCGTCTAGATGGCACCCCAACAAAACATCGCTACAATGGAATGTCAGTTGTTATGCATAGATTAGAGGTTGAAGATGATGAGATAAATAAGCTAATTTTTATGGTTTCATCAAGTTGGAATGATGCATGAATGATATATTTATAGTTAGACTTATTTTAGGTAAAAGAGGACAATTTCAGAATGAAAAAAATGAAAAAAATGACCCACAAAACAGTATGTGTCGACTTGAAAAGTTTATGTATCGACACATGCAAAATAATGGCTAAAAGCTTTAATAATACAATACATTTGCTGACTCAAAAATCATGTGTGTCTGTGCATTGATCGTATGTGTCGACTTTAAAATAGTATGTATCGACACATATTGAAGCTTTTAATAAATGCAGAATTTATGTGTCGACTCATACAAATTTCAGGTCGACACATAAGTGCTAATTTTGTGCAAAATTTGATTTTTCATGGTTGAGGCCAATTTTAAAGTTGTTTTAAATGATTCCTAAGACCTATAATCCAAGGGAGTGCCACAAGACATAAGGATACCGTCCATTATATTTAAATTATAGCTTTCCGAGTTTTGAAATCATGCAAAACATTTAATAGTGAAGTTGCATTCACACACACAAGATCACAAACATGGGGGTTCATAATTTGGACGTCACAAGCATGAAGCCAATGGTACTATCCACAAGGTAAGGACTAATGGTTCAAACAAATATAAAACAAGGTTCTAAGGAAATCCCAGAGTCTAAGCTCTTTCTTTGGATATTACCAGTGTCCCAATTTACTCGGTAATTAGTAATATTCGCAGGAAAAACTCGTCTGAGTGCAGTATCATGTAACAACTATACCAGAATTGACTCTTGAATAGTCTCTACACTACACCTAAAATATCCAAGATTAATTAACGGTTCTACATCTTAGCTTCTCGGGCTCCCAGGTTGAAAGTAGTAATGTTTTCACAATTTGCTTGTTCAACATATACTACCCCAAATGGGCCTCCACTGAGAGAGGGCCTTTTCAAATCAAGTTACTAAGTATGTTCTCCATATAAGTTGAATTGATTATACCTCCCCTCCTATCTTAAGTTTTCCCAAGTCCCGGTATATGATTTATAAAGGAACACCAAGCACCCTGAAAACTAGAAAAATCCAGGCATACATGCATATATACAACAACAAATACATACACAGATAAACAAAGATAGGATCAACCCACTTAGAGATTAATTCCCCATTGGATTGACTTAACTCGCAAATTAGTGAAAATCGCCACCGCACTTTTATTTCATCCAAAGGACTGGGAAAAGAGTGAATAAACCCAAAGTAAAATAAAAAATATAGGTAAGGGGGTTAGTTATGAAAAGGGAAGATATTAGAACCCAAAAAATCTATGGTACTCCGTGGGAACCTCTTTGAAAATCTGTGTATTTTGGATATAAAGAAATATTTACAAAATATATTGTGGAGTTGAGAAGAGAAGTGTTTTTTACAATTTTTGCACCCGCCGTGGTGCGAACCTTTTGTGCCTACGTACCCCCTTCGTGTAATAGAGGATCAGGGTACTCGTAGTTAACCTAAAAGCTTTTGAAAAAGTTTATGTGTTGGTTGATTTTAAGAGAATAGACATTTGGTCATATACGAGTGGAAAACATACTTACTACCCATAATTATGAGAAAAGAGCATTTGCATCATATCAAAGTGGAGGATATAGCTTGGATTTAAAATCAACAAGACATCTCAACACCCAAGTAGAAAATGTCCCACTTCACTATATATTGTAGAAGTATAGTAGCTTGTACCACTACAAGAATCAACAAGAGTCTAATCTTTTGAGAAAAGGTTTTAAAAATAAAAAAGCCAAAGTTGAAAAAAAAGGTTTGAATGAGTTTAATTAATTTTAGTCTTAAAAAAATATGTAAAAGTATGATTAAATTGATTAAGGTTTTATCAAGAAAAGGTTTTTGAAAATGCATGGACCTGAGTCCAAGTTTATTATGAAAGCCGTTCAAGTTAAAAAACAAGAATTCTTTGAAAAAGAGGGAGAAGATTTTGAAAATTAAAGAAGATGGGAGGAGATGAAGAGACTATCCTATATACACAAAATTAAATTTAATGAAAAGAAAGGTCTAACCAACAAGAAGCCAACACTTGACATAAAGAAGTCAATGTAGAATTCTCATCCTCTAGATTAAAAACCAAGCAAGCATAATACTAAATCTCAAATGAATACCAAGCTTTAGATGAATACTAAGCCTCAGATGAATTCTAGGCCTCATATGAATACTAAGCCTAAGATGAATATCAAGCCTCAGATGAGTTAAGAATCAAGCAAAGTCTTCGTTTACAAAAATTGGGCAGAGTAACGGTTGTATACAGAGGAATTCCCAATCACAAACAAAGCATAGAAATCAGGATAAGCTGCACACAGAGAAAGTATAACCTAATGCCTTGGAGTAAACCCCAAGGACTTCAGATAGAATAAAAACAAAGTATCAAGGTCTCTAAGTGTCAAGGCTTTTAATCCTAAGTCTGAGAGATCCACAACTCCAATATGCAAGGGATAGTAAACGACAGTCCATAAAGAGCCTTAAGTATTTTAATGTTCAAGTTGGATTATTAATGAGTTAAGCAAAAAATAAAGGTACAAATGGACAAAGGAAAAGTTCATAAACATAAACATATGTCCAAGTGGACAAAGAAAAAAATGCAGAATCATAAACAAATTGCATGAAATGTAATTGCTAAAAGTGAAGGACATAAAATAAAAAATGGTAAATAAAGTGCGGAATTTAAAGTTGCATAAAGTAAATGTTAGAAGTTAGTTTTTTGATTTAGGAAAAATGCAGCGCTATGTTATGCAAATCGCAAACGGACTTATGTAGAAATTGATACTATACGAGGCCGGTTAATAATAATCTATGTACCGTACATGTTAGAGATATGATAAAAACCATACTACTAAAACATGGATCACAAATAAAAACAAGGGTGATTAAGACTTAAGTCGTGGAAGATAATTTTTTAGTCATCCATAAGCTTAGATGAACATAAAGTTCAAATGTCTTATCCAAATTGATCCAAAAAAAGGGGAAGAAGAAGATAATTCCATAATAAATGATCAACGATGATTGAAGATTGAACTTAGGTCAAAGTTGATGAAGACTTGTTAAATGATTGATAAGACAAAAAACCACCTAACAATAAGCTTCAAAGGTCTTGAACCATAGATCAGTAATTAATCATACTTGGACAATTTCAAGCATAAAGCTTAGGCCACGAATGATCATTTAAAGGAATCAAGAGAAAGAAAGGGATAAGATGAAGAGGAAATCGAATAAGATATCACATTGGATCACATTCTCAAAATTCTTTTATCTTCAAGTTCAATCACTCATAATTGATGTATTAAACTACTAAACATATCACTAATTCAAAGTACCTAGAATGGATTAAATAATTCACTCTAAGATAGATTTGAATTAATGAATATTTATCCAACTTCATCTAAATCCTAAGTCCATTGAATTTGAAGGGAAATTGGACATTCAAAATTGTAATCCAAATCAACATACAAAAAGAAAGGAGTGGAAAAAGAAAAGGAACTAAAACAGTCCCAAAAGAAGTCAAAAAAATTGCATTATGCCTTCAAGAAACTGGTTTCGGCATACGGGGAAACCAATTTCCTGCGCAAATTTTTTAGATATGGCGCAAAAAACTGTGAGAGAAACTGGTTTCTTCAAACAGGGAAAACAATTTCTACTGTGAAATTTTAAAAAAATAGCATTTCAAAGAGAAAATTCTTGATCACACATTTCATCAAATACCTTATGACATTGGATTTAATTGAGCACAAAAATTCCATTAAATCATGAGGAATTAACTCCAATGGAATAAAAAATAGCTCAAAGAATTAAACTGCCAAGATCAACAAAAGATCACATTGTGAAAGATGAAGATCAAGCTTAACAATGGTGGAACTAAAAAATTACCTATTCAAAGTTGAATTAAGATTTAAATCAGCTCCAAGAAACAATCTCCCAAGCTTTGATTGAGAAAAATAATGAAGAAAATGTGTTTGGATGGAGGTTTAGCTCAAAGATTAAGAAGCTTCAATGAAAAGTTTACTAACTTTAATGGAGAAAGAGCTTTAGGTGAATTTGATAGATGAAGAGAGTTGAGAGAATTTTTAGAAAGGTTATTTTCGCTATCAAAATCTTGATGAATGAATGAAATGAAAGCTCTATTTATAGAATTTAGGCTTGGGGTTATTGGTGATTTGGAGCTTGGTTTGGAAACAAAATTAGGTTTGGTAATTGATTTTGGATCCAAAATTAAGATCAAGTGGTGTACATGTAATCAAATGAGGGTGTATGATGGAACTTAATTCTGATGACGTACATAAATTATTTTTTTGGTAATCGAGAATATTCTCAAAAAATGAAATTGGAGTCACATGCTGCAAACTTGAAAATGCTCTTTTTTGTCAATTTCGCGCAGGAGACCGATTTCTGCATATGAGGAAACCGGTTTCTGCTGCAAAAATTGAAATCCAACGCAAAAACAGTGAGGGAATATAGTTTCTACAAATAGGGAAACCGGCTTCTGCAGGAAAAATGTGCCAAAAAGCATTGTTGGTTGGATGCTTTGACTCGATACTTACAAAACACAAATGTACAAGAAAAGAAAACAAATATTTTTGATATTTTTGGTTAGAGGTCAGTAAAAGAAATAAAAAACACATACATACATGTTACACAATAAAAGTTCTTGAAGATCCCTCAAGGGAAAACTTAAAGATAGGAGAGAGCAGAAACGACAACCACCAAAATGTGTGATCTTGATGTATTGTGATGATATGAGATGATAGGGGATCTTAGGGGAAAATTTTGGGGTATAAAAAAAATATAAGAAGAGATATCAATAGTTGAACTCCTTCACGACCCTGAAGTGCACGCCATAGACTTCCTTCCCTTTTTTACAGTGTCAACAGAGCCTTTATAAGCTCATCTTGAACTTCATTGGCAGCCATTGTTATCAAACTAACCAGCAAATGTTTTGCATTGGAATTTGATAGTTTAGTTTCATTTAGATTGTACTTTTCTTGTATTTCTTGGAATTTTGTAATGAATGATTTTGTAATATATCGTACCAATTGGATGAATGAACGTATTGGCCTTGAATAAAGTTGAAAATTTTTTTTATCCACCATTTACTTTTGACCTTGTGTTCATGTAGTTCATAGTTGTACAAAACTCCATAGCCAAAACCTTTAACCAAAACAAATTACTTTGAGATATTTTCTTTTTACTCTTGAATGTTGACTTGCAAAGAATTTAGTACTTGAATAATGCTTGATACAAGGCTTGATGAAAACCTTTAATGGACAATTTTTTCTTGAAGTAAACATTCACTTGAATAAGGATAAGCGTCGAATCACTCTTGAACTTGAATGACCTTGAATAATGGATGATGAATGATGAGCTTTATACCTTGAATTAATTGGAACTTGTATCAATTTAGTCCCTTGAATGCATCACTATGCCTTGATTGTCTTAACATAATTGAAACCTTGATCCAAGCACTTTGACGTTTTAAACTCACAATCCCAATATCATGATAAGCATTTAGTATTAAGCTTAAGGTACTTTGAAATAGACTCTAAAGAAGCTTGTAAGACAAGTTAACCAAGTAATTGGATAAAGAATCTTTGCATATTATATTAACAAACCCTAACTGACCATGAGTACTTCAAGGCCTCCAATGAACTTGTGCCTCAAGTAAGGATATGATCCTTTGAATGGTAAAGTTAAATGATGCACCAGCTTCTCAAAGAGCCCCTCTTGAATTCCATATGGTTAGGGAAATAAACCCTAAATCCTTATGGTGGTGATAGGCATAAGAAAATGAAGGATGAACCCTGACTGTAGAGAAAGAATGATGATCCTTGTAGCCTTGAGGAGAAAACCTAGTGCATTGAACCAGTGTTGAATGTCCAATACCAATGCTCAAGCGTATCATAAGAGAAAACTTAATTCTCTGGATCTTGAGTACATATTGATGAAGGAGTATTGAGATGGTGAGAGTAATAAAACTATAGCTAAAAAACACCCTCAATTGAAATCATGATAAAATCTTAAGCACACAAGTTAAACCCTAAAGCACTTGTTCCTTAAAGAAATTTGATGAAGACAACCTTGTATGTTGAATAATATTGCCAAGGAAGATGTAAATGATGCTTGTGATCCAAGCCCTAGTTTCATTCCAAGAGTGATGAGAAAACCAGTTGAATCAACTCGATAAAGGTAACAAACTCAATCCATAGGGAAAAACGGATGACAAAAGCCCTTTGATCTCATGCTTTAGGAGCTCAAATGAGTGAATGATTTATGATCTAAATGCATATTATGTTATGAATGAACATATTAGGGGTAAAAATGGGGTATGACATGAAGAATTTTCATCTTTAAGAGAAGAAAATCATATTCTTAAGATTGATTAATCTCTTCTCAAAAGAAAGAGTTTCAATCTTGAGAATGAAATTCTTTCAGAAGCTTCTGTGAGCATTGATGATGTCATAAAGAAGCGTCATGGCTTCGATGATATATGGTGTAAGTAGAAACAATACAAATGGTATTGGTTATGATTCTTATGAAGAATTTGATTATGAAAAAGAAGATAAACCAAATACTCTTCATTCTTATTTTGTCTCTGCTAGTTCTGCACCTAAAGTAATAGACAAAGGTAAAACTCTTTATGTTCTTAAATGTAAACCTAAAGCGAAGTCCCGTTTCAAGAATTAAATTAAAAATGTTTATTATTCTCCTAAACCCATGGTTGGATAAACCTCTAGGAAGACTAACAAGAAAGGACCCAAGAAGTTATGGGAACTTAAGAACCAAACAATCTATGTTGCAGGTTGTTGTATCCCAAAATTTGTCCTCCAATTTTTGAAGAAAATTGATTAAAGACACCTCCTTATGCTCCCAGGGTTCTCAATTGCTCAAGAATACTCAAGGGTTTGAACATACAAGCATCTTTCCTAAGTAATGGCCCTCAATTAGGGTTTATGTTTCTCAAAGAAAATTGAGTTTCTAATGCCTCAAGTGAATTTCATGGTTCCTCATATGCTTCAAGGTACCCTGATGACAAGTTTCAACCCTTGCATCATAAGTTTGCTCAGTCAATTGCTCAAATGAGTGAAAATCAACTATATTGGACAAAAAGTCAACTGTTGTCAACATACAGTCAAACTTCAATATTTTTTGTCAACATCAATATTTTGAGGTCACATTCATCACTTGATCAAGGGTTGATCATGATTCATCAAGAAAACTCAAGATTCATCAAAGTCAAAAATTTCTAAATTAGGGTTTTTCTTTAGGAGAAGTCAACACAACTTTGACCAAGCATAACTTCCACATGCTTCATAAGATTTTTCTCAACCAAATATTGATTTGAAGGAAATTCAATTCTCTACAACTTTGAATCTCTAAGCTCAAGTCTAAAAAATGCTTCATTTGAGAGATATGGGCCAAAACATTACAGGTCATTTCAAAAAGTCAACAAAAAGACACTTTTTGTCAAAGCAATTTACATCAAGATAAATTCTTCAAGTGAAAATATAACTAACATAGAGATTGTAGAGGACATCTTGAGCTTTCCAAAAAGTCCAAGATCACCTTCATATGATAAACATTTAGAGAGTTATGGGTGTTGCAAGTTGGGGAATTTTGAGAAAATGTATGAAACCGAAATTGATCAAACTTGAATTTTTGGGCTAGTGGGCTTATGATTCAAGGTCCAAACGTGTTTTGTAACTCATGGGAAACCTATGAATCACTTCATACACCATTTGGATTTTTATTCCTTTTATTTATTTTTTATTTATTTAAATTCAAAAATAAATTAAATTAAATCAAGGCTTTTCATACAAAGGTCCCAGCCCAATCTTTTGACCTAATTCAGGCTCTATATATTCTTCATTCAGACAAGAGAAGAGGGGACGAAAACTTGCAAAAGAGATCATTATTGCAAAAACTCCAAAATTATCCAAAACTAGGGCAAACTTCAAACCTTTTTTCAGCCTCTCTCAAAGAAAACTAACCATCTCTTTCAATTCCAGGAGTGCTATAGAGTAAGTGGGGATCAATTGTGATGATCCAAGAGGCCTGAAACTCATGAGCATGCATCATTGATTTTCTATATTTGCATGAATTCTTATGTTTCATTTTATCATGCTTTGGTTAAAACTAAAGTCACTAACATGCTTCTGAGATGTATTAGTGCAGGATAGAACCATTGCATGAGCCTCATGATGCCTGGATGAGGTGTTTCCATGTTTACACAAGTTTGAAATATTTACATCGTATCTATCTTTACATGAAAAATTAGCCCAAACCAAGGCCACCATTGGATTTCGGAGGGTTGATTTAGGGGGGTAGGGTCCCTTTGGATCACTAACACCTTCTATTTTGTTGGTTTTGAAAAAACACCCAGCCGGAGAAGACCACCGGAGCTAGGGCTCCGACGCTTCTCCGATCATACTTTTTCAATTATATTATATATGTTTTGATCTGATAAAATGAACGGATTTATAGCCACCCCATTGGTAGAAGCGCACACATTAAGTCATTACTGCACTAAGGCGTGGGTTTGATCCTTGCCTTTTGCAAAATTTCTTTATTTTTCATATATTTTATAGGTCTCATGTATTATGAAGCGTGTTGGTTATACTAACACCAAAGAAACAATGGCTCAGTGGTAAAGCAAGTACGCTGATACCCTAGAGGGTGTGGGTTCAACAACCTCCCCCAACATTCTTTGTTTTTCCTAACCCTATTTTCTTCTTTTTAGCCAATAAACCCTAATTATTTTAAGTAAATCCTAATTACCTTTTAGATAACCCTAATTATTTTTTTCTAACACTAATTAAATTAGGTTAAATTTTTTTTATAACAATTAATTTTTATTTTAATTATTTTTTTTTTTAAATTTTGAAATTAATTAGATTTTTAGGTTTTATTTAATTAATTATCATAAATCATTTTTCTTAAAAAATCACCAAAAACATTTTATTTTCTATTTGCATCTTATTTTTACTTTCCTAGATAAAGTGTATAGGGCGCGTTCAATTGTAATAGCGTAGCTTTATTTTTCCCATATTTTTTTATTATCGTGTAATCGCTCCTAGTATGTAACAGTTGTAGGTTTATTTTCCTGCACTTCTCTATTATGTAACTGCCCCAAAGCTTTGTAATAGCCTAAGTTTATATTTCCGCCTTTATCTTTTGCTACTATATTTACTTTATTATCGTTAGTAATTAGGGTTTGTATGGAAAGACTAAAAACAAATGCTAGAAAACGCAATTTCAAGATAAATAACTAAATCAAACACACTTGTCACACTTGCACCTCTAGGATAACCTCTCTTCATTGCCTTTCAGAATAACAGTCATGACCCTCGAACGTAGGGATGCTTTAGAAAAGACCCTCGAATAAAAGATCATAAGTCCCTCGATGACCCTTCGACGTTGCCTACTAATAACATAATCTAGACCATTACGAAACTGCTAAAGCATCCTTACAAGTTGCCTTCGATGACCGTACGATGACCCTACGCTTGTCCCTTCACATCCAATAGATGGGACTACCTACCAACTAATGTTACGGATAGCACTATCTCTAAATGAGAAGGAAAATAACAAGAATGACCTTTAGTGGGTAAGAACTATTAATCGCTCGCTCACAATCTTTTCTAAAAACATTTTTTCACACATCACACTTTCAAAATATTTTCAGAAATACTTTGTACGCATTCTTGAGGACTAATACAAGAATCATTACAAAGATATTCGTACTTTGGGTTTTAAAAATATTTTCAAACTCTTACACAAAAAAGCAATTTTCAAAAGTGAGCTAGAGATTAAGAGCCCGTAGATAACTACAAATAAAAGGGTGCTAATACTTTCCATTTTCATAACCTACCCCCCGAACAAAAATTCTATCAAGGACTTTCCTATTCTTTTCAACCTTTCCTTATTGGATAAAAGAAAAGTTGATGGCGACTCTACCTATCCGCAACATTTGCAATGAAACGCAAAACAAGTCAGTTCTCCCACCATATTACATAGATATCCTTAGTAGTGAAGTTAAGACACTAGTTGTGGTACATGGACTCTAGCTGCTCGCGACATATGACGTGAAGAAGGCATATGTTCCAAAGCCTGGAGGCTTCGTGGGTTTCAGAGGTGATCAGAAAGGGAAGATCATATGCTCTGGAATAATAGGTAATGGTTCTCTCTCTTCTATCACTAATGTTTGGCTTGTTAATGGATTAATTCATAACTTATTGTCCATAAATTAATTAAGTGACAGTGGTTATGATATAATCTTTAATCAAAACTTCTGTAAAGTTGTTAGTCAGAAGGATTGCTCAATCCTTTTCAATGGCAAGAAGAAGAACAACATCTATAAGATTAGAAATCATTATCTTAAAGAGCAAAATTTAAAATGCATTATGTCTGTTAATCAAGAGCAATGGATATGGCATAGTTTTTTGGGCCATGATAGCATGAGAAGAATTTCTCAGCTAAATAGGCTTGATCTAGTCAGAGGCCTTCCAAATCTGAATTTTTCTTCAGAGGCTCTTTGCGAGGCATGTCAAAAAGGAAAGTTTTTAAAAACTTATTTTAAGGCAAAGAATGTTGTTTCTACTTCTAGGCCTTTGGAGCTTCTGCACATTGACTTGTTTGGACCAGTGAAAACTGCGTCAGTCAATGGTAAGAAGTAAGGATTAGTCATTATTGATGACTATAGCAGATGGACATGGGTTAAGTTTTTTAAACATAAGGATGAGTAACATTTTGTGTTTACTATCTTCTGTTCGCAAGTGCAAAATGAGATGGATCTCATAATTATCAAAGTCAAAAGTGATCATGGTGGTGAGTTTGAAAATAAAAACTTTGAAAAGCTTTTTGATGAAAATGGCATTTCCCATGATTTTTCCTGCCTTAGAACTCCACGGCAAAATGGAGTTGTTGAGAGGAAGAAAAGGACTTTGCAAGAAGGCGTGTTACATTCAGAACAAATTCTCCATAAGACATATTCTGGGTAAGACTCCTTATGAATTATGGAAGAACAGAAAACCCAATATTTCATATTTTCATCTTTTTATATGTGATTATTTTATTCTGAACACTAAGGAAAATATTAACAAGTTTGATTCTAAAGCACAAAAATGTATCATGTTAGGATAATTTGAACACTCAAAAGGATACAGAGTGTATAACACTGTAACACTTATTTTTGAGGAATTTATTCATGTTAGATTCAATGATAAGCTTGACTCTGAAAATTCAAAGCTAGTTGAAAAGTTTGCAGATATGGAGATTACCTTTTCAGACTCAAAAGTTAATGATGTTGCTATAAAGGGATCAGAGAAGAAGGACTTTTAAGAAGTTTAACCAGAAGTTATCGAAGCTCAGACTCTTCTGAGGAAGCACAGAATCAGATCCTCGCATTTGGAAGAATTGATTCTGGGCGATAGATCTGAACCATTCAAAACCAGATCCTCTTTCAAACATTGTAAAAAAATGCTTATGGGTTTGGTGTCCCTTATAGAGCCTAGATTTATTAATAAAGAACTTCTGGAATGGATTTTGGCCATGCAAGAAGAGTTGAATTAATTCTCCATCAATGGTGTGTGGGATCTTGTGCCAAGAACCAAAGGAGCTCATGTGATTTGAACCAAATGGGTCTTCATAAATAATCTCAATGAAAAAGGAGAAGTGGTAAGTGAAGTTGTGATAAACACAAGAAAGGCGAGAATGAATTGGATTTCACAAAATAAAATCTTTTCATTGGTGACAAAAAAAAATAGCTTAGAACATAACAGTAAATGAGCCAGTGTTTTGTTATGAAATAGAAGAATAGGCTGATGAGAAACTGTGGTTTTATGATATCAAGAGGTATCTTAAAACAAAAGAATATCCAGAGGATGCTTCTGTAATTTCTAAGAAGACTCTACGGAAGTATTCAACCAAAATTTTCCTCAATGGAGGTGTTTTGTACAAGAGAAACTATGACTCTATTTTGCTCAGATGCATGGATAGACATGAAGCAAACAAGATCATAGAAGAAATCCATGAAGGTTCCTTCGAGACGCATTCCAGCGGGCATACCATGGCCAAGAAGATATTTAGAGCAAGTTATTATTGGTGTACCATGGGAAACGATCGTTACAATCACTCCAAAATCTGTTACAAGTATCAGATTTATGCCGATAAAATGCATGTGCCACCCAATCCACTGAATGTTTTGACTTCTCCTTGGCCTTTCGCAATGTAGGGCATCGACATGATTGGGTGAATTGAACCATCTGCTTCTAATGGACATTTCTTTATTCTGGTGGCTATTGATTACTTCACCAAGTGGGTCGAAGCAGCATCTTATGCCAATGTCACCAAGCAAGTGGTTGCTCGTTTCATCAAGCAGAATATCATTTGTCATTATGGGATTTCTGAAAAGATCATTACTGATAATGGGTCTAATCTTAACAATAAGATGATGAAAGAGTTGTGTGAAAGCTTCAAGATAAAGCATCACAATTCTTCTCCATATCATCCAAAGATGAATGGTGTTGTTGAGGCAGCAAACAAGAATATTAAAAAGATTGTGCAGAAAATGGTTGTCACGTATAAGGACTGGCATGAAATGTTGCCATTTTCTTTGCATGGTTATCAAACTTTGGTGTGCACTTAGACTGGGGAAACCCCATTCTCTCTAGTATACAACATGGAAGCAGTCCTGCCTGTGGAAGTGGAGATTCCTTCTTTAAGGATTATGACAGATGTACATCTTGATGAAGCTGAGTGGGTACATAATAGACTGGATCAGTTGAATCTCATTGACGAAAAGAGATTAACAGTTATTTGTCACATACAGTTGTACCAGAAGAGGATGAAGAAAGCTTTTAACAAGAAGATGCATCCTCGGAATTTCCAAGCTAGTGACCTCGTGCTGAAGAGGATCTTGCCTCCCCATAATACATGTGCTAGAGGAAAATGGGATCCTAATTATGAAGGACCATATGTTGTGAGGAAAGTCTTCTCAGGAGGAGCCATGATGCTTACAACTATGGATGGAGAGGATTTCCCTCACCCCGTCAATGCAAACATAGTTAAAAAATACTTTGCATAAATAGACACGCTGAGTCGGAGGCTCGAAAAAAAGGGCATCCCAGAGAGCCACAAAAAAAGAATAAAAGGTTCGGGAAAAAATTAGGGATAAAAGAATAAAAGAATGAAAAAATAAAATTGAGTACACCCACTAAATCGAAAACCTGAAAAGGCGACTTAGGCAGAAATAGGTATCCCGGTAGATTAAAAACCTGAAAGGGAGATCTAGAAAAAAGTTATGGATTTAAAGCGAATTAATACGGTCTGTGTTGCATCTATGCTATCATTCTTTTACTACAATTAGTTAGCTTGGAAGGAAAGGAAATCAGTTCAATCAACTTTTTCAGAAAGCAAGATACTAAGGAGCTTTTAAGTTATAAGAGTCATAGAAGAGTTGGTACCCAATGAATCCGTCTTCACATTGCCATCTATGTATTCTCCTTTGTATTCTTTGTATGTAATTACCTCTTTTTAGGAATTGCTTCTTGACGTAAATGCCTATTTACAGGCCAAACAATCAATAAATTTCTTTTATCCAAATTGTGCCTCTTGGTTTTTATTTTTACTATTTTGTTTGCAAAAGACGTCCAACAATTTCGATAAACTTTGCATTTAAAAACATTAAAGATTTACAGCACATGATATAAATATATGAAATTTCTTGAAGTTTTGGGTGTTTGGGATGACGGCTAAGGTGGCCATTCCATGCCTAAAACATGTTGTTGTCTTTATATTGTTGTAGGTACTTTTGTCCATTTGTGGAATGAGGATAAGACAAGTTTTGTTTGTTACCAACATGAGGGTCGTAAAGGTTGAGGCTTTCTATAGGCATAATCCCTTATCTCTAGTGAAAACATACCGATGTTTGAACAGAGTTGCAATCCTCAGTGTAGTCAGCTCCTTTCAAAGCTTCTTGGAAGAATCACTTTATTTACCGACCAAAGATTCTAGATATATCCCCATGAAGGTGACATCTACTTCCCCAGTGAAGTTGGCACTCGTCCTCCCCATGAAGTTTGCATATTTCTCCTTAGCGAAGTCCACTCCTGTCAAGGTTTCTTGAAGAGATTCCTGATTACATCTGGGAGATTCTAGTTTATATCCCCATGATGGAGGTTGTTATGCCTTGTGAAGCAATCTCTTTTCCCAATAAAGTCCTGCGTTGATGCAAGTCCTGCAGGGATGGCTTCCCCAATGTAGTTTATACCTGTGAGATTGCTATTAAGAGCTTTTCGGTCCCCCAGTGAAGGATGTGGCATTTCCCCCAATTGTAGCCGAGTGTCGAGGATTTTCTTGATCAACTTTCATATTAGCCCCAGCAGAGCAAGTTTTCTTTTCACTAAAAAGGCCTGGTGGTGATGAAAATCATACAAAAATCCTATTTCCCAGTGTGGTGTATACATGGGAGTGTTGGTTAGAACTCTTTTTATCCCCAATGATAGAAGATTATTAAGATATTCCTCAATGGAGTTTTGGAACCTCGAGTTTCTGGTTCAAAGATTCTTTCCTCTTCCCCAAATGAAGATTTATACCCCAATGGTAAAATCATCAGTGTGGTATGATATTTATTTTCTTTGGATTCAAGAATTTTCATTATCCTAAGTAGAAGTTATCTTCATCAAGAAACTCTACGAGATAAAGTTTCCATTCCTAACCAAGTTCTCCTCATCCTGGCAAGAGACAAGGAATTTGTTCACCAGGAAGTTAAGAGTTTAATCAGAGTTCAAGATTTTCTCTGGAATGCAATTTATTTTTGCGATATTCCTCTCAAGAGTTTACTTCCCCAATGATATCGATCCTTGGAAGTTGATGTTTCAGATTTGCAATATCTCAATGAAGTTCGGATTGATTATTCTCTACATAAGATCAAATGTGCAAGGGTAATTGTTCGAAAGTTCCTTGTCTTCCCGACAGTCGATTATTATTGTGTTATTTTATGGAGCATCATTATATTGTGTCTACCAAAACGCGTAGCATTGTTATTTTATGGATCATTACACTATAAAAAGAAAATTCAAACATGCATTGAAGTATAAGCCTATTATGCTATGCACCTGACATAACTAGATATTGTGTCTGAAGATAAATAATCCTCAAGATTTTATTCCTCGGGTTTTTTCTTCACCTGATGTGTTCCCAGATATTCACTTCATATTAAGTGTCTTGTCTTATGGGAGTCTTGGCTAGTTTCTCCAGCAGAGTCTATCGTATAAGTATCCCCAGTAAGTTTGTCTTTGATCGGCATGCTTTCTCTAGGAGTCTAGTTGCGGCTATTCTTCTTTTCCTCGTGAGTTCGCTTTTGACGCAAGCGTTCTTTGTTGATATCTTTGAGTTTGTTTTTGATTCGAGTTTCCTCTGTCAAATATCTTTGTATGTTCCCAATATCCTTACCAGGAGTGTACATTAGAGTTCGCCTTTGATATAGGTGTTCTCTATTAGAGTCTATTTTGGTCATTCTCTTCTTGATGTGTGTTCAATATTCTTATTGAACATGTGTCATTGATACCTTTGAGCTCACTTTTGGTGCAAGAGTTCTCTGTTTGGTATCTTTGTGTTTTCCTTTGATTCAGGTGTTCTCTATAGGAGTCTATCTGCGGTTAGTCTTCCTTCTCCTCCATGGATTCGCTTTTGATGTAAGCATTTTTTGTTGATATCTTTAAGCTCTCTTTTGATGCAAGCGTTCTCTGCCTGATATCTTTGAGTTCACTTTTGATGGAAGTGTTCTCTGTTTGATTCCTTTGAGCTTGCTTTTAATGCAAGCATTCTCAGTTTGGTATCTTTGAGGTCGGCTTTAATTCAGGTGTTGTTTGTAGAAATCTATCTGGGGTTAGTCTTCTTTCTCCATTATGAGTTCGCCTTTGATGCAAGCATTCTTTTTCTAATATTTGTGAGTTCACTTTTGATGCAAGTATTCTCTGTCTGATGCCTTTAAGCTCGCTTTTGACGCAAGTGTTATCTGTATGGTATCTTTGAGTTCGCCTTTGATTCAGGTGTTCTCTATGGAAGTTTATTTGCGGTTAGTCTTCTTTCTCCCCTGTAAGTTGCTTTTGGTGCAAGCGTATTCCATTGATGTCTTCGAGTTCACTTTTGATTCAAGTGTTCTCTGCCAGATATATTTGTATGTGTCTAATATCCTTATCGGGCATGTATATTTGAGTTCGCCTTTAATTCATGTGTCCTCTGTCAAATTTAACCTTATATATGTTCAATTCTGGTCGGGAATGTATACTTGATCTCCTTCTTGGTATGTGTCTTATCTTGACGCGACATACATTCCCTGGTAATCACCTTTCACCAAAAGAAAAAAATAGAAAATATAGAAAACCAAAAAAATAAATAATACCCGACTGTCTTTAGAGTGCAAATTTTATGGATCTATTGAGTATTCAATCCTCTTTTACCTTGATTGTTCGAAAGGCTACCGTCAATCTCACCCTCGGTCTAAGGAAGATTGAATATGGGCAGCTGTTGCACCCCAAAATTCTCCCTCTTCATTTTAACCCTAATTGTCTTATACTTCATCATCATATGCATATATACATGTCATTGGGTCTATACTCAGGAAATTAAGGTCTTCTCTGTGAAAAGAACCGTGAAAGATGATTGTTCCGTTAAGCGGCACTATGAAGCAGAACTTGGGGTTTTCAGATTTTAAATGCACTCCACATGTGTTCCAAGCTATCTAATCATGTATTAATTAATTCATCATCATATCAAGCTCTTATGTGTCTTGTCACACTTTGAATTTCACAAAAAGTCAAGTGTTTCAATCGATTTGAGAAAGTGCTGATAGAAATTCAATATTGTGCGTTCCAAGGTCAAAAATTTATAACTTGAGATCGAAAAATGGTTTGGAAATGGTTCTACAGTCTTTATAACCGTCTCGAGATCTCCTCTAATTCATCTGTTTATATCGAAGGCTAATTTTGTAAGGAATGTTTTCAAAAGCGCAAAATACCTGAAATCACATTATACAGTGGATTTGTTGGTTCACTGGTTTTTGGATGCTTAAAATTCGTAACTTCTGACTGAAATATCATATTTGAGTGGTTCTTGGGGAATTTGAACCATCTTTTTATTTCCTTCAATTTCCGTGTTCAGCTCGGAAGCTGATTCATTGAGGAGGATCTCCATATTAGCGAATACTTTGAAGATATACAGTGAAAATACCGTGAAATAGTGTGTTGAACCGTTGTTTTTCATATGTTCAAAAATTTATAACTTTCGCCCGTTTCAATGTTTTTGAATGGTTCTTTGGGCATAAAATTCATCTTAGTTTTATCTTTGATTCGTATGTGTAATACGGTGGGAGAACTGACTTGGTGTTTTGCGTTTTATCGCAAATGTTGCGGATAGCAAGAGTCGCCACCGACTTTTCTTTTATCCAATAAAGGAAAGGGTGAAAAGAACAGGAAAGACCTTTTGAGAATTTTCTTAAGTTCGGGTGGGTAGGTTATTAAAAGGGAAGGTGTTAGTACCCTTTTCATCTGTAGTTATCTAGGGGCTCTTAATTGCTAGCTCACTTTGAAAATGCTTTGTTTTTGTGTATGTTTGAAAATATTTTGAAAATGCCTAAGTGCGGAAATTTTGTAATGATTCTTGTATCATTGATAATGTATACAAAATGTTTGTTTTGAAAATATTTGTTTAAAGGAAGTGTCGTTTTGTGGAAAGATGTTTTGAAGATACCAATGTGAGGAAATTTTGTAATGATTCTCGTATCGTTGAGAATGTATACAAAATGTTTGTTTTGAAAAATGTTGAGGAAATAGTTGTTTTGAAAGTGTGAAGTGTGGAAATTGTTTTAGTTTGTGAGCAAGAGATTATAAGAGATCTACCTACTCAAAAAAGTCTTCGTTCTTTTCCTTCTCCTTTAGGTAGTGCTATCCTACCATTAGTCAGTAGGAAGCCCTATCATTGGATGTGAGGGACAGGCGTGGGTCATTGTATAATCATAAAAGGCAACTTGTAAGATGCTTTAGCAATTGTCGTAAGGGACTAAGATCATTTATCAAAGGAAACATCGAAGGATCATCGAGGGACTACAATCTTTTTAAGTGAGGGTCTTTGCTAAAGTGTCCCACGTTCAAGGGACATGATTGTTTAAATACGAGGCAACATATGAGGTTAACCCTAGAGATGCAAGTGTGCGAAGTGTTTTGATTTCAAGTATTTTATCTTGAATTAGGGTTTTGCTATGAATGTTTTTAGTCTTGTCATACAAACCCTAATTAGTAACAATAATAAGGAAAACAGTAAATTGTGGAATTTAAATGTCATAAGCTATTACAACGCTTTGAGAATGGGGGGTACAAGTTTGTGAACTGGAGAGGAAAACAATAAAACCCTAATTATCTATTACAGACCATGTACATAAATGATAATGCGAAATAATAAAATGCACAAAAATGTAAAATAAAGAAAGGAGAGTGAAAATTGTTTTGTGGTTTTTGATAGAATAAACTTGATGGTTAACCTAAGAAATTAATTAATCTTAATTGAAAAGAAATTAATTAATTAATTAAACTAAAAATCTATATTGGTTAAAAAAGAGAAATAGAAATTGAATAAAACCTAAGTCTATTTTATCTCTAATATTTAAAGAGAACATAATTGTTTTTTTAGAAAATATTTTTTATATTTTATTTAGAAAAAATATTTGAAGTATAAAACTTAATTCTAATTAATTAAACCAAGATGATTGAATTAAACAATTTTTAATTGTCAAAAATTAAACTAATTAACTAGAAAACTAAATCTAAATTGTTTTCATGATTTTTGTTGTTTTTTATTTTTTATTTTTAAAATGATAAAAAAGAAAATAGTTAAAATAAAAAAAGAAAATTAATTGGGCCAGGATGTTGTAAAAGGAAAAATGGGGGTGTAAAAATGTTAGGCCCAAAAGACAGTTTTTTGTTTGAAAATATAAAAATAAAATTGGGCATGCGTTGAAAAGTAATCAGGGGTTTGAGAAAATAACAAAAAGTTTAGGCCCAAACACCTCAAGCCCATCGCCTGTTTGATATTTCATGTGGGCAACTCAATGGGGGTGCATCATGATCATTCATATTGAGGCACTTGATCTGATTGCATGATGATCTGATGGTCCATATATGAGGCATACCATGCGCGCTATTTCCTTTCTTGCACTGGATATGTGAGAAATAAACATGAAAAAGAAAAATGTCCCACACCTGGCTCGAACCCGTGACCAGGCATAGGTATGACTTAAGAGCTAGTGTGATGCCACTGGGGTGGCTGTTACATCCGGTGATAAAACACGTTGCAATAAATATAAAGTAAACTCATTTCTGACTGTACTTCATCTTCTTCCTCGCGCTAGAAGCCATGAACATCATTTTTGAAATTCTGAACTTGCTCATTTCTCAACCAAATTGAAAAGTATAAACATGAAACTTACTTGAAATTTAACCACGAATCCAACCATATAAATTTCAAAAGCTATAAGCCAAAGATGAATGAGAAATTCTATTGGTACCAAATTGAAACCTAATTTTTTAGAAACTTCAACTATAAAATACACAGCACTCAGGCAAGACAAATGAAATGTAAGCACATGGTTATCTTCAGGGAAATGATGTCTACATTTTTTTTTTAGAAAGTAAATGTTAATGATGCTTGTATAAATAGTTTAAAGTTTAGAAAAATTACCTCAAAAGTGAGAATCATGTTTGAAGTTGGATCACTCATGGAGATGTTGTGATGATCAGAATAGCTTCATTGAACTCCCAGGAAGCTATTGTAATGCTTACTTTGGATTAGAGTGTCTGGATTCTTCTGGAGAAGTCAAGTTGCAGAGTTGAGTATTTGAAACTGAAGGATGGTGAAGATGATGTTACAGTGGTATAACATGTGTTTGAATAGCTTCTATATGAGTTATAGAAGTTTGTGAATGATTTAAAATGAAAACACACAAGTGGATTGAGTGTTTGAAGTTCAAGGTCAGAAGTTGCAACAATGGAGGATTTGTATGCAAATTCTGATTTCAGGGACTTTGAGAGAGATAGAGGGCTTGTGAATGAAGGGGTAAGAAAACACTTAGAAGGGGGGGGGGGGGGGGTTGAATAAGTGACTCTTTTCGTTTTCAATAAAAGCTCAAAACAATAATGGAATAACACAGTTATTTTTATCCTGGTTCGTTTGAACTCAAACTACTCCAGTCCACCCGCCAAGGTGATTTCGCATTTCTCAACAAGGACTTAATTCACTATAATCAACTGATTACAATCACACAACAATTGTTGTAACTAACAATGCACAAGTAATCTTACAAGTGACTAAAAACACTAAGACTTAAATCTAGTCCTAGTCTGCTTGAGAAATCTGACCAAACTTGGTCTCTCAAGGAACAAATACAGGAGTATAATCTTTACAAATAATTGAAATAGAGTTTGCTTCTAATCAAGCTATATCACAACTGTGATTTTTCACTTAGAATATAATACACAAAATTGTATGAACAATGAGTTTGTGAGCTTTTGGATCTTTCACGTAGTTTCTTGTTTGAACATTGTTGTTGGCTTGCAATAAATGTCCTTCTACTTATAGTAGGAATAATAAGACTGTTGTTGCCTTCAGAGGAAATGGAGAGCATTAAATGCTTTGTGTGTATCCTTGCAATATTCCATTTTCCAAGAAACTAGTTGTAGGCACTTGAGTGCTTTCAGTCGTCTTTGCATTAATGAGAAAACGTCAGAATGTAAGAACGTGCTTCCTTTGCTTTGACAAGACAAGTTGATTTAGACGTTGTTTCAGAATTTGCTTCCAAATGTCTTTTAAGTCAGAACATGCTTCATTCAACTTCTGGGCAGAGCGTTGCTTGCTAAGAACTTTGAACAGCGCTTGCTTTCAAGTTATCTTCAGAATCAAGAAGCCTGCTAGAAGTTAGAAGATACATTTAACAAATAATGGTTCTTACCAGAGTCAGCAAATGCGTTTGAATAAAAGGTTCTTTTATCAAAGAACTTCTTCATAATCTTTGCTTAGTACTTTAGAATGTTTTCTGTTAGAACATTAACTAAGACATTCAAAACACATTCATCAGAGCATAAATTATCTTAAATATAATTTAGTTATCATCAAAACTCTTGAGATAGGTCAGAACTAATCTTGTTCTTTCAGTGAACTCGTGTTTGGCTTTCAAAATAGTGCCTATATTTATAGGGAAAGGCTGGAGGGAAGGAGAACATCAGGTTTGCAAGTTGTAGGGTTAGGGTTTGGTTGGATTGTAAATGAAGCAAACCATAAGAACATGGTTCCAATGTGAGCATCGCCTGATTTTAGATATGCTTTTAATGTTGTAGGTGGTTGCTTCTTGCTTTGAAATTGTGTATGTGCAGAATAAACAATTAAGCGGCTTAAGGAGTTGACATTGTGATTAAAGTTTTCTTTTCTAAAATGGAAGTCTTGGCTTTCTTCCCTTAATGGCAAAATGGTTTGGATAATGGCTGAACCACTTGGATAATGGCTCAATCAATTGTGTAAACATTAAATTATGGAGTTATTTTCAAGTTACAAGGCCTTCAAAGCAAGATTATGCAACATAGCATGAAGATTGGATTATGTGTTCTTCACCAAAATGACTTGTAATTCAAGTTTATCATGCCAACTTCAAGTATTCGAATATCCTAGATCAAAAATGATCTCTTCAAGTTCCTTGACATTTTGGAAAGCTTGAAGCATTGTCTACAACCTTCATGTTAACCACTTTGACTAAATCAACTTGGAACTTGGTGAAAAATTGCCAAGAAGTTAGGACAAAAATATGACCAAACTTGTTGAAAATTTCACTAAGTGTATTGATAAAAAATGTCATGACATCATGAGTCTATATCTCCTAATCCAAGCATTTTTTAGACATCAAACCTTAAGGACAAAGTTGTAGAATTCATCAACCTCTACAACTTTCATGTTGAAAGTTTCGCTTGAAACAATTTTCATCTTAGTGGAAAATGGTCATGAAATAGTGAATTTATCAAGGTCAAAACACTTAGAATTTTTTCTAAGTATTAGAAATCTTGACTTTTTGTTGTCTTTTTGTTGACTTTTCTTGATTTACTGGATTCTTGATGATCAAGTTTGATATTTTTGAATGCCTTGATGATTCTTGATCTTTGAAATTCAATGTTGACCAAAAAGTCAAAGTTTGACATTATGTGTGATTGTTGACTTTTCATCAATTGATCCAAATTTCAACAATCAATCCCTTGATCTTTATAAATGATTTGAGCCATGAAATTAGGTAAAGATATTGTATTTGATTCCTTGAGATCATGCTTCAAGCCATTAGTTCATGTAATAGGTCAAAAGTCAATGATCAATCATTCTCAGTCAAAACCCTAATTTTGACAATTTTGCCTCTTTGATGATTTGAGTGCTTTCCTTGAGGAATTTTGATCAACTCTTAATCAAATGATGAATATCACATCAAAATTTTGATGTTGGAAAAAAATATTGAAGTTTGACTATATGTTGACCACAGTTGACTTTTTACCCAATACAACTGATTTTTAGTCATTTGAGCAATTGACTAAGCAAATTTATGATGCAAGACTTGAAACTCGGTTGACCATTCTTGGATACTTATGATGAACCATGAAAGTCACTTGGGGCATTAGAAGTCCAATTTTCCTTGATAAAACCAAAACCTTAGTTGTGGACCTAGTGCTTAGGAGATGAGCTTGTTTGATCAACTCTTGAGTATCTTTGAGCATTTGAGAACTTTTGTGAGAAATGTCTTGAAGAAAAGGGAAGGAAAATTTTGGGGTACAACATCTTCCCATGTTCAATCTTCTTAAACCTAAAGAGTTAGATTGGCAGGTCCGCATTCGTGACTTGAAGGTAGAAGATGATTGAACACTTAAGTGCCCCAAAATTTGCACTCGCTTGTGTACGAAGTAATTTTCTTGGTTGACTATGTTGGGAATGGGATTAAAGATTGCATTTGGAGAGGGGACAGAGAGTCGTCAGAGATGGGCTTATAGATTCCATCTAAAGTAACTGTTAAGAGAAATTAGACTAAGTTTACGTTTGACCTTAACTGGGAGAAATATCATAATAAATCTTTGGTTGATTTAATATGAGCCAGAAAATGTCTACTGGAAGAAGTATCAGAATAAATCTTTGGTCGATTTAATCTGAGCCAGGAAAATGTCTACTGGAAGAAGTATCAAAATAAATCTTTGTTCGATTTAATCTGAGCTAGCAGATGTTTGAAAGAAATGTTCGTCATGTAGATAATCGCCCCGTCCTGTTTAGAGAATTGATCTACAATCAGTTTGTTGGTAAATCTGTCATGTTTCAGAAGTTCATATCGTTGGTGATAAAGATAGTCGTCTCGTCCTGTTTCGAGAATTGATCTTTATCTGACCCAAGAGAAAGAAAGATAGTTTCCCCTTCTTATTTCGGGAGTTAATCTTCAATCTGTTCATGTAGATAGTCGCCCTGTTCTGCTTCAGGAATTGACCTATAATCTATTTTTTACATATAGTTACCTGTCTTGTTTCAGGAATTAACCTGTGACTGGTCATCCAGATAGTTGCCCTGTCTTGTTTCTGGAATTACTCTGGATCTCGCTTTTTGTTGGCCTTGGAGATAGTTGCCCCGTCTTGTTTCAGTAATTAATCTCTGACCTGGTCACGTAGATAATGATAGAACATAGTTTGATTATACAACCCTTGAGTAAAGTTTTGATGATAACAAAATACAAAGAATAAAATTATTCCTAAGGTATATACAAAGAACAATTATGCTCCTGAAAATTATGCTATGTATATGGAGAAGCTCTGATAGAATCAACATCAGAATAGAAGCAGCATCAGAAGATCAGCAACCTATGTTACAGGCTGAGACACTAAAGTTTGATGACCAGAATCTGAGCCTAATCAAATACACTCTGACTCTGATTAAAGACATATTTTCCAAGTCATCTACACTCTGAAGCATTATCAGCAGAAATAGCAAAGAAGATTCTGAAGTGTTACTAGGCATTCAAGATTGAATTAAATACTAACGGCTTTCTTCAGACAAAGATCTTATATAAAAGGAAAGTGCATTATTATCATTAAACCTGCTTTATGGACAAAGTATCTTTGCTTGCCTATATAAACAGGACTGCTTGTGAAAAGAAGTACGCATGTATTCACACAATTTGCCAAGCCTTCCAAACCACGCATATTCAAAAGCATTAGCAAATTCATTTTATTCCAAGCTTAATTTGTGTAACTATCACAGTTATGATATACTGTTTTGTTAGAAAACAACAACACACTCTTGTTCATTTCTTGTAAAAAATTTCCTTGAGATAAACCGGTCTGTGGTTATACTCAAGAAGACTTTAATAGTTGTTAAAGTAGCTGTTGTAATTCTTTGAGAATAGTGGATTAAGAACTCGTTGGAGAGAGGCGAAATCACCTTGACGGGTGGACTGGAGTAGTTTGAGATCAAACGAACCAGGATAAAAATACTGTGTCTTAAAGTTGTTTATTATTTGATCCAAGTTTTTCAATTCAACCCCCCCCCCCCCCCCCCCCTTCTTGTGTTTTTCACATCTTCAATTGGCATCCGAGCGCCTGGTTCTGAGCTTATAACACTTAACCGTGTCAGTACAAGATCCAGCATCAGAAAAACACAATGGCAGGACCAAGTCAAAACATCATCAATGACAACAATGAAGAAAGGGACAAATTCAGTGGAAAACCTCCAGTCTTTGATGGAGAGAACTTTGACTACTGGAAAGACAGAATTGAGAGTTTCTTTATGGCCCATGATGCTGATCTGTGGGACATGGTGACTGATGGATACACGCACCCAGTGGATGGACGTGGTCAGAAGATTTACAAGAAAGTGATGTCTGATCAGCAAAAGCGTGAATTTAGAAATCATCACAAGGCTAGAACAATTCTTCTCAGTGCCATCTCTTATTCAGAATATGAGAAGATATCAAACACAGAAACTGCCAAGAATATGTTTGACTCTCTGAGAATGACGCATGAAGGCAACATTCAAGTCAAAGAAACCAAATCCCTTGCGCTCATTCAGAAGTATGAGGAATTCAAGATGGAAGAGAGTGAATCAATAGAAACTATGTTCTCAAGATTTCAAATTCTTGTTGCTGGTCTAAAAGTTCTTGACAAAGGGTATTCCACTGCTGATCACGTTAAGAAGATCATCAGAATCTTTCCAAAACAGTGGAGGCCAATGGTCACAGCGCTTAAGCTAGCCAAGGATCTCAACAAAATCTCTCTACAGGAACTTGTCAGCTCCCTCAGAAGTCACGAGATAGAGCTAGAAGCAAATGAACCTCAAAAGCAAGGTAAGCCATTAGCTTTAAAATCTAACAGAAAATCTGACTCCAAAGTTTTGCAGGCTGTGGAAGAAACCTCTGATGGGTCCTCATCAGAAGAAGATGAACTGTCTCTCCTCTCTAGAAGGGTGAACCAATTATGGAAGCAGAGGCAAAGGAAGTTCAGGAATCCCAGAAGATCAGAAAATCAGAATGAATCTTCCTTCAGATACAGAAGGTCAGAATCCTACTCTGGACATAGAAGATCTGAAGGTTCTTCAGGAAACAGAAAGCCAAACAACAAAGACATCATCTGCTATGAATGTAACGAGCAAGGGCACTACAAAAGTGATTGCCCAAAGCTTCAGAAGGAGAAGCCCAAAAAGAAGTTTGGCAAGGAAAAGAAGAAAAGTCTCATGGCTACATGGGATGATTCTGACACATCTGGAGCTGACTCAGAATCAGATGATGAAAGAGCAAACATAGCTCTCATGGCAAACATAACTGAAGACAGTGAAGCTTCTAAGTCAGACTCTGAATCAGATACAGAAGAGGTATTCCCTGACTTTACTATAAACTTTACTAAGGCTGAACTAGCTGAAAGCCTTAATGAAATTCTGGAAAGATATCAGCAGATCAGAGTCAAATTCAGAAACCTGAAAAGGAATCTTGCTTCTGACTCTGATAAGACTGAGAGTCTCAAATTGGAGAATTCTAAGTTAAAAGACAAAATTTCAAAATTAGAAAACCAATTGCAAAACTCTCAGAAGGAAACAATCGCTGAAACTCCCAGCAAAGCTGATGAGATCATCAAGGAGTATGATCACATCTTTCAGAAGTTTCTAGCTAAAAACATAGACAGAAGCAAAATGGCTTCAATGATCTATGGAGTTAGCAGAAATGGCAGAAAAGGGATAGGATATCAAGGTAAGGTACCTACACCAAAGAATGCCATGGATTTAGTTATAAAACATACTCCACTTGATTCACACTTTATATATGGGCACACACATGACATAAAATATACAAGTAGTGATTACTCTATCAAACCAAATTTCAACCAGAGTTTTGGTAAAACTAACAAATCAGGACCCAAGAAAATGTGGGTACCTAAGGATAAAATAATACATGTGGCAGATATCTTTAGAAGCAAAGCAAAGACACCAATCATGGTACCTGGAATCTGGCTGCTCACGACACATGACGGGAAGAAGGCATATGTTCCAAAGCCTGGAACTTAAGCCTGGAGGCCACGTAGGCTTTGGAGGAAATCAAAGAGGAAAGATCATTGGCTCTGGAACAGTAGGTAATGGAAATCTTCCCTCTATAAGTAATGTTTTATTAGTTGATGGATTAATGCATAACCTGTTATCCATAAGTCAATTAAGTGATAACGATTATGATATAATCTTCAATCAAAATTCATGCAAAGCTGTTAGTCAGAAAGATGGGACTATCCTATTTAATGGAAAGAGGAAAAACAACATCTATAAAATCAAACTTTCTGAACTGAAAAGTCAGAACGTAAAGTGTCTTCTGTCCGTTAACAACGAGCAATAGATCTGGCACAGAAGATTGGGACATGTTAGTATGAGAAGAATATCTCAGATTAACAAACTCAATCTGGTCAGAGGACTTCCTAACCTGAAGTTCAATTCAGATGCTCTGTGTGAAGCATGTCAGAAAGGCAAGTTTGCAAAACCAGCTTTCAAATCCAAAAACGTTATTTCCACCTCCAAGCCATTAGAACTTCTGCACATTGACATATTCAGACCAGTTAAAACTGCTTCAGTCAGTGGCAAGAAGTATGGATTAGTAATCGTAGACGACTATAGCAGATGGACATGGGTAAAGTTCTTAAGGAACAAGGACGAGTCACACTCTGTGTTTGTTACCTTCTGCAACCAAGTTCATAATGAAAATGATCTTAGAATCGTCAAAGTCAGAAGTGATCATGGTGGAGAATTTGAAAACAAAGATTTTGAGTTATTCTTTAATGATAAAGGCATTCTGCATGATTTCTCTTGTCCTAGAACTCCCCAGCAAAATGGAGTTGTAGAACGAAAGAACAGAACATTGCAAGAAATGGCCAGAACCATGATCAACGAGACTAACGTTGCTAAGATCTTCTGGGAAGAGGCAATAAACACAGCATGTTACATTCAAAATAGAATCTCCATAAGACCTATTCTGGAAAAGACTCCATATGAATTGTGGAAGAACAGAAAGCCCAACATTTCCTATTTTCACCCATTTGGATGTACATGTTTTATTTTGAATACAAAAAATTATTTGAATAAGTTTGACTCTAAAGCACAAAAGTGTATTATGTTAGGATATTTTGAACGCTCAAGAGGGTACAGAGTATACAATACAGAAACACAGATTGTGGAGGAGTCAATCAGTGTTCGTTTTGATGATAAGTTTGACTCTCAAAAGTCAAAGGAGAATGAATTCCTTGCAGGTATGGAAGTTAAACTCACAGGTACTGAAGACAAATCATCAGAAGCTCTCAACAGAGACACTCCCTCAACATCATAAAGAGTCACTACAAGAAATCCAGCACCTTCTGTTGATCAACTCCAGAAAAGACCATCTAGAAGCAGCATGGATCACCCAGAAGAAACAATCTTAGGAAGGAAGGAAGATCCAATCAGAACAAGATCTACCTTCAGAAACTCTGAAGAATCCCTCATGGGACTAGTTTCTCTAATTGAACCAACAACAATTGATGAAGCACTTCTGGACAATGACTGGATTCTAGCAATGCAAGAGGAGCTAAATCAATTCACAAGAAATGACGTATGGGATCTAGTTCCCAAACCAAAAGGATTCAACGTCATTGGTACAAAATGGGTGTTCAGAAACAAACTGAACGAACAAGGTGAAGTCATCAGAAACAAAGCACGACTGGTAGCACAAGGTTATAGTCAGCAAGAGGGGATAGACTATAAAGAAACCTTTGCTCCAGTCGCCAGGTTAGAATCTATCAGACTCTTAATTTCATTTGCTGTTAATAAAGGCATCACTCTGTATCAGATGGATGTTAAGAGTGCATTCTTAAATGGCTATATAGAAGAAGAGGTATATGTGCACCAACCCCCTGGTTTTGAAAGTTCCAAAAATCCAGAATATGTTTTCAAACTAAAGAAGTCACTCTATGGTCTGAAACAAGCTCCCAGAGCTTGGTATGAAAGACTAAGTAACTTCCTGCTAGAAAAGGAATTCACCAAAGGGAATGTGGACACAACCTTGTTCTGTAAGACAGTTGAGAATGACATTTTAGTATGTCAGATTTATGTTGATGACATCATATTTGGATCCACTAAACCCTCTCTGGGAAGAAAGTTTTCTAAATGTATGCAGGCAAAATTTGAGATGAGCCTAATGGGAGAACTAAAATTCTTTCTGGGCATTCAGATTAATCAAACCCCAGAAGGAACATACATTCATCAGAGCAAATATGTTAGAGAACTTCTGAAGAAATTTGATCTCTCAGAATGTAAGCCATCAAAGATTCCAATGCATCCCACGTGCATTCTGGAAAGAGAAGAGGTAAGTAAAAAGGTATAACAGAAGGTCTATAGAGGTATGATTGGTTCTCTTCTCTATCTGATGGCTTCAAGGCCTGACATTCTATTCAGTGTGTGCATTTGTGCTAGATTCCAATCAGATCCTAGAGAATCTCACTTAACAGTAGTTAAGCGAATTTTCAAGTATCGGAAAGGTACTACTAATATGGGTTTGTTTTATAGAAAATCAAGTGATTACAGATTGATAGGATACTGTGATGCTGATTTCGTTGGAGACAGAGTAGAACGTAAAAGCACTTCTGGAAGCTGCCAGTTTCTGGGAGAAAATCTGATCTCATGGTCCAGCAAAAGACAATCCACAATAGCTCTATCAACAACAGAAGCTGAATACATAGCAGCAGCTGGATGCAACACACAAATTCTCTGGATGAAAAGTCAACTTGAGGACTTCAAGATATTTGAGAGTAACATCCCTATCCTCTGTGACAATACTTCTGATATTTGTCTCAGTAAAAATCCTATTTTTCATTCTAGGGCTAAGCATATAGAAATAAAACATCAATTTTATTAGGGACTATATTCAGAACGGGACTCTAAATTTAAAATTTATTAACACAGACCATCAATGGGCTGATATCTTTACAAAACCTCTTTCTGAAGATAGGTTCAACTTCATTCTGAAACATCTCAGCATGAAGCTCTGCCCAGAATAAAACTATTTTGATTCCATATCTTAACCTTCAGAAATTTGTTTACTTTTCTGTGAACTACTGATCAATCTTTCTTCAGATCTTTAGAAGTACAGATTGTATCAGAATCTATCCATGAAGATCTGCGAGCTTCATTTCAAGGATAGAAATGTGTTGTTCACTAAAGAAAATAGGTGTCATCCAGTCATCAGCTACTTTCTGAGGCTGAACACGCGTTCACATTTCTGAAAGGTCAAAAGCGCTGATTGGATGCATTGGGACACATGTCATGGGTAACCGTTCCAATATCTTTCTGAATCCCCCAAAATCAGCTGTCATTAAATGCTCATAATCATTATAATTTATTTCTCTCTCTTGCCATTTATGTTTTCAAAATCTTTTTTAATCTATTTAAGCACATTTCTCACTCTTTACACTTTTTCACTTTCACTTTCTCTACAATCTTATTGATTTCAGTTTGCATCCTTTCTCAAAACCCTTTCAATTTCTTCTCAAAACCTTCGGTGTGAACATGGCTTCCTCAAGCAACCCTACTTCCAGTACTCTGAAAACAGATTCCTCCGAACAATATGAAGAACCCTTCAGAACTCTTCTCACACCCATCAAAAATCTAGAAGTACTCTCAGAATTGATTGTGGACTTTAACAGTCTTCAAGAGAACGGGTTTAATCTTTCTGAAGAGGTAAAGGCTCAAGGCTGGGACAAATATTTTGACCGACTGGTAGGTCTAACATTCCCAATCCTTGTGAAGGAATTTTGGATTCATGCTCCATCTTCCAACCATCAAGTTACTTCATACATAATGGGGAAGAAGATAGTCATAACTGAGGACCTCATTGCAAGATTAATAGGCTACAATGGTGGTGGTGTACGATGCATTGACATGGCTGAAAGATGTGTTGATGTCGCCCTAATTGCTAGAGAAATCTTCACTCTGGGTTTTCCCTCCAGCAAGATAAGGGATCTAAAAGACCATCACAGAATATGGGCCAAGATTATTCTGGGATGCATAAACCACAGGAAGCCTACCAGCTCTCCTGACTACATCAATATTGATCAGCAATTTCTGATCTACTTCATCTCCCAGAAGATTAAGGTGAATCTGGCTCATCTGATGTTTAACCATCTAAGGACTAGTGTTAAGGAAACCAGAGAAGAGGAGCGCACAAAAGGGGCTGGATACCTCTAGGAAGGCTTATATCAGATATTCTAACAGAGAATAAGCTGATTGATCATCTAACAGAAGCTCAGGAAATCAGCTCTTTGGAAGCTACTGTTGGCAAACAGTTGAATGCAAAGAATCTGAAGAAGATGAAGTTAATTGAGAACATTAAGAAGGAATCCAGTGTCACTTCTTCTGCAATAATCTCCAGCAGAAGAATCCCTCTGGATAACTTTCCCATGTTCTCAGAGATTGATTCTAAACCTGAGATAATAGTCAGATATCTGGATGCATGCAAGGCGGATGGTACAACACCAGACTTGAACATTCAGGATCTGCAACAGAAGGCTCCAGAAGTTGTGCTGAAGAAAAACAAGAAAAGGAATGATGTAGCAGAAGGATCATCCCAGCGTACTCCTAAAAAGAGAGGTAATCCTTCTTATGTAACTGTTTTAAATTTAATTTCTGTATCAACATCTGTACCAATTCCCACTCAATCAGAAAACCCCACACCACAAACACTTGATGAATTTGACATTGAATTTGACCCCTCATAAACCTTAACTCTTAGAGGATCTCACTCCCTACCTCTAAATCCAAAAGCAACCCAACAAGAACTTGCAAAAGTTATATCAGATATAGAAACCTTTGACCAACATATATCTGCTCCCATACTAGTAAATCCAAACTCTGAAACCACTTCAGAAGCACCTCAACCAGAAATTCCACTCTCTCCACTACCAGAAACTCATCCACCTTCTCCACAACCTGAAACCTTACAACCAGAAGTACAAACCTCTGAGGTCCAATCCTCTGAATCCTACGAACCAGAACTTCATCAGCATCAATCCAACCAAACACTTGATTCTGATCCCATTCCCATTCCTGGAATCACTGAACCTCTAAACATCAGTATTCCCCAAATTCCCTCTTCACGAGAATCCACTCCACCAAAGACCCCAAATAGTCTAATAATCATTCTAGACTCTCCCACTTCCTCACCAAGTATCAATCCAAGTGACCATACCAAAACTATCATTGACTTAACTGCTTTTGAACGCCTGACTGCCATAACCAACAAAACAACCATTCCAAAACCAAAACCATCTGAACCCACACCAGATGTTGGTACCAGCTTATTGATATTTGAAACAGAAGTGCAGAAGTGGATCACTTCTCTGAAGCAAGCTAGTCTTGAGCTGATTGATCCTACTGCATCAGACTACCTTTGGACAAGGTTCAGAAGATGGGTATGTTCTGAAACCCATAAAATGCAAGAACAGAGCTACGGACTAGTTCAACAGAACTTCAGCAACCTGGTAAAAGTTTTTGAAGAGCAAGTTCTGAGCGAGCTACTTAAGGAAGAAGCTCTTCCTCTGGACAATGCTCCCTGGTCTGAACATCGTCCAAAAGACAGAGTTCAACCAGAGTCAGAAGATCTTAATCTGACTGACTCTTCAGAGCAGATAGTTCCTGCTGAACAACCGGGTCAAAAAGAGGACATTGCAGAATGCTCTGAGAAGCATCTAATTGCTGAAGATCCTCAAGCTTCCTCATATGAAAGGCAGACTTTAGAAGACCTGAAGAGATCTGATACCTTGATGAAGGAAAGAATGGATAAACAGAATGACAAAATTTCAGAAATCAAGAACATGTTAACCAAGCAGGAGGAAACCAACATCCAAATCAAGGGCTTGTTGGAAGCTTTATTCACGCGTCTTCCTCCTCCCTCTTAGATTTTCCTGTTTAAATTTTTTTTGGTAATATTCTCTACATAGCTCTGAACTTATCATTAATTCTGTTTTAATATAAACTTTTTGGCTCTGATTATGTGTTCTTTTTGATAACTGACAAAAACAGGGAGAAAGAAAAAGATATTTTCAATAGCGGATTACTGAGACATAAGTCTCAAACATTCTAATCTACATAAATTCTCTTTTCCAAAGCTTGAACAGGTACAAAACTCTGATGAAAGATACAGTAAGATTCTGATGCTCAAATATTCTTGGAGATAAAAGGAAGTAATCAACTCAGGGGGAGTTTTTCTACTTAACTCTATACTTTTTGTTCCTTACTCTTTATTGAAAAATCTGGTTTTTGTCATCATCAAAAAGGGGGAGATTGTTAGAACATAGTTTGATTATACAACCCTTGAGTAAAGTTTTGATGATAACAAAATACAAAGAATAAAATTATTCCTAAGGTATATACAAAGAACAATTATGCTCCTGAAAATTATGCTATGTATATGGAGAAGCTCTGATAGAATCAACATCAGAATAGAAGCAGCATCAGAAGATCAGCAACCTATGTTACAGGCTGAGACACTAAAGTTTGATGACCAGAATCTGAGCCTAATCAAATACACTCTGACTTTGATTAAAGACATCTTTTCCAAGTCATCTACACTCTGAAGCGTTATCAGCAGAAATAGCAAAGAAGATTCTGAAGCGTTACTAGGCATTCAAGATTGAATTAAATACTAACGGCTTTCTTCAGACAAAGATCTTATATAAAAGGAAAGTGCATTATTATCATTAAACCTGCTTTATGGACAAAGTATCTTTGCTTGCCTATATAAACAGGACTGCTTGTGAAAAGAAGTACGCATGTATTCACACAATTTGCCAAGCCTTCCAAACCACGCATATTCAAAAGCATTAGCAAATTCATTTTATTCCAAGCTTAATTTGTGTAACTATCACAGTTATGATATACTGTTTTGTTAGAAAACAACAACACACTCTTGTTCATTTCTTGTAAAAAATTTCCTTGAGATAAACCGGTCTGTGGTTATACTCAAGAATACTTTAACAATTGTTAAAGTAGCTATTGTAATTCTTTGAGAATAGTGGATTAAGACCTCGTTGGAGAGAGGCGAAATCTCCTTGACGGGTGGACTGGAGTAGTTTGAGATCAAATGAACCAGGATAAAAATACTGTGTCTTAAAGCTGTTTATTATTTGATCCAAGTTTTTCAATTCAACCCCCCTTCTTGTGTTTTTCACATCTTCAGATAATTGCCCTGTCTTGTTTTGGGAATTAATCTTGGACCTATTTTAGAATTGTTACTGATATTCGTCTATTGATTGATCTTTCTTAAAAAGGTAAAGAGTTATTTGTATGCAATGTCACGATGTATGAAATGCATTGCGTAATGATGTTTTCAAAATAAATGAGATTGTGCTATATGTGTTTCGTATGCATATGCTATGATGTATGTATGTGAAATGTTGTTCAAGTTTATTTGTAAACCCATGCAGTATCTTTGTATGGGAAAATAAATCCCTGACTACTGCTGGGGATGAAGAGTATGTGTATCTTAAATCTTGTCTAGAATGCTTCCGCTGGAGATTCCTATTTACTTGTTTGAGGAAACTCTGCTGGGGAATAATGACTTCCTACTTGGCAAGTAGAGTTTAGGAACATTAGTTGCTCTACTAAGGAGTTTATTTCTTATATACCCTGACTGGGGATGAAAGAGATGGGTAAACCTCTGGCTTGTCTGGGGAGGATAATTCTTATATACCCTAACTGGGGATAAAAGAGATGGATAACCTTCTGACTCGTCTGGGGATGATAAAGTTGACTGATATCTTGTCTGATCCCAGGTTTCATAACAATCCTCTAAGGATTGTGGTGACTTCACTGGGGAGAGGAATTTTGCCGGTGATTCGTAGTAGTCTGAGAAATAGACTCCATTTGAGGAGTGTGATACGGTGGGAAAGAACTGACTGTTTTTTGGAATGCTGGTTTTTGTTTTGCGTTTGTTTTTGCAAAATGTCGCGGTAAGCAAGAGTCGCCACCGACTTTTATTTTATCCATTAAGGAAAGGAAAAAAGCACAGAAAAATTCCTTTTTTCGAGATATTTCTCGGGTTCGGAGGGTAGATTATAGAAAGGGAAGGTGTTAGCACCCTTTATATCCGTGGTTATCCACGGGCTCTTAGGTACTTGCTCATATTGTTTTCAAAATTGCTTTTCTTTGTGTTTGTGGGTTTGAAGAAGTTTTTGTTTTGAAAGGTGTAAGTGTGGAAAAGATTTTGTTTTTTGAAAGAGAAAGTACTTAAGAACCATCTACTTACTCGAAAAAGGAATCATTCTATGCTATCTTCCTTTAGGCAATGCTATCCCACTATTGATGAGTAGGTAGCATTGTAGTTGGAGTTTAAGGGTCAATTCGAATAAGGGACATGCGGTCACCAAAGCAATGTTAGGACGCCTTAGCTGTAACCCTAATGTCTTAGATCATTTGTTTTGAGGCAACAATATCCGGCGCAACCATTACGAGGCGACTATGATCTTTGGACAAGAGGGCGACCTCTAAAGTGACCTATACTCAATGACTGCGTACGAAGGCAACCAAGTGGGGTGTACCCTAAGAGTGCGTATGTGCGAGTGTGTTGCTTTCAATTAATTTTGTCTTTGTACATGTCAATGGTTATCTATGTTGATTTTAAGTTAAACATTTGATCCTGTCATGCATTCCCTATTACCAAACATCTAACAGTTTATAAGTTGCGGAAATTAAATTGCAGAAATTAAACTAACTATTACAAGGCGTCGGGTATTTACATCGCCAAAAGCAACCCTTGAAATTAAAATGCGGAAAATAAATAAAGCAATAAAGATGGTCTTAATTATCTATTACATTCCAGAAACAAATACAATATTGAAATAAAATAGATCGCGTGCGAGAAATTAAATCGGGCGAGTTCTAGGGTTTTGACCCTTTGTTATTCAAGAAAAGATTTTTTTGGTTATTATTTTTTTAATTAAGAAAGCAATTAATCTAGGTTAATTATTAAATTAATAAATTAATTAATTAATAAAAATATTTTTGGGTTTTTGGTATTTAAATAAATAAAAATAAATTTGATCAATGTTAATAAAACCTAATTGTCTAAGTTAATTTTAATTATTGCAAAATACATTAAAAGTTATTCCTAATTAAAACTAAATTAATTAAATTAATATTGTTAACAAAAATAAAATGCTGAAATTTAATTTAAATAAGAAAATATTTTTTTGGTTTTTAATTTTATGAAGAAAAAGATTTAATTGGTTAGTTAATAATAAAATAATAACAATAAATAAATCAAAGAAATAATTAAAAAAAAATAGAAAGAGTTAGGAGGTTTGGGCCTGTTTAGGGGGTTTACTCAGCAATTCCATGGCCCAATTGAATTGGCCTCTATTGGCCTTCCTGATTCCATATGCGCCCTTTGACTCGGTCCTATGGTGGACATTCAACCTGGATCACCAGATCTGGCCTTGGGTCATCTGGTGCTTTGATATTTGAGGACATATGATAGGCTTCAAGCATTGGTTTGTACCTGATTGTATGATAAAATAAAGGAAAATGCAAAGTGCGGGAGGCAGGGATCGAACCCCTGACCTCCAGCCAACAACGCCTTGAGAGCACTCCCCCTGACCACTGGACCACTTCGCTTCAATTGTTAATAAAACACAAACGAAATATAATATATAAAAACGCGTTAAGATGCCAGAAAATTAAAAAAAAAACGCACCAAGTTTGAATCGTCCAACCAGGGGGGGACACGTTTGTCATCCATAACCTCCAGCCCTGTAACATTTACCTGCAGATTTAGATCCGCAACTAAATTCACAGGACATTCCAAAAATTAAATCTAGGCCATGAAAACGACCCCCAAGACCATGGTTGTGTTCGTCTGGGCATCCTGAGTAAACCTATACCCTTATTGAACCTTGATTTCCCCTGAAAAAGAAAACCCTAAAATCTAATGCAAAACCTTAGCCATACGGTTATGGGGTTAGAGTCCATATTAATGCAATCAAATAATGCCAAAAGTCCATAAATCTGATAAGCATCACAAATAAGTCAAAGATTTGTTAGAAAGATGCAAGAAATAAGATTTGCGAATTCAAGAGAGGGGCGTTTTTTTGAGATACTTACAGAGCTTCTTAGCGTGTATGGATACTGGCTTTAGGTTGGTTCTGCTTCAGTGATCCTTCAGCAAGCGATTGGTGTTGAGTTTTGCTTCTGAAAATGCCTCTAAGTGTGATTTTGGTTTCACACTTTTTCCACCTTTTTTCAAGTTTTGTTCTTGGTGTTCTTGTAGCCTCTAGGTTTGATTTCGTGTGTTTTGGCTTGTATATGTAATATGCAATGCATTAGGTCAACAAATTTGTCTTGAATCTTTCCACATCAATGCCTTGAGATTGGATTTGATTCACCATTGAAGACTTGCCAATTTTGTTAAAAACTCAATCTTTTTGCACATGGAATGCTTGATACGAATTTGATACATTTGATGATGATGATTCAATCCTGAAATAGCCAAAAAGAGATCAAATATTCAATGTTTGGATTTTATTTGATTCAATTTGATTAAAAGTGAAATAATTCATTAAAAAATCAAATAAAATAATAAAATTAACAAATGGACTCAAGGCTGAAGCTAAGACACGTGTGCAATGGGGAAAGATCAAATCAAGTGGAAAAGAATGGGCCCATTTGACAAAATTTGAAGTTTTAGGGATAGTTGACTTTTGGCAATTTTGCAAAAATGCCCAACTTCAACAATGTATAACTTCTTCAATTTTGAACTTTTGGAAGTGTTCTTGTACTTTTTAAAAATATTGAGATGTCCTGTAACTAACCCTTTTGGTCTCATATCATTTTGATATTCCATGCTCAAGTTATACGCTTTGGAAAAAAAGGTGTTTTTGTTGACTTTCAAAAATGACCTATAATGTCCAAATTTGTAACTTCTTGTGAGTACATTTTATGATTTTGGGGTATGAAGATGGATTGTAGGAAATTTCATCCTCTTAAATATGAGCTTTGGATGGGTCATTTCTCATAAAGTATGAGAAAGTTATGCTTTGTCAAAGTTGAGTTGACTTTTCCTACAAAACCCTAATTTAGCAACTTTTGAGTCTTGATGAATTTTGAGCAATCCTTGATGAATCATGATCAACCCTTGATAAGATGTTGTAATATCCTTCAAAATGAGAATGTTGACAAAAAATCTTGAAGTTTGACTGTTTATGGGTCATAGTTGACTTTTGCCCTAGCACAGTTGATATTTTGACCCTTTGAGCAATTGACTAAGCAAACTTCCTCTGAAAAGCTTGAAATTTGGCATGGATGACCTTGAGAACATATTAGGAAATTTGGGAGAACTTGAGGTCATTTGGATTCAAGGATCTTGATGCAACACAAAACCCTTATTTGGGGTTGATTGCCTTAGGAGATAGCTTGACTGTCCAACTCTTGAGCAATCTTGAGACACTTGGAGATTTTTCTTGCAATTGTTTGGAGAAATATGAGAGGGAAAATTTTGGGGTACAACAACTGCCCCTGTTCAATTTTCTTAAACCTGAGGATGTAGATTGGCTTTCGTGCCTTTCGTGATCCGAAGGTGGAAGATGATTGAACACTAGAGTGCCTAGAAATTTGCACTCGCATGAAGTGGTATCAACCTTGTGATATCGGGAATGGGCTTATAGATGCCATTTGGAGACTGTTGATAGGTGGTCTGGACTTCGGATGGAATAGGAATCAGGGAGATCTTAGCGTCGATCTAACTGAACCAGAGAAGGTCTTGGATTAACTTTGGCTGGATAAGAATCAGAAAAATCTTCGAATCGATTTAGCTGAACCAGACAAAAGTCTTGGAATATCTTCAACTGGAATATGAATCAGGGAGATCTTAGCGTAGATCTGACTGAACCAAAGAAGGTCTAGGATTAACTTTAAATGGATAAGAATTAGAAAAATCTTAGGATCGATTTAACTGAACCAGACAAAAGTCTTGGAATATCTTCAACTGGAATATGAATCAGGAGATCTTAGCGTCGATCTGCCTGAACCAGGGAAGGTCTTGGATTAACTTTGACTGGATAAGAATTAGAAAAATCTTAGGATCGATTTAACTGAACCAGACAAAAGTCTTGGAATATCTTCAACTGGAATACGAATGAGGGAGATCTTAGCGTCGATCTGACTGAACCAGAGAAGGTCTTGGATTAACTTTGGCTGGATAACAATAAGAAAAATCTTCGAATCAATTTAACTGAACCAGACAAAAGTCTTGGAATATCTTCAACTAGAATACGAATCAGGGAGATCTTAGCGTCGACCTGACTGAACCAGAGAAGGTCTTGGATTAACTTTGACTGGATAAGAATCAGAAAAATCTTAGGATCGATTTAACTGAACCAGACAAAAGTCTTTGAATATCTTCAATTGGAATACGAATCAGGGAGATCCTAGCGTCGATCTGACTGAACCAGAGAATGTCTTGGATTAACTTTGGCTGGATAAGAATCAGAAAAATCTTAGGATCGATTTAACTGAACCAGACAAAAGTCTTGGAATATCTTCAACTGGAATACGAATCAGGGAGATCTTAGCGTCGATCTGACTGAACCAGAGAAGGTCTTGGATTAACTTTGACTGGATAAGAATCAGAAAAATCTTAGGATAGATTTAACTGAACCAGACAAAAGTCTTGGAATATCTTCAACTGGAATATGAATCAGGGAGATCTTAGCATTGATCTGACTGAACCAAAGAAGGTTTTGGATTAACTTTGACTGGATAAGAATCAGAAAAATCTTAGGATCGATTTAACTGAACCAGACAAAAGTCTTGGAATATCTTCAACTGAAATATGAATCAGGGAGATCTTAGCATCGATCTGACTGAACCAGAGAAGGTCTTGGGTTAACTTTGACTGGATAAGAGTCAGAAAAATATTTGAATCGATTTAGCTGAACCAGACAAAAGTCTTGGGATATCTTCAACTGGAATACGAATCAGGGAGATCTTAGCGTCGATCTGACTGAACCAGAGAAGGTCTTGGATTAACTTAGACTGGATAAGAATCAGAAAAATCTTAGGATCGGTTTAACTGAACCAGACAAAAGTCTTGGAATATCTTCAACTGGAATACGAATCAGGGAGATCTTAGCGTCGGTCTGACTGAACCAAAGAAGGTCTTGGATTAACTTTGGCTGGATAAGAATCATAAAAATCTTAGGACCGATTTAACTGAACCAGACAAAAGTTTTCCATAGATGTAGTTTTTTTTTGAGGGGACTACTAGGTCATATGAGTAGTCAGCGGTGTTTACTAATTCGTCTTTCCCTGAAACAGTAAAGAGTAAGTCATATGCAATGTCATGATGTATGAAATGCATGATATATATCAAGCAATGATGCTCTCAACATAAATGAGATTGTATGGTATGATGCGTATATGCATGTATCGTGATGTATGGAAATGTAATGTTTAACTGGGGAAAATAAATCCCGGATAGCTGCTGGAAACAAGAGTTGAATTCTTCGCTTCCGCTGGGGATGGTGAACGAAGGTGATTGCAAGAATAAACCTGCAGGAGAAGATAACTCCGTTGGGGAATAAACTGATGAGGAGATTACTCTGTGGGGAAGAGATGCTCTGCTGAGAATTCCACTAATAAATTCCATCGGGATGAATTATCGTTGCTGGTGATATTGAATCCTATTGAGGATGGAATTCCTGTTTGTGAAAGGGAAGAACTCCGCTGGAGACGATCTCTCAGTGGCGACGTTACTGGGGATAACCTATTAGACTTTTATGGGGATAATACTCTGAATTCTGCTGGGAATGATCCTTTGAACTCGGCTGAGGAGATTTATTTTGTACTCTGCTGGGGATAATCTTCCAGAGTCTACTGGGGATGATGCTTCAACTCCGTTGGGGAAGCTTTTTCAGACTGCGCTGGGAAATTTTAACTCCACTGGGGGTATCTTGTATTCGGTCGGGGAACATTCTTATACCATGTTGGGGAATATTAAGATTGTTGGGGATATCAAGCCTTTTTAGTATTGATGGTAGATCAAATCTGCTTGGGGAGAGCATTGCTGATTCGTTCATAATTGCAAGTCCCAGCTGGGGGAGAGCTACCATTACTACCTTACTCTGCGGGGAGTGAAAGTATCTTAGCCATATTCTTCAAATGAATTTACCCGGTACCTGGTGGACAAAGAAACTATACCTTTTGGACAATTTTTATTGCCCCTGTTTCTTATATTACCCGTAATCGTCTTTTGTTTCGCATGTAAATATTCATGAGCAGCAATTAATGTCAAATGCATATATCAAAAATGAACATTGGACGTTCTTTTGCAAAACAAAATGGATAAAGGAAAATAGTTTGAAATTTATTTTAAAATGAATTGTATTGATTTTGAAGTTTGGCCTGTAAATAGGCGTTTTTGTACAAGAGGCTGACGTCCTAGTAAGAGAACACCGCCGAATAAATAGAGTTTATACAATTTGTGAAAAGCTAGCAAAAACAGCTATGTGAATGACCCCACTGGGTTCCAACTCTGCTATCGCCTTTATATCCTCGAGCATCTCATCACTTTGCTACTGGTTGAAGGTGAATCAGATTGATTAGTGTCGTCTGAGCTTGATAGTTGATACCGAAGTCTGGTTGCAAGGTGATCCAATGAGACATAGTGTTACGCTTTGATCCCTAATTTTTGCCTGGATCGCCCTTTTGGGTTTTCAGTCCACTGGGATACCCTTTTTTTCCCAAGTCTCATTTTCAGGTTTTCGACTTGCAGGGTGTACAAATTTTTTCATTTTCATCCCTTATTTTTGCCCGAACACTTTTGGTTCTCCGGGAAGCCCTTATTTTTTCCTAGGCCAGTCGACCTAGCGGGTCTTTGATTATGCGTAGTATCTTTTCACTATGTCTGCATTGACGGGGTGAGGAAGGTCGTCACCGTCCATGGTGGTTAGAATCATATCTCCTCCTGAGAAAATGTTCTTAACCACAAATGGCCCTTCGTAAGTAGGGGTCCATTTGCCCCTGGGATCACCTTGAGGTAGGATGATGCGCTTGATAACCAGATCCCCAACTTGATACTCTTGTCGTATGACTTTCTTGTTAAATGCCTTGATCATCCGTTTCTGGTACGTCTGACCATGACAAATAGCAGTAAGTCTCTTTTTGTCGATTAAGTTCAGTTGATCAAGCCGGGTCTGAATCCAGTCATCTTCGCTTAAACCTGCATCCTTCATGATTCAGAGAGAGGGTATCTGAACTTCGATGGGCAAGATAGCCGCCATACCATATACCAAGGAATAGGGTGTTGCCCCTGTTGACGTTCGCGCTGAGGTACGGTACCCATGAAGAGCAAAAGGTAACATCTCGTGCTAGTCTTTGTACGTCATTGTCATCTTCTGCACAATCTTCTTAATGTTCTTATTAGCCGCTTCGACAACCCCATTCATCTTCGGTCGGTAGGGAGAAGAGTTGTGATGATGTATCTTGAACTGCTTGCAGAGCTCAGTGATCATTTTGTTGTTGAGATTGGTACCATTGTCCGTAATGACCCTCTCTGGTACACCGTATCGACAAATCTGATTGTGCCGAATGAATCGTGCCACGACGTTCTTGGTTACAGTAGCAAAGGAAGCTGCTTCGACCCACTTCGTAAAGTAATCAATTGCTACCAAGATGAAACGATGCCCGTTGGACGTTGTAGTTCTAATCTCGCCGATCATATCAATGCCCCACATTGCAAAAGGCCACCGAGCTGTCAAGACGTTCAGAGGTACTGGAGGTATGTGCACCTTATCAGCATAGACTTGGCACTTGTGACATGTTCGAGAATGCTGATAGCAGTCAGCTTCCATAGTGGACCAAAAATATCCTTCCCTAAGGATTTTCTTTGTCATGGTGTGTCCACTGGAATGAGTTCCGAAAGTACCTTCATGTAACTCCGCCATGATCCTTTCTACTTCATTCTTATCCATACAACGCAGTAAGGTCGAATCATGGTTACGTTTGTAAAGGATGCCATTGCTGATGAAAAACGTCGTCGCGAACCTCCTTAGAAACTTCTTATCATTAACAGATGCACCCTCGGGGTATTCCTGAGCCTCAAGGTATCTCTTCACCTCATGAAACCAGGGTTTATCTGCTACCTCTTCAGTCTCAATGTCACAGCAATGTGCAGGTTCGTCCCATCTTTCAATGATAATCTGGGGAGCCTCGTTGTCCCAATTGACTTTGAACATAGAAGGCATTGTAGCCAGCGCGTCCGCCAACTGATTCTCCTCTCTAGGGAAGTGTTCAAAGGTTATCTCCTCGAAATGGGGAAGCAACGTGAATACATACTCCTTGTAAGGAATAAGGTTAGGGTGTTTCGTATCCCACTCGCCTTTTATCTGACTGATCACGAGAGCGGAATCTCCGAAGACACTCAAGAACTTAATCCTTAGGTCGATTGCTGCTCGAAGACCCATGATGCATGCTTCATACTCCGCCATATTGTTGGTGCAGTTGAAACATAGTCGGGCGGTGAACGGAGTATGAGAGCCTTTAGGAGATATGATTACAGCGCCAATGCCATTACCCAAAGCGTTCGAAACTCCACCAAAGTACATAGACCATCGGGATCCTTCCTCAGGTCCTTCATTCTGTCCAGGTGTCTCACAGGCAGTCACTATCTTGATATTCTCGTCCGGGAATTCAAAGTTCATAGACTGGTAATCCTCCACTGCCTGATGTGCCAAATGATCCGCCAACACACTTCCCTTGATTGCTTTTTGAGTCATGTATTGGATCTCATACTCAGTCAAGATCATCTTCCATCTTGCTATTCTTCTAGACAAAGCAGGCTTTTCAAAGATATACTTGATTAGATCCATCTTTGATATCAATAGAGTAGTGTGAGTCAGCATATACTGTCTTAGCCGGCGAGCAGCCCATGCCAAAGCGCAACAAGTTTTCTCGAGCAACGAGTATCGGGTCTCGCAGTCGGTAAACTTTTTGCTAAGGTAATAAATAGCATGCTCTTTTCGGCCAGACTCGTCATGCTGCCCCAGCACACACCCCATTAAGTTTTCGAGTACTGTCAAGTATAAGATCAAAGGTCTCCCTTCAACTGGCGGCATCAAAATGGGTGGCTCTTGGAGATACTCTATGATCCTTTCGGAAGCGGCCTGGCATTCATTGTTCCGACGTACTACTTGATCTTTCTTCAGTAACTTGAAGATTGGTTCACAAGTAGCGGTCAGGTGTGAGATGAACCGGGCGATGTAGTTTAGTCGTCCTAGAAAGCCTCTGACTTCTTTCTCTGTTCTGGGAGCTGGCATTTCCTGTATAGCCTTCACCTTGGCAGGATCCACTTGAATACCTTTATCGCTTACAACGAAACCCAGCAGTTTACCAGATCTCACCCCGAAGGTGCACTTTTTCGGGTTTAACCTTAGCTTGTACAACTTCAACCTGTCAAACAACTTCTGAATATGGCCGAGATGTTCTTCCTCAGTCTGGGATCTTGCAATCATATCATCGATGTATACCTCAATCTCATGATGGATCATGTCATGGAACAAAGCGAACATGGCGCGCTGATACGTTGCCCCAGCGTTCTTTAATCCAAAAGGCATGACCTTGTAGCAAAAGGTACCCCATTGAGTAACAAAGGTTGTCTTCTCCATGTCTCCGGGAGCCATCTTAATATGATTATAACTGGAGAAACCATCCATAAAGGAGAATACCTTGTGCTGAGTGGTGTTGTCAACAAGAATGTCGATATGAGGTAGAGGGAAATCATCCTTAGGACTTGCCCTGTTCAGATCCCTATAGTCGACACACATTCGAACCTTACCATCCTTCTTCGGTATAGGAACCACGTTGGCCACCCACTGTGGGTAAGAAGTAACTGCTAGAAAACCGACGTCAAACTGTTTCATAACTTCAGCCTTGATTTTCTCAGACATCTCTGGGCGCATTCGACGGATCTTCTGTTTCACTGGAGGACAGTCTTCCTTGGTAGGCAATCGGTGAACCACAATATCGGTATCTAACCCAGGCATATCTTCATAAGACCAGGCAAAGATCTCAACATAGTCACGCAGCATTTGAATCAACCGTTGCTTCACACTAGGCTCTAGATTTGTACCAATCTTGACCTCTTTCTTGTCTTCCTCTGTACCCAAATTTACCGATTCCACTGGCTCTTCGTGCGGCTGAATGGCCCTCTCTTCTTGGAGTAGCAGTCTTGCAAGTTCACCAGGAACTTCGCAATCATCTTCACCTTCGTCTTCGGCTAAGTTGATCAGATTTTCGAAGTCATAACTGGTAGTAGCAGAGTCGTTACCAGTGAGATCCAAAGTGGATGTAGACCTGTATATGTGAGTGTGTGTAAAATAGCTGTTTTGCAATATACAATAAAAGAAAGACAAGGAGCGCAAAATTTGAAATGAAAGAAAACGTCCAATGCTTTTATTAATGATATATGAAAATGACACACATAAAGCCCTCACAAATGAGGCCACGGTGCCCCGGGTAAGACAATGGGCCGTAAAGTTTAAAACATTGTCTGTTACAAATTCAAAACAAAAAGTCTCATTACTGGGTGACAAAAGAAATTGGGATGAAGTCCTTTGATGTCCAGTTGTCTAGTCCACCATCAGTAGTAGGATAGATCCAGATGTTGAATTCAGACTCCTCCACATCGTCTTCAATGGAATTCACTCCCGAATTGCTGATGAACATGGGAGGTCTTCCGATCCGTGCATTCCGAACAACCCTTTGAGCTTCTGCAGTGAAACCCAAACCAAACTTGTTAGTCTTCTGTGCAAAATTAGGGAGTTGGCCCCAATTTGCACACCCACCTTTCTCGACAACAGCCCGGGCATCCCTAAAGGAAGCCATCTTCATAGGAGAATCTTCAATAACAGTCTCAGTTGATGCCAGCGTCTGGGGAACCTCTTCAAAATGCTAAAATGGGGTCTCAATGAAATCCACATCCATCTCTACATATCAGAAAGAGTTGAGGTGGCTCACCATGTACTCCTCCTCTCCTTGTACTGTCACAATCTTCCCCTTCATTGGGTATTTCAGCTTCTGGTGGAGCGTTGAGGTTACGGCCCCAGCTTTGTGGATCCATGGGCGACCTAGCAAACAAGAATAAGATGGTCGAATGTCCATCACATAGAATGTAGAGTTGAAAACCTAAGAACCAACCTTAATCGGAATATCCGCTTCTCCATGTACCATTCTTTTAGACAATTCAAAGGCCCTGACGACAATGTTACTTGGTTTCAACTCCAATCCTTCACAGTCAAACCGGTCTAGAGCTTTCTTAGGCAAAACGTTCAATGAGGAACCAGTATCCACTAATACATGAGCAAGAGTGGTGCCCCTGTATTCAATGGAGACATGCATGGCTTCATTGTGATTCTTCCCCTTAATAGTCAAGTCGGCGTCAGAGAAACCCAACCCATTATCAGCAGTCAGACTAGCCACGCAATCTTTAAATTGATCAGCTGATGTTTCTTGAGGTACGTGTGCAGTCATCAGGAATGCAATCAGAGCCTTGGCATGGGCCTCTGAGCATAGCAACAGTGATAACATGGAGATCTTGGATGGGGTTTTCCCCAGCTGCTCGACTACATTGTAGTTGCTCTTTTTGATGATCTTTAAAATCTCTTTCATCTCTTGCCTAGAAGCTTCAACAATAATCGTCTTTGGTGCCTCCGTCTGGGCAGGCTCACTGGTGGTCCCTTTGCCCCGAGCGTTAGAGGACTCGGCAACAGGGGTAAGAATGGGAACATGAATAGGAATAGCAGCAGGTACACTGGTAAGTGTAATAACAACAGGTTTTCGGGTAGTTGGTGGAGAGATATCAGGTGAGAAAAGTCTTCTGTTGCAGGTGACTTTAGCAGGTCCAACAATATTACTGACGTCAGTATCAACATCCAAATCTTGTTTAACTCCATGAAAATAAACATCAGCCTCGTAGTGCCAAGGGACAGCTTTATCAGATGTATAGGGGATAGGCCCTAGAACAGTGATGATCAATGGTGTGATTCTTGGAACAGATGTAACTCTAACAGGCTTCCTCGAGGGAGCCTTGGAAGAATTGTCGAAAATGGTGATAATGGCAACTTCTTCAGTGTGAACTAAAGGAACAACAGTCTTCTCAAACAGAATTTCTTTACTATCCATCAGGCGTTGGACAACTGATTTCAAAAGATGGCAATCGGTTGGTAGGGTAGAACACATACGGCAACCTTCGTCACAGCCCGGAAACAAACCGGCTAGCAAAAGGTTCTTCTTCACAGTCATCAAAGGGGTAACAATGTCGTTCACAGAAACCATAAACGAGTCTTCTTCTATAGAATTTACTACATGCTTGGGCATAGGAGCAGTCACAACATTAGGTCTTTCGGGCGCCTCAAACTCAATCTCCTTAGTGTCAATTAAGTCCTGTATTTTGTTCTTCAAAGCCCAATAATCATCTGTATTATGCCCCGGGCTATCAGAGTGAAAAACACAGTGGGCATTAGGGTTGTACTTAGGTGATGCAATGTTTGGATTCTGAGGAGCCTCCCTTGGAGTTACTAGATTGGTCTTTAATAACCGCGGCAGAATCTGAGACAAAGTCATGTTGAGATGGGTGAATTTCCTTCGAGGTCTCTCGGCCTTTTGTTGATTGTTGCGTTGAGTAGCACAAGTAGGTCTTGAAATAACAACAGCATTAACAGCTTGGCGGCATTCAGGTCTATTCTGGCTTTTCAAACTGTAGACAGCACTGGACTCTTTTTTAAAAGGCTTTTTCTCAGTGCTTGATGAAGCACCCTTTTGTATCTTACCAGCCTTAATACCAGCCTCAATCCTTTCACCGGTCATAATTAGCTCTGTATACCCAGACGAAGAGCTTCCGACCTATTGGGGAGAACTTGAGGTCATTTGGATTCAAGGATCTTGATGCAACACAAAACCCTAATTTGGGGTTGACTGCCTTAGGAGATAGCTTGACTGTCCAACTCTTGAGAAATCTTGAGACACTTAGAGATTTTTCTTGCCATTGTTTGGAGAAATATGAGAGGGAAAATTTTGGGGTACAACAAGGAGACTGTAATATGTTTGGGAAATAAACCATGTTGTGGAAATAAACCCTGACGACAAACTCTCATGCGGAAATTGAATTTTTCTAGAGAGAAGAAATCTGCAGGGGTTTTGTAGTTTTTAAACTCAGTTAGGGAAGAGAATTTCCATGAATCGTATTGATTGGAACTCCATAGGGAAACTGCAAGGAATGTATCCTTATTGGGGATGAATTTATGAAGATTACTCTGTAGGGATAATCTCATAGAATTGGCTCTGTGGGGATTTATGGACAACCTGAACGTCATCCCAACTCCTAGAATCTTGAGTAAATGCTTATTCATGTTCTTATGCATATATATTTTAACAGTTAATCATGCTCATATGCATATGTTCATTCAATTTTATTCATTGGACGTTTTTGTAATCAAAACAGAAAAAACAAAAAGTTTGAACTTTAAAGTGTATTTGTATTGATAATTTGCCTATAAACAGGCGTTTTTTGTACAAAGAGACATAAATCCCAGTAAGAGGAAATTGTTGTGAAATGAAAAGAATACAAAGTGAAAAGAAAATGTATAGCTATGTGAAAATGATCTCGTTGGGTCCCAACTCTGCTATTGCACTTATGTCTTCGAACTTCTCATTCCTTGCTGTCAGAAGAAGTTGATTGAACTGGTCTATACCATTTGAACTTTTGACCTTGGTAATAATGCTGACTGTAAGTGATCCAATGGGACATAGTCGTACGCTTTAGTCCCTAATTCTTGCCTAGACCTCCCTTTCGGGTTTTCAGTCCACCAGGATAACCTTTTTTTCCCAAGCCTCCTTTTCATATTTTCTACTTGTCGGGTGTATAATCTTTTGTATATATCCCTAATTTTTGCCCGAACCCTTTTGGTTCGCCAGGATGCCCTTATTTTTGCATAGGCCAGTCAACCTAGCGGGTCATTTTTATGCGTAGTATTTTTTTGGTTAGTATCATAGCGCCACCCGAGAATAATTTCTTGACAACAAATAGCCCTTCGTAGGTGGTAGTCCATTTTCCCCTGGGATCACCTTGCGGTAGAATGATGCGCTTTATTACCGAGTCACCAGTCTGATATACCCGATGCTTGATCTTTTTGTTTAAAGCCTTGATCATACGTTTCTGATACATCTGACCGTGACAGACAATCGTAAGCCTCTTTTTGTCGATAAAATTTGACTGATCCAACCTAGTCTGAATCCACTCATCTTCGTCTAAGTCTTCATCTTTCATAATCCTCAGAGAAGGAATCTGAACTTCGACAGGAAAGACAACTTCCATGTCATAGACCAAAGAGAATGGGGTTGACCCATTTGATGTTCGCGTTGAAGTGTGATAGCCCTGAAGAGAAAATGGTAACATCTCGTGCCAGTTTTTATAAGTCACAACCATCTTTTTCATAATCTTATTTATGTTCTTGTTGGTGGCTTCCACTGTGCCATTCATCTTTGGTTTGTATGGAGAAGAGTTATGGTGCTTAATCTTGAACTGCATGCAGAGTTCAATGATCATAGTGTTGTTGAGGTTGGTACCATTGTCCGTGATGATTCTCTATGGAACACCATATTTACAAATCAGGTTATGCTTGATGAATCGGGCAACCATATTCTTGGTAACTGAGGCAAATGAAGTTGCTTCAACCCATTTTTTGAAGTAGTTGATGGGGAAAAGAATGAAGCGATGTCCATTAGAAGTAGTTACCTTAATTTATCCAATCATGTCAATGCCCCCACATTGCAAATGACCAAGGAGCAGTCATGACATTCAAAGGTACTGGAGGCACATGAACTTTATCAGCATAAGTATGGCACTTGTGACAAGTTCTCGAGTGGTGATGACAGTCGATTTCCATGGTCGACCAATAGTAACCTGCTCTCAATATTTTCTTAGCCATAGTATACCCACTGGAGTGAGTACCAAATATGCCTTCGTGCATATCCTCCATAATTTTCTCTGCCTCTTTCTTGTCCACACAACTAAGCAAGGTCGAATCATGATTACGCATGTACAAAATCCCATTTTTCAGGAAGAACTTGGCAGAGAACCTCCGTAGGAATTTCTTGTCTTTAATTTACTCCCCTTCAGGGTATTCTTGAGCCTCAAGATACCTTTTCACTTCATGAAACCAACACTTTTCTTCTACTCCATCAGTATCAATTTCGTAGCAGTGTGTTGGTTTGTCAAACCTTCCAATGGTAATTTTGGGAGCCTCGTTGTCCCATCTGAGCTTGAACATGGATGACATGGTAGCCAAGGCGTATGCCAACTGATTTTCTTCCCTTGGGATGTGCTCAAAGGTAATCTCTTCAAAGTACGGAATCAAGGTTAGCACATGTTCTCTGTAAGGGATAAGATTCAGATGTTTCATGTCCAAATCTCCCTTGACTTAACTGTTACCAAAGTTAAATCCCCGTATACGCTCAGGAATTTAATTCCTAAGTAAATAGAAGCTTTAAGACCCATGATGCACGCTTCATATTCGACCATATTATTGGTGCAGTCAAAGCAAAGTCTGGAAATGACAGGCGTATGGCATCCTTCAGGGGAAATGATCACAACACCAATTCCCTTACCAAGTGCGTTGGAAGCTCCATCAAAAACCATAGTCCATCGGGATCCTGGCTCAGGTCCTTCATATTGTCCAGGTTCTTCACCATCTGCTACTAGCATGCTATTCTCGTCCGAGAATTCGAAGTGTATAGAATGGTAGTCGTCTATAACTTGATGCGCCAAATGATCTGCAAGTACACTTCCTTTGATTGCTTTTTGTATGGTGTACTGAACTTCGTATTCCGTTAAGATCATTTTCCATTGAGCTATTCTTCCGTAGAGAGTTGGCTTCTCAAATATATACTTGATGGGATCCATTTTAGAGATCAATAGAGTAGTATGAGTCAACATATATTGTCTTAGTCGGCGAGCAGCCCATGCCAAAGCACAATAAGTTTTCTCGAGCAGTGAATATCTTGTTTCATAGTCGGTAATTTTTTTACGAAGGTAATATATTGCATGCTCTTTTCGACAAGAATTGTCATGTTTCCCCAGCACACACCCCATTGAATTATCTAACACGGTTAGGTACATGATCAGAGGTATTCCTTCAACTGGTGTCATTAGGATTGGAGGTTCTTGTAAGTATTCCTTTATTTTATCAAAAGCCATTTGACAGTCGTTGTTCCATCTGACTACTTGATCTTTCTTAAGCAGTTTGAAGATTGGCTTACAAGTGCAGTCAAGTGAGATATGAATCGGGAAATGTAGTTTAGTCGTCCAAGAAAACCTCTGACCTCCTTCTCAGTACGGGGAGACGAAATTTCTTAAATAACTTTAACTTTTGCAGGATCGATTTCAATACCTTTACCACTGACAATGAAACCTAGGAGTTTTCCAGACGTTACCCTGAAGGTGCATTTATTTGGATTCAGCCTCAGTTTGTACTTTTTCAGCCTTGCAAATAACTTCTGCAGATGATCGAGGTGCTCTTCCTCATTTTGCGCTCTCGCTATCATGTCATCAACGTAGACTTATATCTCATGATGAATCATGTCATGAAATAAAGCCATCATAGCCCATTGATAAGTTGCGTCTGTGTTCTTCAACCCAAAAGGCATGACCTTATAACAGAAGGTTCCCCACTGTGTGACAAAGGTAGTTTTCTCCATGTCTTCAGGCGCCATTTTGATTTGGTTTTATTCAAAGAAGCCACCCATGAAGGAGAATACCTTGTGTTGAGCAGTGTTGTCAACCAAGACATCAATATGTGGTAGTAAGAAGTCATCTTTGGGGATCTCCCTATTTAAATCCATGTAGTCTACACACATACGGACCTTACCGTCTTTCTTCGGCACTTGAACAACATTTGCAACCCATTGGGGATACGACGTCACTGCTAAGAAACATGCATTAAACTATTTCATTACCTTCTCCTTGATTTTCTATAACATATCAGGACGCACGCGATTAACCTTTTGTTTGATCGAAGAACAACCCTCTTTCATTGGAAGGCGATAAACCATAATATCAGTATCGATCCCTGGAATGTCTTCATATGATCAAGGAAACACCTCAACATAGTGGTGCAACATCTGAATCAATCTGATCTTGACACTGTCTCCCAGGTTGGCACCAATCTTGACTTCTTTCTTATCTTCCACGATGCCATGTTTATCACCTCGACCGACTCTTCATGCGGTTGGATAACCTATTTCTCTTGTATCAGGAATCTGGCGAGTTCTTCGGGTATCTCACAATCTTCTTCGCCTTCATCTTCAGGTTGATAGATTGGATTTTCGAAGTCATAAACGACAATAGCAGAATTATTATCAATGAGATTCAGAGTTGATGTGGATCTGCAAATGTGTGTGTGTGCGTGTAAGGTCACATGGCTATTTGAAAATGCAGTAAAGTAAAAAAAGACAAAGAGCGCAAAATTAGAATACAAAATCGTCCAATGTTTTCATTAAATGAGCATATGATATATGAAATGACAACCCTTAACAAATGGACCATTGTGCCCCGGGAAAGGCACAAGGTTTAAAGTCATTATTTTACAAGAAATTACATAACCAAACTTCTTAAAGCAATAAAAGTAGGAAATAGAAATTACTCTTGGCTGAAGGAGATTGATACAAAGTCTTTGGCCTTCCAGTTGTCGAGTACACTTCCAGTAGTTGGGAATATCCAGTCGTCCAAGTCACCCTCACTATCAGTCTCTTCCATAGCATTGACTTCATTATTTCTAATACGGAAAGACGGTCCTCCAGCACGAACACGACAAACCTATTTCTAAGCCTTTGAAGTGAAACCCAATCCAAATTTGTTAGATTTGTAGGGGATATCAGGAAGTTTTCCCCAAATAGTGCAACCTCCATCTTCTACCACAACCCTAGCATCCTTCAAGGAAGCCATTCTTAGTGTATTTTTAGAGATCTCAAGAATAATAGCTTTAGCAACAACAATGAACGGGGGGGATTACCTTAAACGTATAACAAGGAGTTTCAATGAATTCACCATCCATTTCAACATATTTTAAAGAATTTAAATGACTGACCATATATTCTTCCTCTCTGTGATCGGTGGGAATAGAACTGACTGTTTTTGGAATGCTGGTTCGCGTTTGTGTTTCGCAAAATGTCGCGGTAAGCAAGAGTCGCCACCGTCTTTTATTTTATCCAACAAGGAAAGGACAAAAGCACAGAAAAATTCCTTTTCGAGATGTTTCTCGGGTTCGGGAGGTAGATTATAGAAAGGGAAGGTGTTAGCACCCTTTCTATCCGTAGTTATCCACGGGCTCTTAGGTACTTGCTCAAAGTGTTTTCAAAATTGCTTTTCTTTGTGTTTATGGGTTTTGAAAAGAGTTTTCGTTTTTTTGAAGAGAGTGTAAGTGCGAAAAGTTTGTTTTTGTTTTCAAAAAGAGCAAGTATCTAAGAACATCTACCTACTCAAAAAGGAATTAAATTGTGCAAATGTTCTTTAGACAGTGCCATCCCACTATTGAGGAGTAGGTAGCACCGTCGTTGGATTTTTTCGGGTCAATTCGATTTTAGGGATGTGTGGTCACTAAAACAATGCTAGGATGCTTTAGCGGTAACCCTAATGTCTTAAATCATTTTTTATCGAGGCAACCGTTTCGAGGCAACTTTTGATCTTTGGACAGGAGGGCGACCTCTAAGACTTCCTATACTCAATGACCACATTCGAGGCAACCAAGTGAGGCATACCCTAGGAGTGGCATGTGCGAGTGTATTGTTTTTCAGATATATTATCTTTGCACATGTTATGGTGAGCTACCGTTAATTTTAAGTTACGAGTTAATCTTGTCATGCATAGCCTAGTTAGCATACATCTAGCAGTTAATGGTTGCGGAAAATAAAACTAAGCTATTACAAGGCGTCGGGTATTTACATCGCCAAAAACAAACCCTTGAAAAGTAAATTGCGAAAAAGTAAATAAAAGTGGTAAATAAATCCTAAGTTAAAGCTATTACATCCTCGGAGCAATTACACAAATATAGATCAAAATAATATGCGCGAGAAAAGTTGAATCAGATTGTCCTTTAGGGTTTTGACCCTTTTTAAAGAAAGCATATTTTTGGCCTTTTTTGAATTAAGAATCAAGTCTAAATTAATTAATAAAAAAAGAAAATGTTTTTTTGAGTTTTTATTTTGATTAAGGAAATAAAATCAGAAATAAAATAAAAAATCTAAGTCTAAGTTAATTTTAATTTATTGTAAAAAAATGTTAAGATTAAACCTAATTAAAAAAAAACTAAATTAATTGGTTAATGGTTTATTTACAAAAATAAATAATAAAATTAAAATAAAAATATTTTTGTTGTTTCTGATTTTTTTATGAAAAAGAGTTAATTAGTTAATTAATTAATTATGATAATAAAGTAAATACAGTGAAAAGAAAAATAAAGAAACAAACTCAAGGGTGTTGGGCTCGTAAAGGGAGTATGAATTGCAATTTCCAGGCCCAAATTCGAAGGCCTCGTTTGACTTTCAGATGGCCTGGACGTTTGTTGACCAAGGTTCATGGTGAACCTCCATCCTTAGCCCTTGGATCTGCCTGGGAACCACCTGGCACGTTGAGATCTGAGGACGTATGGTAGTCCCTGCCTGAAGCGCTGCATGTGAATACCTGAAGGAAAAAGACAACAAAGTTTTGGTGGACCTGGGATTCGAATCCAGGTCCTAAGGGGTCTTGCACTAACGCGTTCACCAACCAGCCAATCTGCTTCATTCGTTAGTTAAATGGAAAACAAATATTATATACAAACAATAATTATGCCTGGCCAAAATAAAAAAACGCGCAATTGATTCAAACGAACCAATCACGCTCCACCACGTAATCGTCTTCTTCACAAGACCTGGTTCGGTTACCTGCGGATTTTTATCCACAGGATGTTTCGTGGGATGGTTCTAAAATGCTCCCTAGGTCACACAAATGGAATCCAAGAGTACCACTATACTCGTCTCACTTCCCTGAACTCATTCATGGCCATTGTTGGCCTTGATTTAACCTGCACGCATAACGCCTAAAAAACAAACACAAGAACCCTAGGTTCTGGATATGGGGTTAGAGGTCACGAAAATACAATCAAATAATGCAGTTTGCTCAGGAATTTAATGATTAATACAAATATGCAAGAAATTTAACATAAAGATGCATAAAAACTGAATTACGATTTCATGTGTAGAGCAAGGTTCATGGGGGCTTACAGTGTGTTATAGGCGGTGAAAGGCTGGGTTTTTGATTGGTCTCGCTTCAGGAGGTTGCTTGCAAGAGAGCTCCGTCTTTCTTTTGGTCTGAATCTGCCTCTAAACCAAAATCTGATCACCACTTGCTCAAGGTTCTTTGCAAAACTGTTCTGGCCGTTTTCAGAGTTTTTGTGCGTTTTTTCTTGTCTGCAGCAGGGTTTCGTGTGTGATTTGTTTATGAGCATGAGGTTTATATATCCAAGGAAATTAGGTCAACATTTGTGTATCAAATCTTGGTCCATTATGATGAAGAGATTTGATTTGATTTTTTCATAAAGACTTGCTATATTTGATTCAATCAGGTTCCAATATATCTTCATGTGTTACTGCCAGCCTGTTATGAGCTGTTTGGGCCTCTAATATGATGGAAATCAAAAGCTGACTTGCCCCTTTGAATTTGCTCTTTTCGATTTCTTCAAAGTCCTCATTCGAACTACTCCAGTCACAGCTCCTTCGATTGAGACTCCCCCTGCTTCGATTGCATATTTGCAAGGGACACATGCCATTGTGAACTTTGGGTATTCTGGATAGGTTAGGATATGTGTTTTTGCTTAGTCATGCCAACCTACTTCATTCTTTCGAATCTGCCTTCTTTGCCAGCTTCAAAATCCAATTCGAATCTATTTAGAACATTCCCCATTAGACAACTTCGACCAGCCCTTGGCCTTGTGATGAGTCTAAGTTCTGATTCGAAATGCTCAGAACTTCCTTCATCAGAGCATCTTAGATTAAGAGAAACTCTGCACTGAAATGTCATTCGAAGGTCATTTCATTTTGATGTTCTGATTGAGGTAAAGTATGAAGTTCCAGTCGAAGGACCCTCTGAAGTACTAGTCGAAGCATTTGTGAAATTGACTTGATCGAAGGGGTCCAGCGCTCACTCGAAGACTTGCACATCAAGGCTTGATCGAAGGAGGTCCAGCGCTCAATCGAAGACTTGCACACCAAAGCTTGATCGAAGGGGGTCTGTTGTACCCCAAAATTTGCCCTCCCATATTCTTCAAGAAATTGCCAAGTCAAGCTTCAAAATTCCCCAAAGGTTGCACAGTGTAAGGGCTTCCTAACAGTCAAAATTAGGGTTTTGGTTCTGACAAAGTAAATGAAGTTTCCAAGGGTCCAATCAAGTCCCACATGCCTACAAATATGGTCAAGCATCCTCATATCAAGTTTCAAGACTTTCAGCACAAAATTGCACAGTCAAAAACCCTAATTGCACTACAGTCAACTGTCGGGGCAAAATGGTCATTTGACAGTCAAAAGTCCAAATTTTTGGTCAACATCTCCTTTTGAAGCCACAAACATCATTTGATCAATGCTTGATCATGATTCTCAAAGCTTGGCTCAAAAATCATCAAGATGCAAAAGTTTCCATATTTGGACAGTTGAAAAGTCAACTGTAAATTGACCAAAGCATAACTTTCACATGGATTATCAGAAAAATTCCATCCAAAGCTCATTTTGAAGAGAATGACATTTCCTACAACTCCTCTTCACACTTCAAGTCCAAGAAATGCTCTCACAAAAAGTTATCAATTTCAACATTATAGGTCATTTTCAAAAGTCAACAAAAAGGGACTTTAAGTCAAAGGCCATAACTTGAGATTGGTAAATCAAAATTACATGGGACCAAAGACATTGGTTAGAAGACTCAAAGACCTTTCCAAAATGTCCAAGAACATGAGCAAAGCTTAAAATTTGAGCAAGTTATGCCTTGTGGAAGTTGGGAAATTTTTGGATATTTTGAAAAGTCAACATTGATTCAAATGACCTAAAATTGCTAATGGGCCTCTTTTTCTTCCACAATTCATTATCCAAGGCATGTGCACGACCATTTGGCCCAAAGGGAGGTTTTTCTTCATTTTTTATTTATTTATTTGGATTTTTATTACTAATAATTCATTTAATTAATTAAAATACATGAAAAATACTAAACCTAGGTTTTTCAATCTTTTTATGCATATAATATCTCCAATATTTCGTGCAAATCAAATTAAGAAAGAATCAATGGAATTGAACATGATTTGGACTAAAATAGCATGAAAAAGATTTGAAAATAATGGCATGGAAAATCAAATATTGCATAATCAATTCAAGGATTCTTTGATCAATTTTTTCAACCCTAATCATTCACAGGTACATATACAAGCTAACCCTATTCAGAAAAGACTCCAAGCTGCACAGAAGAGCCATAAGAAAACTCACACTTTTGCCTAAAAAACTCAAATCTGAAAACCAAGTTCTAGGACGATTCAAGGCCAAATAGTTGTTCCATTAGCTTCCTGAGGCTTCAAGGAAAGCTTTCCAATCAAAATAAATCATCCTAACTCCCTGAATTGGTAACACGATCGCAACCTGTACAGAAAATATTTCATATTCGTGCATCTCAATTCATGCATCTTTTGCAATTTTTAACGTGTGATTTATGTTCATTATGCAATTCTGAAGCTAACTGTGTGGTTTGATTTTGTTTTCGTGCATCATGGAAGGATTCACCATTGTTATCATCTAGGGTTTTCCAAGTTCTAAATTGGGCGTTTCTCATCCCTGTAAAATTAAGACATGTCAATACCATGAATAAAACCAGCAGGCTTGGACGATCAGACTAGGACCCTCGCGCCTAATTTATGCTCAAACATGGCTTAATCGCTATTATTGAATATGGCTTATTTTGAGGGGGTTCAAAACCCCCGCTAACCGTTTTCTATTTTTCAGGAAAAACAAAACCACGAAGAAGATGATGAAGTGGCCATCAGTAATTGGTTGATTCAAATTTTTCGCGCGAAAAGAGCACTAACTCATGTTTTCTTTTATATTGATTATTGGTTATTAGATAAACAAAAGCATGCGAACGGCCTAGTGGTGAAACGTAGCGTTGGTATTCATCAGGACCTGGGTTCGATCCCAGGTCCCTCACCCTTTCCAATATTATTTTTCTACTTATCATCCTATGCAGGTTCAACGCTAAGGGTTCACCATGTTCACAATATCTGGCCATCCACGTGCCTATTGAGATGGATCAAATGGCCACAATCTGAAGCGCACCCTGGACTGCAGTCAACACTTCCACATGCTGGCAAGGAAAGTCAAAAAGGCCTTAAAACCTTGGGCCAGAATTGCTATAATAAGCCCTCCACTTGGGGACAACACCCCCCTCTAGTTTGTTTCTTTTAACCTTTTTTATATTTTTCTTTTCTTTATTTTAATTAATGTCTTTAAAATTATTATTTTCATAATATAAAAAAAAAACACCAAAAAATCAGAAAAGATATAAAAATAATAAATATTTTTATTTTAGTATTTTTGTAAATAAAGTTCATTAATTAACTTAGTTTTTTTTTAATTTAGGTTTTAACCTTAACATTTTTTTAATAAAAATCTAAAATTGGTAGAACTAGGGTTTGCAATAATTTTTATCCTTTTTTTTCCTTCATAATAATTAAATATTCCCTATTATTTATTTTTGTAATTAAATTGCATGTAAATAATTAGATTAAGTTTAGGTTAAAATTTAATTCTTTCTTAATAAACTAAAAAAAAACAATTAGAATTAGGGTTAGCATTTAATTCCAATTAATCTCATTAAATTCTCATAAATACAAAAAACCAAAAAATAATTTCTTTTTCTTTTTAATTTTAATTAATTTAATCATTTAATTTAATTTTGCAAAAAGGGTCCAACGCCCTCGTTCTTAATTCTTATTTAATTCGCGTATTTATTTCTTTTTCTTTTAATATTTATGTATCTCTCCCAAGGCCATGTAATATATCTCTCGCACTTTACTTTTCATTATTTCTTTATTTTTCTGTCAAATCGGGTTCTGGAAATTTTGGCGATGTGGACCCGCGCCTTTTGTAATAGCTTTAGAACTTTACCTTTCTCGCAATTTTTAACTGTTAATCAAGGCATGCAAGAATGAATGGACAAATAAAAACAAACGCATAGATCACCTATAACATGACAAGATAAAATATCCGAATCTGACACACAAATCACACACCACCCCTAGGGTACGCCTCACTGTTGCCTTGCCTCGAAAGGTGATCGTCGAGTAGAGGATGTCTTAGTAAGTCCTCATGATCCGGGAACCTGGCATGAGGGTAGCTTCTAAGGTGTCTTCCCATTGCTCTGGTGATCACCATGTCCCGAACCTCGAATTGACCCGAACACCTCCAACAGTGGTGCTACCTACCTCTCAATGGTGGGATGGCACTACTTTAAAGGACATTTACACAGACGAATTCCTTAGGGTAGGTAGATTCTCGTAGATACTTGCTCTAATTTCAAAACAAATTCAAAATACTTTTCACACCAACACCTTTTTAAAAAGCTTTCGAAAGCAATTTTTCAAACACTCTTGAGGACCGATACAAGAGTCGAACTGGAATTTTCAAAGAAACTTTTTAAACCCACAGTTGAAAAGCAAATAAACCATTTTTGAAAACACAATGAGCAAGTATCTAAGAGCCCATGGATAACCATGGATAGAAAGGGTGCTAACACCTTCCCTTTCTATAATCTACCTCCCGAACCGAGAGCAATCTCTTTAAGGAATTTTTTTGTGCTTTTGTCCTTTCCATTTGGAGAAAATAAAAGATGGTGGCGACTCTTGCTTCCGCGACATTTCGCGAACCAGCGTTAAACAGTCAGTTCCAGATCCACCGATCACAGAACTGGCGACTCTGCTGGGGACTTAAACTTAAAGTGAGGTGTACCTTAGGACTAAGATCATTGTGTTTTCAATTGCTTTCCTTGCTTGCTTTATTATTGTGGGTTGCTTGGGAGTTATATAGATCCTAACCCGGATCTGGGGATACCTTCTTAGAAAGTAGCAACAAGGCTGTGAGGGAACTGTGCGGGGTATACCGACATGGTTGAAACAGTCTGCTACGTTGATGTGGCACTTTGGTGTGTACCGGTAACCCTTGAGTTCAGTCAAGGAGAGTACGGGGCCTCCGCGTGGTGTCATGAAGCATCAACAGACCTTAGGAACCTTAATTGAACAATCTTGGCCTCTTTAGGGTAGTGAGATAACTGACTTTGGTGTAGTCCGAGGTTGGTTGATACTCGATACTACACTCAATTGAGGGTTGCTTTCCTGGAATATTTCGGTCGCTAATTCAGTGGCTAAATCGAAACGATGAACAATGAAAGCAATCCCGTGATATTGGGACCCTTAGAACCCGGTGACTTCTAATAGGACAGGATGAACCCACCAACTTCAAGAGGGTACTACCCAGACCCCATGCTGGCCTTAAACCCTAAGGGCTTGCCTTGTGTGCCTTGTGTGCCTTACATGTTTGTCTTTGTAAATATCTGTGGTGTGTTTAATCATAGCATCATGACATCATCCAGCATCATATGCATTGACTAACCATTTCAGGGGTTCGAATTTTCATCTTTGTTCTTGTTTTGTAGGACATGGAAACTGTTCGTAGAAAGACAATTCAAATCAGTCTTGTAAGGATCCCTCCTCAGCTTAAGGAACTTATATCAAGGATTCCCGAGAACTCTTCATTCAGTGAAAGACATGGAAGACTCATCATCTTGGTCAATACCAACATTGAGGAAGATATGGTAAAGGTTATGTTCCAATTCTTTGACCCTCTGCATCACTGTTTCACCTTCTTGGACTATCAGCTGGTACCTACATTGGAGGAGTTCTCCCGGCTCCTGAAGATCCCTATCCTTGATCAACTGCCCTATAACGGTACGGAAAAGGAACCCAAGCTTGAAGAGATTGCTAAAGCCTTGCACCTACAGTCATCTGACCTCAAGGGACATTGGGAAGTTAGAAGTGGTATCAAAGGGTTCTTAGCCAGGTTTCTGTTTGAAAAGGCCCATGAATGTTGGAACTCCCTTGACCTACAAGCTTTTGAAGAAGTTGTGGCCCTCCTTGTCTATGGTTTGGTGTTGTTCCCTAACCTAGATCAGCTTATTGATGTCAGTGCTGTCCAGATCTTTATGTCCAGGAATCCTATACCTACGTTGCTGGGGGACATCCTCCACTCATGTTACACTCGAACCATGAGAAAAAGAGGTGTCCTTATGTGTTGCACTCCTCTCCCGGGAAGGTGGTTTATTTCGCACCTTCCACAATCAGTTTTGAAGAATGAGCGGGGTTTGAGATGGTCACAACGGTTGATGACTCTTACACATGCAGATATACATTGGTGCCCTCGGTCCAGAGAAGATGTCACTATCATTGATCGTTGTGGAAAGTATCCTAATGTTCCTTTACTTGGAATCAGAGGAGGTATTACTTACAACCCATGCCTGGCTTGGAGACAGTTTGGTTATGCTCGGAGGGATGGTCCTCATGACATGTTAATTCCTGACATAGTTTTTGACTTTGACAACGATATTCAAGGACTTCGCCAGAGATTTATCAGAGCCTGGAGGATGCCAAGTAGGATAGACAGTAAGACACTGGGGCACAGGAACTCCATCCCGTTGGAACCTTATCTCAAGTGGGTACGCGCCTGCTCCCAGAAGTTAGTGATGCCTTATCCTCATATGCTCCCAGTAATCAAAGAACCAGTCTTGGAAGGAGAAGTGTCCTACACTATTCAGCACCCTGATATGCCCACATCCTGGGAAGAGATGCAGAAGAGCTGGATCCAGCTTAAGGAAGAACGGAATTCTCTTGAGACCAGTCTACATGCTAGTGAAAAGAAGGTCTTGGAGCTCACCCGCCTGTTGCACGAGGAGAGGAATCTCAACACTTACATAGCTCCAAAGAGGATGCGCAGTGTATTTTGGGATTGATTTGCTTCTGTATTATTTTGCCCATGAGGCTTTGATGTACTGAATAATTATTTCCTTAATGATAACGGGTGTTCCTTTTTGTCTACAACAAATTTGAACTTTTGAACCCTTGAATGCATTGCATAAACACATATCATTCATCATGTGCATAGCAGGTTTTCCTCTTTTCAGGTTGCTTACAGTTCTTCGCTGTTTATTCCAGTCATCATGAATCCTGACTCGTCATCAACTGAGATGTCCATCAAAGCTCTTCAGGCGCAGAATGCGCAATTTCAGGAATTAATCATGGGTCTGGCCCAAGGCCAAGAGGAGCTGAAGGCTCTGCTCCTGAAGAAGGAAAAGAAGAAGAAGAGAAGAACTGTTCTGTTCAACTCGGGCCGAAGGTTTGGCAATACTCTGCAGAATGAAGAGGCTGGTTCTTCTATTGGCAAGAGTACTCCTCAAGCGGAAAAAGGTCCTAGTCCGGTAGTCTCCGACAACGAGACTGATTTTGATGAAGAGAAATATCCTCGAGCAGAAGACCGTTACAAGCAGTTGGAAGATAGGTTGAATGCTATGGAGATCCAACAGGTACCTGGGCTGGATTTTGGAGATTTGGGTTTGTCTACCGGTGTGATTATTCCTCGTAAATTCAAAGCACCATCTTTCACTAAGTACGACGGGGCGTCTTGTCCCAAGCTACATCTCAGGTCCTATGTTCAGAAGATTCAACCGTATTCAGCGGATAAGAATTTGTGGATCCACTTCTTCTAGGAGAGTCTTTCAGGGACTCATCTCGAATGGTTCTATCAGCTGGATGGGACCAAGGTTCGTAACTGGGAGGAGTTGGCTACTGCTTTCTATAAGCAGTATCAATATAATGCCGACCTTGCCCCTACACGTACCCAACTCCAGGGTATGTCGTTAGGTTCAAGTGAAGGTTTTAAGGAGTACGCTCAGAAGTGGAGGGATCTGGCTGGCAGGGTGCAGCCTCTGTTGACTGATCGGGAGTTGGTAGACATGTTCTTAGGGACCCTATCTGGGCCATTTTTCAACCATCTTATCGGGAATTCGTCTGCAGGGTTCACTGATCTGATTCTGACTGGAGAGAGAATTGAGGCTGGGTTAAAGTCTGGAAAGATTCCGAAGGGTGCATCGTCTAGTTCTGAGAAGAAACCCTTCAAAAAGGAGGCTAGTGCTGTATATGGCTCCCGAAGACAAGAGAATTCTGAGTGCCGCCAATCTGTCAGTGCGGTAATGATTGCTAAGCCTGCTGCCACTCCTCGGTCAACCAATCCTCAAAGGGCTGAAAGACCCCGGAGAGAGTTTACCCGTTTGAACATGACCTTATCGCAGATCTTGCCACAGTTGCTATCCACCAATCTAGTGACTGTTAGAGAGGCACCCAAGGGTGTAAACACTGCTTCCCCCAAGTACAACCTGAATGCCCGCTGTGCGTACCATTCTGATAGCCCGGGGCATTCCACTGATGACTGTTGGGAATTAAGGAATAAGGTGCAAGACCTTATCGACGCGAAGGAGATACAGTTCGAAGCGCCTGAGAGGCCGAATGTGGTGACTGCTCCTATGCCTCAGCATGGGGTAAATGTTGTTGATGAAGAAGTGTATGCTGTTTCTGTGGATGATCTGGCTACTCCTCTGAAGACTGTCAAGAGGAACCTGCTGCTGGCCGGTTTATTTCCAGGTTGCAGTGAGGGTTGCCTGTTCTGTGCTGTTTCCCTATCTGGTTGTCCCTTGCTGAAGTTAGGCATCCAAAGCCTAATGGATAGCAAGGAGATTCTGTTTAAGAAGTCTGCTGTTCAGTTGGTTCCGGTAGAAGAAGTTTCTGTGGTTACCATCTTCAATAATCCAATCAAGGCTCTCCCGAAGAAGCCTGTCCAAATCATGACTGTCGCACCTGTGGTTATTACTGTTCCGGGGCCTCTTCCCTACGTATCTGATAAAGCTGTCCCCTGGCACTATGGGGCAGATTTGTATGTGAACGGAATTAAACAAGAATTCAACACTGGCGCCAGTATCTGCGATATCACTGGCCCAGCCAAGGTTACCCGCAGTGGCAGGCTCTTCTCGCCTGACATTTCACCGCCCGCTGCTCGAAGACCCCTCCTTATAACACCTACAAGTGTACCTGTTCCTGTTGCTGACCAAGTTGTTTCCCCTGCTGCCGAGTCATCCAATGCTCGGGGCAAAGGAGTTGAAGATGAGCCTTCCCGGATGGAGGCACCGATACCTATAAATGCTGAGGCCTCCCAACAAGAAATAGAGGAGATTCTAAAGATTATAAAGAAGAGTGACTTCAATGTTGTGGAACAGCTGGGGCATACGCTCTCCAAGATCTCCATGCTCTCCTTATTGCCATGCTCCGAGGCCCATGCTAAGGCCTTGATCTCATTTCTCAAGACGGCCCATGTGCCACAGGAGACATTTGCAGTCCAGTTCACTGATTGCGTAGCAAATCTAACAGCGGACAATGGCTTAGGTTTCTCATATGCTGACCTGACTGCAAAAGGAAGAGACCACAATGATGCCCTGCATGTCTCTATCGAATGCAGGGGCACTACTCTGGCGCATGTATTAGTGGATACTGGTTCTTCCTTGAATGTTCTACCAAAGAAGGCTTTAGACCGTCTGGATTGTGAAGGCCTGGAATTAAAACCCAGCAACATCATCGTCAGGGCCTTTGACGGTTCAAAAAGGATGGTTCATGGAGAGGTTGACATTCCTATTCGTGTGGGCTCTCAGGTGTTTGACTCTACTTTTTATGTGATGGATATCCGCCCATCGTACTCTTGTCTACTGGGTCGACCTTGGATCCATAAAGCTGGGGCAGTGACCTCTACCTTGCACTAGAAGCTGAAATACCCCGTCAGAGGGAAGATCGTCACTGTGCAAGGAGAGGAAGAGTATATGGTGAGCCATCTGAATTCCTTCAGATACATTGAGATGGATGGGGAGTTTATTGAAACCCCCTTTCAGCATTTCGAGGAGGTGCTTCCAATTTCAGCAGCAGCAGAAACAGCAGTCGAAGAGAATGTTCCGTTGAAGATGGCTTCCCTGAAGGATGCCCGGGCTGTGGTTCAAAAAGGTGACTGTGCTAACTGGGGCAGGCTTCCCGACTTTACACAGAAAACTGACAAATTTGGGCTGGGTTTTACTGTAGAGGGTCAGAAAGCTATGCGGAAGGCGAAGACCAGAAGACCTCCTGTGCTCATCACAAATCCAGGAGTGAATGCTGTTGGGGAGGACAATGAAGTGGATGAAGCAGAATTCAATAGCTGGATCTACCCGACGACCGAAGGCGGATTGACCAATTGGATTGCTAAGGACCATACTCCTGTTACCTTTGTTACACAGTAATAAACTTCTTTGTTTTGTTATTTGTAATAAACAATAAATAAACTCTATGGCCCGGTGTCTTACCCGAGGCACCGTGGTTTCATTTGTGAGGGCATATAAATTTTCATTTCATATATCATAAATGAAAATCTGGGACGTTTTCTCGCATTTCAAATCTTATGCTCCTTTTCTGTCTTTCCTTCCTTTACATATTTTTCAAAAGAGCTGTATTTACACACACTCACTCATACAGGTTCCAATCCACTCTGGATCTCACTGGTAACGACTCTGCTACTGCCAATTATGACTTCGAAAATCCGATCAACTTAGCCGAAGACGAAGGTGAAGATGATTGCGAAGTGCCTGGCGAGCTTGCAAGACTGTTGCTCCAGGAGGAGAGGGCAATTCAACCACATGAAGAGCCAGTGGAAATAATAAACTTGGGTACCGAAGAAGACAGGAAAGAGGTAAAGATTGGTGCCAACCTAGAGCTCAGCGTGAAGCAACGGTTGACTAAGATGCTACATGATTATATGGAGATCTTTGCCTGGTCCTATGAAGACATGCCCGGGTTGGATACCGATATTGTGGTCCATCACTTGCCTACTAAGGAAGACTACCCTCCAGTTAAGCAAAAGGTCCACCGTATGTGTCTAGAGATGTCTGAGAAGATTAAAGCCGAGGTTATGAAACAGTTTGATGTTGGGTTCCTTGCAGTGACTTCGTACCCTCAGTGGGTCGCTAATGTGGTGCCGGTACCAAAGAAAGACGGTAAGGTCAGAATGTGTGTTGATTACAGGGATCTGAACAGGGCCAGCCCCAAGGATGACTTCCCTCTACCTCATATTGATGTCCTTGTGGATAATACAGCTCAGCATAAGGTGTTCTCTTTCATGGATGGTTTTTCAGGTTACAATCAGATCAAGATGGCACCTGAAGACATGGAGAAGACTACCTTTGTTACTCAGTGGGGCACCTTCTGTTACAAGGTCATGCCTTTCGGACTAAAGAATGCTGGGGCAACCTACCAACGTGCCATGGTTGCTTTATTTCATGACATGATCCATCATGAGATAGAAGTGTATGTTGACGACATGATCGCAAGGTCCCAAACTGAGGAAGAGCACCTAGATCATCTGCAGAAATTGTTTGACCGGTTGAAACTATACAAACTGAGGCTGAACCCGAACAAGTGCACCTTCGGGGTAAGATCTGGGAAGTTGCTAGGCTTAGTTGTAAGTGATAAGGGTATTCAAGTGGACCCTGCTAAGGTTAAAGCTATTCAAGAGATGCCAGTTCCCAAGACAGAGAAGGAAGTCAAAGGCTTTTTAGGACGCCTGAATTACATTGCTCGCTTCATCTCACACCTGACTGCTACCTGTGAACCAATCTTCAAGCTGCTGAAGAAAGATCAGGTAGTACGTTGGAATGATGAATGTCAGGCTGCTTTTGACAGAATCAAAGAGTATCTCCAAGAACCACCCATCCTTATGCCACCGGTTGAAGGGAGACCTCTGATATTATACCTGACAGTGCTCGACAACTCAATGGGGTGTGTGCTGGGGCAGCATGACGAGTCTGGCCGAAAAGAGCATGCCATTTATTACCTTAGCAAAAAGTTTACCGACTGTGAGACTCGATACTCACTTCTTGAGAAAACTTGCTGCGCTTTGGTATGGGCTGCTCGCCGGCTGAGACAGTATATGCTGACTCACACTACCTTGTTGATCTCAAAGATGGATCCTATAAAGTACATATTCGAAAAGCCTGCTCGGTCTGGGAGAATAGCAAGATGGCAAATGATCTTGACGGAATACGACATTCAATATACGACCCAGAAAGCCATCAATGGAAGTGTATTGGCAGACCACTTGGCACATCAGGCCGTAGATGACTATCAGTCAATGAACTTCGAGTTTCTGGATGAAAGCATCATGATAGTAACTGATTGTGAAGTACCTTGACCGGATGAAGGACCTGAGGAAGGATCCCGATGGTCTATGCACTTTGACGGAGCCTCCAACGCTTTGGGAAACGGTATCGGCGCTGTAATCATATCACCGCAAGGCACTCATACTCCGCTCACTGCCCGACTATGCTTCAACTGTACCAACAACATGGCGGAATATGAGGCGTGCATCATGGGTCTTCAAGCTGCGATCGACCTAAGGATCAAGTTTCTGAGTGTCTTCGGAGATTCCGCTCTCGTGATCAATCAGATCAAAGGAGAGTGGGATACGAAACACCTGAACCTTATTTCTTACAGATAATGTGTGTTGACCTTGATCCCCCACTTCACGAAGATAACCTTTGACCACTTTCCAAGAGAAGAGAATCAGTTGGCGGACGCGTTAGCTACAATGTCTTCTATGTTCAAAGTCAAATGGGATAATGAGGCTCCCCGGATCATCATCTGGAAACTGGACGAACCGACATATTGTTGTGATCTCGAGACTGAGTTGGTGACTGAGAAGCCTTGGTACCATGAGGTGAAGAGATACTTGGAAGCTCAGGAATACCCTGAAGGTGCCTCGGTCAATGATAAGAAGTTCCTGAGAAGGTTCGCGGCAAAGTTCTTCCTTAGCAACGACATCTTGTACAAGCGAAACCATGATTCAACCTTACTGCGTTGTGTGGATAAAACTGACGCAGACAGGATCATGGAAGAGCTACATGAAGGGACCTTTGGTACACATTCCAGTGGACATACAATGGCAAAGAAGATCCTTCGGGCAGGGTATTACTGGTCCACAATGGAAGCTGACTGCTACCAACATTCCAGGACATGCCATAAGTGCCAGATTTATGCAGACAAGGTGCATGTTCCTCCAGTTCCTCTGAATGTTTTGACTGCGCCTTGGCCATTTGCAATGTGGGGCATAGACATGATCGGTGAGATTAAACCTACGACATCTAATGGGCATCGCTTCATCCTAGTGGCAATTGATTATTTTACAAAGTGGGTCGAAGCAGCATCCTACGCTACGGTAACCAAGACTGTTGTGGCACAGTTCATTCGGCATAATTTGATCTGTCGGTACGGCGTCCCAGAAAGAATCATTACAGACAACGGTACCAATCTGAATAACAAGATGATCACTGAGCTCTGCGAGCAGTTCAAAACACAGCACCACAATTCTTCTCCTTACAGACCGAAGATGAATGGGGCTGTAGAAGCAGCAAATAAGAATATCAAGAAAATCGTGCAGAAGATGACAGTGACTTATAAATATTGGCATGAGATGTTACCGTTCGCTCTACATGGGTACCGTACCTCATCCAGGACGTCAACCGGGGCAACTCCTTTCTCCTTGGTTTATGGTATGGAGGCAGTCTTACCGATAGAAGTGCAAATACCCTCTCTCCGGATAATGAAGGATGCAGATCTGAACGAAGATGATTGGATCCAGACACGACTTGATCAGCTAAATTTAATTGATGAAAAGAGACTTGCTGCTATCTGTCATGGTCAGACGTATCAGAAACGGATGATCAGGGCATTTAACAAAAAGGTCAGACCACAGGAATATCAAGTTGGGGATCTGGTAATCAAACGAATCATCCTCCCTCAGAGTGATCCAAGGGGCAAATGGACCCCTACGTACGAAGGGCCATTTGTGGTTAAACATGTGTTATCAGGAGGAGCCATGATTCTAACCAATATGGATGGTGACGACCTTCCTCACCCCGCCAATGCAGACATAGTAAAAAGATACTACGCATAAAAAAAGACCCGCTAGGCTGACATGCCTAGGCAAAAATTAGGGCTTCCCGGCGAACCAAAAGGGTTCGGGCAAAATGAAGGGATGAAATAAAAAAAAATTTGTACACCCGGCAAGTCGAAAACCTGAAAAGGCGGCTTGGGCAAAAATGGGTATCCCGGTGGACTGAAAACCCGAAAGGGCGGTCCAGGCAAAAGTTAGGGATAAAAGCGCAATACTATGTCTCATTGGATCACTTTGCATCCAGAATCCGGTCTCTGCATCAAGTTCAGACGGCATCGATCAATCGACTTCATCTTCAACCAAGGTCATCAAGTGATGAGACGCTCGGAGTTATAAAGGCAATAGCAGAGTTGAAACCCAGTGGGATCATTCATTTCACACAGCTGTTTTATCTTCTCTTGTACAAAATTTGTATAAACTCTTTTGTTCGGCGGCGTTCTCTTACTAGGACGTCAGCCTCTTGTATATAAACGCCTATTTACAGGCCATTCAAAATCAATACAAATATATCTTTCAGTTAAAATTGCCAATTGTTTTTCCTTTTCTGTTTTGTTTTGCGAAGAACGTCCAAGGTTCAATTTGTGATATATGCATTGACAATAATTCGCTAACTCATAAATATCTGCATACGAAACAAAGGATTAATTACAGGTAACATTAGAAACAGGGGCAATAAAGAGTTGTCTAAGCAATCTAATTGTTCTATCCTCCAAGGTGTCAAGGCAGGTTCAGCTAAAGAACATAACCAGACATCTTAATTTCCCCAGAGAGTGAGCCAGCAAGCAATACACTCTCTCCAAGCTAAGTTATCAAATCTTAAGGAAGTTGGGTATCCTCCAGCAGATATCAGCATTCCCCAGCAGCATATATTCTTAACAAGCATCCCTGGCAGTCTTGGTCTAAAGATTGTTCCCCGACGGTATATCAAACATTCAGTGGAAGTAACTTCCCCGATGCAGTTCAAACTTCCCCAAGAGAGTCCAATCCAGTTTCCCCAGGAAAGTTGGAATCCATCTCCCCAGCAGTAAGCTTATCCCCAGTAGATTCTGGAAGCTTATCCGCGCAGAGCACGAACGCGTCGCCCGTCTCTATTCAAAGAGTTATTTCCTTACCAGGATATAACTGGGTTATCCTCACCCAAAAGCCTTGGAAAGATCGTCGTCGACAAAGTCTTCTTATCCCCAGCGAAGTCTAGCACAACAAGGGTATCCCCGGCAAATTATTATCAACAACTCAGCAAAGTATCTCTCTCCCCATAGAGTATTGCTTCCCAGCAAGATTGTTAGAGTACTTTTCCCCCCGCAGAGTAATCCATTCGCCAAGTTTATTCCCCAATGGAGTCATCTTCTCCTACCGGTATTCTTGCAACTATCATCCCCAGCGGAAGCAATAAATCAAGACTTCAACATCAGCCCAGGAGTGATTTCCCGGCACCCGTCAAGGATTTATCTTCCCAAGACGAAAACATACATTCATAAACATCACATTTTCATTACAGCATGCATATACGCATCATATCTTACAAACCTCATTTATATTGAGAACATCATTGCTTGGTCCATATCATGCATTGCATATGACTGACCTTTACCTTTCAGGAAGGATTCAGTTAAATTCTCAATCATATTTCAAGACCTAGACCGGTTCAGTTAATCGACTCCAAAGATTTCTTATCCAGTCAAAGGCTTTCTCTGGTCCAGTTAAATCGACCCCAAACAGATTTTTCTGATGAAGACCCAGTTGAAGACATTTCAAGACCTAGACCGGTTCAGTTAATCGACTCCAAAGATTTCTTATCCAGTCAAAGGCCTTCTCCGGTCCAGTTAAATCGACCCCAAACAGATTTTTCTGATGAAGACTCAGTAGAAGTTATCCAAGGTTTTCTCAATGATTGATATTGAGATTGTAATCGCCTATGGTTCTCTCCCCGATACTGCGGAGATGATAATTCCATCCAAGGTTTTCTCAATGATTGCTATTGAGATTGTAATCGCCTATGGTTCTCTCCCCGATACTGCGGAGATGATAATTCCATCCAAGGTTTTCTCAATGATTGCTATTGAGATTGTAATCGCCTATGGTTCTCTCCCCGATCCCGCGGAGATGATAATTCCATCCAAGGTTTTCTCAATGATTGCTATTGAGATTGTAATCGCCTATGGTTCTCTCCCCAATACCGCGGAGATGATAAGTCCATCCAAGGTTTTCTCAATGATTGCTATTGAGATTGTAATCGCCTATGGTTCTCTCCCCGATACTGCAGAGATGATAATTCCATCCAAGGTTTTCTCAATGATTGCTATTGAGATTGTAATCGCCTATGGTTCTCTCCCCGATACTGCGGAGATGATAATTCCATCCAAGGTTTTCTCAATGATTGCTATTGAGATTGTAATCGCCTATGGTTCTCTCCCCGATACTGCAGGGATGATAATTCCATCCAAGGTTTTCTCAATGATTGCTATTGAGATTGTAATCGCCTATGGTTCTCTCCCCAATGCTGCGGAGATGTTAATTCCATCCCAGGTTTTCTCAATGATTGCTATTGAGATTGTAATCGCCTATGGTTCTCTCCCCAATGCTGCGGAGATGATAATTCCATCCCAGGTTTTCTCAATGATTGCTATTGAGATTGTAATCGCCTATGGTTCTCTCCCCGATACCGCGGAGATGATAATTCCCACCAAGATTCTCTCAATGTTTGCTGTTGAGGTTGTAGTCGCCTTTGGTTCTCTCCCCGATACTGTGGAGGTAGTAATCATCCCAAGATTTTCTCAACGATTGCTGTTGAGGTTAAAGTCATCCAAGGTTCTCTCACCGTTCCTGTTGAGGTAGTAACCACCCCTGGTTCATTCATCACCTTTTGAAGATCCAGATCCAGCTCCTGTAACCAGTCATGATACATCTACACAAAGAGTTTGAAGACCAGCTCCGGCAACACGTCAGGTACTCATTTTTTCTCTTGCAGGTACGCAAGTTCCCGCTAAGGAATCTCTTATGCGATTGACATCCAGATGGCATCTATAAGCCCATCACCCTATCCATCAATCTCCAAATGGCATCTATAAGCCCATTCCACCATCACACTGCTACTATGTGAGCGCAAATTTCTGGGCACTCTAGTGTTCAATCACCTTCCACCCTCAGATTACGAAAGGCACGTCAGCCAATCTGCATCCTCAGGTCTAAGAAGATTGAACAGGGGCAACTGTTGTACCCCAAAATTTGCCCTCCCATATTCTTCAAGAAATTGCCAAGTCAAGCTTCAAAATTCCCCAAAGGTTGCACAGTGTAAGGGCTTCCTAACAGTCAAAATTAGGGTTTTGGTTCTGACAAAGTAAATGAAGTTTCCAAGGGTCCAATCAAGTCCCACATGCCTACAAATATGGTCAAGCATCCTCATATCAAGTTTCAAGACTTTCAGCACAAAATTGCACAGTCAAAAACCCTAATTGCACTACAGTCAACTGTAGGGGCAAAATGGTCATTTGACAGTCAAAAGTCCAAATTTTTGGTCAACATCTCATTTTGAAGCCACAAACATCATTTGATCAATGCTTGATCATGATTCTCAAAGCTTGGCTCAAAAATCATCAAGATGCAAAAGTTTCCATATTTGGACAATTGAAAAGTCAACTGTAAATTGACCAGGGCATAACTTTCACATGGATTATCAGAAAAATTCCATCCAAAGCTCATTTTGAAGAGAATGACATTTCCTACAACTCCTCTTCACACTTCAAGTCCAAGAAATGCTCTCACAAAAGTTATCAATTTCAACATTATAGGTCATTTTCAAAAGTCAACAAAAAGGGACTTTAAGTCAAAGGCCATAACTTGAGATTGGTAAATCAAAATGACATGGGACCAAATACATTGGTTAGAAGACTCAAAGAACTTTCCAAAATATCCAAGAACATGAGCAAAGCTTAAAAATTGAGCAAGTTATGCCTTGTGGAAGTTGGGAAATATTTGGATATTTTGAAAAGTCAACATTGATTCAAATGACCTAAAATTGCTAATGGGCCTCTTTTTCTTCCACAATTCATTATCCAAGGCATGTGCACGACCATTTGGCCCAAAGGGAGGTTTTTCTTCATTTTTTATTTATTTATTAGGATTTTTATTACTAATAATTCATTTAATTAATTAAAATACATGAAAAATACTAAACCTAGGTTTTTCAATCTTTTTATGCATATAATATCTCCAATATTTCGTGCAAATCAAATTAAGAAAGAATCAATGGAATTGAACATGATTTGGACTAAAATAGCATGAAAAAGATTTGAAAATAATGGCATGGAAAATCAAATATTGCATAATCAATTCAAGGATTCTTTGATCAATTTTTTCAACCCTAATCATTCACAGGTACATATACAAGCTAACCCTATTCAGAAAAGACTCCAAGTTGCGCAGAAGAGCCATAAGAAAACTCACACTTTTGCCTAAAAAACTCAAATATGAAAACCAAGTTCTAGGACGATTCAAGGCCAAATAGTTGTTCCATTAGCTTCCTGAGGCTTCAAGGAAAGCTTTCCAATCAAAATCAATCATCCTAACTCCCTGAATTGGTAACACGATCGCAACTTTTACATAAAATATTTCATATTCGTGCATCTCAATTCATGCATCTTTTGCAATTTTTAACGTGTGATTTATGTTCATTATGCAATTCTGAAGCTAACTGTGTGGTTTGATTTTGTTTTCGTGCATCATGGAAGGATTCACCATTGTTATCATCTAGGGTTTTCCAAGTTCTAAATTGGGCGTTTCTCATCCCTGTAAAATTAAGACATGTCAATACCATGAATAAAACCAGCAGGCTTGGACGATCAGACTAGGACCCTCGCGCCTAATTTATGCTCAAAGATGGCTTAATCGCTATTATTGAATATGGCTTATTTTGAGGGGGTTCAAAACCCCCGCTAACCGTTTTCTATTTTTCAGGAAAAACAAAACCACGAAGAAGATGATGAAGTGGCCATCAGTAATTGGTTGATTCAAATTTTTCGCGCGAAAAGAGCACTAACTCATGTTTTCTTTTATATTGATTATTGGTTATTAGATAAACAAAAGCATGCGAACGGCCTAGTGGTGAAACGTAGCATTGGTATTCATCAGGACCTGGGTTCGATCCCAGGTCCCTCACCCTTTCCAATATTATTTTTCTACTTATCATCCTATGCAGGTTCAACGCTAAGGGTTCACCATGTTCACAATATCTGGCCATCCACGTGCCTATTGAGATGGATCAAATGGCCACAATCTGAAGCGCACCCTGGACTGCAGTCAACACTTCCACATGCTGGAAAGGAAAGTCAAAAAGGCCTTAAAACCTTGGGCCAGAATTGCTACAATAAGCCCTCCACTTGGGGACAGCACCCCCCTCTAGTTTGTTTCTTTTAACCTTTTTTATATTTTTCTTTTCTTTATTTTAATTAATGTCTTTTAAATTATTATTTTCATAATATAAAAAAAAAACACCAAAAAATCAGAAAAGATATAAAAATAATAAATATTTTTATTTTAGTATTTTTGTAAATAAAGTTCATTAATTAACTTATTTTTTTTTAATTTAGGTTTTAACCTTAACATTTTTTTTAATAAAAATCTAAAATTGGTAGAACTAGGGTTTGCAATAATTTTTATCCTTTTTTTTTCTTTCATAATAATTAAATATTCCCTATTATTTATTTTTGTAATTAAATTGCATGTAAATAATTAGATTAAGTTTAGGTTAAAATTTAATTCTTTCTTAATAAACTAAAAAAAACAATTAGAATTAGGGTTAGCATTTAATTCCAATTAATCTCATTAAATTCTCATAAATACAAAAAACCAAAAAATAATTTCTTTTTCTTTTTAATTTTAATTAATTTAATCATTTAATTTAATTTTGCAAAAAGGGTCCAACGCCCTCGTTCTTAATTCTTATTTAATTCGCGTATTTATTTCTTTTTCTTTTAATATTTATGTATCTCTCCCAAGGCCATGTAATATATCTCTCGCACTTTACTTTTCATTATTTCTTTATTTTTCTGTCAAATCGGGTTCTGGAAATTTTGGCGATGTGGACCCGCGCCTTTTGTAATAGCTTTAGAACTTTACCTTTCTCGCAATTTTTAACTGTTAATCAAGGCATGCAAGAATGAATGGATAAATAAAAACAAACGCGTAGATCACCTATAACATGACAAGATAAAATATCCGAATCTGACACACAAATCATACACCACCCCTAGGGTACGCCTCACTGTTGCCTTGCCTCGAAAGGTGATCGTCGAGTAGAGGATGTCTTAGTAAGTCCTCATGATCCGGGAACCTGGCATGAGGGTAGCTTCTAAGGTGTCTTCCCATTGCTCTGGTGATCACCATGTCCCGAACCTCGAATTGACCCGAACACCTCCAACGGTGGTGCTACCTACCTCTCAATGGTGGGATGGCACTACTTTAAAGGACATTTACACAGACGAATTCCTTAGGGTAGGTAGATTCTCGTAGATACTTGCTCTAATTTCAAAACAAATTCAAAATACTTTTCACACCAACACCTTTTCAAAAAGCTTTTGAAAGCAATTTTTCAAACAATCTTGAGGACCGATACAAGAGTCGAACTGGAATTTTCAAAGAAACTTTTTAAACCCACAGTTGAAAAGCAAACAAACCATTTTTGAAAACACAATGAGCAAGTATCTAAGAGCCCATGGATAACCATGGATAGAAAGGGTGCTAACACCTTCCCTTTCTATAATCTACCTCCCGAACCGAGAGCAATCTCTTTAAGGAATTTTTCTGTGCTTTTGTCCTTTCCATTTGGAGAAAATAAAAGAAGGTGGCGACTCTTGCTTCCGCGACATTTCGCGAACCAGCGTTAAACAGTCAGTTCCAGATCCACCGATCACAGGGTCCAACGCTCAGTCGAAGACTTGCAGACCAAAGCTTGATCGAAGGGTTCCAAACTCCAAATCGAAGCTTACTAATCAGAGCCTGATCGAAGAGTACCAAATTCCCAAATCGAAGACTGGTGAACCAAAACCTGATCAAAGAGTTCCAAATGCCCAATCGAAGACTGGTGAACCAAGCCTGATCGAAGGATTTTGGATGCCCAATCAAAGACTTTTCCCAGATGCCAATCGAAAGGCATTTTGTTCATCTTCAAAAAACTTTATTTTTCTTAGGCAAGGGTTTATGACCAACCATGTAAGGGAAGACCTTTGAAAACATGAGAGGGCAAATTTTAGGGTACAACAGTTGCCCCTGTTCAATTTTCTTAAACCTGAGGATGTAGATTGGCTTGCGTGCCTTTCGTTATCCGAAGGTGGAAGATGATTGAACACTAGAGTACCCAGAAATTTGCACTCGCATGGTGTAGTACCAGCATTGTGATGTCGGGAATGGGCTTACAGATGCCATTTGGAGATTGTTGGTAGGAGGATGGGCTTATAGATGCCATCTGCAGGAGTGTCGATCGCATAAGAGATTCCTTAGCGAGAACTTGCATACCTGAGAAAGAAAGATGGTCTTCATGGCTTGTTACAGGTGTTAATCGTCAATCTCTTTGTGTGGATGGTTTTCCTGGCTTGTTACATGTATCAGTCGTCCACAGATAGTTTTCCTGGCTTGTTACAGGTATCAGTCGTCCACAAATAGTTTTCCTGGCTTGTTACAGGTATTCATCTGGAACTTAAAAAGGTTGGCCGATGAGATAGTTGTCCTGGCTGGTTTCAGTTATTTAATCTTCAATCAGTCATTCACAGATAGTTTTCCTGGCTTGTTACAGGTATTAATCTGGAACTTAAAAAGGTTGGCCGATGAGATAGTTGTCTTGGCTGGTTTCAGGTATTTAATCTTCAATCAGTCGTTCACAGATAGTTTTCCTGGCTTGTTACAGGTATTAATCTGGAACTTAAAAGATTGGTCAAAGAGATAGCTGTCCTGGCTGGTTTCAGTTATTAATCTCTGACCTGAGAAAGAAAGATGGTCTTCCTGGCTTGTTACACGTGTTAACCTTCGATCTCTTCATGTAGATAATTTTCCTGGCTTGTTACAAGTATTAATCTACAATCAGTCGTCCACATATATTTTCCTGGCTTACTACAGGTATTAAACTGGGACCTGAAAAGGTTGATGGTAGCCATCTTTTGATTGAACTTCTCCTAAAAAAAGGTAAACGTTAGTTGTATGCAATGTCATGATGTATGAAATGCATGATGTCATGATGTTCTCAAAAATAAATGAGATTGTGTCATATGCACTTCATCATGTATGTAAATAGGAGGTAAGAAATGTGAAATGTTTATGAATGTATTTTCGTCTTGGAAAATAAATCCTTGACAAATGCCGGGGAGTTTGTTAAATCCTGGACTGCTGTTGAAGAGTACGTGTGTCTTCAAACTTTTCTTAGGATGTTTCTGATGGGGATGACGAACGAAGATGGTTGTGAGAATAAACCTGTGGGAGAAGATAACTCCGTTGGGGAATAAACATGGTGAAGAGATTACTCTGCGGGGAATTACTCTGTGGGGAAGAGATACTTCGCTGAGATTTCAATGATAAACTCCACTGGGGATTCCCTTGATAAGCTCTGTTGGGGATTTTGATGATGAACTCCGCTGGGGATAGAAAGAACTTCGTTGGGGATGATCTTTCAGTTGCAACTTGTTGAGGATAACCCGGTTAGACTCTTGTGAGGATAACCTCTGAACTTAGCTGGGGAGACTTATTTGTACTCTGCAGGGGATAAGCTTCCTGAATCTACTAGGGAAGATGATTCAACTCCATTGGGGAAACTTTTTTTAGACTGCACTGGGGAAATGGCTCCACTGGGGGTATCTTGCATTCTGCCGGGGAACATTCTTATATTCCGTTGAGGAATATTAAGACTGACAGGGATACTCTTATGCTTGATGGGGAGTATCCTTATACTCCGTTGGGGAATATTAAGACCTTCTGGGGATGCCCAACTTTTTTAGGGCTGATGGTAGACCAACTCTGCTTGGGGAGAGTATTGCTGATTTGTACATAGCTGCAAGTCTCAGCCGGGAGAGCCACCATTACTGCCTTATTCTGCGGGGAGTGAAGGTATCTTGGTCATATTCTTCAGCTGAACTTACCTTGGTCCTTTGGTGGACAGAGCAACTATACAACTTGGACAATTCTTATTGCCCATACTTATGATGTCACCCGTAATTAGTCCTTTGTTTCGCATGTAAATATTTACGAGCAGCAATTAATGTCAACTGCATATATCAAAAATGACATTGGACGTTCTTTGCAAAACAAAACAGATAAAGGAAAAACAGTTCGAAATTTGTCTGAAAATGAATTTGTATTGATTTTGAAGTTTGCCTGTAAATAAGCGCTTTTGTACAAGAGGTTGACGTCCTAGTAAGAGAACGCCGCCGAGAAAATAGGATTTATACAATTTGTAAAAAGAAAACAAAACAGCTATGTGAATAGTCCCACTGGGTTCCAACTCCGCTATTGCCTTTATATCTTCAAGTGTCTCATCACTTTGCTGCTTAGTTGGAGATGAATCTGATTAATTGGTGCCGTCTGAGCCTGATAGTTGATACCGAAGTCTAGATGCAGGGTGATCCAATGAGACATAGTGTTACGCTTATCCCTAACTTTTTCCTGGACCGCCCTTTCGGGTTTTCAGTCCACCGGGATACCCATTTTTGCCCAAGCCGCCTTTTCAGGTTTTCGACTTGCCGGGTGTACAGATTTTTTTTATTTTTATTCCTTATTTTTCCCGAACCCTTTTGGTTCGCCGGGAAGACCTTATTTTTGCCTAGGCCAGTCAACCTAGTGGGTCTTTGATTATGTGTAGTATCTTTTTACTATGTCTGCATTGACGGGGTGAGGAAGGTCGTCACCATCCATGGTGGTTAGAATCATCGCTCCTCCTGAGAAGATGTTCTTAACCATAAATGGCCCTTCGTAAGTAGGGGTCCATTTTCCCCTGGGATCACCTGGAGGTAGAATAATGCGCTTGATTACCAGGTTCCCGACTTGATACTCTTGTCGTCTGACTTTCTTGTTAAATGCCTTGATCATCCGTTTTTGGTACGTTTGACCATGACAAATAACAGTGAGTCTCTTTTCGTTGATTAGGTTCAATTGATCAAGTCTGGTCTGGATCCAGTCGTCTTTGCTCAAACCTGCATCCTTCATGATCCGAAGAGAGGGTATCTGAACTTCAATGGGCAAGACTGCCTCCATGCCATAAACCAAGGAAAAGGGTGTTGCCCCTGTTGACGTCCGTGCTGAGGTACGGTACCCATGAAGAGCAAATGGTAACATCTCGTACCAGTCTTTATAGGTCACTGTCATCTTCTGCACAATCTTCTTAATGTTCTTATTTGCCGCTTCGACAGCCCCATTCATCTTCGGTCGGTAGGGAGAAGAGTTGTGGTGTTGTATCTTGAATTGCTCGCAGAGCTCAGTGATCATCTTGTTGTTAAGATTGGTACCATTATCCGTAATGATCCTCTCTGGTACGCCGTATCGACAGATCAGGTTGTGCCGAATGAACCGTGCCACGATGTTCTTGGTTACCGTAGCAAAGGAAGCTGCTTCAACCCACTTCGTAAAGTAATCAATTGCTACCAGGATGAAACGATACCCGTTGGATGCCGTAGGTCTGATCTCGCTGATCATATTAATGCCCCACATTGCAAAAGGCCAAGGTGCTGTCAAGACATTCAAAGGAACTAGAGGAATGTGCACCTTATCAGCATAGACCTGGCATTTGTGACATGTCCGAGAATGCTGATAACAGTCGGCTTCCATTGTGGACCAGTAATATCCTGCCCGAAGGATTTTCTTTGCCATGGTATGTCCACTGGAATGAGTTCCGAAGGTACCTTCATGCAGCTTTTCCATGATCCTTTTTGCTTCAATCTTATCCACACAACGCAGTAAGGTTGAATCATGGTTACGTTTGTAAAGAATGCCATTGCTGATGAAGAACTTTGCCGCAAACCTTCTCATAAACTTCTTGTCATTAACAGATGCACCCTCAGGGTATTCTTGAGTTTCAAGGTACCTCTTCACTTCATGATACCAAGGTTTTTCAGTTACTTCTTCGGTCTCAAGATCACAGCAATGTGCAGGTTCATCCAATTTCCAAATAATGATCCAGGGAGCCTCGTTGTCCCACTTGACTTTGAACATAGAAGACATCATAGCTAACGCATCCACCAACTGATTCTCCTCTCTTGGGAAGTGTTCAAAGGTTATTTCCTCGAAGTGGGGAAGAAACGTCAACACATACTCCTTGTAAGGAATAAGATTTGGGTGTTTCGTATCCCACTCGCCTTTGATCTGACTGATCACGAGAGCGGAATCTCTGAAGACACTCAGAAACTTAATTCTTAGGTCAATTGCTGCTCGAAGACCCATGATGCATGCTTCATACTCCGCCATATTGTTGGTGCAGTTGAAACATAGTCGGGCGGTAAGTGGAGTATGTGAGCCTTTAGGAGATATGATCACAGTGCCAATGCCATTACCCAAAGCGTTGGAAGCTCCATCAAAATGCATAGACCATCGGGATCCTTCCTCAGGTCCTTCATCCGGTCCAGGTGGTTCACAATCAGTTATCAACATGATATTCTCGTCCGGGAATTCAAAGTTCATAGACTGGTAATCACCCACTACCTGATGTGCCAAATGGTCCACCAATACACTTCCCTTGATTTATTTTTGAGTTGTGTACTGGATGTCATACTCAGTCAAGATCATCTTCCATCTTGCTATTCTTCCGGACAAAGCAGGCTTTTCGAAGATATACTTGATTGGATCCATCTTTGAAATCAGTAGAGTAGTGTGAGTCAACATATACTGTCTTAGCCGACGAGCAGCCCATGCCAAAGCGCAGCAAGTTTTATCAAGCAGTGAGTATCGGGTCTCACAGTTGGTAAACTTTTTGCTAAGGTAATAAATAGCATGCTCTTTTCGGCCAGACTCGTCATGCTGCCCCAGCACACACCCCATTGAGTTGTCAAGTATAAAATCAAAGGTCTCCCTTCAACTGGTGGCATAAGAATAGGTGGCTCCTGGAGATACTCTTTGATTCTTTCGAAAGAGGCCTAACATTCATCGTTCCAACGTACCACTTGATCTTTCTTCAGTAGCTCGAAGATTGGCTCACATGTAGCAGTTAGGTGCGAGATGAATCAAGCAATGTAGTTCAATCGTCCTAGAAAGCCTCTGACCTCTTTCTCTGTCTTGGGAGCTGGCATCTCTTGTATAGCTTTCACCTTGGCAGGGTCCACTTGAATACCTTTGTCGCTCACGATGAAACCTAGCAGTTTGCCGGACCTCACCCCGAAGGTGCACTTGTTCGGGTTCAACCTCAGTTTGTAAAACTTCAATCGGTCAAACAGCTTCTGTAGATGGTCAAGGTGTTCCTCCTCAGTTTGGGACCTTGCAATCATATCATCGACGTATACTTCAATCTCATGATGGATCATGTCATGAAACAAAGCAACCATGGCACGCTGATATGTTACCCCATCATTTTTCAACCCAAAAGGCATGACCTTGTACAAAAGGTACCCCACTGAGTAACAAAAGTGGTCTTCTCCATGTCTTCAGGAGCCATCTTGATTTGATTATAATCGGAGAAACCATCCATAAAGGAGAATACCTTGTGCTAAGCAGTATTGTCAACCAGAACGTCGATGTGAGGCAGAGGGAAGTCATCCTTAGGGCTTGCCCTGTTCAAATCCCTGTAATCAACACACATTATGACCTTACCGTCTTTCTTCGGCACTGGAACCACATTGGCGACCCACTGAGGGTAAGAAGTTACTGCTAGAAAACAGGCGTCAAACTGTTTCATAACTTCGGCCTTGATTTTCTCGGACATCTCTGGGCGCATACGGAGAACCTTCTGTTTTACGGGAGAGCAGTCTTCCTTGGTAGGCAGGCGATGAACCACAATGTCGGTATCCAACCCAGCCATATCTTCGTAAGACCAGGCAAAGATTTCCACGTAGTCATGCAGCATCTGAATCAACCGTTGTTTCACACTAAGCTCCAGATTTGCACCGATCTTGACTTCCTTTTTATCTGTCTCAGTACCTAGATTCACTGTTTCCACTAGCTCTTCATGTGGCTGAATGGCCCTCTCTTCCTGGAGTAGCAGTCTTGCAAGTTCACCAGGCACTTCGCAATCATCTTCACCTTCGTCTTCGGCTAAGTTGATCGGATTTTCGAAGTCATAACTGCCAGTAGCAGAGTCGTTACCAGTGAGATCCAGAGTCGATTGAGACCTGTATATGTGAGTGTGTGTGTAAAATAGCTATTTTACAATATGTAATAAAGAAAAACAAAGAGCGCAAGATTTGAAATGCAAAAGACGTCTAATGCTTTTATTAATGATATATGAAAATGGAACACAAAAGCCCTCACAAATGAAGCCACGGTTCCCCGGGTAAGACACCGGGCCATATAGTTTCACAATATTGTCTGTTACAAATTCAAAATAAAGAGTTCATTACTGAGTAACAAAAGTAATAGGGATGAAGTCTTTTGTTGTCCAGTTGCTTGGTCCATCGTTGGTCGTAGGGTAGATCCAGCTGTCGAATTCAGATTCCTCCACGTCATCTTCAATGGCATTTACTCCCGGGTTGCTGATGAACACATGAGGTCTTCCAATACTTGCACCACGAACAACCCTTTGAGCTTCTGCAGTGAAACCCAAACCAAACTTGTTAGTCTTCTGAGTGAAATCAGGAAGTCGGCCCCAGTTTGCATACTCACCCTTCTCAATAACAGCCCGGGCATCCTTTAAGGAAGCCATCTTCAAAGGAGAATCTTCAACCACAGTCTCAGCTGATGCCAGTGTCTGAGGAACCTCTTCAAAGTGTTGAAACGGGGTCTCAATGAACTCCCCATCCATCTCTACGTATCTGAAAGAGTTGAGGTGGCTGACCAAGTACTCTTCCTCCCCCTGTACTATCATAATCTTCCCTCTGACCGGGTACTTAAGCTTCTGATGGAGTGTTGAGGTCACAGCTCCAACTTTATGGATCCATGGACGACCCAACAAACAAGAGTAGGATGGTCGAATGTCCATCACGTAGAATGTAGAATTGAAGACCTGAGAACCAACTTTGATTGGAATATCCACCTCACCATGCACCATCCTTTTAGACCCATCAAAGGCCCGGACAACAATGTTACTTGGCTTTAGCTCCAACCCTTCGCAATCCAACCTGTCTAGAGCTTTCTTGGGCAAGATGTTCAATGAGGAGCCAATGTCAACCAACACATGTGCAAGAGTAGTGCCCCTGCATTCAATGGAGACGTGCAGGGCATCATTGTGGTTCTTCCCTTTAGCAGTCAGATCAGCGTCGGAGAAACCCAAACCATTATCAACAGTTAAATTGACCACACAATCGGTAAACTGATCAGCTGATGTCTCTTGTGGCACGTGGGCCGTCTTCAGGAAGGTAATCAGAGCCTTGGCATGGGCCTCTGAACACAACAACAATGATAATATAGAAATCTTGGATGGGGTTTGCCCCAGCTGCTCAACTACATTATAATCACTCTTCTTAATGATCTTCAGAATCTCTTCCATCTCTTGTTTGGAAGCTTCAACATTGGTTGTCTTTGGCGCCTCCGTCTGGGCAGGCATATCAGTGGTGATCCCTTTGCCCCGAGCGTTAGATGACTCAGCAACAGGGGTAGGAATAGGAACTTGATCAGGAATGGCGTTAGGCACACTTGCAGGTGTGATGACAACAGGTCTTCGGGCAGTTGGTGGAGCAATATCGGGTGAGAAAAGTCTACCACTGCGGGTTACTTTAGCAGGCCCGGTAATGTTGTTGATGCCGGTATCAACATCAAACTCTTGCTTGACTCCAAGAACATAAACATCTGCCCCATAGTGCCAAGGGACAGCTTTGTCAGAGGTGTAGGGAATATGCCCCAGAACAGTGATGATTATGGTGCAATCTTCTGAACAGGCGTAATTCTGACAGGCTTCCTCGAGGGAGCCTTGGGAGAATTGTTGAAAACGGTAATAATGGAAACTTCTTCAGTAGGGGTGGCAGGAACAACAATCTTCTCAAACAGGATCTCCTTGTTATCCATCAGGTTTTGGATGCCTGACTTCAAAGATGGGCAACCAGTAGGCAAAACAGAACACAGATGGCAACCTTCACCACAACTCGGAAATAAACTGGCTAACAACAGGTTCTTCTTGACAGTCATTAGAGGGGTAACAACATCATCCACAGAAACAACAAACAAGTCTTCCTCTACAGCATTTACTCCATGTTTGGGCATGGGAGCAGTCACAACATTAGGCCTCTCGGGCGCCTCAAACTCAATCTCCTTTGCATCGATTAGGTCTTGAACCTTGTTCTTCAAAGCCCAACAATCATCCGTATTATGCCCCGGGCTATCAGAGTGATAAGCGCAACGGGCGTTGGGGTTATACTTTAGTGACGTTGTGTTTAAGATCTTCGGAGCTTCTTTTATAGTCACCAGATTGGTCGTCAGTAAATGTGGCAATATCTGAGACAAGGTCATGCTGAGATGAGTGAATTGCCTTCGAGGTCTCTCTCCCCGTTGTTGGTTGTGATGCTGAGGAGCACCAGCAGGTTTTGAAATAACAACCGCGTTGACAGCTTGGCGGTGTTCTGGTCTATTCTGTCTTCTTGAACCGTAGACAACATTGGATTCTTTCTTGAACGGCTTCTTCTCGGTGCCCGAGGAGGCACCTTTCTGTATCTTCCCAGCCTTGATACCAGCTTCAATCCTCTCACCAGTCAAGATAAGGTCTGTAAACCCGACTGAAGAGCTTCCAATCAAATGGTTAAAGAATGGACCAGACAGGGTCCCCAAAAACATATCAACAAGTTCACGTTCAGCTAAAGGAGGTTGCACCCTTCCGGCAAGGTCTCTCCATTTTTGAGCATACTCTTTAAATCCTTCTCCCGTCCCTATTGAAATACCCTGGAGTTGGGTACGCGTGGAAGCAAGGTCGGAGTTATATTGGTATTGCTTATAGAACGCAGTAGCCAAATCTTCCCAGCTACGGATACTGGCTCCATCCAGCTGATAGAACCACTCAAGCTGAGTCCCTGAGAGACTGTCTTGAAAGAAGTGGATCCACAAGTTCTTATCAGCAGTGTAAGGTTGGATCTTCCTTACATATGACCGGAGATGCAGCTTTGGACAGGAAGCTCCGTCATACTTGGCAAAGGCAGGTGCCTTGAACTTATGGGGAATCACCACCCCAGAGGATAGACCTAGATCTCTGAAGTCCAGACCGGGCACCTTCTGTATTTCCATGGCGCTCAAACGGTCCTCCAGCTGTTTATACTTATCCTCAGCAGGAGGATACTGTTCTTCATCATAGTCCGTCTTGTTGTCGGAGACCATAGGGCTAGGAGCCCTCCTTTCTTGTGGACTATCTTTCCCCCCAGATGAGGTGGCCAGATCAACTTCGTTTTGCAGCCCGTTTCCAAACCTGCGTCCAGTGTTGAACATGACGGTCCTCTTCTTCTTCTTCTTCCTCTCTTTCAGAATCAGGGTCTTCAAGTCCTATTGACCCTTTGCTAGGCTCATGACTAACTCTTGAAACTGGGCATTCTGGGCCTGGAGGGCCTTGATAGCTTGCTCAGTGGAAGGTTCAGTAGACATGATGATTGCTGAAATAAACAGCGAAGAAGATAAGAGACCTGTAAAAGGATACCTGTTATTCATATGATGGATGATATGCTATTTATGTAATGCATTCTAGGGTTTAAACATTCAAATTTGTTGCAGACAAAAAAAAAAGAACACACGTCATATTAAGAAGAAATTTAGTACATAAGTGCCCCATGGGCGAAATATTACAAAATTCTTAATGTAAAAAGACATTGCGCATCCTTTTTGGAGCGATGTAAGTGTTGAGGGTCTCCTCCTCGTGAAGTCGGTGGGTAAGCTCCAAAACCCTCTTCTCGCTGGCATAGAAGTTGGCTTCAAAAGTATTCCGTTCTTCCTTGAGTTGGATCCAACTCTTTTGCATTTCTTCCCAAGATGTTGGCATGTCAGGATGTAAGATGGTGTATGGAACCTCTCCTTCCATAACAGGCTCTTTGATCAAGGGGAGAATGTGGGGGTAAGGCATCATAAGACTCTGGGCGCGGGTTCGTACCCACCTGAGGTAAGGCTCAAGGGGGATGGAGTTCTTGTGTCCCAGTGTCTTACTGTCCACTTTGTTAGGCATCCTCCAAGCTCTGATGAACCTTTGTCGAAGTCTTTGTGTATCATTGTCGAATTCAAAAACTAGATCAGGAATCAGCATGTCATGAGGGCCATCCCTCCGAGCATATCCAAATTGTCTCAAAGCTAGACAAGGGTTGTAGGTAATGCCTCCACTAATTCCGAGTAATGGAACATTAGGAAATTCTCTGCAACGGTCAATGATGGTGACATTTTCTCTGGACCGAGAACACCAATGTATATCCGAATGTGTGAGGGTCATTAATCGTTGTGACCACCTTAAACCCTGCTCATTCTTCAAAACTGACTGTGGAAGGTGAGAAATAAACCACCTTGCTAGGAGAGGAGTACAGCACATGATAACACCTCTTTTCCTCATTGTTCGTGTGTAAAATAAGTGGAGGATGTCCCCAAGCAATGTAGGTATGGGATTCCTGGATATGAAAATCTTGACAACATTCACATCTATAAGTTGATCAGGATTTGGGAACAAAACCAGCCCATAGATAAGGAGTGCCACAATCTCTTCAAAAGCTTGTAGATCAAGAGAATTCCAGCATTCTCGTTCCTTCTCAAACAGAAACTTTTCCAAGAATCCCTTGACACCACTTCTGGCTTCCCAATGCCCCTTGATGTCGGATGGTTGCAAGCGTAATGCTTGAGAAATATCTTCAAGTCTTGGTTCCTTTTCCGTACCGTTGTAGGGTAGTTGACTCAGAATAGGAATTCTCAGGAGTTGAGAAAATTCCTCCAAAGTAGGCACCAATTGATAATCAGGGAATGTGAAACAGTGGTGTAGAGGGTCAAAGAATTGGAAGAGAACCTTCATCATGTCTTCTTCAAGGTTGGTGTTGACCAAGCTGAGGAGTCTACCATGTCTTTCACCTAAGAGAGAGTTCTCGGGAATCATGGATGTAAGCTCCTTGAGTTGAGGAGGGATCCTCACAAGGTTGACTTGAATTGTTTTCCTGCGGAGAGGCTCCATGTCCTGCAAAACAAGAACAAAGATGAAGATCTAAACCCTTGAAATGGTTAGTAGATGCATATGCTGCTTTATGATGTTCATGATGTATGCATAAACACATGTACAAGCAAGTCACCAAAAACCCTAGTTTCAGGCTTGCATGAGGTTTCATAGGTAAGTACCCTCTTGAGTGTAGTTGGCTCAAAACCTGTCCTAAGTAGTAACTGGGTTCTAAGGAGCTCAATATCATTGGATTGTTTTATATGTTCATCGTTTTGGTTTAGCCACTTAACTAGCGACCAAAATATTCCAAGAAAACAATCCTCAATGAGTGTAGTATCGAGTATCTACCAACTTCGGACTGTACCAAAGCCGGTCATCTCACTACCCCTAATAAAGGCCAAGATGGTCAAGTAAGGTTCTAGGTCATTAGTGCTTAGTGACATCACTCAGTGGCCCCGTACTCTCCTAGACTTAACTCAAGGGTTACCGGTACTCACAAATATGTCGCACTAATATAGCTATTGCTTCAACCGTGTCGGTATACCCCGCACAGTTTCCACAACGTATTGCTATCTATGAATGTTTCCCAAACCCGGGTTAGGATTTATATAACTCCAATACAAGCCCACAATTAAAAGCATACAAAGCAATACAATTGAAAACACAAGTGATCTAATCCTAAGGTACACCTCACTTATTAATCTCCCCAGCAGAGTCGCCAGTTCTGTGATCGGTGGGAATAGAACTGACTGTTTTTGGAATGCTGGTTCGCGTTTGCGTTTCGCAAAATGTTGTGGTAAGCAAGAGTCTCCACCGTCTTTTATTTTATCCAACAAGGAAAGGACAAAAGCACAGAAAAATTCCTTTTCGAGATGTTTCTCGGGTTCGGGAGGTAGATTATAGAAAGGGAAGGTGTTAACACCCTTTCTATCCGTAGTTATCCACGGGCTTTTAGGTACTTGCTCAAAGTGTTTTCAAAATTGCTTTTCTTTGTGTTTGTGGGTTTTGAAAAGAGTTTTCGTTTTTTTGAAGAGAGTGTAAGTGCGAAAAGTTTGTTTTTGTTTTCAAAAAGAACAAGTATCTAAGAACATCTACCTACTCAAAAAGGAATTAAACTGTGCAAATGTTCTTTAGACAGTGCCATCCCACTATTGAGGAGTAGGTAGCACCGTCGTTGGAGTTTTTCGGGTCAATTCGATTTTAGGGATGTGTGGTCACTAAAGCAATGCTAGGATGCTTTAGCGGTAACCCTAATGTCTTAGATCATTTTTTATAGAGGCAACCGTTTCGAGGCAACTTTTGGTCTTTGGGCAGGAGGGCGACCTCTAAGACTTCCTATACTCAATGACCACATTCGAGGCAACCAGCTGAGGCGTACCCTAGGAGTGGCATGTGCGAGTATATTGTTTTTCAGATATATTATCTTTGCACATGTTATGGTGAGCTACCGTTAATTTTAAGTTACGAGTTAATCTTGTCATGCATAGCCTAGTTAGCATACATCTAGCAGTTAATGGTTGCGGAAAATAAAACTAAGCTATTACAAGGCGTCGGGTATTTACATCGCCAAAAAAAACCCTTGAAAAGTAAATTGCGAAAAAGTAAATAAAAGCGGTAAATAAATCCTAAGTTAAAGCTATTACATCCTCGGAGCAATTACACAAATATAGATCAAAATAATATGCGCGAGAAAAGTTGAATCAGATTGTCCTTTAGGGTTTTGACCCTTTTTAAAGAAAGCATATTTTTGGCCTTTTTTGAATTAAGAATCAAGTCTAAATTAACTAATAAAAAAAGAAAATGTTTTTTTGAGTTTTTATTTTGATTAAGGAAATAAAATCAGAAATAAAATAAAAAATCTAAGTCTAAGTTAATTTTAATTTATTGTAAAAAAATGTTAAGATTAAACCTAATTAAAAAAAAACTAAATTAATTGGTTAATGGTTTATTTACAAAAATAAGTAATAAAATTAAAATAAAAATATTTTTGTTGTTTTTGATTTTTTAATGAAAAAGAGTTAATTAGTTAATTAATTAATTATGATAATAAAGTAAATACAGTGAAAAGAAAAATAAAGAAACAAACTCAGGGGTGTTGGGCTCGTAAATGGAGTATGAATTGCAATTTCCAGGCCCAAATTCGAAGGCCTCGTTTGACTTTCAGATGGCCTGGACGTTTGTTGACCAAGGTTCATGGTGAACCTCCATCCTTAGCCCTTGGATCTGCCTGGGAACCACCTGGCACGTTGAGATTTGAGGACGTATGGTAGTCCCTGCCTGAAGCGCTGCATGTGAATACCTGAAGGAAAAACACAACAAAGTTTTGGTGGACCTGGGATTCGAATCCAGGTCCCAAGGGGTCTTGCACTAACGCGTTCACCAACCAGCCAATCTGCTTCATTCGTTAGTTAAATGGAAAACAAATATTATATACAAACAATAATTATGCCTGGCCAAAATAAAAAAACGCGCAATTGATTCAAACGAACCAATCACGCTCCACCACATAATCGTCTTCTTCACAAGACCTGGTTCGGTTACCTGCGGATTTTTATCCACAGGAGGTTTCGTGGGATGGTTCTAAAATGCTCCCTAGGTCACACAAATGGAATCCAAGAGTACCACTGTACTCGTCTCACTTCCCTGAACTCATTCATGGCCATTGTTGGCCTTAATTTAACCTGCACGCATAACGCCTAAAAAACACACACAAGAACCCTAGGTTCTGGATATGGGGTTAGAGGTCACGAAAATACAATCAAATAATGCAGTTTGCTCAGGAATTTAATGATTAATACAAATATGCAAGAAATTTAACATAAAGATGCATAAAAACTGAATTACGATTTCATGTGCAGAGCAAGGTTCATGGGGGCTTACAGTGCGTTATAGGCGGTGAAAGGCTGGGTTTTTGATTGGTCTCGCTTCAGGAGGTTGCTGGCAAGAGAGTTACGTCTTTCTTTTGGTCTGAATCTACCTCTAAACCAAAATCCAATCACCACTTGCTCAAGGTTCTTTACAAAATTGTTCTGGCCGTTTTCACAGAGTTTTTGTGCGTTTTTTCTTGTCTGCAGCAGGGTTTCGTGTGTGATTTGTTTATGATCAAGAGGTTTATATAGCCAAGTAAATTAGGTCAACATTTGTGTATCAAATCTTGGTCCATTATGATGAAGAGATTTGATTTGATTTTTTCATAAAGACTTTCTATATTTGATTCAATCAGGTTCCAATCTATCTTCATGCGTTACTGCCATCCTGTTATGAGCTATTTGGGCCTCTAATATGATGGAAATCAAAAGCTTACTTGCCCCTTCGAATTTGATTTTTTCGATTGCTTCAAAGTCCTCATTCGAACTACTCCAGTCACAGTTCCATCGATTGAGACTCCCCCTGCTTCGATTGCATATTTGCAAGGGACACATGCCATTGTGAACTTTAGGTATTCTGGACAGGTTAGGATATGTGTTTTTGCTTAGTCATGCCAACCTACTTCATTCTTTCGAATCTGCCTTCTTTGCCAGTTTCAAAATCCAATTCGAATCTATTTAGAACATTCCCCATTAGACAACTTCGACCAGCCCTTGGCCTTGTGATGAGTCTAAGTTCTGATTCGAAATGCTCAGAACTTCCTTCATCAGAGCATCTTAGATTAAGAGAAACTCTGCACTGAAATGCCATTCGAAGGTCATTTCGTTCTGATGTTCTGATTGAGGTAAAGTATGAAGTTCCAGTCGAAGGACCCTCTGAAGTACTAGTCGAAGCATTTGTGAAATTGACTTGATCGAAGGGGTCCAACGCTCAATCGAAGACTTGCACATCAAGGCTTGATCAAAGGAGGTCCAACGCTCAGTCGAAGACTTGCACACCAAAGCTTTATCGAAGGGGGTCCAGCGCTCAGTCGAAGACTTGCAGACCAAAGCTTGATCGAAGGGTTCCAAACTCCTAATCGAAGCTTACTAATCAGAGCCTGATCGAAGAGTGCCAAATGCCCAATCAAAGACTGGTGAACCAAAACCTGATCGAAGAGTGCCAAATGCCCAATCAAAGACTGGTGAACCAAGCCTGATCGAAGGATTTTGGATGCCCAATCGAAGACTTTTCCCAGATGCCAATCGAAAGGCATTTTGTTCATCTTCAAAAAACTTTATTTTTCTTAGGCAAGGGTTTATGACCAACCATGTAAGGGAAGACCTTTGAAAACATGAGAGGGCAAATTTTGGGGTACAACACTCTCCATAAACTGTCACAATCTTCCCTTTCACTGGGTACTTCAACTTTTGATGTAATGTGGAGGTAACCGCACCTGCCCATGAATCCATGGGCGTCTGAGCAAGCAGGAATAGGCCTGGAAGATATCCATTACATAAAATATGGAGTTGAAAACCTGGGATCCCACCTTGATCAAAAAACCAACCTCTCTGTGTACCATTCTCTTTGACCCATCAAAGGCTCTTACTATATTATCGTTGGGTTTTAGCACCAGACCTTCACAGTCCAGTCAATCCAAAGCACCTTTAGGTAAAACATTCAAGGAGGGTCCTATATCAACTAACACATGCACCATAGTAGTGCCTTTACACTCAATAGAGATGTGTAGAGCCTTGTTATGATTCTTCCCCGTTGGAGTTAAGTCAGCATCAGAAAAGCCTAAACCATTATCAACAATTAAGCTTGCAACATAATTCTCAAACTGATCAGCAGAGGTCTCTTGTGGTACATGAGCATTCTTCAGAAATTTAAACAAAGCCTTGGCATGTGCTTTGGAGCATAATAACAAGGACATCATGGATATTTTTTAGGGTGTCTGCCCCAGTTCTTCAACTATTTTGTAGTCACTTTTACGAATGATCTTCAGAATTTCTTCAATCTTTTGCCTAGAAGGGTCTTCAATTGTAACATCTTTTGAGGGTTCCTATGTCTCGGAAGGCTCAGTCACTTTCTCTTTGCCCCAGGTGTCAGCAGTTGACCTAGAAGCAGTAATATGAACAAGTGTTGTAGTAGTTGTTGGAGGAGAGATCTCTAGAGAAAAGACCTTTCCTGTCCTAGTGACCTTACTAGTTCCGAAGATGTTTGTAATTTCAGGATCTTCATTTTCAGTAATCCATGGATCTTGCATGACACAATTGTTGTACCCCAAAATTTTCCCTCCCATATTTCAACAAACATTTCAAGAAAGATCCTCAAGTTGCTCAAGGAAGCCCAAGGGTTGACCTGACAAGCTCCCTCCTAAGGCAGTATACCTCAAATTAGGGTTTCATGTTGCATCAATATACTTGAGTCCAAGGGATCCCAAATTCTCACCAATGTCCTAATATGTTCTCAAGATCATCCATGTCAAGTTTCAAGCCCTACAGAGAAAGTTTGCTCAGTCAATTGCTCAAAGGCTTGAAAATCGACTATGTTAGGGCAAAAGTCAACTGTGACACCCATATAGTCAAACTTCAATATTTTTGGTCAACATCCTCATTTTTAAGTATATTTCATCATTTTATCAAGGTTTGATCATGATTCATCAAGGATTGCTCATAATTCATCAAGAACCAAAAGTTGCTAAATTAGGGTTTTGTAGGAAAAGTCAACTCAACTTTGACCAAGCATAACTTTCTCATACTTTATGAGAAATGACCCATCCAAAGCTCATTTTTAATAGGATTACATGACATACAATCCATCTTCATCTCCAAAGTTTAGAATATATACCCACAAGAAGTTATGAATTTGGACATTATAGGACATTTTGAAAAGTCAACAAAAACACCTTTTTTGTCAAAGCTTCATACATGAGCATGGGATATAAAATTGAGATGGGACCAAAAGGGTTGCTTATAGGACATCTTAAGATTTCTAAAAAGTCCAAGAACACATTCAAAGAGTCAAAATTGAGGAAGTTATGAATTGGTGAAGTTGACCCTTTTTGCAAAATTGCCAAAAGTCAACTATGCCTAAAACTTCAATTTTTGCCAAATGGACCCAATCTTTTTCACTTGTTTTAAGTTGGAAACATAGTCCATGAGCTCTAGCCCTTGCCACTTGTCATTATCATGGTTTTATTATTTATTTTTATTTTTATTTGATTTAAATCAATTTTAATCAAAATAAATCATGAGAAAATCTAAAGCATTGAAAACTCAAGATTTTATACTTGTTTCAGGTCTCAAATCTAGTTGGCAAGTATTCAAATTCGTGTAAAAGCATGAGGTGCACAAAAAGATTGAATTAGGCCATTTTTGGAAAGATATTCAAGGTGTATCAAATCAAAATCAAATCCATTGATGGAGGAAGATTGAGATCAGTTTTGGAACCCTAATCCATTCCTTAATACATATAGAAGAATTGCAGACCAAAAACTAGGTTGGAGAGAGGTGTATGATCAAGAACAAAACTTGAAAAAACACCAAAAAAGTGCCAACACGATTTCATTGTTTCAGGCCAATTCAAGACTCTTTGACCATTCCATTTGCTTCCTGGGATTGTAGGCAAGCAAAACCAATCAAAACCAAGCATTTCCAGGCCCTATAACACACTGTAAGACATTCACGACACCCACCTTTTCTTGAATTCTATTTGCATAATTCTTGCACATTCATCAAATTTTAATCATATATTCTTGTTCACCATTACATTTGCAAGCTTTCTATAATACTCAATTGCGTTTTCATAGACTGAATCGAGAACTGACATTGTTAGGTTTTTGGGTTCCGTTTTAGGCTTTTTGTTTGCAGGTAAAATTAGCCTCCATGAATGGTACCATCATGTTCAGGAGGACAAGACGGTTCGATCCATGGCATTAGGTATCATTTATATTGCTCATGGAAGATTTTGGAACGAGCTCTGTCTGTAGCGACGGACGTTGTCCGTAGGTAAAGGTTTCCAAACCTTTTAGCCACGGAGAGAGGAGAGAGACGAAGACGTGGAAGGACATCACTTGTCCATTTGAATTTCGCGCTAATATTTTTATTATTTCATTTTTTTTGCATATTATTATTATTGTTTATCTTATGTACAAACAGAACAAATAGCTCAGCTGGTTGCCAAGCGTTGGAAATTTCCTTGGGGCCTGGGTTCGAATCCTAGGTCCCCAATTCCTTTCATGCTATTTTCTTTTCAGCAATCAGATGCTATTTTCTTTTCCTCGGTTTATTTAGAATTTCTGACGGTACGCGTGCAATTGCATTTTTGCCAAAAACGGAAGCGGAGGCAAATGCACCTTAGGAAAATAATTTCCTGCTGATTTTTTGCATGGACATATAAAATAATACATTGAGAGTGTCCCCAAAGTTTCGTATAGTTTCGACAAGCCCTCGGTTTATTTTGACTTTCCGACGGCACGCGTGCAATTGCGTTTTTGCCAAAAACGGAAGCGGAGGCAAACGCGCCTTAGGAAAACAATTTCTTGCCAATTTTTTGCATGTACATCTCAAATAATACATTGATAGTGTCCCAAAAGTTTCATGGGGTTTCGACAAGCCCTCGGTTTATTTTGACTTTCTGACGGTACGCGTGCAATTGCGTTTTTGCCAAAAAACCGAAGCGGAGGCAAACCCGCATTAGGAAAATAATTTCCTTCTAATTTTTTGCATGGACATCTAAAATAATACATTTAGAGTGTCCCCATAGTTTCATAGCGTTTCGACAAGCCCTCGGTTTATTTTGAATTTCCGATGGTACGCGTGCAATTGCGTTTTTGCCAAAAACAGAAGCGGAGGAAAACGCGCCTTAGGAAAATAATTTCTTGCTTATTTTTTGCATGGACATCTCAAATAATACGTTGAGAGTTTCCCCAAAGTTTCATAGAGTTTCGACAAGGCCTCGGTTTATTTTGACTTTCCGACGGTACGCGTGCAATTGCGTTTTTGCCAAAAACGGAAGCGGAGGCAAACGCGCATTAGGAAAATAATTTCCTGCTGATTTTTTGCTTGGACATATAAAATAATAAATTGATAGTGTCCCCAAATTTCATAGCTTTTCGACAAGACCTCGGTTTATTTTGAATTTCTAACGGTACGCGAGCAATTGTGTTTTTACCAAAAACAGAAGCAAAGGCAAACGCGCCTTAGGAAAATAATTTGCTGCTAATTTTTTACATGGACATCTCAAATAATACATTGAGAGTGTCCCCAAATTTTTGTAGAGTTTCGACAAGCCCTCGGTTTGTTTTGACTTTCCGACGGTACGCGTGCAATTGCGTTTTTGCCAAAAACGGAAGCGGAGGCAAACGCGCATTAGGAATATAATTTCCTGCTGATTTTTTGCATGGACATCTAAAATAATACAATGAGAGTGTCCCCAAAGTTTCGTAGAGTTTCGACAAGCCCTCGGTTTATTTTGACTTTCCGACGGTACGCTTGCAATTGCGTTTTTGCCAAAAACGGAACCGGAGGCAAATGCACATTAGGAAAATAATTTCCTGCTGATTTTACGCATGTACATCTCAAATAATACATTGAGAGTGCCCCCAAAGTTTCATAGCGTTTCGACAAGCCCTCGTTTATTTTGAATTTCCGACGGAACGCGTGGAATTGCGTTTTTGCCAAAAATGGAAGCGGAGGCAAACGCGCCTTAGGAAAATAATTTATTGCTTATTTTTTGCATGGACATCTCAAATAATACGTTGAGAGTGTCCCAAAAGTTTTGTAGAGTTTCGACAAGCCCTCAGTTTATTTTGACTTTCCGACGGTACGCGTGCAATTGCGTTTTTGCCAAAAACGGAAGCAGAGGCAAATGCGCATTAGGAAAATAATTTCGTGCTGAATTTTTTCTTGGACATATAAAATAATACATTGATAGTGTCCCCAAATTTCATAGCTTTTCGACAAGACCTCGGTTTATTTTTAATTTCCAACGGTACGCGAGCAATTGTGTTTTTACCAAAAACAGAAGCGGAGGCAAACGCGCCTTAGGAAAATAATTTGCTGATAATTTTTTGCATGGACATCTCAAATAATACATTGAGAGTGTCCCCAAATTTTCGTAGAGTTTCGACAAGCCCTCGGTTTGTTTTGACTTTCCGACGGTACGCGTGCAATTGCGTTTTTGCCAAAAACGGAAGCGGAGGCAAACGCGCATTAGGAATATAATTTCCTGCTGATTTATTGCATGGACATCTCAAATAATACATTGAGAGTGTCTCAGAAGTTTCATAGCGTTTCGACAAGCCCTCGATTTATTTTGAATTTCTGACGGTACGCGTGCAATTGCGTTTTTGCCAAAAACGGAAGCGGAGGCAAACGCTCCTTAGGAAAATAATTTCCTGCGGATTTTTTGCATGGACATCTAAAATAATACATTGAGAGTGTCCCCAAAGTTTCGTAGAGTTTCGACAAGCCCTCGGTTTATTTTGACTTTCCGACGATACGCTTGCAATTGCGTTTTTGCCAAAAATGGAACCGGAGGCAAACGCACATTAGGAAAATAATTTCCTGCTGATTTTACGCATGTACATCTCAAATAATACATTGAGAGTGTCCCCAAAGTTTCATAGCGTTTCAACAAGCCCTCGGTTTATTTTAAATTTCCGACGGAACGCGTGCAATTGCGTTTTTGCCAAAAACGGAAGCGGAGGAAAACGCGCCTTAGGAAAATAATTTATTGCTTATTTTTTGCATGGACATCTCAAATAATACATTTAGAGTGTCCCCAAAGTTTTGTAGAGTTTCGACAAGCCCTCGGTTTATTTTTTCTTTCCCACGGTACGCGTGCAATTGCGTTTTTGCCAAAACCGGAAGCGGAGGCAAACACGCAATAGAAAAACAATTTCTTGCCAATTTTTTGCATGTAAATCTCAAATGATACATTGAGAGTGTCCCCAAAAATTCATGGCGTTTCGACAAGCCCTCGGTTTATTTTGACTTTCCGACGGTACGCGTGCAATTACGTTTTTGCCAAAAACGGAAGCGGAGGCAAACGCGCATTAGGAAAATAATTTCCTTCTAATTTTTTGCATGGACATCTAAAATAATACATTGAGAGTTTCCCCAAAGTTTCATAGCGTTTCGACAAGCCCTTGGTTTATTTTGACTTTCCGACGGTACGCGTGCATTTGCGTTTTTGCCAAAAACGAAAGCGGAGGAAAACACGCCTTAGGAAAACAATTTCTTGCTTATTTTTTGCATGTACATCTGAAATAATACGTTGAGAGTGTCCCCAAAGTTTCATATAGTTTCGACAAGCCCTCGGTTTATTTTGACTTTCCGACGATACGCGTGCAATTGCGGTTTTGCCAAAAACGGAAGCGGAGGCAAAAGCGCATTAGGAAAATAATATCCTGCTGATTTTTTGCATGGATATCTCAAATAATACATTGAGAGTGTCCCAAAAGTTTCATAGTGGTTCGACAAGCCCTCGGTTTATTTTTAAATTTCTGACGGTACGCGTGTAATTGCATTTTTGCCAAAAACGGAACCGGAGGCAAATGCGCCTTAGGAAAATAATTAACTGCTTATTTTTTGCATGGACATCTAAAAAATACATTGAGAGTTTCCCCAAAGTTTCGTAGAGTTTCGACAAGCCCTCGGTTTATTTTGACTTTTCGACGGTACGCGTGCAATTGCGTTTTTCCCAAAAACGGAAGCGGACGAAAACGCACAGTAGGAAAATAATTTTTTGCTGATTTTACGCATGTACATATCAAATAATACATTGATAGTGTCCCCAAAGTTTCATAGCGTTTCGACAAGCCCTCCGTTTATTTTAAATTTCCGACGGAACGCGTGCAATTGCGTTTTTGCCAAAAACGGAAGCGGAGGCAAATCCGCCTCAGGAAAAAAATTTATTGCTTATTTTTTTAATGGACATCTCAAATAATACATTGAGAGTGTCCCCAATGTTTCGTAGTGTTTCGACAAGCCCTCGGTTTATTTTTTCTTTCCGACGGAACGCGTGCAATTGGGTTTTTGCCAAAAACGAAAGTGGAGGCAAACGCGCCATAGGGAAAAAATTAATTGCTTAGTTTTTGCATGGACATATCAAATAATACATTGAGAGTGCCCCCAAAGTTTCATAGAGTTTCGACAAGCCCTCGGTTTATTTTGACTTTCTGACAGTACGCGTGCAATTGCGTTTTTGCCAAAAACGCAAGCGGAGGCAAAAGCGCATTAGGAAAATAATTTCCTGTGATTTTACGAATGTAAATCTCAAATAATACATTGAGAGTGTCCCCAAAGTTTCATAGCGTTTCGACAAGCCCTCGGTTTATTTTGAATTTCCGACGGAACGCGTGCAATTGCGTTTTTGCCAAAAACGGAAGCGGAGGCAAATGCGCCTTAGGAAAATAATTTATTGCTTATTTTTTGCATGGACATCTCAAATAATACGTTGAGAGTGTCCCCAAAGTTTCATAGAGTTTCGACAAGCCCTAAGTTTATTTTGACTTTCCGACGGTACGCGTGCAATTGCGTTTTTGCCAAAAACGGAAGCGGAGGCAAACGCGCATTAGGAAAATAATTTCCTGCTGATTTTTTGCTTGGACATATAAAATAATACATTGAGAGTGTCTCAGAAGTTTCATAGCGTTTCTACAAGCCCTTGATTTATTTTGAATTTTTGACGCTACGCGTGCAATTGCATTTTTGCCAAAAACGGAAGCGGAGGCAAACGCACATTAGGAAAATAATTTCCTGCTGATTTTTTGCATGGACATCTAAAATAATACATTGAGAGTTTCCCCAAAGTTTCATAGTGTTTCGACAAGCCCTCGGTTTATTTTGAATTTCCGACGGAACGCGTGCAATTGGGTTTTTGCCAAAAACGAAAGCGGAGGCAAACACGCCATAGGGAAATAATTAATGGCTTAGTTTTTGCATGGACATATCAAATAATACATTTAGAGTGCCCCCAAAGTCTCATAAAGTTTCGACAAGCCCTCGGTTTGTTTTGACTTTCCGACGGTACGCGTGCAATTGCGTTTTTGCCAAAAACGGAAGCGGAGGCAAACGCACATTAGGAATATAATTTCTTGCTGATTTATTGCATGGACATCTAAAATAATACATTGAGAGTGTCTCAGAAGTTTCATAGCGTTTCTACAAGCCCTTGATTTATTTTGAATTTTTGACGCTACGCGTGCAATTGCATTTTTGCCAAAAACGGAAGCGGAGGCAAACGCACATTAGGAAAATAATTTCCTGCTGATTTTACGCATGTACATCTCAAATAATACATTGATAGTGTCCCCAAAGTTTCATAGCGTTTCAACAAGCCATCGGTTTATTTTGAATTTCCGACGGAACGCGTGCAATTGCGTTTTTGCCAAAAACGGAAGCGGAGGAAAACGCGCCTTAGGAAAATAATTTATTGCTTATTTTTTATATGGACATCTCAAATAATACACTTAGAGTGTCCCCAAAGTTTTGTAGAGTTTCGACAAGCCCTCGGTTTATTTTTTCTTTCCCGCGGTACGCGTTCAATTGCGTTTTTTCCAAAAACGGAAGCGGAGGCAAACACGCCTTAGGAAAACAATTTCTTGCCAATTTTTTGCATGTAAATCTCAAATGGTACATTGAGAGTGTCCCCAAAGTTTCATGGCGTTTCGACAAGCCCTCGGTTTATTTTGACTTTCCGACGGTACGCGTGCAATTACGTTTTTGCCAAAAACGGAAGCGGAGGCAAACGCGCATTAGGAAAATAATTTCCTTCTAAATTTTTGCATGGACATCTAAAATAATACATTGAGAGTTTCCCCAAAGTTTCATAGCGTTTCGACAAGCCCTCGGTTTATTTTGACTTTTCGACGGTACGCGTGCAATTGCGTTTTTGCCAAAAACGAAAGCAGAGGAAAACACGCCTTAGGAAAACAATTTCTTGATTATTTTTTGCATGTACATATCAAATAATACGTTGAGAGTGTCCCCAAAGTTTCATATAGTTTCGACAAGCCCTCGGTTTATTTTGACTTTCCGACGGTACGCGTGCAATTGCGTTTTTGCCAAAAACGGAAGCGGAGGCAAAAGCGCATTAGGAAAATAATATCCTGTTGATTTTTTGCATGGATATCTCAAATAATACATTGAGAGTGTGCCAAAAGTTTCATAGTGTTTCGATAAGTCCTCGGTTTATTTTTTAATTTCTGACGGTACGCGTGTAATTGCATTTTTGCCAAAAACGGAAGAGGAGGCAAACGCGCCTTAGGAAAATAATTTACTGCTGATTTTTTGCATGGACATATAAAAAATACATTGAGAGTGTCCCCAAAGTTTCGTAGAGTTTCGACAAGCCCTCAGTTTATTTTGACTTTCTGACGGTACGCGTGCAATTGCGTTTTTGCCAAAAACGGAAGCGGAGGAAAACGCGCAGTAAGAAAATAATTTCCTGCTGATTTTACGCATGTACATCTCAAATAATACATTGATAGTGTCCCCAAAGTTTCATAGCGTTTCGACAAGCCCTCCGTTTATTTAAAATTTCCGACGGAACGCGTGCAATTGCGTTTTTTCCAAAAATGGAAGCGGAGGCAAATCTGCCTCAGGAAAAAAATTTATTGCTTATTTTTTGAATGGACATCTCAAATAATACATTGAGAGTGTCCCCAATGTTTCGTAGTGTTTCGACAAGCCCTCGGTTTATTTTTTCTTTCCGACGGAACGCGTGCAATTGGGTTTTTGCCAAAAACGAAAGTGGAGGCAAACGCGCCATAGGGAAATAATTAATTGCTTAGTTTTTGCATGGACATATCAAATAATACATTGAGAGTGCCCCCAAAGTTTCATAGAGTTTCGACAAGCCCTCGGTTTATTTTGACTTTCTGACAGTACGCGTGCAATTGCGTTTTTGCCAAAAACGCAAGCGGAGGCAAACGCGCATTAGGAAAATAATTTCCTGTGATTTTACGAATGTAAATCTCAAATAATACATTGAGAGTGTCCCCAAAGTTTCATAGCGTTTCGACAAGCCCTCGGTTTATTTTGAATTTCCGACGGAACGCGTGCAATTGCGTTTTTGCCAAAAACGGAAGCGGAGGCAAATGCGCCTTAGGAAAATAATTTATTGCTTATTTTTTGCATGGACATCTCAAATAATACGTTGAGAGTGCCCCCAAAGTTTCATAGAGTTTCGACAAGCCCTCGGTTTATTTTGACTTTCCGACAGTACGCGTGCAATTGCGTTTTTGCCAAAAACGCAAGCGGAGGCAAACGCGCATTAGGAGAATAATTTCCTGATGATTTTACGAATGTACATCTCAAATAATACATTGAGAGTGTCCCCAAAGTTTCATAGCGTTTCGACAATCCCTCGGTTTATTTTGAATTTCCTACAGAACGCGTGCAATTGCGTTTTTGCCAAAAACGGAAGCGGAGGAAAATGCGCCTTAGGAAAATAATTTATTGCTTATTTTTTGCATGGACATCTCAAATAATACGTTGAGAGTGTCCCCAAAGTTTCATAGAGTTTCGACAATCCCTCGGTTTATTTTGACTTTCCGACGGTACGCGTGCAATTGCGTTTTTGCCAAAAACGGAAGCGGAGGCAAACGCGCATTAGGAAAATAATTTCCTGCTGATTTTTTGCTTGGACATATAAAATAATACATTGATAGTGTCCCCAAATTTCATAGCTTTTCGACAAGACCTCGGTTTATTTTGAATTTCCAACGGTACGCGAGCAATTGTGTTTTTACCAAAAACAGAAGCGGAGGCAAACGCGCCTTAGGAAAATAATTTGCTGCTAATTTTTTGCATGGACATCTCAAATAATACATTGAGAGTGTCCCCAAATTTTCGTAGAGTTTCGACAAGCCCTCGGTTTGTTTTGACTTTCCGACGGTACGCGTGCAATTGCGTTTTTGCCAAAAACGGAAGCGGAGGCAAACACGCATTAGGAATATAATTTCCTGCTGATTTATTGCATGGACATCTAAAATAATACATTGAGAGTGTCTCAAAAGTTTCATAGCGTTTCGACAAGCCCTCGATTTATTTTAAATTTCTAACGGTACGCGTGCAATTGCATTTTGCCAAAAACGGAAGCGGAGGCAAACGCTCCATAGGAAAATAATTTACTTCTGATTTTTTGAATGGACATCTAAAATAATTTATTGAGAGTGTCCCCAAAGTTTCGTAGAGTTTCGACAAGCCCTCAGTTTATTTTGACTTTCCGACGATACGCTTGCAATTGCGTTTTTGCCAAAAACGGAACCTGAGGCAAACGCACATTAGGAAAATAATTTCCTGCTGATTTTACGCATGTACATCTCAAATAATACATTGAGAGTGTCCCCAAAGTTTCATAGCGTTTCAACAAGCCCTCGGTTTATTTTGAATTTCCGACGGAACGCGTGCAATTGCGTTTTTGCCAAAAACGGAAGCGGAGGCAAACGCGCCTTAGGAAAATAATTTATTGCTTATTTTTTGCATGGACATCTCAAATAATACATTTAGAGTGTCCCCAAAGTTTTGTAGAGTTTCGACAAGCCCTCAGTTTATTTTTTCTTTCCCACGGTACGCGTGCAATTGCGTTTTTGCCAAAAACGGAAGCGGAGGCAAACACGCCTTAAGGAAACAATTTCTTGCCAATTTTTTGCATGTACATCTCAAATGATACATTGATAGTGTCCCCTAAGTTTCATGGCGTTTCGACAAGCCCTCGGTTTATTTTAACTTTCCGACGGTACGCGTTCAATTAAGTTTTTGCCAAAAACGGAAGCGGAGGAAAACGCGCATTAGGAAAATAATTTTCTTCTAATTATTTGCATGGACATCTAAAATAATACATTGAGAGTGTCCCCAAAGTTTCATAGTGTTTCGACAAGCCCTCGATTTATTTGGACTTTCCGACGGTACGCGTGCAATTGCGTTTTTGCCAAAAACAGAAGCGGAGGCAAAGACGCCATAGGGAAATAATTAATTGCTTAGTTTTTGTATGGACATATCAAATAATATATTTAGAGTTCCCCCAAAGTCTCATAAAGTTTCGACAAGCCCTCGGTTTATTTTGACTTTCTGATAGTACGCGTGCAATTGCGTTTTTGCCAAAAATGCAAGCGGAGGCAAACGCGCTTTAGGAAAATAATTTCCTGATGATTTTATGAATGTACATCTCAAATAATACATTGAAAGTGTCCCCAAAGTTTCATCAAGCCCTCGGTTTATTTTGAGTTTCCGACGGTACGCGTGCAATTGCGTTTTTGCCAAAAACGGAAGCGCAGAAAAACGCGCAGTAGGAAAATAATTTCCTGCTGATTTTACGCATGTACATCTCAAATAATACATTGAGAGTGTCCCCAAAGTTTCATAGCGCTTCGACAAGCCCTCCGTTTATTTTGAATTTCCGACGGAACGTGTGCAATTGCGTTTTTGCCAAAAACGGAAACGGAGGAAAATCCGCCTCAGGAAAAAAATTTATTGCTTATTTTTTGATTGGACATCTCAAATAATATATTGATAGTGTCCCCAATGTTTCGTAGTGTTTCGACAAGCCCTCGATTTATTTTTTCTTTCCGACGGTACGCGTGCAATTGCGTTTTTGCCAAAAACGCAAGCGGAGGCAAACGCGCATTAGGAAAATAATTTCCTGATGATTTTACGAAGGTACATCTCAAATAATACATTGAAAGTGTCCCCAAATTTTCATAGCGTTTCGACAAGCCCTCGATTTATTTTGAATTTCCGACGGAACGCGTGCAATTGCGTTTTTGCCAAAAACGGAAGCGAGGCAAATGCGCCTTAGGAAAATAATTTATTGCTTATTTTTTGCTTTGATATCTCAAATATTACGTTGAGAGTGTCCCCAAATTTTCATAGAGTTTCGACAAACCCTCGGTTTATTTTGACTTTCCGACGGTACGCGTGCAATTGCGTTTTTGCCAATAACGGAAGCGGAGGCAAACGCGCATTAGGAAAATAATTTCCTGCTGATTTTTTGCTTGGACATATAAAATAATACATTGATAGTGTCCCTAAATTTCATAGCTTTTCGAAAAGACCTCGGTTTATTTTGAATTTCCAACGGTACGTGAGCAATTGTGTTTTTACCAAAAAAAGAAGCAGAGGAAAACGCGCCTTAGGAAAATAATTTCTTGCTTATTTTTTGCATGGACATCTCAAATAATACGTTGAGAGTGTCCCCAAAGTTTCATATAGTTTCGACAAGCCCTCGGTTTATTTTGACTTTCCGAAGGTACGCGTGCAATTGCGTTTTTGCCAAAAACGGAAGCGGAGGCAAACGCGCATTAGGAAAATAATATCCTGCTGATTTTTTGCATGGATATCTCGAATAATACATTGAGAGTGTCCCAAAAGTTTCATAGCGTTTCGACAAGCCCTTGGTTTATTTTGAATTTCTGACGGTACGCGTGCAATTACATTTTTGCCAAAAATGGAAGCGGAGGCAAACGCGCCTTAGGAAAATAATTTCCTGCTGATTTTTTGCATGGACATCTAAAATAATAAATTGAGAGTGTCCCTAAAGTTTTGTAGAGTTTCGACAAGCCCTCAGTTTATTTTGACTTTCCGACGGTACGCGTGCAATTGCGTTTTTGCCAAAAACGGAACCGGAGGCAAACGCGCATTACGAAAATAATTTCCTGCTGATTTTACGCATGTACATCTCAAATGATACATTGAGAGTGTCCCCAAAGTTTCATAGCGTTTCGACAAGCCCTCGGTTTATTTTGAATTTCTGACGGAACGCGTGCAATTGCGTTTTTGCGAAAAACGGAAGCGAAGGCAAACGCGTCTTAGGAAAATAATTTATTGCTTATTTTTGCATGGACATCTCAAATAATACATTGAGAGTGTCCCCAAATTATTGTAGAGTTTTGACAAGCCCGCGGTTTATTTTTTCTTTCTGACGGTACGCGTGCAATTGCGTTTTTGCCAAAAACGGCAGCGGAGGAAAACGCCCCTTAGGAAAACAATTTCTTGAAATTTTTTGCATGTACATCTCAAATGATACATTTAGAGTGTCCCCAAAGTTTCATGGTGTTTCGACAAGCCCTCGGTTTATTTTGACTTTCCGACGATAGGCTTGCAATTGCGTTTTTGCCAAAAACGGAACCGGAGGCAAACGCACATTAGGAAAATAATTTCCTACTGATTTTACGCATGTACATCTAAAATAATACATTGAGAGTGTCCCCAAAGTTTCATATAGTTTCGAAAAGCCCTCGGTTTATTTTGACTTTCCCACGGTACGCGTGCAATTGCGTTTTTGCCAAAAACGGAAGCGGAGGCAAACACGCCTTAGGAAAACAATTTCTTGCCAATTTTTTGCATGTACATCTCAAATGATACATTGAGAGTGTCCCCGAAGTTTCATGGCGTTTCGACAAGCCCTCGGTTTATTTTGAATTTCCGACGGTACGCGTGCAATTACGTTTTTGCCAAAAACGAAAGCGGAGGCAAACGCGCATTAGGAAACTAATTTCTTGCTTATTTTTTGCATGGACATCTAAAATAATACATTGAGAGTTTCCCCAAAGTTTCATATAGTTTCGAAAAGCCCTCGGTTTATTTTGACTTTCCGACGGTACGCGTGCAATTGCGTTTTTGCCAAAAACGAAAGCGGAGGCAAACACGCCTTAGGAAAACAATTTCTTGCTTATTTTTTGCATGTACATCTCAAATAATACGTTGAGATTGTCCCCAAAGTTTCATATAGTTTCGACAAGCCCTCGGTTTATTTTGACTTTCCGACGGTACGCGTGCAATTGCGTTTTTATCAAAAACGGAAGCGCAGGCAAACGCGCATTAGGAAAATAATATCCTGCTGATTTTTTGCATGGATATCTCAAATAATACATTGAGAGTGTCCCAAAAGTTTCATAGTGTTTCGACAAGCCCTCGGTTTATTTTGAATTTCTGACGGTACGCGTGTAATTGCATTTTTGCCAAAAACGGAAGCGGAGGCAAACGCGTCTTAGGAAAATAATTTACTGCTGATTTTTTTCATGGACATCTAAAATAATACATTGAGAGTGTCCCCAAAGTTTCCTAGAGTTTGGACAAGCCCTCGGTTTATTTTGACTTTCCGACGGTACGCGTGCAATTGCGTTTTTGCCAAAAACGGAAGCGGAGGAAAACGCTCAGCAGGAAAATAGTTTCCTGCTGATTTTACGCATGTACATCTCAAATAATACATTGAGAGTTTCCCCAAAGTTTCATAGCGTTTCGACAAGCCCTCCGTTTATTTTGAATTTCCGACGGAACGCGTGCAATTGCGTTTTTGCCAAAAACGGAAGCGGAGGCAAATGCGCCTCAGGAAAAAAATTTATTGCTTATTTTTTGCATGGACATCTAAAATAATACATCGAGAGTGTCCCCAATGTTTCGTAGTGTTTCGATAAGCCCTCGGTTTATTTTTTCTTTCCGACGGTACGCGTTCAATTGCGTTTTTGCCAAAAACGGAAGCAGAGGCAAACTCGCATTAGGAAAATAATTTCCTGCTGATTTTACAAATGTACATCTCAAATAATACATTGAGAGTGTCCCCAAAGTTTCATAGAGTTTCGACAAGCGCTCGGTTTATTTTGAATTTCCGACGGAACACGTGCAATTGTGTTTTTGCCAAAAATGGAAGCGGAGGCAAACGCGCCTTAGGAAAATAATTTCCTGCTTAGTTTTTGCATGGACATCTAAAATAATACATTGAGAGTGTCCCCAAAGATTCGTAGAGTTTCGATAAGCCCTCGGTTTATTTTGACTTTCCGACGGTACGATTGCAATTGCGTTTTTGCCAAAAATGGAACCGGAGGCAAACGCTCATTAGGAAAATAATTTCATGCTGATTTTACGCATGTACATCTCAAATAATACATTGAGAGTGTCCCCAAAGTTTTATAGCGTTTCAACAAGCCCTCGGTTTATTTTGAATTTCTAACGGAATGCGTGCAATTGCGTTTTTGCCAAAAACAGAGGCGGAGGCAAACACGTCTTAGTAAAATAATTGATTGCTTATTTTTTGCATGGACATCTCAAATAATACATTGAGAGTGTCCCCAAAGTTTTGTAGAGTTTCGACAAGCCCTCGGTTTATTTTTTCTTTCCAACGGTACGTGTGCAATTTCGTTTTTGCCAAAAACGGCAGCGGAGGAAAACGCGCCTTAGGAAAACTATTTCTTGTAATTTTTTGCATGTACATCTCAAATGATACATTTAGAGTGTTGCCAAAGTTTCATGGCGTTTCGACAAGCCCTCGATTTATTTTGACTTTCCGACGGTACGCGTGCAATTGTGTTTTTGCCAAAAACGGAAGCGGAGGCAAACACGCATTAGGAAAATAATTTCCGGCTGATTTTACGCATGGACATCTCAAATGATACATTGAGAATGTCCCCAAAGTTTCATAGTGTTTCGACAAGCCCTCGGTTTATTTTGAATTTCCGACGGTACGCGTGCAATTGCGTTTTTGCCATAAACGAAAGCGGAGGCAAACGCGCCTTAGGAAAATAATTTCTTGCTTATTTTTTGCAAGGATGTCTCAAGTAATATGTTGAGAGTGTCCCCAAAGTTTCATATAGTTTCGACAAGCCCTCGGTTTATTTTGACTTTCTGAAGGTACGCGTGCAATTGCGTTTTTGCCAAAAACGAAAGCGGAGGCAAACGCGCATTAGGAAAATAATATCCTGCTGATTTTTTGCATGGATATCTCAAATAATACATTGTGAGTGTCCCAAAAGTTTCATAGTGTTTCGACAAGCCCTCGGTTTATTTTGAATTTCTGACGGTACGCGTGCAATTACATTTTTCCCAAAAACGGAAGCGGAGGCAAACGCGCCTTAGGAAAATAATTTCCTGCTGATTTTTTTCATGGACATCTAAAATAATAAATTGAGAGTGTCCCCAAAGTTTCGTAGAGTTTCGACAAGCCCTCGGTTTATTTTGACTTTCCGATGGAACGCGTGCAATTGCGTTTTTGCCAAAAACGGAACCGGAGGCAAACGCGCATTAGGAAAATAATTTTCGGCTGATTTTACGCATGTACATCTCAAATGATACATTGAGAGTGTCCCCAAAGTTTCATAGCGTTTCGACAAGCCCTCGGTTTATTTTGAATTTCCTACGGAACGCGTGCAATTACGTATTTGCCAAAAACGGAAGCGGAGGCAAACGCGCCTTAGGAAAATAATTTATTGCTTATTTTTTTCATGGACATCTCAAATAATACATTGAGAGTGTCCCCAAAGTTTCATAGAGTTTCGACAAGCCCTCGGTTTATTTTTTCTTTCCGACGGTACGCGTGCAATTGCGTTTTTGCCAAAAACGGAAGCGGAGGCAAACGCGCATTAGGAAAATAATTTCCTGCTGATTTTACAAATGTACATCTCAAATAATACATTGAGAGTGTCCCCAAAGTTTCATAGCATTTCGACAAGCCCTCGGTTTATTTTGACTTTCCGACGGAACGCGTGCAATTGGGTTTTTGCCAAAAACGAAAGTGGAGGCAAACGCGCCATAGGGAAATAATTAATTGCTTAGTTTTTGGATGGACATCTCAAATAATACATTGAGAGTTCCCCCAAAGTTTCATAGAGTTTCGACAAGCCCTCGGTTTATTTTGACTTTCCGACAGTACACGTGCAATTGCAGTTTTGCCAAAAACGGAAGCGGAGGCAAACGCGCATTAGGAAAATAATTTCCTGATGATTTTACGAATGTACATCTCAAATAATACATTGAGAGTGTCCCCAAAGTTTCATAGCGTTTCGACAAGCCCTCGGTTTATTTTGAATTTCCGACAGAACGCGTGCAATTGCGTTTTTGCCAAAAACGGAAGCGGAGGCAAATGCGCCTTCGGAAAATAATTTATTGCTTATTTTTTGCATGGACATCTCAAATAATACATTGAGAGTGTCCCCAAAGTTTCATAGAGTTTCTACAAGCCCTCGGTTTATTTTGACTTTCTGACGGTACGCGTGCAATTGTGTTTTTGCCAAAAACGAAAGCGGAGGCAAACGCGCATTAGGAAAATAATTTCCTGCTGATTTTTTGAATGGACAACTCAAATAATACATTGAGAGTGTATGTGATCGGTGGAAATAGAACTGACTGTTTTTAAGCTGGTTCACGAAATGTCGCGGAAGCAAGAGTCGCCACCGTCTTTTATATTCTCCAACATGGAAAGGACAAAAGCACAGCAAAATTCCTTCTTTGAGATGTCTCTCGGTTCGGGAGGTAGATTTATAAAAAGGGAAGGTGTTAGCACCCTTTCTATCTGTGGTTATCCACGGGCTCTTAGGTACTTGCTCTTATGTTTTCAAAAATTGTTTGCTTTTCAAGTGTGTGTGGGTTTTGAAAAAGTTTCGTTTGAAAAATTTCTAAGTAACTCTTGTATCTGTCCTCAAGAGTGTATGAAAAATTTGTTTGAAAACCTTTTGAAAGTGTAAGTGTGAAAAGATGTTTTGTTTGTTTGAAAAGAGCAAGTACCCATGAGATCTACCTACTCTAAGGAATTAGGTTGTGTAAGAGTCCTTTAAACAGTGCTATCCCACTATTGAGAAGTAGGTAGCATCGTCGTTGGAGGCGTTCGGGTCAATTCGATTAAGGGACATGTGTGGTCACCGAAGAAATAGTAGGAAACCTTATAAGTAACCCTAATGTCCTAAATCCTTTTTATCCGAGGCAACCGTTTCGAGGCAACTGGATTATAGACAGGAGGGCGACCTCTAAAACACCCTATACTTGACGACCACGTTCGAGGCAACCAGTGAGGCGTACCCTAGGAGTGGCATGTGCATGTGTGTTGTTTTCATGTTATATCATCTTGTACATGTATCATGGTGATCTACGAGTTGTTTTCAATTTTCATCCAAGTCTTGCATGCGTATTAACAGTTAAGAGTGCAGAAAATAAAGTGCGGAAAGGTAAATCTACGCTATTACAAGGTGCGGGTCTATACATCGCCAAAAACAAAAACCCATTTGGAAATAAGTGCGAGAAAGTAAAAGAAAGCAATAAAATCCTAATTAACTATTACATCCTTGGAAACTGATACATAAATATAATCAAAAACATGAATTAATGCGCGAAAGAATCGAATCGGGACGTCCTTAGGGTTTTGACCCTTTTTGAGAAAAGAATTAAAATTGTCCTTTTTTTGCAATTAAATTAACTATTAAACCTAATTTACTAATTAATAATTTAATTAAAAGAAAAAATGTTTTTTGTGTTTTTTATGTTTTAATGAAATAACAAGAAAAGAAATTAAAAGTCAAAAGGAAAACCCTAATTCTAATCTTTTTATTTATTGTGAAAAAATAGTCAAAATTAATCTAATTAAACTAAATCAATTTGGTTAGTATTTATTTACAAAATAATGAATTAAAGTGAAATTAATAATTAATAAAAAATATTTGCATTTTAATAGTCTGAATTTATTATGAAAATTAATTTGTTAGTTAATAATAACAATAATAATAATTAATTAAAAGAATTAAAAGGAAAAAGAAAATAAAAAGCATAGTAAAACCAGGGGGGTTGATGGACCCATAGGAGGTGTGTTTGTAACTTTGAGGCCCAGTAAGCTTAAGCCTGCGTTGACGTTGGAATTTCCCACGTGCATGTTGACTGAGGAACATGGTGGTCATCCATCCCTGGCCTTTGGATTGTTGATTGGGACACATGGCATGATGATTCTTGGAGGGCATATGGTGTACCACCCTTGGAAAGCTGCATGCAAGTATGAGAAGAAAAATAATATAATGCGTTTAGGGGGACCTGGGAATCGAACCCAGGTCCCATTGATTTCCAGATAGCGCACTAACCACTGAACCAACCTGCACGCGTTGATATAATGATAATCAATAAAAATAATATATTAAAACTAATCCTTATGCTGGAAACCAAAAATATGCGCGTTATCTTTGAATGGACAAATCAGGATGCACCACATCCTTCGTCTTCTTCACCTGGCCTGTAAAAAAACAAACAAATAGCGGGGGTTTTTAATCCCCACAATATGGCATGACCAAAAATAGCGAACAGGCGTGTGATGATCAGAAATTGTTCGCGAGGGTTGGGTTGGATTCGTTTGGCCTTGACGAATTCAACCATGTGCGTCTCAAGGTCCAATTTTTCCTGTATAGCAAAGCCCTATTTTGAAAGCTTCGAAACCCTAAATCTCATCAATGGCAAATTCCATTTCAAGGCGTTTCAATGCAATTAATTTATGCCAAAAGATTCCTGTGGATGCAAGCAACTCAAAACACACAAAAAATCACATTAAAGATGCATGAATATTGATTTACGATTATGAAAAAATAACCAAACCGTGTGACTTGTTCTGGCGTGTTCTTGGAGTGTTAAGGCTTGTTTTTTATTCCAATCCGTTCCTGGGAATGTTAGCAAGGTGTTTGAATCTTTAAATCTCCTTGAAAGGGCCTGGAAAGTGGAATTCAATTTCAAGCTTTCTTTGAATTTTTTCAATATGGTAAGGGTTCTTTGCAGCAGTTTTGCACGTTGCAGGCATTAGGGTTGAGTTATGCACTTATAGTAGAAAGGTTTTAGGTCAAGTCTTGATCCAAAAATTCATGGAATAAAGTTTTCAATATTTGATTTTCAATCAAATATTTTTCAATCTTTTTGATTGAAAAACCTTGCCAAATTGGGATATTTTTGTCTCTTTGATGGATGCACGAAATTTCCAGCTTGCCCTGAGTCTATTTGCTTTATAAAAAGATTTGAAAAAACATATCTTGGTATTTTCCTACAATTAAATCAATTAAAAATCCAAATAATTAATAAAAATAAGAAAATAACTCAATTTAATCTCAATGGGTCGTGCATAAGCCTTGGGTAAAGATTCAAGAAGGAATTTGGGTGCCATTAGCAAAAATGAGGTGTTTTGGGCAAAGTTGACTTTTGCAAATTCATAAAAATTCCCCAACTTCTCCAATGTATATCTTTCTCAATTTTGATCCTATGAACATGTTCTTTGACATTTTGGTGAGGTCATGAAGTCCTCTAACCAATTACTTTGGTCCCATGTCATTTGGATTTACCAATCTAAAGTTATGATCTTTGACTTAAAATGCCTTTTTGTTGACTTTTGAAATTGACCTATAATGTAGAAATTGATAACTTTTTGTGAGAGCATTTCTTGGAGTTGGAGTGTGAAGATGAGTTGTAGGAAATGTCATCCCCTTCAAAATGAGCATTGGATGGGATTTTTCTGATGAACCATGCAAAAGTTATGCCCTGGTCAAGTTACAGTTGACTTTTCAGCTGTCCAAAAATAGTAACTTTTGCATCCTTGATGATTTTTGAGCCATTCTTGTGGAATCATGATCAAGACTTGATAAAATGATGATTGTGTCTTCAAAATAAGATGTTGACCAAAAATTTTGACTTTTGACTGTAAAATGACCATTTTGCCCCTGTAGTTGATTGTGAATCAATTAGGGCTTTTGACTGTGCAATTTGACCCTGTGAGTCTTGAGACTTGGCATGTAGATGCTTGGCAATATATATATATATAGGCCTATGTGAATTGATTGAGCCCTTAAAAACCTCAAATTCACTGAAGGAACCAAAACCCTAATTTGACTGGCTTAGGAGGATGTTTAGACTGGGCAACCCCTTGAGAAATCTTGAACCATTTGGAGATGATTCTTGATAAACTTTGAAGAATATGGGAGGGAAAATTTAGGGGTTTAACAGTTGCCCCTGTTCAATCTTCTTAAACCTGAGGATGTAGATTGGCTTGTGTGCCTTTCGTGATCCGAAGGTGGAAGATGATTGAACACTAGAGTGCCCAGAAATTTGCACTCACATAGTGGAATATCAGCAGTGTAATGTCGGGAATGGGCTTACAGATGCCATTTGGTGAGATGATGGATAGGAGGATGGGCTTATAGATGCCATCTAGAGACGTGACATAACCTTGTCGGGAATGGGCTTATAGATGCCATTTGGAAATGTAATGGATAGTTGTGGAGATGTCGATCGCGTAAGAGATTCCTTAGCGAGAACTTGCGTACCTGAGAAAGAAAGATAATTACCTGGCCTGTTATAGGGGTTGATCTTCAAACTCTTCATGCAAATGTGCCCTGGCTAGATACAGGAATCGAATTCGGAACTTCAAAAGATTGCTTACAGACGTGCCCTGGCTGAATACAGGTATCGAATCTCTAAACTATTCATGTAGATATGCCCTGGCTAGATATAGGTGTCGAATCCACAATCAAATACTCACAGATATGCCCTGGCTAGATACAGGAATTGAATCTGGAATTAGTCATCTACAGATATGCCCTGGCTGGATACAGGAATCGAATCTCTAAACTCTTCATGCAGACATGCCCTGGCTGGATACATGTATCGAATCTACAATCAAACGCTCACAGATATGCCCTGGCTAGATGCAGGAATCGAATCCGGAACTTCAAAAGGTTGCTTACAGACGTGCCCTAGCTGGATACAGGTATCGAATCTCTAAACTATTCATGTAGATATGCCCTGGCTAGATACAATTGTCGAATCCACAATCAAATACTCACAGATATGCCCTGGATAGATACAAGAATCGAATATGGAATTAGTCGTCTACAGATATGCCCTGGCTGGATACAGGAATCGAATCTCTAAACTCTTCATGCAGACATGCCCTGGCTGGATACAGGTATCGAATCTATAATCAAACGCTCACAGATATGCCCTGGCTAGATACAGGAATCGAATACGGAACTTCAAAAGGTTGCTTACAAACGTGCCCTGGCTGGGTACAAGTATCGAATCTCTAAAGTATTCATGTAGATATGCCCTGGCTAGATACAGGTGTCGAATCCACAATCAAATACTCACAGATATGCCCTGGCTAGATACAAGAATCGAATCTGGAATTTGTCGTCTACAGATATGCCCTGGCTGGATACAGGAATCGAATCTCTAAACTCTTCATGCAGACATGCCCTGGCTGGATACAGGTATCGAATCTACAATCAGTTACTTACAGATATGCCCTGGCTAGATACAGGAATCGAATCTGGAACTTATCGTCTACAGATATGCCCTGGCTGGATACAGGTATCGAATCTCTAAACTCTTCATGCAGACAAGCCCTGGTTGGATACAGGTATCGAATCTACAATCAGTTACTCACAGATATGCCCTGGCTAGATACAGGAATCAAATCTGGAACTTGTCGTCTACAGATATGCCCTGGCTGGATACAGGTATCGAATCTCTAAACTCTTCATGCAGATATGCCCTGGCTGGATACAGGTGTCGAATCTACAATCAGTTACTCACAGATATGCCCTGGCTAGATACAGGAATCGAATCTACAATCAGTCACTCACAGATATGCCTTGGCTAGATACAGGAATCGAATCCGAAATTGGTCGTCTACAGATATGCCCTGGCTGGATACAGGTATCGAATCTCTAAAATCGTCATGCAGATATGCCCTGGCTGGATACAGGTATCGAATCTACGATCAGTTACTTACAGATATGCCCTGGCTAGATACAGGAATCGAATCTGGAACTTGTCGTCTACAGATATGCCCTGGCTGGTTACAGGTATCGAATCTCTAAACTCTTCATGCAGATATGCCCTGGCTGGATATAGGTGTCGAATCTACAATCAAATCACTCATAGATATGCCCTAGCTAGATACAGGAATCGAATCTGGAATTTGTCGTCTACAGATATGCCCTGGCTGGATACAGGATTCAAATCTCTAAACTCTTCATGCAGACATGCTCTGGCTAGATACAGGTATTGAATCTACAATCAGTTACTTACAGATATGCCCTGGCTAGATACAAGAATCGAATCTGGAACTTGTTGTCTACAGATATGCCCTGGATGGATACAGGTATCGAATCTCTAAACTCTTCATGCAGATATGCCCTGGCTGGATACAGGTGTTGAATCTACAATCAAATCACTCACAGATATGCCCTGGCTAGATACAAGAATCGAATATGGAATTTGTCGTCTACAGATATGCCCTGGCTGGATACAGGAATCGAATCTCTAAACTCTTCATGCAGACATGCCCTGGCTGGATACAAGTATCGAATCTACAATCAGTTACTTAAAGATATGCCCTGGCTAGATACAGGAATCGAATCTGGAACTTGTCGTCTACAGATATGCCCTGGCTGGATACAGGTATCGAATCTCTAAACTCTTCATGCAGACATGCCCTGGCTGGATACAGGTATCGAATCTACAATCAGCTACTCACAGATATGCCCTGGCTAGATACAGGAATCGAATCTGGAACTTGTCGTCTACAGATATGCCCTAGCTGGATACAGGTATCGAATCTCTAAACTCTTCATGCAGATATGCCCTGGCTGGATACAGGTGTCGAATCTACAATCAAATCATTCACAGATATGCCCTGGCTGGATACAAGAATCGAATATGGAATTTGTCGTCTACAGATATGCCCTGGCTGGATACAGGAATCGAATCTCTAAACTCTTCATGCAGACATACCCTGGCTGGATACAGGTATCGAATCTACAATCAGTTACTTAAAGATATGCCCTGGCTAGATACAGGAATCGAATCTGGAACTTGTCGTCTACAGATATGCTCTGGCTGGATACAGGTATCGAATCTCTAAACTCTTCATGCAGACATGCCCTGGCTGGATACAGGTATCAAATCTAAAATCAGTTACTCATAGATATTCCCTGGCTAGATACAGTAATTAAATCTGGAATTGCGACAGTTGATAGTAATCATCTTTGGGTTGACCTTTTTCCTGAAAAGGCAAAACATCAGTTGTATGCAATGTCATGATGTATGAAATGCATGGTGTCATGATGTTCAAAATGAGATAGTGTAGTATGAACTTTATCATGTATGTAAACAGGATGTATGAAATGTGATATGTTTATGAATGTATTTTCGTCTAGGAAAATGAATCCTTGACGAATGCCGGGAGCTTGTTGAATCCTGGGCTGTTGTCGAAGAATAAAGTTCTTCATTTCCGCTGGGGATGACGGTTGCAAGAATAAACCGGTAAGAGAAGATGACTCTGTTGGGGAATAAACTTGGGAAGAGATTATTCTGCGGGGAATACTCTGTGGGAAGAGATACTTCGCTGAGATGTTGATGATAACTCCGCTGGGGATACCGTTGATGAGTTATGTTGGGGAATTTGACGAACTCCGCTGGGGGATAGGAAGAACTTCGCCGAGGACGATCTTTCCGTGGTCATTAGCTGAGGATAACCCAGTTATACCCTGGTGGGGAATAACCTTTGAATAAGGCCGGGGAGATGCGTTCGTATTCTGATGGTGATAAGCTTCCAGAATCTACTGGGGATAAGCTTCCAGAATCTACTGGGGATAAGCTTCCAGAATCAACTGGGGATAAGCTCCCAGAATCTACTGGGGAGATGGTTCAACTCTCTTGGGGAAACTTTTGGACTGTACTGGGGTGTCTGGATTCCGCCGGGGAACAACCTTATACTAAGACTGCCGGGGATGCTTGTTGAGGAACATCTGCATACTCCACTGGGGAATGTTGAGATCTTCTGGGGATACCCAACTTCCTTAAGGCTGACAGTAGACTAACTCTGCTTGGGGAGAGTATCACTGACTTGCTGGAGATACTGTGCCTTTTCGGGGCTGATGGGAGACCAACTCTGCTTGAGGAGAGTATTGCTGATTCTGGTCTTTCTCTGGGGGGAGTGAAGGTATCCTGGTCACATTCTTCAGCCGAACCTACCTCGGCACCTTGGTGGACAGAGCAACTAGATCGCCTAGCCAATTCATTATTGCCCCAGCTTCTGTGGGAGAAGGTACCTGCAGAGGTGCTCGACAATTGCCAATTGATAACTCTTCTTCTGGGGGGGCCAGTGACAAGATGACGGGACATAGTCGTACGCTGTGATCCCTAACTTTTGCCTGGACCGCCCTTTCGGGTTTTCAGTCCACCGGGATACCCTTTTTTGCCCAAGCCGCCTTTTCAGTTTTTCTACTTGCCGGGTGTATAGATTTTTTCATTTTCATCCCTTATTTTTGCCTAAGTGTGTCAACCTAGCGGGTCTTTGATTATGCGTAGTATTTTTTCGACTATGTCCATACTCTCAAGATGTAGGGAGTTGTCACTGTCGGTAGTGTTGCCATGTTACCAGAAGATGCTTGATCGTGCAAGATTCGTTTCCAGCATTCATGTCCAACGTCCCAAGTGATTCAGATGGAGATTTGCCCCAGGCTACTTGACCTTTTGAGAGATTCTCTGAATCTTGACTTGACTACCCCAGATGTTGGACAATGATCATGCCGGCCTCTTGGTTGGAAGTGCTTTTGTTCATTAGATATTCTTCGTGCGAATTTCTTTGCTGTTTGACCAAATAGTCATATGCAAACAATGTTATTTTAAGAATGCAAAGCTTATGTCTGTCTTGAAGTTTTTTGAAAATGCATTTTTCAGTAAGACAAGCAAATTTTGTAAAATGTCATGTCAACTCAGGATTTTACAGCGAGCCTTAAGGAGTCAGGATACCTTTGGTAACAGTATGCTTTCGAATTAACCCATGCTTCAGCTAGGACTTTTAAGGGTTATAACGTGGCCTGGTTCACGGTTTAAGAAACAAAGGATAAAGGCTCAAATTATATTTGTACCCACCCGCTCTTCGTGATGTTCTTCGATCTTAAACTCAGCTAATTGTGCATTAGATCTTGTTTGAGTCTTTGCTCTGATATTCCGGTGATGGTTCGGATACTGATAGTTTATTTTGAATAGGCAGTCATTTCTTTTTTTGTTGAGGGTTTGTAGGACCTCTTTCTTTTTGATTTCATTATCCCTGTTTTTTGCCTGAACTGTTTCCTTTGTGATTACAGTCAGCGGGATGCCCCAGTTTTGTAAGTCTCCTTCATAGGTTTTGACTTAATGGGCTTTTATTTTGAGAAATAAAGACTGCTTGTCCTGACGATTATAGGGAACCATCACTGTCTTTTTGTCTCGGAAGGACTTCTTTGATGCCATTCATTGTGCACCTGGATCAACTGAGAGAACTACCCTGCCCCAGGTTATAATTAAGGGTTTTAATTTTTGTGAAAAAAGAAAAAAAACTCCTACTTCTTTGGCTCGAAGGGGTTGACGAGGGATTATCTTCCTTATAACTCCTGTGTTTAGGAATTGAAACAATGCCTGTACCTCATCAACGGAGTCTGTTCAAAAGCATACTTGTCAAGATCGTGGTATCATTTTCGTCATCCTCCCTCAAGAGGCTTAGAATTATTAATCGAGAGTTTGAACATCACAAAAAATGAAAGCAGTTTGAATATAGAGAATGCGAATATATTGATTCAAAACAGACATATGCGATGCATTGATAAAGTAATAAAGTTTGACATGAACAAATGTTTGAACAATCAAAGAAAAATACAACTTGAAACTTCCAATGAACAAAAGGTCTTCTAGTCTAGGGATAGTAGAAGAACTCGACCTGACCATCTGGGGTGAATTCCACTGCTCCTTCATCAATCAGGTCCTGGATCTTGTTCTACAGAGTCCAACAGTCGTTGGTGTCGTGTCCAGGACTGTCAGAATGGTAGGCACATCTCACACTCGGGTTATACCTGGAAGAGGAAGTGTTGGGATTCTTAGGAGGGTCCCTTAATGTGATCAGATTCAATCTCCATAGGCGTTGTAAGGATTGAAACAACGACATGTTGAGCTGGGTGAATTGCCTCCTAGGCTTGTCTGGCTTGCTCTGATCAACCCGTTGTTCTTGGCGAGGTCGTTGTTGGACCTGTGAGGTAGCAGCAGCTAGGAGAGGCCTATTCATGGAACCAAACCTTTGACTTCTTGGAGGCTGATTACCGGTTTGGTCCCCAGCCCTGACTACTTGCTTCATACTGTCTTGCTGAAGCTGGTGAGGTTGATGCTGAATTTGTGGCTCTGAAGCAAGTTGAGGAGCTTTTCCCTTGTCTTCTTGTCTCAAAGGGAATCTAATGATGACTGGCTCTTCAACCTTAGATGTTTGCCCCAGTTGGTTATCCCGAAGCAGTTGGTTGACGAGAACCCTGAGCTCTTCTTGTCTTTGAGCTAAGTCTTGAATGAGAGCCATCTGCCCCAACATCTGGGTTCTCATTGTATCTACCTCAGCTTGCAGATGTTTCAGTCGTTCGTCTTTATCGTCTTCTGGATTGTTCTTGACCAAAGTCCCCATGAGGAGTGTTCTCAGTTCTTCCTGCCCCTTGGATAGATTTAGGAGGATCTCCCCGAACCGAGTCTCTTGAGCATGAAGATCCTGGTTGTCTTGTTGGGAAGCCATTGCTGAAATAAACCACGAAGAAGGTAAGTGACCTGTAACAAGGTACCTGTTATGCAATGATATGTATGTATGCATCGATGTTTTCAAGGATCTCGCGTGGTAAACAAGAAAATTGTTAGAATTTGAATTTTGTAGCTTGATGGAAGGAACTTCATGTTGATGAGAGTCCTTCTTCAAGAGTCAAGGCTCACCATATCGAGTGGGTCATAGCCCCTGACAACCTTGGCTAGAGGAAAATAAATCCCCTTTGCCCCTTGCTAGACATCTGGTTCATCATGACCTGCATCACAAACCCTTGAGATCCTTGAAATGGATTAGTCTTTACGCAGGATGCATGCAATGGTATGATGGTATGATGTTATGTACGTGGATGCAAAGGTGTGAGGTGTAAGTTAGCCCTGTAATAAGTCCAGTTTTAGGACTATAAACAAAACCTGCAAGTAGCTAAATGTTGTCAGATAACAAGTATGGGCAAGTATTTCAAGTTTGAAGGCACACAAGTCACACAAGACAACCCTTAGAGTTTAGGCCAGCATGAAGTTTAGGTACTACCCTCTTTCAGTTTCGTTGGTTAAGACCTGTCCTATAAAATAGTAACCTGGTTCTAGAGGATCTCAATATCACTGACTACCCTCAATCGGTCATAACTCCAGCGTCGCAATTTTTTCTTGCGGCCAGAACCATCGCGAGAGTTTAGCCTCAATGAGTGTAGCATACTGCTACTGTTCTATGGCCAAGTTGGGTCAATTTAGGGTTCTAAGGTCGGTTGGTGCTTAACGACTCCTCAGAAGACCCATATTCTCCTTGTTGCAACACAAGGGATATCGGTACAGACCAAGGTGTCACACCAACGTAGCCACTGCTTCACCCGTGTCGGTCTACGCTGGACAGGTCCCTCACAGCTTATGCTACCTAAAAGGGTATTCCCCAGATCCGGGTTAGGATCTATGAAACTCCGATGCAAAGCCCACAAATATAAAAGCAAACAAAGCAAGCAATTGAAAACAAGAGTGGTATAATCCTAAGGTACACCTCACTTATTAAGTGTCCCCAGCAGAGTCGCCAGTTCTGTGATCGGTGGAAATAGAACTGACTGTTTTTAAGCTGGTTCGCGAAATGTCGCGGAAGCAAGAGTCGCCACCGTCTTTTATGTTCTCCAACATGGAAAGGACAAAAGCACAACAAAATTCCTTCTTTGAGATGTCTCTCGGTTCGGGAGGTAGATTTATAGAAAGGGAAGGTGTTAGCACCCTTTCTATCCGTGGTTATCCACGGGCTCTTAGGTACTTTCTCTTATGTTTTCAAAAATTATTTGCTTTTCAAGTGTGTGTGGGTTTTGAAAAAGTTTCGTTTGAAAAATTTCTAAGTAACTCTTGTATCTGTCCTCAAGAGTGTATGAAAAATTTGTTTAAAAACCTTTTGAAAGTGTAAGTGTGAAAAGATGTTTTGTTTGTTTGAAAAGAGCAAGTACCCATGAGATCTACCTACTCTAAGGAATTAGGATGTGTAAGAGTCCTTTAAACAGTGCTATCCCACTATTGAGAAGTAGGTAGCATCGTCGTTGGAGGTGTTCGGGTCAATTCGATTAAGGGACATGTGTGGTCACCGAAGCAATAGTAGGACACCTTAGAAGTAACCCTAATGTCTTAGATCCTTTTTATCCGAGGCAACCGTTTCAAGGCAACTGGATCATAGACAGGAGGGCGACCTCTAAAACACCCTATACTTGACGACCACGTTCGAGGCAACCAGTGAGGCGTACCCTAGGAGTGGCATGTGCATGTGTGTTGTTTTCATGTTATATTATCTTGTACATGTATCATGGTGATCTACGAGTTGTTTTTAATTTTCATCCAAGTCTTGCATGCGTATTAACAGTTAAGAGTGCGGAAAATAAAGTGCGGAAAGGTAAATCTACGCTATTACAAGGCGCGGGTTTATACATCGCCAAAAGCAAAAACCCGTTTGGAAATAAGTGCGATAAAGTAAAAGAAAGCAATAAAATCCTAATTAACTATTACATCCTTGGAAACAGATACAATAATATAATCAAAAACATGAATTAATGCGCGAAAGAATCGAATCGGGACGTCCTTAGGGTTTTGACCCTTTTTGAGAAAAGAATTGAAATTGTCCTTTTTTTGCAATTAAATTAACTATTAAACCTAATTTACTAATTAATTATTTAATTAAAAGAAAAAATGTTTTTTGTGTTTTTTATGTTTTAATGAAATAACAAGAAAAGAAATTAAAAGTCAAAAGGAAAACCCTAATTCTAATCTTTTTATTTATTGTGAAAAAATAGTCAAAATTAATCTAATTAAACTAAATCAATTTGGTTAGTATTTATTTACAAAATAATGAATTAAAGTGAAATTAATAATTAATAAAAAATATTTGCATTTTAATAGTCTGAATTTATTATGAAAATTAATTTGTTAGTTAATAATAACAATAATAATAATTAATAAAAAGAATTAAAAGGAAAAAGAAAATAAAAAACATAGTAAACCAGGGGGGTTGATGGACCCATAGGAGGTGTGTTTGTAACTTTGAGGCCCAGTAAGCTTAAGCCTGCGTTGACTTTGGAATTGCCCACGTGCATGTTGACTGAGGAACATGGTGGTCATCCATCCCTGGCCTTTGGATTGTTGATTGGGACACATGGCATGATGATGCCTGGAGGGCATATGGTGTACCACCCTTGGAAAGCTGCATGCAAGTATGAGAAGAAAAATAATATAATGCGTGTAGGGGGACCTGGGAATCGAATCCAGGTCCCATTGATTGCCAGATAGCGCACTAACCACTGAACCAACCTGCACGCGTTGATATAATGATAATCAATAAAAATAATATATTAAAACTAATCCTTATGCTGGAAACCAAAAAAACGTGCGTTATCTTTGAATGGACAAATCAGGATGCACCACGTCCTTCGTCTTCTTCACCTGGCCTGTAAAAAAACAAACAAATAGCGGGGGTTTTTAACCCCCACAATATGGCATGACCAAAAATAGCAAACAGGCGTGTGATGATCAGAAATTGTTCGCGAGGGTTGGGTTGGATTCGTCTGGCCTTGACGAATTCAACCATGTGCGTCTCAAGGTCCAATTTTTCCTGTACAACAAAGCCCTATTTTGAACGCTTCGAAACCCTAAATCTCATCAATGGCAAATTCTGTTTCAAGGCGTTTCAATGCAATTAATTTATGCCAAAATATTCCTGTGGATGCAAGCAACTCAAAACACACAAAAAATCACATTAAAGATGCATGAATATTGATTTACGATTATGAAAAAATAACCAAACCGTGTGACTTGTTCTGGCGTGTTCTTGGAGTGTTAAGGCTTGTTTTTTATTCCAATCCGTTCCTGGGAATGTTAGCAAGGTGTTTGAATCTTTAAATCTCCTTGAAAGGGCCTGGAAAGTGGAATTCAGTTTCAAGCATTCTTTGAATTTTTTCAATATCGTAAGGGTTCTTTGCAGCAGTTTTGCACGTTGCAGGCATTAGGGTTGAGTTATGCACTTATAGTAGAAAGGTTTTAGGTCAAGTCTTGATCCAAAAATCCATGGAATAAAGTTTTCAATATTTGATTTTCAATCAAATATTTTTCAATCTTTTTGATTGAAAAACCTTGCCAAATTGGGAGATTTTTGTCTCTTTGATGGATGCACGAAATTTCCAGCTTGCCCTGAGTCTATTTGCTTCATAAAAAGATTTGAAAAACATATCTTGGTATTTTCCTACAATTAAATCAATTAAATGAATTAATAATCAATTAAAAATCCAAATAATTAATAAAAATAAGAAAACAACTCAATTTAATCTCAATGGGTCGTGCATAAGCCTTGGGTAAAGATTCAAGAAGGAATTTGGGGCCTATTAGCAAAAATGAGGTGTTTTGGGCAAAGTTGACTTTTGCAAATTCACAGAAATTCCCCAACTTCTCCAATGCATATCTTGCTCAATTTTGATCCTATGAACATGTTCTTGGACATTTTGGAAATGTCTTGAAGTCCTCTAACCAATGCCTTTGGTCCCATGTCATTTGGATTTACCAATCTCAAGTTATGGTCTTTGACTTAAAATGCCTTTTTGTTGACTTTTGAAATTGACCTATAATGTAGAAATTGATAACTTTTTGTGAGAGAATATCTTGGACTTGTAGTGTGAAGATGAGTTGTAGGAAATGTCATCCCCTTCAAAATGAGCATTGGATGGGATTTTTCTGATGAACCATGAAAAAGTTATGCCCTGGTCAAGTTACAGTTGACTTTTAAGCTGTCCAAAAATAGTAACTTTTGCATCCTTGATGATTTTTGAGCCATTCTTGTGGAATCATGATCAAGACTTGATCAAATGATGATTGTGGCTTCAAAATAAGATGTTGACCAAATTTTTTGACTTTTGACTGTAAAATGACCATTTTGCCCCTGCAGTTGATTGTGAACCAATTAAGGCTTTTGACTGTGCAATTTGACCCTGTGAGTCTTGAGACTTGGCATGTAGATGCTTGGCAATATATATAGGCCTATGTGACTTGATTGAGCCCTTAAAAACCTCAAATTCACTGAAGGAACCAAAACCCTAATTTGACTAGCTTAGGAGGATGTTTAGACTGGGCAACCCCTTGAGAAATCTTGAACCATTTGGAGATGATTCTTGATAAACTTTGAAGAATATGGGAGGGAAAATTTTGGGGTACAACAGTGTCACCAATGTTTCATAGAGTTTCGACAAGCCCTCGGTTTATTTTGAATTTCTGACGGTACGCGTGCAATTGGATTTTTGCCAAAAACTGAAGCGAAGGCAAACGTGCCTTAGGAAAATAATTTCCTGCTGATTTTTTGCATGGACATCTAAAATAATACATTGAGAGTGTCCCCAAAGTTTCGTATAGTTTCTAGAAGCCCTCGATTTATTTTGACTTTCCGACGGTACGCGTGCAATTGCGTTTTTGCCAAAAACGGAAGCAGAGGAAAACGCTCATTAGGAAAATAATTTCCGGTTGATTTTTTGCTTTTACATCTCAAATAATACATTGAGAGTGTCCCCAAAGTTTCATAGTGTTTCGACAAGCCCTCAGTTTATTTTGAATTTCCGACGGTACGCAAGCAATTACGTTTTTGCCAAAAACGGAAGCGGAGGAAAACGCGCTTTAGAAAAATAATTTCCTTCTGATTTTTGCATGGAAAACTCAAATAATACATTGAGAGTGTCCATAAAGTTTAGTAGGGTTTCAATTAGCCCTTTGTTTATTTTGAATTTCCGGCGGTACGCGTGCAATTGCGTTTTTGCGAAATACAGAAACGGAGGCAAACGTGCATTAGGAAAATAATTTCCTTCTGATTTTTCGCATGGACATCTCAAATAATACATTAAGAGTGTCCCCAAAGTTTCGTAGAGTTTCGACAAGCCCTCGGTTTATTTTGACTTTCCGACGGTACGCGTGCAATTGCGTTTTTGCCAAAAACGGAAGCGGAGGCAAACGCGCATTAGGAAAATAATTTCATGCTGATTTTTTGCATGGACATCTCAAATAATACATTGAGAGTGTCCCCAAAGTTTCATAGCGTTTCGACAAGCCCTCGGTTTATTTTGAATTTCCGACGGTGGGCGTGCAATTGCGTTTTTGCCAAAAACGGAAGCGGAGGCAAACACACATTAGGAAAATAATTTCTTGCTTATTTTTTTCATGGACATCTCAAATAATACGTTGAGAGTGTACCCAAAGTTTCATAGAGTTTCGACAAGCCCTCGATTTATTTTGACTTTCCGACGGTACGCGTGCAATTGCGTTTTTGCCAAAAACGGAAGCGGAGGCAAACGCGCATTAGGAAAATAATTTCCTGCTGATTTTTTTCTTGGACATATGAAATAATACATTTAGTGTGTCCCCAAAGTTTCATAGCGTTTCGACAAGCCCTCGGTTTATTTTGAATTTCCGACGGTTCGCGTGCAATTACGTTTTTACCAAAAACAGAAGCGTAGGCAAACGCGCCTTAGGAAAATAATTTCCTGCTTATTTTTTGCATGGACATCTCAAATAATACATTGAGATTGTCCCCAAAGTTTCGTAGAGTTTCTACTAGCCCTCAGTTTATTTTGACTTTCCGACGGTACGCGTGCAATTGCGTTTTTGCCAAAAACAGAAGCGGAGGCAAACGCGCCTTAGGAAAATAATTTCCGGCTGATTTTTTGCATGGACATCTAAAATAATACATTGATAGTGTCCCCAAAGTTTTATAGAGTTTTGACAAGCCCTCGGTTTATTTTGACTTTCCGACGATACGCGTGCAATTGCGTTTTTGCCAAAAAAGGATCCGGAGGCAAACCCGCATTAGGAAAATAATTTCCTTCTGATTTTACACATGTACATCTAAAATAATACATTGAGAGTGTCCCCAAAGTTTCATAGTGTTTCGACAAGCCCTCGGTTTATTTAGAATTTCCGACGGAACGCGTGCAATTTCGTTTTTGCCAAAAACGGAAGCGGAGGAAAATGCGCCTTAGGAAAATAATTTATTGCTTATTTTTTGCATGGACATCTCAAATAATACATTGAGAGTGTCCCCAAAGTTTTGTAGAGTTTCGAAAAGCCCTCGGTTTATTTTTTTTCCCGACGGTACGTGTGAAATTGCGTTTTTGCCAAAAATGGAAGCGGAGGCAAACGCGCATTAGGAAAATAATTTCCTGCTGATTTTTTGCATGGACATCTCAAATAATACATTGAGACTGTCCCCAAAGTTTCATAGCGTTTCGACAAGCCCTCAATTTTTTTTGAATTTCCGACGGTACGCGTGCAATTGTGTTTTTGCCAAAAACGGAAGCTGAGGCAAACGCGCCTTAGGAAAACAATTTCCTTCTGATTTTTTGCATGGACATCTATAATAATACATTGAGAGTTCCCCCAAAGTTTCATAGAGTTTCAACAAGCCCTAGGTTTATTTTGACTTTCCGACGGTACGCGTGCAATTGCGTTTTTGCCAAAAACAGAAGCAGAGACAAACGCGCATTAGGAAAATAATTTCATTCTGATTTTTTGCTGGACATCTAAAATAATACATTGAGACTGTCCCCAAAGTTTCATATCATTTCAACAAGCCCTCAATTTATTTTGAATTTCCGACGGTACGTGTGCAATTACATTTTTGCCAAAAACAGAAGCGGAGGCAAACGCGCCTTAGGGAAATAATTTCCTGCTGATTTTTTTCATGGACATCTATAATAATACATTGAGAGTGCCCCAAAAGTTTCGTAGAGTTTCAACAAGCCCTAGGTTTATTTTTACTTTCCGACGGTATGCGTGTGTGATCGGTGGATTTAGAACTGACTGTTTTTAGCTGGTTTCACGAAATGTCGCGGAAGCAAGAGTCGCCACCGTCTTTTATGTTCTCCAACAAGGAAAGGACAAAAGCACAGCAAAATTCCTTATGAGATATGTTTCTTGGTTCGGGAGGTAGATTTATAGAAAGGGAAGGTGTTAGCACCCTTTCTATCCATGGTTATCCATGGGCTCTTAGGTACTTGCTCTTATGTTTTCAAAAGATGTTTGCTTTTCAAATGTGTGTGTGGGTTTTGAAAAAGTTTCTTTGAAAGATTTCTGAATGACTCTTGTATCTGTCCTCAAGAGTGTTTGAAAATTTGTTTTGAAAGCTTTTTGAAAGTGTGAGGTGTGAAAAGTATTTTGTTTGTTTTGGAAAAGAGCTAGTACCCATGAGTCATCTACCTACCCTAAGGAATTTTTAAGTTGTGTAAGTGTTCTTTAGATAGTGCTATCCCACCATTGAGAGGTAGGTAGCACCATCGTTGGAGGTGTTCGGGTCAATTCGATTGTAGGGACAGTATGGTCAACGATGCAACAGTAGGACACCTTAGAAGCTACCCTTATATCCTTGATCCTTCTTTAATCCGAGGCAACCGTTTCGAGGCAACTATTTTGAGGCAACTGCTCCAAGGCAACTGTTTCGAGGCAACTGGATCATGGACATAAGGACTGCTAAGACGTCCCATACTTGACGACCACGTTTCGAAGGCAACAAGTGAGGCGTACCCTAGAAGTGGTGTGTGCATTGTGTGTTGTTTTCATGTTATGTTTGTCTTTGTAACTAGTGAGCTACGAGTTGTTTTTATTTACATACATTCTTTCATGCAAGTTTAGCAGTTAAGGGGTGCGGAAAGTAAATTATGGAAACATAAATCCTACGCTATTACAAGGCGCGGGTCTATACATCGCCAAAAATTACAAAGACCCGTTTTTTAGTAAATGAGTACGGAAAGTAAATAAAAACAGTAAAAGTCCTAATTACTATTACATGTCTTGGAAGCAATTACATAATAATAAACTGTGCGCGAATAAAAATTAAATCAGAATGTTCTAAGGGTGTTGACCCTTTTAAGAAAAGAAATTGATTTTTTGGTCTTTTTTGTAATTAAAATGAAATTAAAGCTAATTAATGACTAATTAGTTAATTTAATTAAAAGAAAATACATTTTTTGTGTTTTATGTTTTTATGAAATAAAATGAAAAGAAATAAAACTAAAAGTTAATTCTTCCTAATTCTAAATCCATTTTAATTATTAAGAAAAGAAATTGAAATTGCCTAATTAAACTATTTATTTGTTAATATTTATTTACAAAATAAAATAGTAATAATGTTAATTCTATTTTTTTTTATTTTTTTATGAAAATATTAGTTGGTTAATTATGTTAATAAAAAAAATAAGGCAAATAAATAAAAGAAAAGAAAATGACAAAACAAAATAAAATAAGAAAAAGGTAAGAAAACCCAAGGGGGTGAGATGGCCTTCATGGAGGTTTTTTGAAGTAATTCTGGCCCAACAACAAGAAGCCTTATTTGACTTTTTTCGGTTTCCTACGCATGCGCTGACTCCAGAGCATAGTACTCTTGCGTTCTGGGCCTTTAGATCTGCCTCCAATGACACTTGGCTTGTTGGATGGGTGAGGCTTATGGTGGAAACTACTTGAGAAACTGCACAAGAACGTGTTAACAAAAATGATATGAGAATTATGGGGGACCTGGGAAGAACTTACAGCGCGGTATGAGCCTCAGGACTTGGCAAAGGTTGCTTTAGCTTCAGGGTGTGGCAAGGAATAGAACCACGTGCTTGTTTTGATCTGAAGATGCTCGCAACAATGTTTTAGAACTCTCACTTTTTGAATAATTTTTGGTTTTTGCTCTTGGCCGTTTCTGCACACACTATCTTTTTGAATGAGGTTGGGAAGACTTGTATATATAGTAATGAATGAGAATCAGTCACATGATGAGCCTTTAACCATTGCAATTATGCTTGAGATTTTGCCATAACCAACATTGAAACAACTTGCCTTTTGTGTCAAAATTTGAATTTCTATGCCCATAATAGGCCTTGCACGAATTTGGAAGGTATTTCAAGGTGATTCAAAGCTAATCAACACAAAATATATCCCTCCATTAATTTCTTTGATTTTTATTTGAATTTTAAAGATTTAAAATGAATTAAATCAAATAAAATTAAATAAAAATGGGAAAATTAATTTTAAATCTTGAAATAAATTGTGGGACACGTGGGAAGCATGTCCAAGCTGAAACAAGTGGAAAAAGTGGGCCCCTTTTGTCAAAAATGAAGTTTCAAGGATAATTGACTTTGGCCATTTCACAAAAATTTCCCAACTTCTCCAATGCATATCTTGCTCAATGTTGAAGCTATGAACATGTTCTTGGACATTTTGGAAAGGTCTTGAAGTCCTCTAACCAATGTCTTTTGTCCCATGTCATTTTGATTTACCAATCTCAGGTTATGGTTTTTGACTTAAAGTCCCTTTTTGTTGACTTTTGAAAATGACCTATAATGTTGAAATTGATAACTTTTTGTGAGAGCATTTCTTGGACTTGGAATGTGAAGATGAGTTGTAGGAAGTGTCTTCCCCTTCAAGATGAGCATTGGATGGGATTTTTCTGATGAACCATGAAAAAGTTATGCTTTGGTCAAGTTACAGTTGACTTTTCAATTGTCCAAAAATAGAAACTTTTGACACCTTGATGATTTTTGAGCCATTCTTGTGAAATCATGATCAAGACTTGATCAAATGATGATTGTGGATTCAAAATAAGATGTTGACCAAATTTTTTGACTTTTGACTGCCAAATGACCATTTTGCCCCTACAGTTGACTGTGGAGCAATTAGGGTTTTTGACTGTGCAACTTGACCTTGTGAGCCTTGAAACTTGACATGTAGGTGCTTGAAAATGTGTATGAGCATATGGGACTTGATTGAGCCCTTGAAAACCTCAGCTTCCTTGTGAGAACCAAAACCCTAGTTTGACTGGCTTTAGGAGAGTGGTTGACTGTGTAGCCCTTGAGTAGACTTTGAACCCTTTGAGGCAAAACTTTGAAGATTATGGGAGGGAAAATTTTGGGGTACAACAGTTGCCCCTGTTCAATCTTCTTAGACTTGAGGATGTAGATTGGCTTGTGTGCCTTTCGTGATCCGAGGGTGGAAGATGATTGAACACTAGAGTGCCCAGAAATTTGCACTCACATAGTAGAGTATCAGCAGTGTGATGTCGGGAATGGGCTTACATATGCCATTTGGAGGGATGATGGATGGGAGGATGGGCTTAAAGATGCCATCTGAAAGTGTGACAGAACCTTGTCGGGAATGGGCTTATATATGCCATTTGGAAAGATGGTGGATAGGTGAATCTGAATAAGAAATAGAATAGCTTCCGTGTCTGGAGCATATCTAGTCTGTGTCTAATTGCTGACGTCTGAATAAATGGTAGAATGACCGCCGTGTCTGGGGTATATCTATACTGCATGAGTAACAAAATGTCATCCGAATCTGGATCGTATCTGGACTGAACAATAGAATAGCATCCGGGATGGAGCATCTCTAAGTTGTCTTTAGAAGTTTGAATTTGAATAAGCAATAGAATAGCGTCCGGATCTGGAGCATTTCTAGGCTATATCTGAAAGGAAATCTGAATAAGTATCAGAACGTCGCCATGCCTGGGTCACATCTGAACTATCTCTAGAAGGAGTCTTGAATAAGCAAAAGAACAACATCCATATCTGGAGCATTCCCAAGCTATCTCTGAAAGGAAATCTGGAATAAGTATCAGAATGTCGCCATGCCTGGGTCACATCTGAACTATATCTAGAAGGAGTCTTGAAAAAGCAAAAGAACAGCATCCATATCCGGAGCATTTCCAAGCTATCTCTGAAAGGAAATCTGGAATAAGTATCAGAACTTCGCCATGCCTGGGTCACATTTGAACTATATCTAGAAGGAGTCTTGAATAAGAAAAAGAACAACATCCATATCCGGAGCATTTCCAAGCTATCTCTGAAAGGAAATCTGGAATAAGTATCAGAACGTCGCCATGCCTGGGTCACATCTGAACTATATCTAGAAGGAGTCTTGAATAAGCAAAAGAACAGCATCCATATCTAGAGCATTTCCAAGCTATCTCTGAAAGGAAATCTGGAATGAGTATCAGAACGTCGCCATTCTTGGGTCACATCTGAACTATATCTAGAAGGAGTCTTGAATAAGCAAAAGAACAGCATCCATATCTGGAGCATTTCCAAGCTATATCTGAAAGGAAATCTGGAATGAGTATCAGAATGTCGCCATGCCTGGGTCACATCTGAACTATATCTAGAAGGAGTCTTCAATAAGCAAAAGAACAACATCCATATCTAGAGCATTTCCAAGCTATCTCTGAAAGGAAATCTGGAATAAGTATCAGAACGTCTCCATGCCTGGGTCACATCTGAACTATATCTAGAAGGAGTCTTGAATAAGAAAAAGAACAGCATCCATATCCGGAGCATTTCCAAGCTATCTCTGAAATGAAATCTGGAATAAGTATCAGAACGTCGCCATGCCTGGGTCACATCTGAACTATATCTAGAAGGAGTCTTGAATAAGAAAAAGAACATCATCCATATCTGGAGCATTTCCAAGCTATCTCTGAAAGGAAATCTGGAATGAGTATCATAACGTCGCCATGCCTGGGTCACATCTGAACTATATCTAGAAGGAGTCTTGAATAAGCAAAAGAACAGCATCCATATCTGGAGCATTTCCAAGCTATCTCTGAAAGGAAATCTGGAATGAGTATCAGAACGTCGCCATGCCTGGGTCACATCTGAACTATATCTAGAAGGAGTCTTGAATAAGCAAAAGAACAACATCCATATCTGGAGCATTTCCAAGCTATCTCTGAAAGGAAATCTGGAATAAGTATCAAAACATCGCCATGCCAGGGTCACATCTGAACTATATCTAGAAGGAATCTCTGAATAAACAATAGAATAGCATCCGTGGTTGGAGCATCTCTAAGTTATCTCTGAAAAGAAGCCCTGAATAAGTAACTCTGACTAAGCAACAGAATAGCGTCCATCTCTGGAGCATTTCCCAGCTATATCTGAAAGGGAACTCTTGAATAAGCAAAAGAATAACATCCATCTCTGGAGCATTTCTAAGCCATCTCTGGAGAGAAATCTGGAATAAACAATAGAATAGCATCCGTGGTTGGTGCATCTCTAAGTTATCTTTAGGAGTTTGAATCTGAATAAGCAATAGAATAGCGTCCGGGTCAGGAGCATCTCTAAGCCATCTCTGAAAAGAATTCTGAATAAACAAAAGAATAGCGTCCATATCCGGAGCATTTCCCAGCTATATCTGAAAGGAAACTCTTGAATAAGCAAAAGAATAACGTCCATCTCTGGAGCATTTCTAAGCCATCTCTGAAGAGAAAATCTGAATAAGCAAAAGAATAGCATCCATCTCTGGAGCATTTCCCAGCTATATCTGAAAGGAAACTCTTGAATAAGCAAAAGAATAACGTCCATCTCTGGAGCATTTCTAAGCCATCTCTGAAGAGAAAATCTGAATAAGCAAAAGAATAGCATCAATATCTGGAGCATTTCCCAGCTATATCTGGAGATAAATCTGAATAAGCAAAAGAACAACATCCATATCTGGAGCATTTCTCGGCTATCTCTTCAATCTCTTTAATGTAGATATGCCCTGGCTGGATACAAGTGTCGAATCTACTCACAGATATGCCCTGGTTGGATACAGGAATCGAATCTGGAATTGCGATAGTTGATAGTAATCATCTTTGGGATTGACCTTTTTCCTGAAAAGGCGAAACATCAGTTGTATGCAATGTCATAATGTATGAAATGCATGATGTCATGATGTCCCCAAAATAAATGAGATAGTGTGTTATGATGCGTATATGCATATGTCATGATGTATGTCAATGTGATGTTTATGAATGCATTTTCGTCTAGGAAAATAAATCCTTGACGAATGCCGGGAAGCTGAATCCTGGGCTGATGTTTGAAGAGTAGAGTTCTTCATTTCCGCTGGGGATGATGGTTGCAAGAATAAACCGGTAGGAGAAGATGACTTTGTTGGGGAATAAACTTGTTGGAGAGATTACTTTGCGGGGAATTGCTCTGTGGGAAGAGATACTTCGCTGAGGTTTGATGATAACTCTGCTGGGGATTCCGTTGATATGTTATGTTGGAAGATTTGATGAACTCCGCTGGGGGGAGGAAGAACTTCGCTGAGGACGATCTTTCCGTGGCAATTAGCTGAGGATAACCCAGTTATACCCCGATGGGGAATAACCTTTGAATAAAGCCGGGGAGACACGTTCGTGCTCTACGGGGGATAAGCTTCCAGAATCTACTGGGGATAAGCTTCCAGAATCTACTGGGGAGATTGATTCAACTCTCCTAGGGAAACTTCTTGGACTGTACTGGGGAAGTGGCTCCACTAGGGTGTCTGGTATTCCGCCGGGGAACAATCTTAGAATAAGACTGCCGGGGATGCTTGTTAGGAATGTTTGCATACTCTGCTGAGGAATATTGAGATCTTCTGGGGATACCCAACTTCCTTGGGGACTGACAGTAGACTAACTCTGCTTGGGGAGAGTGTCGCTGACTTGCTAGAGATGTAGTGCCTTTTCAGGGTCGATGAGAGACCAAATCTGCTTGGGGAGAGCATTGCTGAAACCTGTTTTACTCCTGGGGAGTGGAGGCCTCTTGGTTATGTTCTTCAGCCGAACCTACCTTGGTACCTCGGTTGACAGAGCAACTAGATCGCTTGGATAACTCATTATTGCCCCTGTTTCTGATGGGAGAAGGTACCTGCGGAGGTGCTTGATGACTGCCGATTGACAAATCTTCTTCTGGTAGGCAAGTGACGAGGTAGCGGGACATAGTCGTACGCTTTTGATCCCTAACTTTTTCCTGGACCGCTCTTTCGGGTTTTCAGTCCATCGGGATACCCTTTTTTGCCCAAGCCGCCTTTTCAGGTTTTCGACTTGCCGGGTGTACAGATTTTTTCATTTCATCCCTTATTTTTGCCCGAACCCTTTTGGTTCGCCGGGAAGCCCTTATTTTTGCCTAGGTGTGTCAACCTAGCGGGTCTTTGATCGTGCGTAGTATTTTTTCGACTATGTTCGTGCTCTTAGGATGTAGGGAGGTGCCCCTGTCAGTAGTGTTGTGTTGCCATACCTCAGAAGATGTTTGATCGTGCAAGATTCGCAGCTGGAATTCACGTCCAATGCCCCAAGTGAACTCAGAGGGAGGTTTGCCCCAGGCTATTTGGCATTTGAGAGATTCTCCGAATCTTGACTTAACTGCCCCAGATGATAGACCATGATCACGTCTGCCCCTGGATTGGAAGTGCTTTTGTTCACTAGATATTCTTCGTGCGAATTTCTCTGCTGTTGAACAAATAGTCATATGAAAACAATATTATTTTAAGAATGCAAAGCGTATGTCTGTCTTGACGTTTTTGAAAATGCATTTTTTTCATAAAAACAAGTGAATTTTTTGTAAACTGTGATGTCAACTCGTTATTTTACCGCAAGCCTTAAGGAGTCAGGATACCTTTCGTAACAGTATGCTTTCGAACTAACCCATGCTTCAGCTAGGACTTTTGAGGGTTGTAGCGTGGCTTGGTTCACGGCTTAAGAAACAAAAGATAAAGGCTCAAAGTATATGTACCCACCCGCTCTTCGTGATGTTCTTCAATCCTAAACTCAGCCAATCGTGCGTTAGACCTTGTTGAATCTTTGCTTTGATATATCAGTGATGGTTCGGACATTGACGATTTATTTTGAATAGGCAGTCATTCCTTTTTTTGGTTGAGGGTTTGTAGGACCTCTTTCTTTTTGATTTCGTTATCCCTATTTTTTCCTGAATTATTTCTTTTGTGATTACAGTCAGCGGGATGCCCCAGTTTTGTAAGTCTCCTTCATAGGTTTTGACTTAATGGGCGTTTATTTTGAGAAATGATGACTGCCTATCTTTATGATTATTCGGAACCATCACTGTCTTTTGTTTTGTAAGGACTTTTTGGTGCCATTCGTTGTGCACTCGGATCAACTGAGAGAACTACCCTGCCCCAGGTTATGATTAAGGGTTTTAATTTTCGAAAATAAAAAATCCTACTTCTTTGGCTCGAAGGGGTTGACGAGGGATTATCTTCCTTATTACTCCACTGTTTAGGATTTGAAACAATGCTTGTACTTCATCAGCGGGGTCTATTCAAAAGCATACTGTAGATCGTGGTATCGTTTTCGTCATCCTCCCTCAAGAGGCTTAGAATTCTTCAATCAAGAATTGATCATCACAAAAATATGAAAACAGTTTGCATATAGCGAATGCGAATATATTGATTCAAAACAGACATATGCGATGCATTGATAAAGTAATAAAGTTTGCCATGACAATAATTGTTCGAACAATCAAAAGAAAATTACAACTTGAAAAATCTAATGAACAAAGGTCTTCTAATTTGAACTAGTCACTTCAAGTGATGAATCTTGCAGGGATAGTAGAAGAACTCATCCTGGCCATCTTGGGTGAATTCCACTGCTCCTTCATCAATCAAATCCTGGATCTTGTTCTTCAGAGACCAGAAGTCGTTTGTGGCATGCCCCGGGCTGTCCGAATGATAAGCGCAGTGGGCGTTGGGGTTATACCTTGAAGGTGTCTTGTTGGGGTTCTTAGGAGGGTCCCTTAGAGTTACCAAATTCAACCTCAACAGATGTTGTAAAGCTTGAGACATCGACGTGTTGAGCTTGGTAAATTGCCTCCTAGGCTTGTCTGGCATGCTCTGATCAACCCGTTGCTCTGGGCGAGGTTGTGGTTGAACCTGTGAAGTGGTAGCAATTTGGAGAGGTCTAATCTTCACCATGCCAGACTCTAGTCCTCTCGGAAGCTGATCAATGACCTGGTCCCTGACTTGGACTGTTTGCTTCATGTTGTGTCTGTCTTGATGAAGCTGACTGATCATGGTCCTCAACTCTTCTTTCTCCCGAGCTAAGCCTTGGATGAGAGCCATCTGCCCCAGCGTCCGAGTCCTCATTGCATCTACCTCAGCTTGCAGACGTTTCAGTTGTTCGTCCTTATCATCTTCGGGACTTTTCTTGGCCAAGTTCCCCATGAGGAGTGTCCTCAACTCTTCCTGCCCCTTGGATAGGCTTAAAAAGATCTCCCTGAACTGAGCCTCTTGAGCATGAAGACCCTGGTTATCTTGTTGGGAAGCCATTGCTGAAAGAAACAGCGGAGAAGGTAAGTGTCCTGTAACAAGGGTACCTGTTATGCAATGATGTGTATGTATGCATGTAATGTTTTCGAGGATCTCGCGGGGTAAACAAGAAAGATTGTTAGAACTTTAATTTTGTAGCTTGATTGAAGGAACTTCATTTTTTTGAGAGTCCTTCTTCAAGAGTCAAGGCTCACCATATCGAGTGGGTCATAGCCCCTAACTCAAGCTGTTAACCTTGGCTAGAGGAAAATAAATCCCCTTTGCCCCTTGCTAGACATTTGATTCATCATGACCTGCATCATAAGCCCTTGAGATCCTTGAAATGGATTAGTCCTTATGTAGGATGTATGCAATGGTATGATGGTATGATGCATGGAGTAATGTAGGTAAACCCTGTTATGAGTCCAGATTAAGGACTGTAAACAAAACCTGCAAGAAACTCAAGTGTCAGATAACAAGCATGCAAGTAGTCAAGTTTGAAGGCACACAAGTCACACAAAGACAACCCTTAGAGTTTAGGCCAGCATGAAGTTTGGGGTACTACCCTCTTGAAGTTGGTGGGCTTAAAAACCTGTCCTATCAAAAGTAACCGGGTTCTAAGGATCTCAATATCATTGGATCATTTTCTGTGTTCATCGTTTCGATTTAGCCACTGAACTGGCGACCGAAATATTCCAAGAAAACAAGCCTCAACTGAGTGTAGTATCGAGTATCAACCAACCTCGGACTGCACCAAAGTCAGTTATCTCACTACCCTAAAGAGGCCAAGATGGTTAAATTAAGGTTCCTAAGGTCAGTTGATGCTTCACGACACCACGCGGCGGCCCCGTACTCTCCCTGACTTGACTCAAGGGTTACCGGTACTCACCAAAGTGCCACATCAACGTAGCAGACTGCTTCAACCATGTCGGTATACCCCGCACAGTTCCCTCACAGTCTTGTTGCTACTTTCTAAGAAGGTATCCCCCAGATCCGGGTTAGGATCTATAGAACTCCCAAGACAGTGCCCACAATAATAAAGCAAACAATTCAAACAATTGAAAACACAAGTGATCTATCCTAAGGTACACCTCACTTTTAAGTATCCCCAGCAGAGTCACCAGTTCTGTGATCGGTGGATTTAGAACTGACTATTTTTAGCTGGTTTCGCGAAATGTCGCGGAAGCAAGAGTCGCCACCGTCTTTTATGTTCTCCAACAAGGAAAGGACAAAAGCACAACAAAATTCCTTATGAGATATGTTTCTCGGTTCGGGAGGTAGATTTATAGAAAGGGAAGGTGTTAGCACCCTTTCTATCCATGGTTATCCATGGGCTCTTAGGTACTTGCTCTTATGTTTTCAAAAGATGTTTGCTTTTCAAATGTGTGTGTGGGTTTTGAAAAAGTTTCTTTGAAAGATTTCTGAATGACTCTTGTATCTGTTCTCAAGAGTCTTTGAAAAATTTGTTTTGAAAGCTTTTTGAAAGTGTGAGGTGTGAAAAGTATTTTGTTTGTTTTGGAAAAGAGCGAGTACCCATGAGTCATCTACCTACCCTAAGGAATTTTAAGCTGTATAAGTGTCCTTTAGATAGTGCTATCGCACCATTGAGAGGTAGGTAGCACCACCGTTGGAGGTGTTCGGGTCAATTCGATTGTAGGGACAGTGTGGTCACCGAAGCAACAGTAGGACACCTTAGAAGCTACCCTTATGTCCTTGATCCTTTTTTAATCCGAGGCAACCGTTTCGAGGCAACTATTTCGAGGCAACTGTTTCGAGGCAACTGTTTCGAGGCAACTGTTTCGAGGCAACTGTTTCGAGGCAACTGTTTCGAGGCAACTGGATCATGGACATAAGGACCGCTAAGACGTCCCATACTTGACGACCACGTTTCGAAGGCAACAAGTGAGGCGTACCCTAGAAGTGGTGTGTGCATTGTGTGTTGTTTTCATGTTATGTTTGTCTTTGTAACTAGTGAGCTACGAGTTGTTTTTATTTACATACATTCTTTCATGCAAGTTTAGCAGTTAAGGGGTGCGGAAAGTAAATTGTGGAAACATAAATCCTACGCTATTACAAGGCGCGGGTCTATACATCGCCAAAAATTACAAAGACCCGTTTTTTAGTAAATGAGTACGGAAAGTAAATAAAAACAGTAAAAGTCCAAATTACTATTACATGTCTTGGAAGCAATTACATAATAATAAACTGTGCGCGAATAAAAATTAAATCGGAATGTTCTAAGGGTGTTGACCCTTTTAAGAAAAGAAATTGATTTTTTGGTCTTTTTTGTAATTAAAATGAAATTAAAGCTAATTAATGACTAATTAATTAATTTAATTAAAAGAAAATACATTTTTTGTGTTTTATGTTTTTATGAAATAAAATGAAAAGAAATAAAACTAAAAGTTAATTCTTCCTAATTCTAAATCCATTTTAATTATTAAGAAAAGAAATTGAAATTGCCTAATTAAACTATTTATTTGTTAATATTTATTTACAAAATAAAATAGTAATAATGTTAATTCTATTTTTTTTGATTTTTTTATGAAAATATTAGTTGGTTAATTATGTTAATAAAAAAAATAAGGCAAATAAATAAAAGAAAAGAAAATGACAAAACAAAATAAAATAAGAAAAAGGTAAGAAAACCCAAGGGGGGTGAGATGGCCTTCATGGAGGTTTATTGAAGTAATTCTGGCCTAACAACAAGAAGCCTTATTTGACTTTTTTCGGTTGCCTACGCATGCGCTGACTCCAGAGCATAGTACTCTTGCGTTCTGGGCCTTTAGATCTGCCTCCAATGACACTTGGCTTGTTGGATGGGTGAGGCTTATGGTGGAAACTACTTGAGAAACTGCACAAGAACGCGTTAACAAAAATGATATGAGAATTATGGGGGACCTGGGAAGAACTTACAGCGCGGTATGAGCCTCAGGACTTGGCAAAGGTTGCTTTAGCTTCAAGGTGTGGCAAGGAATAGAACCACGTGCTTGTTTTGATCTGAAGATGCTCGCAACTATGTTTTAGAACTCTCACTTTTTTGAATAATTTTTGGTTTTTGCTCTTGGCCGTTTCTGCACACACTATCTTTTTGAATGAGGTTAGGAAGGCTTGTATATATAGTAATGAATGAGAATCAGTCACATGATGAGCCTTTAACCATTGCAATTATGCTTGAGATTTTTCCATAATCAACATTGAAACAACTTGCCTTTTGTGTCAAAATTTGAATTTCTATGCCCATAATAGGCCTTGCACGAATTTGGAAGGTATTTCAAGGTGATTCAAAGCTAATAAACACAAAATATATCCCTCCATTAATTTCTTTGATTTTTATTTGAATTTTAAAGATTTAAAATGAATTTAATCAAATAAAATTAAATAAAAATGGAAAAATTAATTTTAAATCTTGAAATAAATTGTGGGACACGTGGGAAGCATGGCCAAGCTGAAACAAGTGGAAAAAGTGGGCCCCTTTTGTCAAAAATGAAGTTTCAAGGATAATTGACTTTGGCCATTTCACAAAAATTTCCCAAATTTTCCAATGCATATCTTGCTCAATTTTGAAGCTATGAACATGTTCTTGGACATTTTGTAAAGGTCTTGAAGTCCTCTAACCAATGTCTTTGGTCCCATGTCATTTTGATTTACCAATCTCAAGTTATGGTCTTTGACTTAAAGTCCCTTTTTGTTGACTTTTGAAAATGACCTATAATGTTGAAATTGATAACTTTTTGTAAGAGCATTTCTTGGACTTGGAATGTGAAGATGAGTTGTAGGAAATGTCTTCCCCTTAAAGATGAGCATTGGATGAGATTTTTCTGATGAACCATGAAAAAGTTATGCTTTGGTCAAGTTACAGTTGACTTTTCAGTTGTCCAAAAATAGAAACTTTTGACACCTTGATGATTTTTGAGCCATTCTTGTGAAATCATGATCAAGACTTGATCAAATAATGATTGTGGATTCAAAATAAGATGTTGACCAAAAATTTTGACTTTTGACTTCCAAATGACCATTTTGCCCCTACAGTTGACTGTGGAGCAATTAGGGTTTTTGACTGTGCAACTTGACCTTGTGAGCCTTGAAACTTGACATGTAGGTGCTTGAAAATGTGTATGAGCATATGGCACTTGATTGAGCCCTTGAAAACCTCAGCTTCCTTGTGAGAACCAAAACCCTAGTTTGACTGGCTTTAGGAGAGTGGTTGACAGTGTAGCCCTTGAGTAGACTTTGAACCCTTTGAGGCAAAACATTGAAGATTATGGGAGGGCAAATTTTGGGGTACAACAACGTGCAATTGCGTTTTTTCCAAAAACAGAAGCAGAGACAAACGCGCATTAGGAAAATAATTTCCTTCTGATTTTTTGCATGGACATCTAAAATAATACATTGATAGTGTCCCCAAAGTTTCATAGCGTTTCGACAAGCCCTCTGTTTATTTTAAATTTCCGACGGTACGCGTGCAATTGTGTTTTTGCCAAAAACGGAAGCGGAGGCAAACACGCCTTAGGAAAATAATTTCCTGGTGATTTTTTGCATGGACATCTAAAATAATACATTGAGAGTGTCCCCAATGTTTCGTAGAGTTTCGACAAGCCCTCGGTTTATTTTGACTTTCCGACGGGACACGTGCAATTGCGTTTTTGCCAAAAACGGAAGCATAGGCAAACGCGCATTAGGAAAATAATTTCCTGCTGATTTTTTGCATGGACATCTAAAATAATACATTGAGAGTGTCCAAAAAGTTTCATAAGGTTTCGACAAGCCCTAGGTTTATTTTGACTTTCCGACGGTACACGTGCAATTGCGTTTTTGCCAAAAACGGAAGCAGAGGCAAACGCGCATTAGGAAAATAATTTCCGGCTAATTTCTTGCATGGACTTCTAAAATAATACATTGAGAGTGTCCCCAAAGTTTCATAGCGTTTCGACAAGCCCTCGGTTTATTTTGAATTTCCGACGGTACGCGTGCAATTGCGTTTTAGCCAAAAACGGAAGCGGAGGCAAACGCGCCTTAGGAAAATAATTTCCTGCTGATTTTTTGCATGGACATCTATAATAATACATTGAGAGTGCCCCCAAAGTTTCGTAGAGTTTCAACAAGCCCTAGGTTTATTTTAACTTTCCGACGGTACGCGTGCAATTGCGTTTTTTCCAAAAACAGAAGCAGAGACAAACGCGCATTAGGAAAATAATTTCCTTCTGATTTTTTGCATGGACATCTAAAATTATACATTGTTAGTGTCCCCAAAGTTTCATTGCATTTCGACAAGCCCTCTGTTTATTTTAAATTTCCGACGGTACGCGTGCAATTGTGTTTTTGCCAAAAACGGAAGCGGAGGCAAACACGCCTTAGGAAAATAATATCCTGCTGATTTTTTGTATGGACATCTAAAATAATACATTGAGAGTGTCCCCAATGTTTCGTAGAGTTTCGACAAGCCCTCGGTTTATTTTGACTTTCCGACGGTACACGTGCAATTGCGTTTTTGCCAAAAACGGAAGCAGAGGCAAACGCGCATTAGGAAAATAATTTCTTGCTGATTTTTTGCATGGACATCTAAAATAATACATTGAGAGTGTCCAAAAAGTTTCATAAGGTTTCGACAAGCCCTCGGTTTATTTTGACTTTCCGACGGTACGCGTGCAATTGCGTTTTTGCCAAAAACGGAAGCAGAGGCAAACGCGCATTAGGAAAATAATTTCCGGCTAATTTATTGCATGGACATCTAAAATAATACATTGAGAGTGTCCCCAAAGTTTCATAGCGTTTCGACAAGCCCTCGGTTTATTTTGAATTTCCGACGGTACGCGTGTAATTGCGTTTTTGCCAAAAACGGAAGCGGAGGCAAACGCGCCTTAGGAAAATAATTTCCTGTTGATTTTTTTCATGGACATCTATAATAATACATTGAGAGTGCCCCCAAAGTTTCGTAGAGTTTCAACAAGCCCTAGGTTTATTTTTACTTTCCGAGGGTACGCGTGCAATTGCGTTTTTTCCAAAAACAGAAGCATAGACAAACGCGCATTAGGAAAATAATTTCCTTCTGATTTTTTTCATGGACATCTAAAATAATACATTGTTAGTGTCCCAAAAGTTCCATAGCGTTTCGACAAGCCCTCTGTTTATTTTAAATTTCCGACGGTACGCGTGCAATTGTGTTTTTGCCAAAAATGGAAGCGGAGGCAAACACGCCTTAGGAAAATAATTTCCTGCTGATTTTTTGCATGGACATGTAAAATAATACATTGAGAGTGTCCCCAATGTTTCGTAGAGTTTCGACAAGCCCTCGGTTTATTTTGACTTTCCGACGGTACACGTGCAATTGCGTTTTTGCCAAAAACGGAAGCAGAGGCAAACGCGCATTAGGAAAATAATTTCCTGCTGAGTTTTTTCATGGACATCTAAAATAATACATTGAGAGTGTCCAAAAAGTTTCATAAGGTTTCGACAAGCCCTCGGTTTATTTTGACTTTCCGACGGTACGCGTGCAATTGCGTTTTTGCCAAAAACGGAAGCAGAGGCAAACGCGCATTAGGAAAATAATTTCCGGCTAATTTCTTGCATGGACATCTAAAATAATACATTGAGAGTGTCCCCAAAGTTTCATAGCGTTTCGACAAGCCGTCGGTTTATTTTGAATTTCCTACGGTACGCGGGGAATTGCGTTTTTGCCAAAAACGGAAGCGGAGGCAAACGCGCCTTAGGAAAATAATTTCCTGCTGATTTTTTGCATGGACATCTATAATAATACATTGAGAGTGCCCCCAAAGTTTCGTAGAGTTTCAACAAGCCCTAGGTTTATTTTTACTTTCCGAGGGTACGCGTGCAATTGCGTTTTTTCCAAAAACAGAAGCAGAGACAAACGCACATTAGGAAAATAATTTCCTTCTGATTTTTTGCATGGACATCTAAAATAATACATTGTTAGTGTCCCCAAAGTTTCATAGCGTTTCGACAAGCCCTCTGTTTATTTTAAATTTCCGACGGTACGCGTGCAATTGTGTTTTTGCCAAAAACGGAAGCGGAGGCAAACGCGCCTTAGGAAAATAATTTCCTGCTGATTTTTTGTATGGACATCTAAAAAAATACATTGAGAGTGTCCCCAATGTTTCGTAGAGTTTCGACAAGCCATCGGTTTATTTAGAATTTCCGACGGAACGCGTGCAATTTCGTTTTTGCCAAAAACGGAAGCAGAGGCAAACGCGCATTAGGAAAATAATTTCTGGCTAATTTCTTGCATGGACATCTAAAATAATACATTGAGAGTGTCCCCAAAGTTTCATAGCGTTTCGACAAGCCCTCGGTTTATTTTGAATTTCCGACGGTACGCGTGCAATTGCGTTTTTGCCAAAAACGGAAGCGGAGGCAAACGCGCCTTAGGAAAATAATTTCCTGCTGATTTTTTGCATGGACATCTATAATAATACATTGAGAGTGCCCCCAAAGTTTCGTAGAGTTTCAACAAGCCCTAGGTTTATTTTTACTTTCCGACGGTACGCGCGAATTGCGTTTTTTCCAAAAACAGAAGCAGAGACAAACGCGCATTAGGAAAATAATTTCCTTCTGATTTTTTGCATGGACATCTAAAATTATACATTGTTAGTGTCCCCAAAGTTTCATTGCATTTCGACAAGCCCTCTGTTTATTTTAAATTTCCGACGGTACGCGTGCAATTGTGTTTTTGCCAAAAACGGAAGCGGAGGCAAACACGCCTTAGGAAAATAATATCCTGCTGATTTTTTGTATGGACATCTAAAATAATACATTGAGAGTGTCCCCAATGTTTCGTAGAGTTTCGACAAGCCCTCGGTTTATTTTGACTTTCCGACGGTACACGTGCAATTGCGTTTTTGCCAAAAACAGAAGCAGAGGCAAACGCGCATTAGGAAAATAATTTCTTGCTTATTTTTTGCATGGACATCTAAAATAATACATTGAGAGTGTCCAAAAAGTTTCATAAGGTTTCGACAAGCCCTCGGTTTATTTTGACTTTCCGACGATACGCGTGCAATTGCGTTTTTGCCAAAAACGGAAGCAGAGGCAAACGCGCATTAGGAAAATAATTTCCGGCTAATTTCTTGCATGGACATCTAAAATAATACATTGAGAGTGTCCCCAAAGTTTCATAGCGTTTCGACAAGCCGTCGGTTTATTTTGAATTTCCGACGGTACGCGTGCAATTGCGTTTTTGCCAAAAACGGAAGCGGAGGCAAACGCGCCTTAGGAAAATAATTTCCTGTTGATTTTTTTCATGGACATCTATAATAATACATTGAGAGTGCCCCCAAAGTTTCGTAGAGTTTCAACAAGCCCTAGGTTTATTTTTACTTTCCGAGGGTACGCGTGCAATTGCGTTTTTTCCAAAAACAGAAGCATAGACAAACGCGCATTAGGAAAATAATTTCCTTCTGATTTTTTTCATGGACATCTAAAATAATACATTGTTAGTGTCCCAAAAGTTCCATAGCGTTTCGACAAGCCCTCTGTTTATTTTAAATTTCCGACGGTACGCGTGCAATTGTGTTTTTGCCAAAAATGGAAGCGGAGGCAAACACGCCTTAGGAAAATAATTTCCTGCTGATTTTTTGCATGGACATGTAAAATAATACATTGAGAGTGTCCCCAATGTTTCGTAGAGTTTCGACAAGCCCTCGGTTTATTTTGACTTTCCGACGGTACACGTGCAATTGCGTTTTTGCCAAAAACGGAAGCAGAGGCAAACGCGCATTAGGAAAATAATTTCCTGCTGAGTTTTTTCATGGACATCTAAAATAATACATTGAGAGTGTCCAAAAAGTTTCATAAGGTTTCGACAAGCCCTCGGTTTATTTTGACTTTCCGACGGTACGCGTGCAATTGCGTTTTTGCCAAAAACGGAAGCAGAGGCAAACGCGCATTAGGAAAATAATTTCCGGCTAATTTCTTGCATGGACATCTAAAATAATACATTGAGAGTGTCCCCAAAGTTTCATAGCGTTTCGACAAGCCGTCGGTTTATTTTGAATTTCCTACGGTACGCGGGGAATTGCGTTTTTGCCAAAAACGGAAGCGGAGGCAAACGCGCCTTAGGAAAATAATTTCCTGCTGATTTTTTGCATGGACATCTATAATAATACATTGAGAGTGCCCCCAAAGTTTCGTAGAGTTTCAACAAGCCCTAGGTTTATTTTTACTTTCCGAGGGTACGCGTGCAATTGCGTTTTTTCCAAAAACAGAAGCAGAGACAAACGCACATTAGGAAAATAATTTCCTTCTGATTTTTTGCATGGACATCTAAAATAATACATTGTTAGTGTCCCCAAAGTTTCATAGCGTTTCGACAAGCCCTCTGTTTATTTTAAATTTCCGACGGTACGCGTGCAATTGTGTTTTTGCCAAAAACGGAAGCGGAGGCAAACGCGCCTTAGGAAAATAATTTCCTGCTGATTTTTTGTATGGACATCTAAAAAAATACATTGAGAGTGTCCCCAATGTTTCGTAGAGTTTCGACAAGCCATCGGTTTATTTAGAATTTCCGACGGAACGCGTGCAATTTCGTTTTTGCCAAAAACGGAAGCAGAGGCAAACGCGCATTAGGAAAATAATTTCTGGCTAATTTCTTGCATGGACATCTAAAATAATACATTGAGAGTGTCCCCAAAGTTTCATAGCGTTTCGACAAGCCCTCGGTTTATTTTGAATTTCCGACGGTACGCGTGCAATTGCGTTTTTGCCAAAAACGGAAGCGGAGGCAAACGCGCCTTAGGAAAATAATTTCCTGCTTATTTTTTTCATGGACATATATAATAATATATTGAGAGTGCCCCCACAGTTTCGTAGAGTTTCAACAAGCCCTAGGTTTATTTTTACTTTCCGACGGTACGCGTGCAATTGCGTTTTTTCCAAAAACTGAAGCAGAGACAAACGCGCATTAGGAAAATAATTTCCTTCTGATTTTTTGCATGGACATCTAAAATTATACATTGTTAGTGTCCCCAAAGTTTCATTGCATTTCGACAAGCCCTCTGTTTATTTTAAATTTCCGACGGTACGCGTGCAATTGTGTTTTTGCCAAAAACGGAAGCGGAGGCAAACACGCCTTAGGAAAATAATATCCTGCTGATTTTTTGTATGGACATCTAAAATAATACATTGAGAGTGTCCCCAATGTTTCGTAGAGTTTCGACAAGCCCTCGGTTTATTTTGACTTTCCGACGGTACACGTGCAATTGCGTTTTTGCAAAAAACAGAAGCAGAGGCAAACGCGCATTAGGAAAATAATTTCTTGCTTATTTTTTGCATGGACATCTAAAATAATACATTGAGAGTGTCCAAAAAGTTTCATAAGGTTTCGACAAGCCCTCGGTTTATTTTGACTTTCCGACGATACGCGTGCAATTGCGTTTTTGCCAAAAACGGAAGCAGAGGCAAACGCGCATTAGGAAAATAATTTCCGGCTAATTTCTTGCATGGACATCTAAAATAATACATTGAGAGTGTCCCCAAAGTTTTATAGCGTTTCGACAAGCCGTCGGTTTATTTTGAATTTCCGACGGTACGCGTGCAATTGCGTTTTTGCCAAAAACGGAAGCGGAGGCAAACGCGCCTTAGGAAAATAATTTCCTGTTGATTTTTTTCATGGACATCTATAATAATACATTGAGAGTGCCCCCAAAGTTTCGTAGAGTTTCAACAAGCCCTAGGTTTATTTTTACTTTCCGAGGGTACGCGTGCAATTGCGTTTTTTCCAAAAACAGAAGCATAGACAAACGCGCATTAGGAAAATAATTTCCTTCTGATTTTTTTCATGGACATCTAAAATAATACATTGTTAGTGTCCCAAAAGTTCCATAGCGTTTCGACAAGCCCTCTGTTTATTTTAAATTTCCGACGGTACGCGTGCAATTGTGTTTTTGCCAAAAATGGAAGCGGAGGCAAACACGCCTTAGGAAAATAATTTCCTGCTGATTTTTTGCATGGACATGTAAAATAATACATTGAGAGTGTCCCCAATGTTTCGTAGAGTTTCGACAAGCCCTCGGTTTATTTTGACTTTCCGACGGTACACGTGCAATTGCGTTTTTGCCAAAAACGGAAGCAGAGGCAAACGCGCATTAGGAAAATAATTTCCTGCTGAGTTTTTTCATGGACATCTAAAATAATACATTGAGAGTGTCCAAAAAGTTTCATAAGGTTTCGACAAGCCCTCGGTTTATTTTGACTTTCCGACGGTACGCGTGCAATTGCGTTTTTGCCAAAAACGGAAGCAGAGGCAAACGCGCATTAGGAAAATAATTTCCGGCTAATTTCTTGCATGGACATCTAAAATAATACATTGAGAGTGTCCCCAAAGTTTCATAGCGTTTCGACAAGCCGTCGGTTTATTTTGAATTTCCTACGGTACGCGGGGAATTGCGTTTTTGCCAAAAACGGAAGCGGAGGCAAACGCGCCTTAGGAAAATAATTTCCTGCTGATTTTTTGCATGGACATCTATAATAATACATTGAGAGTGCCCCCAAAGTTTCGTAGAGTTTCAACAAGCCCTAGGTTTATTTTTACTTTCCGAGGGTACGCGTGCAATTGCGTTTTTTCCAAAAACAGAAGCAGAGACAAACGCACATTAGGAAAATAATTTCCTTCTGATTTTTTGCATGGACATCTAAAATAATACATTGTTAGTGTCCCCAAAGTTTCATAGCGTTTCGACAAGCCCTCTGTTTATTTTAAATTTCCGACGGTACGCGTGCAATTGTGTTTTTGCCAAAAACGGAAGCGGAGGCAAACGCGCCTTAGGAAAATAATTTCCTGCTGATTTTTTGTATGGACATCTAAAAAAATACATTGAGAGTGTCCCCAATGTTTCGTAGAGTTTCGACAAGCCATCGGTTTATTTAGAATTTCCGACGGAACGCGTGCAATTTCGTTTTTGCCAAAAACGGAAGCAGAGGCAAACGCGCATTAGGAAAATAATTTCTGGCTAATTTCTTGCATGGACATCTAAAATAATACATTGAGAGTGTCCCCAAAGTTTCATAGCGTTTCGACAAGCCCTCGGTTTATTTTGAATTTCCGACGGTACGCGTGCAATTGCGTTTTTGCCAAAAACGGAAGCGGAGGCAAACGCGCCTTAGGAAAATAATTTCCTGCTTATTTTTTTCATGGACATATATAATAATACATTGAGAGTGCCCCCACAGTTTCGTAGAGTTTCAACAAGCCCTAGGTTTATTTTTACTTTCCGACGGTACGCGTGCAATTGCGTTTTTTCCAAAAACAGAAGCAGAGACAAACGCGCATTAGGAAAATAATTTCCTTCTGATTTTTTGCATGGACATCTAAAATTATACATTGTTAGTGTCCCCAAAGTTTCATTGCATTTCGACAAGCCCTCTGTTTATTTTAAATTTCCGACGGTACGCGTGCAATTGTGTTTTTGCCAAAAACGGAAGCGGAGGCAAACACGCCTTAGGAAAATAATATCCTGCTGATTTTTTGTATGGACATCTAAAATAATACATTGAGAGTGTCCCCAATGTTTCGTAGAGTTTCGACAAGCCCTCGGTTTATTTTGACTTTCCGACGGTACACGTGCAATTGCGTTTTTGCCAAAAACGGAAGCAGAGGCAAACGCGCATTAGGAAAATAATTTCTTGCTGATTTTTTGCATGGACATCTAAAATAATACATTGAGAGTGTCCAAAAAGTTTCATAAGGTTTCGACAAGCCCTCGGTTTATTTTGACTTTCCGACGGTACGCGTGCAATTGCGTTTTTGCCAAAAACGGAAGCAGAGGCAAACGCGCATTAGGAAAATAATTTCCGGCTAATTTATTGCATGGACATCTAAAATAATACATTGAGAGTGTCCCCAAAGTTTCATAGCGTTTCGACAAGCCCTCGGTTTATTTTGAATTTCCGACGGTACACGTGCAATTGCGTTTTTGCAAAAAACAGAAGCAGAGGCAAACGCGCATTAGGAAAATAATTTCTTGCTTATTTTTTGCATGGACATCTAAAATAATACATTGAGAGTGTCCAAAAAGTTTCATAAGGTTTCGACAAGCCCTCGGTTTATTTTGACTTTCCGACGATACGCGTGCAATTGCGTTTTTGCCAAAAACGGAAGCAGAGGCAAACGCGCATTAGGAAAATAATTTCCGGCTAATTTCTTGCATGGACATCTAAAATAATACATTGAGAGTGTCCCCAAAGTTTCATAGCGTTTCGACAAGCCGTCGGTTTATTTTGAATTTCCGACGGTACGCGTGCAATTGCGTTTTTGCCAAAAACGGAAGCGGAGGCAAACGCGCCTTAGGAAAATAATTTCCTGTTGATTTTTTTCATGGACATCTATAATAATACATTGAGAGTTCCCCCAAAGTTTCGTAGAGTTTCAACAAGCCCTAGGTTTATTTTTACTTTCCGAGGGTACGCGTGCAATTGCGTTTTTTCCAAAAACAGAAGCAGAGACAAACGCGCATTAGGAAAATAATTTCCTTCTGATTTTTTTCATGGACATCTAAAATAATACATTGTTAGTGTCCAAAAAGTTCCATAGCGTTTCGACAAGCCCTCTGTTTATTTTAAATTTCCGACGGTACGCGTGCAATTGTGTTTTTGCCAAAAATGGAAGCGGAGGCAAACACGCCTTAGGAAAATAATTTCCTGCTGATTTTTTGCATGGACATGTAAAATAATACATTGAGAGTGTCCCCAATGTTTCGTAGAGTTTCGACAAGCCCTCGGTTTATTTTGACTTTCCGACGGTACACGTGCAATTGCGTTTTTGCCAAAAACGGAAGCAGAGGCAAACGCGCATTAGGAAAATAATTTCCTGCTGAGTTTTTTCATGGACATCTAAAATAATACATTGAGAGTGTCCAAAAAGTTTCATAAGGTTTCGACAAGCCCTCGGTTTATTTTGACTTTCCGACGGTACGCGTGCAATTGCGTTTTTGCCAAAAACGGAAGCAGAGGCAAACGCGCATTAGGAAAATAATTTCCGGCTAATTTCTTGCATGGACATCTAAAATAATACATTGAGAGTGTCCCCAAAGTTTCATAGCGTTTCGACAAGCCGTCGGTTTATTTTGAATTTCCTACGGTACGCGGGGAATTGCGTTTTTGCCAAAAACGGAAGCGGAGGCAAACGCGCCTTAGGAAAATAATTTCCTGCTGATTTTTTGCATGGACATCTATAATAATACATTGAGAGTGCCCCCAAAGTTTTGTAGAGTTTCAACAAGCCCTAGGTTTATTTTTACTTTCCGAGGGTACGCGTGCAATTGCGTTTTTTCCAAAAACAGAAGCAAAGACAAACGCACATTAGGAAAATAATTTCCTTCTGATTTGCATGGACATCTAAAATAATACATTGTTAGTGTCCCCAAAGTTTCATAGCGTTTCGACAAGCCCTCTGTTTATTTTAAATTTCCGACGGTACGCGTGCAATTGTGTTTTTGCCAAAAACGGAAGCGGAGGCAAACACGCCTTAGGAAAATAATTTCCTGGTGATTTTTTGCATGGACATGTAAAATAATACATTGAGAGTGTCCCCAATGTTTCGTAGAGTTTCGACAAGCCCTCGGTTTATTTTGACTTTCCGACGGTACACGTGTAATTGCGTTTTTGCCAAAAACGGAAGCAGAGGCAAACGCGCATTAGGAAAATAATTTATTGCTTATTTTTTGCATGGACATCTCAAATAATACATTGAGAGTGTCCCCAAAGTTTTGTAGAGTTTCGAAAAGCCCTCGGTTTATTTTTTTTCCGACGGTACGTGTGAAATTACGTTTTTGCCAAAAATGGAAGCGGAGGCAAACGCTCATTAGGAAAATAATTTCCTGCTGATTCTTTGCATGGACATCTCAAATATTACATTGAGACTGTCCCCAAAGTTTCATAGCGTTTCGACAAGCCCTCAATTTATTTTGAATTTCCGACGGTACGCGTGCAATTGTGTTTTTGCCAAAAACGGAAGCATAGGCAAACGCGCCTTAGGAAAAAAATTTCCTTCTGATTTTTTGCATGGACATCTATAATAATACATTGAGAGTTCCCCCAAAGTTTCGTAGAGTTTCAACAAGCCCTACGTTTATTTTGACTTTCCGACGATACGCGTGCAATTGCATTTTTGCCAAAAACAGAAGCAGAGACAAACGCGCATTAGGAAAATAATTTCCGGCTAATTTCATGCATGGACATCTAAAATAATACATTGAGAGTGTCCCCAAATTTTAATAGCGTTTCGATCAGCCCTCGGTTTATTTTGAATTTCCGACGGTACGCGTGCAATTGCGTTTTTGCCAAAAACGGAAGCGGAGGCAAACACGCCTTAGGAAAATAATTTTCTGCTGATTTTTTGCATGGACATCTATAATAATACATTGAGAGTGCCCCCAAAGTTTCGTAGAGTTTCAACAAGCCCTAGGTTTATTTTTACTTTCCGAAGGTACGCGTGCAATTGCGTTTTTTCCAAAAACAGAAGCAGAGACAAACGCACATTAGGAAAATAATTTCCTTCTTATTTTTTGCATGGACATCTAAAATAATACATTGTTAGTGTCCCCAAAGTTTCATAGCGTTTCGACAAGCCCTCTGTTTATTTTAAATTTCCGACGGTACGCGTGCAATTGTGTTTTTGCCAAAAATGGAAGCGGAGGCAAACGCGCCGTAGGAAAATAATTTCCTGCTGATTTTTTGTATGGACATCTAAAAAAATACATTGAGAGTGTCCCCAATGTTTCATAGAGTTTCGACAAGCCCTCGGTTTATTTTGACTTTCCGACGGTACACGTGCAATTGCGTTTTTGCCAAAAACGGAAGCAGAGGCAAACGCGCATTAGGAAAATAATTTCCTGCTGAGTTTTTGCATGGACATCTAAAATAATACATTGAGAGTGTCCCCAAAGTTTCATAAGGTTTCGACAAGCCCTCGGTTTATTTTGACTTTCCGACGGTACGCGTGCAATTGCGTTTTTGCCAAAAACAGAAGCGGAGGCAAACGCGCATTAGGAAAATAATTTCCTGCTAATTTCTTGCATGGACATCTAAAATAATACATTGAGAGTGTCCCCAAAGTTTTATAGCGTTTCAACAAGCCCTCGATTTATTTTGAATTTCCGACGGTACGCGTGCAATTGCGTTTTTGCCAAAAACGGATGCGGAGGCAAACGCGCCTTAGGAAAATAATTTCTTGCTTATTTTTTGCATGGACATCTATAATAATACATTGAGAGTGCCCCCAAAGTTTCATAGAGTTTCAACAAGCCCTAGGTTTATTTTGAATTTCCGACGGTACGCGTGCAATTGTGTTTTTTCCAAAAACAGAAGCGGAGACAAACGCGCCTTAGGAAAATAATTTTTTTTCTGATTTTTTGCATGGACATCTAAAATAATACATTGTTAGTGTCCCCAAAGTTTCATAGCGTTTCGACAAGCCCTCTGTTTATTTTAAATTTCCGACGATACGCGTGCAATTGTGTTTTTGCCAAAAAACGGAAGCGGAGGCAAACGCGCCTTAGGAAAATAATTTCCTGCTGATTTTTTGTATGGACATCTAAAAAAATACATTGAGAGTGTCCCCAATGTTTCGTAGAGTTTCGACAAGCCATCGGTTTATTTAGAATTTCCGACGGAACGCGTGCAATTTCGTTTTTGCCAAAAACGGAAGCGGAGGAAAACGCACCTTAGGAAAATAATTTATTACTTATTTTTTGCATGGACATATCAAATAATACATTGAGAGTGTCCCCAAAGTTTTGTAGAGTTTCGAAAATCCCTCGGTTTATTTTTTTCCCGACGGTACGTGTGAAATTACGTTTTTGCCAAAAATGGAAGCGGAGGCCAACGCTCATTAGGAAAATAATTTCCTGCTGATTCTTTGCATGGACATCTCAAATAATACATTGAGACTGTCCCCAAAGTTTCATAGCGTTTCGACAAGCCCTCAATTTATTTTGAATTTCCGACGGTACGCGTGCAATTGTGTTTTTGCCAAAAACGGAAGCAGAGGCAAACGCGCCTTAGGAAAAAAATTTCCTTCTGATTTTTTGCATGGACATCTATAATAATACATTGAGAGTTCCCCCAAAGTTTTGTAGAGTTTCAACAAGCCCTACGTTTATTTTGACTTTCCGACGATACGCGTGCAATTGCATTTTTGCCAAAAACAGAAGCAGAGACAACCGCACATTAGGAAAATAATTTCATTCTGGTTTTTTGCATGGACATCTAAAATAATACATTGAGACTTTCCCCAAAGTTTCATAGCGTTTCAACAAGCCCTCAATTTATTTTGAATTTCCGACGGTACGTGTGCAATTGCGTTTTTGCCAAAAATAGAAGCGGAGGCAAACGCGCCTTAGGAAAATAATTTCCTGCTGATTTTTTACATGGACATCTATAATAATACATTGAGAGTGCCCCCAAAGTTTCGTAGAGTTTCAACAAGCCCTAGGTTTATTTTTACTTTTCGACGGTACGCGTGCAATTGCGTTTTTTCCAAAAACAGAAGCAGAGACAAACGCGCATTAGGAAAATAATTTCCTTCTGATTTTTTGCATGGACATCTAAAATATTACATTGATAGTGTCCCAAAAGTTCCATAGCGTTTCGACAAGCCCTCTGTTTATTTTAAATTTCCGACGGTACGCGTGCAATTGTGTTTTTGCCAAAAACGGAAGCGAAGGCAAACACGCCTTAGGAAAATAATTTCCTGCTGATTTTTTGCATGGACATGTAAAATAATACATTGAGAGTGTCCCCAATGTTTCGTAGAGTTTCGACAAGCCCTCGATTTATTTTGACTTTCCGACGGTACATGTGCAATTGCGTTTTTGCCAAAAACGGAAGCAGAGGCAAACGCGCATTAGGAAAATAATTTCCTGCTGATTTTTTGCATGGACATCTAAAATAATACATTGAGAGTGTCCAAAAAGTTTCATAAGGTTTCGACAAGCCCTCGGTTTATTTTGACTTTCCGACGATACGCGTGCAATTGCGTTTTTGCCAAAAACGGAAGCAGAGGCAAACGCGCATTAGGAAAATAATTTCCGGCTAATTTCATGCATGGACATCTAAAATAATACATTGAGAGTGTCCCCAAATTTTAATAGCGTTTCGATCAGCCCTCGGTTTATTTTGAATTTCCGACGGTACGCGTGCAATTGCGTTTTTGCCAAAAACGGAAGCGGAGGCAAACACGCCTTAGGAAAATAATTTTCTGCTGATTTTTTGCATGGACATCTATAATAATACATTGAGAGTGCCCCCAAAGTTTCGTAGAGTTTCAACAAGCCCTAGGTTTATTTTTACTTTTCGAAGGTACGCGTGCAATTGCGTTTTTTCCAAAAACAGAAGCAGAGACAAACGCACATTAGGAAAATAATTTCCTTCTGATTTTTTGCATGGACATATAAAATAATACATTGTTAGTGTCCCCAAAGTTTCATAGCGTTTCGACAAGCCCTCTGTTTATTTTAAATTTCCGACGGTACGCGTGCAATTGTGTTTTTGCCAAAAACGGAAGCGGAGGCAAACGCGCCTTAGGAAAATAATTTCCTGCTGATTTTTTGTATGGACATCTAAAAAAATACATTGAGAGTGTCCCCAATGTTTCGTAGAGTTTCGACAAGCCATCGGTTTATTTAGAATTTCCGACGGAACGCGTGCAATTTCGTTTTTGCCAAAAACGGAAGCGGAGGAAAACGCACCTTAGGAAAATAATTTATTACTTATTTTTTGCATGGACATATCAAATAATACATTGAGAGTGTCCCCAAAGTTTTGTAGAGTTTCGAAAATCCCTTGGTTTATTTTTTTCCCGACGGTACGTGTGAAATTACGTTTTTGCCAAAAATGGAAGCGGAGGCAAACGCTCATTAGGAAAATAATTTCCTGCTGATTCTTTGCATGGACATCTCAAATAATACATTGAGACTGTCCCCAAAGTTTCATAGCGTTTCGACAAGCCCTCAATTTATTTTGAATTTCCGACGGTACGCGTGCAATTGTGTTTTTGCCAAAAACGGAAGCAGAGGCAAACGCGCCTTAGGAAAAAAATTTCCTTCTGATTTTTTGCATGGACATCTATAATAATACATTGAGAGTTCCCCCAAAGTTTCGTAGAGTTTCAACAAGCCCTACGTTTATTTTGACTTTCCGACGATACGCGTGCAATTGCATTTTTGCCAAAAACAGAAGCAGAGACAACCGCGCATTAGGAAAATAATTTCATTCTGGTTTTTTGCATGGACATCTAAAATAATACATTGAGACTGTCCCCAAAGTTTCATAGCGTTTCAACAAGCCCTCAATTTATTTTGAATTTCCGACGGTACGTGTGCAATTGCGTTTTTGCCAAAAATAGAAGCGGAGGCAAACGCGCCTTAGGAAAATAATTTCCTGCTGATTTTTTGCATGGACATCTATAATAATACATTGAGAGTGCCCCCAAAGTTTCGTAGAGTTTCAACAAGCCCTAGGTTTATTTTTACTTTTCGACGGTACGCGTGCAATTGCGTTTTTTCCAAAAACAGAAGCAGAGACAAACGCGCATTAGGAAAATAATTTCCTTCTGATTTTTTGCATGGACATCTAAAATATTACATTGATAGTGTCCCAAAAGTTCCATAGCGTTTCGACAAGCCCTCTGTTTATTTTAAATTTCCGACGGTACGCGTGCAATTGTGTTTTTGCCAAAAACGGAAGCGAAGGCAAACACGCCTTAGGAAAATAATTTCCTGCTGATTTTTTGCATGGACATGTAAAATAATACATTGAGTGTGTCCCCAATGTTTCGTAGAGTTTCGACAAGCCCTCGGTTTATTTTGACTTTCCGACGGTACATGTGCAATTGCGTTTTTGCCAAAAACGGAAGCAGAGGCAAACGCGCATTAGGAAAATAATTTCCTGCTGATTTTTTGCATGGACATCTAAAATAATACATTGAGAGTGTCCAAAAAGTTTCATAAGGTTTCGACAAGCCCTCGGTTTATTTTGACTTTCCGACGATACGCGTGCAATTGCGTTTTTGCCAAAAACGGAAGCAGAGGCAAACGCGCATTAGGAAAATAATTTCCGGCTAATTTCATGCATGGACATCTAAAATAATACATTGAGAGTGTCCCCAAATTTTAATAGCGTTTCGATCAGCCCTCAGTTTATTTTGAATTTCCGACGGTACGCGTGCAATTGCGTTTTTGCCAAAAATGGAAGCGGAGGCAAACACGCCTTAGGAAAATAATTTTCTGCTGATTTTTTGCATGGACATCTATAATAATACATTGAGAGTGCCCCCAAAGTTTCGTAGAGTTTCAACAAGCCCTAGGTTTATTTTTACTTTCCGAAGGTACGCGTGCAATTGCGTTTTTTCCAAAAACAGAAGCAGAGACAAACGCACATTAGGAAAATAATTTCCTTCTGATTTTTTGCATGGACATCTAAAATAATACATTGTTAGTGTCCCCAAAGTTTCATAGCGTTTCGACAAGCCCTCTGTTTATTTTAAATTTCCGACGGTACGCGTGCAATTGTGTTTTTGCCAAAAACGGAAGCGGAGGCAAACGCGCCGCAGGAAAATAATTTCCTGCTGATTTTTTGTATGGACATCTAAAAAAATACATTGAGAGTGTCCCGAATGTTTCATAGAGTTTCGACAAGCCCTCGGTTTATTTTGACTTTCCGAAGGTACACGTGCAATTGCGTTTTTGCCAAAAATGGAAGCAGAGGCAAACGCGCATTAGGAAAATAATTTCCTGCTTATTTTTTGCATGGACATCTAAAATAATACATTGAGAGTGTCCCCAAAGTTTCATAAGGTTTCGACAAGCCCTCGGTTTATTTTGACTTTCCGACGGTACGCGTGCAATTGCGTTTTTGCCAAAAACAGAAGCGGAGGCAAACGCGCATTAGGAAAATAATTTCCTGCTAATTTATTGCATGGACATCTAAAATAATACATTGAGAGTGTCCCCAAAGTTTTATAGCGTTTCAACAAGCCCTCGGTTTATTTTGAATTTCCGACGGTACGCGTGCAATTGTATTTTTGCCAAAAACGGATGCGGAGGCAAACGCGCCTTAGGGAAATAATTTCTTGCTTATTTTTTGCATGGACATCTATAATAATACATTGAGAGTGCCCCCAAAGTTTCATAGAGTTTCAACAAGCCCTAGGTTTATTTTGAATTTCCGACGGTACGCGTGCAATTGTGTTTTTTCCAAAAACAGAAGCGGAGACAAACGCGCCTTAGGAAAATAATTTTTTTATGATTTTTTGCATGGACATCTAAAATAATACATTGTTAGTGTCCCCAAAGTTTCATAGCGTTTCGACAAGCCCTCTGTTTATTTTAAATTTCCGACGATACGCGTGCAATTATGTTTTTGCCAAAAACAGATGCGGAGGCAAACACGCCTTAGGAAAATAATTTCTTGCTGATTTTTTGCATGGACATCTAAAATAATACATTGAGAGTGTCCCCAGTGTTTGGTAGAGTTTCGACAAGCCCTCGGTTTATTTTGACTTTCCGACGGTAAACCTGCAATTGCGTTTTTGCCAAAAACAGAAGCAGAGGCAAACGCGCATTAGGAAAATAATTTCCTACTGATTTTTTGCATGGACATCTAAAATAATACATTGAGAGTGTCCCCAAAGTTTCATAAGGTTTCGACAAGCCCTCAGTTTATTTTGACTTTCCGACGGTACGCGTGCAATTGCGTTTTTGCCAAAAACGGAAGCGGAGGCAAACGCGAATTACGAAAATAATTTCCTGCTAATTTCTTGCATGGACCTCTAAGATAATACATTGAGAGTGTCTCCAAAGTTTCACAGCGTTTCAACAAGCCCTCGGTTTATTTTGAATTTCCGACGGTAGGCGTGCAATTGCGTTTTTGCCAAAAACGGAAGCGGAGGCAAACACGCATTAGGAAAATAATTTCCTGCTGATTTTTTTCTTGGACATATGAAATAATACATTTAGTGTGTCCCCAAAGTTTCATAGCATTTCGACAAGCCCTCGGTTTATTTTGAATTTCCGACGGTTCGCGTGCAATTACGTTTTTACCAAAAACAGAAGCGGAGGCAAACGCGCCTTAGGAAAATAATTTCCTGCTTATTTTTTGCATGGACATCTCAAATAATACATTGAGAGTGTCCCCAAAGTTTCGTAGAGTTTTGACAAGCCCTCGGTTTATTTTGACTTTCCGACGGTACGCGTGCAATTGCGTTTTTGCCAAAAACAGAAGCGGAGGCAAACGCGGCTTAGGAAAATAATTTCTGGCTGATTTTTTGTATGAACATCTAAAATAATACATTGATAGTGTCCCAAAAGTTTCATAGCGATTCAACAAGCCCTCTGTTTATTTTAAATTTCCGACGGTACGTGTGCAATTGTGTTTTTGCCAAAAACGGAAGCGGAGGCAAACACGCCTTAGGAAAATAATTTCCTGGTGATTTTTTGCATGGACACCTAAAATAATACATTCAGAGTGTCCCCAATGTTTCGTAGAGTTTCGACAAGCCCTCGGTTTATTTTGACTTTCCGACGGTACACGTGCAATTACGGTTTTGCCAAAAACGGAAGCAGAGGCAAACGCGCATTAGGAAAATAATTTATTGCTTATTTTTTGCATGGACATCTCAAATAATACATTGAGAGTGTCACCAAAGTTTTGAAGAGTTTCGAAAAGCCCTCGGTTTATTTTGACTTTCCGACGGTACACGTGCAATTGCGTTTTTGCCAAAAACGGAAGCAGAGGCAAACGCGCATTAGGAAAATAATTTCCTGCTGATTTTTTGCATGGACATCTAAAATAATACATTGAGAGTGTGCCCAAAGTTTCATAAGGTTTCGACAAGCCCTCGGTTTATTTTGACTTTCCGACGGTACGCGTGCAATTGCGTTTTTGCCAAAAACGGAAGCGGAGGCAAACGCGCATTAGGAAAATAATTTCCTGCTAGTTTCTTGCATGGACATCTAAAATAATACATTGAGAGTGTCCCCAAAGTTTCATAGCGTTTCAACAAGCCATCGGTTTATTTTGAATTTCCGACGGTAGCCGTGCAATTGCGTTTTTGCCAAAAACAGAAGCGGAGGCAAACACACATTAGGAAAATAATTTCTTGCTTATTTTTTGCATGGACATGTATAATAATACATTGAGAGTGCCCCCAAAGTTTCGTAGAGTTTCAACAAGCCCTAGGTTTATTTTTACTTTCCGACGGTACGCGTGCAATTGCGTTTTTTCCAAAAACAGAAGCAGAGACAAACGCCCATTAGGAAAATAATTTCCTTCTGATTTTTTGCATGGACATCTAAAATAATACATTGATAGTTTCCCCAAAGTTTCATAGCGTTTCGACAAGCCCTCTGTTTATTTTAAATTTCCGACGGTACGCGTGCAATTGTGTTTTTGCCAAAAACGGAAGCGGAGGCAAACACGCCTTAGGAAAATAATTTCCTGGTGATTTTTTGCATGGACATGTAAAATAATACATTGAGAGTGTCCCCAATGTTTCGTAGAGTTTCGACAAGCCCTCGGTTTATTTTGACTTTCCGACGGTACACGTGTAATTGCGTTTTTGCCAAAAACGGAAGCAGAGGCAAACGCGCATTAGGAAAATAATTTATTGCTTATTTTTTGCATGGACATCTCAAATAATACATTGAGAGTGTCCCCAAAGTTTTGTAGAGTTTCGAAAAGCCCTCGGTTTATTTTTTTTCCCGACGGTACGTGTGAAATTGCGTTTTTGCCAAAAACGGAAGCGGAGGCAAACACGCATTAGGAAAATAATCTCCTGCTGATTTTTTGCATGGACATCTCAAATAATACATTGAGACTGTCCCCAAAGTTTCATAGTGTTTCGACAAGCCCTCAATTTATTTTGAATTTCCGACGGTACGCGTGCAATTGCGTTTTTGCCAAAAACGGAAGCAGAGGCAAACGCGCCTTAGGAAAAAAATTTCCTTCTGATTTTTTGCATGGACATCTATAATAATACATTGAGAGTTCCCCCAAAGTTTCGTAGAGTTTCAACAAGCCCTAGGTTTATTTTGACTTTCCGACGGTACGTGTGCAATTACGTTTTTGCCAAAAACAGAAGCAGAGACAAACGCGCATTAGGAAAATAATTTCATTCTGATTTTTTGCATGGACATCTAAAATAATACATTGAGACTGTCCTCAAAGTTTCATAGCGTTTCAACAAGCCCTCAATTTATTTTGAATTTCCGACGGTACGTGTGCAATTGCGTTTTTGCCAAAAACAGAAGCGGAGGCAAACGCGCCTTAGAAAAATAATTTCCTGCTGATTTTTTTCATGGACATCTATAATAATACATTGAGAGTGCCCCCAAAGTTTCGTAGAGTTTCAACAAGCCCTAGGTTTATTTTTACTTTCCGACGGTACGCGTGCAATTGCGTTTTTTCCAAAAACAGAAGCAGAGACAAACGCACATTAGGAAAATAATTACCTTCTGATTTTTTGCATGGATATATAAAATAATACATTGATAGTGTCCCCAAAGTTTCATAGCGTTTCGACAAGCCCTCTATTTATTTTAAATTTCCGACGGTACGCGTGCAATTGTGTTTTTGCCAAAAACGGAAGCGGAGGCAAACACGCCTTAGGAAAATAATTTCCTGCTGATTTTTTGCATGGACATGTAAAATAATACATTGAGAGTGTCCCCAATGTTTCGTAGGGTTTAGACAAGCCCTCAGTTTATTTTGACTTTCCGACGGTACACGTGCAATTGCGTTTTTGCCAAAAACGGAAACAGAGGCAAACGCGCATTAGGAAAATAATTTCCTGCTGATTTTTTGCATGGACATCTAAAATAATACATTGAGAGTGTCCAAAAAGTTTCTTAAGGTTTCGACAAGCCCTCGGTTTATTTTGACTTTCCGACGGTACGCGTGCAATTGCGTTTTTGCCAAAAACGGAAGCAGAGGCAAACGCGCATTAGGAAAATAATTTCCGGATAATTTCATGCATGGACATCTAAAATAATACATTGAGAGTGTCCCCAAATTTTCATAGCATTTCGACAAGCCCTCGGTTTATTTTGAATTTCCGACGGTACGCGTGCAATTGCGTTTTTGCCAAAAACGGAAGCGGAGACAAACGCGCCATAGGAAAATAATTTCCTGCTGATTTTTTGCATGGACATCTATAATAATACATTGAGAGTGCCCCCAAAGTTTCGTAGAGTTTCAACAAGCCCTAGGTTCATTTTTACTTTCCGACGGTACGCGTGCAATTGTTATTTCTCCAAAAACAGAAGCAGAGACAAACGCACATTAGGAAAATAATTTCCTTCTGATTTTTTGCATGGACATCTAAAATAATACATTGTTAGTGTCCCCAAAGTTTCATAGCGTTTCGACAAGCCCTCTGTTTATTTTAAATTTCCGACGGTACGCGTGCAATTGTGTTTTTGCCAAAAATGGAAGCGGAGGCAAACGCGCCTTAGGAAAATAATTTCCTGCTTATTTTTTGTATGGAAATATAAAATAATACATTGAGAGTGTCCCCAATGTTTCGTAGAGTTTCGACAAGCCCTCGGTTTATTTTGACTTTCCGACGGTACACGTGCAATTGTGTTTTTGCCAAAAACGGAAGCAGAGGCAAACGCGCATTAGGAAAATAATTTCCTGCTGATTTTTTGCATGGACATCTAAAATAATACATTGAGAGTGTGCCCAAAGTTTCATAAGGTTTCAACAAGCCCTCGGTTTATTTTGACTTTCCGACGGTACGCGTGCAATTGCGTTTTTGCCAAAAACGGAAGCGGAGGCAAACGCGCATTAGGAAAATAATTTCCTGCTAATTTCTTGCATGGACATCTAAAATAATACATTGAGAGTGTCCCCAAAGTTTCATAGCGTTTCAACAAGCCATCGGTTTATTTTGAATTTTCGACGGTAGGCGTGCAATTGCGTTTTTGCCAAAAACGGAAGCGGAGGCAAACACACATTAGGAAAATAATTTCTTGCTTATTTTTTGCATGGACATCTATAATAATACATTGAGAGTGCCCCCAAAGTTTCGTAGAGTTTCAACAAGCCCTAGGTTTATTTTTACTTTCCGACGGTACGCGTGCAATTGCGTTTTTTCCAAAAACAGAAGCAGAGACAAACGCCCATTAGGAAAATAATTTCCTTCTGATTTTTTGCATGGACATCTAAAATAATACATTGATAGTGTCCCCAAAGTTTCATAGCGTTTCGACAAGCCCTCTGTTTATTTTAAATTTCCGACGGTACGCGTGCAATTGTGTTTTTGCCAAAAACGGAAGCGGAGGCAAACACGCCTTAGGAAAATAATTTCCTGGTGATTTTTTGCATGGACATGTAAAATAATACATTGAGAGTGTCCCCAATGTTTCGTAGAGTTTCGACAAGCCCTCGGTTTATTTTGACTTTCCGACGGTACACGTGCAATTGCGTTTTTGCCAAAAATGGAAGCAGAGGCAAACGCGCATTAGGAAAATAATTTATTGCTTATTTTTTGCATGGATATCTCAAATAATACATTGAGAGTGTCCCCAAAGTTTTGTAGAGTTTCGAAAAGCCCTCGGTTTATTTTTTTTCCCGACGGTACGTGTGAAATTGCGTTTTTGCCAAAAACGGAAGCGGAGGCAAACGCGCATTAGGAAAATAATCTCCTGCTGATTTTTTGCATGGACATCTCAAATAATACATTGAGACTGTCCCCAAAGTTTCATAGTGTTTCGACAAGCCCTCAATTTATTTTGATTTCCGACGGTACGCGTTGAATTGCGTTTTTGCCAAAAACGGAAGCAGAGGCAAACGCACCTTAGGAAAAAAATTTCCTTCTGATTTTTTGCATGGACATCTATAATAATACATTGAGAGTTCCCCCAAAGTTTCGTAGAGTTTCAACAAGCCCTAGGTTTATTTTGACTTTCCGACGGTACGTGTGCAATTACGTTTTTGCCAAAAACAGAAGCAGAGACAAACGCGCATTAGGAAAATAATTTCATTCTGATTTTTTGCATGGACATCTAAAATAATACATTGAGACTGTCCTCAAAGTTTCATAGCGTTTCAACAAGCCCTCAATTTATTTTGAATTTCCGACGGTACGTGTGCAATTGCGTTTTTGCCAAAAACAGAAGCGGAGGCAAACGCGCCTTAGAAAAATAATTTCCTGCTGATTTTTTTCATGGACATCTATAATAATACATTGAGAGTGCCCCCAAAGTTTCGTAGAGTTTCAACAAGCCCTAGGTTTATTTTTACTTTCCGACGGTACGCGTGCAATTGCGTTTTTTCCAAAAACAGAAGCAGAGACAAACGCACATTAGGAAAATAATTACCTTCTGATTTTTTGCATGGATATATAAAATAATACATTGATAGTGTCCCCAAAGTTTCATAGCGTTTCGACAAGCCCTCTATTTATTTTAAATTTCCGACGGTACGCGTGCAATTGTGTTTTTGCCAAAAACGGAAGCGGAGGCAAACACGCCTTAGGAAAATAATTTCCTGCTGATTTTTTGCATGGACATGTAAAATAATACATTGAGAGTGTCCCCAATGTTTCGTAGGGTTTAGACAAGCCCTCAGTTTATTTTGACTTTCCGACGGTACACGTGCAATTGCGTTTTTGCCAAAAACGGAAACAGAGGCAAACGCGCATTAGGAAAATAATTTCCTGCTGATTTTTTGCATGGACATCTAAAATAATACATTGAGAGTGTCCAAAAAGTTTCTTAAGGTTTCGACAAGCCCTCGGTTTATTTTGACTTTCCGACGGTACGCGTGCAATTGCGTTTTTGCCAAAAACGGAAGCAGAGGCAAACGCGCATTAGGAAAATAATTTCCGGATAATTTCATGCATGGACATCTAAAATAATACATTGAGAGTGTCCCCAAATTTTCATAGCATTTCGACAAGCCCTCGGTTTATTTTGAATTTCCGACGGTACGCGTGCAATTGCGTTTTTGCCAAAAACGGAAGCGGAGACAAACGCGCCATAGGAAAATAATTTCCTGCTGATTTTTTGCATGGACATCTATAATAATACATTGAGAGTGCCCCCAAAGTTTCGTAGAGTTTCAACAAGCCCTAGGTTCATTTTTACTTTCCGACGGTACGCGTGCAATTGTTATTTCTCCAAAAACAGAAGCAGAGACAAACGCACATTAGGAAAATAATTTCCTTCTGATTTTTTGCATGGACATCTAAAATAATACATTGTTAGTGTCCCCAAAGTTTCATAGCGTTTCGACAAGCCCTCTGTTTATTTTAAATTTCCGACGGTACGCGTGCAATTGTGTTTTTGCCAAAAATGGAAGCGGAGGCAAACGCGCCTTAGGAAAATAATTTCCTGCTTATTTTTTGTATGGAAATATAAAATAATACATTGAGAGTGTCCCCAATGTTTCGTAGAGTTTCGACAAGCCCTCGGTTTATTTTGACTTTCCGACGGTACACGTGCAATTGTGTTTTTGCCAAAAACGGAAGCAGAGGCAAACGCGCATTAGGAAAATAATTTCCTGCTGATTTTTTGCATGGACATCTAAAATAATACATTGAGAGTGTGCCCAAAGTTTCATAAGGTTTCAACAAGCCCTCGGTTTATTTTGACTTTCCGACGGTACGCGTGCAATTGCGTTTTTGCCAAAAACGGAAGCGGAGGCAAACGCGCATTAGGAAAATAATTTCCTGCTAATTTCTTGCATGGACATCTAAAATAATACATTGAGAGTGTCCCCAAAGTTTCATAGCGTTTCAACAAGCCATCGGTTTATTTTGAATTTTCGACGGTAGGCGTGCAATTGCTTTTTTGCCAAAAACGGAAGCGGAGGCAAACACACATTAGGAAAATAATTTCTTGCTTATTTTTTGCATGGACATCTATAATAATACATTGAGAGTGCCCCCAAAGTTTCGTAGAGTTTCAACAAGCCCTAGGTTTATTTTTACTTTCCGACGGTACGCGTGCAATTGCGTTTTTTCCAAAAACAGAAGCAGAGACAAACGCCCATTAGGAAAATAATTTCCTTCTGATTTTTTGCATGGACATCTAAAATAATACATTGATAGTGTCCCCAAAGTTTCATAGCGTTTCGACAAGCCCTCTGTTTATTTTAAATTTCCGACGGTACGCGTGCAATTGTGTTTTTGCCAAAAACGGAAGCGGAGGCAAACACGCCTTAGGAAAATAATTTCCTGGTGATTTTTTGCATGGACATGTAAAATAATACATTGAGAGTGTCCCCAATGTTTCGTAGAGTTTCGACAAGCCCTCGGTTTATTTTGACTTTCCGACGGTACACGTGCAATTGCGTTTTTGCCAAAAATGGAAGCAGAGGCAAACGCGCATTAGGAAAATAATTTATTGCTTATTTTTTGCATGGATATCTCAAATAATACATTGAGAGTGTCCCCAAAGTTTTGTAGAGTTTCGAAAAGCCCTCGGTTTATTTTTTTTCCCGACGGTACGTGTGAAATTGCGTTTTTGCCAAAAACGGAAGCGGAGGCAAACGCGCATTAGGAAAATAATCTCCTGCTGATTTTTTGCATGGACATCTCAAATAATACATTGAGACTGTCCCCAAAGTTTCATAGTGTTTCGACAAGCCCTCAATTTATTTTGATTTCCGACGGTACGCGTTGAATTGCGTTTTTGCCAAAAACGGAAGCAGAGGCAAACGCACCTTAGGAAAAAAATTTCCTTCTGATTTTTTGCATGGACATCTATAATAATACATTGAGAGTTCCCCCAAAGTTTCGTAGAGTTTCAACAAGCCCTAGGTTTATTTTGACTTTCCGACGGTACGTGTGCAATTACGTTTTTGCCAAAAACAGAAGCAGAGACAAACGCGCATTAGGAAAATAATTTCATTCTGATTTTTTGCATGGACATCTAAAATAATACATTGAGACTGTCCTCAAAGTTTCATAGCGTTTCAACAAGCCCTCAATTTATTTTGAATTTCCGACGGTACGTGTTCAATTGCGTTTTTGCCAAAAACAGAAGCGGAGGCAAACGCGCCTTAGAAAAATAATTTCCTGCTGATTTTTTTCATGGACATCTATAATAATACATTGAGAGTGCCCCCAAAGTTTCTTAGAGTTTCAACAAGCCCTAGGTTTATTTTTACTTTCCGACGGTACGCGTGCAATTGCGTTTTTTCCAAAAACAGAAGCAGAGACAAACGCGCATTAGGAAAATAATTTCCTTCTGATTTTTTGCATGGACATCAAAGATAATACATTGATAGTGTCCCCAAAGTTTCATAGCGTTTCGACAAGCCCTCTATTTATTTTAAATTTCCGACAGTACGCGTGCAATTGTGTTTTTGCCAAAAACGGAAGCGGAGTCAAACACGCCTTAGGAAAATAATTTCCTGCTGATTTTTTGCATGGACATGTAAAAAAATACATTGAGAGTGTCCCCAATGTTTCGTAGAGTTTCGACAAGTCCTCAGTTTATTTTGACTTTCCGACGGTACACGTGCAATTGCGTTTTTGCCAAAAACGGAAGCAGAGGCAAACGCGCATTAGGAAAATAATTTCCTGCTGATTTTTTGCATGGACATCTAAAATAATACATTGAGATTGTCCAAAAAGTTTCATAAGGTTACGACAAGCCCTCGGTTTATTTTGACTTTCCGACGGTACGCGTGCAATTGCGTTTTTGCCAAAAACGGAAGCAGAGGCAAACGCGCATTAGGAAAATAATTTCCGGCTAATTTCTTGCATGGACATCTAAAATAATACATTGAGAGTGTCCCCAAATTTTCATAGCGTTTCGACAAGCCCTCGGTTTATTTTGAATTTCCGACGGTACGCGTGCAATTGCGTTTTTGCCAAAAACGGAAGCGGAGGCAAACGCGCCTTAGGAAAATAATTTCCTGCTGATTTTTTGCATGGACATCTATAATAATACATTGAGAGTGCCCCCAAAGTTTCGTAGAGTTTCAACAAGCCCTAGGTTTATTTTTACTATCCGATGGTACGCGTGCAATTGCGTTTTTTCAAAAAACAGAAGCAGAGACAAACGCACATTAGGAAAATAATTTCCTTCTGATTTTTTGCATGGACATCTAAAATAATACATTGTTAGTGTCCCCAAAGTTTCATAGCGTTTCGACAAGCCCTCTGTTTATTTTAAATTTCCGACGGTACGCGTGCAATTGTGTTTTTGCCAAAAACGGAAGCGGAGGCAAACGCGCCTTAGGAAAATAATTTCCTGCTGATTTTTTGTATGGACATCTAAAATAATACATTGAGAGTGTCCCCAATGTTTCGTAGAGTTTCGACAAGCCCTCGGTTTATTTTGACTTTCCGATGGTACACGTGCAATTGTGTTTTTGCCAAAAACGGAAGCAGAGGCAAACGCGCATTAGGAAAATAATTTCCTGCTGATTTTTTTGCATGGACATCTAAAATAATACATTGAGAGTGTCCCCAAAGTTTCATAAGGATTCGACAAGCCCTCGGTTTATTTTGACTTTCCGACGGTACGCGTGCAATTGCGTTTTTGCCAAAAACGGAAGCGGAGGCAAACGCGCATTAGGAAAATAATTTCCAGCTAATTTCTTGCATGGACATCTAAAATAATACATTGAGAGTGTCCCCAAAGTTTCATAGCGTTTCAACAAGCCCTCGGTTTATTTTGAATTTCCGACGGTAGGCGTGCAATTGCGTTTTTGCCAAAAACGGAAGCGGAGGCAAACACACATTAGGAAAATAATTTCTTGCTTATTTTTTGCATGGACATCTATAATAATACATTGAGAGTGCCCCCAAAGTTTCGTAGAGTTTCAACAAGCCCTAGGTTTATTTTTACTTTCCGACGGTACGCGTGCAATTGCGTTTTTTCCAAAAACAGAAGCAGAGACAAACGCGCATTAGGAAAATAATTTCATTCTGATTTTTTGCATGGACATCTAAAATAATACATTGTTAGTTTCCCCAAAGTTTCATAGCGTTTCGACAAGCCCTCAGTTTATTTTAAATTTCAGACGATACGCGTGCAATTGTGTTTTTGCCAAAAACGGAAGCGGAGGCAAACGCGCCTTAGGAAAATAATTTCCTGCTGATTTTTTGTATGGACATCTAAAATAATACATTGAGAGTGTCCCCAATGTTTCGTAGAGTTTCGACAAGCCCTCGGTTTATTTTGACTTTCCGACGGTACACGTGCAATTGCGTTTTTACCAAAAACAGAAGCAGAGGCAAACGCGCATTAGGAAAATAATTTCCTGCTAATTTTTTGCATGGACATCTAAAATAATACATTGAGAGTGTCCCCAAAGTTTCATAAGGTTTCGACAAGCCCTTGGTTTATTTTGACTTTCCGACGGTACACGTGCAATTGCGTTTTTGCCAAAAACGGAAGCAGAGGCAAACGCGCATTAGGAAAATAATTTATTGCTTATTTTTTGCATGGACATCTCAAATAATACATTGAGAGTGTCCCCAAAGTTTTGTAGAGTTTCGAAAAGCCCTCGGTTTATTTTTTTTCCCGACGGTACGTGTGAAATTGCGTTTTTGCCAAAAACGGAAGCGGAGGCAAACGCGCATTAGGAAAATAATCTCCTGCTGATTTTTTGCATGGACATCTCAAATAATACATTGAGACTGTCCCCAAAGTTTCATAGTGTTTCGACAAGCCCTCAATTTATTTTGAATTTCCGACGGTACGCGTGCAATTGCGTTTTTGCCAAAAACGGAAGCAGAGGCAAACGTGCCTTAGGAAAACAATTTCCTTCTGATTTTTTGCATGGACATCTATAATAATACATTGAGAGTTCCCCCAAAGTTTCGTATAGTTTCAACAAGCCCTAGGTTTACTTTGACTTTCCGACGGTACGTGTGCAATTACTTTTTTGCCAAAAACAAAAGCAGAGAAAAACGCGCATTAGGAAAATAATTTCCTTCTGATTCTTTGCATGGACATCTAAAATAATACATTGATAGTGTCCCCAAAGTTTCATAGCGTTTCGACAAGCCCTCTATTTATTTTAAATTTCCGACGGTACGCGTGCAATTGTGTTTTTGCCAAAAACGGAAGCGGAGTCAAACACGCCTTAGGAAAATAATTTCCTGCTGATTTTTTGCATGGACATGTAAAATAATACATTGAGAGTGTCCCCAATGTTTCGTAGAGTTTCGACAAGCCCTCAGTTTATTTTGACTTTCAGACGGTACACGTGCAATTGCGTTTTTGCCAAAAACGGAAGCAGAGGCAAACGCGCATTAGGAAAATAATTTCCTGCTGATTTTTTGCATGGAAATCTAAAATAATACATTGAGATTGTCCAAAAAGTTTCATAAGGTTTCGACAAGCCCTCGGTTTATTTTGACTTTCCGACGGTACGCGTGCAATTGCGTTTTTGCCAAAAACGGAAGCAGAGGCAAACGCGCATTAGGAAAATAACTTCCGGCTAATTTCTTGCATGGACATCTAAAATAATACATTGAGAGTGTCCCCAAATTTTCATAGCGTTTCGACAAGCCCTCGGTTTATTTTGAATTTCCGACGGTACGCGTGCAATTGCGTTTTTGCCAAAAACGGAAGCGGAGGCAAACGCGCCTTAGGAAAATAATTTCCTGCTGATTTTTTGCATGGACATCTATAATAATACATTGAGAGTGCCCCCAAAGTTTCGTACAGTTTCAACAAGCCCTAGGTTTATTTTTACTATCCGACGGTACGCGTGCAATTGCGTTTTTTCCAAAAACAGAAGCAGAGACAAACGCACATTAGGAAAATAATTTCCTTCTGATTTTTTGCATGGACATCTAAAATAATACATTGTTAGTGTCCCCAAAGTTTCATAGCGTTTCGACAAGCCCTCTGTTTATTTTAAATTTCCGACGGTACTTGTGCAATTGTGTTTTTGCCAAAAACGGAAGCGGAGGCAAACGCGCCTTAGGAAAATAATTTCCTGCTGATTTTTTGTATGGACATCTAAAATAATACATTGAGAGTGTCCCAAATGTTTCGTAGAGTTTCGACAAGCCCTCGGTTTATTTTGACTTTCCGATGGTACACGTGCAATTGTGTTTTTGCCAAAAACGGAAGCAGAGGCAAACGTGCATTAGGAAAATAATTTCCTGCTGATTTTTTGCATGGACATCTAAAATAATACATTGAGAGTGTCCCCAAAGTTTCATAAGGATTCGACAAGCCCTCGGTTTATTTTGACTTTCCGACGGTACGCGTGCAATTGCGTTTTTGCCAAAAACGGAAGCGGAGGCAAACGCGCATTAGGAAAATAATTTCCTGCTAATTTCTTGCATGGACATCTAAAATAATACATTGAGAGTGTCCCCAAAGTTTCATAGCATTTCAACAAGCCCTCGGTTTATTTTGAATTTCCGACGGTAGGCGTGCAATTGCGTTTTTGCCAAAAATGGAAGCGGAGGCAAACACACATTAGGAAAATAATTTCTTGCTTATTTTTTGCATGGACATCTATAATAATACATTGAGAGTGCCCCCAAAGTTTCGTAGAGTTTCAACAAGCCCTAGGTTTATTTTTACTTTCCGACGGTACGCGTGCAATTGCGTTTTTTCCAAAAACAGAAGCAGAGACAAACGCGCATTAGGAAAATAATTTCCTTCTGATTTTTTGCATGGACATCTAAAATAATACATTGTTAGTTTCCCCAAAGTTTCATAGCGTTTCGACAAGCCCTCTGTTTATTTTAAATTTCAGACGATACGCGTGCAATTGTGTTTTTGCCAAAAACGGAAGCGGAGGCAAACGCGCCTTAGGAAAATAATTTCCTGCTGATTTTTTGTATGGACATCTAAAATAATACATTGAGAGTGTCCCCAATGTTTCGTAGAGTTTCGACAAGCCCTCGGTTTATTTTGACTTTCCGACGGTACACGTGCAATTGCGTTTTTGCCAAAAACAGAAGCAGAGGCAAACGCGCATTAGGAAAATAATTTCCTGCTAATTTTTTGCATGGACATCTAAAATAATACATTGAGAGTGTCCCCAAAGTTTCATAAGGTTTCGACAAGCCCTTGGTTTATTTTGACTTTCCGACGGTACACGTGCAATTGCGTTTTTGCCAAAAACGGAAGCAGAGGCAAACGCGCATTAGGAAAATAATTTATTGCTTATTTTTTGCATGGACATCTCAAATAATACATTGAGAGTGTCCCCAAAGTTTTGTAGAGTTTCAAAAAGCCCTCGGTTTATTTTTTTTCCCGACGGTACGTGTGAAATTGCGTTTTTGCCAAAAATGGAAGCGGAGGCAAACACGCATTAGGAAAATAATCTCCTGCTGATTTTTTGCATGGACATCTCAAATAATACATTGAGACTGTCCCCAAAGTTTCATAGTGTTTCGACAAGCCCTCAATTTATTTTGAATTTCCGACGGTACGCGTGCAATTGCGTTTTTGCCAAAAACGGAAGCAGAGGCAAACGCGCCTTAGGAAAACAATTTCCTTCTGATTTTTTGCATGGACATCTATAATAATACATTGAGAGTTCCCCCAAAGTTTCGTATAGTTTCAACAAGCCCTAGGTTTATTTTGACTTTCCGACGGTACGTGTGAAATTGCGTTTTTGCCAAAAACAGAAGCGGAGGCAAACGCGCATTAGGAAAATAATCTCCTGCTGATTTTTTGCATGGACATCTCAAATAATACATTGAGACTGTCCTCAAATTTTCATAGCGTTTCAACAAGTCCTCAATTTATTTTGAATTTCCGACGGTACGCGTGCAATTGCGTTTTTACCAAAAACAGAAGCGGAGGCAAACGCGCCTTAGGAAAATAATTTCCTGCTGATTTTTTTCATGGACATCTATAATAATACATTGAGAGTTCCCCCAAAGTTTCGTAGAGTTTCAACAAGCCCTAGGTTTATTTTTACTTTCCGACGGTACGCGTGCAATTGCGTTTTTTCAAAAAACAGAAGCAGAGACAAACGCGGATTAGGAAAATAATTTCCTTCTGATTTTTTGCATGGACATCTAAAATAATACATTGATAGTGTCCCCAAAGTTTCATAGAGTTTCGACAAGCCCTCTATTTATTTTAAATTTCCGACGGTACGCGTGCAATTGTGTTTTTGCCAAAAACGGAAGCGGAGTCAAACACGCCTTAGGAAAATAATTTCCTGCTGATTTTTTGCATGGACATGTAAAATAATACATTGAGAGTGTCCCCAATGTTTCATAGAGTTTCGACAAGCCCTCAGTTTATTTTGACTTTCAGACGGTACACGTGCAATTGCGTTTTTGCCAAAAACGGAAGCAGAGGCAAACGCGCATTAGGAAAATAATTTCCTGCTGATTTTTTGCATGGACATCTAAAATAATACATTGAGATTGTCCAAAAAGTTTCATAAGGTTTCGACAAGCCCTCGGTTTATTTTGACTTTCCGACGGTACGCGTGCAATTGCGTTTTTGCCAAAAACGGAAGCAGAGGCAAACGCGCATTAGGAAAATAATTTCCGGCTAATTTCTTGCATGGACATCTAAAATAATACATTGAGAGTGTCCCCAAATTTTCATAGTGTTTCGACAAGCCCTCGGTTTATTTTGAATTTCCGACGGTACGCGTGCAATTGCGTTTTTGCCAAAAACGGAAGCGGAGGCAAACGCGCCTTAGGAAAATAATTTCCTGCTGATTTTTTGCATGGACATCTATAATAATACATTGAGAGTGCCCCCAAAGTTTCGTAGAGTTTCAACAAGCCCTAGGTTTATTTTAACTATCCGACGGTACGCGTGCAATTGCGTTTTTTCCAAAAACAGAAGCAGAGACAAACGCACATTAGGAAAATAATTTCCTTATGATTTTTTGCATGGACATCTAAAATAATACATTGTTAGTGTCCCCAAAGTTTCATAGCGTTTCGACAAGCCCTCTGTTTATTTTAAATTTCCGACGGTACGCGTGCAATTGTGTTTTTGCCAAAAACGGAAGCGGAGGCAAACGCGCCTTTGGAAAATAATTTCCTGCTGATTTTTTGTATGGACATCTAAAATAATACATTGAGAGTGTCCCCAATGGTTCGTAGAGTTTCGACAAGCCCTCGGTTTATTTTGACTTTCCGATGGTACACGTGCAATTGCGTTTTTGCCAAAAACGGAAGCAGAGGCAAACGCGCATAAGGAAAATAATTTCCTGCTGATTTTTTGCATGGACATCTAAAATAATACATTGAGAGTGTCCCCAAAGTTTCATAAGGATTCGACAAGCCCTCGGTTTATTTTGACTTTCCGACGGTACGCGTGCAATTGCGTTTTTGCCAAAAACGGAAGCGGAGGCAAACGCGCATTAGGAAAATAATTTCCTGCTAATTTCTTGCATGGACATCTAAAATAATTCATTGAGAGTGTCCCCAAAGTTTCATAGCGTTTCAACAAGCCCTCGGTTTATTTTGAATTTCCGACGGTAGGCGTGCAATTGCGTTTTTGCCAAAAACGGAAGCGGAGGCAAACACACATTAGGAAAATAATTTCTTGCTTATTTTTTGCATGGACATCTATAATAATACATTGAGAGTTCCCCCAAAGTTTCATAGAGTTTCAACAAGCCCTAGGTTTATTTTTACTTTCCGATGGTACGCGTGCAATTGCGTTTTTTCCAAAAACAGAAGCAGAGACAAACGCGCATTAGGAAAATAATTTCCTTCTGATTTTTTGCATGGACATCTAAAATAATACATTGTTAGTTTCCCCAAAGTTTCATAGCGTTTCGACAAGCCCTCTGTTTATTTTAAATTTCAGACGATACGCGTGCAATTGTGTTTTTGCCAAAAACGGAAGCGGAGGCAAACGCGCCTTAGGAAAATAATTTCCTGCTGATTTTTTGTATGGACATCTAAAATAATACATTGAGAGTGTCCCCAATGTTTCGTAGAGTTTCGACAAGCCCTCGGTTTATTTTGACTTTCCGACGGTACACGTGCAATTGCGTTTTTGCCAAAAACAGAAGCAGAGGCAAACGCGCATTAGGAAAATAATTTCCTGCTGATTTTTTGCATGGACATCTAAAATAATACATTGAGAGTGTCCCCAAAGTTTCATAAGGTTTCGACAAGCCCTCGGTTTATTTTGACTTTCCGACGGTACGCGTGCAATTGCGTTTTTGCGAAAAAATGGAAGCGGAGGCAAATGCGCATTAGGAAAATAATTTCCTGCTAATTTCTTGCATGGACCTCTAAGATAATACATTGAGAGTGTCCCCAAAGTTTCATAGCGTTTCAATAAGCCCTCGGTTTATTTTGAATTTCCGACGGTGGGCGTGCAATTGCGTTTTTGCCAAAAACGGAAGTGGAGGCAAACACACATTAGGAAAATAATTTATTGCTTATTTTTTGCATGGACATCTCAAATAATACGTTGAGAGTGTACCCAAAGTTTCATAGAGTTTTGACAAGCCCTCGATTTATTTTGACTTTCCGACGGTACGCGTGCAATTGCGTTTTTGCCAAAAACGGAAGCGGAGGCAAACAAGCATTAGGAAAATAATTTCCTGCTGATTTTTTTCTTGGACATATGAAATAATACATTTAGTGTGTCCCCAAAGTTTCATAGCGTTTCGACAAGCCCTCGGTTTATTTTGAATTTCCGACGGTTCGCGTGCAATTACGTTTTTACCAAAAACAGAAGCGGAGGCAAACGCGCCTTAGGAAAATAATTTCCTGCTTATTTTTTGCATGGACATCTCAAATAATACATTGAGAGTGTCCCCAAAGTTTCGTAGAGTTTCGACAAGCCCTCGGTTTACTTTGACTTTCCGACGGTATGCGTGCAATTGCGTTTTTGCCAAAAACAGAAGCGGAGGCAAACGCGCCATAGGAAAATAATTTTCGGCTGATTTTTTGCATGGACATCTAAAATAATACATTGATAGTGTCCCCAAAGTTTTATAGAGTTTTGACAAGCCCTCGGTTTATTTTGACTTTCCGACGGTACGCGTGCAATTACGTTTTTGCCAAAAAAGGAACCGGAGGCAAACCCGCATTAGGAAAATAATTTCCTTCTGATTTTACGCATGTACATCTAAAATAATACATTGAGAGTGTCCCCAAAGTTTCATAGTGTTTCGAAAAGCCCTCGGTTTATTTAGAATTTCCGACGGAACGCGTGCAATTTTGTTTTTGCCAAAAACGGAAGCGGAGGAAAACGCCCCTTAGGAAAATAATTTATTGCTTATTTTTTGCATGGACATCTCAAATAATACATTGAGAGTGTCCCCAAAGTTTTGTAGAGTTTCGAAAAGCCCTCGGTTTATTTTTTTTCCCGACGGTACGTGTGAAATTGCGTTTTTGCCAAAAATGGAAGCGGAGGAAAACACGTATTAGGAAAATAATTTCCTGCTGATTTTTTGCATGGACATCTCAAATAATACATTGAGACTGTCCCCAAAGTTTCATAGCGTTTCGACAAGCCCTCAATTTATTTTGAATTTCCGACGGTACGCGTGCAATTGCGTTTTTGCCAAAAACGGAAGCAGAGGCAAACGCGCCTTAGGAAAAAAATTTCCTTCTGATTTTTTGCATGGACATCTATAATAATACATTGAGAGTTCCACCAAAGTTTCGTAGAGTTTCAACAAGCCGTAGGTTTATTTTGACTTTCCGACGGTACGCGTGCATTTGCGTTTTTGCCAAAAACAGAAGCAGAGACAAACGCGCATTAGGAAAATAATTTCCTTCTGATTTTTTGCATGGACATCTACAATAATACATTTTTAGTGTCCCCAAAGTTTCATAGCGTTTCGACAAGCCCTCTGTTTATTTTAAATTTCCGACGATACGCGTGCAATTGTGTTTTTGCCAAAAACGGAAGCGGAGGCAAACGCGCCTTAGGAAAATAATTTCCTGCTGATTTTTTGTATGGACATCTAAAATAATACATTGAGAGTGTCCCCAATGTTTCGTAGAGTTTCGACAAGCCCTCGGTTTATTTTGACTTTCCGACGGTACACGTGCAATTGCGTTTTTGCCAAAAACAGAAGCAGAGGCAAACGCGCATTAGGAAAATAATTTCCTGCTAATTTCTTGCATGGACCTCTAAGATAATACATTGAGAGTGTCCCCAAAGTTCCATAGCGTTTCAACAAGCCCTCGGTTTATTTTGAATTTCCGACGGTAGGCGTGCAATTGCGTTTTTGCCAAAAACGGAAGCGGAGGCAAACACACATTAGGAAAATAATTTCTTCCTTATTTTTTGCATGGAAATCTCAAATAATACGTTGAGAGTGTACCCAAAGTTTCATAGAGTTTCGACAAGCCCTTGGTTTATTTTGACTTTCCGACGGTACGCGTGCAATTGTGTTTTTGCCAAAAACGGAAGTAGAGTCAAACGCGCCTTAGGAAAATAACTTCATGCTGATTTTTTGCATGGACACCTAAAATAATACATTGATAGTGTCCCCAAAGTTTCATAGCATTTCGACAATCCCTCGGTTTATTTTGAATTTCCGACGGTGGGCGTGCAATTGCGTTTTTGCCAAAAACGGAAGCGGAGGCAAACACACATTAGGAAAATAATTTCTTGCTTATTTTTTGCATGGACATCTCAAATAATACGTTGAGAGTGTACCCAAAGTTTCATAGAGTTTCGACAAGCCCTCGATTTATTTTGACTTTCCGACGGTACGCGTGCAATTGCGTTTTTGCCAAAAACGGAAGCGGAGGCAAACGCGCATTAGGAAAATAATTTCCTGCTGATTTTTTTCTTGGACATATGAAATAATACATTTAGTGTGTCCCCAAAGTTTCATAGCGTTTCGACAAGCCCTCGGTTTATTTTGAATTTCCGACGGTTCGCGTGCAATTACGTTTTTACCAAAAACAGAAGCGGAGGCAAACGCGCCTTAGGAAAATAATTTCCTGCTTATTTTTTGCATGGACATCTAAAATAATACATTGAGAGTGTCCCCAAAGTTTCGTAGAGTTTCGACAAGCCCTCTGTTTATTTTGACTTTCCGACGGTACGCGTGCAATTGCGTTTTTGCCAAAAACAGAAGCGGAGGCAAACGCGCCTTAGGAAAATAATTTCCGGATGATTTTTTGCATGGACATCTAAAATAATACATTGATAGTGTCCCCAAAGTTTCATAGCGTTTCGACAAGCCCTCTGTTTATTTTAAATTTCCGACGGTATGTGTGCAATTGCGTTTTTGCAAAAAACGGAAGCGGAGGCAAACCCGCATTAGGAAAATAATTTCCTTCTGATTTTACGCATTAACATCTAAAATAATACATTGAGAGTTTCCCCAAAGTTTCATAGTGTTTCGACAAGCCCTCGGTTTATTTAGAATTTCCGACGGAACGCGTGCAATTTCGTTTTTGCCAAAAACGGAAGCGGAGGAAAACGCGCCTTAGGAAAATAATTTATTGCTTATTTTTTGCATGGACATCTCAAATAATAAATTGAGAGTGTCCCCAAAGTTTTGTAGAGTTTCGAAAAGCCCTCGGTTTATTTTTTTTCCCGACGGTACGTGTGAAATTGCGTTTTTGCCAAAAATGGAAGCGGAGGCAAACACGCATTAGGAAAATAATTTCCTGCTGATTATTTGCATGGACATCTCAAATAATACATTGAGACTGTCCCCAAAGTTTCATAGCGTTTCGACAAGCCCTCAATTTATTTTGAATTTTCGACGGTACGCGTGCAATTGTGTTTTTGCCAAAAACGGAAGCAGAGGCAAACGCGCCTTAGGAAAAAAATTTCCTTCTGATTTTTTGCATGGACATCTATAATAATACATTGAGAGTTCCCCCAAAGTTTCGTAGAGTTTCAACAAGCCCTAGGTTTATTTTGACTTTCCGACGGTACGCGTGCATTTGCGTTTTTGCCAAAAACAGAAGCAGAGACAAACGCGCATTAGGAAAATAATTTCATTCTGATTTTTTGCATGGACATCTAAAATAATACATTGAGACTGTCCCCAAAGTTTCATAGCGTTTCGACAAGCCCTCTGTTTATTTTGAATTTTCGACGGTACGTGTGCAATTGCGTTTTTGCTAAAAACAGAAGTGGAGGCAAACGCGCCTTAGGAAAATAATTTCCTGCTGATTTTTTTCATGGACATCTATAATAATACATTAAGAGTGCCCCCAAAGTTTCGTAGAGTTTCAACAAGCCCTAGGTTTATTTTTACTTTCCGACGGTACGCGTGCAATTTCGTTTTTTCCAAAAACAGAAGCAGAGACAAACGCGCATTAGGAAAATAATTTCCTTCTGATTTTTTGCATGGACATCTAAAATAATACATTGTTAGTTTCCCCAAAGTTTCATAGCGTTTCGACAAGCCCTCTGTTTATTTTAAATTTCAGACGATACGCGTGCAATTGTGTTTTTGCCAAAAACGGAAGCGTAGGCAAACGCGCCTTAGGAAAATAATTTCCCGCTGATTTTTTGTATGGACATCTAAAATAATACATTGAGAGTGTCCCCAATGTTTCGTAGAGTTTCGACAAGCCCTCAGTTTATTTTGACTTTCAGACGGTACACGTGCAATTGCGTTTTTGCCAAAAACGGAAGCAGAGGCAAACGCGCCTTAGGAAAATAATTTCCTGCTGATTTTTTGCATGGACATCTAAAATAATACATTGAGAGTGCCCCCAATGTTTGGTAGAGTTTCAACAAGCCCTAGGTTTATTTTTACTATCCGACGGTACGCGTGCAATTGCGTTTTTTCCAAAAACAGAAGCAGAGACAAACGCACATTAGGAAAATAATTTCCTTATGATTTTTTGCATGGACATCTAAAATAATACATTGTTAGTGTCCCCAAAGTTTCATAGCGTTTCGACAAGCCCTCTGTTTATTTTAAATTTCCGACGGTACGCGTGCAATTGTGTTTTTGCCAAAAACGGAAGCGGAGGCAAACGCGCCTTAGGAAAATAATTTCCTGCTGATTTTTTGTATGGACATCTAAAATAATACATTGAGAGTGTCCCCAATGGTTCGTAGAGTTTCGACAAGCCCTCGGTTTATTTTGACTTTCCGATGGTACACGTGCAATTGCGTTTTTGCCAAAAACGGAAGCAGAGGCAAACGCGCATTAGGAAAACAATTTCTTGCTTATTTTTTGCATGGAAATCAAAAATAATACGTTGAGAGTGTACCCAAAGTTTCATAGAGTTTCGACAAGCCCTCGGTTTATTTTGACTTTCTGACGGTACGCGTGCAATTGTGTTTTTGCCAAAAACGGAAGCAGAGTCAAACGCGCCTTAGGAAAATAATTTCATGCTGATTTTTTGCATGGAAACCTCAAATAATAAATTGAGAGTGTCCCCAAAGTTTAATAGCGTTTCGACAAGCCCTCGGTTTATTTTGAATTTCCGACGGTGGGCGTGCAATTGCGTTTTTGCCAAAAACGGAAGCGGAGGCAAACACACATTAGGAAAATAATTTCTTGCTTATTTTTTGCATGGACATCTCAAATAATAAGTTGAGAGTGTACCCAAAGTTTCATAGAGTTTTGACAAGCCCTCGATTTATTTTGACTTTCCGACGGTACGCGTGCAATTGCGTTTTTGCCAAAAACGGAAGCGGAGGCAAACACGCATTAGGAAAATAATTTCCTGCTGATTTTTTCTTGGACATATGAAATAATACATTTAGTGTGTCCCCAAAGTTTCATAGCGTTTCGACAAGCCCTCGGTTTATTTTGAATTTCCGACGGTTCGCGTGCAATTACGTTTTTACCAAAAACAGAAGCGGAGGCAAACGCGCCATAGGAAAATAATTTCCTGCTTATTTTTTGCATGGACATCTCAAATAATACATTGAGAGTGTCCCCAAAGTTTCGTAGAGTTTCGACAAGCCCTCGGTTTATTTTGACTTTCCGACGGTATGCGTGCAATTGCGTTTTTGCCAAAAACAGAAGCGGAGGCAAACGCGCCTTAGGAAAATAATTTTCGGCTGATTTTTTGCATGGAAATCTAAAATAATACATTGATAGTGTCCCCAAAGTTTTATAGAGTTTTGACAAGCCCTCGGTTTATTTTGACTTCCGACGGTACACGTGCAATTACGTTTTTGCCAAAAAAGGAACCGGAGGCAAACCCGCATTAGGAAAATAATTTCCTTCTGATTTTACGCATGTACATCTAAAATAATACATTGAGAGTGTCCCCAAAGTTTCATAGTGTTTCCAAAAGCCCTCGGTTTATTTAGAATTTCCGACGGAACGCGTGCAATTTTGTTTTTGCCAAAAACGGAAGCGGAGGAAAACGCGCCTTAGGAAAATAATTTATTGCTTATTTTTTGCATGGAAATCTCAAATGATACATTGAGAGTGTCCCCAAAGTTTTGTAGAGTTTCGAAAAGCCCTCGGTTTATTTTTTTTCCCGACGGTACGTGTGAAATTGCGTTTTTGCCAAAAATGGAAGTGGAGGAAAACACGCATTAGGAAAATAATTTCCTGCTGATTTTTTGCATGGACATCTCAAATAATACATTGAGACTGTGCCCAAAGTTTCATAGCGTTTCGACAAGCCCTCAATTTATTTTGAATTTCCGACGGTACGTGTGCAATTGCGTTTTTGCCAAAAACGGAAGCAGAGGCAAACGCGCCTTAGGAAAAAAATTTCCTTCTGATTTTTTGCATGGACATCTATAATAATACATTGAGAGTTCCACCAAAGTTTCGTAGAGTTTCAACAAGCCGTAGGTTTATTTTGACTTTCCGACGGTACGCGTGCATTTGCGTTTTTGCCAAAAACAGAAGCAGAGACAAACGCGCATTAGGAAAATAATTTCCTTCTGATTTTTTGCATGGACATCTAAAATAATACATTTTTAGTGTCCCCAAAGTTTCATAGCGTTTCGACAAGCCCTCTGTTTATTTTAAATTTCCGACGATACGCGTGCAATTGTGTTTTTGCCAAAACGGAAGCGGAGGCAAACGCGCCTTAGGAAAATAATTTCCTGCTGATTTTTTGTATGGACATCTAAAATAATACATTGAGAGTGTCCCCAATGTTTCGTAGAGTTTCGACAAGCCCTCGGTTTATTTTGACTTTCTGACGGTACACGTGCAATTGCGTTTTTGCCAAAAACAGAAGCAGAGGCAAACGCGCATTAGGAAAATAATTTCATGCTAATTTCTTGCATGGACCTCTAAGATAATACATTGAGAGTGTCCCCAAAGTTCCATAGCGTTTCAACAAGCCCTCGGTTTATTTTGAATTTCCGACGGTAGGCGTGCAATTGCGTTTTTGCCAAAAACGGAAGCGGAGGCAAACACACATTAGGAAAATAATTTCTTCCTAATCTTTTGCATGGAAATCTCAAATAATACGTTGAGAGTGTACCCAAAGTTTCATAGAGTTTCGACAAGCCCTCGGTTTATTTTGACTTTCCGACCGTACGCGTGCAATTGTGTTTTTGCCAAAAACGGAAGTAGAGTCAAACGCGCCTTAGGAAAATAACTTCATGCTGATTTTTTGCATGGACACCTAAAATAATACATTGAGGGTGTCCCCAAAGTTTCATAGCATTTCGACAAGCCCTCCGTTTATTTTGAATTTCCGACGGTGGGCGAGCAATTGCGTTTTTGCCAAAAACGGAAGCGGAGGCAAACACACATTAGGAAAATAATTTCTTGCTTATTTTTTGCATGGACATCTCAAATAATACGTTGAGAGTGTACCCAAAGTTTCATAGAGTTTCGACAAGCCCTCGATTTATTTTGACTTTCCGACGGTACGCGTGCAATTGCGTTTTTGCCAAAAACAGAAGCGGAGGCAAACGCGCATTAGAAAAATAATTTCCTGCTGATTTTTTTCTTGGACATATGAAATAATACATTTAGTGTGTCCCCAAAGTTTCATAGCGTTTCGACAAGCCCTCGGTTTATTTTGAATTTCCGACGGTTCGCGTGCAATTACGTTTTTACCAAAAACAGAAGCGGAGGCAAACGCGCCTTAGGAAAATAATTTCCTGCTTATTTTTTGCATGGACATCTAAAATAATACATTGAGAGTGTCCCCAAAGTTTCGTAGAGTTTTGACAAGCCCTCTGTTTATTTTGACTTTCCGACGGTACGCGTGCAATTGCGTTTTTGCCAAAAACAGAAGCGGAGGCAAACGCGCCTTAGGAAAATAATTTCCGGATGATTTTTTGCATGGACATCTAAAATAATACATTGATAGTGTCCCCAAAGTTTCATAGCGTTTCGACAAGCCCTCTGTTTATTTTAAATTTCCGACGGTACGTGTGCAATTGCGTTTTTGCCAAAAACGGAAGCGGAGGCAAACCCGCATTAGGAAAATAATTTCCTTCTGATTTTACGCATGTACATCTAAAATAATACATTGAGAGTGTCCCCAAAGTTTCATAGTGTTTCGATAAGCCCTCGGTTTATTTAGAATTTCCGACAGAACGCGTGCAATTTCGTTTTTGCCAAAAACGGAAGCGGAGGAAAACGCGCCTTAGGAAAATAATTTATTGCTTATTTTTTGCATGGACATCTCAAATAATACATTGAGAGTGTCCCCAAAGTTTTGTAGAGTTTCGAAAAGCCCTCGGTTTATTTTTTTTCCCGACGGTACGTGTGAAATTGTGTTTTTGCCAAAAATGGAAGCGGAGGCAAACACGCATTAGGAAAATAATTTCCTGCTGATTATTTGCATGGACATCTCAAATAATACATTGAGACTGTCCCCAAAGTTTCATAGCGTTTCGACAAGCCCTCAATTTATTTTGAATTTCCGACGGTACGCGTGCAATTGCGTTTTTGCCAAAAACGGAAGCAGAGGCAAACGCGCCTTAGGATAAAAATTTCCTTCTGATTTTTTGCATGGACATCTATAATAATACATTGAGAGTTCCCCCAAAGTTTCGTAGAGTTTCAACAAGCCCTAGGTTTATTTTGACTTTCCGACGGTACGCGTGCATTTGCGTTTTTGCCAAAAACAGAAGCAGAGACAAACGCGCATTAGGAAAATAATTTCATTCTGATTTTTTGCATGGACATCTAAAATAATACATTGAGACTGTCCCCAAAGTTTCATAGCGTTTCGACAAGCCCTCTGTTTATTTTGAATTTCCGACGGTACGTGTGCAATTGCGTTTTTGCCAAAAACAGAAGCGGAGGCAAACGCGCCTTAGGAAAATAATTTCCTGCTGATTTTTTTCATGGACATCTATAATAATACATTGAGAGTGCCCCCAAAGTTTCGTAGAGTTTCAACAAGCCCTAGGTTTATTTTTACTTTCCGACGGTACGCGTGCATTTGTGTTTTTGCCAAAAACAGAAGCATAGACAAACTCGCATTAGGAAAATAATTTCCTTCTGATTTTTTGCATGGACATCTAAAATAATACATTTTTAGTGACCCCAAAGTTTCATAGCGTTTCGACAAGCCCTCTGTTTATTTTAAATTTCCGACGATACGCGTGCAATTGTGTTTTTGCCAAAAACGGAAGCGGAGGCAAACGCGCCTTAGGAAAATAATTTCCTGCTGATTTTTTGTATGGACATCTAAAATAATACATTGAGAGTGTCCCCAATGTTTCGTAGAGTTTCGACAAGCCCTCGGTTTATTTTGACTTTCCGACGGTACACGTGCAATTGCGTTTTTGCCAAAAACGGAAGCAGAGGCAAACGCGCATTAGGAAAATAATTTATTGCTTATTTTTTGCATGGACATCTCAAATAATACATTTATAGTGTCCCCAAAGTTTTGTAGAGTTTCGAAAAGCCCTCGGTTTATTTTTTTTCCCGACGGTACGTGTGAAATTGCGTTTTTGCCAAAAACGGAAGCGGAGGCAAACGCGCATTAGGAAAATAATTTCCTGCTAATTTCTTGCATGGACCTCTAAGATAATACATTGAGAGTGTCCCCAAAGTTCCATAGCGTTTCAACAAGCCCTCGGTTTATTTTGAATTTCCGACGGTAGGCGTGCAATTGCGTTTTTGCCAAAAACGGAAGCAGAGGCAAACGCGCCTTAGGAAAAAAATTTCCTTCTGATTTTTTGCATGGACATCTATAATAATACATTGAGAGTTCCCCCAAAGTTTCGTAAAGTTTCAACAAGCCCTAGGTTTATTTTGACTTTCCGACGGTACGCGTGCAATTGCGTTTTTGCCAAAAATAGAAGCAGAGACAAACGCGCATTAGGAAAATAATTTCATTCTGATTTTTTGCATGGACATCTAAAATAATACATTGAGACTGTACCCAAAGTTTCATAGCGTTTCAACAAGCCCTCAATTTATTTTGAATTTCCGACGGTACGTGTGCAATTGCGTTTTTGCAAAAAACAGAAGCGGAGGCAAACGCGCCTTAGGAAAATAATTTCCTGCTGATTTTTTTCATGGACATCTATAATAATACATTGAGAGTGCCCCCAAAGTTACGTAGAGTTTCAACAAGCCCTAGGTTTATTTTTACTTTCCGACGGTACGCGTGCAATTGCGTTTTTTCCAAAAAAAGAAGCAGAGACAAACGTGCCTTAGGAAAATAAAATCCAGCTGATTTTTTGCATGAAAATCTAAAATAATACATTGATAGTGTCCCCAAAGTTTTATAGAGTTTTGACAAGCCCTCGGTTTATTTTGACTTTCCGACGGTACGGGTGCAATTGCGTTTTTGCCAAAAAAGGAACCGGAGGCAAACCCGCATTAGGAAAATAATTTCCTTCTGATTTTACGCATGTACATCTGAAATAATACATTGAGAGTGTCCCCAAAGTTTCATAGTGTTTCGACAAGCCCTCGGTTTATTTAGAATTTCCGACGGAACGCGTGCAATTTCGTTTTTGCCAAAAACGGAAGCGGAGGAAAACGCGCCTTAGGAAAATAATTTATTGCTTATTTTTTATATGGACATCTCAAATAATACATTGAGAGTTTCCCCAAAGTTTTGTAGAGTTTCGAAAAGCCCTCGGTTTATTTTTTTTCCCGACGGTACGTGTGAAATTGCGTTTTTGCCAAAAATGGAAGCGGAGGAAAACGCGCATTAGGAAAATAATTTCCTGCTGATTTTTTGCATGGACATCTCAAATAATACATTGAGACTGTCCCCAAAGTTTCATAGCGTTTCGACAAGCCCTCAATTTATTTTGAATTTCCGACGGTATGCGTGCAATTGCGTTTTTCCCAAAAACGGAAGCAGAGGCAAACGCGCCTTAGGAAAAAAATTTCCTTCTGATTTTTTGCATGGACATCTATAATAATACATTGAGAGTTCCCCCAAAGTTTCGTAGAGTTTCAACAAGCCCTAGGTTTATTTTGACTTTCCGACGGTACGCGTGCATTTGCGTTTTTGCCAAAAACAGAAGCATAGACAAACGCGCATTAGGAAAATAATTTCATTCTGATTTTTTGCATGGACATCTAAAATAATACATTGAGACTGTCCCCAAAGTTTCATAGCGTTTCAACAAGCCCTCAATTTATTTTGAATTTCCGACGGTACGTGTGCAATTGCGTTTTTGCCAAAAACAGAAGCGGAGGCAAACGCGCCTTAGGAAAATAATTTCCTGCTGATTATTTTCATGGACATCTATAATAATACATTGAGAGTGCCCCCAATGTTTCGTAGAGTTTCAACAAGCCCTAGGTTTATTTTTACTTTCCAACGGTACGCGTGCAATTGTGTTTTTTCAAAAAACAGAAGCAGAGACAAACGCGCATTAGGAAAATAATTTCCTTCTGATTTTTTGCATGGACATCTAAAATAATACATTGATAGTGTCCCCAAAGTTTCATAGCGTTTCAACAAGCCCTCTGTTTATTTTAAATTTCCGACGGTACGCGTGCAATTGTGTTTTTGCCAAAAACGGAAGCGGAGGCAAACACGCCTTAGGAAAATAATTTCCTGGTGATTTTTTGCATGGACATCTAAAATAATACATTGAGAGTGTCCCCAATGTTTCGTAGAGTTTCGACAAGCCCTCAGTTTATTTTGACTTTCCGACGGTACACGTGCAATTGCGTTTTTGCCAAAATTGGAAGCAGAGGCAAACGCGCATTAGGAAAATAATTTCCTGCTGACTTTTTGCATGGACATCTACAATAATACATTGAGAGTGTCCAAAAAGATTCATAAGGTTTCGACAAGCCCTCGGGTTATTTTGACTTTCCGACGGTACGCGTGCAATTGCGTTTTTGCCAAAAACAGAAGCAGAGGAAAACGCGCATTAGGAAAATAATTTCCGGCTAATTTCTTGCATGGACATCTAAAATAATACATTGAGAGTTTCCCCAAAGTTTCAATGTGTTTCGACAAGCCCTCGGTTTATTTTGAATTTCCGACGGTACGCGTGCAATTGTGTTAATGCCAAAAATGGAAGCGGAGGCAAACGCGCCTTAGGAAAATAATTTCCTACTGATTTTTTGCATGGACATCTATAATAATACATTGAGAGTGCCCCCAAAGTTTCGTAGAGTTTCAACAAGCCCTAGGTTTATTTTGACTTTCCGACGGTACGCGTGCAATTGCGTTTTTTCCAAAAAAAGAAGCAGAGACAAACGCGCCTTAGGAAAATAATTTCCGGCTGATTTTTTGCATGGACATCTAAAATAATACATTGATAGTGTCCCCAAAGTTTTATAGAGTTTTGACAAGCCCTCAGTTTATTTTGACTTTCCGACGGTACGGGTGCAATTGCGTTTTTGCCAAAAAAGGAACCGGAGGCAAACCCGCATTAGGAAAATAATTTCCTTATGATTTTACGCATGTACATCTGAAATAATACATTGAGAGTGTCCCCAAAGTTTCATAGTGTTTCGACAAGCCCTCGGTTTATTTAGAATTTCCGACGGAACGCGTGCAATTTCGTTTTTGCCAAAAACGGAAGCGGAGGAAAACGCGCCTTAGGAAAATAATTTATTGCTTATTTTTTATATGGACATCTCAAATAATACATTGAGAGTTTCCCCAAAGTTTTGTAGAGTTTCGAAAAGCCCTCGGTTTATTTTTTTTCCCGACGGTACGTGTGAAATTGCGTTTTTGCCAAAAATGGAAGCGGAGGAAAACGCGCATTAGGAAAATAATTTCCTGCTGATTTTTTGCATGGACATCTCAAATAATACATTGAGACTGTCCCCAAAGTTTCATAGCGTTTCGACAAGCCCTCAATTTATTTTGAATTTCCGACGGTATGCGTGCAATTGCGTTTTTCCCAAAAACGGAAGCAGAGGCAAACGCGCCTTAGGAAAAAAATTTCCTTCTGATTTTTTGCATGGACATCTATAATAATACATTGAGAGTTCCCCCAAAGTTTCGTAGAGTTTCAACAAGCCCTAGGTTTATTTTGACTTTCCGACGGTACGCGTGCATTTGCGTTTTTGCCAAAAACAGAAGCATAGACAAACGCGCATTAGGAAAATAATTTCATTCTGATTTTTTGCATGGACATCTAAAATAATACATTGAGACTGTCCCCAAAGTTTCATAGCGTTTCAACAAGCCCTCAATTTATTTTGAATTTCCGACGGTACGTGTGCAATTGCGTTTTTGCCAAAAACAGAAGCGGAGGCAAACGCGCCTTAGGAAAATAATTTCCTGCTGATTTTTTTCATGGACATCTATAATAATACATTGAGAGTGCCCCCAAAGTTTCGTAGAGTTTCAACAAGCCATAGGTTTATTTTTACTTTCCAACGGTACGCGTGCAATTGTGTTTTTTCAAAAAACAGAAGCAGAGACAAACGCGCATTAGGAAAATAATTTCCTTCTGATTTTTTGCATGGACATCTAAAATAATACATTGATAGTGTCCCCAAAGTTTCATAGCGTTTCAACAAGCCCTCTGTTTATTTTAAATTTCCGACGGTACGCGTGCAATTGTGTTTTTGCCAAAAACGGAAGCGGAGGCAAACACGCCTTAGGAAAATAATTTCCTGGTGATTTTTTGCATGGACATCTAAAATAATACATTGAGAGTGTCCCCAATGTTTCGTAGAGTTTCGACAAGCCCTCAGTTTATTTTGACTTTCCGACGGTACACGTGCAATTGCGTTTTTGCCAAAATTGGAAGCAGAGGCAAACGCGCATTAGGAAAATAATTTCCTGCTGACTTTTTGCATGGACATCTACAATAATACATTGAGAGTGTCCAAAAAGATTCATAAGGTTTCGACAAGCCCTCGGGTTATTTTGACTTTCCGACGGTACGCGTGCAATTGCGTTTTTGCCAAAAACAGAAGCAGAGGAAAACGCGCATTAGGAAAATAATTTCCGGCTAATTTCTTGCATGGACATCTAAAATAATACATTGAGAGTTTCCCCAAAGTTTCAATGTGTTTCGACAAGCCCTCGGTTTATTTTGAATTTCCGACGGTACGCGTGCAATTGTGTTAATGCCAAAAATGGAAGCGGAGGCAAACGCGCCTTAGGAAAATAATTTCCTACTGATTTTTTGCATGGACATCTATAATAATACATTGAGAGTGCCCCCAAAGTTTCGTAGAGTTTCAACAAGCCCTAGGTTTATTTTGACTTTCCGACGGTACGCGTGCAATTGCGTTTTTTCCAAAAAAAGAAGCAGAGACAAACGCGCCTTAGGAAAATAATTTCCGGCTGATTTTTTGCATGGACATCTAAAATAATACATTGATAGTGTCCCCAAAGTTTTATAGAGTTTTGACAAGCCCTCAGTTTATTTTGACTTTCCGACGGTACGGGTGCAATTGCGTTTTTGCCAAAAAAGGAACCGGAGGCAAACCCGCATTAGGAAAATAATTTCCTTATGATTTTACGCATGTACATCTGAAATAATACATTGAGAGTGTCCCCAAAGTTTCATAGTGTTTCGACAAGCCCTCGGTTTATTTAGAATTTCCGACGGAACGCGTGCAATTTCATTTTTGCCAAAAACGGAAGCGGAGGAAAACGCGCCTTAGGAAAATAATTTATTGCTTATTTTTTGCATGGACATCTCAAATAATACATTGAGAGTGTCCCCAAAGTTTTGTAGAGTTTCGAAAAGCCCTCGGTTTATTTTTTTTCCCGACGGTACGTGTGAAATTGCGTTTTTGCCAAGAATGGAAGCGGAGGCAAACGCGCATTAGGAAAATAATTTCCTGCTGATTTTTTGCATGGACATCTCAAATAATACATTGAGACTGTCCCCAAAGTTTCATAGCGTTTCGACAAGCCCTCAATTTATTTTGAATTTCCGACGGTACGCATGCAATTGCGTTTTTGCCAAAAACGGAAGCAGAGGCAAACGCGCCTTAGGAAAAAAATTTCCTTCTGATTTTTTGCATGGACATCTATAATAATACATTGAGAGTTCCCCCAAAGTTTCGTAGAGTTTCAACAAGCCCTAGGTTTATTTTGACTTTCCGACGGTACGCGTGCAATTGCGTTTTTGCCAAAAACAGAAGCAGAGACAAACGCGCATTAGGAAAATAATTTCATTCTGATTTTTTGCATGGACATCTAAAATAATACATTGAGACTGTCCCCAAAGTTTCATAGCGTTTCAACAAGCCCTCAATTTATTTTGAATTTCCGACGGTACGTGTGCAATTGCGTTTTTGCCAAAAACAGAAGCGGAGGCAAACGCGCCTTAGGAAAATAATTTCCTGCTGATTTTTTTCATGGACATCTATAATAATACATTGAGAGTGCCCCCAAAGTTTCGTAGAGTTTCAACAAGCCCTAGGTTTATTTTTACTTTCCGACGGTACGCGTGCAATTGCATTTTTTCCAAAAACAGAAGCAGAGACAAACGCGCATTAGGAAAATAATTTCCTTCTGATTTTTTGCATGGACATATAAAATAATACATTGATAGTGTCCCCAAAGTTTCATAGCGTTTCAACAAGCCCTCTGTTTATTTTAAATTTCCGACGGTACGCGTGCAATTGTGTTTTTGCCAAAAACGGAAGCGGAGGCAAACACGCCTTAGGAAAATAATTTCCTGGTGATTTTTTGCATGGACATCTAAAATAATACATTGAGAGTGTCCCCAATGTTTCGTAGAGTTTCGACAAGCCCTCAGTTTATTTTGACTTTCCGACGGTACACGTGCAATTGCGTTTTTGCCAAAATTGGAAGCAGAGGCAAACGCGCATTAGGAAAATAATTTCCTGCTGACTTTTTGCATGGACATCTACAATAATACATTGAGAGTGTCCAAAAAGATTCATAAGGTTTCGACAAGCCCTCGGGTTATTTTGACTTTCCGACGGTACGCGTGCAATTGCGTTTTTGCCAAAAACAGAAGCAGAGGAAAACGCGCATTAGGAAAATAATTTCCGGCTAATTTCTTGCATGGACATCTAAAATAATACATTGAGAGTTTCCCCAAAGTTTCAATGCGTTTCGACAAGCCCTCGGTTTATTTTGAATTTCCGACGGTACGCGTGCAATTGTGTTAATGCCAAAAATGGAAGCGGAGGCAAACGCGCCTTAGGAAAATAATTTCCTACTGATTTTTTGCATGGACATCTATAATAATACATTGAGAGTGCCCCCAAAGTTTCGTAGAGTTTCAACAAGCCCTAGGTTTATTTTGACTTTCCGACGGTACGCGTGCAATTGCGTTTTTTCCAAAAAAAGAAGCAGAGACAAACGCGCCTTAGGAAAATAATTTCCGGCTGATTTTTTGCATGGACATCTAAAATAATACATTGATAGTGTCCCCAAAGTTTTATAGAGTTTTGACAAGCCCTCAGTTTATTTTGACTTTCCGACGGTACGGGTGCAATTGCGTTTTTGCCAAAAAAGGAACCGGAGGCAAACCCGCATTAGGAAAATAATTTCCTTATGATTTTACGCATGTACATCTGAAATAATACATTGAGAGTGTCCCCAAAGTTTCATAGTGTTTCGACAAGCCCTCGGTTTATTTAGAATTTCCGACGGAACGCGTGCAATTTCATTTTTGCCAAAAACGGAAGCGGAGGAAAACGCGCCTTAGGAAAATAATTTATTGCTTATTTTTTGCATGGACATCTCAAATAATACATTGAGAGTGTCCCCAAAGTTTTGTAGAGTTTCGAAAAGCCCTCGGTTTATTTTTTTTCCCGACGGTACGTGTGAAATTGCGTTTTTGCCAAGAATGGAAGCGGAGGCAAACGCGCATTAGGAAAATAATTTCCTGCTGATTTTTTGCATGGACATCTCAAATAATACATTGAGACTGTCCCCAAAGTTTCATAGCGTTTCGACAAGCCCTCAATTTATTTTGAATTTCCGACGGTACGCATGCAATTGCGTTTTTGCCAAAAACGGAAGCAGAGGCAAACGCGCCTTAGGAAAAAAATTTCCTTCTGATTTTTTGCATGGACATCTATAATAATACATTGAGAGTTCCCCCAAAGTTTCGTAGAGTTTCAACAAGCCCTAGGTTTATTTTGACTTTCCGACGGTACGCGTGCAATTGCGTTTTTGCCAAAAACAGAAGCAGAGACAAACGCGCATTAGGAAAATAATTTCATTCTGATTTTTTGCATGGACATCTAAAATAATACATTGAGACTGTCCCCAAAGTTTCATAGCGTTTCAACAAGCCCTCAATTTATTTTGAATTTCCGACGGTACGTGTGCAATTGCGTTTTTGCCAAAAACAGAAGCGGAGGCAAACGCGCCTTAGGAAAATAATTTCCTGCTGATTTTTTTCATGGACATCTATAATAATACATTGAGAGTGCCCCCAAAGTTTCGTAGAGTTTCAACAAGCCCTAGGTTTATTTTTACTTTCCGACGGTACGCGTGCAATTGCATTTTTTCCAAAAACAGAAGCAGAGACAAACGCGCATTAGGAAAATAATTTCCTTCTGATTTTTTGCATGGACATCTAAAATAATACATTGATAGTGTCCCCAAAGTTTCATAGCGTTTCAACAAGCCCTCTGTTTATTTTAAATTTCCGACGGTACGCGTGCAATTGTGTTTTTGCCAAAAACGGAAGCGGAGGCAAACGCGCCTTAGGAAAATAATTTCCTGGTGATTTTTTGCATGGACATCTTAAATAATACATTGAGAGTGTCCCCAATGTTTCGTAGAGTTTCGACAAGCCCTCAGTTTATTTTGACTTTCCGACGGTACACGTGCAATTGCGTTTTTGCCAAAATTGGAAGCAGAGGCAAACGCGCATTAGGAAAATAATTTCCTGCTGACTTTTTGCATGGACATCTACAATAATACATTGAGAGTGTCCAAAAAGATTCATAAGGTTTCGACAAGCCCTCGGGTTATTTTGACTTTCCGACGGTACGCGTGCAATTGCGTTTTTGCCAAAAACAGAAGCAGAGGAAAACGCGCATTAGGAAAATAATTTCCGGCTAATTTCTTGCATGGACATCTAAAATAATACATTGAGAGTGTCCCCAAAGTTTCAATGCGTTTCGACAAGCCCTCGGTTTATTTTGAATTTCCGACGGTACGCGTGCAATTGTGTTAATGCCAAAAATGGAAGCGGAGGCAAACGCGCCTTAGGAAAATAATTTCCTACTGATTTTTTGCATGGACATCTATAATAATACATTGAGAGTGCCCCCAAAGTTTCGTAGAGTTTCAACAAGCCCTAGGTTTATTTTGACTTTCCGACGGTACGCGTGCAATTGCGTTTTTTCCAAAAAAAGAAGCAGAGACAAACGCGCCTTAGGAAAATAATTTCCGGCTGATTTTTTGCATGGACATCTAAAATAATACATTGATAGTGTCCCCAAAGTTTTATAGTGTTTTGACAAGCCCTCGGTTTATTTTGACTTTCCGACGGTACGGGTGCAATTGCGTTTTTGCCAAAAAAGGAACCGGAGGCAAACCCGCATTAGGAAAATAATTTCCTTATGATTTTACGCATGTACATCTGAAATAATACATTGAGAGTGTCCCCAAAGTTTCATAGTGTTTCGACAAGCCCTCGGTTTATTTAGAATTTCCGACGGAACGCGTGCAATTTCGTTTTTGCCAAAAACGGAAGCGGAGGAAAACGCGCCTTAGGAAAATAATTTATTGCTTATTTTTTGCATGGACATCTCAAATAATACATTGAGAGTGTCCCCAAAGTTTTGTAGAGTTTCGAAAAGCCCTCGGTTTATTTTTTTTCCCGACGGTACGTGTGAAATTGCGTTTTTGCCAAGAATGGAAGCGGAGGCAAACGCGCATTAGGAAAATAATTTCCTGCTGATTTTTTGCATGGACATCTCAAATAATACATTGAGACTGTCCCCAAAGTTTCATAGCGTTTCGACAAGCCCTCAATTTATTTTGAATTTCCGACGGTACGCATGCAATTGCGTTTTTGCCAAAAACGGAAGCAGAGGCAAACGCGCCTTAGGAAAAAAATTTCCTTCTGATTTTTTGCATGGACATCTATAATAATACATTGAGAGTTCCCCCAAAGTTTCGTAGAGTTTCAACAAGCCCTAGGTTTATTTTGACTTTCCGACGGTACGCGTGCAATTGCGTTTTTGCCAAAAACAGAAGCAGAGACAAACGCGCATTAGGAAAATAATTTCATTCTGATATTTTGCATGGACATCTAAAATAATACATTGAGACTGTCCCCAAAGTTTCATAGCGTTTCAACAAGCCCTCAATTTATTTTGAATTTCCGACGGTACGTGTGCAATTGCGTTTTTGCCAAAAACAGAAGCGGAGGCAAACGCGCCTTAGGAAAATAATTTCCTGCTGATTTTTTTCATGGACATCTATAATAATACATTGAGAGTGCCCCCAAAGTTTCGTAGAGTTTCAACAAGCCCTAGATTTATTTTTACTTTCCGACGGTACGCGTGCAATTGCATTTTTTCCAAAAACAGAAGCAGAGACAAACGCGCATTAGGAAAATAATTTCCTTCTGATTTTTTGCATGGACATCTAAAATAATACATTGATAGTGTCCCCAAAGTTTCATAGCGTTTCAACAAGCCCTCTGTTTATTTTAAATTTCCGACGGTACGCGTGCAATTGTGTTTTTGCCAAAAACGGAAGCGGAGGCAAACACGCCTTAGGAAAATAATTTCCTGGTGATTTTTTGCATGGACATCTAAAATAATACATTGAGAGTGTCCCCAATGTTTCGTAGAGTTTCGACAAGCCCTCAGTTTATTTTGACTTTCCGACGGTACACGTGCAATTGCGTTTTTGTCAAAATTGGAAGCAGAGGCAAACGCGCATTAGGAAAATAATTTCCTGCTGACTTTTTGCATGGACATCTACAATAATACATTGAGAGTGTCCAAAAAGATTCATAAGGTTTCGACAAGCCCTCGGGTTATTTTGACTTTCCGACGGTACGCGTGCAATTGCGTTTTTGCCAAAAACAGAAGCAGAGGAAAACGCGCATTAGGAAAATAATTTCCGGCTAATTTCTTGCATGGACATCTAAAATAATACATTGAGAGTGTCCCCAAAGTTTCAATGCGTTTCGACAAGCCCTCGGTTTATTTTGAATTTCCGACGGTACGCGTGCAATTGTGTTAATGCCAAAAATGGAAGCGGAGGCAAACGCGCCTTAGGAAAATAATTTCCTACTGATTTTTTGCATGGACATCTATAATAATACATTGAGAGTGCCCCCAAAGTTTCGTAGAGTTTCAACAAGCCCTAGGTTTATTTTGACTTTCCGACGGTACGCGTGCAATTGCGTTTTTTCCAAAAAAAGAAGCAGAGACAAACGCGCCTTAGGAAAATAATTTCCGGCTGATTTTTTGCATGGACATCTAAAATAATACATTGATAGTGTCCCCAAAGTTTTATAGAGTTTTGACAAGCCCTCGGTTTATTTTGACTTTCCGACGGTACGGGTGCAATTGCGTTTTTGCCAAAAAAGGAACCGGAGGCAAACCCGCATTAGGAAAATAATTTCCTTATGATTTTACGCATGTACATCTGAAATAATACATTGAGAGTGTCCCCAATGTTTCATAGTGTTTCGACAAGCCCTCGGTTTATTTAGAATTTCCGACGGAACGCGTGCAATTTCGTTTTTGCCAAAAACGGAAGCGGAGGAAAACGCGCCTTAGGAAAATAATTTATTGCTTATTTTTTGCATGGACATCTCAAATAATACATTGAGAGTGTCCCCAAAGTTTTGTAGAGTTTCGAAAAGCCCTCGGTTTATTTTTTTTCCCGACGGTACGTGTGAAATTGCGTTTTTGCCAAGAATGGAAGCGGAGGCAAACGCGCATTAGGAAAATAATTTCCTGCTGATTTTTTGCATGGACATCTCAAATAATACATTGAGACTGTCCCCAAAGTTTCATAGCGTTTCGACAAGCCCTCAATTTATTTTGAATTTCCGACGGTACGCGTGCAATTGCGTTTTTGCCAAAAACGGAAGCAGAGGCAAACGCGCCTTAGGAAAAAAAATTCCTTCTGATTTTTTGCATGGACATCTATAATAATACATTGAGAGTTCCCCCAAAGTTTCGTAGAGTTTCAACAAGCCCTAGGTTTATTTTGACTTTCCGACGGTACGCGTGCAATTGCGTTTTTTCCAAAAACAGAAGCAGAGACAAACGCGCATTAGGAAAATAATTTCCTTCTGATTTTTTGCATGGACATCTAAATTAATACATTGTTAGTGTCCCCAAAGTTTCGTAGCGTTTCGACAAGCCCTCTGTTTATTTTAAATTTCCGACGGTACGCGTGCAATTGTGTTTTTGCCAAAAACGGAAGCGGAGGCAAACGCGCCTTAGGAAAAAAATTTCCTTCTGATTTTTTGCATGGACATCTATAATAATACATTGAGAGTTCCCCCAAAGTTTCGTAGAGTTTCAACAAGCCCTAGGTTTATTTTGACTTTCCGACGGTACGCGTGCAATTGCGTTTTTGCCAAAAACAGAAGCAGAGACAAACGCGCATTAGGAAAATAATTTCATTCTGATTTTTTGCATGGACATCTAAAATAATACATTGAGACTGTCCCCAAAGTTTCATAGCGTTTCAACAAGCCCTCAATTTATTTTGAATTTCCGACGGTACGTGTGCAATTGCGTTTTTGCCAAAAACAGAAGCGGAGGCAAACGCGCCTTAGGAAAATAATTTCCTGCTGATTTTTTTCATGGACATCTATAATAATACATTGAGAGTGCCCCCAAAGTTTCGTAGAGTTTCAACAAGCCCTAGGTTTATTTTTACTTTCCGACGGTACGCGTGCAATTGCATTTTTTCCAAAAACAGAAGGAGAGACAAACGCGCATTAGGAAAATAATTTCCTTCTGATTTTTTGCATGGACATCTAAAATAATACATTGAGAGTGTCCCCAATGTTTCATAGAGTTTCGACAAGCCCTCGGTTTATTTTGACTTTCCGACGGTACACGTGCAATTGCGTTTTTGCCAAAAACGGAAGCAGAGGCAAACGCGCATTAGGAAAATAATTTATTGCTTATTTTTTGCATGGACATCTCAAATAATACATTGAGAGTGTCCCCAAAGTTTTGTAGAGTTTCGAAAAGCCCTCGGTTTATTTTTTTTCCCGACGATACGTGTGAAATTGCGTTTTTGCCAAAAACGGAAGCGGAGGCAAACGCGCATTAGGAAAATAATTTCGTGCTGATTTTTTGCATGGACATCTCAAATAATACATTGAGACTGTCCCCAAAGTTTCATAGCGTTTCGACAAGCCCTCAATTTATTTTGAATTTCCGACGGTACGCGTGCAATTGCGTTTTTGCCAAAAACGGAAGCAGAGGCAAACGCGCCTTAGGAAAAAAAATTCCTTCTGATTTTTTGCATGGACATCTATAATAATACATTGAGAGTTCCCCCAAAGTTTCGTAGAGTTTCAACAAGCCCTAGGTTTATTTTGACTTTCCGACGGTACGCTTGCAATTGCGTTTTTGCCAAAAACAGAAGCAGAGACAAACGCGCATTAGGAAAATAATTTCATTCTGATTTTTTGCATGGACATCTAAAATAATACATTGAGACTGTCCCAAAAGTTTCATAGCGTTTCAACAAGCCCTCAATTTATTTTGAATTTCCGACGGTACGCGTGCAATTGCGTTTTTGCCAAAAACGGAAGCGGAGGCAAACGCGCCTTAGGAAAATAATTTCCTGCTGATTTTTTGCATGGACATCTATAATAATACTTTGAGAGAGCCCCCAAAGTTTTGTAGAGTTTCAACAAGCCCTAGGTTTATTTTTACTTTCCGACGGTACGCGTGCAATTGTGTTTTTTCCAAAAACAGAAGCAGAGACAAACGCGCATTAGGAAAATAATTTCCTTCTGATTTTTTGCATGGGCATCTAAATTAATACATTGTTAGTGTCCCCAAAGTTTCATAGCGTTTCGACAAGCCCTCTGTTTATTTTAAATTTCCGACGGTACGCGTGCAATTGTGTTTTTGCCAAAAACGGAAGCGGAGGCAAACGCGCCTTAGGAAAATAATTTCCTGCTGATTTTTTGTATGGACATCTAAAATAATACATTGAGAGTGTCCCCAATGTTTTGTAGAGTCTCGACAAGCCCTCGGTTTATTTAGACTTTCCGACGGTACACATGCAATTGCGTTTTTGCCAAAAACGGAAGCAAAGGCAAACGCGCATTAGGAAAATGATTTCCTGCTGATTTTTTGCATGGACATCTAAAATAATACATTGAGGGTGTCCCCAAAGTTTCATAAGGTTTCGACAAGCCCTCGGTTTATTTTGACTTTCCGACGGTACGCGTGCAATTGCGTTTTTGCCAAAAAGAGAAGCGGAGGCAAACGCGCATTAGGAAAATAATTTGCTGCTTATTTTTTGCATGTACATCTCAAATAATACATTGAGAGTGTCCCCAAAGATTCGTAGAGTTTCGACAAGCCCTCGGTTTATTTGGAATCTCCAACGGTACGCGTGCAATTGCATTTTTGCCAAAAACAGAAGCGGAGGCAAACGTGCCTTAGGAAAATAATTTCCTGCTGATTTATTGCATGTAAATCTAAAATAATACATTTAGAGTGTCGCCAAAGTTTCATAGAGTTTGGACAAGCCCTATGTTTATTTTGACTTTCCGACGGTACGCGTGCAATTGCGTTTTTGCCAAAAACAGAAGCGGAGGCAAACACGCCTTAGGAAAATAATTTCCTGCTGATTTTTTGCATGTAAATCTAAAATAATACATTTAGAGTGTCGCCAAAGTTTCATAGATTTTCGACAAGCCATCGGTTTATTTTGACTTTCCGACGGTACGCGTGCAATTGCGTGTTTGCCAAAAATGGAAGCAGAGGCAAACGCGCCTTAGGAAAATAATTTCCTGCTGATTTTTTGCATGTAAATCTAAAATAATACATTGAGAGTGTCGCCAAAGTTTCATAGAGTTTGGACAAGCCCTAAGTTTATTTTGACTTTCCGACGGTACGCGTGCAATTGCGTTTTTGCCAAAAACAGAAGCGGAGGCAAACGCGCCTTAGGAAAATAATTTCCTGCTGATTTTTTGCATGGATATCTAAAATAATACATTGAGAGTGTCGCCAAAATTTCATAGAGCTTCGACAAGCCCTTTGTTTATTTTGACATTCCGACGGTACGCGTGCAATTGCGTTTTTGCCAAAAACGGAAGCGGAGTCAAACGCGCCTTAGGAAAATAATTTCATGCTGATTTTTTGCATGGATATCTAAAATAATACATTGAGAGTGTCGCCAAAGTTTCATAGAGTTTCGACAAGCCCTCAGTTTATTTTGACTTTCCGACGATATGCGGGCAATTGCGTTTTTGCCAAAAACGGAAGCGGAGGCAAACGCGCCTTAGGAAAATAATTTCCTGTTGATTTTTTGCATGGATATCTAAAATAATACATTGAGAGTGTCGCCAAAGTTTCATATAGTTTCGACAAGCCCTCGGTTTATTTTGACTTTCCAACGGTACGCGTGCAATTGCGTTTTTGCCAAAAACGGAAGCGGAGGCAAACGCGCTTTAGTAAAATAATTTCCTGCTGATTTTTTGCATTTACATCTCAAATAATCCATTGAGAGTTTCCCCAAAGTTTCATAGAGTTTCGACAAGCCCTCGGTTTATTTTGAATTTCCGACCGTACGCGTGCAATTGCGTTTTTGCCAAAACCAGAAACGGAGGACAACGCGCTTTAGGATAATAATTTCCTGCTGATTTTTTGCATGTACATCTCAAATAATCCATTGAGAGTTTCCCCAAAGTTTCATAGAGTTTCGACAAGCCCTCGGTTTATTTTGAATTTCCGACGGTACGCGTGCAATTGCGTTTTTGCCAAAAACAGAAACGGAGGACAACGCGCATTAGGTTAATAATTTCTTGCTGATTTTTTTCATGTACATCTAAAATAATACATTGAGAGTGTCCCCAAAGTTTCAAAGCGTTTTGATAAGCCCTCTATTTATTTTGAATTTCCGACGGTACGAGTGCAATTGCGTTTTTGCCAAAAACGGAAGCGGAGGCAAACGCGCATTAGGAAAATAATTTCCTGCTGATTTTTTGCATGTAAATCTCAAATAATACATTGAGAGTGTCCACAAAGTTTCGTAGAGTTTCGACAAGCCCTCGGTTTATTTTGAATTTCCGACGGTACGCGTGCAATTGTGTTTTTTCCAAAAACAGAAGCGGAGGCAAACGCGCCTTAGGAAAATAATTTCCTTCTGGTTTTTTGCATGTAAATCTAAAATAATACATTGAGAGTGTCGCCAAAGTTTCATAGAGTTTCGACAATCACTCGGTTTATTTTGACTTTCCGACGATACGCGTGCAAATGCGTTTTTGCCAAAAACGGAAGCGGAGGCAAAGGAGCTTTAGTAAAATAATTTACTGTTGGTTTTTTGCATGTACTTCTCAAAAAATACATTGACAGTGTCCCCAAAGTTTCCTAGCGTTTTGGTCAAGCCCTCGGTTTATTTTGAATTTCCGACGGTACGCGTGCAATTGCGTTTTTGCCATAAATGGAAGCGGACGCAAACTCGCCATAGGAAAATAATTTCCTGCTGATTTTTTGCAATTACATCTAAAATAATACATTGAGAGTGTCTCCAAAGTTTCATAGCGTTTCGACAAGCCCTCGGTTTATTTTGAATTTCCGACGGTACGCGTGCAATTACATTTTTGCCAAAAACGGAAGCGGAGGCAAACTCACCTTAGGAAAATAATTTCCTTCTGATTTTTTGCATGGACATCTCAAATAATACATTGAGAGTGTCCCCAATGTTTCGTAGAGTTTCGACAAGCCCTCGGTTTATTTTGACTTTCCGACGGTACGCGTGCAATTGCGTTTTTGCCAAAAACAGAAGGGGAGGAAAACGCGCCTTTGGGAAATAAATTACTACTGATTTTTTGCTTGTAAATCTAAAATAATACATTGAGAGTGTCGCCAAAGTTTCATAGAGTTTCGACAAGCCCTCATTTTATTTTGACTTTCCGACGGTACGCGTGCAATTGCGTTTTTGCCAAAAACAGAAGCGGAGGCAAACGCGCCTTAGGAAAATAATTTCCTTCTTATTTTTTGCATGTAAATCTAAAATAATACATTGATAGTGTCTCCAAAGTTTCATAGAGTTTCGACAATTCCTCGGTTTATTTTGACTTTCCGACGGTACGCGTGCAATTGCGTTTTTGCCAAAAACAGAAGCGGAGGAAAACGTGCCTTAGGAAAATAATTTCCTGCTTATTTTTTTCATGTACATATCAAATAATACATTTAGAGTTTCCCCAAATTTTCATATCGTCTCGACTAGCCCTCGGTTTATTTTGACTTTCCGACGGTACGCGTGCAATTGCGTTTTTGCCAAAAACGGAAGCGGAGGCAAACGCGCCTTAGGAAAATAATTTCCTGCTGATTTTTTGCATGGATATCTAAAATAATACATTGAGAGTGTCAACAAAGTTTCATAGAGTTTCGACAAGCCCTCAGTTTATTTTGACTTTCCGACGATACACGCGCAATTGCGTTTTTGCCAAAAACGGAAGCGGAGGCAAACGCGCCTTAGGAAAATAATTTCCTGCTTATTTTTTTCATGTACATCTAAAATAATACATTTATAGTTTCCCCAAATTTTCATAGCGTTTCGACAAGCCCTCGGTTTATTTTGACTTTCCGACGGTACGCGTGCAATTGCGTTTTTGCCAAAAACAGAAGCGGAGGCAAAGGCGCCTTAGGAAAATAATTTCCTGTTGATTTTTTGCATGGATATCTAAAATAATACATTGAGAGTGTCGCAAAAGTTTCATAGAGTTTCGACAAGCCCTCGGTTTATTTTGACTTTCCGACGGTACGCGTTCAATTGCGTTTTTGCCAAAAACGGAAGCGGAGGCAAACGCGCTTTAGTAAAATAATTTCCTGCTGATTTTTTGCATGTACATCTAAAATAATCCATTGAGAGTTTCCCCAAAGTTTCATAGAGTTTCGACAAGCCCTCGGTTTATTTTGAATTTCCGACGGTACGCGTGCAATTGCGTTTTTGCCAAAAACAGAAACGGAGGACAACGCGCATTAGGATAATAATTTCTTGCTGATTTTTTTCATGTACATCTAAAATAATACATTGAGAGTGTCCCCAAAGTTTCACAGCGTTTTGACAAGCCCTCTGTTTATTTTGAATTTCCGACGGTACGGGTGCAATTGCGTTTTTGCCAAAAACGGAAGCGGAGGCAAACGCGCATTAGGAAAATATTTTCCTGCTGATTTTTTGCATGTAAATCTCAAATAATACATTGAGAGTGTCCACAAAGTTTCGTAGAGTTTCGACAAGCCCTCGGTTTATTTTGAATTTCCGACGGTACGCGTGCAATTATGTTTTTGCCAAAAACAGAAGCGGAGGCAAACACGCCTTAGGAAAATAATTTCCTTCTGGTTTTTTACATGTAAATCTAAAATAATACATTGAGAGTGTCGCCAAAGTTTCATAGAGTTTCGACAATCCCTCGGTTTATTTTGACTTTCCGACGGTACGCGTGCAAATGCGTTTTTGCCAAAAACGGAAGCAGAGGCAAAGGCGCTTTAGTAAAATAATTTAATGTTGGTTTTTTGCACGTACTTCTAAAAAAATACATTGACAGTGTCCCCAAAGTTTCATAGCATTTTGGTCAAGCCCTCGGTTTATTTTGAATTTCCGACGGTACGCGTGCAATTGCGTTTTTGCCAAAAACGGAAGCGGACGCAAACTCGCCATAGGAAAATAATTTCCTGCTGATTTTTTGCAATTACATCTAAAATAATACATTGAGAGTGTCTCCAAAGTTTCATAGCGTTTCGACAAGCCCTCGGTTTATTTTGAATTTCCGACGGTATGCGTGCAATTGCGTTTTTGCCAAAAACGGAAGCGGAGGCAAACGCGCCTTAGGAAAATAATTTCCTGCTGATTTTTTTCATGGACATCTCAAATGATACATTGAGAGTGTCTCCAAAGTTTCATAGAGTTTCGACAAGCCCTCGGTTTATTTTGACTTTCCGACGGTACGCGTGCAATTACGTTTTTGCCAAAAACGGAAGCGGAGGCAAATGCGCTTTAGTAAAATAATTTCCTGCTGGTTTTTTGAATGTACTTCTCAAATAATACATTGAGAGTGTCCACAAGGTTTCATAGCCTCTCGACAAGCCCTCGGTTTATTTTGACTTTCCGATGGTACGCGTGCAATTGCGTTTTTGCCAAAAACGGAAGCGGAGGCAAACGCGCATTGGGAAAATAATTTCCTGCTGATTTTTTGGATGGACATCTAAAATAATACATTGATAGTGTCCCCAAAGTTTAATAGAGTCTCGACAAGCCCTCAGTTTATTTTGAATTTCCGACGGTCCGCGTGCAATTGCGTTTTTGCCAAAAACAGAAGCGGCGGCAAACACGCTTTAGTAAAATAATTTCCTACTGGTTTTTTGCATGTACTTCTCAAATAATACATTGAGAGTGTCCCCAAAGTTTAATAGAGTTTCGACAAGCCCTCGGTTTATTTTGACTTTCCGACGGTACACGTGCAATTGCGTTTTTGCCAAAAACAGAAGCGAAGGAAAACGCGCCTTAGGAAAATAATTTCCTTCTGATTTTTTGCATGTAAATCTAAAATAATACATTGATAGTGTCTCAAAAGTTTCATAGCGTCTCGAAAAGCCCTCGGTTTATTTAGACTTTCCGACGGTACGCGTGCAATTGCGTTTTTGCCAAAAACAGAAGCGGATGCAAACGCGCCTTAGGAAAATAATTTCCTGCTGATTTTTTTCATGTACATCTCAAATAATACATTGAGATTGTCCCCAAAGTTTAATAGAGTTTCGACAAGCCCACGGTTTATTTTGACTTTCCGACGATACGCGTGCAATTGCGTTTTTGCCAAAAACAGAAGCGGAGGCAAACGCGCATTAGGAAAATAATTTGCTGCTTATTTTTTGCATGTACATCTCAAATAATACATTTAGAGTGTCCCCAAAGATTCGTAGAGTTTCGACAAGCCCTCGATTTATTTGGAATCTCCAACGGTACGCGTGCAATTGCATTTTTGCCAAAAACAGAAGCGGAGGCAAACGTGCCTTAGGAAAATAATTTCCTGCTGATTTATTGCATGTAAATCTAAAATAATACATTTAGAGTGTCGCCAAAGTTTCATAGAGTTTGGACAAGCCCTATGTTTATTTTGACTTTCCGACGGTACGCGTGCAATTGCGTTTTTGCCAAAAACAGAAGCGGAGGCAAACACGCCTTAGGAAAATAATTACCTGCTGATTTTTTGCATGTAAATCTAAAATAATACATTGAGAGTGTCGCCAAAGTTTCATAGAGTTTGGACAAGCCCTAAGTTTATTTTGACTTTCCGACGGTACGCGTGCAATTGCGTTTTTTCCAAAAACAGAAGCGGAGGCAAACGCGCCTTAGGAAAATAATTTCCTGCTGATTTTTTGCATGGATATCTAAAATAATACATTGAGAGTGTCGCCAAAATTTCATAGAGCTTCGACAAGCCCTCGGTTTATTTTGACTTTCCGACGGTACGCGTGCAATTGCGTTTTTGCCAAAAACGGAAGCGGAGGCAAACGCGCCTTAGGAAAATAATTTCATGCTAATTTTTTGCATGGATATCTAAAATAATACATTGAGAGTGTCGCCAAAGTTTCATAGAGTTTCGACAAGCCCTCAGTTTATTTTGACTTTCCGACGATACGCGGGCAATTGCGTTTTTGCCAAAAACGGAAGCGGAGGCAAACGCGCCTTAGGAAAATAATTTCCTGTTGATTTTTTGCATGGATATCTAAAATAATACATTGAGAGTGTCGCCAAAGTTTCATAGAGTTTCGACAAGCCCTCGGTTTATTTTGACTTTCCAACGGTACGCGTGCAATTGCGTTTTTGCCAAAAACAGAAGCGGAGGCAAACGCGCTTTAGTAAAATAATTTCCTGCTGATTTTTTGCATGTACATCTCAAATAATCCATTGAGAGTTTCCCCAAAGTTTCATAGAGTTTCGACAAGCCCTCGGTTTATTTTGAATTTCTGACGGTACGCGTGCAATTGCGTTTTTGCCAAAACCAGAAACGGAGGACAACGCGCCATAGGATAATAATTTCTTGCTGATTTTTTTCATGTACATCTCAAATAATACATTGAGAGTGTCCCCAAAGTTTCACAGTGTTTTGACAAGCCCTCTGTTTATTTTGAATTTCTGACGGTACGGGTGCAATTGCGTTTTTGCCAAAAACAGAAGCGGAGGCAAACGCGCATTAGGAAAATAATTTCCTGCTGATTTTTTGCATGTAAATCTCAAATAATACATTGAGAGTGTCCAAAAAGTTTCGTAGAGTTTCGACAAGCCCTCGGTTTATTTTGAATTTCCGACGGTACGCGTGCAATTGTGTTTTTGCCAAAAACAGAAGCGGAGGCTAACGCGCCTTAGGAAAATAATTTCCTTCTGGTTTTTTGCATGTAAATCTAAAATAATACATTGAGAGTATCGCCAAAGTTTCATAGAGTTTCGACAAGCCCTCGGTTTATTTTGACTTTCCGACGGTACGCGTGCAATTGCATTTTTGCCAAAAACGGAAGCAGAGGCAAAGGCGCTTTAGTAAAATAATTTACTGTTGGTTTTTTGCACATATTTCTCAAAAAATACATTGACAGTGTCCCCAAAGTTTCATAGCATTTTGGTCAAGCCCTCGGTTTATTTTGAATTTCCGACGGTACGCGTGCAATTGCGTTTTTGCCAAAAACGGAAGCGGACGCAAACTCACCATAGGAAAATAATTTCCTGCTGATTTTTTGCAATTACATCTAAAATAATACATTGAGAGTGTCTCCAAAGTTTCATAGCGTTTCGACAAGCCCTCGGTTTATTTTGAATTTCCGACGGTATGCGTGCAATTGCGTTTTTGCCAAAAACGGAAGCGGAGGCAAACGCGCCTTAGGAAAATAATTTCCTACTGATTTTTTTCATGGACATCTCAAATGATACATTGAGAGTGTCTCCAAAGTTTCATAGAGTTTCGACAAGCCCTCGGTTTATTTTGACTTTCCGACGGTACGCGTGCAATTACGTTTTTGCCAAGAACGGAAGCGGAGGCAAATGCGCTTTAGTAAAATAATTTCCTGCTGGTTTTTTGAATGTACTTCTCAAATAATACATTGAGAGTGTCCCCAAAGTTTCATAGCCTCTCGACAAGCCCTCGGTTTATTTTGACTTTCCGACGGTACGCGTGCAATTGCGTTTTTGCCAAAAACGGAAGCGGAGGCAAACGCGCATTGGGAAAATAATTTCCTGCTGATTTTTTGGATGGACATCTAAAATAATACATTGATAGTGTCCCCAAAGTTTAATAGAGTCTCGACAAGCCCTCGGTTTATTTTGACTTTCCGACGGTCCGCGTGCAATTGCGTTTTTGCCAAAAACAGAAGCGGAGGCAAACGCGCTTTAGTAAAATAATTTCCTACTGGTTTTTTGCATGTACTTCTCAAATAATACATTGAGAGTGTCCCCAAAGTTTAATAGAGTTTCGACAAGCCCTCAGTTTATTTTGACTTTCCGACGGTACGCGTGCAATTGCGTTTTTGCCAAAAACAGAAGCGAAGGAAAACGCGCCTTAGGAAAATAATTTCCTTCTGATTTTTTGCATGTAAATCTAAAATAATACATTGATAGTGTCTCAAAAGTTTCATAGCGTCTCGACAAGCCCTCGGTTTATTTAGACTTTCCGACGGTACGCGTGCAATTGCGTTTTTGCCAAAAACAGAAGCGGATGCAAACGCACCTTAGGAAAATAATTTCCTGCTGATTTTTTTCATGTACATCTCAAATAATACATTGAGATTGTCCCCAAAGTTTAATAGAGTTTCGACAAGCCCTCGGTTTATTTTGACTTTCCGACGATACGCGTGCAATTGCGTTTTTGCCAAAAACAGAAGCGGAGTCAAACGCGCATTAGGAAAATAATTTGCTTCTTATTTTTTGCATGTACATCTCAAATAATACATTTAGAGTGTCCCCAAAGATTCGTAGAGTTTCGACAAGCCCTCGGTTTATTTGGAATCTCCAACGGTACGCGTGCAATTGCATTTTTGCCAAAAACAGAAGCGGAGGCAAACGTGCCTTAGGAAAATAATTTCCTGCTGATTTATTGCATGTAAATCTAAAATAATACATTTAGAGTGTCGCCAAAGTTTCATAGAGTTTGGACAAGCCCTATGTTTATTTTGACTTTCCGACGGTACGCGTGCAATTGCGTTTTTGCCAAAAACAGAAGCGGAGGCAAACACGCCTTAGGAAAATAATTACCTGCTGATTTTTTGCATGTAAATCTAAAATAATACATTGAGAGTGTCGCCAAAGTTTCATAGAGTTTGGACAAGCGCTAAGTTTATTTTGACTTTCCGACGGTACGCGTGCAATTGCGTTTTTGCCAAAAACAGAAGCGGAGGCAAACGCGCCTTAGGAAAATAATTTCCTGCTGATTTTTTGCATGGATATCTAAAATAATACATTGAGAGTGTCGCCAAAATTTCATAGAGCTTCGACAAGCCCTCGGTTTATTTTGACTTTCCGACGGTACGCGTGCAATTGCGTTTTTGCCAAAAACGGAAGCGGAGGCAAACGCGCCTTAGGAAAATAATTTCATGCTAATTTTTTGCATGGATATCTAAAATAATACATTGAGAGTGTCGCCAAAGTTTCATAGAGTTTCGACAAGCCCTCAGTTTATTTTGACTTTCCGACGATACGCGGGCAATTGCGTTTTTGCCAAAAACGGAAGCGGAGGCAAACGCGCCTTAGGAAAATAATTTCCTGTTGATTTTTTGCATGGATATCTAAAATAATACATTGAGAGTGTCGCCAAAGTTTCATAGAGTTTCGACAAGCCCTCGGTTTATTTTGACTTTCCAACGGTACGCGTGCAATTGCGTTTTTGCCAAAAACAGAAGCGGAGGCAAACGCGCTTTAGTAAAATAATTTCCTGCTGATTTTTTGCATGTACATCTCAAATAATCCATTGAGAGTTTCCCCAAAGTTTCATAGAGTTTCGACAAGCCCTCGGTTTATTTTGAATTTCTGACGGTACGCGTGCAATTGCGTTTTTGCCAAAACCAGAAACGGAGGACAACGCGCCATAGGATAATAATTTCTTGCTGATTTTTTTCATGTACATCTCAAATAATACATTGAGAGTGTCCCCAAAGTTTCACAGCGTTTTGACAAGCCCTCTGTTTATTTTGAATTTCTGACGGTACGGGTGCAATTGCGTTTTTGCCAAAAACAGAAGCGGAGGCAAACGCGCATTAGGAAAATAATTTCCTGCTGATTTTTTGCATGTAAATCTCAAATAATACATTGAGAGTGTCCAAAAAGTTTCGTAGAGTTTCGACAAGCCCTCGGTTTATTTTGAATTTCCGACGGTACGCGTGCAATTGTGTTTTTGCCAAAAACAGAAGCGGAGGCAAACGCGCCTTAGGAAAATAATTTCCTTCTGGTTTTTTGCATGTAAATCTAAAATAATACATTGAGAGTGTCGCCAAAGTTTCATAGAGTTTCGACAAGCCCTCGGTTTATTTTGACTTTCCGACGGTACGCGTGCAATTGCATTTTTGCCAAAAACGGAAGCGGAGGCAAAGGCGCTTTAGTAAAATAATTTACTGTTGGTTTTTTGCATGTACTTCTTAAAAAATACATTGACAGTGTCCCCAAAGTTTCATAGCATTTTGGTCAAGCCCTCGGTTTATTTTGAATTTCCGACGGTACGCGTGCAATTGCGTTTTTGCCAAAAACGGAAGCGGACGCAAACTCACCATAGGAAAATAATTTCCTGCTGATTTTTTGCAATTACATCTAAAATAATACATTGAGAGTGTCTCCAAAGTTTCATAGCGTTTCGACAAGCCCTCGGTTTATTTTGAATTTCCGACGGTATGCGTGCAATTGCGTTTTTGCATAAAACGGAAGCGGAGGCAAACGCGCCTTAGGAAAATAATTTCCTACTGATTTTTTTCATGGACATCTCAAATGATACATTGAGAGTGTCTCCAAAGTTTCATAGAGTTTCGACAAGCCCTCGGTTTATTTTGACTTTCCGACGGTACGCGTGCAATTACGTTTTTGCCAAAAACGGAAGCGGAGGCAAATGCGCTTTAGTAAAATAATTTCCTGCTGGTTTTTTGAATGTACTTCTCAAATAATACATTGAGAGTGTCCCCAAAGTTTCATAGCCTCTCGACAAGCCCTCGGTTTATTTTGACTTTCCGACGGTACGCGTGCAATTGCGTTTTTGCCAAAAACGGAAGCGGAGGCAAACGCGCATTGGGAAAATAATTTCCTGCTGATTTTTTGGATGGACATCTAAAATAATACATTGATAGTGTCCCCAAAGTTTAATAGAGTCTCGACAAGCCCTCGGTTTATTTTGACTTTCCGACGGTCCGCGTGCAATTGCGTTTTTGCCAAAAACAGAAGCGGAGGCAAACGCGCTTTAGTAAAATAATTTCCTACTGGTTTTTTGCATGTACTTCTCAAATAATACATTGAGAGTGTCCCCAAAGTTTAATAGAGTTTCGACAAGCCCTCAGTTTATTTTGACTTTCCGACGGTACGCGTGCAATTGCGTTTTTGCCAAAAACAGAAGCGAAGGAAAACGCGCCTTAGGAAAATAATTTCCTTCTGATTTTTTGCATGTAAATCTAAAATAATACATTGATAGTGTCTCAAAAGTTTCATAGCGTCTCGACAAGCCCTCGGTTTATTTAGACTTTCCGACGGTACGCGTGCAATTGCGTTTTTGCCAAAAACAGAAGCGGATGCAAACGCACCTTAGGAAAATAATTTCCTGCTGATTTTTTTCATGTACATCTCAAATAATACATTGAGATTGTCCCCAAAGTTTAATAGAGTTTCGACAAGCCCTCGGTTTATTTTGACTTTCCGACGATACGCGTGCAATTGCGTTTTTGCCAAAAACAGAAGCGGAGGCAAACGCGCATTAGGAAAATAATTTGCTGCTTATTTTTTGCATGTACATCTCAAATAATACATTTAGAGTGTCCCCAAAGATTCGTAGAGTTTCGACAAGCCCTCGGTTTATTTGGAATCTCCAACGGTACGCGTGCAATTGCATTTTTGCCAAAAACAGAAGCGGAGGCAAACGTGCCTTAGGAAAATAATTTCCTGCTGATTTATTGCATGTAAATCTAAAATAATACATTTAGAGTGTCGCCAAAGTTTCATAGAGTTTGGACAAGCCCTATGTTTATTTTGACTTTCCGACGGTACGCGTGCAATTGCGTTTTTGCCAAAAACAGAAGCGGAGGCAAACACGCCTTAGGAAAATAATTACCTGCTGATTTTTTGCATGTAAATCTAAAATAATACATTGAGAGTGTCGCCAAAGTTTCATAGAGTTTGGACAAGCGCTAAGTTTATTTTGACTTTCCGACGGTACGCGTGCAATTGCGTTTTTGCCAAAAACAGAAGCGGAGGCAAACGCGCCTTAGGAAAATAATTTCCTGCTGATTTTTTGCATGGATATCTAAAATAATACATTGAGAGTGTCGCCAAAATTTCATAGAGCTTCGACAAGCCCTCGGTTTATTTTGACTTTCCGACGGTACGCGTGCAATTGCGTTTTTGCCAAAAACGGAAGCGGAGGCAAACGCGCCTTAGGAAAATAATTTCATGCTAATTTTTTGCATGGATATCTAAAATAATACATTGAGAGTGTCGCCAAAGTTTCATAGAGTTTCGACAAGCCCTCAGTTTATTTTGACTTTCCGACGATACGCGGGCAATTGCGTTTTTGCCAAAAACGGAAGCGGAGGCAAACGCGCCTTAGGAAAATAATTTCCTGTTGATTTTTTGCATGGATATCTAAAATAATACATTTAGAGTGTCGCCAAAGTTTCATAGAGTTTCGACAAGCCCTCGGTTTATTTTGACTTTCCAACGGTACGCGTGCAATTGCGTTTTTGCCAAAAACAGAAGCGGAGGCAAACGCGCTTTAGTAAAATAATTTCCTGCTGATTTTTTGCATGTACATCTCAAATAATCCATTGAGAGTTTCCCCAAAGTTTCATAGAGTTTCGACAAGCCCTCGGTTTATTTTGAATTTCTGACGGTACGCGTGCAATTGCGTTTTTGCCAAAACCAGAAACGGAGGACAACGCGCCATAGGATAATAATTTCTTGCTGATTTTTTTCATGTACATCTCAAATAATACATTGAGAGTGTCCCCAAAGTTTCACAGCGTTTTGACAAGCCCTCTGTTTATTTTGAATTTCTGACGGTACGGGTGCAATTGCGTTTTTGCCAAAAACAGAAGCGGAGGCAAACGCGCATTAGGAAAATAATTTCCTGCTGATTTTTTGCATGTAAATCTCAAATAATACATTGAGAGTGTCCAAAAAGTTTCGTAGAGTTTCGACAAGCCCTCGGTTTATTTTGAATTTCCGACGGTATGCGTGCAATTGTGTTTTTGCCAAAAACAGAAGCGGAGGCAAACGCGCCTTAGGAAAATAATTTCCTTCTGGTTTTTTGCATGTAAATCTAAAATAATACATTGAGAGTGTCGCCAAAGTTTCATAGAGTTTCGACAAGCCCTCGGTTTATTTTGACTTTCCGACGGTACGCGTGCAATTGCATTTTTGCCAAAAACGGAAGCGGAGGCAAAGGCGCTTTAGTAAAATAATTTACTGTTGGTTTTTTGCATGTACTTCTTAAAAAATACATTGACAGTGTCCCCAAAGTTTCATAGCATTTTGGTCAAGCCCTCGGTTTATTTTGAATTTCCGACGGTACGCGTGCAATTGCGTTTTTGCCAAAAACGGAAGCGGACGCAAACTCACCATAGGAAAATAATTTCCTGCTGATTTTTTGCAATTACATCTAAAATAATACATTGAGAGTGTCTCCAAAGTTTCATAGCGTTTCGACAAGCCCTCGGTTTATTTTGAATTTCCGACGGTATGCGTGCAATTGCGTTTTTGCATAAAACGGAAGCGGAGGCAAACGCGCCTTAGGAAAATAATTTCCTACTGATTTTTTTCATGGACATCTCAAATGATACATTGAGAGTGTCTCCAAAGTTTCATAGAGTTTCGACAAGCCCTCGGTTTATTTTGACTTTCCGACGGTACGCGTGCAATTACGTTTTTGCCAAAAACGGAAGCGGAGGCAAATGCGCTTTAGTAAAATAATTTCCTGCTGGTTTTTTGAATGTACTTCTCAAATAATACATTGAGAGTGTCCCCAAAGTTTCATAGCCTCTCGACAAGCCCTCGGTTTATTTTGACTTTCCGACGGTACGCGTGCAATTGCGTTTTTGCCAAAAACGGAAGCGGAGGCAAACGCGCATTGGGAAAATAATTTCCTGCTGATTTTTTGGATGGACATCTAAAATAATACATTGATAGTGTCCCCAAAGTTTAATAGAGTCTCGACAAGCCCTCGGTTTATTTTGACTTTCCGACGGTCCGCGTGCAATTGCGTTTTTGCCAAAAACAGAAGCGGAGGCAAACGCGCTTTAGTAAAATAATTTCCTACTGGTTTTTTGCATGTACTTCTCAAATAATACATTGAGAGTGTCCCCAAAGTTTAATAGAGTTTCGACAAGCCCTCAGTTTATTTTGACTTTCCGACGGTACGCGTGCAATTGCGTTTTTGCCAAAAACAGAAGCGAAGGAAAACGCGCCTTAGGAAAATAATTTCCTTCTGATTTTTTGCATGTAAATCTAAAATAATACATTGATAGTGTCTCAAAAGTTTCATAGCGTCTCGACAAGCCCTCGGTTTATTTAGACTTTCCGACGGTACGCGTGCAATTGCGTTTTTGCCAAAAACAGAAGCGGATGCAAACGCACCTTAGGAAAATAATTTCCTGCTGATTTTTTTCATGTACATCTCAAATAATACATTGAGATTGTCCCCAAAGTTTAATAGAGTTTCGACAAGCCCTCGGTTTATTTTGACTTTCCGACGATACGCGTGCAATTGCGTTTTTGCCAAAAACAGAAGCGGAGGCAAACGCGCATTAGGAAAATAATTTGCTGCTTATTTTTTGCATGTACATCTCAAATAATACATTTAGAGTGTCCCCAAAGATTCGTAGAGTTTCGACAAGCCCTCGGTTTATTTGGAATCTCCAACGGTACGCGTGCAATTGCATTTTTGCCAAAAACAGAAGCGGAGGCAAACGTGCCTTAGGAAAATAATTTCCTGCTGATTTATTGCATGTAAATCTAAAATAATACATTTAGAGTGTCGCCAAAGTTTCATAGAGTTTGGACAAGCCCTATGTTTATTTTGACTTTCCGACGGTACGCGTGCAATTGCGTTTTTGCCAAAAACAGAAGCGGAGGCAAACACGCCTTAGGAAAATAATTACCTGCTGATTTTTTGCATGTAAATCTAAAATAATACATTGAGAGTGTCGCCAAAGTTTCATAGAGTTTGGACAAGCGCTAAGTTTATTTTGACTTTCCGACGGTACGCGTGCAATTGCGTTTTTGCCAAAAACAGAAGCGGAGGCAAACGCGCCTTAGGAAAATAATTTCCTGCTGATTTTTTGCATGGATATCTAAAATAATACATTGAGAGTGTCGCCAAAATTTCATAGAGCTTCGACAAGCCCTCGGTTTATTTTGACTTTCCGACGGTACGCGTGCAATTGCGTTTTTGCCAAAAACGGAAGCGGAGGCAAACGCGCCTTAGGAAAATAATTTCATGCTAATTTTTTGCATGGATATCTAAAATAATACATTGAGAGTGTCGCCAAAGTTTCATAGAGTTTCGACAAGCCCTCAGTTTATTTTGACTTTCCGACGATACGCGGGCAATTGCGTTTTTGCCAAAAACGGAAGCGGAGGCAAACGCGCCTTAGGAAAATAATTTCCTGTTGATTTTTTGCATGGATATCTAAAATAATACATTGAGAGTGTCGCCAAAGTTTCATAGAGTTTCGACAAGCCCTCGGTTTATTTTGACTTTCCAACGGTACGCGTGCAATTGCGTTTTTGCCAAAAACAGAAGCGGAGGCAAACGCGCTTTAGTAAAATAATTTCCTGCTGATTTTTTGCATGTACATCTCAAATAATCCATTGAGAGTTTCCCCAAAGTTTCATAGAGTTTCGACAAGCCCTCGGTTTATTTTGAATTTCTGACGGTACGCGTGCAATTGCGTTTTTGCCAAAACCAGAAACGGAGGACAACGCGCCATAGGATAATAATTTCTTGCTGATTTTTTTCATGTACATCTCAAATAATACATTGAGAGTGTCCCCAAAGTTTCACAGCGTTTTGACAAGCCCTCTGTTTATTTTGAATTTCTGACGGTACGGGTGCAATTGCGTTTTTGCCAAAAACAGAAGCGGAGGCAAACGCGCATTAGGAAAATAATTTCCTGCTGATTTTTTGCATGTAAATCTCAAATAATACATTGAGAGTGTCCAAAAAGTTTCGTAGAGTTTCGACAAGCCCTCGGTTTATTTTGAATTTCCGACGGTACGCGTGCAATTGTGTTTTTGCCAAAAACAGAAGCGGAGGCAAACGCGCCTTAGGAAAATAATTTCCTTCTGGTTTTTTGCATGTAAATCTAAAATAATACATTGAGAGTGTCGCCAAAGTTTCATAGAGTTTCGACAAGCCCTCGGTTTATTTTGACTTTCCGACGGTACGCGTGCAATTGCATTTTTGCCAAAAACGGAAGCGGAGGCAAAGGCGCTTTAGTAAAATAATTTACTGTTGGTTTTTTGCATGTACTTCTTAAAAAATACATTGACAGTGTCCCCAAAGTTTCATAGCATTTTGGTCAAGCCCTCGGTTTATTTTGAATTTCCGACGGTACGCGTGCAATTGCGTTTTTGCCAAAAACGGAAGCGGACGCAAACTCACCATAGGAAAATAATTTCCTGCTGATTTTTTGCAATTACATCTAAAATAATACATTGAGAGTGTCTCCAAAGTTTCATAGCGTTTCGACAAGCCCTCGGTTTATTTTGAATTTCCGACGGTATGCGTGCAATTGCGTTTTTGCATAAAACGGAAGCGGAGGCAAACGCGCCTTAGGAAAATAATTTCCTACTGATTTTTTTCATGGACATCTCAAATGATACATTGAGAGTGTCTCCAAAGTTTCATAGAGTTTCGACAAGCCCTCGGTTTATTTTGACTTTCCGACGGTACGCGTGCAATTACGTTTTTGCCAAAAACGGAAGCGGAGGCAAATGCGCTTTAGTAAAATAATTTCCTGCTGGTTTTTTGAATGTACTTCTCAAATAATACATTGAGAGTGTCCCCAAAGTTTCATAGCCTCTCGACAAGCCCTCGGTTTATTTTGACTTTCCGACGGTACGCGTGCAATTGCGTTTTTGCCAAAAACGGAAGCGGAGGCAAACGCGCATTGGGAAAATAATTTCCTGCTGATTTTTTGGATGGACATCTAAAATAATACATTGATAGTGTCCCCAAAGTTTAATAGAGTCTCGACAAGCCCTCGGTTTATTTTGACTTTCCGACGGTCCGCGTGCAATTGCGTTTTTGCCAAAAACAGAAGCGGAGGCAAACGCGCTTTAGTAAAATAATTTCCTACTGGTTTTTTGCATGTACTTCTCAAATAATACATTGAGAGTGTCCCCAAAGTTTAATAGAGTTTCGACAAGCCCTCAGTTTATTTTGACTTTCCGACGGTACGCGTGCAATTGCGTTTTTGCCAAAAACAGAAGCGAAGGAAAACGCGCCTTAGGAAAATAATTTCCTTCTGATTTTTTGCATGTAAATCTAAAATAATACATTGATAGTGTCTCAAAAGTTTCATAGCGTCTCGACAAGCCCTCGGTTTATTTAGACTTTCCGACGGTACGCGTGCAATTGCGTTTTTGCCAAAAACAGAAGCGGATGCAAACGCACCTTAGGAAAATAATTTCCTGCTGATTTTTTTCATGTACATCTCAAATAATACATTGAGATTGTCCCCAAAGTTTAATAGAGTTTCGACAAGCCCTCGGTTTATTTTGACTTTCCGACGATACGCGTGCAATTGCGTTTTTGCCAAAAACAGAAGCGGAGGCAAACGCGCATTAGGAAAATAATTTGCTGCTTATTTTTTGCATGTACATCTCAAATAATACATTTAGAGTGTCCCCAAAGATTCGTAGAGTTTCGACAAGCCCTCGGTTTATTTGGAATCTCCAACGGTACGCGTGCAATTGCATTTTTGCCAAAAACAGAAGCGGAGGCAAACGTGCCTTAGGAAAATAATTTCCTGCTGATTTATTGCATGTAAATCTAAAATAATACATTTAGAGTGTCGCCAAAGTTTCATAGAGTTTGGACAAGCCCTATGTTTATTTTGACTTTCCGACGGTACGCGTGCAATTGCGTTTTTGCCAAAAACAGAAGCGGAGGCAAACACGCCTTAGGAAAATAATTACCTGCTGATTTTTTGCATGTAAATCTAAAATAATACATTGAGAGTGTCGCCAAAGTTTCATAGAGTTTGGACAAGCGCTAAGTTTATTTTGACTTTCCGACGGTACGCGTGCAATTGCGTTTTTGCCAAAAACAGAAGCGGAGGCAAACGCGCCTTAGGAAAATAATTTCCTGCTGATTTTTTGCATGGATATCTAAAATAATACATTGAGAGTGTCGCCAAAATTTCATAGAGCTTCGACAAGCCCTCGGTTTATTTTGACTTTCCGACGGTACGCGTGCAATTGCGTTTTTGCCAAAAACGGAAGCGGAGGCAAACGCGCCTTAGGAAAATAATTTCATGCTAATTTTTTGCATGGATATCTAAAATAATACATTGAGAGTGTCGCCAAAGTTTCATAGAGTTTCGACAAGCCCTCAGTTTATTTTGACTTTCCGACGATACGCGGGCAATTGCGTTTTTGCCAAAAACGGAAGCGGAGGCAAACGCGCCTTAGGAAAATAATTTCCTGTTGATTTTTTGCATGGATATCTAAAATAATACATTGAGAGTGTCGCCAAAGTTTCATAGAGTTTCGACAAGCCCTCGGTTTATTTTGACTTTCCAACGGTACGCGTGCAATTGCGTTTTTGCCAAAAACAGAAGCGGAGGCAAACGCGCTTTAGTAAAATAATTTCCTGCTGATTTTTTGCATGTACATCTCAAATAATCCATTGAGAGTTTCCCCAAAGTTTCATAGAGTTTCGACAAGCCCTCGGTTTATTTTGAATTTCTGACGGTACGCGTGCAATTGCGTTTTTGCCAAAACCAGAAACGGAGGACAACGCGCCATAGGATAATAATTTCTTGCTGATTTTTTTCATGTACATCTCAAATAATACATTGAGAGTGTCCCCAAAGTTTCACAGTGTTTTGACAAGCCCTCTGTTTATTTTGAATTTCTGACGGTACGGGTGCAATTGCGTTTTTGCCAAAAACAGAAGCGGAGGCAAACGCGCATTAGGAAAATAATTTCCTGCTGATTTTTTGCATGTAAATCTCAAATAATACATTGAGAGTGTCCAAAAAGTTTCGTAGAGTTTCGACAAGCCCTCGGTTTATTTTGAATTTCCGACGGTACGCGTGCAATTGTGTTTTTGCCAAAAACAGAAGCGGAGGCAAACGCGCCTTAGGAAAATAATTTCCTTCTGGTTTTTTGCATGTAAATCTAAAATAATACATTGAGAGTATCGCCAAAGTTTCATAGAGTTTCGACAAGCCCTCGGTTTATTTTGACTTTCCGACGGTACGCGTGCAATTGCATTTTTGCCAAAAACGGAAGCAGAGGCAAAGGCGCTTTAGTAAAATAATTTACTGTTGGTTTTTTGCACATATTTCTCAAAAAATACATTGACAGTGTCCCCAAAGTTTCATAGCATTTTGGTCAAGCCCTCGGTTTATTTTGAATTTCCGACGGTACGCGTGCAATTGCGTTTTTGCCAAAAACGGAAGCGGACGCAAACTCACCATAGGAAAATAATTTCCTGCTGATTTTTTGCAATTACATCTAAAATAATACATTGAGAGTGTCTCCAAAGTTTCATAGCGTTTCGACAAGCCCTCGGTTTATTTTGAATTTCCGACGGTATGCGTGCAATTGCGTTTTTGCCAAAAACGGAAGCGGAGGCAAACGCGCCTTAGGAAAATAATTTCCTGCTGATTTTTTTCATGGACATCTCAAATGATACATTGAGAGTGTCTCCAAAGTTTCATAGAGTTTCGACAAGCCCTCGGTTTATTTTGACTTTCCGACGGTACGCGTGCAATTACGTTTTTGCCAAAAACGGAAGCGGAGGCAAATGCGCTTTAGTAAAATAATTTCCTGCTGGTTTTTTGATTTTACTTCTCAAATAATACATTGAGAGTTTCCCCAAAGTTTCATAGCCTCTCGACAAGCCCTCGGTTTATTTTGACTTTCCGACGGTACGCGTGCAATTGCGTTTTTGCCAAAAACGGAAGCGGAGGCAAACGCGCATTGGGAAAATAATTTCCTGCTGATTTTTTGGATGGACATCTAAAATAATACATTGATAGTGTCCCCAAAGTTTAATAGAGTCTCGACAAGCCCTCGGTTTATTTTGACTTTCCGACGGTCCGCGTGCAATTGCGTTTTTGCCAAAAACAGAAGCGGAGGCAAATGCGCTTTAGTAAAATAATTTCCTACTGGTTTTTTGCATGTACTTCTCAAATAATACATTGAGAGTGTCCCCAAAGTTTAATAGAGTTTCGACAAGCCCTCGGTTTATTTTCACTTTCCGACGGTATGCGTGCAATTGTTTTTTTTGCCAAAAACAGAAGCGAAGGAAAACGCGCCTTAGGAAAATAATTTCCTTCTGATTTTTTGCATGTAAATCTAAAATAATAAATTGATAGTGTTTCAAAAGTTTCATAGCGTCTCGACAAGCCCTCGGTTTATTTAGACTTTCCGACGGTACGCGTGCAATTGCATTTTTGCCAAAAACAGAAGCGGATGCAAACGCGCCTTAGGAAAATAATTTCCTGCTGATTTTTTTCATGTACATCTCAAATAATACATTGAGATTGTCCCCAAAGTTTAATAGAGTTTCGACAAGCCCTCGGTTTATTTTGACTTTCCGACGATACGCGTGCAATTGCGTTTTTGCCAAAAACAGAAGCGGAGGCAAACGCGCATTAGGAAAATAATTTGCTGCTTATTTTTTGCATGTACATCTCAAATAATACATTTAGAGTGTCCCCAAAGATTCGTAGAGTTTCGACAAGCCCTCGGTTTATTTGGAATCTCCAACGGTACGCGTGCAATTGCATTTTTGCCAAAAACAGAAGCGGAGGCAAACGTGCCTTAGGAAAATAATTTCCTGCTGATTTATTGCATGTAAATCTAAAATAATACATTTAGAGTGTCGCCAAAGTTTCATAGAGTTTGGACAAGCCCTATGTTTATTTTGACTTTCCGACGGTACGCGTGCAATTGCGTTTTTGCCAAAAACAGAAGCGGAGGCAAACACGCCTTAGGAAAATAATTACCTGCTGATTTTTTGCATGTAAATCTAAAATAATACATTGAGAGTGTCGCCAAAGTTTCATAGAGTTTGGACAAGCGCTAAGTTTATTTTGACTTTCCGACGGTACGCGTGCAATTGCGTTTTTGCCAAAAACAGAAGCGGAGGCAAACGCGCCTTAGGAAAATAATTTCCTGCTGATTTTTTGCATGGATATCTAAAATAATACATTGAGAGTGTCGCCAAAATTTCATAGAGCTTCGACAAGCCCTCGGTTTATTTTGACTTTCCGACGGTACGCGTGCAATTGCGTTTTTGCCAAAAACGGAAGCGGAGGCAAACGCGCCTTAGGAAAATAATTTCATGCTAATTTTTTGCATGGATATCTAAAATAATACATTGAGAGTGTCGCCAAAGTTTCATAGAGTTTCGACAAGCCCTCAGTTTATTTTGACTTTCCGACGATACGCGGGCAATTGCGTTTTTGCCAAAAACGGAAGCGGAGGCAAACGCGCCTTAGGAAAATAATTTCCTGTTGATTTTTTGCATGGATATCTAAAATAATACATTGAGAGTGTCGCCAAAGTTTCATAGAGTTTCGACAAGCCCTCGGTTTATTTTGACTTTCCAACGGTACGCGTGCAATTGCGTTTTTGCCAAAAACAGAAGCGGAGGCAAACGCGCTTTAGTAAAATAATTTCCTGCTGATTTTTTGCATGTACATCTCAAATAATCCATTGAGAGTTTCCCCAAAGTTTCATAGAGTTTCGACAAGCCCTCGGTTTATTTTGAATTTCTGACGGTACGCGTGCAATTGCGTTTTTGCCAAAACCAGAAACGGAGGACAACGCGCCATAGGATAATAATTTCTTGCTGATTTTTTTCATGTACATCTCAAATAATACATTGAGAGTGTCCCCAAAGTTTCACAGTGTTTTGACAAGCCCTCTGTTTATTTTGAATTTCTGACGGTACGGGTGCAATTGCGTTTTTGCCAAAAACAGAAGCGGAGGCAAACGCGCATTAGGAAAATAATTTCCTGCTGATTTTTTGCATGTAAATCTCAAATAATACATTGAGAGTGTCCAAAAAGTTTCGTAGAGTTTCGACAAGCCCTCGGTTTATTTTGAATTTCCGACGGTACGCGTGCAATTGTGTTTTTGCCAAAAACAGAAGCGGAGGCAAACGCGCCTTAGGAAAATAATTTCCTTCTGGTTTTTTGCATGTAAATCTAAAATAATACATTGAGAGTATCGCCAAAGTTTCATAGAGTTTCGACAAGCCCTCGGTTTATTTTGACTTTCCGACGGTACGCGTGCAATTGCATTTTTGCCAAAAACGGAAGCAGAGGCAAAGGCGCTTTAGTAAAATAATTTACTGTTGGTTTTTTGCACATATTTCTCAAAAAATACATTGACAGTGTCCCCAAAGTTTCATAGCATTTTGGTCAAGCCCTCGGTTTATTTTGAATTTCCGACGGTACGCGTGCAATTGCGTTTTTGCCAAAAACGGAAGCGGACGCAAACTCACCATAGGAAAATAATTTCCTGCTGATTTTTTGCAATTACATCTAAAATAATACATTGAGAGTGTCTCCAAAGTTTCATAGCGTTTCGACAAGCCCTCGGTTTATTTTGAATTTCCGACGGTATGCGTGCAATTGCGTTTTTGCCAAAAACGGAAGCGGAGGCAAACGCGCCTTAGGAAAATAATTTCCTGCTGATTTTTTTCATGGACATCTCAAATGATACATTGAGAGTGTCTCCAAAGTTTCATAGAGTTTCGACAAGCCCTCGGTTTATTTTGACTTTCCGACGGTACGCGTGCAATTACGTTTTTGCCAAAAACGGAAGCGGAGGCAAATGCGCTTTAGTAAAATAATTTCCTGCTGGTTTTTTGATTTTACTTCTCAAATAATACATTGAGAGTTTCCCCAAAGTTTCATAGCCTCTCGACAAGCCCTCGGTTTATTTTGACTTTCCGACGGTACGCGTGCAATTGCGTTTTTGCCAAAAACGGAAGCGGAGGCAAACGCGCATTGGGAAAATAATTTCCTGCTGATTTTTTGGATGGACATCTAAAATAATACATTGATAGTGTCCCCAAAGTTTAATAGAGTCTCGACAAGCCCTCGGTTTATTTTGACTTTCCGACGGTCCGCGTGCAATTGCGTTTTTGCCAAAAACAGAAGCGGAGGCAAATGCGCTTTAGTAAAATAATTTCCTACTGGTTTTTTGCATGTACTTCTCAAATAATACATTGAGAGTGTCCCCAAAGTTTAATAGAGTTTCGACAAGCCCTCGGTTTATTTTCACTTTCCGACGGTATGCGTGCAATTGTTTTTTTTGCCAAAAACAGAAGCGAAGGAAAACGCGCCTTAGGAAAATAATTTCCTTCTGATTTTTTGCATGTAAATCTAAAATAATAAATTGATAGTGTTTCAAAAGTTTCATAGCGTCTCGACAAGCCCTCGGTTTATTTAGACTTTCCGACGGTACGCGTGCAATTGCATTTTTGCCAAAAACAGAAGCGGATGCAAACGCGCCTTAGGAAAATAATTTCCTGCTGATTTTTTTCATGTACATCTCAAATAATACATTGAGATTGTCCCCAAAGTTTAATAGAGTTTCGACAAGCCCTCGGTTTATTTTGACTTTCCGACGATACGCGTGCAATTGCGTTTTTGCCAAAAACAGAAGCGGAGGCAAACGCGCATTAGGAAAATAATTTTCTGCTTATTTTTTGCATGTACATCTCAAATAATACATTGAGAGTGTCCCCAAAGATTCGTAGAGTTTCGACAAGCCCTCGCTTTATTTGGAATCTCCAACGGTACGCGTGCAATTGCATTTTTGCCAAAAACAGAAGCGGAGGCAAACGTGCCTTAGGAAAATAATTTCCTGCTGATTTATTGCATGTAAATCTAAAATAATACATTTAGAGTGTCGCCAAAGTTTCATAGATTTTGGACAAGCCCTATGTTTATTTTGACTTTCCGATGGTACGCGTGCAATTGCGCTTTTGCCAAAAACAGAAGCGGAGGCAAACACGCCTTAGGAAAATAATTTCCTGCTGATTTTTTGCATGTAAATCTAAAATAATACATTTAGAGTGTCGCCAAAGGTTCATAGAGTTTCGACAAGCCCTCGGTTTATATTGACTTTCCGACGGTACGCGTGCAATTGCGTGTTTGCCAAAAATGGAAGCGGAGGCAAACGCGCCTTAGGAAAATAATTTCCTGCTGATTTTTTGCATGTAAATCTAAATTAATACATTGAGAGTGTCGCCAAAGTTTCATAGAGTTTGGACAAGCCCTAAGTTTATTTTGACTTTCTGACGGTACGCGTGCAATTGCGTTTTTGCCAAAAACAGAAGCGGAGGCAAACGCGCCTTAGGAAAATAATTTCCTGCTGATTTTTTGCATGGATATCTAAAATAATACATTGAGTGTGTCGCCAAAATTTCATAGAGCTTCGACAAGCCCTCGGTTTATTTTGACTTTCCGACGGTACGCGTGCAATTGCGTTTTTGCCAAAAACGAAAGCGGAGGCAAACGCGCCTTAGGAAAATAATTTCATGCTGATTTTTTGCATGGATATCTAAAATAATACATTGAGAGTGTCGCCAAAGTTTCATAGAGTTTCGACAAGCCCTCGGTTTATTTTGACTTTCCAACGGTACGCGTGCAATTGGGTTTTTGCCAAAAACGGAAGCGGAGGCAAACGCGCTTTAGTAAAATAATTTCCTGCTGATTTTTTGCATGTACATCTCAAATAATCCATTGAGAGTTTCCCCAAAGTTTCATAGAGTTTTGACAAGCCCTCGGTTTATTTAGAATTTCCGACCGTACGCGTGCAATTGCGTTTTTGCCAAAACCAGAAACGGAGGACAACGCGCCTTAGGATAATAATTTCTTGCTGATTTTTTTCATGTACATCTCAAATAATACATTGAGAGTGTCCCCAAAGTTTCACAGCGTTTCGACAAGCCCTCAGTTTATTTTGAATATCTGACGGTACGAGTGCAATTGCGTTTTTGCCAAAAACGGAAGCGGAGGCAAACGCGCATTAGGAAAATAATTTCCTGCTGATTTTTTGCATGTAAATCTCAAATAATACATTGAGAGTGTCCACAAAGTTTTGTAGAGTTTCGACAAGCCCTCGGTTTATTTTGAATTTCCGACGGTACGCGTGCAATTGTGTTTTTGCCAAAAACAGAAGTGGAGGCAAACGCGCCTTAGGGAAATAATTTCCTTCTGGTTTTTTGCATGTAAATCTAAAATAATACATTGAGAGTGTCGCCAAAGTTTCATAGAGTTTCGACAAGCCCTCGGTTTATTTTGACTTTCCGACGGTACGCGTGCAATTGCGTTTTTGCCAAAAACGGAAGCGGAGGCAAAGGCGCTTTAGTAAAATAATTTACTGTTGGTTTTTTGCATGTTCTTCTCAAAAAATACATTGACAGTGTCCCCAAAGTTTCATAGCATTTTGGTCAAGCCCTCGGTTTATTTTGAATTTCCGACGGTACGCGTGCAATTGCGTTTTTGCCAAAAACGGAAGCGGACGCAAACTCACCGTAGGAAAATAATTTCCTGCTGATTTTTTGCAATTACATCTAAAATAATACATTGAGAGTGTCTCCAAAGTTTCATAGCGTTTCGACAAGCCCTCGGTTTATTTTGAATTTCCGACGGTATGCGTGCAATTGCGTTTTTTCCAAAAACAGAAGCAGAGGCAAACGCGCCTTAGGAAAATAATTTCCTGCTTATTTTTTTCATGGACATCTAAAATGATACATTGAGAGTGTCTCCAAAGTTTCATAGAGTTTCGACAAGCCCTCGGTTTATTTTGACTTTCCGACGGTACGCGTGCAATTACGTTTTTGCCAAAAATGGAAGCGGAGGCAAACGCGCTTTAGTAAAATAATTTATTGATGGTTTTTTGAATGTAATTCTCAAATAATACATTGAGAGTGTCCCCAAAGTTTCATAGCGTTTCGACAAGCCCTCGGTTTATTTTGACTTTCCGACGGTACGCGTGCAATTGCGTTTTTGCCAAAAACGGAAGCGGAGGCAAACGCGCATTGGGAAAATAATTTCTTGCTGATTTTTTGGATGGACATCTAAAATAATACATTGATAGTGTCCCCAAAGTTTCATAGCCTTTCGACAAGCCCTCGGTTTATTTTGACTTTTCGACGGTCCGCGTGCAATTGCCTTTTTGCCAAAAACGGAAGCGGAGGCAAACGCGCTTTAGTAAAATAATTTCCTACCGGTTTTTTGCATGTACTTCTAAAATAATACATTGAGAGTATCCCCAAAGTTTAATAGAGTTTCGACAAGCCCTCGGTTTATTTTGACTTTCCGACGGTACGCGTGCAATTGCGTTTTTGCCAAAAACAGAAGCGGAGGCAAACGCGCCTTAGGAAAATAATTTCCTTATGATTTTTTGCATGTAAATCTAAAATAATACATTGATAGTGTCTCTAAAGTTTCATAGAGTTTTGACAAGCCCTCGGTTTATTTTGACTTTTCGACGGTACGCGTGCAATTGCGTTTTTGCCAAAAACAGAAGCGGATGCAAACGCGCCTTAGGAAAATAATTTCCTGCTGATTTTTTTCATGTACATCTCAAATAATACATTGAGATTGTCCCCAAAGTTTCATAGCGTCTCGACAAGCCCTCGGTTTATTTAGACTTTCCGACGGTACGCGTGCAATTGCGTTTTTGCCAAAAACGGAAGCAGAGGCAAACACGCTTTAGTAAAATAATTTCCTACTGGTTTTTTGCATGTACTTCTCAAATAATACATTGAGAGTGTCCCCAAAGTTTAATAGAGTTTCGACAAGCCCTCGGTTTATTTTGACTTTCCGACGATACGCGTGCAATTGCGGTTTTGCCAAAAACAGAAGCGGAGGCAAACGCGCATTAGGAAAATAATTTGCTGCTTATTTTTTGCATGTACATCTCAAATAATAAATTGAGAGTGTCCCCAAAGATTCCTAGAGTTTCAACAAGCCCTCGGTTTATTTGGAATCTCCAACGGTACGCGTGCAATTGCATTTTTGCCAAAAACAGAAGCGGAGGCAAACGCGCCTTAGGAAAATAATTTCCTGCTGATTTATTGCATGTAAATCTAAAATAATACATTTAGAGTGTCTCCAAAGTTTCATAGAGTTTGGACAAGCCCTAAGTTTATTTTGACTTTCCGACGGTACGCGTGCAATTGCGTTTTTGCCAAAAACAGAAGCGGAGGCAAGCACGCCTTAGGAAAATAATTTCCTGCTGATTTTTTGCATGTAAATCTAAAATAATACATTTAGAGTGTCGCCAAAGTTTCATAGAGTTTCGACAAGCCCTCGGTTTATTTTGACTTTCCGACGGTACGCGTGCAATTGCGTTTTTGCCAAAAATGGAAGCGGAAGCAAACGCTCCTTAGGAAAATAATTTCCTGCTGATTTTTTGCATGTAAATCTAAAATAATACATTGAGAGTGTCGCCAAACTTTCATAGAGTTTGGACAAGCCCTAAGTTTATTTTGACTTTCCAACGGTACGCGTGCAATTGCGTTTTTGCCAAAAACGGAAGCGGAGGCAAACGCGCTTTAGTAAAATAATTTCCTGCTGATTTTTTGCATGTACAACTCAAATAATCCATTGAGAGTTTCCCCAAAGTTTCATAGAGTTTCGACAAGGCCTCGGGTTATTTTGAATTTCCGACGGTACGCGTGCAATTGCGTTTTTCCCCAAAAACAGAAACGGAGGACAACGCGTCTTAGGATAATAATTTCTTGCTGATTTTTTTCATGTACATCTCAAATAATACATTGAGAGTGTCCACAAAATTTCACAGCGTTTCGACAAGCCCTCTGTTTATTTTGAATTTCCGACGGTACGGGTGCAATTGCGTTTTTGCCAAAAACGGAAGCGAAGGCAAACGCGCATTAGGAAAATAATTTCTTGCTGATTTTTTGCATGTAAATCTCAAATAATACATTGAGAGTGTCCACAAAGTTTCGTAGAGTTTCGACAAGCCCTCGGTTTATTTTGAATTTCCGACGGTACGCGTGCAATTGTGTTTTTGCCAAAAACAGAAGCGGAGGCAAACGCGCCTTAGGAAAATAATTTCCTTCTTGTTTTTTGCATGTAAATCTAAAATAATACATTGAGAGTGTCGCCAAAGTTTCATAGAGTTTCGACAAGCCCTCGGTTTATTTTGACTTTCCGACGGTACGCGTGCAATTGCGTTTTTGCCAAAAACGGAAGCGGAGGCAAAGGCGCTTTAGTAAAATAATTTCCTGTGGGTTTTTTGCATGTACTTCTGAAAAAATACATTGACAGTGTCCCCAAAGTTTCATAGCGTTTTGGTCAAGCCCTCGGTTTATTTTGAATTTCCGACGGTACGCGTGCAATTGCGTTTTGTCCAAAAACGGAAGCGGACGCAAACTCGCCATAGGAAAATAATTTCCTGCTGATTTTTTGCAATTACATCTAAAATAATACATTGAGAGTTTCTCCAAAGTTTCATAGCGTTTCGACAAGCCCTCGGTTTATTTTAAATTTCCGACGGTATGCGTGCAATTGCGTTTTTGCCAAAAACGGAAGCGGAGGCAAACGCGCATTAGGAAAATAATTGGCTGCTTATTTTTTGCATGTACATCTCAAATAATACATTGAGAGTGTCCCCAAAGATTCGTAGAGTTTCGACAAGCCCTCGGTTTATTTGGAATCTCCAACGGTACGCGTGCAATTGCATTTTTGCCAAAAACAGAAGCGGAGGCAAACGCGCCTTAGGAAAATAATTTCCTGCTGATTTATTGCATGTAAATCTAAAATAATACATTTAGAGTGTCTCCAAAGTTTCATAGAGTTTGGACAAGCCCTAAGTTTATTTTGACTTTCCGACGGTACACGTGCAATTGCGTTTTTGCCAAAAACGGAAGCGGAGGCAAAGGCGCTTTAGTAAAATAATTTCCTGTGGGTTTTTTGCATGTACTTCTGAAAAAATACATTGACAGTGTCCCCAAAGTTTCATAGCGTTTTGGTCAAGCCCTCGGTTTATTTTGAATTTCCGACGGTACGCGTGCAATTGCGTTTTGTCCAAAAACGGAAGCGGACGCAAACTCGCCATAGGAAAATAATTTCCTGCTGATTTTTTGCAATTACATCTAAAATAATACATTGAGAGTGTCTCCAAAGTTTCATAGCGTTTCGACAAGCCCTCGGTTTATTTTAAATTTCCGACGGTATGCGTGCAATTGCGTTTTTGCCAAAAACGGAAGCGGAGGCAAACGCGCATTAGGAAAATAATTGGCTGCTTATTTTTTGCATGTACATCTCAAATTATACATTGAGAGTGTCCCCAAAGATTCGTAGAGTTTCGACAAGCCCTCGGTTTATTTGGAATCTCCAACGGTACGCGTGCAATTGCATTTTTGCCAAAAACAGAAGCGGAGGAAAACGCGCCTTAGGAAAATAATTTCCTGCTGATTTATTGCATGTAAATCTAAAATAATACATTTAGAGTGTCTCCAAAGTTTCATAGAGTTTGGACAAGCCCTAAGTTTATTTTGACTTTCCGACGGTACACGTGCAATTGCGTTTTTGCCAAAAACAGAAGCGGAGGCAAACACGCCTTAGGAAAATAATTTTCTGCTGATTTTTTGCATGTAAATCTATAAATAATACATTTAGAGTGTCTCCAAAGTTTCATAGAGTTTCGACAAGCCCTCGGTTTATTTTGACTTTCCGACGGTACGCGTGCAATTGCGTGTTTGCCAAAAATGGAAGCGGAGGCAAACGCGCCATAGGAAAATAATTTCCTGCTGATTTTTTGCATGTAAATCTAAAATAATACATTGAGAGTGTCGCAAAAGTTTCATAGAGTTTGGACAAGCCCAAAGTTTATTTTGACTTTCCGACGGTACGCGTGCAATTGCGTTTTTGCCTAAAACAGAAGCGGAGGCAAACGCGCCTTAGGAAAATTATTTCCTGCTGATTTTTTGCATGGATATCTAAAATAATACATTGAGAGTGTCGCCAAAGTTTCATATAGCTTCGACAAGCCCTCGGTTTATTTTGACTTTCCGACGATACGCGTGCAATTGAGTTTTTGCCAAAAACGGAAGCGGAGGCAAACGCGCCTTAGGAAAATAATTTCATGCTTATTTTTTGCATGGATATCTAAAATAATACATTGAGAGTGTCGCCAAAGTTTCATAGAGTTTCGACAAGCCCTCAGTTTATTTTGACTTTCCGACGATACGCGTGCAATTGCGTTTTTGCCAAAAACGGAAGCGGAGGAAAACGCGCCTTAGGAAAATAATTTCCTGTTGATTTTTTGCATGGATATCTAAAATAATACATTGAGAGTGTCGCCAAAGTTTCATAGAGTTTCGACAAGCCCTCGATTTATTTTGACTTTCCAACGGTACGCGTGCAATTGCGTTTTTGCCAAAAACGGAAGCGGAGGCAAACACGCTTTAGTAAAATAATTTCCTGCTGATTTTTTGCATGTACATCTCAAATAATCCATTGAGAGTTTCCCCAAAGTTTCATAGAGTTTCGACAAGCCCTCGGTTTATTTTGAATTTCTGACCGTACGCGTGCAATTGCGTTTTTGCCAAAACCAGAAACGGAGGACAACGTGCCTTAGGATAATAATTTCTTGCTGATTTTTTTCATGAACATCTCAAATAATACATTGAGAGTTTCCCCAAAGTTTCACAGCGTTTCGACAAGCCCTCTGTTTATTTTGAATTTCCGACGGTATGGGTGCAATTGCATTTTTGCCAAAAACGGAAGCGGAGGCAAACGCGGATTAGGAAAATAATTTCCTGCTGATTTTTTGCATGTAAATCTCAAATAATACATTGAGAGTGTCGCCAAAGTTTCATAGAGTTTCGACAAGCCCTCGGTTTATTTTGACTTTCCGACGGTACGCGTGCATTTGCGTTTTTGCCAAAAACGGAAGCGGAGGCAAAGGCGCTTTAGTAAAATAATTTACTGTTGGTTTTTTGCATGTACTTCTCAAAAAATACATTAACAGTGTCCCCAAAGTTTCATAGCGTTTTGGTCAAGCCCTCGGTTTATTTTGAATTTCCGACGGTATGCGTGCAATTGCGTCTTTGCCAAAAACGGAAGCGGACGCAAACTCGCCATAGGAAAATAATTTCCTGCTGATTTTTTGCAATTACATCTAAAATAATACATTGAGAGTGTCTCCAAAGTTTCATAGAGTTTCGACAAGCCGTCGGTTTATTTTGAATTTCCGACGGTATGCGTGCAATTGCGTTTTTGCCAAAAACAGAAGCGGAGGCAAACGCGCCTTAGGAAAATAATTTCCTGCTGATTTTTTCATGGACGTCTCAAATGATACATTGAGAGTGTCTCCAAAGTTTCATAGAGTTTCGACAAGCCCTCGGTTTCTTTTGACTTTCCGACGGTACGCGTGCAATTAAGTTTTTGCCAAAAACGGAAGCGGAGGCAAACGCGCTTTAGTAAAATAATTTATTGCTGGTTTTTTGAATGTAATTCTCAAATAATACATTGAGAGTGTCCCCAAAGTTTCATAGCGTTTCTACAAGCCCTCGGTTTATTTTGACTTTCAGACGGTACGCGTGGAATTGCGTTTTTGCCAAAAACGGAAGCGGAGGCAAACACGCATTGGGAAAATAATTTCTTGCTGATTTTTTGGATGGACATCTAAAATAATACATTTATAGTGTCCCCAAAGTTTCATAGCCTCTCGACAAGCCCTCGGTTTATTTTGACTTTTCGACGGTACGCGTGCAATTGCGTTTTTGCCAAAAACGGAAGCGGAGGCAAACACGCTTTAGTAAAATAATTTCCTACTGGTTTTTTGCATGTACTTCTAAAATAATACATTGAGAGTGTCCCCAAAGTTTAATAGAGTTTCGATAAGCCCTCGGTTTATTTTGACTTTCCGACGGTACGCGTGCAATTGCGTTTTTGCCAAAAACAGAAGCGGAGGCAAACGCGCATTAGGAAAATAATTTGCTGCTTATTTTTTGCATGTACATGTCAAATAATACATTGAGAGTGTCCCCAAAGATTCGTAGAGTTTCGACAAGCCCTCGGTTTATTTGGAATCTCCAACGGTACGCGTGCAATTGCATTTTTGCCAAAAACTGAAGCGGAGGCAAACGCGCCTTAGAAAAATAATTTCCTGCTGATTTATTGCATGTAAATCTAAAATAATACATTTATAGTGTCGCCAAAGTTTCATAGAGTTTGGACAAGCCCTAAGTTTATTTTGACTTTTCGACGGTACGCGTGCAATTGCGTTTTTGCCAAAAACAGAAGCAGAGGCAAACACGCCTTAGGAAAATAATTTCCCGCTGATTTTTTGCACGTAAATCTAAAATAATACATTTAGAGTGTCGCCAAAGTTTCATAGAGTTTCGACAAGCCCTCGGTTTATTTTGACTTTCCGACGGTACGCGTGCAATTGCGTTTTTGCCAAAAACGGAAGCGGAGGCAAACGCGCTTTAGTAAAATAATTTCCTGCTGATTTTTTGCATGTACATCTCAAATAATCCATTGAGATTTTCCCCAAAGTTTCATAGAGTTTCGACAAGCCCTCAGTTTATTTTGAATTTCCGACGGTACGCGTGCAATTGCGTTTTTGCCAAAAACAGAAACGGAGGACAACGCGCCTTAGGATAATAATTTCTTGCTGATTTTTTTCATGTACATCTCAAATAATACATTGAGAGTGTCCCCAAAGTTTCACAGTGTTTCAACAAGCCCTCTGTTTATTTTGAATTTCCGACGGTACGGGTGCAATTGCGTTTTTGCCAAAAACGGAAGCGGAGGCAAACGCGCATTAGGAAAATAATTTCCTGCTGATTTTTTGCATGTAAATCTCAAATAATACATTGAGAGTGTCCACAAAGTTTCGTAGAGTTTCGACAAGCCCTCGGTTTATTTTGAATTTCGGACGGTACGCGTGCAATTGTGTTTTTGCCAAAAACAGAAGCGGAGGCAAACGCGCCTTAGGAAAATAATTTCCTTCTTGTTTTTTGCATGTAAATCTAAAATAATACATTGAGAGTGTCGCCAAAGTTTCATAGAGTTTCGACAAGCCCTCGGTTTATTTTGACTTTCCGACGGTACGCGTGCAATTGCGTTTTTGCCAAAAACAGAAGCGGAGGCAAAGGCGCTTTAGTAAAATAATTTCCTGTGGGTTTGTTGCATGTACTTCTGAAAAAATACATTAACAGTGTCCCCAAAGTTTCATAGCGTTTTGGTCAAGCCCTCGGTTTATTTTGAATTTCCGACGGTACGCGTGCAATTGCGTTTTTGCCAAAAACGGAAGCGGACGCAAACTCGCCATAGGAAAATAATTTCCTGCTGATTTTTTGCAATTAAATCTAAAATAATACATTGAGAGTGTCTCCAAAGTTTCATAGCGTTTCGACAAGCCCTCGGTTTATTTTGAATTTCCGACGGTATGCGTGCAATTGCGTTTTTGCCAAAAACGGAAGCGGAGGCAAACGCGCCTTAGGAAAATAATTTCCTGCTGATTTTTTCCATGGACATCTCAAATGATACATTGAGAGTGTCTCCAAAGTTTCATAGAGTTTCGACAAGCCCTCGGTTTATTTTGACTTTCCGACGGTACGCGTGCAATTACGTTTTTGCCAAAAACGGAAGCAGAGGCAAACGCGCTTTAGTAAAATAATTTCCTGCTGATTTTTTGAATTTACTTCTCAAATAATACATTGAGAGTGTCCCCAAAGTTTCATAGCGTTTCGACAAGCCCTCGGTTTATTTTGACTTTCCGACAGTACGCGTGCAATTGTGTTTTTGCCAAAAACGGAAGCGGAGGCAAACGCGCATTGGGAAAATAATTTCCTGCTGATTTTTTGGATGGACATCTAAAATAATACATTGATAGTGTCCCCAAAGTTTCATAGCCTCTCGACAAGCCCTCGGTTTATTTTGACTTTCCGACGGTCCGCGTGCAATTGCGTTTTTGCCAAAAACAGAAGCGGAGGCAAACGCGCTTTAGGAAAATAATTTCCTACTGGTTTTTTGCATGTACTTCTAAAATAATACATTGAGAGTGTCCCCAAAGTTTAATAGAGTTTCGACAAGCCCTCGGTTTATTTTGACGTTCCGACGGTACGCGTGCTATTGTGTTTTTGCCAAAAACAGAAGCGGAGGCAAACGCGCCTTAGGAAAATAATTTCCTTCTGATTTTTTGCATGTAAATCTAAAATAATACATTGATAGTGTCTCCAAAGTTTCATAGAGTTTTGACAAGCCCTCGGTTTATTTTGACTTTTCGACGGTACGCGTGCAATTGTGTTTTTGCCAAAAACAGAAGCGAATGCTAACGCGCCTTAGGAAAATAATTTCCTGCTGATTTTTTTCATGTACATCTCAAATAATACATTGATATTGCCCCCAAAGTTTCATAGCGTCTCGACAAGCCCTCGGTTTATTTTGACTTTCCGACGGTACGCGTGCAATTGTGTTTTTGCCAAAAACGGAAGCGGAGGCAAACACGCTTTAGTAAAATAATTTCCTACTGGTTTTTTGCATGTACTTCTCAAATAATACATTGAGAGTGTCCCCAAAGTTTAATAGAGTTTCGACAAGCCCTCGGTTTATTTTGACTTTCCGACGGTACGCGTGCAATTGCGTTTTTGCCAAAAACAGAAACGGAGGCAAACGCGCATTAGGAAAATAATTTTCTGCTGATTTTTTGCATGTACATCTCAAATAATACATTGAGAGTGTCCCCAAAGATTCGTAGAGTTTCGACAAGCCCTCGGTTTATTTGGAATCTCCAACGGTACGCGTCCAATTGCATTTTTGCCAAAAACAGAAGCGAAGGCAAACGCGCCTTAGGAAAATAATTTCCTGCTGATTTATTGCATGTAAATCTAAAATAATACATTTAGAGTGTCGCCAAAGTTTCATAGAGTTTGGACAAGCCCTAAGCTTATTTTGACTTTCCGACGGTACGCGTGCAATTGCGTTTTTGCCAAAAACAGAAGCGGAGGCAAACACGCCTTAGGAAAATAATTTCCTGCTGATTTTTTGCATGTAAATCTAAAATAATACATTTAGAGTGTCTCCAAAGTTTCATAGAGTTTCGACAAGCCCTCGGTTTATTTTGACTTTCCGACGGTACACGTGCAATTGCGTTTTTGCCAAAAATGGAAGCGTAGGCAAACGCGCCTTAGGAAAATAATTTCCTGCTGATTTTTTGCATGTAAATCTAAAATAATACATTGAGAGTGTCGCCAAAGTTTCATAGAGTTTGGACAAGCCCTAAGTTTATTTTGACTTTCCGACGGTACGCGTGCAATTGCGTTTTTGCCAAAAACAGAAGCGGAGGCAAACACGCCTTAGGAAAATAATTTCCTTCTGATTTTTTGCATGTAAATCTAAAATAATACATTGAGAGTGTCTCCAAAGTTTCATAGAGCTTCGACAAGCCCTCGGTTTATTTTGACTTTCCGACAGTACGCGTGCAATTGCGTTTTTGCCAAAAACAAAAGCGGAGGCAAACGCGCCTTAGGAAAATAATTTCCTGCTTATTTTTTGCATGGATATCTCAAATAATAATTTTAGAGTTTCCCCAAATTTTCATAGCGTCTCGACAAGCCCTCGGTTTATTTTGACTTTCCGACGGTACACGTGCAATTGCGTTTTTGCCAAAAACGGAAGCGGAGGCAAACGCGCCTTAGGAAAATAATTTCCTGCTTATTTTTTTCATGTACATCTCAAATAATACATTGAGAGTGTCGCCAAATTTTCATAGCGTCTCGACAAGCCCTCGGTTTATTTTGACTTTCCGACGGTACGCGTGCAATTGCGTTTTTGCCAAAAACAGAAGCAGAGGCAAACGCGCCTTAGGAAAATAATTTCTTGTTGATTTTTTGCATGGATATCTAAAATAATACATTGAGAGTGTCGCCAAAGTTTCATAGAGTTTCGACAAGCCCTCGGTTTATTTTGACTTTCCGACGGTACGCGTGCAATTGCTTTTTTGCCAAAAACGGAAGCGGAGGCAAACGCGCTTTAGTAAAATAATTTCCTGCTGATTTTTTGCATGTACATCTCAAATAATACATTGATAGTGTCCCCAAAGTTTCACAGCGTTTCGACAAGCCCTCGGTTTATTTTGACTTTCCGACGGTACGCGTGCAATTGCGTTTTTGCCAAAAACAGAAACGGAGGCAAACGCGCATTAGGAAAATAATTTTCTGCTGATTTTTTGCATGTACATCTCAAATAATACATTGAGAGTGTCCCCAAAGATTCGTAGAGTTTCGACAAGCCCTCGGTTTATTTGGAATCTCCAACGGTACGCGTGCAATTGCATTTTTGCCAAAAACAGAAGCGGAGGCAAACGCGCCTTAGGAAAATAATTTCCTGCTGATTTATTGCATGTAAATCTAAAATAATACATTTATAGTGTCGCCAAAGTTTCATAGAGTTTGGACAAGCCCTAAGCTTATTTTGACTTTCCGACGGTACGCGTGCAATTGCGTTTTTGCCAAAAACAGAAGCGGAGGCAAACACGCCTTAGGAAAATAATTTCCTGCTGATTTTTTGCATGTAAATCTAAAATAATACATTTAGAGTTTCGCCAAAGTTTCATAGAGTTTCGACAAGCCCTCGGTTTATTTTGACTTTCCGACGGTACACGTGCAATTGCGTTTTTGCCAAAAATGGAAGCGGAGGCAAACGCGCCTTAGGAAAATAATTTCCTGCTGATTTTTTGCATGTAAATCTAAAATAATACATTGAGAGTGTCGCCAAAGTTTCATAGAGTTTGGACAAGCCCTAAGTTTATTTTGACTTTCCGACGGTAGGCGTGCAATTGCGTTTTTGCCAAAAACAGAAGCGGAGGCAAACACGCCTTAGGAAAATAATTTCCTGCTGATTTTTTGCATGTAAATCTAAAATAATACATTGAGAGTGTCTCCAAAGTTTCATAGAGCTTCGACAAGCCCTCGATTTATTTTGACTTTCCGACAGTACGCGTGCAATTGCGTTTTTGCCAAAAACAAAAGCGGAGGCAAACGCGCCTTAGGAAAATAATTTCCTGCTTATTTTTTGCATGGATATCTCAAATAATAATTTTAGAGTTTCCCCAAATTTTCATAGCGTCTCGACAAGCCCTCGGTTTATTTTGACTTTCCGACGGTACGCGTGCAATTGCGTTTTTGCCAAAAACAGAAGCAGAGGCAAACGCGGCTTAGGAAAATAATTTCTTGTTGATTTTTTGCATGGATATCTAAAATAATACATTGAGAGTGTCGCCAAAGTTTCATAGAGTTTCGACAAGCCCTCGGTTTATTTTGACTTTCCGACGGTACGCGTGTAATTGCTTTTTTGCCAAAAACGGAAGCGGAGGCAAACGCGCTTTAGTAAAATAATTTCCTGCTGATTTTTTGCATGTACATCTCAAATAATACATTGAGAGTGTCCCCAAAGTTTCACAGCGTGTCGACAAGCCCTCGGTTTATTTTGACTTTCCGACGGTACGCGTGCAATTGCGTTTTTGCCAAAAACAGAAACGGAGGCAAACGCGCATTAGGAAAATAATTTTCTGCTGATTTTTTGCATGTACATCTCAAATAATACATTGAGAGTGTCCCCAAAGATTCGTAGAGTTTCGACAAGCCCTCGGTTTATTTGGAATCTCCAACGGTACGCGTGCAATTGCATTTTTGCCAAAAACAGAAGCGAAGGCAAACGCGCCTTAGGAAAATAATTTCCTGCTGATTTATTGCATGTAAATCTAAAATAATACATTTAGAGTGTCGCCAAAGTTTCATAGAGTTTGGACAAGCCCTAAGCTTATTTTGACTTTCCGACGGTACGCGTGCAATTGCGTTTTTGCCAAAAACAGAAGCGGAGGCAAACACGCCTTAGGAAAATAATTTCCTGCTGATTTTTTGCATGTAAATCTAAAATAATACATTTAGAGTGTCGCCAAAGTTTCATAGAGTTTCGACAAGCCCTCGGTTTATTTTGACTTTCCGACGGTACACGTGCAATTGCGTTTTTGCCAAAAATGGAAGCGGAGGCAAACGCGCTTTAGGAAAATAATTTCCTGCTGATTTTTTGCATGTAAATCTAAAATAATACATTGAGAGTGTCGCCAAAGTTTCATAGAGTTTGGACAAGCCCTAAGTTTATTTTGACTTTCCGACGGTAGGCGTGCAATTGCGTTTTTGCCAAAAACAGAAGCGGAGGCAAACACGCCTTAGGAAAATAATTTCCTGTTGATTTTTTGCATGTAAATCTAAAATAAAACATTGAGAGTGTCTCCAAAGTTTCATAGAGCTTCGACAAGCCCTCGGTTTATTTTGACTTTCCGACAGTACGCGTGCAATTGCGTTTTTGCCAAAAACAAAAGCGGAGGCAAAGGCGCTTTAGTAAAATAATTTCCTGTGGGTTTGTTGCATGTACTTCTGAAAAAATACATTAACAGTGTCCCCAAAGTTTCATAGCGTTTTGGTCAAGCCCTCGGTTTATTTTGAATTTCCGACGGTACACGTGCAATTGCGTTTTTGCCAAAAACGGAAGCGGACGCAAACGCGCCATAGGAAAATAATTTTCTGCTGATTTTTTGCAATTACATCTAAAATAATACATTGAGAGTGTCTCCAAAGTTTCATAGAGCTTCGACAAGCCCTCGGTTTATTTTGACTTTCCGACGGTACGCGTGCAATTACGTTTTTGCCAAAAACGGAAGCGGAGGCAAACGCGCTTTAGTAAAATAATTTCCTGCTGATTTTTTGAATTTACTTCTCAAATAATACGTTGAGAGTGTCCCCAAAGTTTTATAGCGTTTCGAAAAGCCCTCGGTTTATTTTGACTTTCCGACGGTACGCGTGCAATTGTGTTTTTGCCAAAAACGGAAGCGGAGGCAAACGCGCATTGGGAAAATAATTTCCTGCTGATTTTTTGGATGGACATCTAAAATAATACATTGATAGTGTCCCCAAACTTTCATAGCCTCTCGACAAGCCCTCGGTTTATGTTGACTTTCCGACGGTCCGCGTGCAATTGCGTTTTTGCCAAAAACAGAAGCGGAGGCAAACGCGCTTTAGGAAAATAATTTCCTACTGGTTTTTTGCATGTACTTCTAAAATAATACATTGAGAGTGTCCCCAAAGTTTAATAGAGTTTCGACAAGCCCTCGGTTTATTTTGACTTTCCGACGGTACGCGTGCTATTGTGTTTTTTCCAAAAACAGAAGCGGAGGCAAACGCGCCTTAGGAAAATAATTTCCTTCTGATTTTTTGCATGTAAATCTAAAATAATACATTGATAGTGTCTCCAAAGTTTCATAGAGTTTTGACAAGCCCTCGGTTTATTTTGACTTTTCGACGGTACGCGTGCAATTGTGTTTTTGCCAAAAACAGAAGCGGATGCTAACGCGCCTTAGGAAAATAATTTCCTGCTGATTTTTTTCATGTACATCTCAAATAATACATTGATATTGTCCCCAAAGTTTCATAGCGTCTCGACAAGCCCTCGGTTTATTTTGACTTTCCGACGGTACGCGTGCAATTGTGTTTTTGCCAAAAACGGAAGCGGAGGCAAACACGCTTTAGTAAAATAATTTCCTACTGGTTTTTTGCATGTACTTCTCAAATAATACATTGAGAGTGTCCCCAAAGTTTAATAGAGTTTCGACAAGCCCTCGGTTTATTTTGACTTTCCGACGGTACGCGTGCAATTGCGTTTTTGCCAAAAACAGAAACGGAGGCAAACGCGCATTAGGAAAATAATTTTCTGCTGATTTTTTGCATGTACATCTCAAATAATAAATTGAGAGTGTCCCCAAAGATTCGTAGAGTTTCGACAAGCCCTCGGTTTATTTGGAATCTCCAACGGTACGCGTGCAATTGCATTTTTGCCAAAAACAGAAGCGAAGGCAAACGCGCCTTAGGAAAATAATTTCCTGCTGATTTATTGCATGTAAATCTAAAATAATACATTTAGAGTGTCGCCAAAGTTTCATAGAGTTTGGACAAGCCCTAAGCTTATTTTGACTTTCCGACGGTACGCGTACAATTGCGTTTTTGCCAAAAACAGAAGCGGAGGCAAACACGCCTTAGGAAAATAATTTCCTGCTGATTTTTTGCATGTAAATCTAAAATAATACATTTAGAGTGTCTCCAAAGTTTCATAGAGTTTCGACAAGCCCTCGGTTTATTTTGACTTTCCGACGGTACACGTGCAATTGCGTTTTTGCCAAAAACAGAAGCGAAGGCAAACGCGCCTTAGGAAAATAATTTCCTGCTGATTTATTGCATGTAAATCTAAAATAATACATTTAGAGTGTCGCCAAAGTTTCATAGAGTTTGGACAAGCCCTAAGCTTATTTTGACTTTCCGACGGTACGCGTGCAATTGCGTTTTTGCCAAAAACAGAAGCGGAGGCAAACACGCCTTAGGAAAATAATTTCCTGCTGATTTTTTGCATGTAAATCTAAAATAATACATTTAGAGTGTCGCCAAAGTTTCATAGAGTTTCGACAAGCCCTCGGTTTATTTTGACTTTCCGACGGTACGCGTGCAATTGTGTTTTTGCCAAAAATGGAAGCGGAGGCAAACGCGCTTTAGGAAAATAATTTCCTGCTGATTTTTTGCATGTAAATCTAAAATAATACATTGATAGTGTCGCCAAAGTTTCATAGAGTTTGGACAAGCCCTAAGTTTATTTTGACTTTCCGACGGTAGGCGTGCAATTGCGTTTTTGCCAAAAACAGAAGCGGAGGCAAACACGCCTTAGGAAAATAATTTCCTGTTGATTTTTTGCATGTAAATCTAAAATAAAACATTGAGAGTGTCTCCAAAGTTTCATAGAGCTTCGACAAGCCCTCGGTTTATTTTGACTTTCCGACAGTACGCGTGCAATTGCGTTTTTGCCAAAAACAAAAGCGGAGGCAAAGGCGCTTTAGTAAAATAATTTCCTGTGGGTTTGTTGCATGTACTTCTGAAAAAATACATTAACAGTGTCCCCAAAGTTTCATAGCGTTTTGGTCAAGCCCTCGGTTTATTTTGAATTTCCGACGGTACGCGTGCAATTGCGTTTTTGCCAAAAACGGAAGCGGACGCAAACTCGCCATAGGAAAATAATTTTCTGCTGATTTTTTGCAATTACATCTAAAATAATACATTGAGAGTGTCTCCAAAGTTTCATAGCGTTTCGACAAGCCCTCGGTTTATTTTGAATTTCCGACGGTATGCGTGCAATTGTGTTTTTGCCAAAAACGGAAGCGGAGGCAAACGCGCCTTAGGAAAATAATTTCCTGCTGATTTTTTCCATGGACATCTCAAATGATACATTGAGAGTGTCTCCAAAGTTTCATAGAGTTTCGACAAGCCCTCGGTTTATTTTGACTTTCCGACGGTACGCGTGCAATTACGTTTTTGCCAAAAACGGAAGCGGAGGCAAACGCGCTTTAGTAAAATAATTTCCTGCTGATTTTTTGAATTTACTTCTCAAATAATACGTTGAGAGTGTCCCCAAAGTTTCATAGCGTTTCGAAAAGCCCTCGGTTTATTTTGACTTTCCGACGGTACGCGTGCAATTGTGTTTTTGCCAAAAACGGAAGCGGAGGCAAACGCGCATTGGGAAAATAATTTCCTGCTGATTTTTTGGATGGACATCTAAAATAATACATTGATAGTGTCCCCAAACTTTCATAGCCTCTCGACAAGCCCTCGGTTTATGTTGACTTTCCGACGGTCCGCGTGCAATTGCGTTTTTGCCAAAAACAGAAGCGGAGGCAAACGCGCTTTAGGAAAATAATTTCCTACTGGTTTTTTGCATGTACTTCTAAAATAATACATTGAGAGTGTCCCCAAAGTTTAATAGAGTTTCGACAAGCCCTCGGTTTATTTTGACTTTCCGACGGTACGCGTGCTATTGTGTTTTTTCCAAAAACAGAAGCGGAGGCAAACGCGCCTTAGGAAAATAATTTCCTTCTGATTTTTTGCATGTAAATCTAAAATAATACATTGATAGTGTCTCCAAAGTTTCATAGAGTTTTGACAAGCCCTCGGTTTATTTTGACTTTTCGACGGTACGCGTGCAATTGTGTTTTTGCCAAAAACAGAAGCGGATGCTAACGCGCCTTAGGAAAATAATTTCCTGCTGATTTTTTTCATGTACATCTCAAATAATACATTGATATTGTCCCCAAAGTTTCATAGCGTCTCGACAAGCCCTCGGTTTATTTTGACTTTCCGACGGTACGCGTGCAATTGTGTTTTTGCCAAAAACGGAAGCGGAGGCAAACACGCTTTAGTAAAATAATTTCCTACTGGTTTTTTGCATGTACTTCTCAAATAATACATTGAGAGTGTCCCCAAAGTTTAATAGAGTTTCGACAAGCCCTCGGTTTATTTTGACTTTCCGACGGTACGCGTGCAATTGCGTTTTTGCCAAAAACAGAAACGGAGGCAAACGCGCATTAGGAAAATAATTTTCTGCTGATTTTTTGCATGTACATCTCAAATAATAAATTGAGAGTGTCCCCAAAGATTCGTAGAGTTTCGACAAGCCCTCGGTTTATTTGGAATCTCCAACGGTACGCGTGCAATTGCATTTTTGCCAAAAACAGAAGCGAAGGCAAACGCGCCTTAGGAAAATAATTTCCTGCTGATTTATTGCATGTAAATCTAAAATAATACATTTAGAGTGTCGCCAAAGTTTCATAGAGTTTGGACAAGCCCTAAGCTTATTTTGACTTTCCGACGGTACGCGTGCAATTGCGTTTTTGCCAAAAACAGAAGCGGAGGCAAACACGCCTTAGGAAAATAATTTCCTGCTGATTTTTTGCATGTAAATCTAAAATAATACATTTAGAGTGTCTCCAAAGTTTCATAGAGTTTCGACAAGCCCTCGGTTTATTTTGACTTTCCGACGGTACACGTGCAATTGCGTTTTTGCCAAAAATGGAAGCGTAGGCAAACGCGCCTTAGGAAAATAATTTCCTTCTGATTTTTTGCATGTAAATCTAAAATAATACATTGAGAGTGTCGCCAAAGTTTCATAGAGTTTGGACAAGCCCTAAGTTTATTTTGACTTTCCGACGGTACGCGTGCAATTGCGTTTTTGCCAAAAACAGAAGCGGAGGCAAACACGCCTTAGGAAAATAATTTCCTGCTGATTTTTTGCATGTAAATCTAAAATAATACATTGAGAGTGTCTCCAAAGTTTCATAGAGCTTCGACAAGCCCTCGGTTTATTTTGACTTTCCGACGGTACGCGTGCAATTGCGTTTTTGCCAAAAACGGAAGCGGAGGCAAAGGCGCTTTAGTAAAATAATTTCCTGTGGGTTTTTTGCATGTACTTCTGAAAAAATACATTGACAGTGTCCCCAAAGTTTCATAGCGTTTTGGTCAAGCCCTCGGTTTATTTTGAATTTCCGACGGTACGCGTGCAATTGCGTTTTGTCCAAAAACGGAAGCGGACGCAAACTCGCCATAGGAAAATAATTTCCTGCTGATTTTTTGCAATTACATCTAAAATAATACATTGAGAGTTTCTCCAAAGTTTCATAGCGTTTCGACAAGCCCTCGGTTTATTTTAAATTTCCGACGGTATGCGTGCAATTGCGTTTTTGCCAAAAACGGAAGCGGAGGCAAACGCGCATTAGGAAAATAATTGGCTGCTTATTTTTTGCATGTACATCTCAAATAATACATTGAGAGTGTCCCCAAAGATTCGTAGAGTTTCGACAAGCCCTCGGTTTATTTGGAATCTCCAACGGTACGCGTGCAATTGCATTTTTGCCAAAAACAGAAGCGGAGGCAAACGCGCCTTAGGAAAATAATTTCCTGCTGATTTATTGCATGTAAATCTAAAATAATACATTTAGAGTGTCTCCAAAGTTTCATAGAGTTTGGACAAGCCCTAAGTTTATTTTGACTTTCCGACGGTACACGTGCAATTGCGTTTTTGCCAAAAACGGAAGCGGAGGCAAAGGCGCTTTAGTAAAATAATTTCCTGTGGGTTTTTTGCATGTACTTCTGAAAAAATACATTGACAGTGTCCCCAAAGTTTCATAGCGTTTTGGTCAAGCCCTCGGTTTATTTTGAATTTCCGACGGTACGCGTGCAATTGCGTTTTGTCCAAAAACGGAAGCGGACGCAAACTCGCCATAGGAAAATAATTTCCTGCTGATTTTTTGCAATTACATCTAAAATAATACATTGAGAGTGTCTCCAAAGTTTCATAGCGTTTCGACAAGCCCTCGGTTTATTTTAAATTTCCGACGGTATGCGTGCAATTGCGTTTTTGCCAAAAACGGAAGCGGAGGCAAACGCGCATTAGGAAAATAATTGGCTGCTTATTTTTTGCATGTACATCTCAAATTATACATTGAGAGTGTCCCCAAAGATTCGTAGAGTTTCGACAAGCCCTCGGTTTATTTGGAATCTCCAACGGTACGCGTGCAATTGCATTTTTGCCAAAAACAGAAGCGGAGGCAAACGCGCCTTAGGAAAATAATTTCCTGCTGATTTATTGCATGTAAATCTAAAATAATACATTTAGAGTGTCTCCAAAGTTTCATAGAGTTTGGACAAGCCCTAAGTTTATTTTGACTTTCCGACGGTACACGTGCAATTGCGTTTTTGCCAAAAACAGAAGCGGAGGCAAACACGCCATAGGAAAATAATTTCCTGCTGATTTTTTGCATGTAAATCTAAAATAATACATTTAGAGTGTCTCCAAAGTTTCATAGAGTTTCGACAAGCCCTCGGTTTATTTTGACTTTCCGACGGTACGCGTGCAATTGCGTGTTTGCCAAAAATGGAAGCGGAGGCAAACGCGCCATAGGAAAATAATTTCCTGCTGATTTTTTGCATGTAAATCTAAAATAATACATTGAGAGTGTCGCAAAAGTTTCATAGAGTTTGGACAAGCCCAAAGTTTATTTTGACTTTCCGACGGTACGCGTGCAATTGCGTTTTTGCCAAAAACAGAAGCGGAGGCAAACGCGCCTTAGGAAAATTATTTCCTGCTGATTTTTTGCATGGATATCTAAAATAATACATTGAGAGTGTCGCCAAAGTTTCATATAGCTTCGACAAGCCCTCGGTTTATTTTGACTTTCCGACGGTACGCGTGCAATTGAGTTTTTGCCAAAAACGGAAGCGGAGGCAAACGCGCCTTAGGAAAATAATTTCATGCTTATTTTTTGCATGGATATCTAAAATAATACATTGAGAGTGTCGCCAAAGTTTCATAGAGTTTCGACAAGCCCTCAGTTTATTTTGACTTTCCGACGATACGCGTGCAATTGCGTTTTTGCCAAAAACGGAAGTGGAGGAAAACGCGCCTTAGGAAAATAATTTCTTGTTGATTTTTTGCATGGATATCTAAAATAATACATTGAGAGTGTCGCCAAAGTTTCATAGAGTTTCGACAAGCCCTCGATTTATTTTGACTTTCCAACGATACGCGTGCAATTGCGTTTTTGCCAAAAACGGAAGCAGAGGCAAACACGCTTTAGTAAAATAATTTCCTGCTGATTTTTTGCATGTACATCTCAAATAATCCATTGAGAGTTTCCCCAAAGTTTCATAGAGTTTCGACAAGCCCTCGGTTTATTTTGAATTTCTGACCGTACGCGTGCAATTGCGTTTTTGCCAAAACCAGAAACGGAGGACAACGTGCCTTAGGATAATAATTTCTTGCTGATTTTTTTCATGAACATCTCAAATAATACATTGAGAGTTTCCCCAAAGTTTCACAGCGTTTCGACAAGCCCTCTGTTTATTTTGAATTTCCGACGGTATGGGTGCAATTGCATTTTTGCCAAAAACGGAAGCGGAGGCAAACGCGGATTAGGAAAATAATTTCCTGCTGATTTTTTGCATGTAAATCTCAAATAATACATTGAGAGTGTCGCCAAAGTTTCATAGAGTTTCGACAAGCCCTCGGTTTATTTTGACTTTCCGACGGTACGCGTGCATTTGCGTTTTTGCCAAAAACGGAAGCGGAGGCAAAGGCGCTTTAGTAAAATAATTTACTGTTGGTTTTTTGCATGTACTTCTCAAAAAATACATTAACAGTGTCCCCAAAGTTTCATAGCGTTTTGGTCAAGCCCTCGGTTTATTTTGAATTTCCGACGGTATGCGTGCAATTGCGTCTTTGCCAAAAACGGAAGCGGACGCAAACTCGCCATAGGAAAATAATTTCCTGCTGATTTTTTGCAATTACATCTAAAATAATACATTGAGAGTGTCTCCAAAGTTTCATAGCGTTTCGACAAGCCCTCGGTTTATTTTGAATTTCCGACGGTATGCGTGCAATTGCGTTTTTGCCAAAAACAGAAGCGGAGGCAAACGCGCCTTAGGAAAATAATTTCCTGCTGATTTTTTCATGGACATCTCAAATGATACATTGAGAGTGTCTCCAAAGTTTCATAGAGTTTCGACAAGCCCTCGGTTTCTTTTGACTTTCCGACGGTACGCGTGCAATTAAGTTTTTGCCAAAAACGGAAGCGGAGGCAAACGCGCTTTAGTAAAATAATTTATTGCTGGTTTTTTGAATGTAATTCTCAAATAATACATTGAGAGTGTCCCCAAAGTTTCATAGCGTTTCTACAAGCCCTCGGTTTATTTTGACTTTCCGACGGTACGCGTGGAATTGCGTTTTTGCCAAAAACGGAAGCGGAGGCAAACACGCATTGGGAAAATAATTTCTTGCTGATTTTTTGGATGGACATCTAAAATAATACATTTATAGTGTCCCCAATGTTTCATAGCCTCTCGACAAGCCCTCGGTTTATTTTGACTTTTCGACGGTACGCGTGCAATTGCGTTTTTGCCAAAAACGGAAGCGGAGGCAAACACGCTTTAGTAAAATAATTTCCTACTGGTTTTTTGCATGTACTTCTAAAATAATACATTGAGAGTGTCCCCAAAGTTTAATAGAGTTTCGATAAGCCCTCGGTTTATTTTGACTTTCCGACGGTACGCGTGCAATTGCGTTTTTGCCAAAAACGGAAGCGGAGGAAAACGCGCCTTAGGAAAATAATTTCTTGTTGATTTTTTGCATGGATATCTAAAATAATACATTGAGAGTGTCGCCAAAGTTTCATAGAGTTTCGACAAGCCCTCGATTTATTTTGACTTTCCAACGGTACGCGTGCAATTGCGTTTTTGCCAAAAACGGAAGCGGAGGCAAACACGCTTTAGTAAAATAATTTCCTGCTGATTTTTTGCATGTACATCTCAAATAATCCATTGAGAGTTTCCCCAAAGTTTCATAGAGTTTCGACAAGCCCTCGGTTTATTTTGAATTTCTGACCGTACGCGTGCAATTGCGTTTTTGCCAAAACCAGAAACGGAGGACAACGTGCCTTAGGATAATAATTTCTTGCTGATTTTTTTCATGAACATCTCAAATAATACATTGAGAGTTTCCCCAAAGTTTCACAGCGTTTCGACAAGCCCTCTGTTTATTTTGAATTTCCGACGGTATGGGTGCAATTGCATTTTTGCCAAAAACGGAAGCGGAGGCAAACGCGGATTAGGAAAATAATTTCCTGCTGATTTTTTGCATGTAAATCTCAAATAATACATTGAGAGTGTCGCCAAAGTTTCATAGAGTTTCGACAAGCCCTCGGTTTATTTTGACTTTCCGACGGTACGCGTGCATTTGCGTTTTTGCCAAAAACGGAAGCGGAGGCAAAGGCGCTTTAGTAAAATAATTTACTGTTGGTTTTTTGCATGTACTTCTCAAAAAATACATTAACAGTGTCCCCAAAGTTTCATAGCGTTTTGGTCAAGCCCTCGGTTTATTTTGAATTTCCGACGGTATGCGTGCAATTGCGTCTTTGCCAAAAACGGAAGCGGACGCAAACTCGCCATAGGAAAATAATTTCCTGCTGATTTTTTGCAATTACATCTAAAATAATACATTGAGAGTGTCTCTAAAGTTTCATAGCGTTTCGACAAGCCCTCGGTTTATTTTGAATTTCCGACGGTATGCGTGCAATTGCGTTTTTGCCAAAAACAGAAGCGGAGGCAAACGCGCCTTAGGAAAATAATTTCCTGCTGATTTTTTCATGGACATCTCAAATGATACATTGAGAGTGTCTCCAAAGTTTCATAGAGTTTCGACAAGCCCTCGGTTTCTTTTGACTTTCCGACGGTACGCGTGCAATTAAGTTTTTGCCAAAAACGGAAGCGGAGGCAAACGCGCTTTAGTAAAATAATTTATTGCTGGTTTTTTGAATGTAATTCTCAAATAATACATTGAGAGTGTCCCCAAAGTTTCATAGCGTTTCTACAAGCCCTCGGTTTATTTTGACTTTCCGACGGTACGCGTGGAATTGCGTTTTTGCCAAAAACGGAAGCGGAGGCAAACACGCATTGGGAAAATAATTTCTTGCTGATTTTTTGGATGGACATCTAAAATAATACATTTATAGTGTCCCCAAAGTTTCATAGCCTCTCGACAAGCCCTCGGTTTATTTTGACTTTTCGACGGTACGCGTGCAATTGCGTTTTTGCCAAAAACGGAAGCGGAGGCAAACACGCTTTAGTAAAATAATTTCCTACTGGTTTTTTGCATGTACTTCTAAAATAATACATTGAGAGTGTCCCCAAAGTTTAATAGAGTTTCGATAAGCCCTCGGTTTATTTTGACTTTCCGACGGTACGCGTGCAATTGCGTTTTTGCCAAAAACAGAAGCGGAGGCAAACGCGCATTAGGAAAATAATTTGCTGCTTATTTTTTGCATGTATATGTCAAATAATACATTGAGAGTGTCCCCAAAGATTCGTAGAGTTTCGACAAGCCCTCGGTTTATTTGGAATCTCCAACGGTACGCGTGCAATTGCATTTTTGCCAAAAACAGAAGCGGAGGCAAACGCGCCTTAGAAAAATAATTTCCTGCTGATTTATTGCATGTAAATCTAAAATAATACATTTAGAGTGTCGCCAAAGTTTCATAGAGTTTCGACAAGCCCTCGGTTTATTTTGACTTTCCGACGGTACGCGTGCAATTGCGTTTTTGCCAAAAACGGAAGCGGAGGCAAACGCGCTTTAGTAAAATAATTTCCTGCTGATTTTTTGCATGTACATCTCAAATAATCCATTGAGATTTTCCCCAAAGTTTCATAGAGTTTCGACAAGCCCTCAGTTTATTTTGAATTTCCGACGGTACGCGTGCAATTGCGTTTTTGCCAAAAACAGAAACGGAGGACAACGCGCCTTAGGATAATAATTTCTTGCTGATTTTTTTCATGTACATCTCAAATAATACATTGAGAGTGTCCCCAAAGTTTCACAGTGTTTCGACAAGCCCTCTGTTTATTTTGAATTTCCGACGGTACGGGTGCAATTGCGTTTTTGCCAAAAACGGAAGCGGAGGCAAACGCGCATTAGGAAAATAATTTCCTGCTGATTTTTTGCATGTAAATCTCAAATAATACATTGAGAGTGTCCACAAAGTTTCGTAGAGTTTCGACAAGCCCTCGGTTTATTTTGAATTTCGGACGGTACGCGTGCAATTGTGTTTTTGCCAAAAACAGAAGCGGAGGCAAACGCGCCTTAGGAAAATAATTTCCTTCTTGTTTTTTGCATGTAAATCTAAAATAATACATTGAGAGTGTCGCCAAAGTTTCATAGAGTTTCGACAAGCCCTCGGTTTATTTTGACTTTCCGACGGTACGCGTGCAATTGCGTTTTTGCCAAAAACGGAAGCGGAGGCAAACGCGCTTTAGTAAAATAATTTCCTGCTGATTTTTTGCATGTACATCTCAAATAATCCATTGAGATTTTCCCCAAAGTTTCATAGAGTTTCGACAAGCCCTCAGTTTATTTTGAATTTCCGACGGTACGCGTGCAATTGCGTTTTTGCCAAAAACAGAAACGGAGGACAACGCGCCTTAGGATAATAATTTCTTGCTGATTTTTTTCATGTACATCTCAAATAATACATTGAGAGTGTCCCCAAAGTTTCACAGTGTTTCGACAAGCCCTCTGTTTATTTTGAATTTCCGACGGTACGGGTGCAATTGCGTTTTTGCCAAAAACGGAAGCGGAGGCAAACGCGCATTAGGAAAATAATTTCCTGCTGATTTTTTGCATGTAAATCTCAAATAATACATTGAGAGTGTCCACAAAGTTTCGTAGAGTTTCGACAAGCCCTCGGTTTATTTTGAATTTCGGACGGTACGCGTGCAATTGTGTTTTTGCCAAAAACAGAAGCGGAGGCAAACGCGCCTTAGGAAAATAATTTCCTTCTTGTTTTTTGCATGTAAATCTAAAATAATACATTGAGAGTGTCGCCAAAGTTTCATAGAGTTTCGACAAGCCCTCGGTTTATTTTGACTTTCCGACGGTACGCGTGCAATTGCGTTTTTGCCAAAAACAGAAGCGGAGGCAAAGGCGCTTTAGTAAAATAATTTCCTGTGGGTTTGTTGCATGTACTTCTGAAAAAATACATTAACAGTGTCCCCAAAGTTTCATAGCGTTTTGGTCAAGCCCTCGGTTTATTTTGAATTTCCGACGGTACGCGTGCAATTGCGTTTTTGCCAAAAACGGAAGCGGACGCAAACTCGCCATAGGAAAATAATTTCCTGCTGATTTTTTGCAATTAAATCTAAAATAATACATTGAGAGTGTCTCCAAAGTTTCATAGCGTTTCGACAAGCCCTCGGTTTATTTTGAATTTCCGACGGTATGCGTGCAATTGCGTTTTTGCCAAAAACGGAAGCGGAGGCAAACGCGCCTTAGGAAAATAATTTCCTGCTGATTTTTTCCATGGACATCTCAAATGATACATTGAGAGTGTCTCCAAAGTTTCATAGAGTTTCGACAAGCCCTCGGTTTATTTTGACTTTCCGACGGTACGCGTGCAATTGTGTTTTTGCCAAAAACGGAAGCGGAGGCAAACGCGCATTGGGAAAATAATTTCCTGCTGATTTTTTGGATGGACATCTAAAATAATACATTGATAGTGTCCCCAAAGTTTCATAGCCTCTCGACAAGCCCTCGGTTTATTTTGACTTTCCGACGGTCCGCGTGCAATTGCGTTTTTGCCAAAAACAGAAGCGGAGGCAAACGCGCTTTAGGAAAATAATTTCCTACTGGTTTTTTGCATGTACTTCTAAAATAATACATTGAGAGTGTCCCCAAAGTTTAATAGAGTTTCGACAAGCCCTCGGTTTATTTTGACGTTCCGACGGTACGCGTGCTATTGTGTTTTTGCCAAAAACAGAAGCGGAGGCAAACGCGCCTTAGGAAAATAATTTCCTTCTGATTTTTTGCATGTAAATCTAAAATAATACATTGATAGTGTCTCCAAAGTTTCATAGAGTTTTGACAAGCCCTCGGTTTATTTTGACTTTTCGACGGTACGCGTGCAATTGTGTTTTTGCCAAAAACAGAAGCGGATGCTAACGCGCCTTAGGAAAATAATTTCCTGCTGATTTTTTTCATGTACATCTCAAATAATACATTGATATTGCCCCCAAAGTTTCATAGCGTCTCGACAAGCCCTCGGTTTATTTTGACTTTCCGACGGTACGCGTGCAATTGTGTTTTTGCCAAAAACGGAAGCGGAGGCAAACACGCTTTAGTAAAATAATTTCCTACTGGTTTTTTGCATGTACTTCTCAAATAATACATTGAGAGTGTCCCCAAAGTTTAATAGAGTTTCGACAAGCCCTCGGTTTATTTTGACTTTTCGACGGTACGCGTGCAATTGCGTTTTTGCCAAAAACAGAAACGGAGGAAAACGCGCATTAGGAAAATAATTTTCTGCTGATTTTTTGCATGTACATCTCAAATAATACATTGAGAGTGTCCCCAAAGATTCGTAGAGTTTCGACAAGCCCTCGGTTTATTTGGAATCTCCAACGGTACGCGTTCAATTGCATTTTTGCCAAAAACAGAAGCGAAGGCAAACGCGCCTTAGGAAAATAATTTTCTGCTGATTTATTGCATGTAAATCTAAAATAATACATTTAGAGTGTCGCCAAAGTTTCATAGAGTTTGGACAAGCCCTAAGCTTATTTTGACTTTCCGACGGTACGCGTGCAATTGCGTTTTTGCCAAAAACAGAAGCGGAGGCAAACACGCCTTAGGAAAATAATTTCCTGCTGATTTTTTGCATGTAAATCTAAAATAATACATTTAGAGTGTCTCCAAAGTTTCATAGAGTTTCGACAAGCCCTCGGTTTATTTTGACTTTCCGACGGTACACGTGCAATTGCGTTTTTGCCAAAAATGGAAGCGTAGGCAAACGCGCCTTAGGAAAATAATTTCCTGCTGATTTTTTGCATGTAAATCTAAAATAATACATTGAGAGTGTCGCCAATGTTTCATAGAGTTTGGACAAGCCCTAAGTTTATTTTGACTTTCCGACGGTACGCGTGCAATTGCGTTTTTGCCAAAAACAGAAGCGGAGGCAAACACGCCTTAGGAAAATAATTTCCTGCTGATTTTTTGCATGTAAATCTAAAATAATACATTGAGAGTGTCTCCAAAGTTTCATAGAGCTTCGACAAGCCCTCGGTTTATTTTGACTTTCCGACAGTACGCGTGCAATTGCGTTTTTGCCAAAAACAAAAGCGGAGGCAAACGCGCCTTAGGAAAATAATTTCCTGCTTATTTTTTGCATGGATATCTCAAATAATAATTTTAGAGTTTCCCCAAATTTTCATAGCGTCTCGACAAGCCCTCGGTTTATTTTGACTTTCCGACGGTACACGTGCAATTGCGTTTTTGCCAAAAACGGAAGCGGAGGCAAACGCGCCTTAGGAAAATAATTTCCTGCTTATTTTTTTCATGTACATCTCAAATAATACATTGAGAGTGTCGCCAAATTTTCATAGCGTCTCGACAAGCCCTCGGTTTATTTTGACTTTCCGACGGTACGCGTGCAATTGCGTTTTTGCCAAAAACAGAAGCAGAGGCAAACGCGCCTTAGGAAAATAATTTCTTGTTGATTTTTTGCATGGATATCTAAAATAATACATTGAGAGTGTCGCCAAAGTTTCATAGAGTTTCGACAAGCCCTCGGTTTATTTTGACTTTCCGACGGTACGCGTGCAATTGCTTTTTTGCCAAAAACGGAAGCGGAGGCAAACGCGCTTTAGTAAAATAATTTCCTGCTGATTTTTTGCATGTACATCTCAAATAATACATTGATAGTGTCCCCAAAGTTTCACAGCGTTTCGACAAGCCCTCGGTTTATTTTGACTTTCCGACGGTACGCGTGCAATTGCGTTTTTGCCAAAAACAGAAACGGAGGCAAACGCGCATTAGGAAAATAATTTTCTGCTGATTTTTTGCATGTACATCTCAAATAATACATTGAGAGTGTCCCCAAAGATTCGTAGAGTTTCGACAAGCCCTCGGTTTATTTGGAATCTCCAACGGTACGCGTGCAATTGCATTTTTGCCAAAAACAGAAGCGGAGGCAAACGCGCCTTAGGAAAATAATTTCCTGCTGATTTATTGCATGTAAATCTAAAATAATACATTTATAGTGTCGCCAAAGTTTCATAGAGTTTGGACAAGCCCTAAGCTTATTTTGACTTTCCGACGGTACGCGTGCAATTGCGTTTTTGCCAAAAACAGAAGCGGAGGCAAACACGCCTTAGGAAAATAATTTCCTGCTGATTTTTTGCATGTAAATCTAAAATAATACATTTAGAGTGTCGCCAAAGTTTCATAGAGTTTCGACAAGCCCTCGGTTTATTTTGACTTTCCGACGGTACACGTGCAATTGCGTTTTTGCCAAAAATGGAAGCGGAGGCAAACGCGCCTTAGGAAAATAATTTCCTGTTGATTTTTTGCATGTAAATCTAAAATAATACATTGAGAGTGTCGCCAAAGTTTCATAGAGTTTGGACAAGCCCTAAGTTTATTTTGACTTTCCGACGGTAGGCGTGCAATTGCGTTTTTGCCAAAAACAGAAGCGGAGGCAAACACGCCTTAGGAAAATAATTTCCTGCTAATTTTTTGCATGTAAATCTAAAATAATACATTGAGAGTGTCTCCAAAGTTTCATAGAGCTTCGACAAGCCCTCGATTTATTTTGACTTTCCGACAGTACGCGTGCAATTGCGTTTTTGCCAAAAACAAAAGCGGAGGCAAACGCGCCTTAGGAAAATAATTTCCTGCTTATTTTTTGCATGGATATCTCAAATAATAATTTTAGAGTTTCCCCAAATTTTCATAGCGTCTCGACAAGCCCTCGGTTTATTTTGACTTTCCGACGGTACACGTGCAATTGCGTTTTTGCCAAAAACGGAAGCGGAGGCAAACGCGCCTTAGGAAAATAATTTCCTGCTTATTTTTTTCATGTACATCTCAAATAATACATTGAGAGTGTCGCTAAATTTTCATAGCGTCTCGACAAGCCCTCGGTTTATTTTGACTTTCCGACGGTACGCGTGCAATTGCGTTTTTGCCAAAAACAGAAGCAGAGGCAAACGCGACTTAGGAAAATAATTTCTTGTTGATTTTTTGCATGGATATCTAAAATAATACATTGAGAGTGTCGCCAAAGTTTCATAGAGTTTCGACAAGCCCTCGGTTTATTTTGACTTTCCGACGGTACGCGTGCAATTGCTTTTTTGCCAAAAACGGAAGCGGAGGCAAACGCGCTTTAGTAAAATAATTTCCTGCTGATTTTTTGCATGTACATCTCAAATAATACATTGAGAGTGTCCCCAAAGTTTCACAGCGTGTCGACAAGCCCTCGGTTTATTTTGACTTTCCGACGGTACGCGTGCAATTGCGTTTTTGCCAAAAACAGAAACGGAGGCAAACGCGCATTAGGAAAATAATTTTCTGCTGATTTTTTGCATGTACATCTCAAATAATACATTGAGAGTGTCCCCAAAGATTCGTAGAGTTTCGACAAGCCCTCGGTTTATTTGGAATCTCCAACGATGCGCGTGCAATTGCATTTTTGCCAAAAACAGAAGCGGAGGCAAACGCGCCTTAGGAAAATAATTTCCTGCTGATTTATTGCATGTAAATCTAAAATAATACATTTAGAGTGTCGCCAAAGTTTCATAGAGTTTGGACAAGCCCTAAGCTTATTTTGACTTTCCGACGGTACGCGTGCAATTGCGTTTTTGCCAAAAACAGAAGCGGAGGCAAACACGCCTTAGGAAAATAATTTCCTGCTGATTTTTTGCATGTAAATCTAAAATAATACATTTAGAGTGTCGCCAAAGTTTCATAGAGTTTCGACAAGCCCTCGGTTTATTTTGACTTTCCGACGGTACACGTGCAATTGCGTTTTTGCCAAAAATGGAAGCGGAGGCAAACGCGCTTTAGGAAAATAATTTCCTGCTGATTTTTTGCATGTAAATCTAAAATAATACATTGAGAGTGTCGCCAAAGTTTCATAGAGTTTGGACAAGCCCTAAGTTTATTTTGACTTTCCGACGGTAGGCGTGCAATTGCGTTTTTGCCAAAAACAGAAGCGGAGGCAAACGCGCCTTAGGAAAATAATTTCCTGCTTATTTTTTGCATGGATATCTCAAATAATAATATTAGAGTTTCCCCAAATTTTCATAGCGTCTCGACAAGCCCTCGGTTTATTTTGACTTTCCGACGGTACGCGTGCAATTGCGTTTTTGCCAAAAACGGAAGCGGAGGCAAACACGCCTTAGGAAAATAATTTCCTGCTTATTTTTTTCATGTACATCTCAAATAATACATTGAGAGTGTCGCCAAATTTTCATAGCGTCTCGACAAGCCCTCGGTTTATTTTGACTTTCCGACGGTACGCGTGCAATTGCGTTTTTGCCAAAAACAGAAGCAGAGGCAAACGCGGCTTAGGAAAATAATTTCTTGTTGATTTTTTGCATGGATATCTAAAATAATACATTGAGAGTGTCTCCAAAGTTTCATAGCGTTTCGACAAGCCCTCGGTTTATTTTGACTTTCCGACGGTACGCGTGCAACTGCGTTTTTGCCAAAAACAGAAGCGGAGGCAAAGGCGCCTTAGGAAAATAATTTCCTGCTGATTTTTTCCATGGACATCTCAAATGATACATTGAGAGTGTCTCCAAAGTTTCATAGAGTTTCGACAAGCCCTCGGTTTATTTTGACTTTCCGACGGTACGCGTGCAATTACGTTTTTGCCAAAAACGGAAGCGGAGGCAAACGCGCTTTAGTAAAATAATTTCCTGCTGATTTTTTGAATTTACTTCTCAAATAATACGTTGAGAGTGTCCCCAAAGTTTCATAGCGTTTCGACAAGCCCTCGGTTTATTTTGACTTTCCGACGGTACGCGTGCAATTGTGTTTTTGCCAAAAACGGAAGCGGAGGCAAACGCGCATTGGGAAAATAATTTCCTGCTGATTTTTTGGATGGACATCTAAAATAATACATTGATAGTGTCCCCAAACTTTCATAGCCTCTCGACAAGCCCTCGGTTTATGTTGACTTTCCGACGGTCCGCGTGCAATTGCGTTTTTGCCAAAAACAGAAGCGGAGGCAAACGCGCTTTAGGAAAATAATTTCCTACTGGTTTTTTGCATGTACTTCTAAAATAATACATTGAGAGTGTCCCCAAAGTTTAATAGAGTTTCGACAAGCCCTCGGTTTATTTTGACTTTCCGACGGTACGCGTGCTATTGTGTTTTTGCCAAAAACAGAAGCGGAGGCAAACGCGCCTTAGGAAAATAATTTCCTTCTGATTTTTTGCATGTAAATCTAAAATAATACATTGATAGTGTCTCCAAAGTTTCATAGAGTTTTGACAAGCCCTCGGTTTATTTTGACTTTTTGACGGTACGCGTGCAATTGTGTTTTTGCCAAAAACAGAAGCGGATGCTAACGCGCCTTAGGAAAATAATTTCCTGCTGATTTTTTTCATGTACATCTCAAATAATACATTGATATTGTCCCCAAAGTTTCATAGCGTCTCGACAAGCCCTCGGTTTATTTTGACTTTCCGACGGTACGCGTGCAATTGTGTTTTTGCCAAAAACGGAAGCGGAGGCAAACACGCTTTAGTAAAATAATTTCCTACTGGTTTTTTGCATGTACTTCTCAAATAATACATTGAGAGTGTCCCCAAAGTTTAATAGAGTTTCGACAAGCCCTTGGTTTATTTTGACTTTCCGATGGTACGCGTGCAATTGCGTTTTTGCCAAAAACAGAAACGGAGGCAAACGCGCATTAGGAAAATAATTTTCTGCTGATTTTTTGCATGTACATCTCAAATAATACATTGAGAGTGTCCCCAAAGATTCGTAGAGTTTCGACAAGCCCTCGGTTTATTTGGAATCTCCAACGGTACGCGTGCAATTGCATTTTTGCCAAAAACAGAAGCGAAGGCAAACGCGCCTTAGGAAAATAATTTCCTGCTGATTTATTGCATGTAAATCTAAAATAATACATTTAGAGTGTCGCCAAAGTTTCATAGAGTTTGGACAAGCCCTAAGCTTATTTTGACTTTCCGACGGTACGCGTGCAATTGCGTTTTTGCCAAAAACAGAAGCGGAGGCAAACACGCCTTAGGAAAATAATTTCCTGCTGATTTTTTGCATGTAAATCTAAAATAATACATTTAGAGTGTCTCCAAAGTTTCATAGAGTTTCGACAAGCCCTCGGTTTATTTTGACTTTCCGACGGTACACGTGCAATTGCGTTTTTGCCAAAAATGGAAGCGTAGGCAAACGCGCCTTAGGAAAATAATTTCCTTCTGATTTTTTGCATGTAAATCTAAAAGAATACATTGAGAGTGTCGCCAAAGTTTCATAGAGTTTGGACAAGCCCTAAGTTTATTTTGACTTTCCGACGGTACGCGTGCAATTGCGTTTTTGCCAAAAACAGAAGCGGATGCAAACACGCCTTAGGAAAATAATTTCCTGCTGATTTTTTGCATGTAAATCTAAAATAATACATTGAGAATGTCTCCAAAGTTTCATAGAGCTTCGACAAGCCCTCGGTTTATTTTGACTTTCCGACAGTACGCGTGCAATTGCGTTTTTGCCAAAAACAAAAGCGGAGGCAAACGCGCCTTAGGAAAATAATTTCCTGCTTATTTTTTGCATGGATATCTCAAATAATAATTTTAGAGTTTCCCCAAATTTTCATAGCGTCTCGACAAGCCCTCGGTTTATTTTGACTTTCCGACGGTACACGTGTAATTGCGTTTTTGCCAAAAACGGAAGCGGAGGCAAACGCGCCTTAGGAAAATAATTTCCTGCTTATTTTTTTCATGTACATCTCAAATAATACATTGAGAGTGTCGCCAAATTTTCATAGCGTCTCGACAAGCCCTCGGTTTATTTTGACTTTCCGACGGTACGCGTGCAATTGCGTTTTTGCCAAAAACAGAAGCAAAGGCAAACGCGCCTTAGGAAAATAATTTCTTGTTGATTTTTTGCATGGATATCTAAAATAATACATTGATAGTGTCCCCAAACTTTCATAGCCTCTCGACAAGCCCTCGGTTTATGTTGACTTTCCGACGGTCCGCGTGCAATTGCGTTTTTGCCAAAAACAGAAGCGGAGGCAAACGCGCTTTAGGAAAATAATTTCCTACTGGTTTTTTGCATGTACTTCTAAAATAATACATTGAGAGTGTCCCCAAAGTTTAATAGAGTTTCGACAAGCCCTCGGTTTATTTTGACTTTCCGACGGTACGCGTGCTATTGTGTTTTTGCCAAAAACAGAAGCGGAGGCAAACGCGCCTTAGGAAAATAATTTCCTTCTGATTTTTTGCATGTAAATCTAAAATAATACATTGATAGTGTCTCCAAAGTTTCATAGAGTTTTGACAAGCCCTCGGTTTATTTTGACTTTTTGACGGTACGCGTGCAATTGTGTTTTTGCCAAAAACAGAAGCGGATGCTAACGCGCCTTAGGAAAATAATTTCCTGCTGATTTTTTTCATGTACATCTCAAATAATACATTGATATTGTCCCCAAAGTTTCATAGCGTCTCGACAAGCCCTCGGTTTATTTTGACTTTCCGACGGTACGCGTGCAATTGTGTTTTTGCCAAAAACGGAAGCGGAGGCAAACACGCTTTAGTAAAATAATTTCCTACTGGTTTTTTGCATGTACTTCTCAAATAATACATTGAGAGTGTCCCCAAAGTTTAATAGAGTTTCGACAAGCCCTTGGTTTATTTTGACTTTCCGATGGTACGCGTGCAATTGCGTTTTTGCCAAAAACAGAAACGGAGGCAAACGCGCATTAGGAAAATAATTTTCTGCTGATTTTTTGCATGTACATCTCAAATAATACATTGAGAGTGTCCCCAAAGATTCGTAGAGTTTCGACAAGCCCTCGGTTTATTTGGAATCTCCAACGGTACGCGTGCAATTGCATTTTTGCCAAAAACAGAAGCGAAGGCAAACGCGCCTTAGGAAAATAATTTCCTGCTGATTTATTGCATGTAAATCTAAAATAATACATTTAGAGTGTCGCCAAAGTTTCATAGAGTTTGGACAAGCCCTAAGCTTATTTTGACTTTCCGACGGTACGCGTGCAATTGCGTTTTTGCCAAAAACAGAAGCGGAGGCAAACACGCCTTAGGAAAATAATTTCCTGCTGATTTTTTGCATGTAAATCTAAAATAATACATTTAGAGTGTCTCCAAAGTTTCATAGAGTTTCGACAAGCCCTCGGTTTATTTTGACTTTCCGACGGTACACGTGCAATTGCGTTTTTGCCAAAAATGGAAGCGTAGGCAAACGCGCCTTAGGAAAATAATTTCCTTCTGATTTTTTGCATGTAAATCTAAAAGAATACATTGAGAGTGTCGCCAAAGTTTCATAGAGTTTGGACAAGCCCTAAGTTTATTTTGACTTTCCGACGGTACGCGTGCAATTGCGTTTTTGCCAAAAACAGAAGCGGATGCAAACACGCCTTAGGAAAATAATTTCCTGCTGATTTTTTGCATGTAAATCTAAAATAATACATTGAGAATGTCTCCAAAGTTTCATAGAGCTTCGACAAGCCCTCGGTTTATTTTGACTTTCCGACAGTACGCGTGCAATTGCGTTTTTGCCAAAAACAAAAGCGGAGGCAAACGCGCCTTAGGAAAATAATTTCCTGCTTATTTTTTGCATGGATATCTCAAATAATAATTTTAGAGTTTCCCCAAATTTTCATAGCGTCTCGACAAGCCCTCGGTTTATTTTGACTTTCCGACGGTACACGTGTAATTGCGTTTTTGCCAAAAACGGAAGCGGAGGCAAACGCGCCTTAGGAAAATAATTTCCTGCTTATTTTTTTCATGTACATCTCAAATAATACATTGAGAGTGTCGCCAAATTTTCATAGCGTCTCGACAAGCCCTCGGTTTATTTTGACTTTCCGACGGTACGCGTGCAATTGCGTTTTTGCCAAAAACAGAAGCAAAGGCAAACGCGCCTTAGGAAAATAATTTCTTGTTGATTTTTTGCATGGATATCTAAAATAATACATTGAGAGTGTCGCCAAAGTTTCATAGAGTTTCGACAAGCCCTCGGTTTATTTTGACTTTCCGACGGTACGCGTGCAATTGCTTTTTTGCCAAAAACGGAAGCGGAGGCAAACGCGCTTTAGTAAAATAATTTCCTGCTGATTTTTTGCATGTACATCTCAAATAATACATTGAGAGTGTCCCCAAAGTTTCACAGCGTTTCGACAAGCCCTCGGTTTATTTTGACTTTCCGACGGTACGCGTGCAATTGCGTTTTTGCCAAAAACAGAAACGGAGGCAAACGCGCATTAGGAAAATAATTTTCTGCTGATTTTTTGCATGTACATCTCAAATAATACATTGAGTGTCCCCAAATATTCGTAGAGTTTCGACAAGCCCTCGGTTTATTTGGAATCTCCAACGGTACGCGTGCAATTGCATTTTTGCCAAAAACAGAAGCGGAGGCAAACGCGCCTTAGGAAAATAATTTCCTGCTGATTTATTGCATGTAAATCTAAAATAATACATTTATAGTGTCGCCAAAGTTTCATAGAGTTTGGACAAGCCCTAAGCTTATTTTGACTTTCCGACGGTACGCGTGCAATTGCGTTTTTGCCAAAAACAGAAGCGGAGGCAAACACGCCTTAGGAAAATAATTTCCTGCTGATTTTTTGCATGTAAATCTAAAATAATACATTTAGAGTGTCGCCAAAGTTTCATAGAGTTTCGACAAGCCCTCGGTTTATTTTGACTTTCCGACGGTACACGTGCAATTGCGTTTTTGCCAAAAATGGAAGCGGAGGCAAACGCGCCTTAGGAAAATAATTTCCTGCTGATTTTTTGCATGTAAATCTAAAATAATACATTGAGAGTGTCGCCAAAGTTTCATAGAGTTTGGACAAGCCCTAAGTTTATTTTGACTTTCCGACGGTAGGCGTGCAATTGCGTTTTTGCCAAAAACAGAAGCGGAGGCAAACACGCCTTAGGAAAATAATTTCCTGCTGATTTTTTGCATGTAAATCTAAAATAATACATTGAGAGTGTCTCCAAAGTTTCATAGAGCTTCGACAAGCCCTCGGTTTATTTTGACTTTCCGACAGTACGCGTGCAATTGCGTTTTTGCCAAAAACAAAAGCGGAGGCAAACGCGCCTTAGGAAAATAATTTCCTGCTTATTTTTTGCATGGATATCTCAAATAATAATTTTAGAGTTTCCCCAAATTTTCATAGCGTCTCGACAAGCCCTCGGTTTATTTTGACTTTCCGACGGTACACGTGCAATTGCGTTTTTGCCAAAAACGGAAGCGGAGGCAAACGCGCCTTAGGAAAATAATTTCCTGCTTATTTTTTTCATGTACATCTCAAATAATACATTGAGAGTGTCGCCAAATTTTCATAGCGTCTCGACAAGCCCTCGGTTTATTTTGACTTTCCGACGGTACGCGTGCAATTGCGTTTTGTCCAAAAACAGAAGCAGAGGAAAACGCGCCTTAGGAAAATAATTTCTTGTTGATTATTTGCATGGATATCTAAAATAATACATTGAGAGTGTCGCCAAAGTTTCATAGAGTTTCGACAAGCCCTCGGTTTATTTTGACTTTCCGACGGTACGCGTGCAATTGCTTTTTTGCCAAAAACGGAAGCGGAGGCAAGTGCGCTTTAGTAAAATAATTTCCTGCTGATTTTTTGCATGTACATCTCAAATAATACATTGAGAGTGTCCCCAAAGTTTCACAGCGTTTCGACAAGCCCTCGGTTTATTTTGACTTTCCGACGGTACGCGTGCAATTGCGTTTTTGCCAAAAACAGAAACGGAGGCAAACGCGCATTAGGAAAATAATTTTCTGCTGATTTTTTGCATGTACATCTCAAATAATACATTGAGAGTGTCCCCAAATATTCGTAGAGTTTCGACAAGCCCTCGGTTTATTTGGAATCTCCAACGGTACGCGTGCAATTGCATTTTTGCCAAAAACAGAAGCGGAGGCAAACGCGCCTTAGGAAAATAATTTCCTGCTGATTTATTGCATGTAAATCTAAAATAATACATTTATAGTGTCGCCAAAGTTTCATAGAGTTTGGACAAGCCCTAAGCTTATTTTGACTTTCCGACGGTACGCGTGCAATTGCGTTTTTGCCAAAAACAGAAGCGGAGGCAAACACGCCTTAGGAAAATAATTTCCTGCTGATTTTTTGCATGTAAATCTAAAATAATACATTTAGAGTGTCTCCAAAGTTTCATAGAGTTTCGACAAGCCCTCGGTTTATTTTGACTTTCCGACGGTACACGTGCAATTGCGTTTTTGCCAAAAATGGAAGCGGAGGCAAACGCGCCTTAGGAAAATAATTTCCTGCTGATTTTTTGCATGTAAATCTAAAATAATACATTGAGAGTGTCGCCAAAGTTTCATAGAGTTTGGACAAGCCCTAAGTTTATTTTGACTTTCCGACGGTAGGCGTGCAATTGCGTTTTTGCCAAAAACAGAAGCGGAGGCAAACACGCCTTAGGAAAATAATTTCCTGCTGATTTTTTGCATGTAAATCTAAAATAATACATTGAGAGTGTCTCCAAAGTTTCATACAGCTTCGACAAGCCCTCAGTTTATTTTGACTTTCCGACAGTACGCGTGCAATTGCGTTTTTGCCAAAAACAAAAGCGGAGGCAAACGCGCCTTAGGAAAATAATTTCCTGCTTATTTTTTGCATGGATATCTCAAATAATAATTTTAGAGTTTCCCCAAATTTTCATAGCGTCTCGACAAGCCCTCGGTTTATTTTGACTTTCCGACGGTACACGTGCAATTGCGTTTTTGCCAAAAACGGAAGCGGAGGCAAACGCGCCTTAGGAAAATAATTTCCTGCTTATTTTTTTCATGTACATCTCAAATAATACATTGAGAGTGTCGCTAAATTTTCATAGCGTCTCGACAAGCCCTCGGTTTATTTTGACTTTCCGACGGTACGCGTGCAATTGCGTTTTTGCCAAAAACAGAAGCAGAGGCAAACGCGGCTTAGGAAAATAATTTCTTGTTGATTTTTTGCATGGATATCTAAAATAATACATTGAGAGTGTCGCCAAAGTTTCATAGAGTTTCGACAAGCCCTCGGTTTATTTTGACTTTCCGACGGTACGCGTGCAATTGCTTTTTTGCCAAAAACGGAAGCGGAGGCAAACGCGCTTTAGTAAAATAATTTCCTGCTGATTTTTTGCATGTACATCTCAAATAATACATTGAGAGTGTCCCCAAAGTTTCACAGCGTGTCGACAAGCCCTCGGTTTATTTTTACTTTCCGACGATACGCGTGCAATTGCGTTTTTGCCAAAAACAGAAACGGAGGCAAACGCGCATTAGGAAAATAATTTTCTGCTTATTTTTTGCATGTACATCTCAAATAATACATTGAGAGTGTCCCCAAAGATTCGTAGAGTTTCGACAAGCCCTCGGTTTATTTGGAATCTCCAACGGTACGCGTGCAATTGCATTTTTGCCAAAAACAGAAGCGGAGGCAAACGCGCCTTAGGAAAATAATTTCCTGCTGATTTATTGCATGTAAATCTAAAATAATACATTTAGAGTGTCGCCAAAGTTTCATAGAGTTTGGACAAGCCCTAAGCTTATTTTGACTTTCCGACGGTACGCGTGCAATTGCGTTTTTGCCAAAAACAGAAGCGGAGGCAAACACGCCTTAGGAAAATAATTTTCTGCTGATTTTTTGCATGTACATCTCAAATAATACATTGAGAGTGTCCCCAAAGATTCGTAGAGTTTCGACAAGCCCTCGGTTTATTTGGAATCTCCAACGGTACGCGTGCAATTGCATTTTTGCCAAAAACAGAAGCGGAGGCAAACGCGCCTTAGGAAAATAATTTCCTGCTGATTTATTGCATGTAAATCTAAAATAATACATTTAGAGTGTCGCCAAAGTTTCATAGAGTTTGGACAAGCCCTAAGCTTATTTTGACTTTCCGACGGTACGCGTGCAATTGCGTTTTTGCCAAAAACAGAAGCGGAGGCAAACACGCCTTAGGAAAATAATTTCTTGCTGATTTTTTGCATGTAAATCTAAAATAATACATTTAGAGTGTCGCCAAAGTTTCATAGAGTTTCGACAAGCCCTCGGTTTATTTTGACTTTCCGACGGTACACGTGCAATTGCGTTTTTGCCAAAAATGGAAGCGGAGGCAAACGCGCCTTAGGAAAATAATTTCCTGCTGATTTTTTGCATGTAAATCTAAAATAATACATTGAGAGTGTCGCCAAAGTTTCATAGAGTTTGGACAAGCCCTAAGTTTATTTTGACTTTCCGACGGTAGGCGTGCAATTGCGTTTTTGCCAAAAACAGAAGCGGAGGCAAACACGCCTTAGGAAAATAATTTCCTGCTGATTTTTTGCATGTAAATCTAAAATAATACATTGAGAGTGTCTCCAAAGTTTCATAGAGCTTCGACAAGCCCTCGGTTTATTTTGACTTTCCGACAGTACGCGTGCAATTGCGTTTTTGCCAAAAACAAAAGCGGAGGCAAACGCGCCTTAGGAAAATAATTTCCTGCTTATTTTTTGCATGGATATCTCAAATAATAATTTTAGAGTTTCCCCAAATTTTCATAGCGTCTCGACAAGCCCTCGGTTTATTTTGACTTTCCGACGGTACACGTGCAATTGCGTTTTTGCCAAAAACGGAAGCGGAGGCAAACGCGCCTTAGGAAAATAATTTCCTGCTTATTTTTTTCATGTACATCTCAAATAATACATTGAGAGTGTCGCCAAATTTTCATAGCGTCTCGACAAGCCCTCGGTTTATTTTGACTTTCCGACGGTACGCGTGCAATTGCGTTTTGTCCAAAAACAGAAGCAGAGGAAAACGCGCCTTAGGAAAATAATTTCTTGTTGATTATTTGCATGGATATCTAAAATAGTACATTGAGAGTGTCGCCAAAGTTTCATAGAGTTTCGACAAGCCCTCGGTTTATTTTGACTTTCCGACGGTACGCGTGCAATTGCTTTTTTGCCAAAAACGGAAGCGGAGGCAAGTGCGCTTTAGTAAAATAATTTCCTGCTGATTTTTTGCATGTACATCTCAAATAATACATTGAGAGTGTCCCCAAAGTTTCACAGCGTTTCGACAAGCCCTCGGTTTATTTTGACTTTCCGACGGTACGCGTGCAATTGCGTTTTTGCCAAAAACAGAAACGGAGGCAAACGCGCATTAGGAAAATAATTTTCTGCTGATTTTTTGCATGTACATCTCAAATAATACATTGAGAGTGTCCCCAAAGATTCGTAGAGTTTCGACAAGCCCTCGGTTTATTTGGAATCTCCAACGGTACGCGTGCAATTGCATTTTTGCCAAAAACAGAAGCGGAGGCAAACGCGCCTTAGGAAAATAATTTCCTGCTGATTTATTGCATGTAAATCTAAAATAATACATTTATAGTGTCGCCAAAGTTTCATAGAGTTTGGACAAGCCCTAAGCTTATTTTGACTTTCCGACGGTACGCGTGCAATTGCGTTTTTGCCAAAAACAGAAGCGGAGGCAAACACGCCTTAGGAAAATAATTTCCTGCTGATTTTTTGCATGTAAATCTAAAATAATACATTTAGAGTGTCTCCAAAGTTTCATAGAGTTTCGACAAGCCCTCGGTTTATTTTGACTTTCCGACGGTACACGTGCAATTGCGTTTTTGCCAAAAATGGAAGCGGAGGCAAACGCGCCTTAGGAAAATAATTTCCTGCTGATTTTTTGCATGTAAATCTAAAATAATACATTGAGAGTGTCGCCAAAGTTTCATAGAGTTTGGACAAGCCCTAAGTTTATTTTGACTTTCCGACGGTAGGCGTGCAATTGCGTTTTTGCCAAAAACAGAAGCGGAGGCAAACACGCCTTAGGAAAATAATTTCCTGCTGATTTTTTGCATGTAAATCTAAAATAATACATTGAGAGTGTCTCCAAAGTTTCATACAGCTTCGACAAGCCCTCAGTTTATTTTGACTTTCCGACAGTACGCGTGCAATTGCGTTTTTGCCAAAAACAAAAGCGGAGGCAAACGCGCCTTAGGAAAATAATTTCCTGCTTATTTTTTGCATGGATATCTCAAATAATAATTTTAGAGTTTCCCCAAATTTTCATAGCGTCTCGACAAGCCCTCGGTTTATTTTGACTTTCCGACGGTACACGTGCAATTGCGTTTTTGCCAAAAACGGAAGCGGAGGCAAACGCGCCTTAGGAAAATAATTTCCTGCTTATTTTTTTCATGTACATCTCAAATAATACATTGAGAGTGTCGCTAAATTTTCATAGCGTCTCGACAAGCCCTCGGTTTATTTTGACTTTCCGACGGTACGCGTGCAATTGCGTTTTTGCCAAAAACAGAAGCAGAGGCAAACGCGGCTTAGGAAAATAATTTCTTGTTGATTTTTTGCATGGATATCTAAAATAATACATTGAGAGTGTCGCCAAAGTTTCATAGAGTTTCGACAAGCCCTCGGTTTATTTTGACTTTCCGACGGTACGCGTGCAATTGCTTTTTTGCCAAAAACGGAAGCGGAGGCAAACGCGCTTTAGTAAAATAATTTCCTGCTGATTTTTTGCATGTACATCTCAAATAATACATTGAGAGTGTCCCCAAAGTTTCACAGCGTGTCGACAAGCCCTCGGTTTATTTTTACTTTCCGACGATACGCGTGCAATTGCGTTTTTGCCAAAAACAGAAACGGAGGCAAACGCGCATTAGGAAAATAATTTTCTGCTGATTTTTTGCATGTACATCTCAAATAATACATTGAGAGTGTCCCCAAAGATTCGTAGAGTTTCGACAAGCCCTCGGTTTATTTGGAATCTCCAACGGTACGCGTGCAATTGCATTTTTGCCAAAAACAGAAGCGGAGGCAAACGCGCCTTAGGAAAATAATTTCCTGCTGATTTATTGCATGTAAATCTAAAATAATACATTTAGAGTGTCGCCAAAGTTTCATAGAGTTTGGACAAGCCCTAAGCTTATTTTGACTTTCCGACGGTACGCGTGCAATTGCGTTTTTGCCAAAAACAGAAGCGGAGGCAAACACGCCTTAGGAAAATAATTTTCTGCTGATTTTTTGCATGTACATCTCAAATAATACATTGAGAGTGTCCCCAAAGATTCGTAGAGTTTCGACAAGCCCTCGGTTTATTTGGAATCTCCAACGGTACGCGTGCAATTGCATTTTTGCCAAAAACAGAAGCGGAGGCAAACGCGCCTTAGGAAAATAATTTCCTGCTGATTTATTGCATGTAAATCTAAAATAATACATTTAGAGTGTCGCCAAAGTTTCATAGAGTTTGGACAAGCCCTAAGCTTATTTTGACTTTCCGACGGTACGCGTGCAATTGCGTTTTTGCCAAAAACAGAAGCGGAGGCAAACACGCCTTAGGAAAATAATTTCTTGCTGATTTTTTGCATGTAAATCTAAAATAATACATTTAGAGTGTCGCCAAAGTTTCATAGAGTTTCGACAAGCCCTCGGTTTATTTTGACTTTCCGACGGTACACGTGCAATTGCGTTTTTGCCAAAAATGGAAGCGGAGGCAAACGCGCTTTAGGAAAATAATTTCCTGCTGATTTTTTGCATGTAAATCTAAAATAATACATTGAGAGTGTCGCCAAAGTTTCATAGAGTTTGGACAAGCCCTAAGTTTATTTTGACTTTCCGACGGTAGGCGTGCAATTGCGTTTTTGCCAAAAACAGAAGCGGAGGCAAACACGCCTTAGGAAAATAATTTCCTGCTGATTTTTTGCATGTAAATCTAAAATAAAACATTGAGAGTGTCTCCAAAGTTTCATAGAGCTTCGACAAGCCCTCGGTTTATTTTGACTTTCCGACAGTACGCGTGCAATTGCGTTTTTGCCAAAAACAAAAGCGGAGGCAAACGCGCCTTAGGAAAATAATTTCCTGCTTATTTTTTGCATGGATATCTCAAATAATAATTTTAGAGTTTCCCCAAATTTTCATAGCGTCTCGACAAGCCCTCGGTTTATTTTGACTTTCCGACGGTACACGTGTAATTGCGTTTTTGCCAAAAACGGAAGCGGAGGCAAATGCGCCTTAGGAAAATAATTTCCTGCTTATTTTTTTCATGTACATCTCAAATAATACATTGAGAGTGTCGCCAAATTTTCATAGCGTCTCGACAAGCCCTCGGTTTATTTTGACTTTCCGACGGTACGCGTGCAATTGCGTTTTTGCCAAAAACAGAAGCAGAGGCAAACGCGGCTTAGGAAAATAATTTCTTGTTGATTTTTTGCATGGATATCTAAAATAATACATTGAGAGTGTCGCCAAAGTTTCATAGAGTTTCGACAAGCCCTCGGTTTATTTTGACTTTCCGACGGTACGCGTGCAATTGCTTTTTTGCCAAAAACGGAAGCGGAGGCAAACGCGCTTTAGTAAAATAATTTCCTGCTGATTTTTTGCATGTACATCTCAAATAATACATTGAGAGTGTCCCAAAAGTTTCACAGCGTTTCGACAAGCCCTCGGTTTATTTTGACTTTCCGACGGTACGCGTGCAATTGCGTTTTTGCCAAAAATAGAAACGGAGGCAAACGCGCATTAGGAAAATAATTTTCTGCTGATTTTTTGCATGTACATCTCAAATAATACATTGAGAGTGTCCCCAAAGATTCGTAGAGTTTCGACAAGCCCTCGGTTTATTTGGAATCTCCAACGGTACGCGTGCAATTGCATTTTTGCCAAAAATAGAAGCGGAGGCAAACGCGCCTTAGGAAAATAATTTCCTGCTGATTTATTGCATGTAAATCTAAAATAATACATTTAGAGTGTCGCCAAAGTTTCATAGAGTTTGGACAAGCCCTAAGCTTATTTTGACTTTCCGACGGTACGCGTGCAATTGCGTTTTTGCCAAAAACAGAAGCGGAGGCAAACACGCCTTAGGAAAATAATTTCCTGCTGATTTTTTGCATGTAAATCTAAAATAATACATTTAGAGTGTCACCAAAGTTTCATAGAGTTTCGACAAGCCCTCGGTTTATTTTGACTTTCCGACGGTACACGTGCAATTGCGTTTTTGCCAAAAATGGAAGCGGAGGCAAACGCGCCTTAGGAAAATAATTTCCTGCTGATTTTTTGCATGTAAATCTAAAATAATACATTGAGAGTGTCGCCAAAGTTTCATAGAGTTTGGACAAGCCCTAAGTTTATTTTGACTTTCCGACGGTAGGCGTGCAATTGCGTTTTTGCCAAAAACAGAAGCGGAGGCAAACACGCCTTAGGAAAATAATTTCCTGCTGATTTTTTGCATGTAAATCTAAAATAATACATTGAGAGTGTCTCCAAAGTTTCATAGAGCTTCGACAAGCCCTCGGTTTATTTTGACTTTCCGACAGTACGCGTGCAATTGCGTTTTTGCCAAAAACAAAAGCGGAGGCAAACGCGCCTTAGGAAAATAATTTCCTGCTTATTTTTTGCATGGATATCTCAAATAATAATTTTAGAGTTTCCCCAAATTTTCATAGCGTCTCGACAAGCCCTCGGTTTATTTTGACTTTCCGACGGTACACGTGCAATTGCGTTTTTGCCAAAAACGGAAGCGGAGGCAAACGCGCCTTAGGAAAATAATTTCCTGCTTATTTTTTTTATGTACATCTCAAATAATACATTGAGAGTGTCGCCAAATTTTCATAGCGTCTCGACAAGCCCTCGGTTTATTTTGACTTTCCGACGGTACGCGTGCAATTGCGTTTTTGCCAAAAACAGAAGAAGAGGCAAACGCGCCTTAGGAAAATAATTTCTTGTTGATTTTTTGCATGGATATCTAAAATAATACATTGAGAGTGTCGCCAAAGTTTCATAGAGTTTCGACAAGCCCTCGGTTTATTTTGACTTTCCGACGGTACGCGTGCAATTGCTTTTTTGCCAAAAACGGAAGCGGAGGCAAACGCGCTTTAGTAAAATAATTTCCTGCTGATTTTTTGCATGTACATCTCAAATAATACATTGAGAGTGTCCCCAAAGTTTCACAGCGTTTCGACAAGCCCTCTGTTTATTTTGAATTTCCGACGGTACGGGTGCAATTGCGTTTTTGCCAAAAATGGAAGCGGAGGCAAGCGCGCATTAGGAAAATAATTTCCTGCTGATTTTTTGCATGTAAATCTCAAATAATACATTGAGAGTGTCCACAAAGTTTCGTAGAGTTTCGACAAGCCCTCGGTTTATTTTGAATTTCCGACGGTACGCGTGCAATTGTGTTTTTGCCAAAAATAGAAGCGGAGGCAAACGCGCCTTAGGAAAATAATTTCCTTCTGGTTTTTTGCATGTAAATCTCAAATAATACATTGAGAGTGTCCACAAAGTTTCGTAGAGTTTCGACAAGCCCTCGGTTTATTTTGAATTTCCGACGGTACGCGTGCAATTGTGTTTTTGCCAAAAATAGAAGCGGAGGCAAACACGCCTTAGGAAAATAATTTCCTTCTGGTTTTTTGCATGTAAATCTAAAATAATACATTGAGAGTGTCGCCAAAGTTTCATAGAGTTTCGACAAGCCCTCAGTTTATTTTGACTTTCCGACGGTACGCGTGCAATTGCGTTTTTGCCAAAAACTGAAGCGGAGGCAAAGGCGCTTTAGTAAAATAATTTCCTGCTTATTTTTTGCATGTACTTCTGAAAAAATACATTGACAGTGTCGCCAAAGTTTCATAGAGTTTCGACAAGCCCTCGGTTTATTTTGACTTTCCGACGGTACACGTGCAATTGCGTTTTTGCCAAAAATGGAAGCGGAGGCAAACGCGCCTTAGGAAAATAATTTCCTGCTGATTTTTTGCATGTAAATCTAAAATAATACATTGAGAGTGTCACCAAAGTTTCATAGAGTTTGGACAAGCCCTAAGTTTATTTTGACTTTCCGACGGTACGCGTGCAATTGCGTTTTTGCCAAAAATAGAAGCGGAGGCAAACACGCCTTAGGAAAATAATTTCCTGCTGATTTTTTGCATGTAAATCTAAAATAATACATTGAGAGTGTCTCCAAAGTTTCATAGAGCTTCGACAAGCCCTCGGTTTATTTTGACTTTCCGACAGTACGCGTGCAATTGCGTTTTTGCCAAAAACAAAAGCGGAGGCAAACGCGCCTTAGGAAAATAATTTCCTGCTTATTTTTTGCATGGATATCTCAAATAATAATTTTAGAGTTTCCCCAAATTTTCATAGCGTCTCGACAAGCCCTCGGTTTATTTTGACTTTCCGACGGTACACGTGCAATTGCATTTTTGCCAAAAACGGAAGCGGAGGCAAACGCGCCTTAGGAAAATAATTTCCTGCTTATTTTTTTCATGTACATCTCAAATAATACATTGAGAGTGTCGCCAAATTTTCATAGCGTCTCGACAAGCCCTCGGTTTATTTTGACTTTCCGACGGTACGCGTGCAATTGCGTTTTTGCCAAAAACAGAAGCAGAGGCAAACGCGCCTTAGGAAAATAATTTCTTGTTGATTTTTTGCATGGATATCTAAAATAATACATTGAGAGTGTCGCCAAAGTTTCATAGAGTTTCGACAAGCCCTCGGTTTATTTTGACTTTCCGACGGTACGCGTGCAATTGCTTTTTTGCCAAAAACGGAAGCGGAGGCAAACGCGCTTTAGTAAAATAATTTCCTGCTGATTTTTTGCATGTACATCTCAAATAATACATTAAGAGTGTCCCCAAATTTTCACAGCGTTTCGACAAGCCCTCTGTTTATTTTGAATTTCCGACGGTACGGGTGCAATTGCGTTTTTGCCAAAAACGGAAGCGGAGGCAAACGCGCATTAGGAAAATAATTTCCTGCTGATTTTTTGCATGTAAATCTCAAATAATACATTGAGAGTGTCCACAAAGTTTCGTAGAGTTTCGACAAGCCCTCGGTTTATTTTGAATTTCCGACGGTACGCGTGCAATTGCGTTTTTGCCAAAAATAGAAGCGGAGGCAAACGCGCCTTAGGAAAATAATTTCCTTCTGGTTTTTTGCATGTAAATCTAAAATAATACATTGAGAGTGTCGCCAAAGTTTCATAGAGTTTCGACAAGCCCTCAGTTTATTTTGACTTTCCGACGGTACGCGTGCAATTGCGTTTTTGACAAAAACGGAAGCGGAGGCAAAGGCGCTTTAGTAAAATAATTTCCTGTGGGTTTTTTGCATGTACTTCTGAAAAAATACATTGACAGTGTCCCCAAAGTTTCATAGCGTTTCGACAAGCCCTCGGTTTATTTTGAATTTCTGACGGTACGCGTGCAATTGCGTTTTTGCCAAAAACGGAAGCGGAGGCAAACGCGCCTTAGGAAAATAATTTCCTGCTGATTTTTTCCATGGAAATCTCAAATGATACATTGAGAGTGTCTCCAAAGTTTCATATAGTTTCGACAAGCCCTTGGTTTATTTTGACTTTCCGACGGTACGCGTGCAATTACGTTTTTGCCAAAAACGGAAGCGGAGGCAAACGCGCTTTAGTAAAATAATTTCCTGCTGGTTTTTTGAATTTACTTCTCAAATAATACATTGAGAGTGTCCCCAAAGTTTCATAGCGTTTCGACAAGCCCTCAGTTTATTTTGACTTTCCGGCGGTACGCGTGCAATTGCGTTTTTGCCAAAAACGGAAGCGGAGGCAAACGCGCATTGGGAAAATAATTTCCTGCTGATATTTTGGATGGACATCTAAAATAATACATTGATAGTGTCCCCAAAGTTTCATAGCCTCTCGACAAGCCCTCGGTTTATTTTGACTTTCCGACGGTCCGCGTGCAATTGCGTTTTTGCCAAAAACGGAAGCGGAAGCAAACGCGCTTTAGTAAAATAATTTTCTACTGGTTTTTTGAATGTACTTCTAAAATAATACCTTGAGAGTGTCCCCAAAGTTTAATAGAGTTTCGACAAGCCCTCGGTTTATTTTGGCTTCCCGACGGTACGCGTGCTATTGCGTTTTTGCCAAAAACTGAAGCGGAGGCAAACGCGCCTTAGGAAAATAATTTCCTTCTGATTTTTTGCATGTAAATCTAAAATAATACATTGATAGTGTCTCCAAAGTTTCATAGAGTTTTGACAAGCCCTCGGTTTATTTTGACTTTTCGACGGTACGCGTGCAATTGTGTTTTTGCCAAAAACAGAAGCGGATGCAAACGCGCCTTAGGAAAATAATTTCCTGCTGATTTTTTTCATGTAAATCTCAAATAATACATTGAGATTGTCCCCAAAGTTTCATAGCGTCTCGACAAGCCCTCGGTTTATTTTGACTTTCCGACGGTACGCGTGCAATTGTGTTTTTGCCAAAAACAGAAGCGGAGGCAAACACGCTTTAGTAAAATAATTTCCTACTGGTTTTTTGCATGTACTTCTCAAATAATACATTGAGAGTGTCCCCAAAGTTTAATAGAGTTTCGACAAGCCCTCGGTTTATTTTGACTTTCCGACGGTACGCGTGCAATTGCGTTTTTGCCAAAAACAGAAACGGAGGCAAACGCGCATTAGGTAAATAATTTTCTGCTGATTTTTTGCATGTACATCTCAAATAATACATTGAGAGTGTCCCCAAAGATTCTTAGAGTTTCGACAAGCCCTCGGTTTATTTGGAATCTCCAACGGTACGCGTGCAATTGCATTTTTGCCAAAAACAGAAGCGGAGGCAAACGCGCCTTAGGAAAATAATTTCCTGCTGATTTATTGCATGTAAATCTAAAATAATACATTTAGAGTGTCGCCAATGTTTCATAGAGTTTGGACAAGCCCTAAGTTTATTTTGACTTTCCGACGGTACGCGTGCAATTGCGTTTTTGCCAAAAACAGAAGCGGAGGCAAACACGCCTTAGGAAAATAATTTCCTGCTGATTTTTTGCATGTAAATCTAAAATAATACATTTAGAGTGTCGCCAAAGTTTCATAGAGTTTCGACAAGCCCTCGGTTTATTTTGACTTTCCGACGGTACGCGTGTAATTGCGTTTTTGCCAAAAATGGAAGTGGAGGCAAACGCGCCTTAGGAAAATAATTTCCTGATGATTTTTTGCATGTAAATCTAAAATAATACATTGAGAGTGTCGCCAAAGTTTCATAGAGTTTCGACAAGCCCTCAGTTTATTTTGACTTTCCGACGGTACGCGTGCAATTGCGTTTTTGCCAAAAACGGAAGCGGAGGCAAAGGCGCTTTAGTAAAATAATTTCCTGCTTATTTTTTGCATGTACTTCTGAAAAAATACATTGACAGTGTCGCCAAAGTTTCATAGAGTTTCGACAAGCCCTCGGTTTATTTTGACTTTCCGACGGTACACGTGCAATTGCGTTTTTGCCAAAAATGGAAGCGGAGGCAAACGCGCCTTAGGAAAATAATTTCCTGCTGATTTTTTGCATGTAAATCTAAAATAATACATTGAGAGTGTCACCAAAGTTTCATAGAGTTTGGACAAGCCCTAAGTTTATTTTGACTTTCCGACGGTACGCGTGCAATTGCGTTTTTGCCAAAAATAGAAGCGGAGGCAAACACGCCTTAGGAAAATAATTTCCTGCTGATTTTTTGCATGTAAATCTAAAATAATACATTGAGAGTGTCTCCAAAGTTTCATAGAGCTTCGACAAGCCCTCGGTTTATTTTGACTTTCCGACAGTACGCGTGCAATTGCGTTTTTGCCAAAAACAAAAGCGGAGGCAAACGCGCCTTAGGAAAATAATTTCCTGCTTATTTTTTGCATGGATATCTCAAATAATAATTTTAGAGTTTCCCCAAATTTTCATAGCGTCTCGACAAGCCCTCGGTTTATTTTGACTTTCCGACGGTACACGTGCAATTGCATTTTTGCCAAAAACGGAAGCGGAGGCAAACGCGCCTTAGGAAAATAATTTCCTGCTTATTTTTTTCATGTACATCTCAAATAATACATTGAGAGTGTCGCCAAATTTTCATAGCGTCTCGACAAGCCCTCGGTTTATTTTGACTTTCCGACGGTACGCGTGCAATTGCGTTTTTGCCAAAAACAGAAGCAGAGGCAAACGCGCCTTAGGAAAATAATTTCTTGTTGATTTTTTGCATGGATATCTAAAATAATACATTGAGAGTGTCGCCAAAGTTTCATAGAGTTTCGACAAGCCCTCGGTTTATTTTGACTTTCCGACGGTACGCGTGCAATTGCTTTTTTGCCAAAAACGGAAGCGGAGGCAAACGCGCTTTAGTAAAATAATTTCCTGCTGATTTTTTGCATGTACATCTCAAATAATACATTAAGAGTGTCCCCAAATTTTCACAGCGTTTCGACAAGCCCTCTGTTTATTTTGAATTTCCGACGGTACGGGTGCAATTGCGTTTTTGCCAAAAACGGAAGCGGAGGCAAACGCGCATTAGGAAAATAATTTCCTGCTGATTTTTTGCATGTAAATCTCAAATAATACATTGAGAGTGTCCACAAAGTTTCGTAGAGTTTCGACAAGCCCTCGGTTTATTTTGAATTTCCGACGGTACGCGTGCAATTGCGTTTTTGCCAAAAATAGAAGCGGAGGCAAACGCGCCTTAGGAAAATAATTTCCTTCTGGTTTTTTGCATGTAAATCTAAAATAATACATTGAGAGTGTCGCCAAAGTTTCATAGAGTTTCGACAAGCCCTCAGTTTATTTTGACTTTCCGACGGTACGCGTGCAATTGCGTTTTTGCCAAAAATGGAAGCGGAGGCAAAGGCGCTTTAGTAAAATAATTTCCTGTGGGTTTTTTGCATGTACTTCTGAAAAAATACATTGACAGTGTCCCCAAAGTTTCATAGCGTTTCGACAAGCCCTCGGTTTATTTTGAATTTCCGACGGTACACGTGCAATTGCGTTTTTGCCAAAAACAGAAGCGGAGGCAAACGCGCCTTAGGAAAATAATTTCCTGCTGATTTTTTCCATGGAAATCTCAAATGATACATTGAGAGTGTCTCCAAAGTTTCAAAGAGTTTCGACAAGCCCTTGGTTTATTTTGACTTTCCGACGGTACGCGTGCAATTACGTTTTTGCCAAAAACGGAAGCGGAGGCAAACGCGCTTTAGTAAAATAATTTCCTGCTGGTTTTTTGAATTTACTTCTCAAATAATACATTGAGAGTGTCCCCAAAGTTTCATAGCGTTTCGACAAGCCCTCAGTTTATTTTGACTTTCCGGCGGTACGCGTGCAATTGCGTTTTTGCCAAAAACGGAAGCGGAGGCAAACGCGCATTGGGAAAATAATTTCCTGCTGATATTTTGGATGGACATCTAAAATAATACATTGATAGTGTCCCCAAAGTTTCATAGCCTCTCGACAAGCCCTCGGTTTATTTTGACTTTCCGACGGTCCGCGTGCAATTGCGTTTTTGCCAAAAACGGAAGCGGAAGCAAACGCGCTTTAGTAAAATAATTTTCTACTGGTTTTTTGAATGTACTTCTAAAATAATACCTTGAGAGTGTCCCCAAAGTTTAATAGAGTTTCGACAAGCCCTCGGTTTATTTTGGCTTCCCGACGGTACGCGTGCTATTGCGTTTTTGCCAAAAACTGAAGCGGAGGCAAACGCGCCTTAGGAAAATAATTTCCTTCTGATTTTTTGCATGTAAATCTAAAATAATACATTGATAGTGTCTCCAAAGTTTCATAGAGTTTTGACAAGCCCTCGGTTTATTTTGACTTTTCGACGGTACGCGTGCAATTGTGTTTTTGCCAAAAACAGAAGCGGATGCAAACGCGCCTTAGGAAAATAATTTCCTGCTGATTTTTTTCATGTAAATCTCAAATAATACATTGAGATTGTCCCCAAAGTTTCATAGCGTCTCGACAAGCCCTCGGTTTATTTTGACTTTCCGACGGTACGCGTGCAATTGTGTTTTTGCCAAAAACAGAAGCGGAGGCAAACACGCTTTAGTAAAATAATTTCCTACTGGTTTTTTGCATGTACTTCTCAAATAATACATTGAGAGTGTCCCCAAAGTTTAATAGAGTTTCGACAAGCCCTCGGTTTATTTTGACTTTCCGACGGTACGCGTGCAATTGCGTTTTTGCCAAAAACAGAAACGGAGGCAAACGCGCATTAGGTAAATAATTTTCTGCTGATTTTTTGCATGTACATCTCAAATAATACATTGAGAGTGTCCCCAAAGATTCTTAGAGTTTCGACAAGCCCTCGGTTTATTTGGAATCTCCAACGGTACGCGTGCAATTGCATTTTTGCCAAAAACAGAAGCGGAGGCAAACGCGCCTTAGGAAAATAATTTCCTGCTGATTTATTGCATGTAAATCTAAAATAATACATTTAGAGTGTCGCCAATGTTTCATAGAGTTTGGACAAGCCCTAAGTTTATTTTGACTTTCCGACGGTACGCGTGCAATTGCGTTTTTGCCAAAAACAGAAGCGGAGGCAAACACGCCTTAGGAAAATAATTTCCTGCTGATTTTTTGCATGTAAATCTAAAATAATACATTTAGAGTGTCGCCAAAGTTTCATAGAGTTTCGACAAGCCCTCGGTTTATTTTGACTTTCCGACGGTACGCGTGTAATTGCGTTTTTGCCAAAAATGGAAGTGGAGGCAAACGCGCCTTAGGAAAATAATTTCCTGATGATTTTTTGCATGTAAATCTAAAATAATACATTGAGAGTGTCGCCAAAGTTTCATAGAGTTTCGACAAGCCCTCAGTTTATTTTGACTTTCCGACGGTACGCGTGCAATTGCGTTTTTGCCAAAAACGGAAGCGGAGGCAAAGGCGCTTTAGTAAAATAATTTCCTGCTTATTTTTTGCATGTACTTCTGAAAAAATACATTGACAGTGTCGCCAAAGTTTCATAGAGTTTCGACAAGCCCTCGGTTTATTTTGACTTTCCGACGGTACACGTGCAATTGCGTTTTTGCCAAAAATGGAAGCGGAGGCAAACGCGCCTTAGGAAAATAATTTCCTGCTGATTTTTTGCATGTAAATCTAAAATAATACATTGAGAGTGTCACCAAAGTTTCATAGAGTTTGGACAAGCCCTAAGTTTATTTTGACTTTCCGACGGTACGCGTGCAATTGCGTTTTTGCCAAAAATAGAAGCGGAGGCAAACGCGCCTTAGGAAAATAATTTCCTTCTGGTTTTTTGCATGTAAATCTAAAATAATACATTGAGAGTGTCGCCAAAGTTTCATAGAGTTTCGACAAGCCCTCAGTTTATTTTGACTTTCCGACGGTACGCGTGCAATTGCGTTTTTGCCAAAAATGGAAGCGGAGGCAAAGGCGCTTTAGTAAAATAATTTCCTGTGGGTTTTTTGCATGTACTTCTGAAAAAATACATTGACAGTGTCCCCAAAGTTTCATAGCGTTTCGACAAGCCCTCGGTTTATTTTGAATTTCCGACGGTACGCGTGCAATTGCGTTTTTGCCAAAAACAGAAGCGGAGGCAAACGCGCCTTAGGAAAATAATTTCCTGCTGATTTTTTCCATGGAAATCTCAAATGATACATTGAGAGTGTCTCCAAAGTTTCAAAGAGTTTCGACAAGCCCTTGGTTTATTTTGACTTTCCGACGGTACGCGTGCAATTACGTTTTTGCCAAAAACGGAAGCGGAGGCAAACGCGCTTTAGTAAAATAATTTCCTGCTGGTTTTTTGAATTTACTTCTCAAATAATACATTGAGAGTGTCCCCAAAGTTTCATAGCGTTTCGACAAGCCCTCAGTTTATTTTGACTTTCCGGCGGTACGCGTGCAATTGCGTTTTTGCCAAAAACGGAAGCGGAGGCAAACGCGCATTGGGAAAATAATTTCCTGCTGATATTTTGGATGGACATCTAAAATAATACATTGATAGTGTCCCCAAAGTTTCATAGCCTCTCGACAAGCCCTCGGTTTATTTTGACTTTCCGACGGTCCGCGTGCAATTGCGTTTTTGCCAAAAACGGAAGCGGAAGCAAACGCGCTTTAGTAAAATAATTTTCTACTGGTTTTTTGAATGTACTTCTAAAATAATACCTTGAGAGTGTCCCCAAAGTTTAATAGAGTTTCGACAAGCCCTCGGTTTATTTTGGCTTCCCGACGGTACGCGTGCTATTGCGTTTTTGCCAAAAACTGAAGCGGAGGCAAACGCGCCTTAGGAAAATAATTTCCTTCTGATTTTTTGCATGTAAATCTAAAATAATACATTGATAGTGTCTCCAAAGTTTCATAGAGTTTTGACAAGCCCTCGGTTTATTTTGACTTTTCGACGGTACGCGTGCAATTGTGTTTTTGCCAAAAACAGAAGCGGATGCAAACGCGCCTTAGGAAAATAATTTCCTGCTGATTTTTTTCATGTAAATCTCAAATAATACATTGAGATTGTCCCCAAAGTTTCATAGCGTCTCGACAAGCCCTCGGTTTATTTTGACTTTCCGACGGTACGCGTGCAATTGTGTTTTTGCCAAAAACAGAAGCGGAGGCAAACACGCTTTAGTAAAATAATTTCCTACTGGTTTTTTGCATGTACTTCTCAAATAATACATTGAGAGTGTCCCCAAAGTTTAATAGAGTTTCGACAAGCCCTCGGTTTATTTTGACTTTCCGACGGTACGCGTGCAATTGCGTTTTTGCCAAAAACAGAAACGGAGGCAAACGCGCATTAGGTAAATAATTTTCTGCTGATTTTTTGCATGTACATCTCAAATAATACATTGAGAGTGTCCCCAAAGATTCTTAGAGTTTCGACAAGCCCTCGGTTTATTTGGAATCTCCAACGGTACGCGTGCAATTGCATTTTTGCCAAAAACAGAAGCGGAGGCAAACGCGCCTTAGGAAAATAATTTCCTGCTGATTTATTGCATGTAAATCTAAAATAATACATTTAGAGTGTCGCCAATGTTTCATAGAGTTTGGACAAGCCCTAAGTTTATTTTGACTTTCCGACGGTACGCGTGCAATTGCGTTTTTGCCAAAAACAGAAGCGGAGGCAAACACGCCTTAGGAAAATAATTTCCTGCTGATTTTTTGCATGTAAATCTAAAATAATACATTTAGAGTGTCGCCAAAGTTTCATAGAGTTTCGACAAGCCCTCGGTTTATTTTGACTTTCCGACGGTACGCGTGTAATTGCGTTTTTGCCAAAAATGGAAGTGGAGGCAAACGCGCCTTAGGAAAATAATTTCCTGATGATTTTTTGCATGTAAATCTAAAATAATACATTGAGAGTGTCGCCAAAGTTTCATAGAGTTTCGACAAGCCCTCAGTTTATTTTGACTTTCCGACGGTACGCGTGCAATTGCGTTTTTGCCAAAAACGGAAGCGGAGGCAAAGGCGCTTTAGTAAAATAATTTCCTGCTTATTTTTTGCATGTACTTCTGAAAAAATACATTGACAGTGTCGCCAAAGTTTCATAGAGTTTCGACAAGCCCTCGGTTTATTTTGACTTTCCGACGGTACACGTGCAATTGCGTTTTTGCCAAAAATGGAAGCGGAGGCAAACGCGCCTTAGGAAAATAATTTCCTGCTGATTTTTTGCATGTAAATCTAAAATAATACATTGAGAGTGTCACCAAAGTTTCATAGAGTTTGGACAAGCCCTAAGTTTATTTTGACTTTCCGACGGTACGCGTGCAATTGCGTTTTTGCCAAAAATAGAAGCGGAGGCAAACGCGCCTTAGGAAAATAATTTCCTTCTGGTTTTTTGCATGTAAATCTAAAATAATACATTGAGAGTGTCGCCAAAGTTTCATAGAGTTTCGACAAGCCCTCAGTTTATTTTGACTTTCCGACGGTACGCGTGCAATTGCGTTTTTGCCAAAAATGGAAGCGGAGGCAAAGGCGCTTTAGTAAAATAATTTCCTGTGGGTTTTTTGCATGTACTTCTGAAAAAATACATTGACAGTGTCCCCAAAGTTTCATAGCGTTTCGACAAGCCCTCGGTTTATTTTGAATTTCCGACGGTACGCGTGCAATTGCGTTTTTGCCAAAAACAGAAGCGGAGGCAAACGCGCCTTAGGAAAATAATTTCCTGCTGATTTTTTCCATGGAAATCTCAAATGATACATTGAGAGTGTCTCCAAAGTTTCAAAGAGTTTCGACAAGCCCTTGGTTTATTTTGACTTTCCGACGGTACGCGTGCAATTACGTTTTTGCCAAAAACGGAAGCGGAGGCAAACGCGCTTTAGTAAAATAATTTCCTGCTGGTTTTTTGAATTTACTTCTCAAATAATACATTGAGAGTGTCCCCAAAGTTTCATAGCGTTTCGACAAGCCCTCAGTTTATTTTGACTTTCCGGCGGTACGCGTGCAATTGCGTTTTTGCCAAAAACGGAAGCGGAGGCAAACGCGCATTGGGAAAATAATTTCCTGCTGATATTTTGGATGGACATCTAAAATAATACATTGATAGTGTCCCCAAAGTTTCATAGCCTCTCGACAAGCCCTCGGTTTATTTTGACTTTCCGACGGTCCGCGTGCAATTGCGTTTTTGCCAAAAACGGAAGCGGAAGCAAACGCGCTTTAGTAAAATAATTTTCTACTGGTTTTTTGAATGTACTTCTAAAATAATACCTTGAGAGTGTCCCCAAAGTTTAATAGAGTTTCGACAAGCCCTCGGTTTATTTTGGCTTCCCGACGGTACGCGTGCTATTGCGTTTTTGCCAAAAACTGAAGCGGAGGCAAACGCGCCTTAGGAAAATAATTTCCTTCTGATTTTTTGCATGTAAATCTAAAATAATACATTGATAGTGTCTCCAAAGTTTCATAGAGTTTTGACAAGCCCTCGGTTTATTTTGACTTTTCGACGGTACGCGTGCAATTGTGTTTTTGCCAAAAACAGAAGCGGATGCAAACGCGCCTTAGGAAAATAATTTCCTGCTGATTTTTTTCATGTAAATCTCAAATAATACATTGAGATTGTCCCCAAAGTTTCATAGCGTCTCGACAAGCCCTCGGTTTATTTTGACTTTCCGACGGTACGCGTGCAATTGTGTTTTTGCCAAAAACAGAAGCGGAGGCAAACACGCTTTAGTAAAATAATTTCCTACTGGTTTTTTGCATGTACTTCTCAAATAATACATTGAGAGTGTCCCCAAAGTTTAATAGAGTTTCGACAAGCCCTCGGTTTATTTTGACTTTCCGACGGTACGCGTGCAATTGCGTTTTTGCCAAAAACAGAAACGGAGGCAAACGCGCATTAGGTAAATAATTTTCTGCTGATTTTTTGCATGTACATCTCAAATAATACATTGAGAGTGTCCCCAAAGATTCTTAGAGTTTCGACAAGCCCTCGGTTTATTTGGAATCTCCAACGGTACGCGTGCAATTGCATTTTTGCCAAAAACAGAAGCGGAGGCAAACGCGCCTTAGGAAAATAATTTCCTGCTGATTTATTGCATGTAAATCTAAAATAATACATTTAGAGTGTCGCCAATGTTTCATAGAGTTTGGACAAGCCCTAAGTTTATTTTGACTTTCCGACGGTACGCGTGCAATTGCGTTTTTGCCAAAAACAGAAGCGGAGGCAAACACGCCTTAGGAAAATAATTTCCTGCTGATTTTTTGCATGTAAATCTAAAATAATACATTTAGAGTGTCGCCAAAGTTTCATAGAGTTTCGACAAGCCCTCGGTTTATTTTGACTTTCCGACGGTACGCGTGTAATTGCGTTTTTGCCAAAAATGGAAGTGGAGGCAAACGCGCCTTAGGAAAATAATTTCCTGATGATTTTTTGCATGTAAATCTAAAATAATACATTGAGAGTGTCGCCAAAGTTTCATAGAGTTTCGACAAGCCCTCAGTTTATTTTGACTTTCCGACGGTACGCGTGCAATTGCGTTTTTGCCAAAAACGGAAGCGGAGGCAAAGGCGCTTTAGTAAAATAATTTCCTGCTTATTTTTTGCATGTACTTCTGAAAAAATACATTGACAGTGTCGCCAAAGTTTCATAGAGTTTCGACAAGCCCTCGGTTTATTTTGACTTTCCGACGGTACACGTGCAATTGCGTTTTTGCCAAAAATGGAAGCGGAGGCAAACGCGCCTTAGGAAAATAATTTCCTGCTGATTTTTTGCATGTAAATCTAAAATAATACATTGAGAGTGTCACCAAAGTTTCATAGAGTTTGGACAAGCCCTAAGTTTATTTTGACTTTCCGACGGTACGCGTGCAATTGCGTTTTTGCCAAAAATAGAAGCGGAGGCAAACACGCCTTAGGAAAATAATTTCCTGCTGATTTTTTGCATGTAAATCTAAAATAATACATTGAGAGTGTCTCCAAAGTTTCATAGAGCTTCGACAAGCCCTCGGTTTATTTTGACTTTCCGACAGTACGCGTGCAATTGCGTTTTTACCAAAAACAAAAGCGGAGGCAAACGCGCCTTAGGAAAATAATTTCCTGCTTATTTTTTGCATGGATATCTCAAATAATAATTTTAGAGTTTCCCCAAATTTTCATAGCGTCTCGACAAGCCCTCGGTTTATTTTGACTTTCCGACGGTACACGTGCAATTGCATTTTTGCCAAAAACGGAAGCGGAGGCAAACGCGCCTTAGGAAAATAATTTCCTGCTTATTTTTTTCATGTACATCTCAAATAATACATTGAGAGTGTCGCCAAATTTTCATAGCGTCTCGACAAGCCCTCGGTTTATTTTGACTTTCCGACGGTACGCGTGCAATTGCGTTTTTGCCAAAAACAGAAGCAGAGGCAAACGCGCCTTAGGAAAATAATTTCTTGTTGATTTTTTGCATGGATATCTAAAATAATACATTGAGAGTGTCGCCAAAGTTTCATAGAGTTTCGACAAGCCCTCGGTTTATTTTGACTTTCCGACGGTACGCGTGCAATTGCTTTTTTGCCAAAAACGGAAGCGGAGGCAAACGCGCTTTAGTAAAATAATTTCCTGCTGATTTTTTGCATGTACATCTCAAATAATACATTAAGAGTGTCCCCAAATTTTCACAGCGTTTCGACAAGCCCTCTGTTTATTTTGAATTTCCGACGGTACGGGTGCAATTGCGTTTTTGCCAAAAACGGAAGCGGAGGCAAACGCGCATTAGGAAAATAATTTCCTGCTGATTTTTTGCATGTAAATCTCAAATAATACATTGAGAGTGTCCACAAAGTTTCGTAGAGTTTCGACAAGCCCTCGGTTTATTTTGAATTTCCGACGGTACGCGTGCAATTGCGTTTTTGCCAAAAATAGAAGCGGAGGCAAACGCGCCTTAGGAAAATAATTTCCTTCTGGTTTTTTGCATGTAAATCTAAAATAATACATTGAGAGTGTCGCCAAAGTTTCATAGAGTTTCGACAAGCCCTCAGTTTATTTTGACTTTCCGACGGTACGCGTGCAATTGCGTTTTTGACAAAAACGGAAGCGGAGGCAAAGGCGCTTTAGTAAAATAATTTCCTGTGGGTTTTTTGCATGTACTTCTGAAAAAATACATTGACAGTGTCCCCAAAGTTTCATAGCGTTTCGACAAGCCCTCGGTTTATTTTGAATTTCCGACGGTACGCGTGCAATTGCGTTTTTGCCAAAAACAGAAGCGGAGGCAAACGCGCCTTAGGAAAATAATTTCCTGCTGATTTTTTCCATGGAAATCTCAAATGATACATTGAGAGTGTCTCCAAAGTTTCAAAGAGTTTCGACAAGCCCTTGGTTTATTTTGACTTTCCGACGGTACGCGTGCAATTACGTTTTTGCCAAAAATGGAAGCGGAGGCAAACGCGCTTTAGTAAAATAATTTCCTGCTGGTTTTTTGAATTTACTTCTCAAATAATACATTGAGAGTGTCCCCAAAGTTTCATAGCGTTTCGACAAGCCCTCAGTTTATTTTGACTTTCCGGCGGTACGCGTGCAATTGCGTTTTTGCCAAAAACGGAAGCGGAGGCAAACGCGCATTGGGAAAATAATTTCCTGCTGATTTTTTGGATGGACATCTAAAATAATACATTGATAGTGTCCACAAAGTTTCATAGCCTCTGGACAAGCCCTCGGTTTATTTTGACTTTCCGATGGTCCGCGTGCAATTGCGTTTTTGCCAAAAACGGAAGCGGAAGCAAACGCGCTTTAGTAAAATAATTTCCTATTGGTTTTTTGAATGTACTTCTAAAATAATACCTTGAGAGTGTCCCCAAAGTTTAATAGAGTTTCCACAAGCCCTCGGTTTATTTTGACTTTCCGACGGTACGCGTGCTATTGCGTTTTTGCCAAAAACTGAAGCGGAGGCAAACGCGCCTTAGGAAAATAATTTCCTTCTGATTTTTTACATGTAAATCTAAAATAATACATTTATAGTGTCTCCAAAGTTTCATAGAGTTTTGACAAGCCCTCGGTTTATTTTGACTTTTCGACGGTACGCGTGTAATTGTGTTTTTGCCAAAAACAGAAGTGGATGCAAACGCGCCTTAGGAAAATAATTTCCTGCTGATTTTTTTCATGTACATCTCAAATAATACATTGAGATTGTCCCCAAAGTTTCATAGCGTCTCGACAAGCCCTCGGTTTATTTTGACTTTCCGACGGTACGCGTGCAATTGTGTTTTTGCCAAAAACGGAAGCGGAGGCAAACACGCTTTAGTAAAATAATTTCCTACTGGTTTTTTGCATGTACTTCTCAAATAATACATTGAGAGTGTCTCCAAAGTTTAATAGAGTTTCGACAAGCCCTCGGTTTATTTTTACTTTCCGACGGTACGCGTGCAATTGCGTTTTTGCCAAAAACAGAAACGGAGGCAAACGCGCATTAGGAAAATAATTTTCTGCTGATTTTTTGCATGTACATCTCAAATAATACATTGAGAGTGTCCCCAAAGATTCGTAGAGTTTCGACAAGCCCTCGGTTTATTTGGAATCTCCAACGGTACGCGTGCAATTGCATTTTTGCCAAAAACAGAAGCGGAGGCAAACGCGCCTTAGGAAAATAATTTCCTGCTGATTTATTGCATGTAAATCTAAAATAATACATTTAGAGTGTCGCCAATGTTTCATAGAGTTTGGACAAGCCCTAAGTTTATTTTGATTTTCCAACGGTACGCGTGCAATTGCGTTTTTGCCAAAAACAGAAGCGGAGGCAAACACGCCTTAGGAAAATAATTTCCTGCTGATTTTTTGCATGTAAATCTAAAATAATACATTTAGAGTGTCGCCAAATTTTCATAGAGTTTCGACAAGCCCTCGGTTTATTTTGACTTTCCGACGGTACGCGTGCAATTGCGTTTTTGCCAAAAATAGAAGCGGAGGCAAACACGCCTTAGGAAAATAATTTCCTGCTGATTTTTTGCATGTAAATCTAAAATAATACATTGAGAGTGTCTCCAAAGTTTCATAGAGCTTCGACAAGCCCTCGGTTTATTTTGACTTTCCGACAGTACGCGTGCAATTGCGTTTTTACCAAAAACAAAAGCGGAGGCAAACGCGCCTTAGGAAAATAATTTCCTGCTTATTTTTTGCATGGATATCTCAAATAATAATTTTAGAGTTTCCCCAAATTTTCATAGCGTCTCGACAAGCCCTCGGTTTATTTTGACTTTCCGACGGTACACGTGCAATTGCATTTTTGCCAAAAACGGAAGCGGAGGCAAACGCGCCTTAGGAAAATAATTTCCTGCTTATTTTTTTCATGTACATCTCAAATAATACATTGAGAGTGTCGCCAAATTTTCATAGCGTTTCGACAAGCCCTCGGTTTATTTTGACTTTCCGACGGTACGCGTGCAATTGCGTTTTTGCCAAAAACAGAAGCAGAGGCAAACGCGCATTAGGAAAATAATTTTCTGCTGATTTTTTGCATGTACATCTCAAATAATATATTGAGAGTGTCCCCAAAGTTTCATAGAGTTTCGACAAGCCCTCGGTTTATTTGGAATCTCCAACGGTACGCGTGCAATTGCATTTTTGCCAAAAACAGAAGCGGAGGCAAACGCGCTTTAGTAAAATAATTTCCTGCTGATTTTTTGCATGTACATCTCAAATAATACATTAAGAGTGTCCCCAAATTTTCACAGCGTTTCGACAAGCCCTCTGTTTATTTTGACTTTCCGACGGTACGCGTGCAATTTCGTTTTTGCCAAAAACAGAAGCGGAGGCAAACACGCCTTAGGAAAATAATTTCCTGCTGATTTTTTGCATGTAAATCTAAAATAATACATTTAGAGTGTCGCCAAAGTTTCGTAGAGTTTCGACAAGCCCTCGGTTTATTTTGAATTTCCGACGGTACGCGTGCAATTGCGTTTTTGCCAAAAATAGAAGCGGAGGCAAACGCGCCTTAGGAAAATAATTTCCTTCTGGTTTTTTGCATGTAAATCTAAAATAATACATTGAGAGTGTCGCCAAAGTTTCATAGAGTTTCGACAAGCCCTCAGTTTATTTTGACTTTCCGACGGTACGCGTGCAATTGCGTTTTTGACAAAAACGGAAGCGGAGGCAAAGGCGCTTTAGTAAAATAATTTCCTGTGGGTTTTTTGCATGTACTTCTGAAAAAATACATTGACAGTGTCCCCAAAGTTTCATAGCGTTTCGACAAGCCCTCGGTTTATTTTGAATTTCCGACGGTACGCGTGCAATTGCGTTTTTGCCAAAAACAGAAGCGGAGGCAAACGCGCCTTAGGAAAATAATTTCCTGCTGATTTTTTCCATGGAAATCTCAAATGATACATTGAGAGTGTCTCCAAAGTTTCAAAGAGTTTCGACAAGCCCTTGGTTTATTTTGACTTTCCGACGGTACGCGTGCAATTACGTTTTTGCCAAAAATGGAAGCGGAGGCAAACGCGCTTTAGTAAAATAATTTCCTGCTGGTTTTTTGAATTTACTTCTCAAATAATACATTGAGAGTGTCCCCAAAGTTTCATAGCGTTTCGACAAGCCCTCAGTTTATTTTGACTTTCCGGCGGTACGCGTGCAATTGCGTTTTTGCCAAAAACGGAAGCGGAGGCAAACGCGCATTGGGAAAATAATTTCCTGCTGATTTTTTGGATGGACATCTAAAATAATACATTGATAGTGTCCACAAAGTTTCATAGCCTCTGGACAAGCCCTCGGTTTATTTTGACTTTCCGATGGTCCGCGTGCAATTGCGTTTTTGCCAAAAACGGAAGCGGAAGCAAACGCGCTTTAGTAAAATAATTTCCTATTGGTTTTTTGAATGTACTTCTAAAATAATACCTTGAGAGTGTCCCCAAAGTTTAATAGAGTTTCCACAAGCCCTCGGTTTATTTTGACTTTCCGACGGTACGCGTGCTATTGCGTTTTTGCCAAAAACTGAAGCGGAGGCAAACGCGCCTTAGGAAAATAATTTCCTTCTGATTTTTTACATGTAAATCTAAAATAATACATTTATAGTGTCTCCAAAGTTTCATAGAGTTTTGACAAGCCCTCGGTTTATTTTGACTTTTCGACGGTACGCGTGTAATTGTGTTTTTGCCAAAAACAGAAGTGGATGCAAACGCGCCTTAGGAAAATAATTTCCTGCTGATTTTTTTCATGTACATCTCAAATAATACATTGAGATTGTCCCCAAAGTTTCATAGCGTCTCGACAAGCCCTCGGTTTATTTTGACTTTCCGACGGTACGCGTGCAATTGTGTTTTTGCCAAAAACGGAAGCGGAGGCAAACACGCTTTAGTAAAATAATTTCCTACTGGTTTTTTGCATGTACTTCTCAAATAATACATTGAGAGTGTCTCCAAAGTTTAATAGAGTTTCGACAAGCCCTCGGTTTATTTTTACTTTCCGACGGTACGCGTGCAATTGCGTTTTTGCCAAAAACAGAAACGGAGGCAAACGCGCATTAGGAAAATAATTTTCTGCTGATTTTTTGCATGTACATCTCAAATAATACATTGAGAGTGTCCCCAAAGATTCGTAGAGTTTCGACAAGCCCTCGGTTTATTTGGAATCTCCAACGGTACGCGTGCAATTGCATTTTTGCCAAAAACAGAAGCGGAGGCAAACGCGCCTTAGGAAAATAATTTCCTGCTGATTTATTGCATGTAAATCTAAAATAATACATTTAGAGTGTCGCCAATGTTTCATAGAGTTTGGACAAGCCCTAAGTTTATTTTGATTTTCCAACGGTACGCGTGCAATTGCGTTTTTGCCAAAAACAGAAGCGGAGGCAAACACGCCTTAGGAAAATAATTTCCTGCTGATTTTTTGCATGTAAATCTAAAATAATACATTTAGAGTGTCGCCAAATTTTCATAGAGTTTCGACAAGCCCTCGGTTTATTTTGACTTTCCGACGGTACGCGTGTAATTGCGTTTTTGCCAAAAATGGAAGTGGAGGCAAACGCGCCTTAGGAAAATAATTTCCTGCTGATTTTTTGCATGTAAATCTAAAATAATACATTGAGAGTGTCGCCAAAGTTTCATAGAGTTTCGACAAGCCCTCAGTTTATTTTGACTTTCCGACGGTACGCGTGCAATTGCGTTTTTGCCAAAAACGGAAGCGGAGGCAAAGGCGCTTTAGTAAAATAATTTCCTGCTGATTTTTTGCATGTACTTCTGAAAAAATACATTGACAGTGTCGCCAAAGTTTCATAGAGTTTCGACAAGCCCTCGGTTTATTTTGACTTTCCGACGGTACACGTGCAATTGCGTTTTTGCCAAAAATGGAAGCGGAGGCAAACGCGCCTTAGGAAAATAATTTCCTGCTGATTTTTTGCATGTAAATCTAAAATAATACATTTAGAGTGTCGCCAAAGTTTCATAGAGTTTCGACAAGCCCTCGGTTTATTTTTACTTTCCGACGGTACGCGTGCAATTGCGTTTTTGCCAAAAACAGAAACGGAGGCAAACGCGCATTAGGAAAATAATTTTCTGCTGATTTTTTGCATGTACATCTCAAATAATATATTGAGAGTGTCCCCAAAGATTCGTAGAGTTTCGACAAGCCCTCGGTTTATTTGGAATCTCCAACGGTACGCGTGCAATTGCATTTTTGCCAAAAACAGAAGCGGAGGCAAACGCGCCTTAGGAAAATAATTTCCTGCTGATTTATTGCATGTAAATCTAAAATAATACATTTAGAGTGTCGCCAATGTTTCATAGAGTTTGGACAAGCCCTAAGTTTATTTTGACTTTCCGACGGTACGCGTGCAATTTCGTTTTTGCCAAAAACAGAAGCGGAGGCAAACACGCCTTAGGAAAATAATTTCCTGCTGATTTTTTGCATGTAAATCTAAAATAATACATTTAGAGTGTCGCCAAAGTTTCATAGAGTTTCGACAAGCCCTCGGTTTATTTTGACTTTCCGACGGTACGCGTGCAATTGCGTTTTTGCCAAAAATGGAAGTGGAGGCAAACGCGCCTTAGGAAAATAAATTCCTGCTGATTTTTTGCATGTAAATCTAAAATAATACATTGAGAGTGTCGCCAAAGTTTCATAGAGTTTCGACAAGCCCTCAGTTTATTTTGACTTTCCGACGGTACGCGTGCAATTGCGTTTTTGCCAAAAATAGAAGCGGAGGCAAACACGCCTTAGGAAAATAATTTCCTGCTGATTTTTTGCATGTAAATCTAAAATAATACATTGAGAGTGTCTCCAAAGTTTCATAGAGCTTCGACAAGCCCTCGGTTTATTTTGACTTTCCGACAGTACGCGTGCAATTGCATTTTTGCCAAAAACAAAAGCGGAGGCAAACGCGCCTTAGGAAAATAATTTCCTGCTTATTTTTTGCATGGATATCTCAAATAATAATTTTAGAGTTTCCCCAAATTATCATAGCGTCTCGACAAGCCCTCGGTTTATTTTGACTTTCCGACGGTACAAGTGCAATTGCGTTTTTGCCAAAAACGGAAGCGGAGGCAAACGCGCCTTAGGAAAATAATTTCCTGCTTATTTTTTTCATGTACATCTCAAATAATACATTGAGAGTGTCGCCAAATTTTCATAGCGTCTCGACAAGCCCTCGGTTTATTTTGACTTTCCGACGGTACGCGTGCAATTGCGTTTTTGCCAAAAACAGAAGCAGAGGCAAACGCGCCTTAGGAAAATAATTTCTTGTTGATTTTTTGCATGGATATCTAAAATAATACATTGAGAGTGTCGCCAAAGTTTCATAGAGTTTCGACAAGCCCTCGGTTTATTTTGACTTTCCGATGGTACGCGTGCAATTGCTTTTTTGCCAAAAACGGAAGCGGAGGCAAACGCGCTTTAGTAAAATAATTTCCTGCTGATTTTTTGCATGTACATCTCAAATAATACATTAAGAGTGTCCCCAAATTTTCACAGTGTTTCGACAAGCCCTCTGTTTATTTTGAATTTCCGACGGTACGGGTGCAATTGCGTTTTTGCCAAAAACGGAAGCGGAGGCAAACGCGCATTAGGAAAATAATTTCCTGCTGATTTTTTGCATGTAAATCTCAAATAATACATTGAGAGTGTCCACAAAGTTTCGTAGAGTTTCGACAAGCCCTCGGTTTATTTTGAATTTCCGACGGTACGCGTGCAATTGCGTTTTTGCGAAAAATAGAAGCGGAGGCAAACGCGCCTTAGGAAAATAATTTCCTTCTGGTTTTTTGCATGTAAATCTAAAATAATGCATTGAGAGTGTCGCCAAAGTTTCATAGAGTTTCGACAAGCCCTCAGTTTATTTTGACTTTCCGACGGTACGCGTGCAATTGCGTTTTTGCCAAAAACGGAAGCGGAGGCAAAGGCGCTTTAGTAAAATAATTTCCTGTGGGTTTTTTGCATGTACTTCTGAAAAAATACATTGACAGTGTCCCCAAAGTTTCATAGCGTTTCGACAAGCCCTCGGTTTATTTTGAATTTCCGACGGTACGCGTGCAATTGCGTTTTTGCCAAAAACGGAAGCGGAGGCAAACGCGCCTTAGGAAAATAATTTCCAGCTGATTTTTTCCATGGAAATCTCAAATGATACATTGAGAGTGTCTCCAAAGTTTCATAGAGTTTCGACAAGCCCTTGGTTTATTTTGACTTTCCGACGGTACGCGTGCAATTACGTTTTTGCCAAAAACGGAAGCGGAGGCAAACGCGCTTTAGTAAAATAATTTCCTGCTGGTTTTTTGAATTTACTTCTCAAATAATACATTGAGAGTGTCCCCAAAGTTTCATAGCGTTTCGACAAGCCCTCATTTTATTTTGACTTTCCGGCGGTACGCGTGCAATTGCGTTTTTGCCAAAAACGGAAGCGGAGGCAAACGCGCATTGGGAAAATAATTTCCTGCTGATTTTTTGGATGGACATCTAAAATAATACATTGATAGTGTCCCCAAAGTGTCATAGCCTCTCGACAAGCCCTCGGTTTATTTTGACTTTCCGAAGGTCCGCGTGCAATTGCGTTTTTGCCAAAAACTGAAGCGGAGGCAAACGCGCATTAGGAAAATAATTTCCTTCTGATTTTTTGCATGTAAATCTAAAATAATACATTGATAGTGTCTCCAAAGTTTCATAGAGTTTTGACAAGCCCTCGGTTTATTTTGACTTTTCGACGGTACGCGTGCAATTGTGTTTTTGCCAAAAACAGAAGCGGATGCAAACGCGCCTTAGGAAAATAATTTCCTGCTGATTTTTTTCATGTACATCTCAAATAATACATTGAGATTGTCCCCAAAGTTTCATAGCGTCTCGACACGCCCTCGGTTTATTTTGACATTCCGACGGTACGCGTGCAATTGTGTTTTTGCCAAAAACGGAAGCGGAGGCAAACACGCTTTAGTAAAATAATTTCCTACTGGTTTTTTGCATGTACTTCTCAAATAATACATTGAGAGTGTCCCCAAAGTTTAATAGAGTTTCGACAAGCCCTCGGTTTATTTTGACTTTCCGACGGTACGCGTGCAATTGCGTTTTTGCCAAAAACAGAAACGGAGGCAAACGCGCATTAGGAAAATAATTTTCTGCTGATTTTTTGCATGTACATCTCAAATAATACATTGAGAGTGTCCCCAAAGATTCGTAGAGTTTCGACAAGCCCTTGGTTTATTTGGAATCTCCAACGGTACGTGTGCAATTGCATTTTTGCCAAAAACAGAAGCGGAGGCAAACACGCCTTAGGAAAATAATTTCCTGCTGATTTATTGCATGTAAATCTAAAATAATACATTTAGAGTGTCGCCAATGTTTCATAGAGTTTGGACAAGCCCTAAGTTTATTTTGACTTTCCGACGGTACGCGTGCAATTGCGTTTTTGCCAAAAACAGAAGCGGAGGCAAACAAGCCTTAGGAAAATAATTTCCTGCTGATTTTTTGCATGTAAATCTAAAATAATACATTTAGAGTGTCGCCAAAGTTTCATAGAGTTTCGACAAGCCCTCGGTTTATTTTGACTTTCCGACGGTACGCGTGTAATTGCGTTTTTGCCAAAAATGGAAGTGGAGGCAAACGCGCCTTAGGAAAATAATTTCCTGCTGATTTTTTGCATGTAAATCTAAAATAATACATTGAGAGTGTCGCCAAAGTTTCATAGAGTTTGGACAAGCCCTCAGTTTATTTTGACTTTCCGACGGTACGCGTGCAATTGCGTTTTTGCCAAAAAGAGAAGCGGAGGCAAACACGCCTTAGGAAAATAATTTCCTGCTGATTTTTTGCATGTAAATCTAAAATAATACATTGAGAGTGTCTCCAAAGTTTCATAGAGCTTCGACAAGCCCTCGGTTTATTTTGACTTTCCGACAGTACGCGTGCAATTGCATTTTTGCCAAAAACAAAAGCGGAGGCAAACGCGCCTTAGGAAAATAATTTCCTGCTTATTTTTTGCATGGATATCTCAAATAATAATTTTAGAGTTTCCCCAAATTATCATAGCGTCTCGACAAGCCCTCGGTTTATTTTGACTTTCCGACGGTACAAGTGCAATTGCGTTTTTGCCAAAAACGGAAGCGGAGGCAAACGCGCCTTAGGAAAATAATTTCCTGCTTATTTTTTTCATGTACATCTCAAATAATACATTGAGAGTGTCGCCAAATTTTCATAGCGTCTCGACAAGCCCTCGGTTTATTTTGACTTTCCGACGGTACGCGTGCAATTGCGTTTTTGCCAAAAACAGAAGCAGAGGCAAACGCGCCTTAGGAAAATAATTTCTTGTTGATTTTTTGCATGGATATCTAAAATAATACATTGAGAGTGTCGCCAAAGTTTCATAGAGTTTCGACAAGCCCTCGGTTTATTTTGACTTTCCGATGGTACGCGTGCAATTGCTTTTTTGCCAAAAACGGAAGCGGAGGCAAACGCGCTTTAGTAAAATAATTTCCTGCTGATTTTTTGCATGTACATCTCAAATAATACATTAAGAGTGTCCCCAAATTTTCACAGTGTTTCGACAAGCCCTCTGTTTATTTTGAATTTCCGACGGTACGGGTGCAATTGCGTTTTTGCCAAAAACGGAAGCGGAGGCAAACGCGCATTAGGAAAATAATTTCCTGCTGATTTTTTGCATGTAAATCTCAAATAATACATTGATAGTGTCTCCAAAGTTTCATAGAGTTTTGACAAGCCCTCGGTTTATTTTGACTTTTCGACGGTACGCGTGCAATTGTGTTTTTGCCAAAAACAGAAGCGGATGCAAACGCGCCTTAGGAAAATAATTTCCTGCTGATTTTTTTCATGTACATCTCAAATAATACATTGAGATTGTCCCCAAAGTTTCATAGCGTCTCGACACGCCCTCGGTTTATTTTGACATTCCGACGGTACGCGTGCAATTGTGTTTTTGCCAAAAACGGAAGCGGAGGCAAACACGCTTTAGTAAAATAATTTCCTACTGGTTTTTTGCATGTACTTCTCAAATAATACATTGAGAGTGTCCCCAAAGTTTAATAGAGTTTCGACAAGCCCTCGGTTTATTTTGACTTTCCGACGGTACGCGTGCAATTGCGTTTTTGCCAAAAACAGAAACGGAGGCAAACGCGCATTAGGAAAATAATTTTCTGCTGATTTTTTGCATGTACATCTCAAATAATACATTGAGAGTGTCCCCAAAGATTCGTAGAGTTTCGACAAGCCCTTGGTTTATTTGGAATCTCCAACGGTACGTGTGCAATTGCATTTTTGCCAAAAACAGAAGCGGAGGCAAACACGCCTTAGGAAAATAATTTCCTGCTGATTTATTGCATGTAAATCTAAAATAATACATTTAGAGTGTCGCCAATGTTTCATAGAGTTTGGACAAGCCCTAAGTTTATTTTGACTTTCCGACGGTACGCGTGCAATTGCGTTTTTGCCAAAAACAGAAGCGGAGGCAAACAAGCCTTAGGAAAATAATTTCCTGCTGATTTTTTGCATGTAAATCTAAAATAATACATTTAGAGTGTCGCCAAAGTTTCATAGAGTTTCGACAAGCCCTCGGTTTATTTTGACTTTCCGACGGTACGCGTGTAATTGCGTTTTTGCCAAAAATGGAAGTGGAGGCAAACGCGCCTTAGGAAAATAATTTCCTGCTGATTTTTTGCATGTAAATCTAAAATAATACATTGAGAGTGTCGCCAAAGTTTCATAGAGTTTGGACAAGCCCTCAGTTTATTTTGACTTTCCGACGGTACGCGTGCAATTGCGTTTTTGCCAAAAAGAGAAGCGGAGGCAAACACGCCTTAGGAAAATAATTTCCTGCTGATTTTTTGCATGTAAATCTAAAATAATACATTGAGAGTGTCTCCAAAGTTTCATAGAGCTTCGACAAGCCCTCGGTTTATTTTGACTTTCCGACAGTACGCGTGCAATTGCATTTTTGCCAAAAACAAAAGCGGAGGCAAACGCGCCTTAGGAAAATAATTTCCTGCTGATTTTTTGCATGTAAATCTCAAATAATACATTGAGAGTGTCCACAAAGTTTCGTAGAGTTTCGACAAGCCCTCGGTTTATTTTGAATTTCCGACGGTACGCGTGCAATTGCGTTTTTGCGAAAAATAGAAGCGGAGGCAAACGCGCCTTAGGAAAATAATTTCCTTCTGGTTTTTTGCATGTAAATCTAAAATAATACATTGAGAGTGTCGCCAAAGTTTCATAGAGTTTCGACAAGCCCTCAGTTTATTTTGACTTTCCGACGGTACGCGTGCAATTGCGTTTTTGCCAAAAACGGAAGCGGAGGCAAAGGCGCTTTAGTAAAATAATTTCCTGTGGGTTTTTTGCATGTACTTCTGAAAAAATACATTGACAGTGTCCCCAAAGTTTCATAGCGTTTCGACAAGCCCTCGGTTTATTTTGAATTTCCGACGGTACGCGTGCAATTGCGTTTTTGCCAAAAACGGAAGCGGAGGCAAACGCGCCTTAGGAAAATAATTTCCTGCTGATTTTTTCCATGGAAATCTCAAATGATACATTGAGAGTGTCTCCAAAGTTTCATAGAGTTTCGACAAGCCCATGGTTTATTTTGACTTTCCGACGGTACGCGTGCAATTACGTTTTTGCCAAAAACGGAAGCGGAGGCAAACGCGCTTTAGTAAAATAATTTCCTGCTGGTTTTTTGAATTTACTTCTCAAATAATACATTGAGAGTGTCCCCAAAGTTTCATAGCGTTTCGACAAGCCCTCATTTTATTTTGACTTTCCGGCGGTACGCGTGCAATTGCGTTTTTGCCAAAAACGGAAGCGGAGGCAAACGCGCATTGGGAAAATAATTTCCTGCTGATTTTTTGGATGGACATCTAAAATAATACATTGATAGTGGCCCCAAAGTGTCATAGCCTCTCGACAAGCCCTCGGTTTATTTTGACTTTCCGAAGGTCCGCGTGCAATTGCGTTTTTGCCAAAAACTGAAGCGGAGGCAAACGCGCATTAGGAAAATAATTTCCTTCTGATTTTTTGCATGTAAATCTAAAATAATACATTGATAGTGTCTCCAAAGTTTCATAGAGTTTTGACAAGCCCTCGGTTTATTTTGACTTTTCGACGGTACGCGTGCAATTGTGTTTTTGCCAAAAACAGAAGCGGATGCAAACGCGCCTTAGGAAAATAATTTCCTGCTGATTTTTTTCATGTACATCTCAAATAATACATTGAGATTGTTCCCAAAGTTTCATAGCGTCTCGACACGCCCTCGGTTTATTTTGACTTTCCGACGGTACGCGTGCAATTGTGTTTTTGCCAAAAACGGAAGCGGAGGCAAACACGCTTTAGTAAAATAATTTCCTACTGGTTTTTTGCATGTACTTCTCAAATAATACATTGAGAGTGTCCCCAAAGTTTAATAGAGTTTCGACAAGCCCTCGGTTTATTTTGACTTTCCGACGGTACGCGTGCAATTGCGTTTTTGCCAAAAACAGAAACGGAGGCAAACGCGCATTAGGAAAATAATTTTCTGCTGATTTTTTGCATGTACATCTCAAATAATACATTGAGAGTGTCCCCAAAGATTCGTAGAGTTTCGACAAGCCCTTGGTTTATTTGGAATCTCCAACGGTACGTGTGCAATTGCATTTTTGCCAAAAACAGAAGCGGAGGCAAACGCGCCTTAGGAAAATAATTTCCTGCTGATTTATTGCATGTAAATCTAAAATAATACATTTAGAGTGTCGCCAATGTTTCATAGAGTTTGGACAAGCCCTAAGTTTATTTTGACTTTCCGACGGTACGCGTGCAATTGCGTTTTTGCCAAAAACAGAAGCGGAGGCAAACAAGCCTTAGGAAAATAATTTCCTGCTGATTTTTTGCATGTAAATCTAAAATAATACATTTAGAGTGTCGCCAAAGTTTCATAGAGTTTCGACAAGCCCTCGGTTTATTTTGACTTTCCGACGGTACGCGTGTAATTGCGTTTTTGCCAAAAATGGAAGTGGAGGCAAACGCGCCTTAGGAAAATAATTTCCTGCTGATTTTTTGCATGTAAATCTAAAATAATACATTGAGAGTGTCGCCAAAGTTTCATAGAGTTTGGACAAGCCCTAAGTTTATTTTGACTTTCCGACGGTACGCGTGCAATTGCGTTTTTGCCAAAAAGAGAAGCGGAGGCAAACACGCCTTAGGAAAATAATTTCCTGCTGATTTTTTGCATGTAAATCTAAAATAATACATTGAGAGTGTCTCAAAAGTTTCATAGAGCTTCGACAAGCCCTCGGTTTATTTTGACTTTCCGACAGTACGCGTGCAATTGCGTTTTTGACAAAAACAAAAGCGGAGGCAAACGCGCCTTAGGAAAATGATTTCCTGCTTATTTTTTGCATGGATATCTTAAATAATACATTTAGAGTTTCCCCAAATTTTCATAGCGTCTCGACAAGCCCTCGGTTTATTTTGACTTTCCGACGGTACACGTGCAATTGCGTTTTTGCCAAAAACGGAAGCGGAGGCAAACGTGCCTTAGGAAAATAATTTCCTGCTTATTTTTTTCATGTACATCTCAAATAATACATTGAGAGTGTCGCCAAATTTTCATAGCGTCTCGACAAGCCCTCGGTTTATTTTGACTTTCCGACGGTACGCGTGCAATTGCGTTTTTGCCAAAAACAGAAGCAGAGGCAAACGCGCCTTAGGAAAATAATTTCTTGTTGATTTTTTGCATGGATATCTAAAATAATACATTGAGAGTGTCGCCAAAGTTTCATAGAGTTTCGACAAGCCCTCGGTTTATTTTGACTTTTCGACGGTACGCGTGCAATTGCTTTTTTGCCAAAAACGGAAGCGGAGACAAACGCGCTTTAGTAAAATAATTTCCTGCTGATTTTTTGCATGTACATCTCAATTAATCCATTGAGAGTTTCCCCAAAGTTTCATATAGTTTCGACAAGCCCTCGGTTTATTTTGAATTTACGACGGTACGCGTGCAATTGCGTTTTTGCCAAAAATAGAAGGGGAGGCAAACACGCAGTAGGAAAATAATTTCCTGCTGATTTTTTGCATGTAAATCTCAAATAATACATTGAGAGTGTCCACAAAGTTTCATAGAGTTTCAACAAGCCCTCGGTTTATTTTGAATTTCCGACGGTACGCGTGCAATTGTGTTTTTGCCAAAAACAGAAGCGGAGTCAAACGCGCCTTAGGAAAATAATTTCCTTCTGGTTTTTTGCATGTAAATCTAAAATAATACATTGAGAGTGTCGCCAAAGTTTCATAGAGTTTCGACAAGCCCTCGGTTTATTTTGACTTTCCGACGGTACGCGTGCAATTGCGTTTTTGCCAAAAACGGAAGCGGAGGCAAAGGCGCTTTAGTAAAATAATTTACTGTTGATTTTTTGCATGGATATCTAAAATAATACATTGAGAGTGTCGCCAAAGTTTCATAGAGTTTCGACAAGCCCTCGGTTTATTTTGACTTTCCGACGGTACACGTGCAATTGCGTTTTTGCCAAAAACGGAAGCGGAGGCAAACGCACTTTAGTAAAATAATTTCCTACTGATTTTTTGCATGTACATATCAAATAATCCATTGAGAGTTTCCCAAAAGTTTCATAGAGTTTCGACAAGCCCTCGGTTTATTTTGAATTTCCGACGGTAAGCGTGCAATTGCGTTTTTGCCAAAAACAGAAATGGAGGACAACGCGCCTTAGGATAATAATTTCTTGCTGATTTTTTTCATGTGCATCTCAAATAATACATTGAGAGTGTCCCCAAAGTTTCACAGTGTTTCGACAACCCCTCTGTTTATTTTGAATTTCTGACGGTACAGGTGCAATTGCGTTTTTGCCAAAAACGGAAGCGGAGGCAAACGCGCATTAGGAAAATAATTTCCTGCTGATTTTTTGCATGGATATCTAAAATAATACATTGAGAGTGTCGCCAAAGTTTCATAGAGTTTTGACAAGCCCTCTGTTTATTTTGACTTTCCGATGGTACACGTGCAATTGCGTTTTTGCCAAAAACGGAAGCGGAGGCAAACGCGCTTTAGTAAAATAATTTCCTGCTGATTTTTTGCATGTACATCTCAAATAATCCATTGAGAGTTTCCCCAAAGTTTCATAGAGTTTCGACAAGCCCTTGGTTTATTTTGAATTTCCGACGGTACGCGTGCAATTGCGTTTTTGCCAAAAACAGAAACGGAGGACAACGCGCCTTAGGATAATAATTTCTTGCTGATTTTTTTCATGTACATCTCAAATAATACATTGAGAGTGTCCCCAAAGTTTCACAGTGTTTCGACAAGCCCTCTGTTTATTTTGAATTTCTGACGGTACGGGTGCAATTGCATTTTTGCCAAAAACGAAAGCGGAGGCAAACGCGCATTAGGAAAATAATTTCCTGCTGATTTTTTGCATGTAAATGTCAAATAATACATTGAGAGTGTCCACAAAGTTTCGTAGAGTTTCGACAAGCCCTCGGTTTATTTTGAATTTCCGACGGTACGCGTGCAATTGTGTTTTTGCCAAAAACAGAAGCGGAGGCAAACACGCCTTAGGAAAATAATTTCCTTCTGGTTTTTTTTCATGTAAATCTAAAATAATACATTGAGAGTGTCTCCAAAGTTTCATAGAGTTTCGATAAGCCCTCGGTTTATTTTGACTTTCCGACGGTACGCGTGCAATTGCGTTTTTGCCAAAAACGGAAGCGGAGGCAAACGCGCTTTAGTAAAATAATTTCCTGCTGGTTTTTTGAATGTACTTATCAAATAATACATTGAGAGTGTCCCCAAAGTTTCATAGCGTTTCGACAAGCCCTCGGTTTATTTTGACTTTCCGACGGTACGCGTGCAATTGCGTTTTTGCCAAAAACGGAAGCGGAGGCAAACGCGCATTGGGAAAATAATTTCCTACTGGTTTTTTGGATGGACATCTAAAATAATACATTGATAGTGTCCCCAAAGTTTCATAGCGTCTCCACAAGCCCTCGGTTTATTTTGACTTTCCGACGGTCCGCGTGCGATTGCGTTTTTGCCAAAAACGAAAGCGGAGGCTAACGCGCTTTAGTAAAATAATTTCCTACTGGTTTTTTGCATGTACTTCTCAAATAATACATTGAGAGTGTCCCCAAAGTTTAATAGAGTTTCGACAAGCCATCGGTTTATTTTGACTTTCCGACGGTACGCGTGCAATTGCGTTTTTGCCAAAAACAGAAGCGGAGGCAAACGCGCCTTAGGAAAATAATTTCCTTCTGATTTTTTGCATGTAAATCTAAAATAATACATTGATAGTGTCTCCAAAGTTTCATAGAGTTTCGACAAGCCCTCAGTTTATTTTGACTTTCCGACGGTACGCGTGCAATTGCGGTTTTGCCAAAAACAGAAGCGGATGCAAACGCGCCTTAGGAAAATAATTTCCTGCTGATTTTTTTCATGTACATCTCAAATAATACATTGAGATTGTCCCCAAAGTTTCATAGCGTCTCGACAAGCCCTCGGTTTATTTTGACTTTCCGACGGTACGCGTGCAATTGCGTTTTTGCCAAAAACGGAAGCGGAGGCAAACGCGCATTAGGAAAATAATTTGCTGCTGATTTTTTGCATGTACATCTCAAATAATACATTGAGAGTGTCCCCAAAGATTCTTAGAGTTTCGACAAGCCCTCGGTTTATTTGGAATCTCCAACAGTACGCGTGTAATTGCATTTTTGCCAAAAACAGAAGCGGAGGCAAACGCGCCTTAGGAAAATAATTTCCTGCTGATTTTTTGCATGTAAATCTAAAATAATACATTGAGAGTGTCGCCAAAGTTTCATAGAGTTTGGACAAGCCCTACGTTTATTTTGACTTTCCGACGGTACGCGTGCAATTGCGTTTTTGCCAAAAACAGAAGCGGAGGCAAACACGCCTTAGGAAAATAATTTCCTGCTGATTTTTTGCATGTAAATCTAAAATAATACATTGAGAGTGTCGCCAAAGTTTCATAGAGTTTCGACAAGCCCTCGATTTATTTTGACCTTCCGACGGTACGCGTGCAATTGCGTTTTTGCCAAAAACGGAAGCGGAGGCAAACGCGCCTTAGGAAAATAATTTCCTGCTTATTTTTTTCATGTACATCTCAAATAATACATTTAGAGTTTCCCCAAATTTTCATAGCGTCTCGACAAGCCCTCGGTTTATTTTGGCTTTCCGACGGTACGCGTGCAATTGCGTTTTTGCCAAAAACGGAAGCGAAGGCAAACGCGCCTTAGGAAAATAATTTCCTGCTGATTTTTTGCATGGATATCTAAAATAATACATTGAGAGTGTCGCCAAAGTTTCATAGAGTTTCTACCAGCCCTCGGTTTATTTTGAATTTCCGACGGTACGCGTGCAATTGCGTTTTTGCCAAAAACAGAAACGGAGGACAACGCGCCTTAGGATAATAATTTCTTGCTGATTTTTTTCATGTACATCTCAAATAATACATTGAGAGTGTCCCCAAAGTTTCATAGCGTCTTGACAAGCCCTCGGTTTATTTTGACTTTCCGATGGTACACGTGCAATTGCGTTTTTGCCAAAAACGGAAGCGGAGGCAAACACGCTTTAGTAAAATAATTTCCTACTGGTTTTTTGCATGTACTTCTCAAATAATACATTGAGAGTTTCCCCAAAGTTTAATAGAGTTTCGACAAGCCCTTGGTTTATTTTGACTTTTCCGACGGTACGCGTGCAATTGCGTTTTTGCCAAAAACGGAAGTGGAGGCAAACGCGCATTAGGAAAATAATTTGCTGCTGATTTTTTGCATGTACATCTCAAATAATACATTGAGAGTGTCCCCAAAGATTCGTAGATTTTTGAAAAGCCCTCAGTTTATTTGGAATCTCCAACGGTACACGTGCAATTGCATTTTTGCCAAAAACAGAAGCGGAGGCAAACGCGCCTTAGGAAAATAATTTCCTGCTGATTTTTTGCATGAAAATCTAAAATAATACATTGAGAGTGTCGCCAAAGTTTCATAGAGTTTGGACAAGCCCTAAGTTTATTTTGACTTTCCGACGGTACGCGTGCAATTGCGTTTTTGCCAAAAATAGAAGCGGAGGCAAACACGCCTTAGGATAATAATTTCCTGCTGATTTTTTGCATTTAAATCTAAAATAATACATTGAGAGTGTCGCCAAAGTTTCATAGAGTTTCGACAAGCCCTCGGTTTATTTTGACTTTCCGACGGTACGCGTACAATTGCGTTTTTGCCAAAAACGGAGGCGGAGGCAAACACGCCTTAGGAAAATAATTTCGTGCTTATTTTTTCCATGTACATCTCAAATAATACATTTAGAGTTTCCCCAAATTTTCATAGCGTCTCGACAAGCCCTCGTTTATTTTGACTTTCCGACGGTACGCGTGCAATTGCGTTTTTGCCAAAAACGGAAGCGGAGGCAAACGCGCCTTAAAAAAATAATTTCCTATTGATTTTTTGCATGGATATCTAAAATAATACATTGAGAGTGTCGCCAAAGTTTCATAGAGTTTCGACAAGCCCTCGGTTTATTTTGACTTTCCGACTATACACGTGCAATTGCGTTTTTGCCAAAAACGGTAGCGGAGGCAAACGCACTTTAGTAAAATAATTTCCTGCTGATTTTTTGCATGTACATCTCAAATAATCCATTGAGAGTTTCCCTAAAGTTTCATAGAGTTTCGACAAGCCCTCGATTTATTTTGAATTTCCGACGGTACGCGTGCAATTGCGTTTTTGCCAAAAACAGAAATGGAGGACAACGCGCCTTAGGATAATAATTTCTTGCTGATTTTTTTCATGTGCATCACAAATAATACATTGAGAGTGTCCCCAAAGTTTCACAGTGTTTCGACAACCCCTCTGTTTATTTTGAATTTCTGACGGTACAGGTGCAATTGCGTTTTTGCCAAAAACTGAAGCGGAGGCAAACGCGCATTAGGAAAATAATTTCCTGCTGATTTTTTGCATGGATATCTAAAATAATACATTGAGAGTGTCGCCAAAGTTTCATAGAGTTTTGACAAGCCCTCGGTTTATTTTGACGTTCCGATGGTACACGTGCAATTGCGTTTTTGCCAAAAACGGAAGCGGAGGCAAACGCGCTTTAGTAAAATAATTTCCTGCTGATTTTTTGCATGTACATCTCAAATAATCCATTGAGAGTTTCCCCAAAGTTTCATAGAGTTTCGACAAGCCCTTGGTTTATTTTGAATTTCCGACGGTACGCGTGCAATTGCGTTTTTGCCAAAAACAGAAACGGAGGACAACGCGCCTTAGGATAATAATTTCTTGCTGATTTTTTTCATGTACATCTCAAATAATACATTGAGAGTGTCCCCAAAGTTTCACAGTGTTTCGACAAGCCCTCTGTTTATTTTGAATTTCTGACGGTACGGGTGCAATAGCATTTTTGCCAAAAACGAAAGCGGAGGCAAACGCGCATTAGGAAAATAATTTCCTGCTGATTTTTTGCATGTAAATGTCAAATGATACATTGAGAGTGTCCACAAAGTTTCGTAGAGTTTCGACAAGCCCTCGGTTTATTTTGAATTTCCGACGGTACGCGTGCAATTGTGTTTTTGCCAAAAACAGAAGCGGAGGCAAACACGCCTTAGGAAAATAATTTCCTTCTGGTTTTTTTTCATGTAAATCTAAAATAATACATTGAGAGTGTCTCCAAAGTTTCATAGAGTTTCGATAAGCCCTCGGTTTATTTTGACTTTCCGACGGTACGCGTGCAATTGCGTTTTTGCCAAAAACGGAAGCGGAGGCAAACGCGCTTTAGTAAAATAATTTCCTGCTGGTTTTTTGAATGTACTTATCAAATAATACATTGAGAGTGTCCCCAAAGTTTCATAGCGTTTCGACAAGCCCTCGGTTTATTTTGACTTTCCGACGGTACGCGTGCAATTGCGTTTTTGCCAAAAACGGAAGCGGAGGCAAACGCGCATTGGGAAAATAATTTCCTACTGGTTTTTTGGATGGACATCTAAAATAATACATTGATAGTGTCCCCAAAGTTTCATAGCGTCTCCACAAGCCCTCGGTTTATTTTGACTTTCCGACGGTCCGCGTGCGATTGCGTTTTTGCCAAAAACGAAAGCGGAGGCAAACGCGCTTTAGTAAAATAATTTCCTACTGGTTTTTTGCATGTACTTCTCAAATAATACATTGAGAGTGTCCCCAAAGTTTAATAGAGTTTCGATAAGCCATCGGTTTATTTTGGCTTTCCGACGGTACGCGTGCAATTGCGTTTTTGCCAAAAACAGAAGCGGAGGCAAACGCGCCTTAGGAAAATAATTTCCTTCTGATTTTTTGCATGTAAATCTAAAATAATACATCGATAGTGTCTCCAAAGTTTCATAGAGTTTCGACAAGCCCTCAGTTTATTTTGACTTTCCGACAGTACGCGTGCAATTGCGGTTTTGCCAAAAACAGAAGCGGATGCAAACGCGCCTTAGGAAAATAATTTCCTGCTGATTTTTTTCATGTACATCTCAAATAATACATTGAGATTGTCCCCAAAGTTTCATAGCGTCTCGACAAGCCCTCGGTTTATTTTGACTTTCCGACGGTCAGCGTGCAATTGCGTTTTTGCCAAAAACGGAAGCGGAGGCAAACGCGCTTTAGTAAAATAATTTCCTACTGGTTTTTTGCATGTACTTCTCAAATAATACATTGATAGTGTCCCCAAAGTTTAATAGAGTTTCGACAAGCCCTCGGTTTATTTTGACTTTCCGACGGTACGCGTGCAATTGCGTTTTTGCCAAAAACGGAAGCGGAGGCAAACGCGCATTGGGAAAATAATTTCCTACTGGTTTTTTGGATGGACATCTAAAATAATACATTGATAGTGTCCCCAAAGTTTCATAGCGTCTCCACAAGCCCTCGGTTTATTTTGACTTTCCGACGGTCCGCGTGCGATTGCCTTTTTGCCAAAAACGAAAGCGGAGGCAAACGCGCTTTAGTAAAATAATTTCCTACTGGTTTTTTGCATGTACTTTTCAAATAATACATTGAGAGTGTCCCCAAAGTTTAATAGAGTTTTGACAAGCCATCGGTTTATTTTGACTTTCCGACGGTACGCGTGCAATTGCGTTTTTGCCAAAAATAGAAGCGGAGGCAAACGCGCCTTAGGAAAATAATTTCCTTCTGATTTTTTGCATGTAAATCTAAAATAATACATTGATAGTGTCTCCAAAGTTTCATAGAGTTTCGACAAGCCCTCAGTTTATTTTGACTTTCCGACGGTACGCGTGCAATTGCGGTTTTGCCAAAAACAGAAGCGGATGCAAACGCGCCTTAGGAAAATAATTTCCTGCTGATTTTTTTCATGTACTTCTCAAATAATACATTGAGATTGTCCCCAAAGTTTCATAGCGTCTCGACAAGCCCTCGGTTTATTTTGACTTTCCGACGGTCAGCGTGCAATTGCGTTTTTGCCAAAAACGAAAGCGGAGGCAAACGCGCTTTAGTAAAATAATTTCCTACTGGTTTTTTGCATGTACTTCTCAAATAATACATTGATAGTGTCCCAAAAGTTTAATAGAGTTTCGACAAGCCCTCGGTTTATTTTGACTTTCCGACGGTTCGCGTGCAATTGCGTTTTTGCCAAAAACGGAAGCGGAGGCAAATGCGCATTAGGCAAATAATTTGCTGCTGATTTTTTGCATGTACATCTCAAATAATACATTGAGAGTGTCCCCAAAGATTCTTAGAGTTTCGACAAGCCCTCGGTTTATTTGGAATCTCCAACGGTACGCGTGTAATTGCATTTTTGCCAAAAACAGAAGCGGAGGCAAACGCGCCTTAGGAAAATAATTTCCTGCTGATTTTTTGCATGTAAATCTAAAATAATACATTGAGAGTGTCGCCAAAGTTTCTTAGAGTTTCGACAAGCCCTCGGTTTATTTTGACTTTCCGACGGTACGCGTGCAATTGCGTTTTTGCCAAAAACGGAAGCGGAGGCAAACGCGCCTTAGGAAAATAATTTCCTGCTTATTTTTTTCATGTACATCTCAAATAATACATTTAGAGTTTCCCCAAATTTTCATAGCGTCTCGACAAGCCCTCGGTTTATTTTGGCTTTCCGACGGTACGCGTGCAATTGCGTTTTTGCCAAAAACAGAAGCGGAGGCAAACGCGCCTTAGGAAAATAATTTCCTTCTGATTTTTTGCATGTAAATCTAAAATAATACATCGATAGTGTCTCCAAAGTTTCATAGAGTATCGACAAGCCCTCAGTTTATTTTGACTTTCCGACAGTACGCGTGCAATTGCGGTTTTGCCAAAAACAGAAGCGGATGCAAACGCGCCTTAGGAAAATAATTTCCTGCTGATTTTTTTCATGTACATCTCAAAGAATACATTGAGATTGTCGCCAAAGTTTCATAGCGTCTCGACAAGCCCTCGGTTTATTTTGACTTTCCGACGGTCAGCGTGCAATTGCGTTTTTGCCAAAAACGGAAGCGGAGGCAAACGCGCTTTAGTAAAATAATTTCCTACTGGTTTTTTGCATGTACTTCTCAAATAATACATTGATAGTGTCCCCAAAGTTTAATAGAGTTTCGACAAGCCCTCGGTTTATTTTGACTTTCCGACGGTACGCGTGCAATTGCGTTTTTGCCAAAAACGGAAGCGGAGGCAAACGCGCATTGGGAAAATAATTTCCTACTGGTTTTTTGGATGGACATCTAAAATAATACATTGATAGTGTCCCCAAAGTTTCATAGCGTCTCCACAAGCCCTCGGTTTATTTTGACTTTCCGACGGTCCGCGTGTGATTGCCTTTTTGCCAAAAACAGAAGCGGAGGCAAACGCGCTTTAGTAAAATAATTTCCTACTGGTTTTTTGCATGTACTTTTCAAATAATACATTGAGAGTGTCCCCAAAGTTTAATAGAGTTTCGACAAGCCATCGGTTTATTTTGACTTTCCGACGGTACGCGTGCAATTGCGTTTTTGCCAAAAACAGAAGCGGAGGCAAACGCGCCTTAGGAAAATAATTTCCTTCTGATTTTTTGCATGTAAATCTAAAATAATACATTGATAGTATCTCCAAAGTTTCATAGAGTTTCGACAAGCCCTCAGTTTATTTTGACTTTCCGACGGTACGCGTGCAATTGCGGTTTTGCCAAAAACAGAAGCGGATGCAAACGCGCCTTAGGAAAATAATTTCCTGCTGATTTTTTTCATGTACATCTCAAATAATACATTGAGATTGTCCCCAAAGTTTCATAGCGTCTCGACAAGCCCTCGGTTTATTTTGACTTTCCGACGGTCAGCGTGCAATTGCGTTTTTGCCAAAAACGAAAGCGGAGGCAAACGCGCTTTAGTAAAATAATTTCCTACTGGTTTTTTGCATGTACTTCTCAAATAATACATTGATAGTGTCCCAAAAGTTTAATAGAGTTTCGACATGCCCTCAGTTTATTTTGACTTTCCGACGGTACGCGTGCAATTGCGTTTTTGCCAAAAACGGAAGCGGAGGCAAATGCGCATTAGGCAAATAATTTGCTGCTGATTTTTTGCATGTACATCTCAAATAATACATTGAGAGTGTCCCCAAAGATTCTTAGAGTTTCGACAAGCCCTCGGTTTATTTGGAATCTCCAACGGTACGCGTGTAATTGCATTTTTGCCAAAAACAGAAACGGAGGCAAACGCGCCTTAGGAAAATAATTTCCTGCTGATTTTTTGCATGTAAATCTAAAATAATACATTGAGAGTGTCGCCAAAGTTTCATAGAGTTTGGACAAGCCCTAAGTTTATTTTGACTTTCCGACGGTACGCGTGCAATTGCGTTTTTGCCAAAAACAGAAGCGGAGGCAAACACGCCTTAGGAAAATAATTTCCTGCTGATTTTTTGCATGTAAATCTAAAATAATACATTGAGAGTGTCGCCAAAGTTTCTTAGAGTTTCGACAAGCCCTCGGTTTATTTTGACTTTCCGACAGTACGCGTGCAATTGCGTTTTTGCCAAAAACGGAAGCGGAGGCAAACGCGCCTTAGGAAAATAATTTCCTGCTTATTTTTTTCATGTACATCTCAAATAATACATTTAGAGTTTCCCCAAATTTTCATAGCGTCTCGACAAGCCCTGGGTTTATTTTGGCTTTCCGACGGTACGCGTGCAATTGCGTTTTTGCCAAAAACGGAAGCGAAGGCAAACGCGCCTTAGGAAAATAATTTCATGCTGATTTTTTGCATGGATATCTAAAATAATACATTGAGAGTGTCGCCAAAGTTTCATAGAGTTTCTACCAGCCCTCGGTTTATTTTGAATTTCCGACGGTACGCGTGCAATTGCGTTTTTGCCAAAAACAGAAACGGAGGACAACGCGCCTTAGGATAATAATTTCTTGCTGATTTTTTTCATGTACATCTCAAATAATACATTGAGAGTGTCCCCAAAGTTTCATAGCGTCTTGACAAGCCCTCGGTTTATTTTGACTTTCCGATGGTACACGTGCAATTGCGTTTTTGCCAAAAACGGAAGCGGAGGCAAACGCGCTTTAGTAAAATAATTTCCTACTGGTTTTTTGCATGTACTTCTCAAATAATACATTGAGAGTTTCCCCAAAGTTTAATAGAGTTTCGACAAGCCCTTGGTTTATTTTGACTTTTCCGACGGTACGCGTGCAATTGCGTTTTTGCCAAAAACGGAAGCGGAGGCAAACGCGCATTAGGAAAATAATTTGCTGCTGATTTTTTGCATGTACATCTCAAATAATACATTGAGAGTGTCCCCAAGGATTCGTAGAGTTTTGAAAAGCCCTCAGTTTATTTGGAATCTCCAACGTTACACGTGCAATTGCATTTTTGCCAAAAACAGAAGCGGAGGCAAACGCGCCTTAGGAAAATAATTTCCTGCTGATTTTTTGCATGTAAATCTAAAATAATACATTGAGAGTGTCGCCAAAGTTTCATAGAGTTTGGACAAGCCCTAAGTTTATTTTGACTTTCCGACGGTACGCGTGCAATTGCGTTTTTGCCAAAAATAGAAGCGGAGGCAAACACGCCTTAGGATAATAATTTCCTGCTGATTTTTTGCATTTAAATCTAAAATAATACATTGAGAGTGTCGCCAAAGTTTCATATAGTTTCGACAAGCCCTCGGTTTATTTTGACTTTCCGACGGTACGTGTGCAATTGCGTTTTTGCCAAAAACGGAGGCGGAGGCAAACGCGCCTTAGGAAAATAATTTCGTGCTTATTTTTTCCATGTACATCTCAAATAATACATTCAGAGTTTCCTCAAATTTTCATAGCGTCTCGACAAGCCCTCGTTTATTTTGACTTTCCGACGGTACGCGTGCAATTGCGTTTTTGCCAAAAACGGAAGCGGAGGCAAACGCGCCTTAAAAAAATAATTTCCTATTGATTTTTTGCATGGATATCTAAAATAATACATTGAGAGTGTCGCCAAAGTTTCATAGAGTTTCGACAAGCCCTCGGTTTATTTTGACTTTCCGACGGTACACGTGCAATTGCGTTTTTGCCAAAAACGGAAGCGGAGGCAAACGCACTTTAGTAAAATAATTTCCTGCTGATTTTTTGCATGTACATCTCAAATAATCCATTGAGAGTTTCCCCAAAGTTTCATAGAGTTTCGACAAGCCCTCAATTTATTTTGAATTTCCGACGGTACGCGTGCAATTGCGTTTTTGCCAAAAACAGAAATGGAGGACAACGCGCCTTAGGATAATAATTTCTTGCTGATTTTTTTCATGTGCATCTCAAATAATAAATTGAGAGTGTCCCCAAAGTTTCACAGTGTTTCGACAACCCCTCTGTTTATTTTGAATTTCCGACGGTACAGGTGCAATTGCGTTTTTGCTAAAAACTGAAGCGGAGGCAAACGCGCATTAGGAAAATAATTTCCTGCTGATTTTTTGCATGGATATCTAAAATAATACATTTAGAGTGTCGCCAAAGTTTCATAGAGTTTTGACAAGCCCTCGGTTTATTTTGACTTTCCGATGGTACACGTGCAATTGCGTTTTTGCCAAAAACGGAAGCGGAGGCAAACGCGCTTTAGTAAAATAATTTCCTGCTGATTTTTTGCATGTACATCTCAAATAATCCATTGAGAGTTTCCCCAAAGTTTCATAGAGTTTCGACAAGCCCTTGGTTTATTTTGAATTTCCGACGGTACGCGTGCAATTGCGTTTTTGCCAAAAACAGAAACGGAGGACAACGCGCCTTAGGATAATAATTTCTTGCTGATTTTTTTCATGTACATCTCAAATAATACATTGAGAGTGTCCCCAAAGTTTCACAGTGTTTCGACAAGCCCTCTGTTTATTTTGAATTTCTGACGGTACGGGTGCAATTGCATTTTTGCCAAAAACGAAAGCGGAGGCAAACGCGCATTAGGAAAATAATTTCCTGCTGATTTTTTGCATTTAAATCTCAAATAATACATTGAGAGTGTCCACAAAGTTTCGTAGAGTTTCGACAAGCCCTCGGTTTATTTTGAATTTCCGACGGTACGCGTGCAATCGTGTTTTTGCCAAAAACAGAAGCGGAGGCAAACACGCCTTAGGAAAATAATTTCCTTATGGTTTTTTTTCATGTAAATCTAAAATAATACATTGAGAGTGTCTCCAAAGTTTCATAGAGTTTCGATAAGCCCTCGGTTTATTTTGACTTTCTGACGGTACGCGTGCAATTGCGTTTTTGCCAAAACGGAAGCGGAGGCAAAGGCGTTTTAGTAAAATAATTTATTGTTGGTTTTTTGCATGTACTTATCAAATAATACATTGAGAGTGTCGCCAAAGTTTCATAGAGTTTCGACAAGCCCTCGGTTTATTTTGACTTTCCGACGGTACACGTGCAATTGCGTTTTTGCCAAAAACGGAAGCGGAGGCAAACGCGCTTTAGTAAAATAATTTCCTGCTGATTTTTTGCATGCACATCTCAAATAATCCATTGAGAGTTTCCCCAAAGTTTCATATAGTTTCGACAAGCCCTTGGTTTATTTTGAATTTCCTACGGTACGCGTGCAATTGCGTTTTTGCCAAAAACAGAAACGGAGGACAACGCGCCTTAGGATAATAATTTCTTGCTGATTTTTTTCATGTACATCACAAATAATACATTGAGAGTGTCCCCAAAGTTTCACAGTGTTTCGACAAGCCCTCTGTTTATTTTGAATTTCTGACGGTACGGGTGCAATTGCATTTTTGCCAAAAACGAAAGCGGAGGCAAACGCGCATTAGGAAAATAATTTCCTGCTGATTTTTTGCATGTAAATCTCAAATAATACATTGAGAGTGTCCACAAAGTTTCGTAGAGTTTCGACAAGCCCTCGGTTTATTTTGAATTTCCGACGGTACGCGTGCAATCGTGTTTTTGCCAAAAACAGATGCGGAGGCAAACACGCCTTAGGAAAATAATTTCCTTCTGGTTTTTTTTCATGTAAATCTAAAATAATACATTGAGAGTGTCTCCAAAGTTTCATAGAGTTTCGATAAGCCCTCGGTTTATTTTGACTTTCCGACGGTACGCGTGCAATTGCGTTTTTGCCAAAAACGGAAGCGGAGGCAAAGGAGTTTTAGTAAAATAATTTATTGTTGGTTTTTTGCATGTACTTCTCCAAAAATACATTGACAGTGTCCCCAAAGTTTCATAGCGTTTTGGTCAAGCCCTCGGTTTATTTTGAATTTCCGACGGTACGCGTGCAATTGCGTTTTTGCCAAAAACGGAAGCGGAGGCAAACACGCCTTAGGAAAATAATTTCCTGCTGATTTTTTTCATGGACATCTCAAATGATACATTGAGAGTGTCTCCAAAGTTTCATAGAGTTTCGACAAGCCCTCGGTTTATTTTGACTTTCCGACGGTACGCGTGCAATTATGTTTTTGCCAAAAACGGAAGCGGAGGCAAACGCGCTTTAGTAAAATAATTTCCTGCTGGTTTTTTGAATGTGCTTATCAAATAATACATTGAGAGTGTCCCCAAAGTTTCATAGCGTTTCGACAAGCCCTCGGTTTATTTTGACTTTCCGACGGTACGCGTGCAATTGCGTTTTTGCCAAAAACGGAAGCGGAGGCAAACGCGCATTGGGAAAATAATTTCCTACTGGTTTTTTGGATGGACATCTAAAATAATACATTGATAGTGTCCCCAAAGTTTCATAGCGTCTCCACAAGCCCTCGGTTTATTTTGACTTTCCGACGGTCCGCGTGCGATTGCGTTTTTGCCAAAAACGAAAGCGGAGGCAAACGCGCTTTAGTAAAATAATTTCCTACTGGTTTTTTGCATGTACTTCTCAAATAATACATTGAGAGTGTCCCCAAAGTTTAATAGAGTTTCGACAAGCCATCGGTTTATTTTGACTTTCCGACGGTACGCGTGCAATTGCGTTTTTGCCAAAAACAGAAGCGGAGGCAAACGCGCCTTAGGAAAATAATTTCCTTCTGATTTTTTGCATGTAAATCTAAAATAATACATTGATAGTGTCTCCAAAGTTTCATAGAGTTTCGACAAGCCCTCAGTTTATTTTGACTTTCCGACGGTACGCGTGCAATTGCGGTTTTGCCAAAAACAGAAGCGGATGCAAACGCGCCTTAGGAAAATAATTTCCTGCTGATTTTTTTCATGTAAATCTCAAATAATACATTGAGATTTTCCCCAAAGTTTCATAGCGTCTCGACAAGCCCTCGGTTTATTTTGACTTTCCGACGGTCAGCGTGCAATTGCGTTTTTGCCAAAAACGGAAGCGTAGGCAAACGCGCTTTAGTAAAATAATTTCCTACTGGTTTTTTGCATGTACTTCTCAAATAATACATTGATAGTGTCCCCAAAGTTTAATAGAGTTTCGACAAGCCCTCGGTTTATTTTGACTTTCCGACGGTACGCGTGCAATTGCGTTTTTGCCAAAAACGGAAGCGGAGGCAAACGCGCATTGGGAAAATAATTTCCTACTGGTTTTTTGGATATACATATAAAATAATACATTGATAGTGTCCCCAAAGTTTCATAGTGTCTCCACAAGCCCTCGGTTTATTTTGACTTTCCGACGGTCCGCGTGCGATTGCGTTTTTGCCAAAAACGAAAGCGGAGGCAAACGCGCTTTAGTAAAATAATTTCCTACTGGTTTTTTGCATGTACTTCTCAAATAATACATTGAGAGTGTCCCCAAAGTTTAATAGAGTTTCGACAAGCCATCGGTTTATTTTGACTTTCCGACGGTACGCGTGCAATTGCGTTTTTGCCAAAAACAGAAGCGGAGGCAAACGCGCCTTAGGAAAATAATTTCCTTCTGATTTTTTGCATGTAAATCTAAAATAATACATTGATAGTGTCTCCAAAGTTTCATAGAGTTTCGACAAGCCCTCAGTTTATTTTGACTTTCCGACGGTACGCGTGCAATTGCGGTTTTGCCAAAAACAGAAGCGGATGCAAACGCGCCTTAGGAAAATAATTTCCTGCTGATTTTTTTCATGTAAATCTCAAATAATACATTGAGATTTTCCCCAAAGTTTCATAGCGTCTCGACAAGCCCTCGGTTTATTTTGACTTTCCGACGGTCAGCGTGCAATTGCGTTTTTGCCAAAAACGGAAGCGTAGGCAAACGCGCTTTAGTAAAATAATTTCCTACTGGTTTTTTGCATGTACTTCTCAAATAATACATTGATAGTGTCCCCAAAGTTTAATAGAGTTTCGACAAGCCCTCGGTTTATTTTGACTTTCCGACGGTACGCGTGCAATTGCGTTTTTGCCAAAAACGGAAGCGGAGGCAAACGCGCATTGGGAAAATAATTTCCTACTGGTTTTTTGGATATACATATAAAATAATACATTGATAGTGTCCCCAAAGTTTCATAGTGTCTCCACAAGCCCTCGGTTTATTTTGACTTTCCGACGGTCCGCGTGCGATTGCGTTTTTGCCAAAAACGAAAGCGGAGGCAAACGCGCTTTAGTAAAATAATTTCCTACTGGTTTTTTGCATGTACTTCTCAAATAATACATTGAGAGTGTCCCCAAAGTTTAATAGAGTTTCGACAAGCCATCGGTTTATTTTGACTTTCCGACGGTACGCGTGCAATTGCGTTTTTGCCAAAAACAGAAGCGGAGGCAAACGCGCCTTAGGAAAATAATTTCCTTCTGATTTTTTGCATGTAAATCTAAAATAATACATTGATAGTGTCTCCAAAGTTTCATAGAGTTTCGACAAGCCCTCAGTTTATTTTGACTTTCCGACGGTACGCATGCAATTGCGGTTTTGCCAAAAACAGAAGCGGATGCAAACGCGCCTTAGGAAAATAATTTCCTGCTGATTTTTTTCATGTACATCTCAAATAATACATTGAGATTGTCCCCAAATTTTCATAGCGTCTCGACAAGCGCTCGGTTTATTTTGACTTTCCGACGGTCAGCGTGCAATTGCGTTTTTGCCAAAAACGGAAGCGGAGGCAAACGCGCTTTAGTAAAATAATTTCCTACTTGTTTTTTGCATGTAATTCTCAAATAATACATTGATAGTGTCCCCAAAGTTTAATAGAGTTTCGACAAGCCCTCGGTTTATTTTGACTTTCCGACGGTACGCGTGCAATTGCGTTTTTGCCAAAAACGGAAGCGGAGGCAAACGCGCATTGGGAAAATAATTTCCTACTGGTTTTTTGGATGGACATCTAAAATAATACATTGATAGTGTCCCCAAAGTTTCATAGCGTCTCCACAAGCCCTCGATTTATTTTGACTTTCCGACGGTCCGCGTGCGATTGCGTTTTTGCCAAAAACGAAAGCGGAGGCAAACGCGCTTTAGTAAAATAATTTCCTACTGGTTTTTTGCATGTACTTCTCAAATAATACATTGAGAGTGTCCCCAATGTTTAATAGAGTTTCGACAAGCCATCGGTTTATTTTGACTTTCCGACGGTACGCGTGCAATTGCGTTTTTGCCAAAAACAGAAGCGGAGGCAAACGCGCCGTAGGAAAATAATTTCCTTCTGATTTTTTGCATGTAAATCTAAAATAATACATTGATAGTGTCTCCAAAGTTTCATAGAGTTTCGACAAGCCCTCAGTTTATTTTGACTTTCCGACGGTACGCGTGCAATTGCGGTTTTGCCAAAAACAGAAGCGGATGCAAACGCGCCTTGAGAAAATAATTTCCTGCTGATTTTTTTCATGTACATCTCAAATAATACATTGAGATTGTCCCCAAAGTTTCATAGCGTCTCGACAAGCCCTCGGTTTATTTTGACTTTCCGACGGTCAGCGTGCAATTGCGTTTTTGCCAAAAACGGAAGCGGAGGCAAATGCGCTTTAGTAAAATAATTTCCTACTGGTTTTTTGCATGTACTTCTCAAATAATACATTGATAGTGTCCCCAAAGTTTAATAGAGTTTTGACAAGCCCTCGATTTATTTTGACTTTCCGACGGTACGCGTGCAATTGCGTTTTTGCCAAAAATGGAAGCGGAGGCAAACGCGCATTAGGCAAATAATTTGCTGCTGATTTTTTGCATGTACATCTCAAATAATACATTGAGAGTGTCCCCAAAGATTCTTAGAGTTTCGACAAGCCCTCGGTTTATTTGGAATCTCCAACGGTACGCGTGTAATTGCATTTTTGCCAAAAACAGAAGCGGAGGCAAACGCGCCTTAGGAAAATAATTTCCTGCTGATTTTTTGCATGTAAATCTAAAATAATACATTGAGAGTGTCGCCAAAGTTTCATAGAGTTTGGACAAGCCCTAAGTTTATTTTGACTTTCCGACAGTACGCGTGCAATTGCGTTTTTGCCAAAAACAGAAGCGGAGGCAAACACGCCTTAGGAAAATAATTTCCTGCTGAATTTTTGCATGTAAATCTAAAATAATACATTGAGAGTGTCGCCAAAGTTTCATAGAGTTTCGACAAGCCCTCGGTTTATTTTGACTTTCCGACGGTACGCGTGCAATTGCGTTTTTGCCAAAAACGGAAGCGGAGGAAAACGCGCCTTAGGATAATAATTTCTTGCTGATTTTTTTCATGTACATCTCAAATAATACATTGAGAGTGTCCCCAAAGTTTCACAGCGTTTCGACAAGCCCTCTGTTTATTTTGAATTTCTGACGGTCTGGGTGCAATTGCGTTTTTGCCAAAAACAGAAGCGGAGGCAAACGCGCATTAGGAAAATAATTTCCTGCTGATTTTTTGCATGTAAATCTAAAATAATACATTGAGAGTGTCGCCAAAGTTTCATAGAGTTTCGACAAGCCCTCGGTTTATTTTGACTTTCCGACGGTACGCGTGCAATTGCATTTTTGCCAAAAACGGAAGCGGAGGCAAACGCGCCTTAGGAAAATAATTTCCTTCTGGTTTTTTTGCATGTAAATCTAAAATAATACATTGAGAGTGTCGCCAAAGTTACATAGAGTTTCGACAAGCCCTCGGTTTATTTTGACTTTCCGACGGTACGCGTGCAATTGCGTTTTTGCCAAAAACAGAAGCGGAGGCAAACGCGCCTTAGGAAAATAATTTCCTACTGGTTTTTTGCATGTACTTCTCAAATAATACATTGATAGTGTCCCCAAAGTTTAATAGAGTTTCGACAAGCCCTCGGTTTATTTTGACTTTCCGACGGAACGCGTGCAATTGCGTTTTTGGCAAAAACGGAAGCGGAGGCAAACGCGCATTGGGAAAATAATTTCCTACTGGTTTTTTGGATGGACATCTAAAATAATACATTGATAGTGTCCCCAAAGTTTCATATCGTCTCCACAAGCCCTCGGTTTATTTTGACTTTCCGACGGTTCGCGTGCGATTGCGTTTTTGCCAAAAACGAAAGCGGAGGCAAACGCGCTTTAGTAAAATAATTTCCTACTGGTTTTTTGCATGTACTTCTCAAATAATACATTGAGAGTGTCCCCAAAGTTTAATAGAGTTCGACAAGCCATCAGTTTATTTTGACTTTCCGACGGTACGCGTGCAATTGCGTTTTTGCCAAAAACAGAAGCGGAGGCAAACGCGCCTTAGGAAAATAATTTCCTTCTGATTTTTTGCATGTAAATCTAAAATAATACATTGATAGTGTCTCCAAAGTTTCATATAGTTTCGACAAGCCCTCAGTTTATTTTGACTTTCCGACGGTACGCGTGCAATTGCGGTTTTGCCAAAAACAGAAGCGGATGCAAACGCGCCTTAGGAAAATAATTTCCTGCTGATTTTTTTCATGTACATCTCAAATAATACATTGAGATTGTCCCCAAAGTTTCATAGCGTCTCGACAAGCCCTCTTTTTATTTTGACTTTCCGACGGTCAGCGTGCAATTGCGTTTTTGCCAAAAACGGAAGCGGAGGCAAACGCGCTTTAGTAAAATAATTTCCTACTGGTTTTTTGCATGTAATTCTCAAATAATACATTGATAGTGTCCCCAAAGTTTAATAGAGTTTCGACAAGCCCTCGGTTTATTTTGACTTTCCGACGGTACGCGTGCAATTGCGTTTTTGCCAAAAACGGAAGCGGAGGCAAACGCGCATTGGGAAAATAATTTCCTACTGGTTTTTTGGATGGACATCTAAAATAATACATTGATAGTGTCCCCAAAGTTTCATAGCGTCTCCACAAGCCCTCGGTTTATTTTGACTTTCCGACGGTCCGCGTGCGATTGCGTTTTTGCCAAAAACGAAAGCGGAGGCAAACGCGCTTTAGTAAAATAATTTCCTACTGGTTTTTTGCATGTACTTCTCAAATAATACATTGAGAGTGTCCCCAAAGTTTAATAGAGTTTCGACAAGCCATCGGTTTATTTTGACTTTCCGACGGTACGCGTGCAATTGCGTTTTTGCCAAAAACAGAAGCGGAGGCAAACGCGCCTTAGGAAAATAATTTCCTTCTGATTTTTTGCATGTAAATCTAAAATAATACATTGTTAGTGTCTCCAAAGTTTCATAGAGTTTCGACAAGCCCTCAGTTTATTTTGACTTTCCGACGGTACGCGTGCAATTGCGGTTTTGCCAAAAACAGAAGCGGATGCAAACGCGCCTTAGGAAAATAATTTCCTGCTGATTTTTTTCATGTACATCTCAAATAATACATTGAGATTGTCCCCAAAGTTTCATAGCGTCTCGACAAGCCCTCGGTTTATTTTGACTTTCCGACGGTCAGCGTGCAATTGCGTTTTTGCCAAAAACGGAGGCGGAGGCAAACGCGCTTTAGTAAAATAATTTCCTACTGGTTTTTTGCATGTACTTCTCAAATAATACATTGATAGTGTCCCCAAAGTTTAATAGAGTTTCGAGAAGCCCTCGATTTATTTTGACTTTCCGACGGTACGCGTGCAATTGCGTTTTTGCCAAAAACGGAAGCGGAGGCAAACGCGCATTAGGCAAATAATTTGCTGCTGATTTTTTGCATGTACATCTCAAATAATACATTGAGAGTGTCGCCAAAGTTTCATAGAGTTTGGACAAGCCCTAAGTTTATTTTGACTTTCCGACAGTACGCGTGCAATTGCGTTTTTGCCAAAAACAGAAGCGGAGGCAAACACGCCTTAGGAAAATAATTTCCTGCTGAATTTTTGCATGTAAATCTAAAATAATACATTGAGAGTGTCGCCAAAGTTTCATAGAGTTTCGACAAGCCCTCGGTTTATTTTGACTTTCCGACGGTACGCGTGCAATTGCGTTTTTGCCAAAAACGGAAGCGGAGGCAAACGCGCCTTAGGAAAATAATTTCCTACTGGTTTTTTGCATGTACTTCTCAAATAATACATTGATAGTGTCCCCAAAGTTTAATAGAGTTTCGACAAGCCCTCGGTTTATTTTGACTTTCCGACGGTACGCGTGCAATTGCGTTTTTGGAAAAAACGGAAGCGGAGGCAAACGCGCATTGGGAAAATAATTTCCTACTGGTTTTTTGGATGGACATCTAAAATAATACATTGATAGTGTCCCCAAAGTTTCATATCGTCTCCACAAGCCCTCGGTTTATTTTGACTTTCCGACGGTTCGCGTGCGATTGCGTTTTTGCCAAAAACGAAAGCAGAGGCAAACGCGCTTTAGTAAAATAATTTCCTACTGGTTTTTTGCATGTACTTCTCAAATAATACATTGAGAGTGTCCCCAAAGTTTAATAGAGTTCGACAAGCCATCGGTTTATTTTGACTTTCCGACGGTACGCGTGCAATTGCGTTTTTGCCAAAAACAGAAGCGGAGGCAAACGCGCCTTAGGAAAATAATTTCCTTCTGATTTTTTGCATGTAAATCTAAAATAATACATTGATAGTGTCTCCAAAGTTTCATATAGTTTCGACAAGCCCTCAGTTTATTTTGACTTTCCGACGGTACGCGTGCAATTGCGGTTTTGCCAAAAACAGAAGCGGATGCAAACGCGCCTTAGGAAAATAATTTCCTGCTGATTTTTTTCATGTACATCTCAAATAATACATTGAGATTGTCCCCAAAGTTTCATAGCGTCTCGACAAGCCCTCGGTTTATTTTGACTTTCCGACGGTCAGCGTGCAATTGCGTTTTTGCCAAAAACGGAAGCGGAGGCAAACGCGCTTTAGTAAAATAATTTCCTACTGGTTTTTTGCATGTAATTCTCAAATAATACATTGATAGTGTCCCCAAAGTTTAATAGAGTTTCGACAAGCCCTCGGTTTATTTTGACTTTCCGACGGTACGCGTGCAATTGCGTTTTTGCCAAAAACAGAAGCGGAGGCAAACGCGCATTGGGAAAATAATTTCCTACTGGTTTTTTGGATGGACATCTAAAATAATACATTGATAGTGTCCCCAAAGTTTCATAGCGTCTCCACAAGCCCTCGGTTTATTTTGACTTTCCGACGGTCCGCGTGCGATTGCGTTTTTGCCAAAAACGAAAGCGGAGGCAAACGCGCTTTAGTAAAATAATTTCCTACTGGTTTTTTGCATGTACTTCTCAAATAATACATTGAGAGTGTCCCCAAAGTTTAATAGAGTTTCGACAAGCCATCGGTTTATTTTGACTTTCCGACGGTACGCGTGCAATTGCGTTTTTGCCAAAAACAGAAGCGGAGGCAAACGCGCCTTAGGAAAATAATTTCCTTCTGATTTTTTGCATGTAAATCTAAAATAATACATTGTTAGTGTCTCCAAAGTTTCATAGAGTTTCGACAAGCCCTCAGTTTATTTTGACTTTCCGACGGTACGCGTGCAATTGCGGTTTTGCCAAAAACAGAAGCGGATGCAAACGCGCCTTAGGAAAATAATTTCCTGCTGATTTTTTTCATGTACATCTCAAATAATACATTGAGATTGTCCCCAAAGTTTCATAGCGTCTCGACAAGCCCTCGGTTTATTTTGACTTTCCGACGGTCAGCGTGCAATTGCGTTTTTGCCAAAAACGGAGGCGGAGGCAAACGCGCTTTAGTAAAATAATTTCCTACTGGTTTTTTGCATGTACTTCTCAAATAATACATTGATAGTGTCCCCAAAGTTTAATAGAGTTTCGAGAAGCCCTCGATTTATTTTGACTTTCCGACGGTACGCGTGCAATTGCGTTTTTGCCAAAAACGGAAGCGGAGGCAAACGCGCATTAGGCAAATAATTTGCTGCTGATTTTTTGCATGTACATCTCAAATAATACATTGAGAGTGTCGCCAAAGTTTCATAGAGTTTGGACAAGCCCTAAGTTTATTTTGACTTTCCGACAGTACGCGTGCAATTGCGTTTTTGCCAAAAACAGAAGCGGAGGCAAACACGCCTTAGGAAAATAATTTCCTGCTGAATTTTTGCATGTAAATCTAAAATAATACATTGAGAGTGTCGCCAAAGTTTCATAGAGTTTCGACAAGCCCTCGGTTTATTTTGACTTTCCGACGGTACGCGTGCAATTGCGTTTTTGCCAAAAACGGAAGCGGAGGCAAACGCGCCTTAGGAAAATAATTTCCTACTGGTTTTTTGCATGTACTTCTCAAATAATACATTGATAGTGTCCCCAAAGTTTAATAGAGTTTCGACAAGCCCTCGGTTTATTTTGACTTTCCGACGGTACGCGTGCAATTGCGTTTTTGGAAAAAACGGAAGCGGAGGCAAACGCGCATTGGGAAAATAATTTCCTACTGGTTTTTTGGATGGACATCTAAAATAATACATTGATAGTGTCCCCAAAGTTTCATATCGTCTCCACAAGCCCTCGGTTTATTTTGACTTTCCGACGGTTCGCGTGCGATTGCGTTTTTGCCAAAAACGAAAGCAGAGGCAAACGCGCTTTAGTAAAATAATTTCCTACTGGTTTTTTGCATGTACTTCTCAAATAATACATTGAGAGTGTCCCCAAAGTTTAATAGAGTTCGACAAGCCATCGGTTTATTTTGACTTTCCGACGGTACGCGTGCAATTGCGTTTTTGCCAAAAACAGAAGCGGAGGCAAACGCGCCTTAGGAAAATAATTTCCTTCTGATTTTTTGCATGTAAATCTAAAATAATACATTGATAGTGTCTCCAAAGTTTCATATAGTTTCGACAAGCCCTCAGTTTATTTTGACTTTCCGACGGTACGCGTGCAATTGCGGTTTTGCCAAAAACAGAAGCGGATGCAAACGCGCCTTAGGAAAATAATTTCCTGCTGATTTTTTTCATGTACATCTCAAATAATACATTGAGATTGTCCCCAAAGTTTCATAGCGTCTCGACAAGCCCTCGGTTTATTTTGACTTTCCGACGGTCAGCGTGCAATTGCGTTTTTGCCAAAAACGGAAGCGGAGGCAAACGCGCTTTAGTAAAATAATTTCCTACTGGTTTTTTGCATGTAATTCTCAAATAATACATTGATAGTGTCCCCAAAGTTTAATAGAGTTTCGACAAGCCCTCGGTTTATTTTGACTTTCCGACGGTACGCGTGCAATTGCGTTTTTGCCAAAAACGGAAGCGGAGGCAAACGCGCATTGGGAAAATAATTTCCTACTGGTATTTTGGATGGACATCTAAAATAATACATTGATAGTGTCCCCAAAGTTTCATAGCGTCTCCACAAGCCCTCGGTTTATTTTGACTTTCCGACGGTCCGCGTGCGATTGCGTTTTTGCCAAAAAGGAAAGCGGAGGCAAACGCGCTTTAGTAAAATAATTTCCTACTGGTTTTTTGCATGTACTTCTCAAATAATACATTGAGAGTGTCCCCAAAGTTTAATAGAGTTTCGACAAGCCATCGGTTTATTTTGACTTTCCGACGGTACGCGTGCAATTGCGTTTTTGCCAAAAACAGAAGCGGAGGCAAACGCGCCTTAGGAAAATAATTTCCTTCTGATTTTTTGCATGTAAATCTAAAATAATACATTGATAGTGTCTCCAAAGTTTCATAGAGTTTCTACAAGCCCTCAGTTTATTTTGACTTTCCGACGGTACGCGTGCAATTGCGGTTTTGCCAAAAACAGAAGCGGATGCAAACGCGCCTTAGGAAAATAATTTCCTGCTGATTTTTTTCATGTACATCTCAAATAATACATTGAGATTGTCCCCAAAGTTTCATAGCGTCTCGACAAGCCCTCGGTTTATTTTGACTTTCCGACGGTCAGCGTGCAATTGCGTTTTTGCCAAAAACGGAGGCGGAGGCAAACGCGCTTTAGTAAAATAATTTCCTACTGGTTTTTTGCATGTACTTATCAAATAATACATTGATAGTGTCCCCAAAGTTTAATAGAGTTTCGAGAAGCCCTTTATTTATTTTGACTTTCCGACGGTACGAGTGCAATTGCGTTTTTGCCAAAAACGGAAGCGGAGGCAAACGCGCATTAGGCAAATAATTTGCTGCTGATTTTTTGCATGTACATCTCAAATAATACATTGAGAGTGTCGCCAAAGTTTCATAGAGTTTGGACAAGCCCTAAGTTTATTTTGACTTTCCGACTGTACGCGTGCAATTGCGTTTTTGCCAAAAACAGAAGCGGAGGCAAACACGCCTTAGGAAAATAATTTCCTGCTGAATTTTTGCATGTAAATCTAAAATAATACATTGAGAGTGTCGCCAAAGTTTCATAGAGTTTCGACAAGCCCTCGGTTTATTTTGACTTTCCGACGGTACGCGTGCAATTGCGTTTTTGCCAAAAACGGAAGCGGAGGCAAACGCGCCTTAGGAAAATAATTTCCTACTGGTTTTTTGCATGTACTTCTCAAATAATACATTGATAGTGTCCCCAAAGTTTAATAGAGTTTCGACAAGCCCTCGGTTTATTTTGACTTTCCGACGGTACGCGTGCAATTGCGTTTTTGGAAAAAACGGAAGCGGAGGCAAACGCGCATTGGGAAAATAATTTCCTACTGGTTTTTTGGATGGACATCTAAAATAATACATTGATAGTGTCCCCAAAGTTTCATATCGTCTCCACAAGCCCTCGGTTTATTTTGACTTTCCGACGGTTCGCGTGCGATTGCGTTTTTGCCAAAAACGAAAGCGGAGGCAAACGCGCTTTAGTAAAATAATTTCCTACTGGTTTTTTGCATGTACTTCTCAAATAATACATTGAGAGTGTCCCCAAAGTTTAATAGAGTTCGACAAGCCATCGGTTTATTTTGACTTTCCGACGGTACGCGTGCAATTGCGTTTTTGCCAAAAACAGAAGCGGAGGCAAACGCGCCTTAGGAAAATAATTTCCTTCTGATTTTTTTCATGTAAATCTAAAATAATACATTGATAGTGTCTCCAAAGTTTCATATAGTTTCGACAAGCCCTCAGTTTATTTTGACTTTCCGACGGTACGCGTGCAATTGCGGTTTTGCCAAAAACAGAAGCGGATGCAAACGCGCCTTAGGAAAATAATTTCCTGCTGATTTTTTTCATGTACATCTCAAATAATACATTGAGATTGTCCCCAAAGTTTCATAGCGTCTCGACAAGCCCTCGGTTTATTTTGACTTTCCGACGGTCAGCGTGCAATTGCGTTTTTGCCAAAAACGGAAGCGGAGGCAAACGCGCTTTAGTAAAATAATTTCCTACTGGTTTTTTGCATGTAATTCTCAAATAATACATTGATAGTGTCCCCAAAGTTTAATAGAGTTTCGACAAGCCCTCGGTTTATTTTGACTTTCCGACGGTACGCGTGCAATTGCGTTTTTGCCAAAAACGGAAGCGGAGGCAAACGCGCATTGGGAAAATAATTTCCTACTGGTATTTTGGATGGACATCTAAAATAATACATTGATAGTGTCCCCAAAGTTTCATAGCGTCTCCACAAGCCCTCGGTTTATTTTGACTTTCCGACGGTCCGCGTGCGATTGCGTTTTTGCCAAAAAGGAAAGCGGAGGCAAACGCGCTTTAGTAAAATAATTTCCTACTGGTTTTTTGCATGTACTTCTCAAATAATACATTGAGAGTGTCCCCAAAGTTTAATAGAGTTTCGACAAGCCATCGGTTTATTTTGACTTTCCGACGGTACGCGTGCAATTGCGTTTTTGCCAAAAACAGAAGCGGAGGCAAACGCGCCTTAGGAAAATAATTTCCTTCTGATTTTTTGCATGTAAATCTAAAATAATACATTGATAGTGTCTCCAAAGTTTCATAGAGTTTCGACAAGCCCTCAGTTTATTTTGACTTTCCGACGGTACGCGTGCAATTGCGGTTTTGCCAAAAACAGAAGCGGATGCAAACGCGCCTTAGGAAAATAATTTCCTGCTGATTTTTTTCATGTACATCTCAAATAATACATTGAGATTGTCCCCAAAGTTTCATAGCGTCTCGACAAGCCCTCGGTTTATTTTGACTTTCCGACGGTCAGCGTGCAATTGCGTTTTTGCCAAAAACGGAGGCGGAGGCAAACGCGCTTTAGTAAAATAATTTCCTACTGGTTTTTTGCATGTACTTATCAAATAATACATTGATAGTGTCCCCAAAGTTTAATAGAGTTTCGAGAAGCCCTTTATTTATTTTGACTTTCCGACGGTACGCGTGCAATTGCGTTTTTGCCAAAAACGGAAGCGGAGGCAAACGCGCATTAGGCAAATAATTTGCTGCTGATTTTTTGCATGTACATCTCAAATAATACATTGAGAGTGTCGCCAAAGTTTCATAGAGTTTGGACAAGCCCTAAGTTTATTTTGACTTTCCGACTGTACGCGTGCAATTGCGTTTTTGCCAAAAACAGAAGCGGAGGCAAACACGCCTTAGGAAAATAATTTCCTGCTGAATTTTTGCATGTAAATCTAAAATAATACATTGAGAGTGTCGCCAAAGTTTCATAGAGTTTCGACAAGCCCTCGGTTTATTTTGACTTTCCGACGGTACGCGTGCAATTGCGTTTTTGCCAAAAACGGAAGCGGAGGCAAACGCGCCTTAGGAAAATAATTTCCTACTGGTTTTTTGCATGTACTTCTCAAATAATACATTGATAGTGTCCCCAAAGTTTAATAGAGTTTCGACAAGCCCTCGGTTTATTTTGACTTTCCGACGGTACGCGTGCAATTGCGTTTTTGGAAAAAACGGAAGCGGAGGCAAACGCGCATTGGGAAAATAATTTCCTACTGGTTTTTTGGATGGACATCTAAAATAATACATTGATAGTGTCCCCAAAGTTTCATATCGTCTCCACAAGCCCTCGGTTTATTTTGACTTTCCGACGGTTCGCGTGCGATTGCGTTTTTGCCAAAAACGAAAGCGGAGGCAAACGCGCTTTAGTAAAATAATTTCCTACTGGTTTTTTGCATGTACTTCTCAAATAATACATTGAGAGTGTCCCCAAAGTTTAATAGAGTTCGACAAGCCATCGGTTTATTTTGACTTTCCGACGGTACGCGTGCAATTGCGTTTTTGCCAAAAACAGAAGCGGAGGCAAACGCGCCTTAGGAAAATAATTTCCTTCTGATTTTTTGCATGTAAATCTAAAATAATACATTGATAGTGTCTCCAAAGTTTCATATAGTTTCGACAAGCCCTCAGTTTATTTTGACTTTCCGACGGTACGCGTGCAATTGCGGTTTTGCCAAAAACAGAAGCGGATGCAAACGCGCATTAGGAAAATAATTTCCTGCTGATTTTTTTCATGTACATCTCAAATAATACATTGAGATTGTCCCCAAAGTTTCATAGCGTCTCGACAAGCCCTCGGTTTATTTTGACTTTCCGACGGTCAGCGTGCAATTGCGTTTTTGCCAAAAACGGAAGCGGAGGCAAACGCGCTTTAGTAAAATAATTTCCTACTGGTTTTTTGCATGTAATTCTCAAATAATACATTGATAGTGTCCCCAAAGTTTAATAGAGTTTCGACAAGCCCTCGGTTTATTTTGACTTTCCGACGGTACGCGTGCAATTGCGTTTTTGCCAAAAACGGAAGCGGAGGCAAACGCGCATTGGGAAAATAATTTCCTACTGGTATTTTGGATGGACATCTAAAATAATACATTGATAGTGTCCCCAAAGTTTCATAGCGTCTCCACAAGCCCTCGGTTTATTTTGACTTTCCGACGGTCCGCGTGCGATTGCGTTTTTGCCAAAAAGGAAAGCGGAGGCAAACGCGCTTTAGTAAAATAATTTCCTACTGGTTTTTTGCATGTACTTCTCAAATAATACATTGAGAGTGTCCCCAAAGTTTAATAGAGTTTCGACAAGCCATCGGTTTATTTTGACTTTCCGACGGTACGCGTGCAATTGCGTTTTTGCCAAAAACAGAAGCGGAGGCAAACGCGCCTTAGGAAAATAATTTCCTTCTGATTTTTTGCATGTAAATCTAAAATAATACATTGATAGTGTCTCCAAAGTTTCATAGAGTTTCGACAAGCCCTCAGTTTATTTTGACTTTCCGACGGTACGCGTGCAATTGCGGTTTTGCCAAAAACAGAAGCGGATGCAAACGCGCCTTAGGAAAATAATTTCCTGCTGATTTTTTTCATGTACATCTCAAATAATACATTGAGATTGTCCCCAAAGTTTCATAGCGTCTCGACAAGCCCTCGGTTTATTTTGACTTTCCGACGGTCAGCGTGCAATTGCGTTTTTGCCAAAAACGGAGGCGGAGGCAAACGCGCTTTAGTAAAATAATTTCCTACTGGTTTTTTGCATGTACTTATCAAATAATACATTGATAGTGTCCCCAAAGTTTAATAGAGTTTCGAGAAGCCCTCAATTTATTTTGACTTTCCGACGGTACGCGTGCAATTGCGTTTTTGCCAAAAACGGAAGCGGAGGCAAACGCGCATTAGGCAAATAATTTGCTGCTTATTTTTTGCATGTACATCTCAAATAATACATTGAGAGTGTCGCCAAAGTTTCATAGAGTTTGGACAAGCCCTAAGTTTATTTTGACTTTCCGACAGTACGCGTGCAATTGCGTTTTTGCCAAAAACAGAAGCGGAGGCAAACACGCCTTAGGAAAATAATTTCCTGCTGAATTTTTGCATGTAAATCTAAAATAATACATTGAGAGTGTCGCCAAAGTTTCATAGAGTTTCGACAAGCCCTCGGTTTATTTTGACTTTCCGACGGTACGCGTGCAATTGCGTTTTTGCCAAAAACGGAAGCAGAGGCAAACGCGCCTTAGGATAATAATTTCTTGCTGATTTTTTTCATGTACATCTCAAATAATACATTGAGAGTGTCCCCAAAGTTTCACAGCGTTTCGACAAGCCCTCTGTTTATTTTGAATTTCTGACGGTACGGGTGCAATTGCGTTTTTGCCAAAAACGGAAGCGGAGGCAAACGCGCATTAGGAAAATAATTTCCTGCTGATTTTTTGCATGTAAATCTAAAATAATACATTGAGAGTGTCGCCAAAGTTTCATAGAGTTTCGACAAGCCCTCGGTTTATTTTGACTTTCCGACGGTACGCGTGCAATTGCGTTTTTGCCAAAAACGGAAGCGGAGGCAAACGCGCCTTAGGAAAATAATTTCCTTCTGGTTTTTTTGCATGTAAATCTAAAATAATACATTGAGAGTGTCGCCAAATGTACATAGAGTTTCGACAAGCCCTCGGTTTATTTTGACTTTCCGACGATACGCGTGCAATTGCGTTTTTGCCAAAAACGGAAGCGGAGGCAAACGCGCCTTAGGAAAATAATTTCCTTCTGGTTTTTTTGCTTGTAAATCTAAAATAATACATTGAGAGTGTCTCCAAAGTTTCATAGAGTTTCGACAAGCCCTCGGTTTATTTTGACTTTCCGACGGTACGCGTGCAATTGCGTTTTTGCCAAAAACGGAAGCGGAGGCAAAGGCGTTTTAGTAAAATAATTTATTGTTGGTTTTTTGCATGTACTTCTCAAAAAATACATTGACAGTGTCCCCAAAGTTTCATAGCGTTTTGGTCAAGCCCTCGGTTTATTTTGAATTTCCGATGGTACGCGTGCAATTGCGTTTTTGCCAAAAACAGAAGCGGACGCAAACTCGCCTTAGGAAAATAATTTCCTGCTGATTTTTTGCAATTACATCTAAAATAATACATTGAGAGTGTATCCAAAGTTCCATAGCGTTTCGACAAGCCCTCGGTTTATTTTGAATTTCCGACGGTATGCGTGCAATTGCGTTTTTGCCAAAAACGGAAGCGGAGGCAAACACGCCTTAGGAAAATAATTTCCTGCTGATTTTTTTCATGGACATCTCAAATGATACATTGAGAGTGTCTCCAAAGTTTCATAGAGTTTCGACAAGCCCTCGGTTTATTTTGACTCTCCGACGGTACGCGTGCAATTACGTTTTTGCCAAAAACGGAAGCGGAGGCAAACGCGCTTTAGTAAAATAATTTCCTGCTGGTTTTTTGAATTTAGTTATCAAATAATACATTGAGAGTGTCCCCAAAGTTTCATAGCATTTCGAAAAGCCCTCGGTTTATTTTGACTTTCCGACGGTACGCGTGCAATTGCGTTTTTGCCAAAAACGGAAGCGGAGGCAAACGCGCATTGGGAAAATAATTTCCTACTGGTTTTTTGGATGGACATCTAAAATAATACATTGATAGTGTCCCCAAAGTTTCATAGCGTTTCCACAAGCCCTCGGTTTATTTTGACTTTCCGACGGTCTGCGTGCGATTGCGTTTTTGCCAAAAACGGAAGCGGAGGCAAACGCGCTTTAGTAAAATAATTTCCTACTGGTTTTTTGCATGTACTTCTCAAATAATTCATTGAGAGTGTCCCCAAAGTTTAATAGAGTTTCGACAAGCCATCGGTTTATTTTGACTTTCCGACGGTACGCGTGCAATTGCGTTTTTGCCAAAAACAGAAGCGGAGGCAAACGCGCCTTAGGAAAATAATTTCCTTCTGATTTTTTGCATGTAAATCTAAAATAATACATTGATAGTGTCTCCAAAGTTTCATAGAGTTTCGACAAGCCCTCAGTTTATTTTGACTTTCCGACGGTACGCGTGCAATTGCGTTTTTGCCAAAAACAGAAGCGGATGCAAACGCGCCTTAGGAAAATAATTTCCTGCTGATTTTTTTCATGTACATCTCAAATAATACATTGAGATTGTCCCCAAAGTTTCATAGCGTCTCGACAAGCCCTCGGTTTATTTTGACTTTCCGACGGTCAGCGTGCAATTGCGTTTTTGCCAAAAACAGAAGCGGAGGCAAACACGCCTTAGGAAAATAATTTCCTGCTGAATTTTTGCATGTACATCTCAAATAATACATTGAGAGTGTCCCCAAAGATTCTTAGAGTTTCGACAAGCCCTCGGTTTATTTGGAATCTCCAACGGTACGCGTGTAATTGCATTTTTGCCAAAAACAGAAGCGGAGGCAAACGCGCCTTAGGAAAATAATTTCCTGCTGATTTTTTGCTTGTAAATCTAAAATAATACATTGAGAGTGTCGCCAAAGTTTCATAGAGTTTGGACAAGCCCTAAGTTTTTTTGACTTTCCGACGGTACGCGTGCAATTGCGTTTTTGCCAAAAACAGAAGCGGAGGCAAACACGCCTTAGGAAAATAATTCCCTGCTGATTTTTTGCATGTAAATCTAAAATAATACATTGAGAGTGTCGCCAAAGTTTCATAGAGTTTCGACAAGCCCTCGGTTTATTTTGACTTTCCGACGGTACGCGTGCAATTGCGTTTTTCCCAAAAACGGAAGCGGAGTCAAACGCGCCTTAGGAAAATAATTTCCTGCTTATTTTTTTCATGTACATCTCAAATAATACATTTAGAGTTTCCCCAAATTTTCATAGCGTCTCGACAAGCCCTCGGTTTATTTTGGCTTTCCGACGGTACGCGTGCAATTGCGTTTTTGCCAAAAACGGAAGCGGAGGCAAACGCGCCTTAGGAAAATAATTTCCTGCTGATTTTTTGCATGGATATCTAAAATAATACATTGAGAGTGTCGCCAAAGTTTCATAGAGTTTCTACCAGCCCTCGGTTTATTTTGAATTTCCGACGGTACGCGTGCAATTGCGTTTTTGCCAAAAACAGAAACGGAGGACAACGCGCCTTAGGATAATAATTTCTTGCTGATTTTTTTCATGTACATCTCAAATAATACATTGAGAGTGTCCCCAAAGTTTCACAGTGTTTCGACAAGCCCTCTGTTTATTTTGAATTTCCTACGGTACAGGTGCAATTGCGTTTTTGCCAAAAACGGAAGCGGAGGGAAACGCGCATTAGGAAAATAATTTCCTGCTGATTTTTTGCATGGATATCTAAAATAATACATTAAGAGTGTCGCCAAAGTTTCATAGAGTTTCGACAAGCCCTCGGTTAATTTGACTTTCCGACGGTACACGTGCAATTGCGTTTTTGCCAAAAACGGAAGCGGAGGCAAACGCGCTTTAGTAAAATAATTTCCTGCTGATTTTTTGCATGTAAATCTCAAATAATCCATTGAGAGTTTCCCCAAAGTTTCATAGAGTTTCGACAAGCCCTCGGTTTATTTTGAATTTCCGACGGTACGCGTGCAATTGCGTTTTTGCCAAAAACAGAAACGGAGGACAACGCGCCTTAGGATAATAATTTCTTGCTGATTTTTTTCATGTACATCTCAAATAATACATTGAGAGTGTCCCCAAATTTTCACAGCGTTTCGACAAGCCCTCTGTTTATTTTGAATTTCTGACGGTACGGGTGTAATTGCGTTTTTTCCAAAAACGGAAGCGGAGGCAAACGCGCATTAGGAAAATAATTTCCTGATGATTTTTTGCATGTAAATATAAAATAATACATTGAGAGTGTCGCCAAAGTTTCATAGAGTTTCGACAAGCCCTCGGTTTTTTTTGAATTTCCGACGGTACGCGTGCAATTGCGTTTTTGCCAAAAACGGAAGCGGAGGCAAACACGCCTTAGGAAAATAATTTCCTTCTGGTTTTTTTGCATGTAAATCTAAAATAATACATTGAGAGTGTCTCCAAAGTTTCATAGAGTTTCGACAAGCCCTCGGTTTATTTTGACTTTCCGACGGTACGCGTGCAATTGCGTTTTTGCCAAAAACGGAAGCGGAGGCAAACGCGCATTGGGAAAATAATTTCCTACTGGTTTTTTGGATGGACATCTAAAATAATACATTGATATTTTCCCCAAAGTTTCATAGCGTCTCGACAAGCCCTCGACTTATTTTGACTTTCCGACGGTCCGCGTGCAATTGCGTTTTTGCCAAAAACGGAAGCGGAGGCAAACGCGCTTTAGTAAAATAATTTCCTACTGGTTTTTTGCATGTACTTCTCAAATAATACATTGAGAGTGTCCCCAAAGTTTAATAGAGTTTCGTCAAGCCATCGAATTATTTTGACTTTCCGACGGTACGCGTGCAATTGCGTTTTTGCCAAAAACAGAAGCGGAGGCAAACGCGCCTTAGGAAAATAATTTCCTTCTGAATTTTTGCATGTAAATCTAAAATAATACATTGATAGTGTCTCCAAAGTTTCATAGAGTTTCGACAAGCCCTCGGTTTATTTTGACTTTCCGACGGTACGCGTGCAATTGCGTTTTTGCCAAAAACAGAAGCGGATGCAAACGCGCCTTAGGAAAATAATTTCCTGCTGATTTTTTTCATGTACATCTCAAATAATACATTGAGATTGTCCCCAAAGTTTCATAGCGTCTCGACAAGCCCTCGGTTTATTTTGACTTTCCGACGGTCAGCGTGCAATTGCGTTTTTGCCAAAAACGGAAGCGGAGGCAAACGCGCTTTAGTAAAATAATTTCCTACTGGTTTTTTGCATGTAAATCTCAAATAATACATTGATAGTGTCCCCAAAGTTTAATAGAGTTTCGACAAGCCCTCGGTTTATTTTGACTTTCCGACGGTACGCGTGCAATTGCGTTTTTACCAAAAACGGAAGCGGAGGCAAACGCGCATTAGGCAAATAATTTGCTGCTGATTTTTTGCATGTACATCTCAAATAATACATTGAGAGTGTCCCCAAAGATTCTTAGAGTTTCGACAAGCCCTCGGTTTATTTGGAATCTCCAACGGTACGCGTGTAATTGCATTTTTGCCAAAAATAGAAGCGGAGGCAAACGCGCCTTAGGAAAATAATTTCCTGCTGATTTTTTGCATGCAAATCTAAAATAATACATTGAGAGTGTCGCCAAAGTTTCATAGAGTTTCGACAAGCCCTCGGTTTATTTTGACTTTCCGACGGTACGCGTGCAATTGCGTTTTTGCCAAAAACAGAAGCGGATGCAAACGCGCCTTAGGAAAATAATTTCCTGCTGATTTTTTTCATGTACATCTCAAATAATACATTGAGATTGTCCCCAAAGTTTCATAGCGTCTCGACAAGCCCTCGGTTTATTTTGACTTTCCGACGGTCAGCGTGCAATTGCGTTTTTGCCAAAAACAGAAGCGGAGGCAAACACGCCTTAGGAAAATAATTTCCTGCTGAATTTTTGCATGTACATCTCAAATAATACATTGAGAGTGTCCCCAAAGATTCTTAGAGTTTCGACAAGCCCTCGGTTTATTTGGAATCTCCAACGGTACGCGTGTAATTGCATTTTTGCCAAAAACAGAAGCGGAGGCAAACGCGCCTTAGGAAAATAATTTCCTGCTGATTTTTTGCATGTAAATCTAAAATAATACATTGAGAGTGTCGCCAAAGTTTCATAGAGTTTGGACAAGCCCTAAGTTTATTTTGACTTTCCGACGGTACGCGTGCAATTGCGTTTTTGCCAAAAACAGAAGCGGAGGCAAACACGCCTTAGGAAAATAATTCCCTGCTGATTTTTTGCATGTAAATCTAAAATAATACATTGAGAGTGTCGCCAAAGTTTCATAGAGTTTCGACAAGCCCTCGGTTTATTTTGACTTTCCGACGGTACGCGTGCAATTGCGTTTTTCCCAAAAACGGAAGCGGAGTCAAACGCGCCTTAGGAAAATAATTTCCTGCTTATTTTTTTCATGTACATCTCAAATAATACATTTAGAGTTTCCCCAAATTTTCATAGCGTCTCGACAAGCCCTCGGTTTATTTTGGCTTTCCGACGGTACGCGTGCAATTGCGTTTTTGCCAAAAACGGAAGCGGAGGCAAACGCGCCTTAGGAAAATAATTTCCTGCTGATTTTTTGCATGGATATCTAAAATAATACATTGAGAGTGTCGCCAAAGTTTCATAGAGTTTCTACCAGCCCTCGGTTTATTTTGAATTTCCGACGGTACGCGTGCAATTGCGTTTTTGCCAAAAACAGAAACGGAGGACAACGCGCCTTAGGATAATAATTTCTTGCTGATTTTTTTCATGTACATCTCAAATAATACATTGAGAGTGTCCCCAAAGTTTCACAGTGTTTCGACAAGCCCTCTGTTTATTTTGAATTTCCTACGGTACAGGTGCAATTGCGTTTTTGCCAAAAACGGAAGCGGAGGAAAACGCGCATTAGGAAAATAATTTCCTGCTGATTTTTTGCATGGATATCTAAAATAATACATTAAGAGTGTCGCCAAAGTTTCATAGAGTTTCGACAAGCCCTCGGTTAATTTGACTTTCCGACGGTACACGTGCAATTGCGTTTTTGCCAAAAACGGAAGCGGAGGCAAACGCGCTTTAGTAAAATAATTTCCTGCTGATTTTTTGCATGTAAATCTCAAATAATCCATTGAGAGTTTCCCCAAAGTTTCATAGAGTTTCGACAAGCCCTCGGTTTATTTTGAATTTCCGACGGTACGCGTGCAATTGCGTTTTTGCCAAAAACAGAAACGGAGGACAACGCGCCTTAGGATAATAATTTCTTGCTGATTTTTTTCATGTACATCTCAAATAATACATTGAGAGTGTCCCCAAATTTTCACAGCGTTTCGACAAGCCCTCTGTTTATTTTGAATTTCTGACGGTACGGGTGTAATTGCGTTTTTGCCAAAAACGGAAGCGTAGGCAAACGCGCATTAGGAAAATAATTTCCTGATGATTTTTTGCATGTAAATATAAAATAATACATTGAGAGTGTCGCCAAAGTTTCATAGAGTTTCGACAAGCCCTCGGTTTTTTTTGAATTTCCGACGGTACGCGTGCAATTGCGTTTTTGCCAAAAACGGAAGCGGAGGCAAACACGCCTTAGGAAAATAATTTCCTTCTGGTTTTTTTGCATGTAAATCTAAAATAATACATTGAGAGTGTCTCCAAAGTTTCATAGAGTTTCGACAAGCCCTCGGTTTATTTTGACTTTCCGACGGTACGCGTGCAATTGCGTTTTTGCCAAAAACGGAAGCGGAGGCAAACGCGCATTGGGAAAATAATTTCCTACTGGTTTTTTGGATGGACATCTAAAATAATACATTGATATTTTCCCCAAAGTTTCATAGCGTCTCGACAAGCCCTCGACTTATTTTGACTTTCCGACGGTCCGCGTGCAATTGCGTTTTTGCCAAAAACGGAAGCGGAGGCAAACGCGCTTTAGTAAAATAATTTCCTACTGGTTTTTTGCATGTACTTCTCAAATAATACATTGAGAGTGTCCCCAAAGTTTAATAGAGTTTCGTCAAGCCATCGAATTATTTTGACTTTCCGACGGTACGCGTGCAATTGCGTTTTTGCCAAAAACAGAAGCGGAGGCAAACGCGCCTTAGGAAAATAATTTCCTTCTGAATTTTTCCATGTAAATCTAAAATAATACATTGATAGTGTCTCCAAAGTTTCATAGAGTTTCGACAAGCCCTCGGTTTATTTTGACTTTCCGACGGTACGCGTGCAATTGCGTTTTTGCCAAAAACAGAAGCGGATGCAAACGCGCCTTAGGAAAATAATTTCCTGCTGATTTTTTTCATGTACATCTCAAATAATACATTGAGATTGTCCCCAAAGTTTCATAGCGTCTCGACAAGCCCTCGGTTTATTTTGACTTTCCGACGGTCAGCGTGCAATTGCGTTTTTGCCAAAAACGGAAGCGGAGGCAAACGCGCTTTAGTAAAATAATTTCCTACTGGTTTTTTGCATGTAAATCTCAAATAATACATTGATAGTGTCCCCAAAGTTTAATAGAGTTTCGACAAGCCCTCGGTTTATTTTGACTTTCCGACGGTACGCGTGCAATTGCGTTTTTACCAAAAACGGAAGCGGAGGCAAACGCGCATTAGGCAAATAATTTGCTGCTGATTTTTTGCATGTACATCTCAAATAATACATTGAGAGTGTCCCCAAAGATTCTTAGAGTTTCGACAAGCCCTCGGTTTATTTGGAATCTCCAACGGTACGCGTGTAATTGCATTTTTGCCAAAAATAGAAGCGGAGGCAAACGCGCCTTAGGAAAATAATTTCCTGCTGATTTTTTGCATGTAAATCTAAAATAATACATTGAGAGTGTCGCCAAAGTTTCATAGAGTTTCGACAAGCCCTCGGTTTATTTTGACTTTCCGACGGTACGCGTGCAATTGCGTTTTTGCCAAAAACGGAAGCGGAGGCAAACGCGCTTTAGTAAAATAATTTCCTGCTGATTTTTTGCATGTACATCTCAAATAATCCATTGAGAGTTTCCCCAAAGTTTCATAGAGTTTCGACAAGCCCTCGGTTTATTTTGACTTTCCGACGGTACGCGTGCAATTGCGTTTTTGCCAAAAACAGAAACGGAGGACAACGCGCCTTAGGAAAATAATTTCCTGCTGATTTTTTGCATGTAAATCTAAAATAATACATTGAGAGTGTCTCCAAAGTTTCATAGAGTTTCGACAAGCCCTCGGTTTATTTTGACTTTCTTACGGTACGCGTGCAATTGCGTTTTTGCCAAAAACGGAAGCGGAGGCAAACGCGCCTTAGGAAATAATTTCCTGCTTATTTTTTTCATGTACATCTCAAATAATACATTTAGAGTTTCCCCAAATTTTCATAGCGTCTCGACAAGCCCTCGGTTTATTTTGACTTTCCGACGGTACGCGTGCAATTGTGTTTTTGCCAAAAACAGAAACGGAGGACAACGCGCCTTAGGATAATAATTTCTTGCTGATTTTTTTCATGTACATCTCAAATAATACATTGAGAGTGTCCCCAAAGTTTCACAGTGTTTCGACAAGCCCTCTGTTTATTTTGAATTTCCGACGGTACGCGTGCAATTGCGTTTTTGCCAAAAATGGAAGCGGAGGCAAACGCGCTTTAGTAAAATAATTTCCTACTGGTTTTTTGCATGTACTTATCAAATAATACATTGAGAGTGTCCCCAAAGTTTAATAGAATTTCGACAAGCCATCGGTTTATTTTGACTTTCCGACGGTACGCGTGCAATTGCGTTTTTGCCAAAAACAGAAGCGGAGGCAAACGCGCCTTAGGAAAATAATTTCCTTCTGATTTTTTGCATGTAAATCTAAAATAATACATTGATAGTGTCTCCAAAGTTTCATAGACTTTCGACAAGCCCTCGGTTTATTTTGACTTTCCGACGGTACGCGTGCAATTGCGTTTTTGCCAAAAACAGAAGCGGATGCAAACGCGCCTTAGGAAAATAATTTCCTGCTGATTTTTTTCATGTACATCTCAAATAATACATTGAGATTGTCCCCAAAGTTTCATAGCGTCTCGACAAGCCCTCGGTTTATTTTGACTTTCCGACGGTCAGCGTGCAATTGCGTTTTTGCCAAAAACGGAAGCGGAGGCAAACGCGCTTTAGTAAAATAATTTCCTACTGGTTTTTTGCATGTACTTCTAAAATAATACATTGATAGTGTCCCCAAAGTTTAATAGAGTTTCGACAAGCCCTCGATTTATTTTGACTTTCCGACGGTACGCGTGCAATTGCGTTTTTGCCAAAAACGGAAGCGGAGGCAAACGCGCATTAGGCAAATAATTTGCTGCTGATTTTTTGTATGTACATCTCAAATAATACATTGAGAGTGTCCCCAAAGATTCTTAGAGTTTCGACAAGCCCTCGGTTTATTTGGAATCTCCAACGGTACGCGTGTAATTGCATTTTTGCCAAAAACAGAAGCGGAGGCAAACGCGCCTTAGGAAAATAATTTCCTGCTGATTTTTTGCATGTAAATCTAAAATAATACATTGAGAGTGTCGCCAAAGTTTCATAGAGTTTCGACAAGCCCTCGGTTTATTTTGACTTTCCGACGGTACGCGTGCAATTGCGTTTTTGCCAAAAACGGAAGCGGAGGCAAACGCGCTTTAGTAAAATAATTTCCTGCTGATTTTATGCATGTACATCTCAAATAATCCATTGAGAGTTTCCCCAAAGTTTCATAGAGTTTCGACAAGCCCTCGGTTTATTTTGACTTTCCGACGGTACGCGTGCAATTGCGTTTTTGCCAAAAACAGAAACGGAGGACAACGCGCCTTAGGAAAATAATTTCCTGCTGATTTTTTGCATGTAAATCTAAAATAATACATTGAGAGTGTCTCCAAAGTTTCATAGAGTTTCGACAAGCCCTCGGTTTATTTTGACTTTCCGACGGTACGCGTGCAATTGCGTTTTTGCCAAAAACGGAAGCGGAGGCAAACGCGCCTTAGGAAATAATTTCCTGCTTATTTTTTTCATGTACATCTCAAATAATACATTTAGAGTTTCCCCAAATTTTCATAGCGTCTCGACAAGCCCTCGGTTTATTTTGACTTTCCGACGGTACGCGTGCAATTGTGTTTTTGCCAAAAACAGAAACGGAGGACAACGCGCCTTAGGATAATAATTTCTTGCTGATTTTTTTCATGTACATCTCAAATAATACATTGAGAGTGTCCCCAAAGTTTCACAGTGTTTCGACAAGCCCTCTGTTTATTTTGAATTTCTGACGGTACGGGTGCAATTGCGTTTTTACCAAAAATGGAAGCGGAGGCAAACGCGCATTAGGAAAATAATTTCCTGCTGATTTTTTGCATGTAAATCTAAAATAATACATTGATAGTGTCGCCAAAGTTTCATAGAGTTTCGACAAGCCCTCGGTTTATTTTGACTTTCCGACGGTACGCGTGCAATTACGTTTTTGCCAAAAACGGAAGCGGAGGCAAACGCGCCTTAGGAAAATAATTTCCTTCTGTTTTTTTTTGCATGTAAATCTAAAATAATACATTTAGAGTGTCCCCAAAGTTTCATAGCGTTTTGACAAGCCCTCGGTTTATTTTGACTTTCCGACGGTACGCGTGCAATTGCGTTTTTGCCAAAAACGGAAGTGGAGGCAAACGCGAATTGGGAAAATAATTTACTACTGGTTTTTTGGATGGACATCTAAAATAATACATTGATAGTGTCCCCAAAGTTTCATAGCGTCTCGACAAGCCCTCGACTTATTTTGACTTTCCGACGGTCCGCGTGCAATTGTGTTTTTGCCAAAAACGGAAGCGGAGGCAAACGCGCTTTAGTAAAATAATTTCCTACTGGTTTTTTGCATGTACTTCACAAATAATACATTGAGAGTTTCCCCAAAGTTTAATAGAATTTCGACAAGCCATCGGTTTATTTTGACTTTCCGACGGTACGCGTGCAATTGCGTTTTTGCCAAAAACAGAAGCGGAGGCAAACGCGCCTTAGGAAAATAATTTCCTTCTGATTTTTTGCATGTAAATCTAAAATAATACATTGATAGTGTCTCCAAAGTTTCATAGACTTTCGACAAGCCCTCGGTTTATTTTGACTTTCCGACGGTACGCGTGCAATTGCGTTTTTGCCAAAAACAGAAGCGGATGCAAACGCGCCTTAGGAAAATAATTTCTTGCTGATTTTTTTCATGTACATCTCAAATAATACATTGAGATTGTCCCCAAAGTTTCATAGCGTCTCGACAAGCCCTCGGTTTATTTTGACTTTCCGACGGTCAGCGTGCAATTGCATTTTTGCCAAAAACGGAAGCGGAGGCAAACGCGCTTTAGTAAAATAATTTCCTACTGGTTTTTTGCATGTACTTCTAAAATAATACATTGATAGTGTCCCCAAAGTTTAATAGAGTTTCGACAAGCCCTCGGTTTATTTTGACTTTCCGACGGTACGCGTGCAATTGCGTTTTTGCTAAAAACGGAAGCGGAGGCAAACGCGCATTAGGCAAATAATTTGCTGCTGATTTTTTGCATGTACATCTCAAATAATACATTGAGAGTGTCCCCAAATATTCTTAGAGTTTCGACAAGCCCTCGGTTTATTTGGAATCTCCAACGGTACGCGTGTAATTGCTTTTTTGCCAAAAACAGAAGCGGAGGCAAACGCGCCTTAGGAAAATAATTTCCTGCTGATTTTTTGCATGTATATCTAAAATAATACATTGAGAGTGTCGCCAAAGTTTCATAGAGTTTGGACAAGCCCTAAGTTTATTTTGACTTTCCTACGGTACGCGTGCAATTGCGTTTTTGCCAAAAACAAAAGCGGAGGCAAACACGCCTTAGGAAAATAATTTCCTGCTGATTTTTTGCATGTAAATCTAAAATAATACATTGAGAGTGTCTCCAAAGTTTCATAGAGTTTCGACAAGCCCTCGGTTTATTTTGACTTTCCGACGGTACGCGTGCAATTGCGTTTTTGCCAAAAACGGAAGCGGAGGCAAACGCGCATTAGGAAAATAATTTCCTGATGATTTTTTGCATGTAAATATAAAATAATACATTGAGAGTGTCGCCAAAGTTTCATAGAGTTTCGACAAGCCCTCGGTTTTTTTTGAATTTCCGACGGTACGCGTGCAATTGCGTTTTTGCCAAAAACGGAAGCGGAGGCAAACACGCCTTAGGAAAATAATTTCCTTCTGGTTTTTTTGCATGTAAATCTAAAATAATACATTGAGAGTGTCTCCAAAGTTTCATAGAGTTTCGACAAGCCCTCGGTTTATTTTGACTTTCCGACGGTACGCGTGCAATTGCGTTTTTGCCAAAAACGGAAGCGGAGGCAAACGCGCATTGGGAAAATAATTTCCTACTGGTTTTTTGGATGGACATCTAAAATAATACATTGATATTTTCCCCAAAGTTTCATAGCGTCTCGACAAGCCCTCGACTTATTTTGACTTTCCGACGGTCCGCGTGCAATTGCGTTTTTGCCAAAAACGGAAGCGGAGGCAAACGCGCTTTAGTAAAATAATTTCCTACTGGTTTTTTGCATGTACTTCTCAAATAATACATTGAGAGTGTCCCCAAAGTTTAATAGAGTTTCGTCAAGCAATCGAATTATTTTGACTTTCCGACGGTACGCGTGCAATTACGTTTTTGCCAAAAACAGAAGCGGAGGCAAACGCGCCTTAGGAAAATAATTTCCTTCTGAATTTTTGCATGTAAATCTAAAATAATACATTGAGAGTGTCGCCAAAGTATCATAGAGTTTCGACAAGCCCTCTGTTTATTATGACTTTCCGACAGTACACGTGCAATTGCGTTTTTGCCAAAAATGGAAGCGGAGGCAAACGCGCTTTAGTAAAATAATTTCCTGCTGATTTTTTGCATGTACATCTCAAATAATCCATTGAGAGTTTCCCCAAAGTTTAATAGAGTTTCGACAAGCCCTCGGTTTATTTTGAATTTCCGACGGTACGCGTGCAATTGCGTTTTTGCCAAAAACAGAAACGGAGGACAACGCGCCTTAGGATAATAATTTCTTGCTGATTTTTTTCATGTACATCTCAAATAATACATTGAGAGTGTCCCCAAAGTTTCACAGCATTTCGACAAGCCCTCTGTTTATTTTGAATTTCTGACGGTACGGGTGCAATTGCGTTTTTGCCAAAAACGGAAGCGGAGGCAAACGCGCATTAGGAAAATAATTTCCTGCTGATTTTTTGCATGTAAATCTAAAATAATACATTGAGAGTGTCGCCAAAGTTTCATAGAGTTTCGACAAGCCCTCGGTTTATTTTGACTTTCTGACGGTACGCGTGCAATTGCGTTTTTGCCAAAAACGGAAGCGGAGGCAAACGCGCCTTAGGAAAATAATTTCCTTCTGGTTTTTTTGCATGTAAATCTAAAATAATACATTGATAGTGTCGCCAAAGTTTCATAGAGTTTCGACAAGCCCTCGGTTTATTTTGACTTTCCGACGGTACGCGTGCAATTGCGTTTTTGCCAAAAACGGAAGCGGAGGCAAAGGCGTTTTAGTAAAATAATTTCCTGCTGGTTTTTTGAAAGTACTTATCAAATAATACATTTAGAGTGTCCCCAAAGTTTCATAGCGTTTCGACAAGCCCTCGGTTTATTTTGACTTTCCGACGGTACGCGTGCAATTGCGTTTTTGCCAAAAACGGAAGCGGAGGCAAACGCGCATTGGGAAAATAATTTCCTACTGGTTTTTTGGATGGACATCTAAAATAATACATTGATAGTGTCCCCAATGTTTCATAGCGTCTCGACAAGCCCTCGGTTTATTTTGACTTTCCGACGATCCGCGTGCAATTGCGTTTTTGCCAAAAACGGAAGCGGAGGCAAACGCGCTTTAGTAAAATAATTTCCTACTGGTTTTTGGCATGTACTTCTCAAATAATACATTGAGAGTGTCCCCAAAGTTTAATAGAGTTTCGACAAGCCCTCGGTTTATTTTGACTTTCCGACGGTACGCGTGCAATTGCGTTTTTGCCAAAAACAGAAGCGGAGGCAAACGCGCCTTAGGAAAATAATTTCCTTCTGATTTTTTGCATGTAAATCTAAAATAATACATTGATAGTTTCTCCAAAGTTTCATAGAGTTTCGACAAGCCCTCGGTTTATTTTGACTTTCCGACGGTACGCGTGCAATTGCGTTTTTGCCAAAAACAGAAGCGGATGCAAACGCGCCTTAGGAAAATAATTTCCTGCTTATTTTTTCATGTAAATCTCAAATAATACATTGAGATTGTCCCCAAATTTTCATAGCGTCTCGACAAGCCCTAGGTTTATTTTCACTTTCCGACGGTCAGCGTGCAATTGCGTTTTTGCCAAAAACAGAAGCGGAGGCAAACGCGCTTTAGTAAAATAATTTCCTACTGGTTTTTTGCATGTACTTCTCAAATAATACATTGAGAGTTTCCCCAAAGTTTAATAGAGTTTTGACAAGCCCTCGGTTTATTTTGACTTTCCGACGGTACGCGTGCAATTGCGTTTTTGCCAAAAACGGAAGCGGAGGCAAACGCGCATTAGGCAAATAATTTGCTGCTGATTTTTTGCATGTACATCTCAAATAATACATTGAGAGTATCCCCAAAGATTCGTAGAGTTTCGACAAGCCCTCAGTTTATTTGGAATCTCCAACGGTACGCGTGCAATTGCATTTTTGCCAAAAACAGAAGTGGAGGCAAACGCGCCTTAGGAAAATAATTTCCTGCTGATTTTTTGCATGTAAATCTAAAATAATACATTGAGAGTGTCGCCAAAGTTTCATAGAGTTTGGACAAGCCCTAAGTTTATTTTGACTTTCCGACGATACACGTGCAATTGCGTTTTTGCCAAAAACGGAAGCGGAGGCAAACTCGCTTTAGTAAAATAATTTCCTGCTGATTTTTTGCATGTACATCTCAAATAATCCATTGAGAGTTTCCCCAACGTTTCATAGAGTTTCGACAAGCCCTCGGTTTATTTTGAATTTCCGACGGTACGCGTGCAATTGCGTTTTTGCCAAAAACAGAAACGGAGGACAACGCGCCTTAGGATAATAATTTCTTGCTGATTTTTTTCATGTACATCTCAAATAATACATTGAGAGTGTCCCCAAAGTTTCACAGCGTTTCGACAAGCCCTCTGTTTATTTTGAATTTCTGACGGTACGGGTGCAATTGCGTTTTTGCCAAAAACGGAAGCGGAGGCAAACGCGCATTAGGAAAATAATTTCCTGTTGATTTTTTGCATGGATATCTAAAATAATACATTGAGAGTGTCTCCAAAGTTTCATAGAGTTTCGACAAGCCCTCGGTTTATTTTGACTTTCCGACGGTACACGTGCAATTGCGTTTTTGCCAAAAACGGAAGCGGGGACAAACGCGCTTTAGTAAAATAATTTCCTGCTGATTTTTTGCATGTACATCTCAAATAATCCATTGAGAGTTTCCCCAAAGTTTCATAGAGTTTTGACAAGCCCTCGGTTTATTTTGAATTTCCGACGGTACGCGTGCAATTGCGTTTTTGCCAAAAACAGAAACGGAGGACAACGCGCCTTAGGATAATAATTTCTTGCTGATTTTTTTCATGTACATCTCAAATAATACATTGAGAGTGTCCCCAAAGTTTCACAGCGTTTCGACAAGCCCTCTGTTTATTTTGAATTTCTGACGGTACGGGTGCAATTGCGTTTTTGCCAAAAACAGAAGCGGAGGCAAACGCGCATTAGGAAAATAATTTCCTGCTGATTTTTTGCATGTAAATCTAAAATAATACATTGAGAGTGTCGCCAAAGTTTCATAGAGTTTCGACAAGCCCTCGGTTTATTTTGACTTTCCGACGGTACGCGTGCAATTGCATTTTTGCCAAAAACGGAAGCGGAGGCAAACGCGCCTTAGGAAAATAATTTCCTTCTGGTTTTTTTGCATGTAAATCTAAAATAATACATTGATAGTTTCGCCAAAGTTTCATAGAGTTTCGACAAGCCCTCGGTTTATTTTGACTTTCCGACGGTACGCGTGCAATTGCGTTTTTGCCAAAAACGGAAGCGGAGGCAAAGGCGTTTTAGTAAAATAATTTCCTGCTGGTTTTTTGAATGTACTTATCAAATAATACATTTAGAGTGTCTCCAAAGTTTCATAGCGTTTCGACAAGCCCTCGGTTTATTTTGACTTTCCGACGGTACGCGTGCAATTGCGTTTTTGCCAAAAACGGAAGCGGAGGCAAACGCGCATTGGGAAAATAATTTCCTACTGGTTTTTTGAATGGACATCTAAAATAATACATTGATAGTGTCCCCAAAGTTTCATAGCGTCTCGACAAGCCCTCGGTTTATTTTGACTTTCCGACGGTCCGCGTGCAATTGCGTTTTTGCCAAAAACGGAAGCGGAGGCAAACGCGCTTTAGTAAAATAATTTCCTACTGGTTTTTTGCTTGTACTTCTCAAATAATACATTGAGAGTGACCCCAAAATTTAATATAGTTTCGACAAGCCCTCGGTTTATTTTGACTTTCCGACGGTACGCGTGCAATTGCGTTTTTGCCAAAAACAGAAGCGGAGGCAAACGCGCCTTAGGAAAATAATTTCCTTCTTATTTTTTGCATGTAAATCTAAAATAATACATTGATAGTGTCTCCAAAGTTTCATAGAGTTTCGACAAGCCCTCGGTTTATTTTGACTTTCAGACGGTACGCGTGCAATTGCGTTTTTGCCAAAAACAGAAGCGGATGCAAACGCGCCTTAGGAAAATAATTTCCTGCTGATTTTTTTCATGTACATCTCAAATAATACATTGAGATTGTCCCCAAAGTTTCATAGCGTCTCGACAAGCCATCGGTTTATTTTGACTTTCCGACGGTCAGCGTGCAATTGCGTTTTTGCCAAAAACGGAAGCGGAGGCAAACGCGCTTTAGTAAAATATTTTCCTACTGGTTTTTTGCATGTACTTCTCAAATAATACATTGATAGTGTCCCCAAAGTTTAATAGAGTTTCGACAAGCCCTCGGTTTATTTTGACTTTCCGACGGTACGCGTGCAATTGCGTTTTTGCCAAAAACGGAAGCGGAGGCAAACGCGCATTAGGCAAATAATTTGCTGCTGATTTTTTGCATGTACATCTAAAATAATACATTGAGAGTGTCCCCAAAGATTCGTAGAGTTTCGACAAGCCCTCGGTTTATTCTGAATCTCCAACGGTACGCGTGTAATTGCATTTTTGCCAAAAACAGAAGCGGAGGCAAACGCGCCTTAGGAAAATAATTTCCTGCTGATTTTTTGCATGTAAATCTAAAATAATACATTGAGAGTGTCGCCAAAGTTCCATAGAGTTTGGACAAGCCCTAAGTTTATTTTGACTTTCCGACGGTACGCGTGCAATTGCGTTTTTGCCAAAAACAGAAGCGGAGGCAAACACGCCTTAGGAAAATAATTTCCTGCTGATTTTTTGCATGTAAATCTAAAATAATACATTGAGAGTGTCGCCAAAGTTTCATAGAGTTTCGACAAGCCCTCGGTTTATTTTGACTTTCCGACGGTACGCGTGCAATTGCATTTTTGCCAAAAACGGTAGCGGAGGCAAACGCGCATTAGGCAAATAATTTGCTGCTGATTTTTTGCATGTACATCTCAAATAATACATTGAGAGTGTCTCCAAAGATTCGTAGAGTTTCGACAAGCCCTCGGTTTATTTGGAATCTCCAACGGTACGCGTGCAATTGCATTTTTGCCAAAAACAGAAGCGGAGGCAAACGCGCCTTAGGAAAATAATTTCTTTCTGATTTTTTGCATGTAAATCTAAAATAATACATTGAGAGTGTCGCCAAAGTTTCATAGAGTTTGGACAAGCCCTAAGTTTATTTTGACTTTCCGACGGTACGCGTGCAATTGCGTTTTTGCCAAAAACAGAAGCGGAGGCAAACACGCCTTAGGAAAATAATTTCCTGCTGATTTTTTGCATGTAAATCTAAAATAATACATTGAGAGTGTCGCCAAAGTTTCATAGAGTTTCGACAAGCCCTCGGTTTATTTTGACTTTCCGACGGTACGCGTGCAATTGCGTTTTTGCCAAAAACGGAAGCGGAGGCAAACGCGCCTTAGGAAAATAATTTCCTGCTTATTTTTTTCATGTACATCTCAAATAATACATTTAGAGTTTCCCCAAATTTTCATAGCGTCTCGACAAGCCCTCGGTTTATTTTGACTTTCCGACGGTACGCGTGCAATTGTGTTTTTGCCAAAAACGGAAGCGGAGGCAAACGCGCCATAGGAAAATAATTTCCTGTTGATTTTTTGCATGGATATCTAAAATAATACATTGAGAGTGTCGCCAAAGTTTCATAGAGTTTCGACAAGCCCTCGGTTTATTTTGACTTTCCGACGGTACACGTGCAATTGCGTTTTTGCCAAAAACGAAAGCGGAGGCAAACGCGCTTTAGTAAAACAATTTCCTGCTGATCTTTTGCATGTACATCTCAAATAATCCATTGAGAGTTTCCCCAAAGTTTCATAGAGTTTCGACAAGCCCTCGGTTTATTTTGAATTTCCGACGGTACGCGTGCAATTGCGTTTTTGCTAAAAACAGAAACGGAGGACAACGCGCCTTAGGATAATAATTTCTTGCTGATTTTTTTCATGTACATCTAAAATAATACATTGAGAGTGTCCCCAAAGTTTCACAGTGTTTCGACAAGCCCTCTGTTTATTTTGAATTTCTGACGGTACAGGTGCAATTGCGTTTTTGCCAAAAACGGAAGCGGAGGCAAACGCGCATTAGGAAAACAATTTCCTGTTGATTTTTTGCATGGATATCTAAAATAATACATTGAGAGTGTCGCCAAAGTTTCATAGAGTTTCGACAAGCCCTCGGTTTATTTTGACTTTCCGACGGTACACGTGCAATTGCGTTTTTGCCAAAAACGGAAGCGGAGGCAAACGCGCTTTAGTAAAATAATTTCCTGTTGATTTTTTGCATTTACATCTCAAATAATCCATTGAGAGTTTCCCCAAAGTTTCATAGAGTTTCGACAAGCCCTCAGTTTATTTTGAATTTCCGACGGTACGCGTGCAATTGCGTTTTTGCCAAAAACAGAAACGGAGGACAACGCGCCTTAGGATAATAATTTCTTGCTGATTTTTTTCATGTACATCTCAAATAATACATTGAGAGTGTCCCCAAAGTTTCACAGTGTTTCGACAAGCCCTCTGTTTATTTTGAATTTCTGACGGTACGGGTGCAATTGCATTTTTGCCAAAAACGGAAGCGGAGGCAAACGCGCATTAGGAAAATAATTTCCTGCTGATTTTTTGCATGTAAATCTCAAATAATACATTGAGAGTGTCCACAAAGTTTCGTAGAGTTTCGACAAGCCCTCGGTTTATTTTGAATTTCCGACGGTACGTGTGCAATTGTGTTTTTGCCAAAAACAGAAGCGGAGGCAAACGCGCCTTAGGAAAAAAATTTCCTTCTGGTTTTTTTGCATGTAAATCTAAAATAATACATTGAGAGTGTCGCTAAAGTTTCATAGAGTTTCGACAAGGCCTCGGTTTATTTTGACTTTCCGACGTTACGCGTGCAATTGCGTTTTTGCCAAAAACGGAAGCGGAGGCAAAGGCGTTTTAGTAAAATAATTTATTGTTGGTTTTTTTCATGTACTTCTCAAAAAATACATTGACAGTGTCCCCAAAGTTTCATAGCGTTTTGGTCAAGCCCTCGGTTTATTTTGAATTTCCGACGGTACGCGTGCAATTGCGTTTTTGCCAAAAACGGAAGCGGAGGCAAACACGCCTTAGGAAAATAATTTCCTGCTGATTTTTTTCATGGACATCTCAAATGATACATTGAGAGTGTCTCCAAAGTTTCATAGAGTTACGACAAGCCCTCGGTTTATTTTGACTTTCCGACGGTACGCGTGCAATTACGTTTTTGCCAAAAACGGAAGCGGAGGCAAACGCGCTTTAGTAAAATAATTTCCTGCTGGTTTTTTGAATGTACTTATCAAATAATACATTGAGAGTGTCCCCAAAGTTTCATAGCGTTTCGACAAGCCCTCGGTTTATTTTGACTTTCCGACGGTACGCGTGCAATTGCGTTTTTGCCAAAAACGGAAGCGGAGGCAAACGCACATTGGGAAAATAATTTCCTACTGGTTTTTTGGATGGACATCTAAAATAATACATTGATAGTTTCCCCAAAGTTTCATAGCGTCTCGACAAGCCCTCGGTTTATTTTGACTTTCCGACGGTCCGCGTGCGATTGCGTTTTTGCCAAAAACGGAAGCGGAGGCAAACACGCTTTAGTAAAATAATTTCCTACTGGTTTTTTGCATGTACTTCTCAAATAATACATTGAGAGTTTCCCCAAAGTTTAATAGAGTTTCGACAAGCCATCGGTTTATTTTGACTTTCCGACGGTACGCGTGCAATTGCGTTTTTGCCAAAAACGAAAGCGGAGGCAAACGCGCTTTAGTAAAATAATTTCCTGCTGATTTTTTGCATGTACATCTCAAATAATCCATTGAGAGTTTCCCCAAAGTTTCATAGAGTTTCGACAAGCCCTCGGTTTATTTTGAATTTCCGACGGTACGCGTGCAATTGCGTTTTTGCTAAAAACAGAAACGGAGGACAACGCGCCTTAGGATAATAATTTCTTGCTGATTTTTTTCATGTACATCTAAAATAATACATTGAGAGTGTCCCCAAAGTTTCACAGTGTTTCGACAAGCCCTCTGTTTATTTTGAATTTCTGACGGTACAGGTGCAATTGCGTTTTTGCCAAAAACGGAAGCGGAGGCAAACGCGCATTAGGAAAACAATTTCCTGTTGATTTTTTGCATGGATATCTAAAATAATACATTGAGAGTGTCGCCAAAGTTTCATAGAGTTTCGACAAGCCCTCGGTTTATTTTGACTTTCCGACGGTACACGTGCAATTGCGTTTTTGCCAAAAACGGAAGCGGAGGCAAACGCGCTTTAGTAAAATAATTTCCTGCTGATTTTTTGCATGTACATCTCAAATAATCCATTGAGAGTTTCCCCAAAGTTTCATAGAGTTTCGACAAGCCCTCGGTTTATTTTGAATTTCCGACGGTACGCGTGCAATTGCGTTTTTGCCAAAAACAGAAACGGAGGACAACGCGCCTTAGGATAATAATTTCTTGCTGATTTTTTTCATGTACATCTCAAATAATACATTGAGAGTGTCCCCAAAGTTTCACAGTGTTTCGACAAGCCCTCTGTTTATTTTGAATTTCTGACGGTACGGGTGCAATTGCATTTTTGCTTAAAACGGAAGCGGAGGCAAACGCGCATTAGGAAAATAATTTCCTGCTGATTTTTTGCATGTAAATCTCAAATAATACATTGAGAGTGTCCACAAAGTTTCGTAGAGTTTCGACAAGCCCTCGGTTTATTTTGAATTTCCGACGGTACGTGTGCAATTGTGTTTTTGCCAAAAACAGAAGCGGAGGCAAACGCGCCTTAGGAAAAAAATTTCCTTCTGGTTTTTTTGCATGTAAATCTAAAATAATACATTGAGAGTGTCGCTAAAGTTTCATAGAGTTTCGACAAGGCCTCGGTTTATTTTGACTTTCCGACGTTACGCGTGCAATTGCGTTTTTGCCAAAAACGGAAGCGGAGGCAAAGGCGTTTTAGTAAAATAATTTATTGTTGGTTTTTTGCATGTACTTCTCAAAAAATACATTGACAGTGTCCCCAAAGTTTCATAGCGTTTTGGTCAAGCCCTCGGTTTATTTTGAATTTCCGACGGTACGCGTGCAATTGCGTTTTTGCCAAAAACGGAAGCGGAGGCAAACACGCCTTAGGAAAATAATTTCCTGCTGATTTTTTTCATGGACATCTCAAATGATACATTGAGAGTGTCTCCAAGTTTCATAGAGTTACGACAAGCCCTCGGTTTATTTTGACTTTCCGACGGTACGCGTGCAATTACGTTTTTGCCAAAAACGGAAGCGGAGGCAAACGCGCTTTAGTAAAATAATTTCCTGCTGGTTTTTTTGAATGTACTTATCAAATAATACATTGAGAGTGTCCCCAAAGTTTCATAGCGTTTCGACAAGCCCTCGGTTTATTTTGACTTTCCGACGGTACGCGTGCAATTGCGTTTTTGCCAAAAACGGAAGCGGAGGCAAACGCACATTGGGAAAATAATTTCCTACTGGTTTTTTGGATGGACATCTAAAATAATACATTGATAGTTTCCCCAAAGTTTCATAGCGTCTCGACAAGCCCTTGGTTTATTTTCACTTTCCGACGGTCCGCGTGCGGTTGCGTTTTTGCCAAAAACGGAAGCGGAGGCAAACACGCTTTAGTAAAATAATTTCCTACTGGTTTTTTGCATGTACTTCTCAAATAATACATTGAGAGTGTCCCCAAAGTTTAATAGAGTTTCGACAAGCCATCGGTTTATTTTGACTTTCCGACGGTACGCGTGCAATTGCGTTTTTGCCAAAAACAAAAGCGGAGGCAAACGCGCCTTAGGAAAATAATTTCCTTCTGATTTTTTGCATGTAAATCTAAAATAATACATTGATAGTGTCTCCAAAGTTTCATAGAGTTTCGACAAGCCCTCAGTTTATTTTGACTTTCCGACGGTACGCGTGCAATTGCGGTTTTGCCAAAAATAGAAGCGAATGCAAACGCGCCTTAGGAAAATAATTTCCTGCTGATTTTTTTCATGTACATCTCAAATAATACATTGAGATTGTCCCCAAAGTTTCATAGCGTCTCGACAAGCCATCGGTTTATTTTGACTTTCCGACGGTCAGCGTGCAATTGCGTTTTTGCCAAAAACGGAAGTGGAGGCAAACGCGCTTTAGTAAAATAATTTCCTACTGGTTTTTTGCATGTACTTCTCAAATAATACATTGATAGTGTCCCCAAAGTTTAATAGAGTTTCGACAAGCCCTCGGTTTATTTTGACTTTCCGACGGTACGCGTGCAATTGCGTTTTTGCCAAAAACGGAAGCGGAGGCAAACGCGCATTAGGAAAATAATTTGCTGCTGATTTTTTGCATGTACATCTCAAATAATACATTGAGAGTGTCCCCAAAGATTCGTAGAGTTTCGAAAAGCCCTCGGTTTATTTGGAATCTCCAACGGTACGCGTGTAATTGCATTTTTGCCAAAAACAGAAGCAGAGGCAAACGCGCCTTAGGAAAATAATTTCCTGCTGATTTTTTGCATGTAAATCTAAAATAATACATTGAGAGTGTCGCCAAAGTTTCATAGAGTTTGGACAAGCCCTAAGTTTGTTTTGACTTTCCGACGGTACGCGTGCAATTGCGTTTTTGCCAAAAACAGAAGCGGAGGCAAACACGCCTTAGGAAAATAATTTCCTGCTGATTTTTTGCATGTAAATCTAAAATAATACATTGAGAGTGTCGCCAAAGTTTCATAGAGTTTCGACAAGCCCTCGGTTTATTTTGACTTTCCGACGGTACGCGTGCAATTGCGTTTTTGCCAAAAACGGAAGCGGAGGCAAACGCGCATTAGGCAAATAATTTGCTGCTGATTTTTTGCATGTACATCTCAAATAATACATTGAGAGTGTCCCCAAAGATTCGTAGGGTTTCGACAAGCCCTCGGTTTATTTGGAATCTCCAACGGTACGCGTGCAATTGCATTTTTGCCAAAAACAGAAGCGGAGGCAAACGCGCCATAGGAAAATAATTTCTTGCTGATTTTTTGCATGTAAATCTAAAATAATACATTGAGAGTGTCGCAAAAGTTTCATAGAGTTTGGACAAGCCCTAAGTTTATTTTGACTTTCCGACGGTACGCGTGCAATTGCGTTTTTGCCAAAAACAGAAGCAGAGGCAAACACGCCTTAGGAAAATAATTTCCTGCTGATTTTTTGCATGTAAATCTAAAATAATACATTGAGAGTGTCGCCAAAGTTTCATAGAGTTTCGACAAGCCCTTGGTTTATTTTGACTTTCCGACGGTACGCGTGCAATTGCGTTTTTGCCAAAAACGGAAGCGGAGGCAAACGCGCCTTAGGAAAATAATTTCCTGCTTATTTTTTTCATGTACATCTCAAATAATACATTTAGAGTTTCCCCAAATTTTCATAGCGTCTCGACAAGCCCTCGGTTTATTTTGACTTTCCGACGGTACGCGTGCAATTGCGTTTTTGCCAAAAACGGAAGCGGAGGCAAACGCGCCTTAGGAAAATAATTTCCTGTTGATTTTTTGCATGGATATCTAAAACCATACATTGAGAGTGTCGCCAAAGTTTCATAGAGTTTCGACAATCCCTCGGTTTATTTTGACTTTCCGACGGTACACGTGCAATTGCGTTTTTGCCAAAAACGGAAGCAGAGGCAAACGCGCTTTAGTAAAATAATTTCCTGCTGATTTTTTGCACGTACATCTCAAATAATCCATTGAGAGTTTCCCCAAAATTTCATAGAGTTTCGACAAGCCCTCGGTTTATTTTGAATTTCCGACGGTATGCGTGCAATTGCGTTTTTGCTAAAAATAGAAACGGAGGACAACGCGCCTTAGGATAATAATTTCTTGCTGATTTTTTTCATGTACATCTCAAATAATACATTGAGAGTGTCCCCAAAGTTTCACAGTGTTTCGACAAGCCCTCTGTTTATTTTGAATTTCTGACGGTACGGGTGCAATTCTGTTTTTGCCAAAAACGGAAGCGGAGGCAAACGCGCATTAGGAAAATAATTTCCTGTTTATTTTTTGCATGGATATCTAAAATAATACATTGAGAGTGTCGCCAAAGTTTCATAGAGTTTCGACAAGCCCTCGGTTTATTTTGACTTTCCGACGGTACACGTGCAATTGCGTTTTTGCCAAAAACGGAAGCGGAGGCAAACGCGCTTTAGTAAAAAAATTTCCTGCTGATTTTTTGCATGTACATCTCAAATAATCCATTGAGAGTTTCCCCAAAGTTTCATAGAGTTTCGACAAGCCCTCGGTTTATTTTGAATTTCCGACGGTACGCGTGCAATTGCGTTTTTGCCAAAAACAGAAACGGAGGACAACGCGCCTTAGGATAATAATTTCTTGCTGATTTTTTTCATGTACATCTCAAATAATACATTGAGAGTGTCCCCAAAGTTTCACAGTGTTTCGACAAGCCCTCTGTTTATTTTGAATTTCTGACGGTACGGGTGCAATTGCGTTTTTGCCAAAAACGGAAGCGGAGGCAAACGCGCATTAGGAAAATAATTTCCTGTTGATTTTTTGCATGGATATCTAAAATAATACATTGAGAGTGTCGCCAAAGTTTCATAGAGTTTCGACAAGCCCTCGGTTTATTTTGACTTTCCGACGGTACACGTGCAATTGCGTTTTTGCCAAAAACGGAAGCGGAGGCAAACGCGCTTTAGTAAAATAATTTCCTGCTGATTTTTTGCATGTACATCTCAAATAATCCATTAAGAGTTTCCCAAAAGTTTCATAGAGTTTCGACAAGCCCTCGGTTTATTTTGAATTTCCGACGGTACGCGTGCAATTGCGTTTTTGCCAAAAACAGAAACGGAGGACAACGCGCCTTAGGATAATAATTTCTTGCTGATTTTTTTCATGTACATCTCAAATAATACATTGAGAGTGTCCCCAAAGTTTCACAGTGTTTCGACAAGCCCTCTGTTTATTTTAAATTTCTGACGGTACGGGTGCAATTGCATTTTTGCCAAATACGGAAGCGGAGGCAAACGCGCATTAGGAAAATAATTTCCTGCTGATTTTTTGCATGTAAATCTCAAATAATACATTGAGAGTGTCCACAAAGTTTCGTAGAGTTTCGACAAGCCCTCGGTTTATTTTGAATTTCCGACGGTACGCGTGCAATTGTGTTTTTGCCAAAAACAGAAGCGGAGGCAAACGCGCCTTAGGAAAATAATTTCCTTCTGGTTTTTTTGCATGTAAATCTAAAATAATACATTGAGAGTGTCGCCAAAGTTTCATAGAGTTTCGACAAGCCCTCGGTTTATTTTGACTTTCCGACGTTACGCGTGCAATTGCGTTTTTGCCAAAAACGGAAGCGTAGGCAAAGGCGTTTTAGTAAAATAATTTATTGTTGGTTTTTTGCATGTACTTCTCAAAAAATACATTGACAGTGTCCCCAAAGTTTCATAGCGTTTTGGTCAAGCCCTCGGTTTATTTTGAATTTCCGACGGTACGCGTGCAATTGCGTTTTTGCCAAAAACGGAAGCGGAGGCAAACACGCCTTAGGAAAATAATTTCCTGCTGATTTTTTCATGGACATCTCAAATGATACATTGAGAGTGTCTCCAAAGTTTCATAGAGTTTCGACAAGCCCTCGGTTTATTTTGACTTTCCGACGGTACGCGTGCAATTACGTTTTTGCCAAAAACGGAAGCGGAGGCAAACGCGATTTAGTAAAATAATTTCCTGCTGGTTTTTTGAATGTATTTATCAAATAATACATTGAGAGTATCCCCAAAGTTTCATAGCGTTTCGACAAGCCCTCGGTTTATTTTGACTTTCCGACGGTACGCGTGCAATTGCGTTTTTGCCAAAAACGGAAGCGGAGGCAAACGCGCATTGGGAAAATAATTTCCTACTGGTTTTTTGGATGGACATCTAAAATAATACATTGATAGTGTCCCCAAAGTTTCATAGCGTCTCGACAAGCCCTCGGTTTATTTTGACTTTCCGACGGTCCGCGTGCGATTGCGTTTTTGCCAAAAACGGAAGCGGAGGCAAACGCGCTTTAGTAAAATAATTTCCTACTGGTTTTTTGCATGTACTTATCAAATAATACATTGAGAGTGTCCCCAAAGTTTAATAGAGTTTCGACAAGCCATCGGTTTATTTTGACTTTCCGACGGTACGCGTGCAATTGCGTTTTTGCCAAAAACAGAAGCGGAGGCAAACGCGCCTTAGGAAAATATTTTCCTTCTGATTTTTTGCATGTAAATCTAAAATAATACATTGATAGTGTCTCCAAAGTTTCATAGAGTTTCGACAAGCCCTCAGTTTATTTTGACTTTCCGACGGTACGCGTGCAATTGCGGTTTGCCAAAAACAGAAGCGGATGCAAACGCACCTTAGGAAAATAATTCCCTGCTGATTTTTTTCATGTACATTTCAAATAATACATTGAGATTGTCCCCAAAGTTTCATAGCGTCTCGACAAGCCATCGGTTTATTTTGACTTTCCGACGGTCAGCGTGCAATTGCGTTTTTGCCAAAAACGGAAGCGGAGGCAAACGTGCTTTAGTAAAATAATTTCCTACTGGTTTTTTGCATGTACTTCTCAAATAATACATTGATAGTGTCCCCAAAGTTTAATAGAGTTTCGACAAGCCCTCGGTTTATTTTGACTTTCCGACGGTACGCGTGCAATTGCGTTTTTGCCAAAAACGGAAGCGGAGGCAAACGCGCATTAGGCAAATAATTTGCTGCTGATTTTTTGCATGTACATCTCAAATAATACATTGAGAGTGTCCCCAAAGATTCGTAGAGTTTCGACAAGCCCTCGGTTTATTTGGAATCTCCAACGGTACGCGTGTAATTGCATTTTTGCCAAAAACAGAAGCGGAGGCAAACGCGCCTTAGGAAAATAATTTCCTGCTGATTTTTTGCATGTAAATATAAAATAATACATTGAGAGTGTCGCCAAAGTTTCATAGAGTTTGGACAAGCCCTAAGTTTATTTTGACTTTCCGACGGTACGCGTGCAATTGCGTTTTTGCCAAAAACAGAAGCGGAGGCAAACATGCCTTTTCCTGCTGATTTTTTGCATGTAAATCTAAAATAATACATTGAGAGTGTCGCCAAAGTTTCATAGAGTTTCGACAAGCCCTCGGTTTATGTTGACTTTCCGACGTTACGCGTGCAATTGCGTTTTTGCCAAAAACGGAAGCGGAGGCAAACGCGCATTAGGCAAATAATTTGCTGCTGATTTTTTGCATGTACATCTCAAATAATACATTGAGAGTGTCCCCAAAGATTCGTAGAGTTTCGACAAGCCCTCGGTTTATTTGGAATCTCCAACGGTACGCGTGCAATTGCATTTTTGCCAAAAACAGAAGCGGAGGCAAACGCGCCTTAGGAAAATAATTTCCTGCTGAGTTTTTGCATGTAAATATAAAATAATACATTGATAGTGTCGCCAAAGTTTCATAGAGTTTGGACAAGCCCTAAGTTTATTTTGACTTTCCGACGGTACGCGTGCAATTGCGTTTTTGCCAAAAACAGAAGCGAAGGCAAACACGCCTTAGGAAAATAATTTCCTGCTGATTTTTTGCATGTAAATCTAAAATAATACATTGAGAGTGTCGCCAAAGTTTCATAGAGTTTCGACAAGCCCTCGGTTTATTTTGACTTTCCGACGGTACGCGTGCAATTGCGTTTTTGCCAAAAACGGAAGCGGAGGCAAACGCGCCTTAGGAAAATAATTTCTTGCTTATTTTTTTCATGTACATCTCAAATAATACATTTAGAGTTTCCCCAAATTTTCATAGCGTCTCGACAAGCCCTCGGTTTATTTTGACTTTCCGATGGTACGCGTGCAATTGCGTTTTTGCCAAAAACGGAAGCGGAGGCAAACGCGCCTTAGGAAAATAATTTCCTGTTGATTTTTTGCATGGATATCTAAAATAATACATTGAGAGTGTCGCCAAAGTTTCATAGAGTTTCGACAAGCCCTCGGTTTATTTTGACTTTCCGACGGTACACGTGCAATTGCGTTTTTTCCAAAAACGGAAGCGGAGGCAAACGCGCTTTAGTAAAATAATTTCCTGCTGATTTTTTGCATGTACATCTCAAATAATCCATTGAGAGTTTCCCCAAAGTTTCATAGAGTTTCGACAAGCCCTCGGTTTATTTTGAATTTAGGACGGTACGCGTGCAATTGCGTTTTTGCCAAAAACAGAAACGGAGGACAACGCGCCTTAGGATAATAATTTCTTGTTGATTTTTTTCATGTACATCTCAAATAATACATTGAGAGTGTCCCCAAAGTTTCACAGCGTTTCGACAAGCCCTCTGTTTATTTTGAATTTCTGACGGTACGGGTGCAATTGCGTTTTTGCCAAAAACGGAAGCGGAGGCAAACGCGCATTAGGAAAATAATTTCCTGTTGATTTTTTGCATGGATATCTAAAATAATACATTGAGAGTGTCGCCAAAGTTTCATAGAGTTTCGACAAGCCCTCGGTTTATTTTGACTTTCCGACGGTACACGTGCAATTGCGTTTTTGCCAAAAACAGAAGCGGAGGCAAACGCGCTTTAGTAAAATAATTTTCTGCTGATTTTTTTCATGTACATCTCAAATAATCCATTGAGAGTTTCCCCAAAGTTTTATAGAGTTTCGACAAGCCCTTGGTTTATTTTGAATTTCCGACGGTACGCGTGCAATTGCGTTTTTACCAAAAACAGAAACGGAGGACAACGCGCCTTAGGATAATAATTTCTTGCTGATTTTTTTCATGTACATCTCAAATAATACATTGAGAGTGTCCCCAAAGTTTCACAGTGTTTCGACAAGCCCTCTGTTTATTTTGAATTTCTGACGGTACGGGTGCAATTGCATTTTTGCCAAATACGGAAGCGGAGGCAAACGCGCATTAGGAAAATAATATCCTGTTGATTTTTTGCATGGATATCTAAAATAATACATTGAGATTGTCGCCAAAGTTTCATAGAGTTTCGACAAGCCCTCGGTTTATTTTGACTTTCCGACGGTACACGTGCAATTGCGTTTTTGCCAAAAACGGAAGCAGAGGCAAACGCGCTTTAGTAAAATAATTTCCTGCTGATTTTTTGCATGTACATCTCAAATAATCCATTGAGAGTTTCCCCAAAATTTCATAGAGTTTCGACAAGCCCTCAGTTTATTTTGAATTTCCGACGGTACGCGTGCAATTGCGTTTTTGCTAAAAACAGAAACGGAGGACAACGCGCCTTAGGATAATAATTTCTAGCTGATTTTTTTCTTGTACATCTCAAATAGTACATTGAGAGTGTCCCCAAAGTTTCACAGCGTTTCGACAAGCCCTCTGTTTATTTTGAATTTCTGACGGTACGGGTGCAATTGCGTTTTTGCCAAAAACGGAAGCGGAGGCAAACGCGCATTAGGAAAATAATTTCCTGTTGATTTTTTGCATGGATATCTAAAATAATACATTGAGAGTGTCGCCAAAGTTTCATAGAGTTTCGACAAGCCCTCGGTTTATTTTGACTTTCCGACGGTACACGTGCAATTGCGTTTTTGCCAAAAACGGAAGCGGAGGCAAACGCGCTTTAGTAAAATAATTTCCTGCTGATTTTTTGCATGTACATCTCAAATAATCCATTAAGAGTTTCCCCAAAGTTTCATAGAGTTTCGACAAGCCCTCGGTTTATTTTGAATTTCCGACGGTACGCGTGCAATTGCGTTTTTGCCAAAAACAGAAACGGAGGACAACGCGCCTTAGGATAATAATTTCTTGCTGATTTTTTTCATGTACATCTCAAATAATACATTGAGAGTGTCCCCAAAGTTTCACAGTGTTTCGACAAGCGCTCTGTTTATTTTAAATTTCTGACGGTACGGGTGCAATTGCATTTTTGCCAAATACGGAAGCGGAGGCAAACGCGCATTAGGAAAATAATTTCCTGCTGATTTTTTGCATGTAAATCTCAAATAATACATTGAGAGTGTCCACAAAGTTTCGTAGAGTTTCGACAAGCCCTCGGTTTATTTTGAATTTCCGACGGTACGCGTGCAATTGTGTTTTTGCCAAAAACAGAAGCGGAGGCAAACGCGCCTTAGGAAAATAATTTCCTTCTGGTTTTTTTGCATGTAAATCTAAAATAATACATTGAGAGTGTCGCCAAAGTTTCATAGAGTTTCGACAAGCCCTCGGTTTATTTTGACTTTCCGACGTTACGCGTGCAATTGCGTTTTTGCCAAAAACGGAAGCGTAGGCAAAGGCGTTTTAGTAAAATAATTTATTGTTGGTTTTTTGCATGTACTTCTCAAAAAATACATTGACAGTGTCCCCAAAGTTTCATAGCGTTTTGGTTAAGCCCTCGGTTTATTTTGAATTTCCGACGGTACGCGTGCAATTGCGTTTTTGCCAAAAACGGAAGCGGAGGCAAACACGCCTTAGGAAAATAATTTCCTGCTGATTTTTTCTTGGACATCTCAAATGATACATTGAGAGTGTCTCCAAAGTTTCATAGAGTTTCGACAAGCCCTCGGTTTTTTTTGACTTTCCGACGGTACGCGTGCAATTACGTTTTTGCCAAAAATGGAAGCGGAGGCAAACGCGCTTTAGTAAAATAATTTCCTGCTGGTTTTTTGAATGTATTTATCAAATAATACATTGAGAGTATCCCCAAAGTTTCATAGCGTTTCGACAAGCCCTCTGTTTATTTTGACTTTTTTACGGTACGCGTGCAATTGCGTTTTTGCCAAAAACGGAAGCGGAGGCAAACGCGCATTGGGAAAATAATTTCCTACTGGTTTTTTGGATGGACATCTAAAATAATACATTGATAGTGTCCCCAAAGTTTCATAGCGTCTCGACAAGCCCTCGGTTTATTTTGACTTTCCGACGGTCCGCGTGCGATTGCGTTTTTGCCAAAAACGGAAGCGGAGGCAAACGCGCTTTAGTAAAATAATTTCCTACTGGTTTTTTGCATGTACTTCTCAAATAATACATTGAGAGTGTCCCCAAAGTTTAATAGAGTTTCGACAAGCCATCGGTTTATTTTGACTTTCCGACGGTACGCGTGCAATTGCGTTTTTGCCAAAAACAGAAGCGGAGGCAAACGCGCCTTAGGAAAATAATTTCCTTCTGATTTTTTGCATGTAAATCTAAAATAATACATTGATAGTGTCTCCAAAGTTTCATAGAGTTTCGACAAGCCCTCAGTTTATTTTGACTTTCCGACGGTACGCGTGCAATTGCGGTTTGCCAAAAACAGAAGCGGATGCAAACGCGCCTTAGGAAAATAATTTCCTGCTGATTTTTTTCATGTACATTTCAAATAATACATTGAGATTGTCCCCAAAGTTTCATAGCGTCTCGACAAGCCATCGGTTTATTTTGACTTTCCGACGGTCAGCGTGCAATTGCGTTTTTGCCAAAAACGGAAGCGGAGGCAAACGTGCTTTAGTAAAATAATTTCCTACTGGTTTTTTGCATGTACTTCTCAAATAATACATTGATAGTGTCCCCAAAGTTTAATAGAGTTTCGACAAGCCCTCGGTTTATTTTGACTTTCCGACGGTACGCGTGCAATTGCGTTTTTGCCAAAAACGGAAGCGGAGGCAAACGCGCATTAGGCAAATAATTTGCTGCTGATTTTTTGCATGTACATCTCAAATAATACATTGAGAGTGTCCCCAAAGATTCGTAGAGTTTCGACAAGCCCTCGGTTTATTTGGAATCTCCAACGGTACGCGTGTAATTGCATTTTTGCCAAAAACAGAAGCGGAGGCAAACGCGCCTTAGGAAAATAATTTCCTGCTGATTTTTTGCATGTAAATATAAAATAATACATTGAGAGTGTCGCCAAAGTTTCATAGAGTTTGGACAAGCCCTAAGTTTATTTTGACTTTCCGACGGTACGCGTGCAATTGCGTTTTTGCCAAAAACAGAAGCGGAGGCAAACATGCCTTAGGAAAATAATTTCCTGCTGATTTTTTGCATGTAAATCTAAAATAATACATTGAGAGTGTCGCCAAAGTTTCATAGAGTTTCGACAAGCCCTCGGTTTATGTTGACTTTCCGACGGTACGCGTGCAATTGCGTTTTTGCCAAAAACGGAAGCGGAGGCAAACGCGCATTAGGCAAATAATTTGCTGCTGATTTTTTGCATGTACATCTCAAATAATACATTGAGAGTGTCCCCAAAGATTCGTAGAGTTTCGACAAGCCCTCGGTTTATTTGGAATCTCCAACGGTACGCGTGCAATTGCATTTTTGCCAAAAATAGAAGCGGAGGCAAACGCGCCTTAGGAAAATAATTTCCTGCTGAGTTTTTGCATGTAAATATAAAATAATACATTGATAGTGTCGCCAAAGTTTCATAGAGTTTGGACAAGCCCTAAGTTTATTTTGACTTTCCGACGGTACGCGTGCAATTGCGTTTTTGCCAAAAACAGAAGCGAAGGCAAACACGCCTTAGGAAAATAATTTCCTGCTGATTTTTTGCATGTAAATCTAAAATAATACATTGAGAGTGTCGCCAAAGTTTCATAGAGTTTCGACAAGCCCTCGGTTTATTTTGACTTTCCGACGGTACGCGTGCAATTGCGTTTTTGCCAAAAACGGAAGCAGAGGCAAACGCGCCTTAGGAAAATAATTTCTTGCTTATTTTTTTCATGTACATCTCAAATAATACATTTATAGTTTCCCCAAATTTTCATAGCGTCTCGACAAGCCCTCGGTTTATTTTGACTTTCCGACGGTACGCGTGCAATTACGTTTTTGCCAAAAACGGAAGCGGAGGCAAACGCGCCTTAGGAAAATAATTTCCTGTTGATTTTTTGCATGGATATCTAAAATAATACATTGAGAGTGTCGCCAAAGTTTCATAGAGTTTCGACAAGCCCTCGGTTTATTTTGACTTTCCGACGGTACACGTGCAATTGCGTTTTTTCCAAAAACGGAAGCGGAGGCAAACGCGCTTTAGTAAAATAATTTCCTGTTGATTTTTTGCATGTACATCTCAAATAATCCATTGAGAGTTTCCCCAAAGTTTCATAGAGTTTCGACAAGCCCTCGGTTTATTTTGAATTTGCGACGGTACGCGTGCAATTGCGTTTTTGCCAAAAACAGAAACGGAGGACAACGCGCCTTAGGATAATAATTTCTTGTTGATTTTTTTCATGTACATCTCAAATAATACATTGAGAGTGTCCCCAAAGTTTCACAGCATTTCGACAAGCCCTCTGTTTATTTTGAATTTCTGACGGTACGGGTGCAATTGCGTTTTTGCCAAAAACGGAAGCGGAGGCAAACGCGCATTAGGAAAATAATTTCTTGTTTATTTTTTGCATGGATATCTAAAATAATACATTGAGAGTGTCGCCAAAGTTTCATAGAGTTTCGACAAGCCCTCGGTTTATTTTGACTTTCCGACGGTACACGTGCAATTGTGTTTTTGCCAAAAACAGAAGCGGAGGCAAACGCGCTTTAGTAAAATAATTTCCTGCTGATTTTTTGCATGTACATCTCAAATAATCCATTGAGAGTTTCCCCAAAGTTTCATAGAGTTTCGACAAGCCCTCGGTTTATTTTGAATTTCCGACGGTACGCGTGCAATTGCGTTTTTGCCAAAAACAGAAACGGAGGACAACGCGCCTTAGGATAATAATTTCTTGCTGATTTTTTTCATGTACATCTCAAATAATACATTGAGAGTGTCCCCAAAGTTTCACAGTGTTTCGACAAGCCCTCTGTTTATTTTGAATTTCTGACGGTACGGGTGCAATTGCATTTTTGCCAAAAACGGAAGCGGAGGCAAACGCGCATTAGGAAAATAATTTCCTGCTGATTTTTTGCATGTAAATCTCAAATAATACATTGAGAGTGTCCACAAAGTTTCGTAGAGTTTCGACAAGCCCTCGGTTTATTTTGAATTTCCGACGGTACGCGTGCAATTGTGTTTTTGCCAAAAACAGAAGCGGAGGCAAACGCGCCTTAGGAAAATAATTTCCTTCTGGTTTTTTTGCATGTAAATCTAAAATAATACATTGAGAGTGTCGCCAAAGTTTCATAGAGTTTCGACAAGCCCTCGGTTTATTTTGACTTTCCGACGTTACGCGTGCAATTGCGTTTTTGCCAAAAACGGAAGCGGAGGCAAAGGCGTTTTAGTAAAATTATTTATTGTTGGTTTTTTGCATGTACTTCTCAAAAAATACATTGACAGTGTCCCCAAAGTTTCATAGCGTTTTGGTCAAGCCCTCGGTTTATTTTGAATTTCCGACGGTACGCGTGCAATTGCGTTTTTGCCAAAAACGGAAGCAGACGCAAACTCGCCTTAGGAAAATAATTTCCTGCTGATTTTTTGCAATTACATCTAAAATAATACATTGAGAGTGTCTCCAAAGTTTCATAGCGTTTCGACAAGCCCTCGGTTTATTTTGAATTTCCGACGGTATGCGTTCAATTGCGTTTTTGCCAAAAACGGAAGCGGAGGCAAACACGCCTTAGGAAAATAATTTCCTGCTGATTTTTTCATGGACATCTCAAATGATACATTGAGAGTGTCTCCAAAGTTTCATAGAGTTTCGACAAGCCCTTGGTTTATTTTGACTTTCCGACGGTACGCGTGCAATTACGTTTTTGCCAAAAACGGAAGCGGAGGCAAACACGCTTTAGTAAAATAATTTCCTGCTGGTTTTTTGAATGTAATTATCAAATAATACATTGAGAGTGTCCCCAAAGTTTCATAGCGTTTCGACAAGCCCTCGGTTTATTTTGACTTTCCAACGGTACGCGTGCAATTGCGTTTTTGCCAAAAATGGAAGCGGAGGCAAACGCGCATTGGGAAAATAATTTCCTACTGGTTTTTTGGATGGACATCTAAAATAATACATTGATAGTGTCCCCAAAGTTTCATAGCGTCTCGACAAGCCCTTGGTTTATTTTGACTTTCCGACGGTCCGCGTGCGATTGCGTTTTTGCCAAAAACGGAAGCGGAGGCAAACCGCTTTAGTAAAATAATTTCCTACTGGTTTTTTGAATGTACTTCTCAAATAATACATTGAGAGTGTCCCCAAAGTTTAATAGAGTTTCGACAAGCCATCGGTTTATTTTGACTTTACGATGGTACGCGTGCAATTGCGTTTTTGCCAAAAACAGAAGCGGAGGCAAACGTGCCTTAGGAAAATAATTTCCTTCTGATTTTTTGCATGTAAATCTAAAATAATACATTGATAGTGTCTCCAAAGTTTCATAGAGTTTCGACAAGCCCTCAGTTTATTTTGACTTTCCGACGGTACGCGTGCAATTGCGGTTTTGCCAAAAACAGAAGCGGATGCAAACGCGCCTTAGGAAAATAATTTCCTGCTGATTTTTTCATGTACATCTCAAATAATACATTGAGATTGTCCCAAAAGTTTCATAGCGTCTCGACAAGCCATCGGTTTATTTTGACTTTCCGACGGTCAGCGTGCAATTGCGTTTTTGCCAAAAACGGAAGCGGAGGCAAACGCGCTTTAGTAAAATAATTTCCTACTGGTTTTTTGCATGTACTTCTCAAATAATACATTGATAGTGTCCCCAAAGTTTAATAGAGTTTCGACAAGCCCTCGGTTTATTTTGACTTTCCGATGGTACGCGTGCAATTGCGTTTTTGCCAAAAACGGAAGCGGAGGCAAATGCGCATTAGGCAAATAATTTGCTGCTGATTTATTGCATGTACATCTCAAATAATACATTGAGAGTGTCCCCAAAGATTCGTAGAGTTTCGACAAGCCCTCGGTTTATTTGGAATCTCCAACGGTACGCGTGTAATTGCATTTTTGCCAAAAACAGAAGCGGAGGCAAACGCGCCTTAGGAAAATAATTTCCTGCTGATTTTTTGCATGTAAATCTAAAATAATACATTGAGAGTGTCGCCAAAGTTTCATAGAGTTTGGACAAGCCCTAAGTTTATTTTGACTTTCCGACGGTACGCGTGCAATTGCGTTTTTGCCAAAAACGGAAGCGGGGGCAAACGCTCCTTAGGAAAATAATTTCCTGCTTATTTTTTTCATGTACATCTCAAATAATACATTTAGAGTTTCCCCAAATTTTCATAGCCTCTCGACAAGCCCTCGGTTTATTTTGGCTTTCCGACGGTACGCGTGCAATTGCGTTTTTGCCAAAAACGGAAGCGGAGGCAAACGCGCCTTAGGAAAATAATTTCCTTCTGATTTTTTGCATGGATATCTAAAATAATACATTGAGAGTGTCGCCAAAGTTTCATAGAGTTTCTACCAGCCCTCGTTTTATTTTGAATTTTCGACGGTACACATGCAATTGCGTTTTTGCCAAAAACAGAAACGAAGGACAACGCGCCATAGGATAATAATTTCTTGCTGATTTTTTTCATGTACATCTCAAATAATACATTGAGAGTGTCCCCAAAGTTTCCCAGTGTTTCGACAAGCCCTCTGTTTATTTTGAATTTCCGACGGTACAGGTGCAATTGCGTTTTTGCCAAAAACAGAAGCGGAGGCAAACGCGCATTAGGAAAATAATTTCCTGCTGATTTTTTGCATGGATATCTAAAATAATACATTGAGAGTGTCGCCAAATTTTTATAGAGTTTCGACAAGCCCTCGGTTTATTTTGACTTTTCGACGGTACACGTGCAATTGCGTTTTTGCCAAAAACGGAAGCGGAGGCAAACGCGCTTTAGTAAAATAATTTCCTACTGATTTTTTGCATGTACATCTCAAATAATCCATTGAGAGTTTCCCCAAAGTTTCATAGAGTTTCGACAAGCCTTCGGTTTATTTTGAATTTCCGACGGTACGCGTGCAATTGCGTTTTTGCCAAAAACAGAAACGGAGGACAACGCGCCTTAGGTTAATAATTTCTTGCTGATTTTTTTCATGTACATCTCAAATAATACATTGAGAGTGTCCCCAAAGTTTCACAGCGTTTCGACAAGCCCTCTGTTTATTTTGAATTTCTGACGGTACGGGTGCAATTGCGTTTTTGCCAAAAACGGAAGCGGAGGCAAACGCGCATTAGGAAAATAATTTCCTGCTGATTTTTTGCATGTAAATCTAAAATAATATATTGAGAGTGTCGCCAAAGTTTCATAGAGTTTCGACAAGCCCTCGGTTTATTTTGACTTTCCGACGGTACGCGTGCAATTGTGTTTTTGCCAAAAACGGAAGCGGAGGCAAACGCGCCTTAGGAAAATAATTTCCTTCTGGTTTTTTTGCATGTAAATCTAAAATAATACATTGAGAGTGTCGCCAAAGTTTCATAGAGTTTCGACTAGCCCTCGGTTTATTTTGACTTTCCGACGGTACGCGTGCAATTGCGTTTTTGCCAAAAACGGAAGCGGAGGAAAAGGCGTTTTAGTAAAATAAATTATTGTTGGTTATTTGCATGTACTTCTAAAAAAATACATTGACAGTGTCCCCAAAGTTTCATAGCGTTTTGGTCAAGCCCTCGGTTTATTTTGAATTTCCGACGGTACGCGTGCAATTGCGTTTTTGCCAAAAACGGAAGCGGACGCAAACTCGCCTTAGGAAAATAATTTCCTGCTGATTTTTTGCAATTAAATCTAAAATAATACATTGAGAGTGTCTCCAAAGTTTCATAGCGTTTCGACAAGCCCTCGGTTTATTTTGAATTTCCGACGGTATGCGTGCAATTACGTTTTTGCCAAAAACGGAAGCGGAGGCAAACACGCCTTAGGAAAATAATTTCCTGCTGATTTTTTTCATGGACATCTCAAATGATACATTGAGAGTGTCTCCAAAGTTTCATAGAGTTTTGACAAGCCCTCGGTTTATTTTGACTTTCCGACGGTACGCGTGCAATTACGTTTTTGCCAAAAACGGAAGCGGAGGCAAACGCGCTTTAGTAAAATAATTTCCTGCTGGTTTTTTGAATGTAATTATCAAATAATACATTGAGAGTGTCCCCAAAGTTTCATAGCGTTTCGACAAGCCCTCGGTTTATTTTGACTTTCCGACAGTACGCGTGCAATTGCGTTTTTGCCAAAAACGGAAGCGGAGGCAAACGCGCATTGGGAAAATAATTTCCTACTGGTTTTTTGGATGGACATCTAAAATAATACATTGATAGTGTCCCCAAAGTTTCATAGCGTCTCGACAATCCCTCGGTTTATTTTGACTTTCCGACGGTCCGCGTGCGATTGCGTTTTTGCCAAAAACGGAAGCGGAGGCAAACGCGCTTTAGTAAAATAATTTCCTACTGGTTTTTTGCATGTACTTCTCAAATAATACATTGAGATTGTCCCCAAAGTTTAATAGAGTTTCGACAAGCCATCGGTTTATTTTGACTTTCCGACGGTACGCGTGCAATTGTGTTTTTGCCAAAAACAGAAGCGGAGGCAAACGCGCCTTAGGAAAATAATTTCCTTCTGATTTTTTGCATGTAAATCTAAAATAATACATTGAGAGTGTCTCCAAAGTTTCATAGAGTTTGGACAAGCCCTAAGTTTATTTTGACTTTCCGACGGTACGCGTGCAATTGCGTTTTTGCCAAAAACAGAAGCGGAGGCAAACACGCCTTAGGAAAATAATTTCCTGCTGATTTTTTGCATGTAAATCTAAAATAATACATTGAGAGTGTCGCCAAAGTTTCATAGAGTTTCGACAAGCCCTCGGTTTATTTTGACTTTCCGAAGGTACGCGTGCAATTGCGTTTTTGCCAAAAACGGAAGCGGGGGCAAACGCTCCTTAGGAAAATAATTTCCTGCTTATTTTTTTCATGTACATCTCAAATAATACATTTAGAGTTTCCCCAAATTTTCATAGCGTCTCGACAAGCCCTCGGTTTATTTTGGCTTTCCGACGGTACGCGTGCAATTGCGTTTTTGCCAAAAACGGAAGCGGAGGCAAACGCGCCTTAGGAAAATAATTTCCTTCTGATTTTTTGCATGGATATATAAAATAATACATTGAGAGTGTCGCCAAAGTTTCATAGAGTTTCTACCAGCCCTCGGTTTATTTTGAATTTCGACGGTACGCGTGCAATTGCGTTTTTGCCAAAAACAGAAACGAAGGACAACGCGCCATAGGATAATAATTTCTTGCTGATTTTTTTCATGTACATCTCAAATAATACATTGAGAGTTTCCCCAAAGTTTCACAGTGTTTCGACAAGCCCTCTGTTTATTTTGAATTTCCGACGGTACAGGTGCAATTGCGTTTTTGCCAAAAACGGAAGCGGAGGCAAACGCGCATTAGGAAAATAATTTCCTGCTGATTTTTTGCATGGATATCTAAAATAATACATTGAGAGTGTCGCCAAATTTTCATAGAGTTTCGACAAGCCCTCGGTTTATTTTGACTTTCCGACGGTACACGTGCAATTGCGTTTTTGCCAAAAACGGAAGCGGAGGCAAACGCGCTTTAGTAAAATAATTTCCTGCTGATTTTTTGCATGTACATCTCAAATAATCCATTGAGAGTTTCCCCAAAGTTTCATAGAGTTTCGACAAGGCCTCGGTTTATTTTGAATTTCCGACGGTACGCGTGCAATTGCGTTTTTGCCAAAAACAGAAACGAAGGACAACGCGCCTTAGGATAATAATTTCTTGCTGATTTTTTTCATGTACATCTCAAATAATACATTGAGAGTGTCCCCAAAGTTTCACAGCGTTTCGACAAGCCCTCTGTTTATTTTGAATTTCTGACGGTACGGGTGCAATTGCGTTTTTGCCAAAAACGGAAGCGGAGGCAAACGCGCATTAGGAAAATAATTTCTTGCTGATTTTTTGCATGTAAATCTAAAATAATACATTGAGAGTGTCGCCAAAGTTTCATAGAGTTTTGACAAGCCCTCGGTTTATTTTGACTTTCCGACGATACGTGTGCAATTGGGTTTTTGCCAAAAACAGAAGCGGAGGCAAACGCGCCTTAGGAAAATAATTTCCTTCTGGTTTTTTTGCATGTAAATCTAAAATAATACATTGAGAGTGTCGCCAAAGTTTCATAGAGTTTCGACTAGCCCTCGGTTTATTTTCACTTTCCGACGGTACGCGTGCAATTGCATTTTTGCCAAAAACGGAAGCGGAGGAAAAGGCGTTTTAGTAAAATAATTTATTGTTGGTTATTTGCATGTACTTCTAAAAAAATACATTGACAGTGTCCCCAAAGTTTCATAGCGTATTGGTCAAGCCCTCGGTTTATTTTGAATTTCCGACGGTACGCGTGCAATTGCGTTTTTGCCAAAAACGGAAGCGGACGCAAACTCGCCTTAGGAAAATAATTTCCTGCTGATTTTTTGCAATTACATCTAAAATAATACATTGAGAGTGTCTCCAAAGTTTCATAGCGTTTCGACAAGCCCTCGGTTTATTTTGAATTTCCGACGGTATGCGTGCAATTGCATTTTTGCCAAAAACGGAAGCGGAGGCAAACACGCCTTAGGAAAATAATTTCCTGCTGATTTTTTTCATGGACATCTCAAATGATACATTGAGAGTGTCTCCAAAGTTTCATAGAGTTTCGACAAGCCCTCGGTTTATTTTGACTTTCCGACGGTACGCGTGCAATTACGTTTTTGCCAAAAACGGAAGCAGAGGCAAACGCGCTTTAGTAAAATAATTTCCTGCTGGTTTTTTGAATGTACATATCAAATAATACATTGAGAGTGTCCCCAAAGTTTCATAGCGTTTCGACAAGCCCTCGGTTTATTTTGACTTTCCGACAGTACGCGTGCAATTACGTTTTTGCCAAAAACGGAAGCGGAGGCAAACGCGCATTGGGAAAATAATTTCCTACTGGTTTTTTGGATGGACATCTAAAATAATACATTGATAGTGTCCCCAAAGTTTCATAGCGTCTGGACAATCCCTCGGTTTATTTTGACTTTCCGACGGTCCGCGTGCGATTGCGTTTTTGCCAAAAACGGAAGCGGAGGCAAACGCGCTTTAGTAAAATAATTTCCTACTGGTTTTTTGCATGTACTTATCAAATAATACATTGAGAGTGTCCCCAAAGTTTAATAGAGTTTCGACAAGCCATCGGTTTATTTTGACTTTCCGACGGTACGCGTGCAATTGCGTTTTTGCCAAAAACAGAAGCGGAGGCAAACGCGCCTTAGGAAAATAATTTCCTTCTGATTTTTTGCATGTAAATCTAAAATAATACATTGATAGTGTCTCCAAAGTTTCATAGAGTTTCGACAAGCCCTCAGTTTATTTTGACTTTCCGACGGTACGCGTGCAATTGCGTTTTTGCCAAAAACAGAAGCGGATGCAAACGCGCCTTAGGAAAATAATTTCCTGCTGATTTTTTTCATGTACATCTCAAATAATACATTGAGATTGTCCCCAAAGTTTCATAGCATCTCGACAAGCCCTCGGTTTATTTTGACTTTCCGACGGTCAGCGTGCAATTGCGTTTTTGCCAAAAACGGAAGCGGACGCAAACTCGCCTTAGGAAAATAATTTCCTGCTGATTTTTTGCAATTACATCTAAAATAATACATTGAGAGTGTCTCCAAAGTTTCATAGCGTCTCGACAATCCCTCGATTTATTTTGACTTTCCGACGGTATGCGTGCAATTGCATTTTTGCCAAAAACGGAAGCGGAGGCAAACACGCCTTAGGAAAATAATTTCCTGCTGGTTTTTTGCATGTACTTCTCAAATAATACATTGAGAGTGTCCCCAAAGTTTAATAGAGTTTCGACAAGCCATCGGTTTATTTTGACTTTCCGACGGTACGCGTGCAATTGCGTTTTTGCCAAAAACATAAGCGGAGGCAAACGCGCCTTAGGAAAATAATTTCCTGCTGATTTTTTGCATGTAAATCTAAAATAATACATTGAGAGTGTCGCCAAAGTTTCATAGAGTTTAGACAAGCCCTAAGTTTATTTTGACTTTCCGACGGTACGCGTGCAATTGCGTTTTTGCCAAAAACAGAAGCGGAGGCAAACACGCCTTAGGAAAATAATTTCCTGCTGATTTTTTGCATGTAAATCTAAAATAATACATTGAGAGTGTCGCCAAAGTTTCATAGAGTTTCGACAAGCCCTCAGTTTATTTTGACTTTCCGACGATACGCGTGCAATTGTGTTTTTGCCAAAAACGGAAGCGGAGGCAAACGCGCCTTAGGAAAATAATTTCCTGCTTATTTTTTTCATGTACATCTCAAATAATACATTTAGAGTTTCCCCAAATTTTCATAGCGTCTCGACAAGCCCTCGGTTTATTTTGGCTTTCCGACGGTACGCGTGCAATTTCGTTTTTGCCAAAAACGGAAGCGGAGGCAAACGCGCCTTAGGAAAATAATTTCCTTCTGGTTTTTTTGCATGTAAATCTAAAATAATACATTGAGAGTGTCTCCAAAGTTTCATAGAGTTTCGACTAGCCCTCGGTTTATTTTGACTTTCCGACGGTACGCGTGCAATTGCATTTTTGCCAAAAACGGAAGCGGAGGAAAAGGCGTTTTAGTAAAATAATTTATTGTTGGTTATTTGCATGTACTTCTAAAAAAATTTATTGACAGTGTCCCCAAAGTTTCATAGCATTTTGGTCAAGCCCTCGGTTTATTTTGAATTTCCGACGGTACGCGTGCAATTGCGTTTTTGCCAAAAACGGAAGCGGACGCAAACTCGCCTTAGGAAAATAATTTCCTGCTGATTTTTTGCAATTACATCTAAAATAATACATTGAGAGTGTCTCCAAAGTTTCATAGCGTTTCGACAATCCCTCGGTTTATTTTGAATTTCCGACGGTATGCGTGCAATTGCATTTTTGCCAAAAACGGAAGCGGAGGCAAACACGCCTTAGGAAAATAATTTCCTGCTGATTTTTTTCATGGACATCTCAAATGATACATTGAGAGTGTCTCCAAAGTTTCATAGAGTTTCGACAAGCCCTCGGTTTATTTTGACTTTCCGACGGTACGCGTGCAATTACGTTTTTGCCAAAAACGGAAGCGGAGGCAAACGCGCTTTAGTAAAATAATTTCCTGCTGGTTTTTTGAATGTACTTATCAAATAATACATTGAGAGTGTCCCCAAAGTTTCATAGCGTTTCGACAAGCCCTCGGTTTATTTTGACTTTCCGACAGTACGCGTGCAATTGCGTTTTTGCCAAAAACGGAAGCGGAGGCAAACGCGCATTGGGAAAATAATTTCCTACTGGTTTTTTGGATGGACATCTAAAATAATACATTGATAGTGTCCCCAAAGTTTCATAGCGTCTCGACAATCCCTCGATTTATTTTGACTTTCCGACGGTCCGCGTGCGATTGCGTTTTTGCCAAAAACGGAAGCGGAGGCAAACGCGCTTTAGTAAAATAATTTCCTACTGGTTTTTTGCATGTACTTCTCAAATAATACAATGAGAGTGTCCCCAAAGTTTAATAGAGTTTCGACAAGCCATCGGTTTATTTTGACTTTCCGACGGTACGCGTGCAATTGAGTTTTTGCCAAAAACAGAAGTGGAGGCAAACGCGCCTTAGGAAAATAATTTCCTTCCTATTTTTGGCATGTAAATCTAAAATAATACATTGATAGTGTCTCCAAAGTTTCATAGAGTTTCGACAAGCCCTCAGTTTATTTTGACTTTCCGACGGTACGCGTGCAATTGCGTTTTTGCCAAAAACAGAAGCGGAGGCAAACACGCCTTAGGAAAATAATTTCCTGCTGATTTTTTGCATGTAAATCTAAAATAATACATTGAGAGTGTCGCCAAAGTTTCATAGAGTTTCGACAAGCCCTCAGTTTATTTTGACTTTCCGACGATACGCGTGCAATTGTGTTTTTGCCAAAAACGGAAGCGGAGGCAAACGCGCCTTAGGAAAATAATTTCCTGCTTATTTTTTTCATGTACATCTCAAATAATACATTTAGAGTTTCCCCAAATTTTCATAGCGTCTCGACAAGCCCTCGGTTTATTTTGGCTTTCCGACGGTACGCGTGCAATTTCGTTTTTGCCAAAAACGGAAGCGGAGGCAAACGCGCCTTAGGAAAATAATTTCCTTCTGGTTTTTTTGCATGTAAATCTAAAATAATACATTGAGAGTGTCTCCAAAGTTTCATAGAGTTTCGACTAGCCCTCGGTTTATTTTGACTTTCCGACGGTACGCGTGCAATTGCATTTTTGCCAAAAACGGAAGCGGAGGAAAAGGCGTTTTAGTAAAATAATTTATTGTTGGTTATTTGCATGTACTTCTAAAAAAATTTATTGACAGTGTCCCCAAAGTTTCATAGCATTTTGGTCAAGCCCTCGGTTTATTTTGAATTTCCGACGGTACGCGTGCAATTGCGTTTTTGCCAAAAACGGAAGCGGACGCAAACTCGCCTTAGGAAAATAATTTCCTGCTGATTTTTTGCAATTACATCTAAAATAATACATTGAGAGTGTCTCCAAAGTTTCATAGCGTCTCGACAAGCCCTCGGTTTATTTTGAATTTCCGACGGTATGCGTGCAATTGCATTTTTGCCAAAAACGGAAGCGGAGGCAAACACGCCTTAGGAAAATAATTTCCTGCTGGTTTTTTGCATGTACTTCTCAAATAATACATTGAGAGTGTCCCCAAAGTTTAATAGAGTTTCGACAAGCCATCGGTTTATTTTGACTTTCCGACGGTACGCGTGCAATTGCGTTTTTGCCAAAAACATAAGCGGAGGCAAACGCGCCTTAGGAAAATAATTTCCTGCTGATTTTTTGCATGTAAATCTAAAATAATACATTGAGAGTGTCGCCAAAGTTTCATAGAGTTTAGACAAGCCCTAAGTTTATTTTGACTTTCCGACGGTACGCGTGCAATTGCGTTTTTGCCAAAAACAGAAGCGGAGGCAAACACGCCTTAGGAAAATAATTTCCTGCTGATTTTTTGCATGTAAATCTAAAATAATACATTGAGAGTGTCGCCAAAGTTTCATAGAGTTTCGACAAGCCCTCAGTTTATTTTGACTTTCCGACGATACGCGTGCAATTGTGTTTTTGCCAAAAACGGAAGCGGAGGCAAACGCGCCTTAGGAAAATAATTTCCTGCTTATTTTTTTCATGTACATCTCAAATAATACATTTAGAGTTTCCCCAAATTTTCATAGCGTCTCGACAAGCCCTCGGTTTATTTTGGCTTTCCGACGGTACGCGTGCAATTTCGTTTTTGCCAAAAACGGAAGCGGAGGCAAACGCGCCTTAGGAAAATAATTTCCTTCTGGTTTTTTTGCATGTAAATCTAAAATAATACATTGAGAGTGTCTCCAAAGTTTCATAGAGTTTCGACTAGCCCTCGGTTTATTTTGACTTTCCGACGGTACGCGTGCAATTGCATTTTTGCCAAAAACGGAAGCGGAGGAAAAGGCGTTTTAGTAAAATAATTTATTGTTGGTTATTTGCATGTACTTCTAAAAAAATTTATTGACAGTGTCCCCAAAGTTTCATAGCATTTTGGTCAAGCCCTCGGTTTATTTTGAATTTCCGACGGTACGCGTGCAATTGCGTTTTTGCCAAAAACGGAAGCGGACGCAAACTCGCCTTAGGAAAATAATTTCCTGCTGATTTTTTGCAATTACATCTAAAATAATACATTGAGAGTGTCTCCAAAGTTTCATAGCGTTTCGACAATCCCTCGGTTTATTTTGAATTTCCGACGGTATGCGTGCAATTGCATTTTTGCCAAAAACGGAAGCGGAGGCAAACACGCCTTAGGAAAATAATTTCCTGCTGATTTTTTTCATGGACATCTCAAATGATACATTGAGAGTGTCTCCAAAGTTTCATAGAGTTTCGACAAGCCCTCGGTTTATTTTGACTTTCCGACGGTACGCGTGCAATTACGTTTTTGCCAAAAACGGAAATGGAGGCAAACGCGCTTTAGTAAAATAATTTCCTGCTGGTTTTTTGAATGTACTTATCAAATAATACATTGAGAGTGTCCCCAAAGTTTCATAGCGTTTCGACAAGCCCTCGGTTTATTTTGACTTTCCGACAGTACGCGTGCAATTGCGTTTTTGCCAAAAACGGAAGCGGAGGCAAACGCGCTTTGGGAAAATAATTTCCTACTGGTTTTTTGGATGGACATCTAAAATAATACATTGATAGTGTCCCCAAAGTTTCATAGCGTCTCGACAATCCCTCGATTTATTTTGACTTTCCGACGGTCCGCGTGCGATTGCGTTTTTGCCAAAAACGGAAGCGGAGGCAAACGCGCTTTAGTAAAATAATTTCCTACTGGTTTTTTGCATGTACTTCTCAAATAATACAATGAGAGTGTCCCCAAAGTTTAATAGAGTTTCGACAAGCCATCGGTTTATTTTGACTTTCCGACGGTACGCGTGCAATTGCGTTTTTGCCAAAAACAGAAGTGGAGGCAAACGCGCCTTAGGAAAATAATTTCCTTCCTATTTTTGGCATGTAAATCTAAAATAATACATTGATAGTGTCTCCAAAGTTTCATAGAGTTTCGACAAGCCCTCAGTTTATTTTGACTTTCCGACGGTACGCGTGCAATTGCGTTTTTGCCAAAAACAGAAGCGGAGGCAAACACGCCTTAGGAAAATAATTTCCTGCTGATTTTTTGCATGTAAATCTAAAATAATACATTGAGAGTGTCGCCAAAGTTTCATAGAGTTTCGACAAGCCCTCAGTTTATTTTGACTTTCCGACGATACGCGTGCAATTGTGTTTTTGCCAAAAACGGAAGCGGAGGCAAACGCGCCTTAGGAAAATAATTTCCTGCTTATTTTTTTCATGTACATCTCAAATAATACATTTAGAGTTTCCCCAAATTTTCATAGCGTCTCGACAAGCCCTCGGTTTATTTTGGCTTTCCGACGGTACGCGTGCAATTTCGTTTTTGCCAAAAACGGAAGCGGAGGCAAACGCGCCTTAGGAAAATAATTTCCTTCTGGTTTTTTTGCATGTAAATCTAAAATAATACATTGAGAGTGTCTCCAAAGTTTCATAGAGTTTCGACTAGCCCTCGGTTTATTTTGACTTTCCGACGGTACGCGTGCAATTGCATTTTTGCCAAAAACGGAAGCGGAGGAAAAGGCGTTTTAGTAAAATAATTTATTGTTGGTTATTTGCATGTACTTCTAAAAAAATTTATTGACAGTGTCCCCAAAGTTTCATAGCATTTTGGTCAAGCCCTCGGTTTATTTTGAATTTCCGACGGTACGCGTGCAATTGCGTTTTTGCCAAAAACGGAAGCGGACGCAAACTCGCCTTAGGAAAATAATTTCCTGCTGATTTTTTGCAATTACATCTAAAATAATACATTGAGAGTGTCTCCAAAGTTTCATAGCGTTTCGACAAGCCCTCGGTTTATTTTGAATTTCCGACGGTATGCGTGCAATTGCATTTTTGCCAAAAACGGAAGCGGAGGCAAACACGCCTTAGGAAAATAATTTCCTGCTGATTTGTTTCATGGACATCTCAAATGATACATTGAGAGTGTCTCCAAAGTTTCATAGAGTTTCGACAAGCCCTCGGTTTATTTTGACTTTCCGACGGTACGCGTGCAATTACGTTTTTGCCAAAAACGGAAGCGGAGGCAAACGCGCTTTAGTAAAATAATTTCCTGCTGGTTTTTTGAATGTACTTATCAAATAATACATTGAGAGTGTCCCCAAAGTTTCATAGCGTTTCGACAAGCCCTCGGTTTATTTTGACTTTCCGACAGTACGGGTGCAATTGCGTTTTTGCCAAAAACGGAAGCGGAGGCAAACGCGCATTGGGAAAATAATTTCCTACTGGTTTTTTGGATGGACATCTAAAATAATACATTGATAGTGTCCCCAAAGTTTCATAGCGTCTCGACAATCCCTCGATTTATTTTGACTTTCCGACGGTCCGCGTGCGATTGCGTTTTTGCCAAAAACGGAAGCGGAGGCAAACGCGCTTTTCTAAAATAATTTCCTACTGGTTTTTTGCTTGTACTTCTCAAATAATACATTGAGAGTGTCCCCAAAGTTTAATAGAGTTTCAACAAGCCATCGGTTTATTTTGACTTTCCGACGGTACGCGTGCAATTGCGTTTTTGCCAAAAACAGAAGCGGAGGCAAACGCGCCTTAGGAAAATAATTTCCTGCTGATTTTTTGCATGTAAATCTAAAATAATACACTGAGAGTGTCGCCAAAGTTTCATAGAGTTTAGACAAGCCCTAAGTTTATTTTGACTTTCCGACGGTACGCGTGCAATTGCGTTTTTGCCAAAAACAGAAGCGGAGGCAAACACGCCTTAGGAAAATAATTTCCTGCTGATTTTTTGCATGTAAATCTAAAATAATACATTGAGAGTGTCGCCAAAGTTTCATAGAGTTTAGACAAGCCCTCAGTTTATTTTGACTTTCCGACGATACGCGTGCAATTGTGTTTTTGCCAAAAACGGAAGCGGAGGCAAACGCGCCTTAGGAAAATAATTTCCTGCTTATTTTTTTCATGTACATCTCAAATAATACATTTAGAGTTTCCCCAAATTTTCATAGCGTCTCGACAAGCCCTCGGTTTATTTTGGCTTTCCGACGGTACGCGTGCAATTTCGTTTTTGCCAAAAACGGAAGCGGCGGCAAACGCGCCTTAGGAAAATAATTTCCTTCTGGTTTTTTTGCATGTAAATCTAAAATAATACATTGAGAGTGTCTCCAAAGTTTCATAGAGTTTCGACTAGCCCTCGGTTTATTTTGACTTTCCGACGGTACGCGTGCAATTGCATTTTTGCCAAAAACGGAAGCGGAGGAAAAGGCGTTTTAGTAAAATAATTTATTGTTAGTTATTTGCATGTACTTCTAAAAAAATTTATTAACAGTGTCCCCAAAGTTTCATAGCATTTTGTTCAAGCCCTCGGTTTATTTTGAATTTCCGACGGTACGCGTGCAATTGCGTTTTTGCCAAAAACGGAAGCGGACGCAAACTCGCCTTAGGAAAATAATTTCCTGCTGATTTTTTCCAATTACATCTAAAATAATACATTGAGAGTGTCTCCAAAGTTTCATAGCGTTTCGACAAGCCCTCGGTTTATTTTGAATTTCCGACGGTATGCGTGCAATTGCATTTTTGCCAAAAACGGAAGCGGAGGCAAACACGCCTTAGGAAAATAATTTCCTGCTGATTTTTTTCATGGACATCTCAAATGATACATTGAGAGTGTCTCCAAAGTTTCATAGAGTTTCGACAAGCCCTCGGTTTATTTTGACTTTCCGACGGTACGCGTGCAATTACGTTTTTGCCAAAAACGAAAGCGGAGGCAAACGTGCTTTAGTAAAATAATTTCCTGCTGGTTTTTTGAATGTACTTATCAAATAATACATTGAGAGTGTCCCCAAAGTTTCATAGCGTTTCGACAAGCCCTCGGTTTATTTTGACTTTCCGACAGTACGCGTGCAATTTCGTTTTTGCCAAAAACGGAAGCGGAGGCAAACGCGCATTGGGAAAATAATTTCCTACTGGTTTTTTGGATGGACATCTAAAATAATACATTGATAGTGTCCCCAAAGTTTCATAGCGTCTCGACAATCCCTCGATTTATTTTGACTTTCCGACGGTCCGCGTGCGATTGCGTTTTTGCCAAAAACGGAAGCGGAGGCAAACGCGCTTTAGTAAAATAATTTCCTACTGGTTTTTTGCATGTACTTCTCAAATAATACATTGAGAGTGTCCCCAAAGTTTAATAGAGTTTCGACAAGCCATCGGTTTATTTTGACTTTCCGACGGTACGCGTGCAATTGCGTTTTTGCCAAAAACAGAAGCGGAGGCAAACGCGCCTTAGGAAAATAATTTCCTGCTGATTTTTTGCATGTAAATCTAAAATAATACATTGAGAGTGTCGCCAAAGTTTCATAGAGTTTAGACAAGCCCTAAGTTTATTTTGACTTTCTGACGGTACGCGTGCAATTGCGTTTTTGCCAAAAACAGAAGCGGAGGCAAACACGCCTTAGGAAAATAATTTCCTGCTGATTTTTTGCATGTAAATCTAAAATAATACATTGAGAGTGTCGCCAAAGTTTCATAGAGTTTCGACAAGCCCTCAGTTTATTTTGACTTTCCGACGATACGCGTGCAATTGTGTTTTTGCCAAAAACGGAAGCGGAGGCAAACGCGCCTTAGGAAAATAATTTCCTGCTTATTTTTTTCATGTACATCTCAAATAATACATTTAGAGTTTCCCCAAATTTTCATAGCGTCTCGACAAGCCCTCGGTTTATTTTGGCTTTCCGACGGTACGCGTGCAATTTCGTTTTTGCCAAAAACGGAAGCGGAGGCAAACGCGCCTTAGGAAAATAATTTCCTTCTGGTTTTTTTGCATGTAAATCTAAAATAATACATTGAGAGTGTCTCCAAAGTTTCATAGAGTTTCGACTAGCCCTCGGTTTATTTTGACTTTCCGACGGTACGCGTGCAATTGCATTTTTGCCAAAAACGGAAGCGGAGGAAAAGGCGTTTTAGTAAAATAATTTATTGTTGGTTATTTGCATGTACTTCTAAAAAAATTTATTGACAGTGTCCCCAAAGTTTCATAGCATTTTGGTCAAGCCCTCGGTTTATTTTGAATTTCCGACGGTACGCGTGCAATTGCGTTTTTGCCAAAAACGGAAGCGGACGCAAACTCGCCTTAGGAAAATAATTTCCTGCTGATTTTTCGCAATTACATCTAAAATAATACATTGAGAGTGTCTCCAAAGTTTCATAGCGTTTCGACAAGCCCTCGGTTTATTTTGAATTTCCGACGGTATGAGTGCAATTGCATTTTTGCCAAAAACGGAAGCGGAGGCAAACACGCCCTAGGAAAATAATTTCCTGCTGATTTTTTTCACGGACATCTCAAATGATACATTGAGAGTGTCTCCAAAGTTTCATAGAGTTTCGACAAGCCCTCGGTTTATTTTGACTTTCCGACGGTACGCGTGCAATTACGTTTTTGCCAAAAACGGAAGCGGAGGCAAACGTGCTTTAGTAAAATAATTTCCTGCTGGTTTTTTGAATGTACTTATCAAATAATACATTGAGAGTGTCCCCAAAGTTTCATAGCGTTTCAACAAGCCCTCGGTTTATTTTGACTTTCCGACAGTACGCGTGCAATTGCGTTTTTGCCAAAAACGGAAGCGGAGGCAAACGCGCATTGGGAAAATAATTTCCTACTGGTTTTTTGGATGGACATCTAAAATAATACATTGATAGTGTCCCCAAAGTTTCATAGCGTCTCGACAATCCCTCGATTTATTTTGACTTTCCGACGGTCCGCGTGCGATTGCGTTTTTGCCAAAAACGGAAGCGGAGGCAAACGCGCTTTAGTAAAATAATTTCCTACTGGTTTTTTGCATGTACTTCTCAAATAATACATTGAGAGTGTCCCCAAAGTTTAATAGAGTTTCGACAAGCCATCGGTTTATTTTGACTTTCCGACGGTACGCGTGCAATTGCGTTTTTGCCAAAAACAGAAGCGGAGGCAAACGCGCCTTAGGAAAATAATTTCCTTCCTATTTTTTGCATGTACATCTCAAATAATACATTGATAGTGTCTCCAAAGTTTCATAGAGTTTCGACAAGCCCTCAGTTTATTTTGACTTTCCGACGGTACGCGTGCAATTGCGTTTTTGCCAAAAACAGAAGCGGATGCAAACGCGCCTTAGGAAAATAATTTCCTGCTGATTTTTTTCATGTACATCTCAAATAATACATTGAGATTGTCCCCAAAGTTTCATAGCATCTCGACAAGCCCTCGGTTTATTTTGACTTTCCGACGGTCAGCGTGCAATTGCGTTTTTGCCAAAAACGGAAGCGGAGGCAAACGCGCTTTAGTAAAATAATTTCCTACTGGTTTTTTGCATGTACTTATCAAATAATACATTGATAGTGTCCCCAAAGTTTAATAGAGTTTCGACAAGCCCTCGTTTTATTTTGACTTTCCGACGGTACGCGTGCAATTGCGTTTTTGCCAAAAACGGAAGCGGAGGCAAACGCGCATTAGGCAAATAATTTGCTGCTGATTTTTTGCATGTACATCTCAAATAATACATTGAGAGTGTCCCCAAAGATTCGTAGAGTTTCGACAAGCCCTCGGTTTATTTGGAATCTCCAACGGTACACGTGTAATTGCATTTTTGCCAAAAACAGAAGCGGAGGCAAACGCGCCTTAGGAAAATAATTTCCTGCTGAGTTTTTGCATGTAAATCTAAAATAATACATTGAGAGTGTCGCCAAAGTTTCATAGAGTTTGGACAAGCCCTAAGTTTATTTTGACTTTCCGACGGTACGCGTGCAATTGCGTTTTTGCCAAAAACAAAAGCGGAGGCAAACACGCCTTAGGAAAATAATTTCCTGCTGATTTTTTGCATGTAAATCTAAAATAATACATTGAGAGTGTCTCCAAAGTTTCATAGAGTTTCGACAAGCCCTCAGTTTATTTTGACTTTCCGACGATACGCGTGCAATTGTGTTTTTGCCAAAAATGGAAGCGGAGGCAAACGCACCTTAGGAAAATAATTTCCTGCTTATTTTTTTCATGTACATCTCAAATAATACATTTAGAGTTTCCCCAAATTTTCATAGCGTCTCGACAAGCCCTCGGTTTATTTTGGCTTTCCGACGGTACGCGTGCAATTTCGTTTTTGCCAAAAACGGAAGCGGAGGCAAACGCGCCTTAGGAAAATAATTTCCTTCAGGTTTTTTTGCATGTAAATCTAAAATAATACATTGAGAGTGTCGCCAAAGTTTCATAGAGTTTCGACTAGCCCTCGGTTTATTTTGACTTTCCGACGGTACGCGTGCAATTGCATTTTTGCCAAAAACGGAAGCGGAGGAAAAGGCGTTTTAGTAAAATAATTTATTGTTGGTTATTTGCATGTACTTCTAAAAAAATACATTGACAGTGTCCCCAAAGTTTCATAGCGTTTTGGTCAAGCCCTCGGTTTATTTTGAATTTCCGACGGTACGCGTGCAATTGCGTTTTTGCCAAAAACGGAAGCGGACGCAAACTCGCCTTAGGAAAATAATTTCCTGCTGATTTTTTGCAATTACATCTAAAATAATACATTGAGATTGTCTCCAAAGTTTCATAGCGTTTCGACAAGCCCTCGGTTTATTTTGAATTTCCGACGGTATGCGTGCAATTGCATTTTTGCCAAAAACGGAAGCGGAGGCAAACACGCCTTAGGAAAATAATTTCCTGCTGATTTTTTTCATGGACATCTCAAATGATACATTGAGAGTGTCTCCAAAGTTTCATAGAGTTTCGACAAGCCCTCGGTTTATTTTGACTTTCCGACGGTACGCGTGCAATTACGTTTTTGCCAAAAACGGAAGCGGAGGCAAACGTGCTTTAGTAAAATAATTTCCTGCTGGTTTTTTGAATGTACTTATCAAATAATACATTGAGAGTGTCCCCAAAGTTTCATAGCGTTTCGACAAGCCCTCGGTTTATTTTGACTTTCCGACAGTACGCGTGCAATTGCGTTTTTGCCAAAAACGGAAGCGGAGGCAAACGCGCATTGGGAAAATAATTTCCTACTGGTTTTTTGGATGGACATCTAAAATAATACATTGATAGTGTCCCCAAAGTTTCATAGCGTCTCGACAATCCCTCGATTTATTTTGACTTTCCGACGGTCCGCGTGCGATTGCATTTTTGCCAAAAACAGAAGCGGAGGCAAACGCGCCTTAGGAAAATAATTTCCTTCTGATTTTTTGCATGTAAATCTAAAATAATACATTGATAGTGTCTCCAAAGTTTCATAGAGTTTCGACAAGCCCTCAGTTTATTTTGACTTTCCGACGGTACGCGTGCAATTGCGTTTTTGCCAAAAACAGAAGCGGATGCAAACGCGCCTTAGGAAAATAATTTCCTGCTGATTTTTTTCATGTACATCTCAAATAATACATTGAGATTGTCCCCAAAGTTTCATAGCATCTCGACAAGCCCTCGGTTTATTTTGACTTTCCAATGGTCAGCGTGCAATTGCGTTTTTGCCAAAAACGGAAGCGGAGGCAAACGCGCTTTAGTAAAATAATTTCCTACTGGTTTTTTGCATGTACTTATCAAATAATACATTGATAGTGTCCCCAAAGTTTAATAGAGTTTCAACAAGCCCTCGTTTTAGTTTGACTTTCCGACGGTACGCGTTTAATTGCGTTTTTGCCAAAAACGGAAGCGGAGGCAAACGCGCATTAGGCAAATAATTTGCTGCTGATTTTTTGCATGTACATCTCAAATAATACATTGAGAGTGTCCCCAAAGATTCGTAGAGTTTCGACAAGCCCTCGGTTTATTTGGAATCTCCAACGGTACGCGTGTAATTGCATTTTTGCCAAAAACAGAAGCGGAGGAAAACGCGCTTTAGGAAAATAATTTCCTGCTGATTTTTTGCATGTAAATCTAAAATAATACATTGAGAGTGTCGCCAAAGTTTCATAGAGTTTGGACAAGCCCTAAGTTTATTTTGACTTTCCGACGGTACGCGTGCAATTGCGTTTTTGCCAAAAACAGAAGCGGAGGCAAACACGCCTTAGGAAAATAATTTCCTGCTGATTTTTTGCAAGTAAATCTAAAATAATACATTGAGAGTGTCGCAAAAGATTCATAGAGTTTCGACAAGCCCTCAGTTTATTTTGACTTTCCGACGATACGCGTGCAATTGTGTTTTTGCCAAAAACGGAAGCGGAGGCAAACGCGCCTTAGGAAAATAATTTCCTGCTTATTTTTTTCATGTACATCTCAAATAATACATTTAGAGTTTCCCCAAATTTTCATAGCGTCTCGACAAGCCCTCGGTTTATTTTGGCTTTCCGACGGTACGCGTGCAATTGCGTTTTTGCCAAAAACGAAAGCGGAGGCAAACGCGCCTTAGGAAAATAATTTCCTGCTGATTTTTTGCATGGATATCTAAAATAATACATTGAGAGTGTCGCCAAAGTTTCATAGAGTTTATACCAGCCCTCGGTTTATTTTAAATTTCCGACGGTACGCGTGCAATTGCGTTTTTGCCAAAAACAGAAACGGAGGACAACGCGCCTTAGGATAATAATTTCTTGCTGATTTTTTTCATGTACATCTCAAATAATACATTGAGAGTGTCCCCAAAGTTTCACAGTGTTTCGACAAGCCCTCTGTTTATTTTGAATTTCCGACGGTACAGGTGCAATTGCGTTTTTGCCAAAAATGGAAGCGGAGGCAAACGCGCATTAGGAAAATAATTTCCTGCTGATTTTTTGCATGGATATCTAAAATAACACATTGAGAGTGTCGCCAAAGTTTCATAGAGTTTCGACAAGCCCTCGGTTTATTTTGACTTTCCGACGGTACACGTGCAATTGCGTTTTTACCAAAAACGGAAGCGGAGGCAAACGCGCTTTAGTAAAATAATTTCCTGCTGATTTTTTGCATGTACATCTCAAATAATCCATTGAGAGTTTCCCCAAAGTTTCATAGAGTTTCGACAAGCCCTCGGTTTATTTTGAATTTCCGACGGTACGCGTGCAATTGCATTTTTGCCAAAAACAGAAACGGAGGACAACGCGCCTTAGGATAATAATTTCTTGCTGAATTTTTTCATGTACATCTCAAATAATACATTGAGAGTGTCCCCAAAGTTTCACAGCGTTTCGACAAGCCCTCTGTTTATTTTGAATTTCTGACGAAACGGGTGCAATTGCGTTTTTGCCAAAAACGGAAGCGGAGGCAAACGCACATTAGGAAAATAATTTCCTGCTGATTTTTTGCATGTAAATCTAAAATAATACATTGAGAGTGTCGCCAAAGTTTCATAGAGTTTCGACAAGCCCTCGGTTTATTTTGACTTTCCGACGGTACGCGTGCAAATGCGTTTTTGCCAAAAACGGAAGCGGAGGCAAACGCGCCTTAGGAAAATAATTTCCTTCTGGTTTTTTTGCATGTAAATCTAAAATAATACATTGAGAGTGTCGCCAAAGTTTCATAGAGTTTCGACAAGCCCTCGGTTTATTTTGACTTTCCGACGGTACGCGTGCAATTGCGTTTTTGCCAAAAACGGAAGCGGAGGCAAAGGCGTTTTAGTAAAATAATTTATTGTTGGTTTTTTGCATGTACTTCTCAAAAAATACATTGACAGTGTCCCCAAAGTTTCATAGCGTTTTGGTCAAGCCCTCGGTTTATTTTGAATTTTCGACGGTACGCGTGCAATTGCGTTTTTGCCAAAAACGGAAGCGGACGCAAACTCGCCTTAGGAAAATAATTTCCTGCTGATTTTTTGCAATTACATCTAAAATAATACATTGAGAGTGTCTCCAAAGTTTCATAGCGTTTCGACAAGCCCTCGGTTTATTTTGAATTTCCGACGGTATGCGTGCAATTGCTTTTTTGCCAAAAACGGAAGCGGAGACAAACACGCCTTAGGAAAATAATTTCCTGCTGATTTTTTTCATGGACATCTCAAATGATACATTGAGAGTGTCTCCAAAGTTTCATAGAGTTTCGACAAGCCCTCGGTTTATTTTGACTTTCCGACGGTACGCGTGCAATTACGTTTTTGCCAAAAACGGAAGCGGAGGCAAACGCGCTTTAGTAAAATAATTTCCTGCTGGTTTTTTGAATGTACTTATCAAATAATACATTGAGAGTGTCCCCAAAGTTTCATAGCGTTTCGACAAGCCCTCAGTTTATTTTGACTTTCCAAAGGTACGCGTGCAATTGCGTTTTTGCCAAAAATGGAAGCGGAGGCAAACGCGCATTGGGAAAATAATTTCCTAATGGTTTTTTGGATGGACATCTAAAATAATACATTGATAGTGTCCCCAAAGTTTCATAGCGTCTCGACAAGCCCTCGGTTTATTTTGACTTTCCGACGGTCCGCGTGCGATTGCGTTTTTGCCAAAAACGGAAGCGGAGGCAAACGCGCTTTAGTAAAATAATTTCCTACTGGTTTTTTGCATGTACTTCCTAAATAATACATTGAGAGTGTCCCCAAAGTTTAATAGAGTTTCGACAAGCCATCGGTTTATTTTGACTTTCCGACGGTACGCGTGCAATTACGTTTTTGCCAAAAACAGAAGCGGAGGCAAACGCGCCTTAGGAAAATAATTTCCTTCTAATTTTTTGCATGTAAATCTAAAATAATACATTGATAGTGTCTCCAAAGTTTCATTGAGTTTCGACAAGCCCTCAGTTTATTTTGACTTTCCGACGGTACGCGTGCAATTGCGTTTTTGCCAAAAACAGATGCGGATGCAAACGCGCCTTAGGAAAATAATTTCCTGCTGATTTTTTTCATGTACATCTCAAATAATACATTGAGATTGTCCCCAAAGTTTCATAGCGTCTCGACAAGCCCTCGGTTTATTTTGACTTTCCGACGGTCAGCGTGCAATTGCGTTTTTGCCAAAAACGGAAGCGTAGGAAAACGCGCTTTAGTAAAATAATTTCCTACTGGTTTTTTGCATGTACTTATCAAATAATACATTTATAGTGTCCCCAAAGTTTAATAGAGTTTCGACAAGCCCTCGGTTTATTTTGACTTTCCGACGGTACGCGTGCAATTGCGTTTTTGCCAAAAACGGAAGCGGAGGCAAACGCGCATTAGGAAAATAATTTGCTGCTAATTTTTTGCATGTACATCTCAAATAATACATTGAGAGTGTCCCCAAAGATTCGTAGAGTTTCGACAAGCCCTCGGTTTATTTGGAATCTCCAACGGTACGCTTGCAATTGCATTTTTGCCAAAAACGGAAGCGGAGGCAAACTCGCTTTAGTAAAATAATTTCCTGCTGGTTTTTTGAATGTACTTATCAAATAATACATTGAGAGTGTCCCCAAAGTTTCATAGCGTTTCGACAAGCCCTCGGTTTATTTTGACTTTCCGAAGGTACGCGTGCAATTGCGTTTTAGCCAAAAACGGAAGCGGAGGCAAACGCGCATTGGAAAATAATTTCCTACTGGTTTTTTGGAAGGACATCTAAAATAATACATTGATAGTGTCCCCAAAGTTTCATAGCGTCTCGACAAGCCCTCGGTTTATTTTGACTTTCCGACGGTCCGCGTGTGATTGCATTTTTGCCAAAAACGGAAGCGGAGGCAAACGCGCTTTAGTAAAATAATTTCCTACTGGTTTTTTGCATGTACTTCTCAAATAATACATTGAGAGTGTCCCCAAAGTTTAATAGAGTTTCGACAAGCCATCGGTTTATTTTGACTTTCCGACAGGACGCGTGCAATTGCGTTTTTGCCAAAAACAGAAGCGGAGGCAAACGCGCCTTAGGAAAATTATTTCCTTCTGATTTTTTGCATGTAAATCTAAAATAATACATTGATAGTGTCTCCAAAGATTCATAGAGTTTCGACAAGCCCTCAGTTTATTTTGACTTTCCGACGGTATGCATGCAATTGCGTTTTTGCCAAAAACAGAAGCGGATGCAAACGCGCCTTAGGAAAATAATTTCCTGCTGATTTTTTTCATGTACATCTCAAATAATACATTGAGATTGTCCCCAAAGTTTCATAGTGTCTCGACAAGCCCTCGGTTTATTTTGACTTTCCGACGGTCAGCGTGCAATTGCGTTTTTGCCAAAAACGGAAGCGGAGGCAAACGCGCTTTAGTAAAATAATTTCCCACTGGTTTTTTGCATGTACTTATCAAATAATACATTGATAGTGTCCCCAAAGTTTAATAGAGTTCGACAAGCCCTCGGTTTATTTTGACTTTCCGACGGTACGCGTGCAATTGCGTTTTTGCCAAAAACGGAAGCGGAGGCAAACGCGCATTAGGCAAATAATTTGCTGCTGATTTTTTGTATGTACATCTCAAATAATACATTGAGAGTGTCCCCAAAGTTTCATAGAGTTTCGACAAGCCCTCGGTTTATTTTGACTTTCCGACGGTACGCGTGCAATTGCGTGTTTGCAAAAAACGGAAGCGGAGGCAAACGCGCCTTAGGAAAATAATTTCCTGCTTATGTTTTTCATGTACATCTCAAATAATACATTTAGAGTTTCCCCAAATTTTCATAGCGTCTCGACAAGCCCTCGGTTTATTTTGACTTTCCGACGGTACGCGTGCAATTGCGTTTTTGCCAAAAACGGAAGCGGAGGCAAACGCGCCTTAGGAAAATAATTTCCTGCTGATTTTTTGCATGGATATCTAAAATAATACATTGAGAGTGTCGCCAAAGTTTCATAGAGTTTCTACCAGCCCTCGGTTTATTTTGAATTTCCGACGGTACGCGTGCAATTGCGTTTTTGCCAAAAACAGAAACGGAGGACAACGCGCCTTAGGATAATAATTTCTTGCTGATTTTTTTCATGTACATCTCAAATAATACATTGAGAGTGTCCCCAAAGTTTCACAGTGTTTCGACAAGCCCTCTGTTTATTTTGAATTTCCGACGGTACAGGTGCAATTGCGTTTTTGCCAAAAACGGAAGCGGAGGCAAACGCGCATTAGGAAAATAATTTCCTTCTGTTTTTTTGCATTTAAATCTCAAATAATACATTGAGTGTCCACAAAGTTTCGTATAATTTTGACAAGTCCTCGGTTTATTTTGAATTTCCGACGGTACGCGTGCAATTGTGTTTTTGCCAAAAACAGAAGCGTAGGCAAACGCGCCTTAGGAAAATAATTTCCTTCTGGTTTTTTGCATGTAAATCTAAAATAATACATTGAGAGTGTCGCCAAAGTTTCATAGAGTTTCGACAAGCCCTCGGTTTATTTTTACTTTACGACGATACGCGTGCAATTGCGTTTTTGCCAAAAACAGAAGCGGAGGCAAAGGCGCTTTAGTAAAATAATTTCCTGTTGGTTTTTTGAATGTACTTCTCAAATAATACATTGACAGTGTCCCCAAAGTTTCATAGCGTTTTGGTCAAGCCCTCGGTTTATTTTGAATTTCCGACGGTACGCGTGCAATTGCGTTTTTGCCAAAAACGGAAGCGGACGCAAACTCGCCATAGGAAAATAATTTCCTTCTGATTTTTTGCATTTACATCTAAAATAATACATTAAGAGTGTCTCCAAAGTTTCATAGCGTTTCGACAAGCCCTCGATTTATTTTGAATTTCCGACGGTATGCGTGCAATTGCGTTTTTGCCAAAAACGGAAGCGGAGGCAAACGCGCCTTAGGAAAATAATTTCCTGCTGATTTTTTCCATGGAAATCTCAAATGATGCATTGAGAGTGTCTCCAAAGTTTCATAGAGTTTCGACAAGCCCTCGGTTAATTTTGACTTTCCGACGGTACGCGTGCAATTACGTTTTTGCCAAAAACAGAAGCGGAGGCAAACGCGCTTTAGTAAAATAATTTCCTGCTGGTTTTTTGCATGTAATTCTCAAATAATACATTGAGAGTGTCCCCAAGGTTTCATAGCGTTTCGACAAGCCCTCGGTTTATTTTGACTTTCCGACGGTACGCGTGCAATTGCGTTTTTGCCAAAAACGGAAGCGGAGGCAAACGGGCATTGGGAAAATAATTTCCTGCTGATTTTTTGGATGGACATCTAAAATAATACATTGAAAGTGTCCCCAAAGTTTCATAGCGTCTCGACAAGCCCTCGGTTTATTTTGACTTTCCGACGGTCCGCGTGCAATTGCGTTTTTGCCAAAAACGGAAGCGGAGGCAAACGCGCTTTAGTAAAATAATTTCGTACAGGTTTTTTGCATGTACTTCTCAAATAATACATTGAGAGAGTCCCCAAAGTTTAATAGAGTTTCGACCAGCCCTCGGTTTATTTTGACTTTCCGACGGTACGCGTGCAATTGCGTTTTTGCCAAAAATTAGAAGCAGAGGCAAACGCGCCTTAAGAAAATAATTTCCTTCTGATTTTTTGCATGTAAATCTAAAATAATACATTTATAGTGTCTCCAAAGTTTCATAGAGTTTTGACAAGCCCTCGGTTTATTTTGACTTTCCGACGGTACGCGTGCAATTGCGTTTTTGCCAAAAACATAAGCGGATGCAAACGCGCCTTAGGAAAATAATTTCCTGCTGATTTTTTTCATGTACATCTCAAATAATAAATTGAGAGTGTCCCCTAAGTTTCATAGTGTCTCCACAAGCCCTCGGTTTATTTTGACTTTCCGACGGTCCGCGTGCATTTGCGTTTTTGCCAAAAAAGGAAGCGGAGGCAAACGCGCTTTAGTAAAATAATTTCCTACTGGTTTTTTGCATGTACTTCTCAAATAACACATTGAGAGTGTCCCCAAAGTTTGATTGAGTTTCGACAAGCCCTCGGTTTATTTTGACTTTCCGACGGTACGCGTGCAATTGCGTTTTTGCCAAAAACGGAAGCGGAGGCAAACGCGCATTAGGAAAATAATTTGTTGCTGATTTTTTGCATGTACATCTCAAATAATACATTGAGAGTGTCCCCAAAGATTCGTAGAGTTTCGACAAGCCCTCGGTTTATTTGGAATCTCCAACGGTACGCGTGCAATTGCATTTTTGCCAAAAACAGAAGCGGAAGCAAACGCGCCTTAGGAAAATAATTTCCTGCTGATTTTTTGCATGTAAATCTAAAATAATACATTGAGAGTGTCGCCAAAGTTTCATAGAGTTTGGACAAGCCCTAAGTTTATTTTGACTTTCCGACGGTACGCGTGCAATTGCGTTTTTGCCAAAAACAGAAGCGGAGGCAAACACGCCTTAGGAAAATAATTTCCCGCTGATTTTTTGCATGGATATCTAAAATAATACATTGAGAGTGTCGCCAAAGTTTCATAGAGTTTCGACAAGCCATCGGTTTATTTTGAATTTCCGACGGTACGCGTGCAATTGCGTTTTTGCCAAAAACAGAAACAGAGGACAACGCGCCTTAGGAAAATAATTTCCTGATGATTTTTTTCATGCATATCTCAAATAATACATTTATAGTTTCCCCAAATTTTAATAGCGTCTCGACATGCCCTCGGTTTATTTTGACTTTCCGACGGTACGCGTGCAATTGCGTTTTTGCCAAAAACAGAAGCGGATCCAAACGCGCCTTAGGAAAATAATTTCCTGCTGATTTTTTGCATGTAAATCTCAAATAATACATTGAGAGTGTACACAAAGTTTCATAGAGTTTCGACAAGCCCTCGGTTCATTTTGAATTTCCGACGGTACGCGTGCAATTGCGTTTTTGCCAAAAACGGAAGCGGAGGCAAACGCGCATTAGGAAAATAATTTGCTGCTGATTTTTTGCATGTACATCTCAAATAATACATTGAGAGTGTCCCAAAAGATTCGTAGAGTTTCGACAAGCCCTCGGTTTATTTGGAATCTCCAACGGTACGCGTGCAATTGCATTTTCGCCAAAAACAGAAGCGGAAGCAAACGCGCCTTAGGAAAATAATTTCCTGCTGATTTTTTGCATGTAAATCTAAAATAATACATTGAGAGTGTCGCCAAAGTTTCATAGAGTTTGGACAAGCCCTAAGTTTATTATGACTTTCCGACGGTACGCGTGCAATTTAGTTTTTGCCAAAAACAGAAGCGGAGGCAAACACGCCTTAGGAAAATAATTTCCTGCTGATTTTTTTCATGGATATCTAAAATAATACATTGAGAGTGTCGCCAAAGTTTCATAGAGTTTCGACAAGCCATCGGTTTATTTTGAATTTCCGACGGTACGCGTGCAATTGCGTTTTTGCCAAAAACAGAAACAGAGGACAACGCGCCTTAGGAAAATAATTTCCTGATGATTTTTTTCATGCATATCTCAAATAATACATTTATAGTTTCCCCAAATTTTCATAGAGGTTCGACAAGCCATCGGTTTATTTTGACTTTCCGACGGTACGCGTGCAATTGCGTTTTTGCCAAAAACGGAAGCGGAGGAAAACGCGCTTTAGTAAAATAATCTCCTGCTGATTTTTTGCGTGTACATCTAAAATTATCCATTGAGAGTGTCCCCAAAGTTTCATAGAGTTTCGACAAGCCCTCGGTTTATTTTGAATTTCCCACGGTATGCGTGCAATTGTGTTTTTGCCAAAAACAGAAATGGAGGACAACGCGCCTTAGGAAAATAATTTCTTGCTGATTTTTTTCATGTACATCTCAAATAATACATTGAGAGTGTCCCCAAAGTTTCACAGCGTTTCGACAAGCCCTCGGTTTATTTTGAATTTCCGACAATACGGGTGCAATTGCGTTTTTGCCAAAAATGGAAGCTGAGGCAAACGCGCATTAGGAAAATAATTTCCTGCTGATTTTTTGCATGTAAATCTCAAATAATACATTGAGAGTGTACACAAAGTTTCATAGAGTTTCGACAAGCCCTCGGTTCATTTTGAATTTCCGACGGTACGCGTGCAATTGTGTTTTTGCCAAAAACAGAAGCGGAGGCAAACGCGCCTTAGGAAAATAATTTCCATCTAGTTTTTTGCATGTAAATCTAAAATAATACATTGAGAGTGTCGCCAAAGTTTCATAGAGTTTCGACAAGCCCTCGGTTTATTTTGACTTTCCGACGGTACGTGTGCGATTGCGTTTTTGCCAAAAACAGAAGCGGAGGCAAACACGCCTTAGGAAAATAATTTCCTGCTGATTTTTTGCATGTAAATCTAAAATAATACATTGAGAGTGTCGGCAAAGTTTCATAGAGTTTCAACAAGCCCTCGGTTTATTTTGACTTTCCGACGGTACGCGTGCAATTGCGTTTTTGCCAAAAACGGAAGCGGAGGCAAACGCGCCTTAGGAAAATAATTTTCTGCTGATTTTTTGCATGTAAATCTAAAATAATACATTGAGAGTGTCCCCAAAGTTTCATAGAGTTTCGACAAGCACTCGGTTTATTTTGACTTTCCGACGGTACGCGTGCAATTTCGTTTTTGCCAAAAACGGAAGCGGAGGCAAACGCGCCTTAGGAAAATAATTTCCTGCTGATTTTTTGCATGTAAATCTCAAATAATACATTGAGAGTGTACACAAAGTTTCATAGAGTTTCGACAAGCCCTCGGTTCATTTTGAATTTCCGACGGTACGCGTGCAATTGTGTTTTTGCCAAAAACAGAAGCGGAGGCAAACGCGCCTTAGGAAAATAATTTCCATCTAGTTTTTTGCATGTAAATCTAAAATAATACATTGAGAGTGTCGCCAAAGTTTCATAGAGTTTCGACAAGCCCTCGGTTTATTTTGACTTTCCGACGGTACGTGTGCGATTGCGTTTTTGCCAAAAACAGAAGCGGAGGCAAACACGCCTTAGGAAAATAATTTCCTGCTGATTTTTTGCATGTAAATCTAAAATAATACATTGAGAGTGTCGCCAAAGTTTCATAGAGTTTCAACAAGCCCTCGGTTTATTTTGACTTTCCGACGGTACGCGTGCAATTGCGTTTTTGCCAAAAACGGAAGCGGAGGCAAACGCGCCTTAGGAAAATAATTTTCTGCTGATTTTTTGCATGTAAATCTAAAATAATACATTGAGAGTGTCCCCAAAGTTTCATAGAGTTTCGACAAGCACTCGGTTTATTTTGACTTTCCGACGGTACGCGTGCAATTTCGTTTTTGCCAAAAACGGAAGCGGAGGCAAACGCGCCTTAGGAAAATAATTTCCTGCTTATTTTTTTCATGTACATCTCAAATACTACATTTAGAGTTTCCACAAATTTTCATAGCGTCTCGACAAGCCCTCGGTTTATTTTGAATTTCCGACGGTACGCATGCAATTGTGCTTTTTGCGTAAAAAAAAGAATCGGAGGCAAACGCGCCTTAGGAAAATAATTTCCTTCTGGTTTTTTGCATGTAAATCTAAAATAATACATTGAGAGTGTCGCCAAAGTTTCATAGAGTTTCGACAAGCCCTCGGTTTATTTTGACTTTCCGACGGTACGCGTGTAATTGCGTTTTTGCCAAAAATAGAAGCGGAGGCAAACGCGCCTTAGGAAAATAATTTCCTGATGATTTTTTTCATGTACATCTCACATAATACATTGAGAGTGTCCCCAAAGTTTCATAGCGTCTCGACAAGCCCTCGGTTTATTTTGACTTTCCGACGGTCCGCGTGCAATTGCATTTTTGCCAAAAACGGAAGCGGAGGCAAACGCGCTTTAGTAAAATAATTTACTACTGCTTTTTTGCATGTACTTCTCAAATAATACATTGAGAGTATCCCCAAAGTTTAATAGAGTTTCGACAAGCCCTCGGTTTATTTTGACTTTCCGACGGTACCCGTGCAATTATGTTTTTGCCAAAAACGGAAGTGGAGGCAAACGCGCATTAGGGAAATAATTTCCTGCTGATTTTTTGCATGTAAATCTCAAATAATACATTGAGAGTGTCCCCAAAGTTTCGTAGAGTTTCGACAAGCCCTCAGTTTATTTTGAATTTACGACGGTACGCGTGCAATTGCGTTTTTGCCAAAAACAGAAGCGGAGGCAAACGCGCCTTAGGAAAATAATTTCCTGCTGATTTTTTTCATGTACATCTCAAATAATAGATTGAGATTGTCCCCAAAGTTTCATAGCATCTCGACAAGCCCTCGGTTTATTTTGAATTTCCGACGGTCCGCGTGCAATTGCGTTTTTGGCAAAAACAAAAGCGAAGGAAAACGCGCTTTAGTAAAATAATTTCCTACTGGTTTTTTTCATGTACTTCTAAAATAATACATTGAGAGTGTCCCCAAAGTTTAATTAAGTTTCGACAAGCCCTGGGTTTATTTTGACTTTCCGACGGTACGCGTGCAATTGCGTTTTTGCCAAAAATGGAAGCGGAGGCAAACGCGCATTTGGAAAATAATTTCCTGCTGATTTTTTGTATTTTCATCGAAAATAATACATTGAGAGTGTCCACAAAGTTTTGTAGAGTTTCGACAAGCCCTCAATTTATTTTGAATTTCCGACGGTACGCGTGCAATTGCGTTTTTGCCAAAAATAGAAGCGGAGGCAAACGCGCCTTAGGAAAATAATTTCCTGCTGATTTTTTGCATGTACATCTCAAATAATACATTGAGAGTGTCCCCAAAGTTTCGTAGAGTTTCGACAAGCCCTCGGTTTATTTTGAATTTCCGACGGTACGCGTGCAATTGCGTTTTTGCCAAAAACAGAAATGGAGGAAAACGCGCCTTAGGAAAATAATTTCTTGCTGATTGTTTTCATGTACATTTCAAATAATACATTGAGAGTGTCCCCAAAGTTTCACAGCGTTTCGACAAGCCCTCGGTTTATTTTGAATTTCCGACGGTACCGGTGCAATTGCGTTTTTGCCAAAAACGGAAGCGGAGGCAAACGCGCATTAGGAAAATAATTTCCGGCTGATTTTTCGCATTTAAATCTAAAATAATACATTGAGAGTATCGCCAAAGTTTCGTAGAGTTTCGACAAGCCCTCGGTTTATTTTGACTTTCCGACGGTACGCGTGCAATTGCGTTTTTGCCAAAAACAGAAGCGGAGGCAAACACGCCTTAGGAAAATAATTTCCAGATGATTTTTTTCATGTACATCTCAAATAATACATTGAGAGTGTCCCCAAAGTTTCATACCGTCTCGACAAGCCCTCGGTTTATTTTGACTTTCCGACGGTCCGGGTGCAATTGCGTTTTTGCCAAAAACGGAAGCGGAGGCAAACACGCTTTAGTAAAATAATTTCCTACTGGTTTATTGCATGTAATTCTCAAATAATACATTGAGAGTGTCCCCAAAGTTTAATAGAGTTTCGACATGCCCTCGGTTTATTTTGACTTTCCGACGGTACGCGTGCAATTGCGTTTTTGCCAAAAACGGAAGTGGAGGCAAACGCGCATTAGGAAAATAATTTCCTGCTGATTTTTTGCATGTAAATCTCAAATAATACATTGAGAGTGTCCCCAAATTTCGTAGAGTTTCGACAAGCCCTCAATTTATTTTGAATTTCCGACGTTACGCGTGCAATTGCATTTTTGCCAAAAACAGAAGCGGAGGCAAACACGCCTTAGGAAAATAATTTCCTTCTGATCTTTTGCATGTAAATCTAAAATAATACAATGAGAGTGTCGCCAAAGTTTTATAGAGTTTTGACAAGCCCTCGGTTTATTTTGACTTTCCGATGGTACGCGTGCAATTGCGTTTTTGCCAAAAACAGAAGCGGATGCAAACGCGCCTTAGGAAAATAATTTCCTACTGATTTTTTTCATGTACATCTCAAATAATAGATTGAGAGTTTCCCCAAAGTTTCATAGCGTCTCGACAACCCCTCGGTTTATTTTAACTTTCCGACGGTCCGCGTGCAATTATGTTTTTGGCAAAAACAGAAGCGGAGGCAAACGCGCTTTAGTAAAATAATTTCCTACTGGTTTTTTTCATGTACTTCTCAAATAATACATTGAGAGTGTCCCCAAAGTTTAATTAAGTTTCGACAAGCCCTCGGTTTATTTTGACTTTCCGACGGTACGCGTGCAATTGCGTTTTTGCCAAAAACGGAAGCGGAGGCAAACGCGCATTAGGAAAATAATTTGCTGCTGATTTTTTGCATGTACATCTCAAATAATACATTGAGAGTGTCCCAAAAGATTCGTAGAGTTTCGACAAGCCCTCGGTTTATTTGGAATCTCCAACGGTACGCGTGCAATTGCATTTTCGCCAAAAACAGAAGCGGAAGCAAACGCGCCTTAGGAAAATAATTTCCTGCTGATTTTTTGCATGTAAATCTAAAATAATACATTGAGAGTGTCGCCAAAGTTTCATAGAGTTTGGACAAGCCCTAAGTTTATTTTGACTTTCCGACGGTACGCGTGCAATTTAGTTTTTGCCAAAAACAGAAGCGGAGGCAAACACGCCTTAGGAAAATAATTTCCTGCTGATTTTTTTCATGGATATCTAAAATAATACATTGAGAGTGTCGCCAAAGTTTCATAGAGTTTCGACAAGCCATCGGTTTATTTTGAATTTCCGACGGTACGCGTGCAATTGCGTTTTTGCCAAAAACAGAAACAGAGGACAACGCGCCTTAGGAAAATAATTTCCTGATGATTTTTTTCATGCATATCTCAAATAATACATTTATAGTTTCCCCAAATTTTCATAGAGGTTCGACAAGCCATCGGTTTATTTTGACTTTCCGACGGTACGCGTGCAATTGCGTTTTTGCCAAAAACGGAAGCGGAGGAAAACGCGCTTTAGTAAAATAATCTCCTGCTGATTTTTTGCGTGTACATCTAAAATTATCCATTGAGAGTGTCCCCAAAGTTTCATAGAGTTTCGACAAGCCCTCGGTTTATTTTGAATTTCCCACGGTATGCGTGCAATTGTGTTTTTGCCAAAAACAGAAATGGAGGACAACGCGCCTTAGGAAAATAATTTCTTGCTGATTTTTTTCATGTACATCTCAAATAATACATTGAGAGTGTCCCCAAAGTTTCACAGCGTTTCGACAAGCCCTCGGTTTATTTTGAATTTCCGACAATACGGGTGCAATTGCGTTTTTGCCAAAAATGGAAGCTGAGGCAAACGCGCATTAGGAAAATAATTTCCTGCTGATTTTTTGCATGTAAATCTCAAATAATACATTGAGAGTGTACACAAAGTTTCATAGAGTTTCGACAAGCCCTCGGTTCATTTTGAATTTCCGACGGTACGCGTGCAATTGTGTTTTTGCCAAAAACAGAAGCGGAGGCAAACGCGCCTTAGGAAAATAATTTCCATCTAGTTTTTTGCATGTAAATCTAAAATAATACATTGAGAGTGTCGCCAAAGTTTCATAGAGTTTCGACAAGCCCTCGGTTTATTTTGACTTTCCGACGGTACGTGTGCGATTGCGTTTTTGCCAAAAACAGAAGCGGAGGCAAACACGCCTTAGGAAAATAATTTCCTGCTGATTTTTTGCATGTAAATCTAAAATAATACATTGAGAGTGTCGGCAAAGTTTCATAGAGTTTCAACAAGCCCTCGGTTTATTTTGACTTTCCGACGGTACGCGTGCAATTGCGTTTTTGCCAAAAACGGAAGCGGAGGCAAACGCGCCTTAGGAAAATAATTTTCTGCTGATTTTTTGCATGTAAATCTAAAATAATACATTGAGAGTGTCCCCAAAGTTTCATAGAGTTTCGACAAGCACTCGGTTTATTTTGACTTTCCGACGGTACGCGTGCAATTTCGTTTTTGCCAAAAACGGAAGCGGAGGCAAACGCGCCTTAGGAAAATAATTTCCTGCTGATTTTTTGCATGTAAATCTCAAATAATACATTGAGAGTGTACACAAAGTTTCATAGAGTTTCGACAAGCCCTCGGTTCATTTTGAATTTCCGACGGTACGCGTGCAATTGTGTTTTTGCCAAAAACAGAAGCGGAGGCAAACGCGCCTTAGGAAAATAATTTCCATCTAGTTTTTTGCATGTAAATCTAAAATAATACATTGAGAGTGTCGCCAAAGTTTCATAGAGTTTCGACAAGCCCTCGGTTTATTTTGACTTTCCGACGGTACGTGTGCGATTGCGTTTTTGCCAAAAACAGAAGCGGAGGCAAACACGCCTTAGGAAAATAATTTCCTGCTGATTTTTTGCATGTAAATCTAAAATAATACATTGAGAGTGTCGCCAAAGTTTCATAGAGTTTCAACAAGCCCTCGGTTTATTTTGACTTTCCGACGGTACGCGTGCAATTGCGTTTTTGCCAAAAACGGAAGCGGAGGCAAACGCGCCTTAGGAAAATAATTTTCTGCTGATTTTTTGCATGTAAATCTAAAATAATACATTGAGAGTGTCCCCAAAGTTTCATAGAGTTTCGACAAGCACTCGGTTTATTTTGACTTTCCGACGGTACGCGTGCAATTTCGTTTTTGCCAAAAACGGAAGCGGAGGCAAACGCGCCTTAGGAAAATAATTTCCTGCTTATTTTTTTCATGTACATCTCAAATACTACATTTAGAGTTTCCACAAATTTTCATAGCGTCTCGACAAGCCCTCGGTTTATTTTGAATTTCCGACGGTACGCATGCAATTGTGCTTTTTGCGTAAAAAAAAGAATCGGAGGCAAACGCGCCTTAGGAAAATAATTTCCTTCTGGTTTTTTGCATGTAAATCTAAAATAATACATTGAGAGTGTCGCCAAAGTTTCATAGAGTTTCGACAAGCCCTCGGTTTATTTTGACTTTCCGACGGTACGCGTGTAATTGCGTTTTTGCCAAAAATAGAAGCGGAGGCAAACGCGCCTTAGGAAAATAATTTCCTGATGATTTTTTTCATGTACATCTCACATAATACATTGAGAGTGTCCCCAAAGTTTCATAGCGTCTCGACAAGCCCTCGGTTTATTTTGACTTTCCGACGGTCCGCGTGCAATTGCATTTTTGCCAAAAACGGAAGCGGAGGCAAACGCGCTTTAGTAAAATAATTTACTACTGCTTTTTTGCATGTACTTCTCAAATAATACATTGAGAGTATCCCCAAAGTTTAATAGAGTTTCGACAAGCCCTCGGTTTATTTTGACTTTCCGACGGTACCCGTGCAATTATGTTTTTGCCAAAAACGGAAGTGGAGGCAAACGCGCATTAGGGAAATAATTTCCTGCTGATTTTTTGCATGTAAATCTCAAATAATACATTGAGAGTGTCCCCAAAGTTTCGTAGAGTTTCGACAAGCCCTCAGTTTATTTTGAATTTACGACGGTACGCGTGCAATTGCGTTTTTGCCAAAAACAGAAGCGGAGGCAAACGCGCCTTAGGAAAATAATTTCCTGCTGATTTTTTTCATGTACATCTCAAATAATAGATTGAGATTGTCCCCAAAGTTTCATAGCATCTCGACAAGCCCTCGGTTTATTTTGAATTTCCGACGGTCCGCGTGCAATTGCGTTTTTGGCAAAAACAAAAGCGAAGGAAAACGCGCTTTAGTAAAATAATTTCCTACTGGTTTTTTTCATGTACTTCTAAAATAATACATTGAGAGTGTCCCCAAAGTTTAATTAAGTTTCGACAAGCCCTGGGTTTATTTTGACTTTCCGACGGTACGCGTGCAATTGCGTTTTTGCCAAAAATGGAAGCGGAGGCAAACGCGCATTTGGAAAATAATTTCCTGCTGATTTTTTGTATTTTCATCGAAAATAATACATTGAGAGTGTCCACAAAGTTTTGTAGAGTTTCGACAAGCCCTCAATTTATTTTGAATTTCCGACGGTACGCGTGCAATTGCGTTTTTGCCAAAAATAGAAGCGGAGGCAAACGCGCCTTAGGAAAATAATTTCCTGCTGATTTTTTGCATGTACATCTCAAATAATACATTGAGAGTGTCCCCAAAGTTTCGTAGAGTTTCGACAAGCCCTCGGTTTATTTTGAATTTCCGACGGTACGCGTGCAATTGCGTTTTTGCCAAAAACAGAAATGGAGGAAAACGCGCCTTAGGAAAATAATTTCTTGCTGATTGTTTTCATGTACATTTCAAATAATACATTGAGAGTGTCCCCAAAGTTTCACAGCGTTTCGACAAGCCCTCGGTTTATTTTGAATTTCCGACGGTACCGGTGCAATTGCGTTTTTGCCAAAAACGGAAGCGGAGGCAAACGCGCATTAGGAAAATAATTTCCGGCTGATTTTTCGCATTTAAATCTAAAATAATACATTGAGAGTATCGCCAAAGTTTCGTAGAGTTTCGACAAGCCCTCGGTTTATTTTGACTTTCCGACGGTACGCGTGCAATTGCGTTTTTGCCAAAAACAGAAGCGGAGGCAAACACGCCTTAGGAAAATAATTTCCAGATGATTTTTTTCATGTACATCTCAAATAATACATTGAGAGTGTCCCCAAAGTTTCATACCGTCTCGACAAGCCCTCGGTTTATTTTGACTTTCCGACGGTCCGGGTGCAATTGCGTTTTTGCCAAAAACGGAAGCGGAGGCAAACACGCTTTAGTAAAATAATTTCCTACTGGTTTATTGCATGTAATTCTCAAATAATACATTGAGAGTGTCCCCAAAGTTTAATAGAGTTTCGACATGCCCTCGGTTTATTTTGACTTTCCGACGGTACGCGTGCAATTGCGTTTTTGCCAAAAACGGAAGTGGAGGCAAACGCGCATTAGGAAAATAATTTCCTGCTGATTTTTTGCATGTAAATCTCAAATAATACATTGAGAGTGTCCCCAAATTTCGTAGAGTTTCGACAAGCCCTCAATTTATTTTGAATTTCCGACGTTACGAGTGCAATTGCATTTTTGCCAAAAACAGAAGCGGAGGCAAACACGCCTTAGGAAAATAATTTCCTTCTGATCTTTTGCATGTAAATCTAAAATAATACAATGAGAGTGTCGCCAAAGTTTTATAGAGTTTTGACAAGCCCTCGGTTTATTTTGACTTTCCGATGGTACGCGTGCAATTGCGTTTTTGCCAAAAACAGAAGCGGATGCAAACGCGCCTTAGGAAAATAATTTCCTGCTGATTTTTTTCATGTACATCTCAAATAATAGATTGAGAGTTTCCCCAAAGTTTCATAGCGTCTCGACAACCCCTCGGTTTATTTTAACTTTCCGACGGTCCGCGTGCAATTATGTTTTTGGCAAAAACAGAAGCGGAGGCAAACGCGCTTTAGTAAAATAATTTCCTACTGGTTTTTTTCATGTACTTCTCAAATAATACATTGAGAGTGTCCCCAAAGTTTAATTAAGTTTCGACAAGCCCTCGGTTTATTTTGACTTTCCGACGGTACGCGTGCAATTGCGTTTTTGCCAAAAACGGAAGCGGAGGCAAACGCACATTTGGAAAATAATTTCCTGCTGATTTTTTGCATTTACATCTCAAATAATACATTGAGAGTGTCCACAAAGTTTCGTAGAGTTTCGACAAGCCCTCGGTTTATTTTGAATTTCCGACGGTACGCGTGCAATTGTGTTTTTGCCAAAAACGGAAGCGGAGGCAAACGCGCTTTAGTAAAATAATTTCTTGCTGATTTTTTGCATTTACATCTCAAATAATACATTAAGAGTGTCGCCAATGTTTCAAAGCATTTCAACAAGCCCTCGGTTTATTTTGACTTTCCGACGGTACGCGTGCAATTGTGTTTTTGATAAAAACAGAAATTGAGGAAAACGCGCCTTAGGAAAATAATTTCTTGCTGATTTTTTGCATGTACATCTCAAATAATACATTGAGAGTGTCCCCAAAGTTTCGTAGAGTTTCGACAAGCCCTCGGTTTATTTTGAATTTCCGACGGTACGCGTGCAATTGCGTTTTTGCCAAAAACAGAAATGGAGGAAAACGCGCCTTAGGAAAATAATTTCTTGCTGATATTTTTCATGTACATCTCAAATAATACATTGAGAGTGTCCCCAAAGTTCATAGTGTTTCAACAGGCCCTCGGTTTATTTTGAATTTCCGACGGTACGGGTGCAATTGCGTTTTTGCCAAAAACGGAAGCGGAGGCAAAGGCGCATTAGGAAAATAATTTCCGGCTGATTTTTTGCATTTAAATCTCAAATAATACATTGATAGTGTCACCAAAGTTTCGTAGAGTTTCGACAAGCCCTCGGTTTATTTTGAATTTCTGACGGTACGCGTGCAATTGCGTTTTTGCCAAAAACAGAAGCGGAGGCAAACGCGCCTTAGGAAAATAATTTACTTCTGGTTTTTTGCATGTAAATCTAAAATAACACATTGAGAGTGTCGCCAATGTATCATAGAGTTTCGACAAGCCCTCGGTTTATTTTGACTTTCCGACGGTACGCGTGCAATTGCGTTTTTGCCAAAAACAGAAATGGAGGCAAACGCGCCTTAGGAAAATAATTTCCTGATGATTTTTTTCATGTACATCTCAAATAATACATTGAGAGTGTCCCCAAAGTTTCATAGCGTCTCGACAAGCCCTCGGTTTATTTTGACTTTCCGACGGTCCGCGTGCAATTGCGTTTTTGCCAAAAACGGAAGCGGAGGCAAACGCGCTTTAGTAAAATAATTTCCTACTGGTTTATTGCATGTACTTCTCAAATAATACATTGAGAGTGTCCCCAAAGTTTAATAGAGTTTCGACAAGCCCTCGGTTTATTTTGACTTTCCGACAGTACGCGTGCAATTGCGTTTTTGCCAAAAATGGAAGTGGAGGCAAACGCGCATTAGGAAAATAATTTCCTGCTGATTTTTTGCATGTAAATCTAAAATAATACATTGAGAGTGTCCCCAATGTTTCGTAGAATTTCGACAAGCCCTCAGTTTATTTTGAATTTCCGACGGTACGCGTGCAATTGCGTTTTTGCCAAAAACAGAAGCGGATGCAAACGCGCCTTAGGAAAATAATTTCCTGCTGATTTTTTTCATGTACATCTCAAATAATAGATTGAGAGTGTCCCCAAAGTTTCATAGCGTCTCGACAAGCCCTCGGTTTATTTTGACTTTCCGACGGTCCGCGTGCAATTGCGTTTTTGGCAAAAACAGAAGCGGACGAAAACGCGCTTTAGTAAAATAATTTCCTACTGGTTTTTTTCATGTACTTCTAAAATAATACATTGAGAGTGTCCCCAAAGTTTAAGTAAGTTTCGACAAGCCCTCGGTTTATTTTGACTTTCCGACGGTACGCGTACAATTGCGTTTTTGCCAAAAACGGAAGCGGAGGCAAACGCGCATATGGAAAATAATTTCCTGCTGATTTTTTGTATTTACATCTCAAATAATACATTGAGAGTGTCCACAAAGTTTCGTAGAGTTTCGACAAGCCCTCGGTTTATTTTGAATTTCTGACGGTACGCGTGCAATTGCGTTTTTGCAAAAAACGGAAGCGGAGGCAAACGCGCTTTAGTAAAATAATTTCCTGCTGATTTTTTGCATGTACATCTCAAATAATCCATTTAGAGTGTCCCCAAAGTTTCATAGCATTTCGACAAGCCCTCGGTTTATTTTGAATTTCGGACGTTACGCGTGCAATTGTGTTTTTGCCAAAAACAGAAACGGAGGACAACGCGCCTTAGGAAAATAATTTGTTGCTGATTTTTTTCATGTACATCTCAAATAATACATTGAGAGTGACCCCAAAGTTTCACAGTGTTTCGACAAGCCCTCCGTTTATTTTGAATTTCCGACGGTACGGGTGCAATTGCGTTTTTGCCAAAAACAGAAGCGGAGGCAAACGCGCATTAGGAAAATAATTTCCTGCTGATTTTTTGCATGTAAATCTGAAATAATAAATTGAGAGAGTCCATAAAGTTAAGTAGAGTTTCGACAAGCCCTCGGTTTATTTTGAATTTCCTACGGTACGCGTGCAATTGTGTTTTTGCCAAAAACAGAAGCGGAGGCAAACGCGCCTTAGGAAAATAATTTCCTTCTGGTTTTTTGCATGTAAATCTAAAATAATACATTGAGAGTGTCTCCAAAGTTTCATAGAGTTTCGACAAGCCCTCGATTTATTTTGACTTTCCGACGGTACGCATGCAATTGCGTTTTTGCCAAAAACAGAAGCGGAGGCAAACGCCCCTTAGGAAAATAATTTCCTGATGATTTTTTTCATGTACATCTCAAATAATACATTGAGAGTGTCCACAAAGTTTCAAAGCGTTTCGACAAGCCCTCGGTTTATTTTGACTTTCCGACGGTCCGCGTGCAATTGCGTTTTTGCCAAAAATGGAAGCGGAGGCAAACACGCTTTAGTAAAATAATTTCCTACTGGGTTTTTGCATGTACTTCTCAAATAATACATTGAGAGTGTCCCCAAAGTTTAATAGAGTTTCGACAAGCCCTCGGTTTATTTTGACTTTCCGACGGTACGCGAGCAATTGCGTTTTTGCCAAAAACGGAAGCGGAGGCAAACGCGCATTAAGAAAAAAATTTCCAGATGATTTTTTGCATTTAAATCTCAAATAATACATTGAGAGTGTCCCCAAAGTTTCATAGAGTTTCGACAAGCCATCGGTTTATTTTGAATTTCCGACGGTACGCGTGCAATTGCGTTTTTGCCAAAAACAGAAATGGAGGCAAACGCGCCTTAGGAAAATAATTTCCTTCTGATCTTTTGCATGTAAATCTAAAATAATACATTGAGAGTGTCCCCAATGTTTCGTAGAATTTCGACAAGCCCTCGGTTTATTTTGAATTTCCGACGGTACGCGTGCAATTGCGTTTTTGCCAAAAACAGAAGCGGATGCAAACGCGCCTTAGGAAAATAATTTCCTGCTGATTTTTTTCATGTACATCTCAAATAATAGATTGAGAGTGTCCCCAAAGTTTCATAGCGTCTCGACAAGCCCTCGGTTTATTTTGACTTTCCGACGGTCCGCGTGCAATTGCGTTTTTGGCAAAAACAGAAGCGGACGAAAACGCGCTTTAGTAAAATAATTTCCTACTGGTTTTTTTCATGTACTTCTAAAATAATACATTGAGAGTGTCCCCAAAGTTTAAGTAAGTTTCGACAAGCCCTCGGTTTATTTTGACTTTCCGACGGTACGCGTACAATTGCGTTTTTGCCAAAAACGGAAGCGGAGGCAAACGCGCATATGGAAAATAATTTCCTGCTGATTTTTTGTATTTACATCTCAAATAATACATTGAGAGTGTCCACAAAGTTTCGTAGAGTTTCGACAAGCCCTCGGTTTATTTTGAATTTCTGACGGTACGCGTGCAATTGCGTTTTTGCAAAAAACGGAAGCGGAGGCAAACGCGCTTTAGTAAAATAATTTCCTGCTGATTTTTTGCATGTACATCTCAAATAATCCATTTAGAGTGTCCCCAAAGTTTCATAGCATTTCGACAAGCCCTCGGTTTATTTTGAATTTCGGACGTTACGCGTGCAATTGTGTTTTTGCCAAAAACAGAAACGGAGGACAACGCGCCTTAGGAAAATAATTTGTTGCTGATTTTTTTCATGTACATCTCAAATAATACATTGAGAGTGACCCCAAAGTTTCACAGTGTTTCGACAAGCCCTCCGTTTATTTTGAATTTCCGACGGTACGGGTGCAATTGCGTTTTTGCCAAAAACAGAAGCGGAGGCAAACGCGCATTAGGAAAATAATTTCCTGCTGATTTTTTGCATGTAAATCTGAAATAATAAATTGAGAGAGTCCATAAAGTTAAGTAGAGTTTCGACAAGCCCTCGGTTTATTTTGAATTTCCTACGGTACGCGTGCAATTGTGTTTTTGCCAAAAACAGAAGCGGAGGCAAACGCGCCTTAGGAAAATAATTTCCTTCTGGTTTTTTGCATGTAAATCTAAAATAATACATTGAGAGTGTCTCCAAAGTTTCATAGAGTTTCGACAAGCCCTCGATTTATTTTGACTTTCCGACGGTACGCATGCAATTGCGTTTTTGCCAAAAACAGAAGCGGAGGCAAACGCCCCTTAGGAAAATAATTTCCTGATGATTTTTTTCATGTACATCTCAAATAATACATTGAGAGTGTCCACAAAGTTTCAAAGCGTTTCGACAAGCCCTCGGTTTATTTTGACTTTCCGACGGTCCGCGTGCAATTGCGTTTTTGCCAAAAATGGAAGCGGAGGCAAACACGCTTTAGTAAAATAATTTCCTACTGGGTTTTTGCATGTACTTCTCAAATAATACATTGAGAGTGTCCCCAAAGTTTAATAGAGTTTCGACAAGCCCTCGGTTTATTTTGACTTTCCGACGGTACGCGAGCAATTGCGTTTTTGCCAAAAACGGAAGCGGAGGCAAACGCGCATTAAGAAAAAAATTTCCAGATGATTTTTTGCATTTAAATCTCAAATAATACATTGAGAGTGTCCCCAAAGTTTCATAGAGTTTCGACAAGCCATCGGTTTATTTTGAATTTCCGACGGTACGCGTGCAATTGCGTTTTTGCCAAAAACAGAAATGGAGGCAAACGCGCCTTAGGAAAATAATTTCCTTCTGATCTTTTGCATGTAAATCTAAAATAATACATTGAGAGTGTCCCCAATGTTTCGTAGAATTTCGACAAGCCCTCGGTTTATTTTGAATTTCCGACGGTACGCGTGCAATTGCGTTTTTGCCAAAAACAGAAGCGGATGCAAACGCGCCTTAGGAAAATAATTTCCTGCTGATTTTTTTCATGTACATCTCAAATAATAGATTGAGAGTGTCCCCAAAGTTTCATAGCGTCTCGACAAGCCCTCGGTTTATTTTGACTTTCCGACGGTCCGCGTGCAATTGCGTTTTTGGCAAAAACAGAAGCGGACGAAAACGCGCTTTAGTAAAATAATTTCCTACTGGTTTTTTTCATGTACTTCTAAAATAATACATTGAGAGTGTCCCCAAAGTTTAAGTAAGTTTCGACAAGCCCTCGGTTTATTTTGACTTTCCGACGGTACGCGTACAATTGCGTTTTTGCCAAAAACGGAAGCGGAGGCAAACGCGCATATGGAAAATAATTTCCTGCTGATTTTTTGTATTTACATCTCAAATAATACATTGAGAGTGTCCACAAAGTTTCGTAGAGTTTCGACAAGCCCTCGGTTTATTTTGAATTTCTGACGGTACGCGTGCAATTGCGTTTTTGCAAAAAACGGAAGCGGAGGCAAACGCGCTTTAGTAAAATAATTTCCTGCTGATTTTTTGCATGTACATCTCAAATAATCCATTTAGAGTGTCCCCAAAGTTTCATAGCATTTCGACAAGCCCTCGGTTTATTTTGAATTTCGGACGTTACGCGTGCAATTGTGTTTTTGCCAAAAACAGAAACGGAGGACAACGCGCCTTAGGAAAATAATTTGTTGCTGATTTTTTTCATGTACATCTCAAATAATACATTGAGAGTGACCCCAAAGTTTCACAGTGTTTCGACAAGCCCTCCGTTTATTTTGAATTTCCGACGGTACGGGTGCAATTGCGTTTTTGCCAAAAACAGAAGCGGAGGCAAACGCGCATTAGGAAAATAATTTCCTGCTGATTTTTTGCATGTAAATCTGAAATAATAAATTGAGAGAGTCCATAAATTTAAGTAGAGTTTCGACAAGCCCTCGGTTTATTTTGAATTTCCTACGGTACGCGTGCAATTGTGTTTTTGCCAAAAACAGAAGCGGAGGCAAACGCGCCTTAGGAAAATAATTTCCTTCTGGTTTTTTGCATGTAAATCTAAAATAATACATTGAGAGTGTCTCCAAAGTTTCATAGAGTTTCGACAAGCCCTCGATTTATTTTGACTTTCCGACGGTACGCATGCAATTGCGTTTTTGCCAAAAACAGAAGCGGAGGCAAACGCCCCTTAGGAAAATAATTTCCTGATGATTTTTTTCATGTACATCTCAAATAATACATTGAGAGTGTCCACAAAGTTTCAAAGCGTTTCGACAAGCCCTCGGTTTATTTTGACTTTCCGACGGTCCGCGTGCAATTGCGTTTTTGCCAAAAATGGAAGCGGAGGCAAACACGCTTTAGTAAAATAATTTCCTACTGGGTTTTTGCATGTACTTCTCAAATAATACATTGAGAGTGTCCCCAAAGTTTAATAGAGTTTCGACAAGCCCTCGGTTTATTTTGACTTTCCGACGGTACGCGAGCAATTGCGTTTTTGCCAAAAACGGAAGCGGAGGCAAACGCGCATTAAGAAAAAAATTTCCAGATGATTTTTTGCATTTAAATCTCAAATAATACATTGAGAGTGTCCCCAAAGTTTCATAGAGTTTCGACAAGCCATCGGTTTATTTTGAATTTCCGACGGTACGCGTGCAATTGCGTTTTTGCCAAAAACAGAAATGGAGGCAAACGCGCCTTAGGAAAATAATTTCCTTCTGATCTTTTGCATGTAAATCTAAAATAACACATTGAGAGTGTCTCCAAAGTTTCATAGAGTTTCGACAAGCCCTCGGTTTATTTTGACTTTCCGACGGTACGCGTGCAATTGCGTTTTTGCCAAAAACAGAAGCAGAGGCAAACGCGCCTTAGGAAAATAATTTTCTGCTGATTTTTTTCATGTACATCTCAAATAATAGATTGAGAGTGTCCCCAAAGTTTCATAGCGTCTCGACAAGCCCTCGGTTAATTTTGACTTTCCGACGGTCCGCGTGCAATTGCGTTTTTGGCAAAAACAGAAGCGGAGGAAAATGCGCTTTAGTAAAATAATTTCCTACTGGTTTTTTTCATGTACTTCTAAAATAATACATTGAGAGTGTCCCCAAAGTTTAAGTAAGTTTCGACAAGCCCTCGGTTTATTTTGACTTTCCGACGGTACGCGTACAATTGCGTTTTTGCCAAAAACGGAAGCGGAGGCAAACGCGCATATGGAAAATAATTTCCTGCTGATTTTTTGTATTTACATCTCAAATAATACATTGAGAGTGTCCACAAAGTTTCGTAGAGTTTCGACAAGCCCTCGGTTTATTTTGAATTTCTGACGGTACGCGTGCAATTGCGTTTTTGCAAAAAACGGAAGCGGAGGCAAACGCGCTTTAGTAAAATAATTTCCTGCTGATTTTTTGCATGTACATCTCAAATAATCCATTTAGAGTGTCCCCAAAGTTTCATAGCATTTCGACAAGCCCTCGGTTTATTTTGAATTTCGGACGTTACGCGTGCAATTGTGTTTTTGCCAAAAACAGAAACGGAGGACAACGCGCCTTAGGAAAATAATTTGTTGCTGATTTTTTTCATGTACATCTCAAATAATACATTGAGAGTGACCCCAAAGTTTCACAGTGTTTCGACAAGCCCTCCGTTTATTTTGAATTTCCGACGGTACGGGTGCAATTGCGTTTTTGCCAAAAACAGAAGCGGAGGCAAACGCGCATTAGGAAAATAATTTCCTGCTGATTTTTTGCATGTAAATCTGAAATAATAAATTGAGAGAGTCCATAAAGTTAAGTAGAGTTTCGACAAGCCCTCGGTTTATTTTGAATTTCCTACGGTACGCGTGCAATTGTGTTTTTGCCAAAAACAGAAGCGGAGGCAAACGCGCCTTAGGAAAATAATTTCCTTCTGGTTTTTTGCATGTAAATCTAAAATAATACATTGAGAGTGTCTCCAAAGTTTCATAGAGTTTCGACAAGCCCTCGATTTATTTTGACTTTCCGACGGTACGCATGCAATTGCGTTTTTGCCAAAAACAGAAGCGGAGGCAAACGCCCCTTAGGAAAATAATTTCCTGATAATTTTTTTCATGTACATCTCAAATAATACATTGAGAGTGTCCACAAAGTTTCAAAGCGTTTCGACAAGCCCTCGGTTTATTTTGACTTTCCGACGGTCCGCGTGAAATTGCGTTTTTGCCAAAAATGGAAGCGGAGGCAAACACGCTTTAGTAAAATAATTTCCTACTGGGTTTTTGCATGTACTTCTCAAATAATACATTGAGAGTGTCCCCAAAGTTTAATAGAGTTTCGACAAGCCCTCGGTTTATTTTGACTTTCCGACGGTACGCGTGCAATTGCGTTTTTGCCAAAAACGGAAGCGGAGGCAAACGCGCATTAAGAAAAAAATTTCCAGATGATTTTTTGCATTTAAATCTCAAATAATACATTGAGAGTTTCCCCAAAGTTTCATAGAGTTTCGACAAGCCATCGGTTTATTTTGAATTTCCGACGGTACGCGTGCAATTGCGTTTTTGCCAAAAACAGAAATGGAGGCAAACGCGCCTTAGGAAAATAATTTCCTTCTGATCTTTTGCATGTAAATCTAAAATAACACATTGAGAGTGTCTCCAAAGTTTCATCGAGTTTCGACAAGCCCTCGGTTTATTTTGACTTTCCGACGGTACGCGTGCAATTGCGTTTTTGCCAAAAACAGAAGCAGAGGCAAACGCGCCTTAGGAAAATAATTTTCTGCTGATTTTTTTCATGTACATCTCAAATAATAGATTGAGAGTGTCCCCAAAGTTTCATAGCGTCTCGACAAGCCCTCGGTTTATTTTGACTTTCCGACGGTCCGCGTGCAATTGCGTTTTTGGCAAAAACAGAAGCGGAGGCAAACACGCCTTAGGAAAATAATTTCCAGATGATTTTTTTCATGTACATCTCAAATAATACATTGAGAGTGTCCCCAAAGTTTCATACCGTCTCGACAAGCCCTCGGTTTATTTTGACTTTCCGACGGTCCGGGTGCAATTGCGTTTTTGCCAAAAACGTAAGCGGAGGCAAACACGCTTTAGTAAAATAATTTCCTACTGGTTTATTGCATGTAATTCTCAAATAATACATTGAGAGTGTCCCCAAAGTTTAATAGAGTTTCGACATGCCCTCGGTTTATTTTGACTTTCCGACGGTACGCGTGCAATTGCGTTTTTGCCAAAAACGGAAGTGGAGGCAAACGCGCATTAGGAAAATAATTTCCTGCTGATTTTTTGCATGTAAATCTCAAATAATACATTGAGAGTGTCCCCAAATTTCGTAGAGTTTCGACAAGCCCTCAATTTATTTTGAATTTCCGACGTTACGCGTGCAATTGCATTTTTGCCAAAAACAGAAGCGGAGGCAAACACGCCTTAGGAAAATAATTTCCTTCTGATCTTTTGCATGTAAATCTAAAATAATACAATGAGAGTGTCGCCAAAGTTTTATAGAGTTTTGACAAGCCCTCGGTTTATTTTGACTTTCCGATGGTACGCGTGCAATTGCGTTTTTGCCAAAAACAGAAGCGGATGCAAACGCGCCTTAGGAAAATAATTTCCTGCTGATTTTTTTCATGTACATCTCAAATAATAGATTGAGAGTTTCCCCAAAGTTTCATAGCGTCTCGACAACCCCTTGGTTTATTTTAACTTTCCGACGGTCCGCGTGCAATTATGTTTTTGGCAAAAACAGAAGCGGAGGCAAACACGCTTTAGTAAAATAATTTCCTACTGGTTTTTTTCATGTACTTCTCAAATAATACATTGAGAGTGTCCCCAAAGTTTAATTAAGTTTCGACAAGCCCTCGGTTTATTTTGACTTTCCGACGGTACGCGTGCAATTGCGTTTTTGCCAAAAACGGAAGCGGAGGCAAAGGCGCATTTGGAAAATAATTTCCTGCTGATTTTTTGCATTTACATCTCAAATAATACATTGAGAGTGTCCACAAAGTTTCGTAGAGTTTCGACAAGCCCTCGGTTTATTTTGAATTTCCGACGGTACGCGTGCAATTGTGTTTTTGCCAAAAACGGAAGCGGAGGCAAACGCGCTTTAGTAAAATAATTTCTTGCTGATTTTTTGCATTTACATCTCAAATAATACATTGAGAGTGTCCCCAAAGTTTCGTAGAGTTTCGACAAGCCCTCGGTTTATTTTGAATTTCCGACGGTACGCGTGCAATTGCGTTTTTGCCAAAAACAGAAATGGAGGAAAACGCGCCTTAGGAAAATAATTTCTTGCTGATATTTTTCATGTACATCTCAAATAATACATTGAGAGTGTCCCCAAAGTTCACAGTGTTTCAACAGGCCCTCGGTTTATTTTGAATTTCCGACGGTACGGGTGCAATTGCGTTTTTGCCAAAAACGGAAGCGGAGGCAAAGGCGCATTAGGAAAATAATTTCCGGCTGATTTTTTGCATTTAAATCTCAAATAATACATTGTAGTGTCACCAAAGTTTCGTAGAGTTTCGACAAGCCCTCGGTTTATTTTGAATTTCTGACGGTACGCGTGCAATTGCGTTTTTGCCAAAAACAGAAGCGGAGGCAAACGCGCCTTAGGAAAATAATTTACTTCTGGTTTTTTGCATGTAAATCTAAAATAACACATTGAGAGTGTCGCCAATGTTTCATAGAGTTTCGACAAGCCCTCGGTTTATTTTGACTTTCCGATGGTACGCGTGCAATTGCGTTTTTGCCAAAAACAGAAATGGAGGCAAACGCGCCTTAGGAAAATAATTTCCTGATGATTTTTTTCATGTACATCTCAAATAATACATTGAGAGTGTCCCCAAAGTTTCATAGCGTCTCGACAAGCCCTCGGTTTATTTTGACTTTCCGACGGTCCGCGTGCAATTGCGTTTTTGCCAAAAACGGAAGCGGAGGCAAACGCGCTTTAGTAAAATAATTTCCTACTGGTTTATTGCATGTACTTCTCAAATAATACATTGAGAGTGTCCCCAAAGTTTAATAGAGTTTCGACAAGCCCTCGGTTTATTTTGACTTTCCGACAGTACGCGTGCAATTGCGTTTTTGCCAAAAATGGAAGTGGAGGCAAACGCGCATTAGGAAAATAATTTCCTGCTGATTTTTTGCATGTAAATCTAAAATAATACATTGAGAGTGTCCCCAATGTTTCGTAGAATTTCGACAAGCCCTCAGTTTATTTTGAATTTCCGACGGTACGCGTGCAATTGCGTTTTTGCCAAAAACAGAAGCGGATGCAAACGCGCCTTAGGAAAATAATTTCCTGCTGATTTTTTTCATGTACATCTCAAATAATAGATTGAGAGTGTCCCCAAAGTTTCATAGCGTCTCGACAAGCCCTCGGTTTATTTTGACTTTCCGACGGTCCGCGTGCAATTGCGTTTTTGGCAAAAACAGAAGCGGACGAAAACGCGCTTTAGTAAAATAATTTCCTACTGGTTTTTTTCATGTACTTCTAAAATAATACATTGAGAGTGTCCCCAAAGTTTAAGTAAGTTTCGACAAGCCCTCGGTTTATTTTGACTTTCCGACGGTACGCGTACAATTGCGTTTTTGCCAAAAACGGAAGCGGAGGCAAACGCGCATATGGAAAATAATTTCCTGCTGATTTTTTGTATTTACATCTCAAATAATACATTGAGAGTGTCCACAAAGTTTCGTAGAGTTTCGACAAGCCCTCGGTTTATTTTGAATTTCTGACGGTACGCGTGCAATTGCGTTTTTGCAAAAAACGGAAGCGGAGGCAAACGCGCTTTAGTAAAATAATTTCCTGCTGATTTTTTGCATGTACATCTCAAATAATCCATTTAGAGTGTCCCCAAAGTTTCATAGCATTTCGACAAGCCCTCGGTTTATTTTGAATTTCGGACGTTACGCGTGCAATTGTGTTTTTGCCAAAAACAGAAACGGAGGACAACGCGCCTTAGGAAAATAATTTGTTGCTGATTTTTTTCATGTACATCTCAAATAATACATTGAGAGTGACCCCAAAGTTTCACAGTGTTTCGACAAGCCCTCCGTTTATTTTGAATTTCCGACGGTACGGGTGCAATTGCGTTTTTGCCAAAAACAGAAGCGGAGGCAAACGCGCTTTAGTAAAATAATTTCCTGCTGATTTTTTGCATGTACATCTCAAATAATCCATTTAGAGTGTCCCCAAAGTTTCATAGCATTTCGACAAGCCCTCGGTTTATTTTGAATTTCGGACGTTACGCGTGCAATTGTGTTTTTGCCAAAAACAGAAACGGAGGACAACGCGCCTTAGGAAAATAATTTGTTGCTGATTTTTTTCATGTACATCTCAAATAATACATTGAGAGTGACCCCAAAGTTTCACAGTGTTTCGACAAGCCCTCGATTTATTTTGACTTTCCGACGGTACGCATGCAATTGCGTTTTTGCCAAAAACAGAAGCGGAGGCAAACGCCCCTTAGGAAAATAATTTCCTGATGATTTTTTTCATGTACATCTCAAATAATACATTGAGAGTGTCCATAAAGTTTCAAAGCGTTTCGACAAGCCCTCGGTTTATTTTGACTTTCCGACGGTCCGCGTGCAATTGCGTTTTTGCCAAAAATGGAAGCGGAGGCAAACACGCTTTAGTAAAATAATTTCCTACTGGGTTTTTGCATGTACTTCTCAAATAATACATTGAGAGTGTCCCCAAAGTTTAATAGAGTTTCGACAAGCCCTCGGTTTATTTTGACTTTCCGACGGTACGCGAGCAATTGCGTTTTTGCCAAAAACGGAAGCGGAGGCAAACGCGCATTAAGAAAAAAATTTCCAGATGATTTTTTGCATTTAAATCTCAAATAATACATTGAGAGTGTCCCCAAAGTTTCATAGAGTTTCGACAAGCCATCGGTTTATTTTGAATTTCCGACGGTACGCGTGCAATTGCGTTTTTGCCAAAAACAGAAATGGACGCAAACGCGCCTTAGGAAAATAATTTCCTTCTGATCTTTTGCATGTAAATCTAAAATAACACATTGAGAGTGTCTCCAAAGTTTCATAGAGTTTCGACAAGCCCTCGGTTTATTTTGACTTTCCGACGGTACGCGTGCATTTGCGTTTTTGCCAAAAACAGAAGCAGAGGCAAACGCGCCTTAGGAAAATAATTTTCTGCTGATTTTTTTCATGTACATCTCAAATAATAGATTGAGAGTGTCCCCAAAGTTTCATAGCGTCTCGACAAGCCCTCGGTTTATTTTGACTTTCCGACGGTCCGCGTGCAATTGCGTTTTTGGCAAAAACAGAAGCGGAGGAAAACGCGCTTTAGTAAAATAATTTCCTACTGGTTTTTTTCATGTACTTCTAAAATAATACATTGAGAGTGTCCCCAAAGTTTAAGTAAGTTTCGACAAGCCCTCGGTTTATTTTGACTTTCCGACGGTACGCGTACAATTGCGTTTTTGCCAAAAACGGAAGCGGAGGCAAACGCGCATATGGAAAATAATTTCCTGCTGATTTTTTGTATTTACATCTCAAATAATACATTGAGAGTGTCCACAAAGTTTCGTAGAGTTTCAACAAGCCCTCGGTTTATTTTGAATTTCTGACGGTACGCGTGCAATTGCGTTTTTGCAAAAAACGGAAGCGGAGGCAAACGCGCTTTAGTAAAATAATTTCCTGCTGATTTTTTGCATGTACATCTCAAATAATCCATTTAGAGTGTCCCCAAAGTTTCATAGCATTTCGACAAGCCCTCGGTTTATTTTGAATTTCGGACGTTACGCGTGCAATTGTGTTTTTGCCAAAAACAGAAACGGAGGACAACGCGCCTTAGGAAAATAATTTGTTGCTGATTTTTTTCATGTACATCTCAAATAATACATTGAGAGTGACCCCAAAGTTTCACAGTGTTTCGACAAGCCCTCCGTTTATTTTGAATTTCCGACGGTACGGGTGCAATTGCGTTTTTGCCAAAAACAGAAGCGGAGGCAAACGCGCATTAGGAAAATAATTTCCTGCTGATTTTTTGCATGTAAATCTGAAATAATAAATTGAGAGAGTCCATAAAGTTTCGTAGAGTTTCGACAAGCCCTCGGTTTATTTTGAATTTCCTACGGTACGCGTGCAATTGTGTTTTTGCCAAAAACAGAAGCGGAGGCAAACACGCCTTAGGAAAATAATTTCCTTCTGGTTTTTTGCATGTAAATCTAAAATAATACATTGAGAGTGTCTCCAAAGTTTCATAGAGTTTCGACAAGCCCTCGATTTATTTTGACTTTCCGACGGTACGCATGCAATTGCGTTTTTGCCAAAAACAGAAGCGGAGGCAAACGCCCCTTAGGAAAATAATTTCCTGATAATTTTTTTCATGTACATCTCAAATAATACATTGAGAGTGTCCACAAAGTTTCAAAGCGTTTCGACAAGCCCTCGGTTTATTTTGACTTTCCGACGGTCCGCGTGCAATTGCGTTTTTGCCAAAAATGGAAGCGGAGGCAAACACGCTTTAGTAAAATAATTTCCTACTGGGTTTTTGCATGTACTTCTCAAATAATACATTGAGAGTGTCCCCAAAGTTTAATAGAGTTTCGACAAGCCCTCGGTTTATTTTGACTTTCCGACGGTACGCGTGCAATTGCGTTTTTGCCAAAAACGGAAGCGGAGGCAAACGCGCATTAAGAAAAAAATTTCCAGATGATTTTTTGCATTTAAATCTCAAATAATACATTGAGAGTGTCCCCAAAGTTTCATAGAGTTTCGACAAGCCATCGGTTTATTTTGAATTTCCGACGGTACGCGTGCAATTGCGTTTTTGCCAAAAACAGAAATGGAGGCAAACGCGCCTTAGGAAAATAATTTCCTTCTGATCTTTTGCATGTAAATCTAAAATAACACATTGAGAGTGTCTCCAAAGTTTCATAGAGTTTCGACAAGCCCTCGGTTTATTTTGACTTTCCGACGGTACGCGTGCAATTGCGTTTTTGCCAAAAACAGAAGCAGAGGCAAACGCGCCTTAGGAAAATAATTTTCTGCTGATTTTTTTCATGTACATCTCAAATAATAGATTGAGAGTGTCCCCAAAGTTTCATAGCGTCTCGACAAGCCCTCGGTTTATTTTGACTTTCCGACGGTCCGCGTGCAATTGCGTTTTTGGCAAAAACAGAAGCGGAGGAAAACGCGCTTTAGTAAAATAATTTCCTACTGGTTTTTTTCATGTACTTCTAAAATAATACATTGAGAGTGTCCCCAAAGTTTAAGTAAGTTTCGACAAGCCCTCGGTTTATTTTGACTTTCCGACGGTACGCGTGCAATTGCGTTTTTGCCAAAAACGGAAGCGGAGGCAAACGCGCATTTGGAAAATAATTTCCTGCTGATTTTTTGTATTTACATCTCAAATAATACATTGAGAGTGTCCACAAAGTTTCGTAGAGTTTCGACAAGCCCTCGGTTTATTTTGAATTTCCGACGGTACGCGTGCAATTGCGTTTTTGCCAAAAACAGAAATGGAGGAAAACGCGCCTTAGGAAAATAATTTCTTGCTGATATTTTTCATGTACATCTCAAATAATACATTGAGAGTGTCCCCAAAGTTCACAGTGTTTCAACAGGCCCTCGGTTTATTTTGAATTTCCGACGGTACGGGTGCAATTGCGTTTTTGCCAAAAACGGAAGCGGAGGCAAAGGCGCATTAGGAAAATAATTTCCGGCTGATTTTTTGCATTTAAATCTCAAATAATACATTGTAGTGTCACCAAAGTTTCGTAGAGTTTCGACAAGCCCTCGGTTTATTTTGAATTTCTGACGGTACGCGTGCAATTGCGTTTTTGCCAAAAACAGAAGCGGAGGCAAACGCGCCTTAGGAAAATAATTTACTTCTGGTTTTTTGCATGTAAATCTAAAATAACACATTGAGAGTGTCGCCAATGTTTCATAGAGTTTCGACAAGCCCTCGGTTTATTTTGACTTTCCGATGGTACGCGTGCAATTGCGTTTTTGCCAAAAACAGAAATGGAGGCAAACGCGCCTTAGGAAAATAATTTCCTGATGATTTTTTTCATGTACATCTCAAATAATACATTGAGAGTGTCCCCAAAGTTTCATAGCGTCTCGACAAGCCCTCGGTTTATTTTGACTTTCCGACGGTCCGCGTGCAATTGCGTTTTTGCCAAAAACGGAAGCGGAGGCAAACGCGCTTTAGTAAAATAATTTCCTACTGGTTTATTGCATGTACTTCTCAAATAATACATTGAGAGTGTCCCCAAAGTTTAATAGAGTTTCGACAAGCCCTCGGTTTATTTTGACTTTCCGACAGTACGCGTGCAATTGCGTTTTTGCCAAAAATGGAAGTGGAGGCAAACGCGCATTAGGAAAATAATTTCCTGCTGATTTTTTGCATGTAAATCTAAAATAATACATTGAGAGTGTCCCCAATGTTTCGTAGAATTTCGACAAGCCCTCAGTTTATTTTGAATTTCCGACGGTACGCGTGCAATTGCGTTTTTGCCAAAAACAGAAGCGGATGCAAACGCGCCTTAGGAAAATAATTTCCTGCTGATTTTTTTCATGTACATCTCAAATAATAGATTGAGAGTGTCCCCAAAGTTTCATAGCGTCTCGACAAGCCCTCGGTTTATTTTGACTTTCCGACGGTCCGCGTGCAATTGCGTTTTTGGCAAAAACAGAAGCGGACGAAAACGCGCTTTAGTAAAATAATTTCCTACTGGTTTTTTTCATGTACTTCTAAAATAATACATTGAGAGTGTCCCCAAAGTTTAAGTAAGTTTCGACAAGCCCTCGGTTTATTTTGACTTTCCGACGGTACGCGTACAATTGCGTTTTTGCCAAAAACGGAAGCGGAGGCAAACGCGCATATGGAAAATAATTTCCTGCTGATTTTTTGTATTTACATCTCAAATAATACATTGAGAGTGTCCACAAAGTTTCGTAGAGTTTCGACAAGCCCTCGGTTTATTTTGAATTTCTGACGGTACGCGTGCAATTGCGTTTTTGCAAAAAACGGAAGCGGAGGCAAACGCGCTTTAGTAAAATAATTTCCTGCTGATTTTTTGCATGTACATCTCAAATAATCCATTTAGAGTGTCCCCAAAGTTTCATAGCATTTCGACAAGCCCTCGGTTTATTTTGAATTTCGGACGTTACGCGTGCAATTGTGTTTTTGCCAAAAACAGAAACGGAGGACAACGCGCCTTAGGAAAATAATTTGTTGCTGATTTTTTTCATGTACATCTCAAATAATACATTGAGAGTGACCCCAAAGTTTCACAGTGTTTCGACAAGCCCTCCGTTTATTTTGAATTTCCGACGGTACGGGTGCAATTGCGTTTTTGCCAAAAACAGAAGCGGAGGCAAACGCGCATTAGGAAAATAATTTCCTGCTGATTTTTTGCATGTAAATCTGAAATAATAAATTGAGAGAGTCCATAAAGTTAAGTAGAGTTTCGACAAGCCCTCGGTTTATTTTGAATTTCCTACGGTACGCGTGCAATTGTGTTTTTGCCAAAAACAGAAGCGGAGGCAAACGCGCCTTAGGAAATTAATTTCCTTCTGGTTTTTTGCATGTAAATCTAAAATAATACATTGAGAGTGTCTCCAAAGTTTCATAGAGTTTCGACAAGCCCTCGATTTATTTTGACTTTCCGACGGTACGCATGCAATTGCGTTTTTGCCAAAAACAGAAGCGGAGGCAAACGCCCCTTAGGAAAATAATTTCCTGATGATTTTTTTCATGTACATCTCAAATAATACATTGAGAGTGTCCATAAAGTTTCAAAGCGTTTCGACAAGCCCTCGGTTTATTTTGACTTTCCGACGGTCCGCGTGCAATTGCGTTTTTGCCAAAAATGGAAGCGGAGGCAAACACGCTTTAGTAAAATAATTTCCTACTGGGTTTTTGCATGTACTTCTCAAATAATACATTGAGAGTGTCCCCAAAGTTTAATAGAGTTTCGACAAGCCCTCGGTTTATTTTGACTTTCCGACGGTACGCGAGCAATTGCGTTTTTGCCAAAAACGGAAGCGGAGGCAAACGCGCATTAAGAAAAAAATTTCCAGATGATTTTTTGCATTTAAATCTCAAATAATACATTGAGAGTGTCCCCAAAGTTTCATAGAGTTTCGACAAGCCATCGGTTTATTTTGAATTTCCGACGGTACGCGTGCAATTGCGTTTTTGCCAAAAACAGAAATGGACGCAAACGCGCCTTAGGAAAATAATTTCCTTCTGATCTTTTGCATGTAAATCTAAAATAACACATTGAGAGTGTCTCCAAAGTTTCATAGAGTTTCGACAAGCCCTCGGTTTATTTTGACTTTCCGACGGTACGCGTGCATTTGCGTTTTTGCCAAAAACAGAAGCAGAGGCAAACGCGCCTTAGGAAAATAATTTTCTGCTGATTTTTTTCATGTACATCTCAAATAATAGATTGAGAGTGTCCCCAAAGTTTCATAGCGTCTCGACAAGCCCTCGGTTTATTTTGACTTTCCGACGGTCCGCGTGCAATTGCGTTTTTGGCAAAAACAAAAGCGGAGGAAAACGCGCTTTAGTAAAATAATTTCCTACTGGTTTTTTTCATGTACTTCTAAAATAATACATTGAGAGTGTCCCCAAAGTTTAAGTAAGTTTCGACAAGCCCTCGGTTTATTTTGACTTTCCGACGGTACGCGTACAATTGCGTTTTTGCCAAAAACGGAAGCGGAGGCAAACGCGCATATGGAAAATAATTTCCTGCTGATTTTTTGTATTTACATCTCAAATAATACATTGAGAGTGTCCACAAAGTTTCGTAGAGTTTCGACAAGCCCTCGGTTTATTTTGAATTTCTGACGGTACGCGTGCAATTGCGTTTTTGCAAAAAACGGAAGCGGAGGCAAACGCGCTTTAGTAAAATAATTTCCTGCTGATTTTTTGCATGTACATCTCAAATAATCCATTTAGAGTGTCCCCAAAGTTTCATAGCATTTCGACAAGCCCTCGGTTTATTTTGAATTTCGGACGTTACGCGTGCAATTGTGTTTTTGCCAAAAACAGAAACAGAGGACAACGCGCCTTAGGAAAATAATTTGTTGCTGATTTTTTTCATGTACATCTCAAATAATACATTGAGAGTGACCCCAAAGTTTCACAGTGTTTCGACAAGCCCTCCGTTTATTTTGAATTTCCGACGGTACGGGTGCAATTGCGTTTTTGCCAAAAACAGAAGCGGAGGCAAACGCGCATTAGGAAAATAATTTCCTGCTGATTTTTTGCATGTAAATCTGAAATAATAAATTGAGAGAGTCCATAAAGTTTCGTAGAGTTTCGACAAGCCCTCGGTTTATTTTGAATTTCCTACGGTACGCGTGCAATTGTGTTTTTGCCAAAAACAGAAGCGGAGGCAAACACGCCTTAGGAAAATAATTTCCTTCTGGTTTTTTGCATGTAAATCTAAAATAATACATTGAGAGTGTCTCCAAAGTTTCATAGAGTTTCGACAAGCCCTCGATTTATTTTGACTTTCCGACGGTACGCATGCAATTGCGTTTTTGCCAAAAACAGAAGCGGAGGCAAACGCCCCTTAGGAAAATAATTTCCTGATAATTTTTTTCATGTACATCTCAAATAATACATTGAGAGTGTCCACAAAGTTTCAAAGCGTTTCGACAAGCCCTCGGTTTATTTTGACTTTCCGACGGTCCGCGTGCAATTGCGTTTTTGCCAAAAATGGAAGCGGAGGCAAACACGCTTTAGTAAAATAATTTCCTACTGGGTTTTTGCATGTACTTCTCAAATAATACATTGAGAGTGTCCCCAAAGTTTAATAGAGTTTCGACAAGCCCTCGGTTTATTTTGACTTTCCGACGGTACGCGTGCAATTGCGTTTTTGCCAAAAACGGAAGCGGAGGCAAACGCGCATTAAGAAAAAAATTTCCAGATGATTTTTTGCATTTAAATCTCAAATAATACATTGAGAGTGTCCCCAAAGTTTCATAGAGTTTCGACAAGCCATCGGTTTATTTTGAATTTCCGACGGTACGCGTGCAATTGCGTTTTTGCCAAAAACAGAAATGGAGGCAAACGCGCCTTAGGAAAATAATTTCCTTCTGATCTTTTGCATGTAAATCTAAAATAACACATTGAGAGTGTCTCCAAAGTTTCATAGAGTTTCGACAAGCCCTCGGTTTATTTTGACTTTCCGACGGTACGCGTGCAATTGCGTTTTTGCCAAAAACAGAAGCAGAGGCAAACGCGCCTTAGGAAAATAATTTTCTGCTGATTTTTTTCATGTACATCTCAAATAATAGATTGAGAGTGTCCCCAAAGTTTCATAGCGTCTCGACAAGCCCTCGGTTTATTTTGACTTTCCGACGGTCCGCGTGCAATTGCGTTTTTGGCAAAAACAGAAGCGGAGGAAAACGCGCTTTAGTAAAATAATTTCCTACTGGTTTTTTTCATGTACTTCTAAAATAATACATTGAGAGTGTCCCCAAAGTTTAAGTAAGTTTCGACAAGCCCTCGGTTTATTTTGACTTTCCGACGGTACGCGTGCAATTGCGTTTTTGCCAAAAACGGAAGCGGAGGCAAACGCGCATTTGGAAAATAATTTCCTGCTGATTTTTTGTATTTACATCTCAAATAATACATTGAGGGTGTCCACAAAGTTTCGTAGAGTTTCGACAAGCCCTCGGTTTATTTTGAATTTCCGACGAAACGCGTGCAATTGCGTTTTTGCCAAAAATAGAAGCGGAGGCAAACGCGCCTTAGGAAAATAATTTCTTGCTGATTTTTTGCATGTAAATCTAAAATAATACATTGATAGTGTCGCCAATGTTTCATAGCATTTCGACAAGCCCTCGGTTTATTTTGACTTTCCGACGGTAAGAGTGCAATTGCGTTTTTGCCAAAAACGGAAGCGGAGGCAAACGCGCTTTAGTAAAATAATTTCCAGCTGATTTTTTGCATGTACATCTCAAATAATCCATTGAGAGTGTCCCCAAAGTTTCATAGAGTTTCGACAAGCCCTCGGTTTATTTTGAATTTCGGACGGTACGCGTGCAATTGTGTTTTTGCCAAAAACAGAAACGGAGGACAACGCGCCTTAGGAAAATAAGTTGTTGCTGATTTTTTTCATGTACATCTCAAATAATACATTGAGAGTGACCCCAAAGTTTCATAGTGTTTCGACAAGCCCTCCGTTTATTTTGAATTTCCGACGGTACGGGTGCAATTGCGTTTTTGCCAAAAACAGAAGCGGAGGCAAACGCGCATTAGGAAAATAATTTCCTGCTGATTTTTTGCATGTAAATCTGAAATAATAAATTGAGAGAGTCCATAAAGTTTAGTAGAGTTTCGACAAGCCCTCGGTTTATTTTGAATTTCCTACGGTACGCGTGCAATTGTGTTTTTGCCAAAAACAGAAGCGGAGGCAAACGCGCCTTAGGAAAATAATTTCCTTCTGGTTTTTTGCATGTAAATCTAAAATAATACATTGAGAGTGTCTCCAAAGTTTCATAGAGTTTCGACAAGCCCTCGATTTATTTTGACTTTCCGACGGTACGCATGCAATTGCGTTTTTGCCAAAAACAGAAGCGGAGGCAAACGCCCCTTAGGAAAATAATTTCCTGATGATTTTTTTCATGTACATCTCAAATAATACATTGAGAGTGTCCACAAAGTTTCAAAGCGTTTCGACAAGCCCTCGGTTTATTTTGACTTTCCGACGGTCCGCGTGCAACTGCGTTTTTGCCAAAAATGGAAGCGGAGGCAAACACGCTTTAGTAAAATAATTTCCTACTGGGTTTTTGCATGTACTTCTCAAATAATACATTGAGAGTTTCCCCAAAGTTTAATAGAGTTTCGACAAGCCCTCGGTTTATTTTGACTTTCCGACGGTACGCGTGCAATTGCGTTTTTGCCAAAAACGGAAGCGGAGGCAAACGCGCAATAAGAAAATAATTTCCAGCTGATTTTTTGCATTTAAATCTCAAATAATACATTGAGAGTGTCCCCAAAGTTTCATAGAGTTTCGACAATCCATCGGTTTATTTTGAATTTCCGACGGTACGCGTGCAATTGCGTTTTTGCCAAAAACAGAAATGGAGGCAAACGCGCCTTAGGAAAATAATTTCCTTCTGATCTTTTGCATGTAAATCTAAAATAACACATTGAGAGTGTCTCCAAAGTTTCATAGAGTTTCGACAAGCCCTCGGTTTATTTTGACTTTCCGACGGTACGCGTGCAATTGCGTTTTTGCCAAAAAAAGAAGCAGAGGCAAACGCGCCTTAGGAAAATAATTTTCTACTGATTTTTTTCATGTACATCTCAAATAATAGATTGAGAGTGTCCCCAAAGTTTCATAGCGTCTCGACAAGCCCTCGGTTTATTTTGACTTTCCGACGGTCCGCGTGCAATTGCGTTTTTGGCAAAAACAGAAGCGGAGGAAAACGCGCTTTAGTAAAATAATTTCCTACTGGTTTTTTTCATGTACTTCTAAAATAATACATTGAGAGTGTCCCCAAAGTTTAAGTAAGTTTCGACAAGCCCTCGGTTTATTTTGACTTTCCGACGGTACGCGTGCAATTGCGTTTTTGCCAAAAACGGAAGCGGAGGCAAACGCGCATTTGGAAAATAATTTCCTGCTGATTTTTTGTATTTACATCTCAAATAATACATTGAGGGTGTCCACAAAGTTTCGTAGAGTTTCGACAAGCCCTCGGTTTATTTTGAATTTCCGACGGTACGCGTGCAATTGCGTTTTTGCCAAAAATAGAAGCGGAGGCAAACGCGCCTTAGGAAAATAATTTCTTGCTGATTTTTTGCATGTAAATCTAAAATAATACATTGATAGTGTCGCCAATGTTTCATAGCATTTCGACAAGCCCTCGGTTTATTTTGACTTTCCGACGGTAAGAGTGCAATTGCGTTTTTGCCAAAAACGGAAGCGGAGGCAAACGCGCTTTAGTAAAATAATTTCCAGCTGATTTTTTGCATGTACATCTCAAATAATCCATTGAGAGTGTCCCCAAAGTTTCATAGAGTTTCGACAAGCCCTCGGTTTATTTTGAATTTCGGACGGTACGCGTGCAATTGTGTTTTTGCCAAAAACAGAAACGGAGGACAACGCGCCTTAGGAAAATAATTTGTTGCTGATTTTTTTCATGTACATCTCAAATAATACATTGAGAGTGACCCCAAAGTTTCACAGTGTTTCGACAAGCCCTCCGTTTATTTTGAATTTCCGACGGTACGGGTGCAATTGCGTTTTTGCCAAAAACAGAAGCGGAGGCAAACGCGCATTAGGAAAATAATTTCCTGCTGATTTTTTGCATGTAAATCTGAAATAATAAATTGAGAGAGTCCATAAAGTTTCGTAGAGTTTCGACAAGCCCTCGGTTTATTTTGAATTTCCTACGGTACGCGTGCAATTGTGTTTTTGCCAAAAACAGAAGCGGAGGCAAACGCGCCTTAGGAAAATAATTTCCTTCTGGTTTTTTGCATGTAAATCTAAAATAATACATTGAGAGTGTCTCCAAAGTTTCATAGAGTTTCGACAAGCCCTCGATTTATTTTGACTTTCCGACGGTACGAATGCAATTGCGTTTTTGCCAAAAACAGAAGCGGAGGCAAACGCCCCTTAGGAAAATAATTTCCTGATGATTTTTTTCATGTACATCTCAAATAATACATTGAGAGTGTCCACAAAGTTTCAAATCGTCTCGACAAGCCCTCGGTTTATTTTGACTTTCCGACGGTCCGCGTGCAATTGCGTTTTTGCCAAAAATGGAAGCGGAGGCAAACACGCTTTAGTAAAATAATTTCCTACTGGGTTTTTGCATGTACTTCTCAAATAATAGATTGAGAGTGTCCCCAAAGTTTAATAGAGTTTCGACAAGCCCTCGGTTTATTTTGACTTTCCGACGGTACGCGTGCAATTGCGTTTTTGCCAAAAACGGAAGCGGAGGCAAACGCGCATTAAGAAAATAATTTCCAGCTGATTTTTTGCATTTAAATCTCAAATAATACATTGAGAGTGTCCCCAAAGTTTCATAGAGTTTCGACAAGCCATCGGTTTATTTTGAATTTCCGACGGTACGCGTGCAATTGCGTTTTTGCCAAAAACAGAAATGGAGGCAAACGTGCCTTAGGAAAATAATTTCCTTCTGATATTTTGCATGTAAATCTAAAATAACACATTGAGAGTGTCGCCAAATTTTGATAGAGTTTCGACAAGCCCTCGGTTTATTTTGACTTTCCGACGGTACGCGTGCAATTGCGTTTTTGCCAAAAACAGAAGCAGAGGCAAACGCGCCTTAGTTAAATAATTTTCTGCTGATTTTTTTCATGTACATCTGAAATAATAGATTGAGAGTGTCCCCAAAGTTTCATAGCGTCTCGACAAGCCCTCGGTTTATTTTGACTTTCCGGCGGTCCGCGTGCAATTGCGTTTTTGCCAAAAATGGAAGCGGAGGCAAACACGCTTTAGTAAAATAATTTCCTACTGGGTTTTTGCATGTACTTCTCAAATAATACATTGAGAGTGTCCCCAAAGTTTAATAGAGTTTCGACAAGCCCTCGGTTTATTTTGACTTTCCGACGGTACGCGTGCAATTGCGTTTTTGCCAAAAACGGAAGCGGAGGCAAACGCGCATTAAGAAAATAATTTCCAGCTGATTTTTTGCATTTAAATCTCAAATAATACATTGAGAGTGTCCCCAAAGTTTCATAGAGTTTTGACAAGTCATCGGTTTATTTTGAATTTCCGACGGTACGCGTGCAATTGCGTTTTTGCCAAAAACAGAAATGGAGGCAAACGTGCCTTAGGAAAATAATTTCCTTCTGATCTTTTGCATGTAAATCTAAAATAACACATTGAGAGTGTCTCCAAAGTTTCGTAGAGTTTCGACAAGCCCTCGGTTTATTTTGACATTCCGACGGTACGCGTGCAATTGCGTTTTTGCCAAAAACAGAAGCAGAGGCAAACGCGCCTTAGTTAAATAATTTTCTGCTGATTTTTTTCATGTACATCTGAAATAATAGATTGAGAGTGTCCCCAAAGTTTCATAGTGTCTCGACAAGCCCTCGGTTTATTTTGACTTTCCGGCGGTCCGCGTGCAATTGCGTTTTTGGCAAAAACACAAGCGGAGGCAAACGCGCCTTAGGAAAATAATTTACTTCTGGTTTTTTGCATGTAAATCTAAAATAAAACATTGAGAGTGTCGCCAAAGTTTCATAGAGTTTCGACAAGCCCTCGGTTTATTTTGACTTTCCGACGGTACGCGTGCAATTGCGTTTTTGCCAAAAACAGAAATGGAGGCAAACGCGCCTTAGGAAAATAATTTCCTGATGATTTTTTTCATTTACATCTCAAATAATACATTGATAGTGTCCCCAAAGTTTAATAGAGTTTCGACAAGCCCTCGGTTTATTTTGACTTTCCGACGGTACGCGTACAATTGCGTTTTTGCCAAAAACAGAAGTTGAGGCAAACGCGCATTAGGAAAATAATTTCCTTCTGATTTTTTGCATGTAAATCTAAAATAATACATTGAGAGTGTCCCCAATGTTTCGTATAATTTCGACAAGCCCTCAGTTTATTTTGAATTTCCGACGGTACGCGTGCAATTGCGTTTTTGCCAAAAACAGAAGCGGATGCAAACGCGCCTTAGGAAAATAATTTCCTGCTGATTTTTTTCATGTACATCTCAAATAATAGATTGAGAGTGTCCCCAAAGTTTCATAGCGTCTCGACAAGCCCTCGGTTTATTTTGACTTTCCGACGGTCCGCGTGCAATTGCGTTTTTGTCAAAAACAGAAGCGGAGGCAAACGCGCTTTAGTAAAATAATTTCCTTCTGGTTTTTTTCATGTACTTCTAAAATAATACATTGAGAGTGTCCCCAAAGTTTAAGTAAGTTTCGACAAGCCCTCGGTTTATTTTGACTTTCCGACGGTACGCGTGCAATTGCGTTTTTGCCAAAAACGGAAGCGGAGGCAAACGCGCATTTGGAAAATAATTTCCTTCTGATTTTTTGTATTTACATCTCAAATAATACATTGAGAGTGTCCATAAAGTTTCGTAGAGTTTCGACAAGCCCTCGGTTTATTTTGAATTTCCGACGGTACGCGTGCAATTGCGTTTTTGCCAAAAATAGAAGCGGAGGCAAACGCGCCTAAGGAAAATAATTTCTTGCTGATTTTTTGCATGTAAATCTAAAATAATACATTGATAGTGTCGCCAATGTTTCATAGCATTTCGACAAGCCCTCGGTTTATTTTGACTTTCCGACGGTAAGAGTGCAATTGCGTTTTTGCCAAAAACGGAAGCGGAGGCAAACGCGCTTTAGTAAAATAATTTCCTTCTGATTTTTTGCATGTACATCTCAAATAATCCATTGAGAGTGTCCCCAAAGTTTCATAGAGTTTCGACAAGCCCTCGGTTTATTTTGAATTTCGGACGGTACGCGTGCAATTGTGTTTTTGCCAAAAATAGAAACGGAGGACAACGCGCCTTAGGAAAATAATTTGTTGCTGATTTTTTTCATGTACATCTCAAATAATACATTGAGATTGACCCCAAAGTTTCACAGCGTTTCGACAAGCCCTCGGTTTATTTTGAAATTCTGACGGTACGGGTGCAATTGCGTTTTTGCCAAAAACAGAAGCGGAGGCAAACGCGCATTAGGAAAATAATTTCCTGCTGATTTTTTGCATGTAAATCTGAAATAATAAATTGAGAGAGTCCATAAATTTTCGTAGAGTTTCGACAAGCCCTCGGTTTATTTTGAATTTCCTACGGTACGCGTGCAATTGTATTTTTGCCAAAAACAGAAGCGGAGGCAAACGCGCCTTAGGAAAATAATTTCCTTCTGGTTTTTTGCATGTAAATCTAAAGTAATACATTGAGAGTGTCTCCAAAGTTTCATAGAGTTTCGACAAGCCCTCGATTTATTTTGACTTTCCGACGGTACGCATGCAATTGCGTTTTTGCCAAAAACAGAAGCGGAGGCAAACGCCCCTTAGGAAAATAATTTCCTGATGATTTTTTTCATGTACATCTCAAATAATACATTGAGAGTGTCCACAAAGTTTCAAAGCGTTTCGACAAGCCCTCGGTTTATTTTGACTTTCCGACGGTCCGCGTGCAATTGCATTTTTGCCAAAAACAGAAGCGGAGGCAAACACGCTTTAGTAAAATAATTTCCTACTGGGTTTTTGCATGTACTTCTCAAATAATACATTGAGAGTGTCCCCAAAGTTTAATAGAGTTTCGACAAGCCCTCGGTTTATTTTGACTTTCCGACGGTACGCGTGCAATTGCGTTTTTGCCAAAAACGGAAGCGGAGGCAAACGCGCATTAGGAAAATAATTTCCAGCTGATTTTTTGCATTTAAATCTCAAATAATACATTGAGAGTGTCCCCAAAGTTTCATAGAGTTTCGACAAGCCATCGGTTTATTTTGAATTTCCGACGGTACGCGTGCAATTGCTTTTTTGCCAAAAACAGAAGCAGAGGCAAACGCGCCTTAGGAAAATAATTTTCTGCTGATTTTTTTCATGTACATCTCAAATAATAGATTGAGAGTGTCCCCAAAGTTTCATAGCGTCTCGACAAGCCCTCGGTATATTTTGACTTTCCGACGGTCTGCGTGCAATTGCGTTTTTGGCAATAACAGAAGCGGAGGCAAACGCGCTTTAGTAAAATAATTTCCTACTGGTTTTTTTCATGTACTTCTCAAATAATACATTGAGAGTGTCCCCAAAGTTTAATTAAGTTTCGACAAGCCCTCGGTTTATTTTGAATTTCCGACGGTACGCGTGAATTGCGTTTTTGCCAAAAACGGAAGCGGAGGCAAACACGCATTAGGAAAATAATTTCCTGCTAATTTTTTGCATTTACATCTCAAATAATACATTGAGAGTGTCAACAAAGTATCGTAGAGTTTCGACAAGCCCTCAGTGTATTTTGAATTTCCGACGGTACGCGTGCAATTGCGTTTTTGCCAAAAATAGAAGCGGGGGCAAACGTGCCTTAGGAAAATAATTTCCTGCTGATTTTTTGCATGTAAATCTAAAATAATACATTGAGAGTGTCGCCAATGTTTCATAGCATTTCGACAAGCCCTCGGTTTATTTTGACTTTCCGACGGTACGCGTGCAATTGCGTTTTTGCCAAAAACGGAAGCGGAGGCAAACGCGCATTTGGAAAATAATTTCCTTCTGATTTTTTGTATTTACATCTCAAATAATACATTGAGAGTGTCCACAAAGTTTCGTAGAGTTTCGACAAGCCCTCGGTTTATTTTGAATTTCCGACGGTACGCGTGCAATTGCGTTTTTGCCAAAAATAGAAGCGGAGGCAAACGCGCCTTAGGAAAATAATTTCTTGCTGAATTTTTGCATGTAAATCTAAAATAATACATTGATAGTGTCGCCAATGTTTCATAGCATTTCGACAAGCCCTCGGTTTATTTTGACTTTCCGACGGTAAGAGTGCAATTGCGTTTTTGCCAAAAACGGAAGCGGAGGCAAACGCGCTTTAGTAAAATAATTTCCTGCTGATTTTTTGCATGTACATCTCAAATAATCCATTGAGAGTGTCCCCAAAGTTTCATAGAGTTTCGACAAGCCCTCGGTTTATTTTGAATTTCGGACGGTACGCGTGCAATTGTGTTTTTGCCAAAAATAGAAACGGAGGACAACGCGCCTTAGGAAAATAATTTGTTGCTGATTTTTTTCATGTACATCTCAAATAATACATTGAGAGTGACCCCAAAGTTTCACAGTGTTTCGACAAGCCCTCGGTTTATTTTGAATTTCTGACGGTACGGGTGCAATTGCGTTTTTGCCAAAAACAGAAGCGGAGGCAAACGCGCATTAGGAAAATAATTTCCTGCTGATTTTTTTCATGTACATCTCAAATAATAGATTGAGAGTGTCCCCAAAGATTCATAGCGTCTCGACAAGCCCTCGGTTTATTTTGACTTTCCGACGGTCCGCGTGCAATTGCGTTTTTGTCAAAAACAGAAGCGGAGGCAAACGCGCTTTAGTAAAATAATTTCCTACTGGTTTTTTTCATGTACTTCTAAAATAATACATTGAGAGTGTCCCCAAAGTTTAAGTAAGTTTCGACAAGCCCTCGGTTTATTTTGACTTTCCGACGGTACGCGTGCAATTGCGTTTTTGCCAAAAACGGAAGCGGAGGCAAACGCGCATTTGGAAAATAATTTCCTTCTGATTTTTTGTATTTACATCTCAAATAATACATTGAGAGTGTCCACAAAGTTTCGTAGAGTTTCGACAAGCCCTCAGTTTATTTTGAATTTCCGACGGTACGCGTGCAATTGCGTTTTTGCCAAAAATAGAAGCGGAGGCAAACGCGCCTTAGGAAAATAATTTCTTGCTGATTTTTTGCATGTAAATCTAAAATAATACATTGATAGTGTCGCCAATGTTTCATAGCATTTCGACAAGCCCTCGGTTTATTTTGACTTTCCGACGGTAAGAGTGCAATTGCGTTTTTGCCAAAAACGGAAGCGGAGGCAAACGCGCTTTAGTAAAATAATTTCCTGCTGATTTTTTGCATGTACATCTCAAATAATCCATTGAGAGTGTCCCCAAAGTTTCATAGAGTTTCGACAAGCCCTCGGTTTATTTTGAATTTCGGACGGTACGCGTGCAATTGTGTTTTTGCCAAAAATAGAAACGGAGGACAACGCGCCTTAGGAAAATAATTTGTTGCTGATTTTTTTCATGTACATCTCAAATAATACATTGAGAGTGACCCCAAAGTTTCACAGTGTTTCGACAAGCCCTCGGTTTATTTTGAATTTCTGACGGTACGGGTGCAATTGCGTTTTTGCCAAAAACAGAAGCGGAGGCAAACGCGCATTAGGAAAATAATTTCCTGCTGATTTTTTTCATGTACATCTCAAATAATAGATTGAGAGTGTCCCCAAAGATTCATAGCGTCTCGACAAGCCCTCGGTTTATTTTGACTTTCCGACGGTCCGCGTGCAATTGCGTTTTTGTCAAAAACAGAAGCGGAGGCAAACGCGCTTTAGTAAAATAATTTCCTACTGGTTTTTTTCATGTACTTCTAAAATAATACATTGAGAGTGTCCCCAAAGTTTAAGTAAGTTTCGACAAGCCCTCGGTTTATTTTGACTTTCCGACGGTACGCGTGCAATTGCGTTTTTGCCAAAAACGGAAGCGGAGGCAAACGCGCATTTGGAAAATAATTTCCTTCTGATTTTTTGTATTTACATCTCAAATAATACATTGAGAGTGTCCACAAAGTTTCGTAGAGTTTCGACAAGCCCTCAGTTTATTTTGAATTTCCGACGGTACGCGTGCAATTGCGTTTTTGCCAAAAATAGAAGCGGAGGCAAACGCGCCTTAGGAAAATAATTTCTTGCTGATTTTTTGCATGTAAATCTAAAATAATACATTGATAGTGTCGCCAATGTTTCATAGCATTTCGACAAGCCCTCGGTTTATTTTGACTTTCCGACGGTAAGAGTGCAATTGCGTTTTTGCCAAAAACGGAAGCGGAGGCAAACGCGCTTTAGTAAAATAATTTCCTGCTGATTTTTTGCATGTACATCTCAAATAATCCATTGAGAGTGTCCCCAAAGTTTCATAGAGTTTCGACAAGCCCTCGGTTTATTTTGAATTTCGGACGGTACGCGTGCAATTGTGTTTTTGCCAAAAATAGAAACGGAGGACAACGCGCCTTAGGAAAATAATTTGTTGCTAATTTTTTTCATGTACATCTCAAATAATACATTGAGATTGACCCTAAAGTTTCACAGCGTTTCGACAAGCCCTCGGTTTATTTTGAATTTCTGACGGTACGGGTGCAATTGCGTTTTTGCCAAAAACAGAAGCGGGGCAAACGCGCATTAGGAAAATAATTTCCTGCTGATTTTTTGCATGTAAATCTGAAATAATAAATTGAGAGAGTCCATAAAGTTTCGTAGAGTTTCGACAAGCCCTCGGTTTATTTTGAATTTCCTACGGTACGCGTGCAATTGTATTTTTGCCAAAAACAGAAGCGGAGGCAAACGCGCCTTAGGAAAATAATTTCCTTCTGGTTTTTTGCATGTAAATCTAAAGTAATACATTGAGAGTGTCTCCAAAGTTTCATAGAGTTTCGACAAGCCCTCGATTTATTTTGAATTTCCGACGGTACGCGTGAATTGCGTTTTTGCCAAAAACGGAAGCGGAGGCAAACGCGCATTAGGAAAATAATTTCCTGCTAATTTTTTGCATTTACATCTCAAATAATACATTGATAGTGTCAACAAAGTATCGTAGAGTTTCGACAAGCCCTCGGTTTATTTTGAATTTCCGACGGTCCGCGTGCAATTGCATTTTTGCCAAAAATAGAAGCGGGGGCAAACGTGCCTTAGGAAAATAATTTCCTGCTGATTTTTTGCATGTAAATCTAAAATAATACATTGAGAGTGTCGCCAATGTTTCATAGCATTTCGACAAGCCCTCGGTTTATTTTGACTTTCTGACGGTACGCGTGCAATTGCGTTTTTGCCAAAAACGGAAGCGGAGGCAAACGCACATTTGGAAAATAATTTCCTTCTGATTTTTTGTATTTACATCTCAAATAATACATTGAGAGTGTCCACAAAGTTTCGTAGAGTTTCGACAAGCCCTCGGTTTATTTTGAATTTCCGACGGTACGCGTGCAATTGCGTTTTTGCCAAAAATAGAAGCGGAGGCAAACGCGCCTTAGGAAAATAATTTCTTGCTGAATTTTTGCATGTAAATCTAAAATAATACATTGATATTGTCGCCAATGTTTCATAGCATTTCGACAAGCCCTCGGTTTATTTTGACTTTCCGACGGTAAGAGTGCAATTGCGTTTTTGCCAAAAACGGAAGCGGAGGCAAACGCGCTTTAGTAAAATAATTTCCTGCTGATTTTTTGCATGTACATCTCAAATAATCCATTGAGAGTGTCCCCAAAGTTTCATAGAGTTTCGACAAGCCCTCGGTTTATTTTGAATTTCGGACGGTACGCGTGCAATTGTGTTTTTGCCAAAAATAGAAACGGAGGACAACGCGCCTTAGGAAAATAATTTGTTGCTGATTTTTTTCATGTACATCTCAAATAATACATTGAGAGTGACCCCAAAGTTTCACAGCGTTTCGACAAGCCCTCGGTTTATTTTGAATTTCTGACGGTACGGGTGCAATTGCGTTTTTGCCAAAAACAGAAGCGGAGGCAAACGCGCATTAGGAAAATAATTTCCTGCTGATTTTTTTCATGTACATCTCAAATAATAGATTGAGAGTGTCCCCAAAGTTTCATAGCGTCTCGACAAGCCCTCGGTTTATTTTGACTTTCCGACGGTCCGCGTGCAATTGCGTTTTTGTCAAAAACAGAAGCGGAGGCAAACGCGCTTTAGTAAAATAATTTCCTACTGGTTTTTTTCATGTACTTCTAAAATAATACATTGAGAGTGTCCCCAAAGTTTAAGTAAGTTTCGACAAGCCCTCGGTTTATTTTGACTTTCCGACGGTACGCGTGCAATTGCGTTTTTGCCAAAAACGGAAGCGGAGGCAAACGCGCATTTGGAAAATAATTTCCTTCTGATTTTTTGTATTTACATCTCAAATAATACATTGAGAGTGTCCACAAAGTTTCGTAGAGTTTCGACAAGCCCTCAGTTTATTTTGAATTTCCGACGGTACGCGTGCAATTGCGTTTTTGCCAAAAATAGAAGCGGAGGCAAACGCGCCTTAGGAAAATAATTTCTTGCTGATTTTTTGCATGTAAATCTAAAATAATACATTGATAGTGTCGCCAATGTTTCATAGCATTTCGACAAGCCCTCGGTTTATTTTGACTTTCCGACGGTAAGAGTGCAATTGCGTTTTTGCCAAAAACGGAAGCGGAGGCAAACGCGCTTTAGTAAAATAATTTCCTGCTGATTTTTTGCATGTACATCTCAAATAATCCATTGAGAGTGTCCCCAAAGTTTCATAGAGTTTCGACAAGCCCTCGGTTTATTTTGAATTTCGGACGGTACGCGTGCAATTGTGTTTTTGCCAAAAATAGAAACGGAGGACAACGCGCCTTAGGAATATAATTTGTTGCTGATTTTTTTCATGTACATCTCAAATAATACATTGAGATTGACCCCAAAGTTTCACAGCGTTTCGACAAGCCCTCGGTTTATTTTGAATTTCTGACGGTACTGGTGCAATTGCGTTTTTGCCAAAAACAGAAGCGGAGGCAAACGCGCATTAGGAAAATAATTTCCTGCTGATTTTTTGCATGTAAATCTGAAATAATAAATTGAGAGAGTCCATAAAGTTTCGTAGAGTTTCGACAAGCCCTCGGTTTATTTTGAATTTCCTACGGTACGCGTGCAATTGTATTTTTGCCAAAAACAGAAGCGGAGGCAAACGCGCCTTAGGAAAATAATTTCCTTCTGGTTTTTTGCATGTAAATCTAAAGTAATACATTGAGAGTGTCTCCAAAGTTTCATAGAGTTTCGACAAGCCCTCGATTTATTTTGACTTTCCGACGGTACGCATGCAATTGCGTTTTTGCCAAAAACAGAAGCGGAGGCAAACGCCCCTTAGGAAAATAATTTCCTGATGATTTTTTTCATGTACATCTCAAATAATACATTGAGAGTGTCCACAAAGTTTCAAAGCGTTTCGACAAGCCCTCGGTTTATTTTGACTTTCCGACGGTCCGCGTGCAATTGCATTTTTGCCAAAAACAGAAGCGGAGGCAAACACGCTTTAGTAAAATAATTTCCTACTGGGTTTTTGCATGTACTTCTCAAATAATACATTGAGAGTGTCCCCAAAGTTTAATAGAGTTTCGACAAGCCCTCGGTTTATTTTGACTTTCCGACGGTACGCGTGCAATTGCGTTTTTGCCAAAAACGGAAGCGGAGGCAAACGCGCATTAGGAAAATAATTTCCAGCTGATTTTTTGCATTTAAATCTCAAATAATACATTGAGAGTGTCCCCAAAGTTTCATAGAGTTTCGACAAGCGATCGGTTTATTTTGAATTTCCGACGGTACGCGTGCAATTGCGTTTTTGCCAAAAACAGAAATGGAGGCAAACGCGCCTTAGGAAAATAATTTCCTTCTGATCTTTTGCATGTAAATCTAAAATAACACATTGAGAGTGTCTCCAAAGTTTCATAGAGTTTCGACAAGCCCTCGGTTTATTTTGACTTTCCAACGGTACGCGTGCAATTGCGTTTTTGCCAAAAACAGAAGCAGAGGCAAACGCGCCTTAGGAAAATAATTTTCTGCTGATTTTTTTAATGTACATATCAAATAATATATTGAGAGTGTCCCCAAAGTTTCATAGCGTCTCGACAAGCCCTCGGTATATTTTGACTTTCCGACGGTCCGCGTGCAATTGCGTTTTTGGCAATAACAGAAGCGGAGGCAAACGCGCTTTAGTAAAATAATTTCCTACTGGTTTTTTTCATGTACTTCTCAAATAATACATTGAGAGTGTCCCCAAAGTTTAATTAAGTTTCGACAAGCCCTCGGTTTATTTTGAATTTCCGACGGTACGCGTGAATTGCGTTTTTGCCAAAAACGGAAGCGGAGGCAAACGCGCATTAGGAAAATAATTTCCTGCTAATTTTTTGAATTTACATCTCAAATAATACATTGAGAGTGTCAACAAAGTATCGTAGAGATTCGACAAGCCCTCAGTTTATTTTGAATTTCCGACGGTACGCGTGCAATTGCGTTTTTGCCAAAAATAGAAGCGGGGGCAAACGTGCCTTAGGAAAATAATTTCCTGCTGATTTTTTGCATGTAAATCTAAAATAATACATTGAGAGTGTCGCCAATGTTTCATAGCATTTCGACAAGCCCTCGGTTTATTTTGACTTTCCGACGGTACGCGTGCAATTGCGTTTTTGCCAAAAACGGAAGCGGAGGCAAACGCGCATTTGGAAAATAATTTCCTTCTGATTTTTTGTATTTACATCTCAAATAATACATTGAGAGTGTCCACAAAGTTTCGTAGAGTTTCGACAAGCCCTCGGTTTATTTTGAATTTCCGACGGTACGCGTGCAATTGCGTTTTTGCCAAAAATAGAAGCGGAGGCAAACGCGCCTTAGGAAAATAATTTCTTGCTGAATTTTTGCATGTAAATCTAAAATAATACATTGATAGTGTCGCCAATGTTTCATAGCATTTCGACAAGCCCTCGGTTTATTTTGACTTTCCGACGGTAAGAGTGCAATTGCGTTTTTGCCAAAAACGGAAGCGGAGGCAAACGCGCTTTAGTAAAATAATTTCCTGCTGATTTTTTGCATGTACATCTCAAATAATCCATTGAGAGTGTCCCCAAAGTTTCATAGAGTTTCGACAAGCCCTCGGTTTATTTTGAATTTCGGACGGTACGCGTGCAATTGTGTTTTTGCCAAAAATAGAAACGGAGGACAACGCGCCTTAGGAAAATAATTTGTTTCTGATTTTTTTCATGTACATCTCAAATAATACATTGAGAGTGACCCCAAAGTTTCACAGCGTTTCGACAAGCCCTCGGTTTATTTTGAATTTCTGACGGTACGGGTGCAATTGCGTTTTTGCCAAAAACAGAAGCGGAGGCAAACGCGCATTAGGAAAATAATTTCCTGCTGATTTTTTTCATGTACATATCAAATAATAGATTGAGAGTGTCCCCAAAGTTTCATAGCGTCTCGACAAGCCCTCGGTTTATTTTGACTTTCCGACGGTCCGCGTGCAATTGTATTTTTGCCAAAAACAGAAGCGGAGGCAAACGCGCTTTAGTAAAATAATTTCCTACTGGTTTTTTTCATGTACTTCTAAAATAATACATTGATAGTGTCCCCAAAGTTTAAGTAAGTTTCGACAAGCCCTCGATTTATTTTGACTTTCCGACGGTACGCATGCAATTGCGTTTTTGCCAAAAACAGAAGCGGAGGCAAACGCGCATTTGGAAAATAATTTCCTTCTGATTTTTTGTATTTACATCTCAAATAATACATTGAGAGTGTCCACAAAGTTTCGTAGAGTTTCGACAAGCCCTCAGTTTATTTTGAATTTCTGACGGTACGCGTGCAATTGCGTTTTTGCCAAAAATAGAAGCGGAGGCAAACGCGCCTTAGGAAAATAATTTCTTGCTGATTTTTTGCATGTAAATCTAAAATAATACATTGATAGTGTCGCCAATGTTTCATAGCATTTCGACAAGCCCTCGGTTTATTTTGACTTTCCGACGGTAAGAGTGCAATTGCGTTTTTGCCAAAAACGGAAGCGGAGGCAAACGCGCTTTAGTAAAATAATTTCCTGCTGATTTTTTGCATGTACATCTCAAATAATCCATTGAGAGTGTCCCCAAAGTTTCATAGAGTTTCGACAAGCCCTCGGTTTATTTTGAATTTCGGACGGTACGCGTGCAATTGTGTTTTTGCCAAAAATAGAAACGGAGGACAACGCGCCTTAGGAAAATAATTTGTTGCTGATTTTTTTCATGTACATCTCAAATAATACATTGAGATTGACCCCAAAGTTTCACAGCGTTTCGACAAGCCCTCGGTTTATTTTGAATTTCTGACGGTACGGGTGCAATTGCGTTTTTGCCAAAAACAGAAGCGGAGGCAAACGCGCATTAGGAAAATAATTTCCTGCTGATTTTTTGCATGTAAATCTGAAATAATAAATTGAGAGAGTCCATAAAGTTTCGTAGAGTTTCGACAAGCCCTCGGTTTATTTTGAATTTCCTACGGTACGCGTGCAATTGTATTTTTGCCAAAAACAGAAGCGGAGGCAAACGCGCCCTAGGAAAATAATTTCCTTCTGGTTTTTTGCATGTAAATCTAAAGTAATACATTGAGAGTGTCTCCAAAGTTTCATAGAGTTTCGACAAGCCCTCGATTTATTTTGACTTTCCGACGGTACGCATGCAATTGCGTTTTTGCCAAAAAAAGAAGCGGAGGCAAACGCCCCTTAGGAAAATAATTTCCTGATGATTTTTTTCATGTACATCTCAAATAATACATTGAGAGTGTCCACAAAGTTTCAAAGCTTTTTGACAAGCCCTCGGTTTATTTTGACTTTCCGACGGTCCGCGTGCAATTGCATTTTTGCCAAAAACAGAAGCGGAGGCAAACACGCTTTAGTAAAATAATTTCCTACTGGGTTTTTGCATGTACTTCTCAAATAATACATTGAGAGTGTCCCCAAAGTTTAATAGAGTTTCGACAAGCCCTCGGTTTATTTTGACTTTCCGACGGTACGCGTGCAATTGCGTTTTTGCCAAAAACGGAAGCGGAGGCAAACGCGCATTAGGAAAATAATTTCCAGCTGATTTTTTGCATTTAAATCTCAAATAATACATTGAGAGTGTCCCCAAAGTTTCATAGAGTTTCGACAAGCGATCGGTTTATTTTGAATTTCCGACGGTACGCGTGCAATTGCGTTTTTGCCAAAAACAGAAATGGAGGCAAACGCGCCTTAGGAAAATAATTTCCTTCTGATCTTTTGCATGTAAATCTAAAATAACACATTGAGAGTGTCTCCAAAGTTTCATAGAGTTTCGACAAGCCCTCGGTTTATTTTGACTTTCCAACGGTACGCGTGCAATTGCGTTTTTGCCAAAAACAGAAGCAGAGGCAAACGCGCCTTAGGAAAATAATTTTCTGCTGATTTTTTTAATGTACATATCAAATAATAGATTGAGAGTGTCCCCAAAGTTTCATAGCGTCTCGACAAGCCCTCGGTATATTTTGACTTTCCGACGGTCCGCGTGCAATTGCGTTTTTGGCAATAACAGAAGCGGAGGCAAACGCGCTTTAGTAAAATAATTTCCTACTGGTTTTTTTCATGTACTTCTCAAATAATACATTGAGAGTGTCCCCAAAGTTTAATTAAGTTTCGACAAGCCCTCGGTTTATTTTGAATTTCCGACGGTACGCGTGAATTGCGTTTTTGCCAAAAACGGAAGCGGAGGCAAACGCGCATTAGGAAAATAATTTCCTGCTAATTTTTTGAATTTACATCTCAAATAATACATTGAGAGTGTCAACAAAGTATCGTAGAGATTCGACAAGCCCTCAGTTTATTTTGAATTTCCGACGGTACGCGTGCAATTGCGTTTTTGCCAAAAATAGAAGCGGGGGCAAACGTGCCTTAGGAAAATAATTTCCTGCTGATTTTTTGCATGTAAATCTAAAATAATACATTGAGAGTGTCGCCAATGTTTCATAGCATTTCGACAAGCCCTCGGTTTATTTTGACTTTCCGACGGTACGCGTGCAATTGCGTTTTTGCCAAAAACGGAAGCGGAGGCAAACGCGCATTTGGAAAATAATTTCCTTCTGATTTTTTGTATTTACATCTCAAATAATACATTGAGAGTGTCCACAAAGTTTCGTAGAGTTTCGACAAGCCCTCGGTTTATTTTGAATTTCCGACGGTACGCGTGCAATTGCGTTTTTGCCAAAAATAGAAGCGGAGGCAAACGCGCCTTAGGAAAATAATTTCTTGCTGAATTTTTGCATGTAAATCTAAAATAATACATTGATAGTGTCGCCAATGTTTCATAGCATTTCGACAAGCCCTCGGTTTATTTTGACTTTCCGACGGTAAGAGTGCAATTGCGTTTTTGCCAAAAACGGAAGCGGAGGCAAACGCGCTTTAGTAAAATAATTTCCTGCTGATTTTTTGCATGTACATCTCAAATAATCCATTGAGAGTGTCCCCAAAGTTTCATAGAGTTTCGACAAGCCCTCGGTTTATTTTGAATTTCGGACGGTACGCGTGCAATTGTGTTTTTGCCAAAAATAGAAACGGAGGACAACGCGCCTTAGGAAAATAATTTGTTGCTGATTTTTTTCATGTACATCTCAAATAATACATTGAGAGTGACCCCAAAGTTTCACAGCGTTTCGACAAGCCCTCGGTTTATTTTGAATTTCTGACGGTACGGGTGCAATTGCGTTTTTGCCAAAAACAGAAGCGGAGGCAAACGCGCATTAGGAAAATAATTTCCTGCTGATTTTTTTCATGTACATCTCAAATAATAGATTGAGAGTGTCCCCAAAGTTTCATAGCGTCTCGACAAGCCCTCGGTTTATTTTGACTTTCCGACGGTCCGCGTGCAATTGTATTTTTGCCAAAAACAGAAGCGGAGGCAAACGCGCTTTAGTAAAATAATTTCCTACTGGTTTTTTTCATGTACTTCTAAAATAATACATTGATAGTGTCCCCAAAGTTTAAGTAAGTTTCGACAAGCCCTCGATTTATTTTGACTTTCCGACGGTACGCATGCAATTGCGTTTTTGCCAAAAACAGAAGCGGAGGCAAACGCGCATTTGGAAAATAATTTCCTTCTGATTTTTTGTATTTACATCTCAAATAATACATTGAGAGTGTCCACAAAGTTTCGTAGAGTTTCGACAAGCCCTCAGTTTATTTTGAATTTCCGACGGTACGCGTGCAATTGCGTTTTTGCCAAAAATAGAAGCGGAGGCAAACGCGCCTTAGGAAAATAATTTCTTGCTGATTTTTTGCATGTAAATCTAAAATAATACATTGATAGTGTCGCCAATGTTTCATAGCATTTCGACAAGCCCTCGGTTTATTTTGACTTTCCGACGGTAAGAGTGCAATTGCGTTTTTGCCAAAAACGGAAGCGGAGGCAAACGCGCTTTAGTAAAATAATTTCCTGCTGATTTTTTGCATGTACATCTCAAATAATCCATTGAGAGTGTCCCCAAAGTTTCATAGAGTTTCGACAAGCCTTCGGTTTATTTTGAATTTCGGACGGTACGCGTGCAATTGTGTTTTTGCCAAAAATAGAAACGGAGGACAACGCGCCTTAGGAAAATAATTTGTTGCTGATTTTTTTCATGTACATCTCAAATAATACATTGAGATTGACCCCAAAGTTTCACAGCGTTTCGACAAGCCCTCGGTTTATTTTGAATTTCTGACGGTACGGGTGCAATTGCGTTTTTGCCAAAAACAGAAGCGGAGGCAAACGCGCATTAGGAAAATAATTTCCTGCTGATTTTTTGCATGTAAATCTGAAATAATAAATTGAGAGAGTCCATAAAGTTTCGTAGAGTTTCGACAAGCCCTCGGTTTATTTTGAATTTCCTACGGTACGCGTGCAATTGTATTTTTGCCAAAAACAGAAGCGGAGGCAAACGCGCCCTAGGAAAATAATTTCCTTCTGGTTTTTTGCATGTAAATCTAAAGTAATACATTGAGAGTGTCTCCAAAGTTTCATAGAGTTTCGACAAGCCCTCGATTTATTTTGACTTTCCGACGGTACGCATGCAATTGCGTTTTTGCCAAAAAAAGAAGCGGAGGCAAACGCCCCTTAGGAAAATAATTTCCTGATGATTTTTTTCATGTACATCTCAAATAATACATTGAGAGTGTCCACAAAGTTTCAAAGCTTTTTGACAAGCCCTCGGTTTATTTTGACTTTCCGACGGTCCGCGTGCAATTGCATTTTTGCCAAAAACAGAAGCGGAGGCAAACACGCTTTAGTAAAATAATTTCCTACTGGGTTTTTGCATGTACTTCTCAAATAATACATTGAGAGTGTCCCCAAAGTTTAATAGAGTTTCGACAAGCCCTCGATTTATTTTGACTTTCCGACGGTACGCGTGCAATTGCGTTTTTGCCAAAAACGGAAGCGGAGGCAAACGCGCATTAGGAAAATAATTTCCAGATGATTTTTTGCATTTAAATCTCAAATAATACATTGAGAGTGTCCCCAAATTTTCAAAGAGTTTCGACAAGCCATCGGTTTATTTTGAATTTCCGACGGTACGCGTGCAATTGCGTTTTTGCCAAAAACAGAAATGGAGGAAAACGCGCCTTAGGAAAATAATTTCCTTCTGATCTTTTGCATGTAAATCTAAAATAACACATTGAGAGTGTCTCCAAAGTTTCATAGAGTTTCGACAAGCCCTCGGTTTATTTTGACTTTCCAACGGTACGCGTGCAATTGCGTTTTTGCCAAAAACAGAAGCAGAGGCAAACGCGCCTTAGGAAAATAATTTTCTGCTGATTTTTTTCATGTACATCTCAAATAATAGATTGAGAGTGTCCCCAAAGTTTCATAGCGTCTCGACAAGCCCTCGGTATATTTTGACTTTCCGACGGTCCGCGTGCAATTGCGTTTTTGGCAATAACAGAAGCGGAGGCAAACGCGCTTTAGTAAAATAATTTCCTACTCGTTTTTTTCATGTACTTCTCAAATAATACATTGAGAGTGTCCCCAAAGTTTAATTAAGTTTCGACAAGCCCTCGGTTTATTTTGAATTTCCGACGGTACGCGTGAATTGCGTTTTTGCCAAAAACGGAAGCGGAGGCAAACGCGCATTAGGAAAATAATTTCCTGCTAATTTTTTGCATTTACATCTCAAATAATACATTGAGAGTGTCAACAAAGTATCGTAGAGTTTCGACAAGCCCTCGGTTTATTTTGAATTTCCGACGGTACGCGTGCAATTGCGTTTTTGCCAAAAATAGAAGCGGGGGCAAACGTGCCTTAGGAAAATAATTTCCTGCTGATTTTTTGCATGTAAATCTAAAATAATACATTGAGAGTGTCGCCAATGTTTCATAGCATTTCGACAAGCCCTCGGTTTATTTTGACTTTCCGACGGTACGCGTGCAATTGCGTTTTTGCCTAAAACGGAGGCGGAGGCAAACACGCTTTAGTAAAATAATTTCCTGCTGGTTTCTTTCATGTACTTCTCAAATAATACATTGAGTGTGTCCCCAAAGTTTAATTAAGTTTCGAAAAGCCCTCGGTTTATTTTGAATTTCCGACGGTACGCGTGCAAATGCGTTTTTGCCAAAAACAGAAATGGAGGAAAACGCGCCTTAGGAAAATAATTTATTGCTGATTTTTTTCATGTACATCTCAAATAATACATTGAGAGTGACCCCAAAGTTTCACAGCATTTTGACAAGCCCTCGGTTTATTTTGAATTTTTGACGGTACGCGTGCAATTGCGTTTTTGCCAAAAACAGAAATGGAGGCAAACGCGCCTTAGGAAAATAATTTCCTTCTGATTTTTTGCATGTAAATCTAAAATAACACATTGAGAGTGTCGCCAAAGTTTCATAGAGTTTCGACAAGCCCTCGGCTTATTTTGACTTTCCGACGGTACGAGTGCAATTGCGTTTTTGCCAAAAACGGAAGCGGAGGCAAACGCGCTTTAGTAAAATAATTTCCTGCTGATTTTTTGCATGTACATCTCAAATAATCCATTGAGAGTGTCCCCAAAGTTTCATAGAGTTTCGACAAGCCCTCGGTTTATTTTGAATTTCGGACGGTACGCGTGCAATTGTGTTTTTGCCAAAAATAGAAACGGAGGACAACGCGCCTTAGGAAAATAATTTGTTGCTGATTTTTTTCATGTACATCTCAAATAATACATTGAGAGTGACCCCAAAGTTTCACAGCGTTTCGACAAGCCCTCGGTTTATTTTGAATTTCTGACGGTACGGGTGCAATTGCGTTTTTGCCAAAAACAGAAGCGGAGGCAAACGCGCATTAGGAAAATAATTTCCTGCTGATTTTTTGCATGTAAATCTGAAATAATAAATTGAGAGAGTCCATAAAGTTTCGTAGAGTTTCGACAAGCCCTCGGTTTATTTTGAATTTCCTACGGTACGCGTGCAATTGTATTTTTGCCAAAAACAGAAGCGGAGGCAAACGCGCCTTAGGAAAATAATTTCCTTCTGGTTTTTTGCATGTAAATCTAAAGTAATACATTGAGAGTGTCTCCAAAGTTTCATAGAGTTTCGACAAGCCCTCGATTTATTTTGACTTTCCGACGGTACGCATGCAATTGCGTTTTTGCCAAAAACAGAAGCGGAGGCAAACGCCCCTTAGGAAAATAATTTCCTGATGATTTTTTTCATGTACATCTCAAATAATACATTGAGAGTGTCCACAAAGTTTCAAAGCGTTTCGACAAGCCCTCGGTTTATTTTGACTTTCCGACGGTCCGCGTGCAATTGCATTTTTGCCAAAAACAGAAGCGGAGGCAAACACGCTTTAGTAAAATAATTTCCTACTGGGTTTTTGCATGTACTTCTCAAATAATACATTGAGAGTGTCCCCAAAGTTTAATAGAGTTTCGACAAGCCCTCGGTTTATTTTGACTTTCCGACGGTACGCGTGCAATTGCGTTTTTGCCAAAAACGGAAGCGGAGGCAAACGCGCATTAGGAAAATAATTTCCAGCTGATTTTTTGCATTTAAATCTCAAATAATACATTGAGAGTGTCCCCAAAGTTTCATAGAGTTTCGACAAGCCATCGGTTTATTTTGAATTTCCGACGGTACGCGTGCAATTGCGTTTTTGCCAAAAACAGAAATGGAGGCAAACGCGCCTTAGGAAAATAATTTCCTTCTGATCTTTTGCATGTAAATCTAAAATAACACATTGAGAGTGTCTCCAAAGTTTCATAGAGTTTCGACAAGCCCTCGGTTTATTTTGAATTTCCGACGGTACGCGTGAATTGCGTTTTTGCCAAAAACGGAAGCGGAGGCAAACGCGCATTAGGAAAATAATTTCCTGCTAATTTTTTGCATTTACATCTCAAATAATACATTGAGAGTGTCAACAAAGTATCGTAGAGTTTCGACAAGCCCTCGGTTTATTTTGAATTTCCGACGGTACGCGTGCAATTGCGTTTTTGCCAAAAATAGAAGCGGGGGCAAACGTGCCTTAGGAAAATAATTTCCTGCTGATTTTTTGCATGTAAATCTAAAATAATACATTGAGAGTGTCGCCAATGTTTCATAGCATTTCGACAAGCCCTCGGTTTATTTTGACTTTCCGACGGTACGCGTGCAATTGCGTTTTTGCCTAAAACGGAGGCGGAGGCAAACACGCTTTAGTAAAATAATTTCCTGCTGGTTTCTTTCATGTACTTCTCAAATAATACATTGAGTGTGTCCCCAAAGTTTAATTAAGTTTCGAAAAGCCCTCGGTTTATTTTGAATTTCCGACGGTACGCGTGCAAATGCGTTTTTGCCAAAAACAGAAATGGAGGAAAACGCGCCTTAGGAAAATAATTTATTGCTGATTTTTTTCATGTACATCTCAAATAATACATTGAGAGTGACCCCAAAGTTTCACAGCATTTTGACAAGCCCTCGGTTTATTTTGAATTTTTGACGGTACGCGTGCAATTGCGTTTTTGCCAAAAACAGAAATGGAGGCAAACGCGCCTTAGGAAAATAATTTCCTTCTGATTTTTTGCATGTAAATCTAAAATAACACATTGAGAGTGTCGCCAAAGTTTCATAGAGTTTCGACAAGCCCTCGGCTTATTTTGACTTTCCGACGGTACGCGTGCAATTTCGTTTTTTCCAAAAACGGAAGCGGAGGCAAACGCGCATTAGGAAAATAATTTCCTGCTGATTTTTTGCATGTACATTTCAAATAATAGATTGAGAGTGTCCCCAAAGTTTCATAGCGTCTCGACAAGCCCTCGGTTTATTTTGACTTTCCGACGGTCCGCGTACAATTGCGTTTTTGGCAAAAACAGAAGCGGAGGCAAACGCGCTTTAGTAAAATAATTTCCTACTTGTTTTTTTCATGTACTTATAAAGTAATACATTGAGAGTGTCCCCAAAGTTTAAGTAAGTTTCGACCAGCCCTCGGTTTATTTTGACTTTCCGACGGTACGCGTGCAATTGCGTTTTTGCCAAAAACGGAAGCGGAGGCAAACGCGCATTTGGGAAATAATTTCCGGCTGATTTTTTGTATTTAAATCTAAAATAATACATTGAGAGTGTCCCCAAAGTTTCGTAGAGTTTCGACAAGCCCTCGGTTTATTTTGAATTTCCGACGGTACGCGTGCAATTGCGTTTTTGCCAATAACAGAAGCGGAGGCAAACACGCCTTAGGAAAATAATTTTCTGATGATTTTTTTCATGTACATCTCAAATAATACATTGATAGTGTCCCAAAAGTTTCATAGCGTCTCGACAAGCCCTCGGTTTATTTTGACTTTCCGACGGTCCGCGTGCAATTGCGTTTTTGCCAAAAACGAAAGCGGAGGCAAACGCGCTTTAGTAAAATAATTTCCTACTGGTTTATTGCATGTACTTCTCAAATAATACATTGAGAGTGTCGCCAAAGTTTCATAGAGTTTCTACCAGCCCTCGGTTTATTTTGAATTTCCGACGGTACGCGTGCAATTGCGTTTTTGCCAAAAACAGAAACGGAGGAAAACGCGCCTTAGGATAATAATTTCTTGCTGATTTTTTTCATGTACATCTCAAATAATACATTGAGAGTGTCCCCAAAGTTTCACAGTGTTTCGACAAGCCCTCAGTTTATTTTGAATTTCCGACGGTACGCGTGAATTGCGTTTTTGCCAAAAACGGAAGCGGAGGCAAACGCGCATTAGGAAAATAATTTCCTGCTAATTTTTTGCATTTACATCTCAAATAATACATTGAGAGTGTCAACAAAGTATCGTAGAGTTTCGACAAGCCCTCGGTTTATTTTGAATTTCCGACGGTACGCGTGCAATTGCGTTTTTGCCAAAAACAGAAGTGGAGGCAAACACGCATTAGGAAAATAATTTCCTGCTGATTTTTTGCATGTAAATCTGAAATAATAAATTGAGAGAGTCCATAAAGTTTCGTAGAGTTTCGACAAGCCCTCGGTTTATTTTGAATTTCCTACGGTACGCGTGCAATTGTATTTTTGCCAAAAACAGAAGCGGAGGCAAACGCGCCTTAGGAAAATAATTTCCTTCTGGTTTTTTGCATGTAAATCTAAAGTAATACATTGAGAGTGTCTCCAAAGTTTCATAGAGTTTCGACAAGCCCTCGATTTATTTTGACTTTCCGACGGTACGCATGCAATTGCGTTTTTGCCAAAAACAGAAGCGGAGGCAAACGCCCCTTAGGAAAATAATTTCCTGATGATTTTTTTCATGTACATCTCAAATAATACGTTGAGAGTGTCCACAAAGTTTCAAAGCGTTTCGACAAGCCCTCGGTTTATTTTGACTTTCCGACGGTCCGCGTGCAATTGCATTTTTGCCAAAAACAGAAGCGGAGGCAAACACGCTTTAGTAAAATAATTTCCTACTGGGTTTTTGCATGTACTTCTCAAATAATACATTGAGAGTGTCCCCAAAGTTTAATAGAGTTTCGACAAGCCCTCGGTTTATTTTGACTTTCCGACGGTACGCGTGCAATTGCGTTTTTGCCAAAAACGGAAGCGGAGGCAAACGCGCATTAGGAAAATAATTTCCAGCTGATTTTTTGCATTTAAATCTCAAATAATACATTGAGAGTGTCCCCAAAGTTTCATAGAGTTTCGACAAGCCCTCGATTTATTTTGACTTTCCGACGGTACGCATGCAATTGCGTTTTTGCCAAAAAAAGAAGCGGAGGCAAACGCCCCTTAGGAAAATAATTTCCTACTGGGTTTTTGCATGTACTTCTCAAATAATACATTGAGAGTGTCCCCAAAGTTTCACAGCGTTTCGACAAGCCCTCGGTTTATTTTGAATTTCTGACGGTACGGGTGCAATTGCGTTTTTGCCAAAAACAGAAGCGGAGGCAAACGCGCATTAGGAAAATAATTTCCTGCTGATTTTTTGCATGTAAATCTGAAATAATAAATTGAGAGAGTCCATAAAGTTTCGTAGAGTTTCGACAAGCCCTCGGTTTATTTTGAATTTCCTACGGTACGCGTGCAATTGTATTTTTGCCAAAAACAGAAGCGGAGGCAAACGCGCCCTAGGAAAATAATTTCCTTCTGGTTTTTTGCATGTAAATCTAAAGTAATACATTGAGAGTGTCTCCAAAGTTTCATAGAGTTTCGACAAGCCCTCGATTTATTTTGACTTTCCGACGGTACGCATGCAATTGCGTTTTTGCCAAAAAAAGAAGCGGAGGCAAACGCCCCTTAGGAAAATAATTTCCTGATGATTTTTTTCATGTACATCTCAAATAATACGTTGAGAGTGTCCACAAAGTTTCAAAGCTTTTTGACAAGCCCTCGGTTTATTTTGACTTTCCGACGGTCCGCGTGCAATTGCATTTTTGCCAAAAACAGAAGCGGAGGCAAACACGCTTTAGTAAAATAATTTCCTACTGGGTTTTTGCATGTACTTCTCAAATAATACATTGAGAGTGTCCCCAAAGTTTAATAGAGTTTCGACAAGCCCTCGGTTTATTTTGACTTTCCGACGGTACGCGTGCAATTGCGTTTTTGCCAAAAACGGAAGCGGAGGCAAACGCGCATTAGGAAAATAATTTCCAGCTGATTTTTTGCATTTAAATCTCAAATAATACATTGAGAGTGTCCCCAAAGTTTCATAGAGTTTCGACAAGCGATCGGTTTATTTTGAATTTCCGACGGTACGCGTGCAATTGCGTTTTTGCCAAAAACAGAAATGGAGGCAAACGCGCCTTAGGAAAATAATTTCCTTCTGATCTTTTGCATGTAAATCTAAAATAACACATTGAGAGTGTCTCCAAAGTTTCATAGAGTTTCGACAAGCCCTCGGTTTATTTTGACTTTCCAACGGTACGCGTGCAATTGCGTTTTTGCCAAAAACAGAAGCAGAGGCAAACGCGCCTTAGGAAAATAATTTTCTGCTGATTTTTTTAATGTACATATCAAATAATAGATTGAGAGTGTCCCCAAAGTTTCATAGCGTCTCGACAAGCCCTCGGTATATTTTGACTTTCCGACGGTCCGCGTGCAATTGCGTTTTTGGCAATAACAGAAGCGGAGGCAAACGCGCTTTAGTAAAATAATTTCCTACTGGTTTTTTTCATGTACTTCTCAAATAATACATTGAGAGTGTCCCCAAAGTTTAATTAAGTTTCGACAAGCCCTCGGTTTATTTTGAATTTCCGACGGTACGCGTGAATTGCGTTTTTGCCAAAAACGGAAGCGGAGGCAAACGCGCATTAGGAAAATAATTTCCTGCTAATTTTTTGAATTTACATCTCAAATAATACATTGAGAGTGTCAACAAAGTATCGTAGAGATTCGACAAGCCCTCAGTTTATTTTGAATTTCCGACGGTACGCGTGCAATTGCGTTTTTGCCAAAAATAGAAGCGGGGGCAAACGTGCCTTAGGAAAATAATTTCCTGCTGATTTTTTGCATGTAAATCTAAAATAATACATTGAGAGTGTCGCCAATGTTTCATAGCATTTCGACAAGCCCTCGGTTTATTTTGACTTTCCGACGGTACGCGTGCAATTGCGTTTTTGCCAAAAACGGAAGCGGAGGCAAACGCGCATTTGGAAAATAATTTCCTTCTGATTTTTTGTATTTACATCTCAAATAATACATTGAGAGTGTCCACAAAGTTTCGTAGAGTTTCGACAAGCCCTCGGTTTATTTTGAATTTCCGACGGTACGCGTGCAATTGCGTTTTTGCCAAAAATAGAAGCGGAGGCAAACGCGCCTTAGGAAAATAATTTCTTGCTGAATTTTTGCATGTAAATCTAAAATAATACATTGATAGTGTCGCCAATGTTTCATAGCATTTCGACAAGCCCTCGGTTTATTTTGACTTTCCGACGGTAAGAGTGCAATTGCGTTTTTGCCAAAAACGGAAGCGGAGGCAAACGCGCTTTAGTAAAATAATTTCCTGCTGATTTTTTGCATGTACATCTCAAATAATCCATTGAGAGTGTCCCCAAAGTTTCATAGAGTTTCGACAAGCCCTCGGTTTATTTTGAATTTCGGACGGTACGCGTGCAATTGTGTTTTTGCCAAAAATAGAAACGGAGGACAACGCGCCTTAGGAAAATAATTTGTTGCTGATTTTTTTCATGTACATCTCAAATAATACATTGAGAGTGACCCCAAAGTTTCACAGCGTTTCGACAAGCCCTCGGTTTATTTTGAATTTTTGACGGTACGGGTGCAATTGCGTTTTTGCCAAAAACAGAAGCGGAGGCAAACGCGCATTAGGAAAATAATTTCCTGCTGATTTTTTTCATGTACATCTCAAATAATAGATTGAGAGTGTCCCCAAAGTTTCATAGCGTCTCGACAAGCCCTCGGTTTATTTTGACTTTCCGACGGTCCGCGTGCAATTGTATTTTTGCCAAAAACAGAAGCGGAGGCAAACGCGCTTTAGTAAAATAATTTCCTACTGGTTTTTTTCATGTACTTCTAAAATAATACATTGATAGTGTCCCCAAAGTTTAAGTAAGTTTCGACAAGCCCTCGATTTATTTTGACTTTCCGACGGTACGCATGCAATTGCGTTTTTGCCAAAAACAGAAGCGGAGGCAAACGCGCATTTGGAAAATAATTTCCTTCTGATTTTTTGTATTTACATCTCAAATAATACATTGAGAGTGTCCACAAAGTTTCGTAGAGTTTCGACAAGCCCTCAGTTTATTTTGAATTTCCGACGGTACGCGTGCAATTGCGTTTTTGCCAAAAATAGAAGCGGAGGCAAACGCGCCTTAGGAAAATAATTTCTTGCTGATTTTTTGCATGTAAATCTAAAATAATACATTGATAGTGTCGCCAATGTTTCATAGCATTTCGACAAGCCCTCGGTTTATTTTGACTTTCCGACGGTAAGAGTGCAATTGCGTTTTTGCCAAAAACGGAAGCGGAGGCAAACGCGCTTTAGTAAAATAATTTCCTGCTGATTTTTTGCATGTACATCTCAAATAATCCATTGAGAGTGTCCCCAAAGTTTCATAGAGTTTCGACAAGCCCTCGGTTTATTTTGAATTTCGGACGGTACGCGTGCAATTGTGTTTTTGCCAAAAATAGAAACGGAGGACAACGCGCCTTAGGAAAATAATTTGTTGCTGATTTTTTTCATGTACATCTCAAATAATACATTGAGATTGACCCCAAAGTTTCACAGCGTTTCGACAAGCCCTCGGTTTATTTTGAATTTCTGACGGTACGGGTGCAATTGCGTTTTTGCCAAAAACAGAAGCGGAGGCAAACGCGCATTAGGAAAATAATTTCCTGCTGATTTTTTGCATGTAAATCTGAAATAATAAATTGAGAGAGTCCATAAAGTTTCGTAGAGTTTCGACAAGCCCTCGGTTTATTTTGAATTTCCTACGGTACGCGTGCAATTGTATTTTTGCCAAAAACAGAAGCGGAGGCAAACGCGCCCTAGGAAAATAATTTCCTTCTGGTTTTTTGCATGTAAATCTAAAGTAATACATTGAGAGTGTCTCCAAAGTTTCATAGAGTTTCGACAAGCCCTCGATTTATTTTGACTTTCCGACGGTACGCATGCAATTGCGTTTTTGCCAAAAAAAGAAGCGGAGGCAAACGCCCCTTAGGAAAATAATTTCCTGATGATTTTTTTCATGTACATCTCAAATAATACATTGAGAGTGTCCACAAAGTTTCAAAGCTTTTTGACAAGCCCTCGGTTTATTTTGACTTTCCGACGGTCCGCGTGCAATTGCATTTTTGCCAAAAACAGAAGCGGAGGCAAACACGCTTTAGTAAAATAATTTCCTACTGGGTTTTTGCATGTACTTCTCAAATAATACATTGAGAGTGTCCCCAAAGTTTAATAGAGTTTCGACAAGCCCTCGATTTATTTTGACTTTCCGACGGTACGCGTGCAATTGCGTTTTTGCCAAAAACGGAAGCGGAGGCAAACGCGCATTAGGAAAATAATTTCCAGATGATTTTTTGCATTTAAATCTCAAATAATACATTGAGAGTGTCCCCAAATTTTCAAAGAGTTTCGACAAGCCATCGGTTTATTTTGAATTTCCGACGGTACGCGTGCAATTGCGTTTTTGCCAAAAACAGAAATGGAGGAAAACGCGCCTTAGGAAAATAATTTCCTTCTGATCTTTTGCATGTAAATCTAAAATAACACATTGAGAGTGTCTCCAAAGTTTCATAGAGTTTCGACAAGCCCTCGGTTTATTTTGACTTTCCAACGGTACGCGTGCAATTGCGTTTTTGCCAAAAACAGAAGCAGAGGCAAACGCGCCTTAGGAAAATAATTTTCTGCTGATTTTTTTCATGTACATCTCAAATAATAGATTGAGAGTGTCCCCAAAGTTTCATAGCGTCTCGACAAGCCCTCGGTATATTTTGACTTTCCGACGGTCCGCGTGCAATTGCGTTTTTGGCAATAACAGAAGCGGAGGCAAACGCGCTTTAGTAAAATAATTTCCTACTCGTTTTTTTCATGTACTTCTCAAATAATACATTGAGAGTGTCCCCAAAGTTTAATTAAGTTTCGACAAGCCCTCGGTTTATTTTGAATTTCCGACGGTACGCGTGAATTGCGTTTTTGCCAAAAACGGAAGCGGAGGCAAACGCGCATTAGGAAAATAATTTCCTGCTAATTTTTTGCATTTACATCTCAAATAATACATTGAGAGTGTCAACAAAGTATCGTAGAGTTTCGACAAGCCCTCGGTTTATTTTGAATTTCCGACGGTACGCGTGCAATTGCGTTTTTGCCAAAAATAGAAGCGGGGGCAAACGTGCCTTAGGAAAATAATTTCCTGCTGATTTTTTGCATGTAAATCTAAAATAATACATTGAGAGTGTCGCCAATGTTTCATAGCATTTCGACAAGCCCTCGGTTTATTTTGACTTTCCGACGGTACGCGTGCAATTGCGTTTTTGCCTAAAACGGAGGCGGAGGCAAACACGCTTTAGTAAAATAATTTCCTGCTGGTTTCTTTCATGTACTTCTCAAATAATACATTGAGTGTGTCCCCAAAGTTTAATTAAGTTTCGAAAAGCCCTCGGTTTATTTTGAATTTCCGACGGTACGCGTGCAAATGCGTTTTTGCCAAAAACAGAAATGGAGGAAAACGCGCCTTAGGAAAATAATTTATTGCTGATTTTTTTCATGTACATCTCAAATAATACATTGAGAGTGACCCCAAAGTTTCACAGCATTTTGACAAGCCCTCGGTTTATTTTGAATTTTTGACGGTACGCGTGCAATTGCGTTTTTGCCAAAAACAGAAATGGAGGCAAACGCGCCTTAGGAAAATAATTTCCTTCTGATTTTTTGCATGTAAATCTAAAATAACACATTGAGAGTGTCGCCAAAGTTTCATAGAGTTTCGACAAGCCCTCGGCTTATTTTGACTTTCCGACGGTACGAGTGCAATTGCGTTTTTGCCAAAAACGGAAGCGGAGGCAAACGCGCTTTAGTAAAATAATTTCCTGCTGATTTTTTGCATGTACATCTCAAATAATCCATTGAGAGTGTCCCCAAAGTTTCATAGAGTTTCGACAAGCCCTCGGTTTATTTTGAATTTCGGACGGTACGCGTGCAATTGTGTTTTTGCCAAAAATAGAAACGGAGGACAACGCGCCTTAGGAAAATAATTTGTTGCTGATTTTTTTCATGTACATCTCAAATAATACATTGAGAGTGACCCCAAAGTTTCACAGCGTTTCGACAAGCCCTCGGTTTATTTTGAATTTCTGACGGTACGGGTGCAATTGCGTTTTTGCCAAAAACAGAAGCGGAGGCAAACGCGCATTAGGAAAATAATTTCCTGCTGATTTTTTGCATGTAAATCTGAAATAATAAATTGAGAGAGTCCATAAAGTTTCGTAGAGTTTCGACAAGCCCTCGGTTTATTTTGAATTTCCTACGGTACGCGTGCAATTGTATTTTTGCCAAAAACAGAAGCGGAGGCAAACGCGCCTTAGGAAAATAATTTCCTTCTGGTTTTTTGCATGTAAATCTAAAGTAATACATTGAGAGTGTCTCCAAAGTTTCATAGAGTTTCGACAAGCCCTCGATTTATTTTGACTTTCCGACGGTACGCATGCAATTGCGTTTTTGCCAAAAACAGAAGCGGAGGCAAACGCCCCTTAGGAAAATAATTTCCTGATGATTTTTTTCATGTACATCTCAAATAATACATTGAGAGTGTCCACAAAGTTTCAAAGCGTTTCGACAAGCCCTCGGTTTATTTTGACTTTCCGACGGTCCGCGTGCAATTGCATTTTTGCCAAAAACAGAAGCGGAGGCAAACACGCTTTAGTAAAATAATTTCCTACTGGGTTTTTGCATGTACTTCTCAAATAATACATTGAGAGTGTCCCCAAAGTTTAATAGAGTTTCGACAAGCCCTCGGTTTATTTTGACTTTCCGACGGTACGCGTGCAATTGCGTTTTTGCCAAAAACGGAAGCGGAGGCAAACGCGCATTAGGAAAATAATTTCCAGCTGATTTTTTGCATTTAAATCTCAAATAATACATTGAGAGTGTCCCCAAAGTTTCATAGAGTTTCGACAAGCCATCGGTTTATTTTGAATTTCCGACGGTACGCGTGCAATTGCGTTTTTGCCAAAAACAGAAATGGAGGCAAACGCGCCTTAGGAAAATAATTTCCTTCTGATCTTTTGCATGTAAATCTAAAATAACACATTGAGAGTGTCTCCAAAGTTTCATAGAGTTTCGACAAGCCCTCGGTTTATTTTGAATTTCCGACGGTACGCGTGAATTGCGTTTTTGCCAAAAACGGAAGCGGAGGCAAACGCGCATTAGGAAAATAATTTCCTGCTAATTTTTTGCATTTACATCTCAAATAATACATTGAGAGTGTCAACAAAGTATCGTAGAGTTTCGACAAGCCCTCGGTTTATTTTGAATTTCCGACGGTACGCGTGCAATTGCGTTTTTGCCAAAAATAGAAGCGGGGGCAAACGTGCCTTAGGAAAATAATTTCCTGCTGATTTTTTGCATGTAAATCTAAAATAATACATTGAGAGTGTCGCCAATGTTTCATAGCATTTCGACAAGCCCTCGGTTTATTTTGACTTTCCGACGGTACGCGTGCAATTGCGTTTTTGCCTAAAACGGAGGCGGAGGCAAACACGCTTTAGTAAAATAATTTCCTGCTGGTTTCTTTCATGTACTTCTCAAATAATACATTGAGTGTGTCCCCAAAGTTTAATTAAGTTTCGAAAAGCCCTCGGTTTATTTTGAATTTCCGACGGTACGCGTGCAAATGCGTTTTTGCCAAAAACAGAAATGGAGGAAAACGCGCCTTAGGAAAATAATTTATTGCTGATTTTTTTCATGTACATCTCAAATAATACATTGAGAGTGACCCCAAAGTTTCACAGCATTTTGACAAGCCCTCGGTTTATTTTGAATTTTTGACGGTACGCGTGCAATTGCGTTTTTGCCAAAAACAGAAATGGAGGCAAACGCGCCTTAGGAAAATAATTTCCTTCTGATTTTTTGCATGTAAATCTAAAATAACACATTGAGAGTGTCGCCAAAGTTTCATAGAGTTTCGACAAGCCCTCGGCTTATTTTGACTTTCCGACGGTACGCGTGCAATTTCGTTTTTTCCAAAAACGGAAGCGGAGGCAAACGCGCATTAGGAAAATAATTTCCTGCTGATTTTTTGCATGTACATTTCAAATAATAGATTGAGAGTGTCCCCAAAGTTTCATAGCGTCTCGACAAGCCCTCGGTTTATTTTGACTTTCCGACGGTCCGCGTACAATTGCGTTTTTGGCAAAAACAGAAGCGGAGGCAAACGCGCTTTAGTAAAATAATTTCCTACTTGTTTTTTTCATGTACTTATAAAGTAATACATTGAGAGTGTCCCCAAAGTTTAAGTAAGTTTCGACCAGCCCTCGGTTTATTTTGACTTTCCGACGGTACGCGTGCAATTGCGTTTTTGCCAAAAACGGAAGCGGAGGCAAACGCGCATTTGGGAAATAATTTCCGGCTGATTTTTTGTATTTAAATCTAAAATAATACATTGAGAGTGTCCCCAAAGTTTCGTAGAGTTTCGACAAGCCCTCGGTTTATTTTGAATTTCCGACGGTACGCGTGCAATTGCGTTTTTGCCAATAACAGAAGCGGAGGCAAACACGCCTTAGGAAAATAATTTTCTGATGATTTTTTTCATGTACATCTCAAATAATACATTGATAGTGTCCCAAAAGTTTCATAGCGTCTCGACAAGCCCTCGGTTTATTTTGACTTTCCGACGGTCCGCGTGCAATTGCGTTTTTGCCAAAAACGAAAGCGGAGGCAAACGCGCTTTAGTAAAATAATTTCCTACTGGTTTATTGCATGTACTTCTCAAATAATACATTGAGAGTGTCGCCAAAGTTTCATAGAGTTTCTACCAGCCCTCGGTTTATTTTGAATTTCCGACGGTACGCGTGCAATTGCGTTTTTGCCAAAAACAGAAACGGAGGAAAACGCGCCTTAGGATAATAATTTCTTGCTGATTTTTTTCATGTACATCTCAAATAATACATTGAGAGTGTCCCCAAAGTTTCACAGTGTTTCGACAAGCCCTCAGTTTATTTTGAATTTCCGACGGTACGCGTGAATTGCGTTTTTGCCAAAAACGGAAGCGGAGGCAAACGCGCATTAGGAAAATAATTTCCTGCTAATTTTTTGCATTTACATCTCAAATAATACATTGAGAGTGTCAACAAAGTATCGTAGAGTTTCGACAAGCCCTCGGTTTATTTTGAATTTCCGACGGTACGCGTGCAATTGCGTTTTTGCCAAAAACAGAAGTGGAGGCAAACACGCATTAGGAAAATAATTTCCTGCTGATTTTTTGCATGTAAATCTGAAATAATAAATTGAGAGAGTCCATAAAGTTTCGTAGAGTTTCGACAAGCCCTCGGTTTATTTTGAATTTCCTACGGTACGCGTGCAATTGTATTTTTGCCAAAAACAGAAGCGGAGGCAAACGCGCCTTAGGAAAATAATTTCCTTCTGGTTTTTTGCATGTAAATCTAAAGTAATACATTGAGAGTGTCTCCAAAGTTTCATAGAGTTTCGACAAGCCCTCGATTTATTTTGACTTTCCGACGGTACGCATGCAATTGCGTTTTTGCCAAAAACAGAAGCGGAGGCAAACGCCCCTTAGGAAAATAATTTCCTGATGATTTTTTTCATGTACATCTCAAATAATACATTGAGAGTGTCCACAAAGTTTCAAAGCGTTTCGACAAGCCCTCGGTTTATTTTGACTTTCCGACGGTCCGCGTGCAATTGCATTTTTGCCAAAAACAGAAGCGGAGGCAAACACGCTTTAGTAAAATAATTTCCTACTGGGTTTTTGCATGTACTTCTCAAATAATACATTGAGAGTGTCCCCAAAGTTTAATAGAGTTTCGACAAGCCCTCGGTTTATTTTGACTTTCCGACGGTACGCGTGCAATTGCGTTTTTGCCAAAAACGGAAGCGGAGGCAAACGCGCATTAGGAAAATTATTTCTTGCTGAATTTTTGCATGTAAATCTAAAATAATACATTGATAGTGTCGCCAATGTTTCATAGCATTTCGACAAGCCCTCGGTTTATTTTGACTTTCCGACGGTAAGAGTGCAATTGCGTTTTTGCCAAAAACGGAAGCGAAGGCAAACGCGCTTTAGTAAAATAATTTCCTGCTGATTTTTTGCATGTACATCTCAAATAATCCATTGAGAGTGTCCCCAAAGTTTCATAGAGTTTCGACAAGCCCTCGGTTTATTTTGAATTTCGGACGGTACGCGTGCAATTGTGTTTTTGCCAAAAATAGAAACGGAGGACAACGCGCCTTAGGAAAATAATTTGTTGCTGATTTTTTTCATGTACATCTCAAATAATACATTGAGAGTGACCCCAAAGTTTCACAGCGTTTCGACAAGCCCTCGGTTTATTTTGAATTTCTGACGGTACGGGTGCAATTGCGTTTTTGCCAAAAACAGAAGCGGAGGCAAACGCGCATTAGGAAAATAATTTCCTGCTGATTTTTTGCATGTAAATCTGAAATAATAAATTGAGAGAGTCCATAAAGTTTCGTAGAGTTTCGACAAGCCCTCGGTTTATTTTGAATTTCCTACGGTACGCGTGCAATTGTATTTTTGCCAAAAACAGAAGCGGAGGCAAACGCGCCTTAGGAAAATAATTTCCTTCTGGTTTTTTGCATGTAAATCTAAAGTAATACATTGAGAGTGTCTCCAAAGTTTCATAGAGTTTCGACAAGCCCTCGATTTATTTTGACTTTCCGACGGTACGCATGCAATTGCGTTTTTGCCAAAAACAGAAGCGGAGGCAAACGCCCCTTAGGAAAATAATTTCCTGATGATTTTTTTCATGTACATCTCAAATAATACATTGAGAGTGTCCACAAAGTTTCAAAGCGTTTCGACAAGCCCTCGGTTTATTTTGACTTTCCGACGGTCCGCGTGCAATTGCATTTTTGCCAAAAACAGAAGCGGAGGCAAACACGCTTTAGTAAAATAATTTCCTACTGGGTTTTTGCATGTACTTCTCAAATAATACATTGAGAGTGTCCCCAAAGTTTAATAGAGTTTCGACAAGCCCTCGGTTTATTTTGACTTTCCGACGGTACGCGTGCAATTGCGTTTTTGCCAAAAACGGAAGCGGAGGCAAACGCGCATTAGGAAAATAATTTCCAGCTGATTTTTTGCATTTAAATCTCAAATAATACATTGAGAGTGTCCCCAAAGTTTCATAGAGTTTCGACAAGCCATCGGTTTATTTTGAATTTCCGACGGTACGCGTGCAATTGCGTTTTTGCCAAAAACAGAAATGGAGGCAAACGCGCCTTAGGAAAATAATTTCCTTCTGATCTTTTGCATGTAAATCTAAAATAACACATTGAGAGTGTCCCCAAAGTTTAATTAAATTTCGACAAGCCCTCGGTTTATTTTGAATTTCCGAGGGTACGCGTGAATTGCGTTTTTGCCAAAAACGGAAGCGGAGGCAAACGCGCATTAGGAAAATAATTTCCTGCTAATTTTTTGCATTTACATCTCAAATAATACATTGAGAGTGTCAACAAAGTATCGTAGAGTTTCGACAAGCCCTCGGTTTATTTTGAATTTCCGACGGTACGCGTGCAATTGCGTTTTTGCCAAAAATAGAAGCGGGGGCAAACGTGCCTTAGGAAAATAATTTCCTGCTGATTTTTTGCATGTAAATCTAAAATAATACATTGAGAGTGTCGCCAATGTTTCATAGCATTTCGACAAGCCCTCGGTTTATTTTGACTTTCCGACGGTACGCGTGCAATTGCGTTTTTGCCTAAAACGGAGGCGGAGGCAAACACGCTTTAGTAAAATAATTTCCTGCTGGTTTCTTTCATGTACTTCTCAAATAATACATTGAGTGTGTCCCCAAAGTTTAATTAAGTTTCGAAAAGCCCTCGGTTTATTTTGAATTTCCGACGGTACGCGTGCAAATGCGTTTTTGCCAAAAACAGAAATGGAGGAAAACGCGCCTTAGGAAAATAATTTATTGCTGATTTTTTTCATGTACATCTCAAATAATACATTGAGAGTGACCCCAAAGTTTCACAGCATTTTGACAAGCCCTCGGTTTATTTTGAATTTTTGACGGTACGCGTGCAATTGCGTTTTTGCCAAAAACAGAAATGGAGGCAAACGCGCCTTAGGAAAATAATTTCCTTCTGATTTTTTGCATGTAAATCTAAAATAACACATTGAGAGTGTCGCCAAAGTTTCATAGAGTTTCGACAAGCCCTCGGCTTATTTTGACTTTCCGACGGTACGCGTGCAATTTCGTTTTTTCCAAAAACGGAAGCGGAGGCAAACGCGCATTAGGAAAATAATTTCCTGCTGATTTTTTGCATGTACATTTCAAATAATAGATTGAGAGTGTCCCCAAAGTTTCATAGCGTCTCGATAAGCCCTCGGTTTATTTTGACTTTCCGACGGTCCGCGTACAATTGCGTTTTTGGCAAAAACAGAAGCGGAGGCAAACGCGCTTTAGTAAAATAATTTCCTACTTGTTTTTTTCATGTACTTATAAAGTAATACATTGAGAGTGTCCCCAAAGTTTAAGTAAGTTTCGACCAGCCCTCGGTTTATTTTGACTTTCCGACGGTACGCGTGCAATTGCGTTTTTGCCAAAAACGGAAGCGGAGGCAAACGCGCATTTGGGAAATAATTTCCGGCTGATTTTTTGTATTTAAATCTAAAATAATACATTGAGAGTGTCCCCAAAGTTTCGTAGAGTTTCGACAAGCCCTCGGTTTATTTTGAATTTCCGACGGTACGCGTGCAATTGCGTTTTTGCCAATAACAGAAGCGGAGGCAAACACGACTTAGGAAAATAATTTCCTTCTGGTTTTTTGCATGTAAATCTAAAATAACACATTGAGAGTGTCGCCAAATTTTGATAGAGTTTCGACAAGCCCTCGGTTTATTTTGACTTTCCGACAGTACGCGTGCAATTGCGTTTTTGCCAAAAACAGAAGCGGAGGCAAACACGCCTTAGGAAAATAATTTTCTGATGATTTTTTTCATGTACATCTCAAATAATACATTGATAGTGTCCCAAAAGTTTCATAGCGTCTCGACAAGCCCTCGGTTTATTTTGACTTTCCGACGGTCCGCGTGCAATTGCGTTTTTGCCAAAAACGAAAGCGGAGGCAAACGCGCTTTAGTAAAATAATTTCCTACTGGTTTATTGCATGTACTTCTCAAATAATACATTGAGAGTGTCGCCAAAGTTTCATAGAGTTTCTACCAGCCCTCGGTTTATTTTGAATTTCCGACGGTACGCGTGCAATTGCGTTTTTGCCAAAAACAGAAACGGAGGAAAACGCGCCTTAGGATAATAATTTCTTTCTGATTTTTTTCATGTACATCTCAAATAATACATTGAGAGTGTCCCCAAAGTTTCACAGTGTTTCGACAAGCCCTCAGTTTATTTTGAATTTCCGACGGTACGCGTGAATTACGTTTTTGCCAAAAACGGAAGCGGAGGCAAACGCGCATTAGGAAAATAATTTCCTGCTAATTTTTTGCATTTACATCTCAAATAATACATTGAGAGTGTCAACAAAGTATCGTAGAGTTTCGACAAGCCCTCGGTTTATTTTGAATTTCCGACGGTACGCGTGCAATTGCGTTTTTGCCAAAAACAGAAGTGGAGGCAAACACGCATTAGGAAAATAATTTCCTGCTGATTTTTTGCATGTAAATCTGAAATAATAAATTGAGAGAGTCCATAAAGTTTCGTAGAGTTTCGACAAGCCCTCGGTTTATTTTGAATTTCCTACGGTACGCGTGCAATTGTATTTTTGCCAAAAACAGAAGCGGAGGCAAACGCGCCTTAGGAAAATAATTTCCTTCTGGTTTTTTGCATGTAAATCTAAAGTAATACATTGAGAGTGTCTCCAAAGTTTCATAGAGTTTCGACAAGCCCTCGATTTATTTTGACTTTCCGACGGTACGCATGCAATTGCGTTTTTGCCAAAAACAGAAGCGGAGGCAAACGCCCCTTAGGAAAATAATTTCCTGATGATTTTTTTCATGTACATCTCAAATAATACGTTGAGAGTGTCCACAAAGTTTCAAAGCGTTTCGACAAGCCCTCGGTTTATTTTGACTTTCCGACGGTCCGCGTGCAATTGCATTTTTGCCAAAAACAGAAGCGGAGGCAAACACGCTTTAGTAAAATAATTTCCTACTGGGTTTTTGCATGTACTTCTCAAATAATACATTGAGAGTGTCCCCAAAGTTTAATAGAGTTTCGACAAGCCCTCGGTTTATTTTGACTTTCCGACGGTACGCGTGCAATTGCGTTTTTGCCAAAAACGGAAGCGGAGGCAAACGCGCATTAGGAAAATAATTTCCAGCTGATTTTTTGCATTTAAATCTCAAATAATACATTGAGAGTGTCCCCAAAGTTTCATAGAGTTTCGACAAGCCATCGGTTTATTTTGAATTTCCGACGGTACGCGTGCAATTGCGTTTTTGCCAAAAACAGAAATGGAGGCAAACGCGCCTTAGGAAAATATTTTCCTTCTGATCTTTTGCATGTAAATCTAAAATAACACATTGAGAGTGTCTCCAAAGTTTCATAGAGTTTCGACAAGCCCTCGGTTTATTTTGACTTTCCAACGGTACGCGTGCAATTGCGTTTTTGCCAAAAACAGAAGCAGAGGCAAACGCGCCTTAGGAAAATAATTTTCTGCTGATTTTTTTAATGTACATATCAAATAATAGATTGAGAGTGTCCCCAAAGTTTCATAGCGTCTCGACAAGCCCTCGGTATATTTTGACTTTCCGACGGTCCGCGTGCAATTGCGTTTTTGGCAATAACAGAAGCGGAGGCAAACGCGCTTTAGTAAAATAATTTCCTACTGGTTTTTTTCATGTACTTCTCAAATAATACATTGAGAGTGTCCCCAAAGTTTAATTAAGTTTCGACAAGCCCTCGGTTTATTTTGAATTTCCGACGGTACGCGTGAATTGCGTTTTTGCCAAAAACGGAAGCGGAGGCAAACGCGCATTAGGAAAATAATTTCCTGCTAATTTTTTGCATTTACATCTCAAATAATACATTGAGAGTGTCAACAAAGTATCGTAGAGTTTCGACAAGCCCTCGGTTTATTTTGAATTTCCGACGGTACGCGTGCAATTGCGTTTTTGCCAAAAATAGAAGCGGGGGCAAACGTGCCTTAGGAAAATAATTTCCTGCTGATTTTTTGCATGTAAATCTGAAATAATACATTGAGAGTGTCGCCAATGTTTCATAGCATTTCGACAAGCCCTCGGTTTATTTTGACTTTCCGACGGTACGCGTGCAATTGCGTTTTTGCCAAAAACGGAAGCGGAGGCAAACGCGCATTTGGAAAATAATTTCCTTCTGATTTTTTGTATTTACATCTCAAATAATACATTGAGAGTGTCCACAAAGTTTCGTAGAGTTTCGACAAGCCCTCGGTTTATTTTGAATTTCCGACGGTACGCGTGCAATTGCGTTTTTGCCAAAAATAGAAGCGGAGGCAAACGCGCCTTAGGAAAATAATTTCTTGCTGAATTTTTGCATGTAAATCTAAAATAATACATTGATAGTGTCGCCAATGTTTCATAGCATTTCGACAAGCCCTCGGTTTATTTTGACTTTCCGACGGTAAGAGTGCAATTGCGTTTTTGCCAAAAACGGAAGCGGAGGCAAACGCGCTTTAGTAAAATAATTTCCTGCTGATTTTTTGCATGTACATCTCAAATAATCCATTGAGAGTGTCCCCAAAGTTTCATAGAGTTTCGACAAGCCCTCGGTTTATTTTGAATTTCGGACGGTACGCGTGCAATTGTGTTTTTGCCAAAAATAGAAACGGAGGACAACGCGCCTTAGGAAAATAATTTGTTGCTGATTTTTTTCATGTACATCTCAAATAATACATTGAGAGTGACCCCAAAGTTTCACAGCGTTTCGACAAGCCCTCGGTTTATTTTGAATTTCTGACGGTACGGGTGCAATTGCGTTTTTGCCAAAAACAGAAGCGGAGGCAAACGCGCATTAGGAAAATAATTTCCTGCTGATTTTTTGCATGTAAATCTGAAATAATAAATTGAGAGAGTCCATAAAGTTTCGTAGAGTTTTGACAAGCCCTCGGTTTATTTTGAATTTCCTACGGTACGCGTGCAATTGTATTTTTGCCAAAAACAGAAGCGGAGGCAAACGCGCCTTAGGAAAATAATTTCCTTCTGGTTTTTTGCATGTAAATCTAAAGTAATACATTGAGAGTGTCTCCAAAGTTTCATAGAGTTTCGACAAGCCCTCGATTTATTTTGACTTTCCGACGGTACGCATGCAATTGCGTTTTTGCCAAAAACAGAAGCGGAGGCAAACGCCCCTTAGGAAAATAATTTCCTGATGATTTTTTTCATGTACATCTCAAATAATACATTGAGAGTGTCCACAAAGTTTCAAAGCGTTTCGACAAGCCCTCGGTTTATTTTGACTTTCCGACGGTCCGCGTGCAATTGCATTTTTGCCAAAAACAGAAGCGGAGGCAAACACGCTTTAGTAAAATAATTTCCTACTGGGTTTTTGCATGTACTTCTCAAATAATACATTGAGAGTGTCCCCAAAGTTTAATAGAGTTTCGACAAGCCCTCGGTTTATTTTGACTTTCCGACGGTACGCGTGCAATTGCGTTTTTGCCAAAAACGGAAGCGGAGGCAAATGCGCATTAGGAAAATAATTTCCAGCTGATTTTTTGCATTTAAATCTCAAATAATACATTGAGAGTGTCCCCAAAGTTTCATAGAGTTTCGACAAGCCATCGGTTTATTTTGAATTTCCGACGGTACGCGTGCAATTGCGTTTTTGCCAAAAACAGAAATGGAGGCAAACGCGCCTTAGGAAAATAATTTCCTTCTGATCTTTTGCATGTAAATCTAAAATAACACATTGAGAGTGTCTCCAAAGTTTCATAGAGTTTCGACAAGCCCTCGGTTTATTTTGAATTTCCGACGGTACGCGTGAATTGCGTTTTTGCCAAAAACGGAAGCGGAGGCAAACGCGCATTAGGAAAATAATTTCCTGCTAATTTTTTGCATTTACATCTCAAATAATACATTGAGAGTGTCAACAAAGTATCGTAGAGTTTTGACAAGCCCTCGGTTTATTTTGAATTTCCGACGGTACGCGTGCAATTGCGTTTTTGCCAAAAATAGAAGCGGGGGCAAACGTGCCTTAGGAAAATAATTTCCTGCTGATTTTTTGCATGTAAATCTAAAATAATACATTGAGAGTGTCGCCAATGTTTCATAGCATTTCGACAAGCCCTCGGTTTATTTTGACTTTCCGACGGTACGCGTGCAATTGCGTTTTTGCCTAAAACGGAGGCGGAGGCAAACACGCTTTAGTAAAATAATTTCCTGCTGGTTTCTTTCATGTACTTCTCAAATAATACATTGAGTGTGTCCCCAAAGTTTAATTAAGTTTCGAAAAGCCCTCGGTTTATTTTGAATTTCCGACGGTACGCGTGCAAATGCGTTTTTGCCAAAAACAGAAATGGAGGAAAACGCGCCTTAGGAAAATAATTTATTGCTGATTTTTTTCATGTACATCTCAAATAATACATTGAGAGTGACCCCAAAGTTTCACAGCATTTTGACAAGCCCTCGGTTTATTTTGAATTTTTGACGGTACGCGTGCAATTGCGTTTTTGCCAAAAACAGAAATGGAGGCAAACGCGCCTTAGGAAAATAATTTCCTTCTGATTTTTTGCATGTAAATCTAAAATAACACATTGAGAGTGTCGCCAAAGTTTCATAGAGTTTCGACAAGCCCTCGGCTTATTTTGACTTTCCGACGGTACGCGTGCAATTTCGTTTTTTCCAAAAACGGAAGCGGAGGCAAACGCGCATTAGGAAAATAATTTCCTGCTGATTTTTTGCATGTACATTTCAAATAATAGATTGAGAGTGTCCCCAAAGTTTCATAGCGTCTCGACAAGCCCTCGGTTTATTTTGACTTTCCGACGGTCCGCGTACAATTGCGTTTTTGGCAAAAACAGAAGCGGAGGCAAACGCGCTTTAGTAAAATAATTTCCTACTTGTTTTTTTCATGTACTTATAAAGTAATACATTGAGAGTGTCCCCAAAGTTTAAGTAAGTTTCGACCAGCCCTCGGTTTATTTTGACTTTCCGACGGTACGCGTGCAATTGCGTTTTTGCCAAAAACGGAAGCGGAGGAAAACGCGCATTTGGGAAATAATTTCCGGCTGATTTTTTGTATTTAAATCTAAAATAATACATTGAGAGTGTCCCCAAAGTTTCGTAGAGTTTCGACAAGCCCTCGGTTTATTTTGAATTTCCGACGGTACGCGTGCAATTGCGTTTTTGCCAATAACAGAAGCGGAGGCAAACACGACTTAGGAAAATAATTTCCTTCTGGTTTTTTGCATGTAAATCTAAAATAACACATTGAGAGTGTCGCCAAATTTTGATAGAGTTTCGACAAGCCCTCGGTTTATTTTGACTTTCCGACAGTACGCGTGCAATTGCGTTTTTGCCAAAAACAGAAGCGGAGGCAAACACGCCTTAGGAAAATAATTTTCTGATGATTTTTTTCATGTACATCTCAAATAATACATTGATAGTGTCCCAAAAGTTTCATAGCGTCTCGACAAGCCCTCGGTTTATTTTGACTTTCCGACGGTCCGCGTGCAATTGCGTTTTTGCCAAAAACGAAAGCGGAGGCAAACGCGCTTTAGTAAAATAATTTCCTACTGGTTTATTGCATGTACTTCTCAAATAATACATTGAGAGTGTCGCCAAAGTTTCATAGAGTTTCTACCAGCCCTCGGTTTATTTTGAATTTCCGACGGTACGCGTGCAATTGCGTTTTTGCCAAAAACAGAAACGGAGGAAAACGCGCCTTAGGATAATAATTTCTTGCTGATTTTTTTCATGTACATCTCAAATAATACATTGAGAGTGTCCCCAAAGTTTCACAGTGTTTCGACAAGCCCTCAGTTTATTTTGAATTTCCGACGGTACGCGTGAATTGCGTTTTTGCCAAAAACGGAAGCGGAGGCAAACGCGCATTAGGAAAATAATTTCCTGCTAATTTTTTGCATTTACATCTCAAATAATACATTGAGAGTGTCAACAAAGTATCGTAGAGTTTCGACAAGCCCTCGGTTTATTTTGAATTTCCGACGGTACGCGTGCAATTGCGTTTTTGCCAAAAACAGAAGTGGAGGCAAACACGCATTAGGAAAATAATTTCCTGCTGATTTTTTGCATGTAAATCTGAAATAATAAATTGAGAGAGTCCATAAAGTTTCGTAGAGTTTCGACAAGCCCTCGGTTTATTTTGAATTTCCTACGGTACGCGTGCAATTGTATTTTTGCCAAAAACAGAAGCGGAGGCAAACGCGCCTTAGGAAAATAATTTCCTTCTGGTTTTTTGCATGTAAATCTAAAGTAATACATTGAGAGTGTCTCCAAAGTTTCATAGAGTTTCGACAAGCCCTCGATTTATTTTGACTTTCCGACGGTACGCATGCAATTGCGTTTTTGCCAAAAACAGAAGCGGAGGCAAACGCCCCTTAGGAAAATAATTTCCTGATGATTTTTTTCATGTACATCTCAAATAATACATTGAGAGTGTCCACAAAGTTTCAAAGCGTTTCGACAAGCCCTCGGTTTATTTTGACTTTCCGACGGTCCGCGTGCAATTGCATTTTTGCCAAAAACAGAAGCGGAGGCAAACACGCTTTAGTAAAATAATTTCCTACTGGGTTTTTGCATGTACTTCTCAAATAATACATTGAGAGTGTCCCCAAAGTTTAATAGAGTTTCGACAAGCCCTCGGTTTATTTTGACTTTCCGACGGTACGCGTGCAATTGCGTTTTTGCCAAAAACGGAAGCGGAGGCAAACGCGCATTAGGAAAATAATTTCCAGCTGATTTTTTGCATTTAAATCTCAAATAATACATTGAGAGTGTCCCCAAAGTTTCATAGAGTTTCGACAAGCCATCGGTTTATTTTGAATTTCCGACGGTACGCGTGCAATTGCGTTTTTGCCAAAAACAGAAATGGAGGCAAACGCGCCTTAGGAAAATATTTTCCTTCTGATCTTTTGCATGTAAATCTAAAATAACACATTGAGAGTGTCTCCAAAGTTTCATAGAGTTTCGACAAGCCCTCGGTTTATTTTGACTTTCCAACGGTACGCGTGCAATTGCGTTTTTGCCAAAAACAGAAGCAGAGGCAAACGCGCCTTAGGAAAATAATTTTCTGCTGATTTTTTTAATGTACATATCAAATAATAGATTGAGAGTGTCCCCAAAGTTTCATAGCGTCTCGACAAGCCCTCGGTATATTTTGACTTTCCGACGGTCCGCGTGCAATTGCGTTTTTGGCAATAACAGAAGCGGAGGCAAACGCGCTTTAGTAAAATAATTTCCTACTGGTTTTTTTCATGTACTTCTCAAATAATACATTGAGAGTGTCCCCAAAGTTTAATTAAGTTTCGACAAGCCCTCGGTTTATTTTGAATTTCCGACGGTACGCGTGAATTGCGTTTTTGCCAAAAACGGAAGCGGAGGCAAACGCGCATTAGGAAAATAATTTCCTGCTAATTTTTTGCATTTACATCTCAAATAATACATTGAGAGTGTCAACAAAGTATCGTAGAGTTTCGACAAGCCCTCGGTTTATTTTGAATTTCCGACGGTACGCGTGCAATTGCGTTTTTGCCAAAAATAGAAGCGGGGGCAAACGTGCCTTAGGAAAATAATTTCCTGCTGATTTTTTGCATGTAAATCTGAAATAATACATTGAGAGTGTCGCCAATGTTTCATAGCATTTCGACAAGCCCTCGGTTTATTTTGACTTTCCGACGGTACGCGTGCAATTGCGTTTTTGCCAAAAACGGAAGCGGAGGCAAACGCGCATTTGGAAAATAATTTCCTTCTGATTTTTTGTATTTACATCTCAAATAATACATTGAGAGTGTCCACAAAGTTTCGTAGAGTTTCGACAAGCCCTCGGTTTATTTTGAATTTCCGACGGTACGCGTGCAATTGCGTTTTTGCCAAAAATAGAAGCGGAGGCAAACGCGCCTTAGGAAAATAATTTCTTGCTGAATTTTTGCATGTAAATCTAAAATAATACATTGATAGTGTCGCCAATGTTTCATAGCATTTCGACAAGCCCTCGGTTTATTTTGACTTTCCGACGGTAAGAGTGCAATTGCGTTTTTGCCAAAAACGGAAGCGGAGGCAAACGCGCTTTAGTAAAATAATTTCCTGCTGATTTTTTGCATGTACATCTCAAATAATCCATTGAGAGTGTCCCCAAAGTTTCATAGAGTTTCGACAAGCCCTCGGTTTATTTTGAATTTCGGACGGTACGCGTGCAATTGTGTTTTTGCCAAAAATAGAAACGGAGGACAACGCGCCTTAGGAAAATAATTTGTTGCTGATTTTTTTCATGTACATCTCAAATAATACATTGAGAGTGACCCCAAAGTTTCACAGCGTTTCGACAAGCCCTCGGTTTATTTTGAATTTCTGACGGTACGGGTGCAATTGCGTTTTTGCCAAAAACAGAAGCGGAGGCAAACGCGCATTAGGAAAATAATTTCCTGCTGATTTTTTGCATGTAAATCTGAAATAATAAATTGAGAGAGTCCATAAAGTTTCGTAGAGTTTCGACAAGCCCTCGGTTTATTTTGAATTTCCTACGGTACGCGTGCAATTGTATTTTTGCCAAAAACAGAAGCGGAGGCAAACGCGCCTTAGGAAAATAATTTCCTTCTGGTTTTTTGCATGTAAATCTAAAGTAATACATTGAGAGTGTCTCCAAAGTTTCATAGAGTTTCGACAAGCCCTCGATTTATTTTGACTTTCCGACGGTACGCATGCAATTGCGTTTTTGCCAAAAACAGAAGCGGAGGCAAACGCCCCTTAGGAAAATAATTTCCTGATGATTTTTTTCATGTACATCTCAAATAATACATTGAGAGTGTCCACAAAGTTTCAAAGCGTTTCGACAAGCCCTCGGTTTATTTTGACTTTCCGACGGTCCGCGTGCAATTGCATTTTTGCCAAAAACAGAAGCGGAGGCAAACACGCTTTAGTAAAATAATTTCCTACTGGGTTTTTGCATGTACTTCTCAAATAATACATTGAGAGTGTCCCCAAAGTTTAATAGAGTTTCGACAAGCCCTCGGTTTATTTTGACTTTCCGACGGTACGCGTGCAATTGCGTTTTTGCCAAAAACGGAAGCGGAGGCAAACGCGCATTAGGAAAATAATTTCCAGCTGATTTTTTGCATTTAAATCTCAAATAATACATTGAGAGTGTCCCCAAAGTTTCATAGAGTTTCGACAAGCCATCGGTTTATTTTGAATTTCCGACGGTACGCGTGCAATTGCGTTTTTGCCAAAAACAGAAATGGAGGCAAACGCGCCTTAGGAAAATAATTTCCTTCTGATCTTTTGCATGTAAATCTAAAATAACACATTGAGAGTGTCTCCAAAGTTTCATAGAGTTTCGACAAGCCCTCGGTTTATTTTGACTTTCCAACGGTACGCGTGCAATTGCGTTTTTGCCAAAAACAGAAGCAGAGGCAAACGCGCCTTAGGAAAATAATTTTCTGCTGATTTTTTTCATGTACATCTCAAATAATAGATTGAGAGTGTCCCCAAAGTTTCATAGCGTCTCGACAAGCCCTCGGTATATTTTGACTTTCCGACGGTCTGCGTGCAATTGCGTTTTTGGCAATAACAGAAGCGGAGGCAAACGCGCTTTAGTAAAATAATTTCCTACTGGTTTTTTTCATGTACTTCTCAAATAATACATTGAGAGTGTCCCCAAAGTTTAATTAAGTTTCGACAAGCCCTCAGTTTATTTTGAATTTCCGACGGTACGCGTGAATTGCGTTTTTGCCAAAAACGGAAGCGGAGGCAAACACGCATTAGGAAAATAATTTCCTGCTAATTTTTTGCATTTACATCTCAAATAATACATTGAGAGTGTCAACAAAGTATCGTAGAGTTTCGAAAAGCCCTCGGTGTATTTTGAATTTCCGACGGTACGCGTGCAATTGCGTTTTTGCCAAAAATAGAAGCGGGGGCAAACGTGCCTTAGGAAAATAATTTCCTGCTGATTTTTTGCATGTAAATCTAAAATAATACATTGAGAGTGTCGCCAATGTTTCATAGCATTTCGACAAGCCCTCGGTTTATTTTGACTTTCCGACGGTACGCGTGCAATTGCGTTTTTGCCAAAAACGGAAGCGGAGGCAAACGCGCATTTGGAAAATAATTTCCTTCTGATTTTTTGTATTTACATCTCAAATAATACATTGAGAGTGTCCACAAAGTTTCGTAGAGTTTCGACAAGCCCTCGGTTTATTTTGAATTTCCGACGGTACGCGTGCAATTGCGTTTTTGCCAAAAATAGAAGCGGAGGCAAACGCGCCTTAGGAAAATAATTTCTTGCTGAATTTTTGCATGTAAATCTAAAATAATACATTGATAGTGTCGCCAATGTTTCATAGCATTTCGACAAGCCCTCGGTTTATTTTGACTTTCCGACGGTAAGAGTGCAATTGCGTTTTTGCCAAAAACGGAAGCGGAGGCAAACGCGCTTTAGTAAAATAATTTCCTGCTGATTTTTTGCATGTACATCTCAAATAATCCATTGAGAGTGTCCCCAAAGTTTCATAGAGTTTCGACAAGCCCTCGGTTTATTTTGAATTTCGGACGGTACGCGTGCAATTGTGTTTTTGCCAAAAATAGAAACGGAGGACAACGCGCCTTAGGAAAATAATTTGTTGCTGATTTTTTTCATGTACATCTCAAATAATACATTGAGAGTGACCCCAAAGTTTCACAGCGTTTCGACAAGCCCTCGGTTTATTTTGAATTTCTGACGGTACGGGTGCAATTGCGTTTTTGCCAAAAACAGAAGCGGAGTCAAACGCGCATTAGGAAAATAATTTCCTGCTGATTTTTTGCATGTAAATCTGAAATAATAAATTGAGAGAGTCCATAAAGTTTCGTAGAGTTTCGACAAGCCCTCGGTTTATTTTGAATTTCCTACGGTACGCGTGCAATTGTATTTTTGCCAAAAACAGAAGCGGAGGCAAACGCGCCTTAGGAAAATAATTTCCTTCTGGTTTTTTGCATGTAAATCTAAAGTAATACATTGAGAGTGTCTCCAAAGTTTCATAGAGTTTCGACAAGCCCTCGATTTATTTTGACTTTCCGACGGTACGCATGCAATTGCGTTTTTGCCAAAAACAGAAGCGGAGGCAAACGCCCCTTAGGAAAATAATTTCCTGATGATTTTTTTCATGTACATCTCAAATAATACATTGAGAGTGTCCACAAAGTTTCAAAGCGTTTCGACAAGCCCTCGGTTTATTTTGACTTTCCGACGGTCCGCGTGCAATTGCATTTTTGCCAAAAACAGAAGCGGAGGCAAACACGCTTTAGTAAAATAATTTCCTACTGGGTTTTTGCATGTACTTCTCAAATAATACATTGAGAGTGTCCCCAAAGTTTAATAGAGTTTCGACAAGCCCTCGGTTTATTTTGACTTTCCGACGGTACGCGTGCAATTGCGTTTTTGCCAAAAACGGAAGCGGAGGCAAACGCGCATTAGGAAAATAATTTCCAGCTGATTTTTTGCATTTAAATCTCAAATAATACATTGAGAGTGTCCCCAAAGTTTCATAGAGTTTCGACAAGCCATCGGTTTATTTTGAATTTCCGACGGTACGCGTGCAATTGCGTTTTTGCCAAAAACAGAAATGGAGGCAAACGCGCCTTAGGAAAATATTTTCCTTCTGATCTTTTGCATGTAAATCTAAAATAACACATTGAGAGTGTCTCCAAAGTTTCATAGAGTTTCGACAAGCCCTCGGTTTATTTTGACTTTCCAACGGTACGCGTGCAATTGCGTTTTTGCCAAAAACAGAAGCAGAGGCAAACGCGCCTTAGGAAAATAATTTTCTGCTGATTTTTTTAATGTACATATCAAATAATAGATTGAGAGTGTCCCCAAAGTTTCATAGCGTCTCGACAAGCCCTCGGTATATTTTGACTTTCCGACGGTCCGCGTGCAATTGCGTTTTTGGCAATAACAGAAGCGGAGGCAAACGCGCTTTAGTAAAATAATTTCCTACTAGTTTTTTTTATGTACTTCTCAAATAATACATTGAGAGTGTCCCCAAAGTTTAATTAAGTTTCGACAAGCCCTCGGTTTATTTTGAATTTCCGACGGTACGCGTGAATTGCGTTTTTGCCAAAAACGGAAGCGGAGGCAAACGCGCATTAGGAAAATAATTTCCTGCTAATTTTTTGCATTTACATCTCAAATAATACATTGAGAGTGTGAACAAAGTATCGTAGAGTTTCGACAAGCCCTCGGTTTATTTTGAATTTCCGACGGTACGCGTGCAATTGCGTTTTTGCCAAAAATAGAAGCGGGGGCAAACGTGCCTTAGGAAAATAATTTCCTGCTGATTTTTTGCATGTAAATCTAAAATAATACATTGAGAGTGTCGCCAATGTTTCATAGCATTTCGACAAGCCCTCGGTTTATTTTGACTTTCCGACGGTACGCGTGCAATTGCGTTTTTGCCTAAAACGGAGGCGGAGGCAAACACGCTTTAGTAAAATAATTTCCTGCTGGTTTCTTTCATGTACTTCTCAAATAATACATTGAGTGTGTCCCCAAAGTTTAATTAAGTTTCGAAAAGCCCTCGGTTTATTTTGAATTTCCGACGGTACGCGTGCAAATGCGTTTTTGCCAAAAACAGAAATGGAGGAAAACGCGCCTTAGGAAAATAATTTATTGCTGATTTTTTTCATGTACATCTCAAATAATACATTGAGAGTGACCCCAAAGTTTCACAGCATTTTGACAAGCCCTCGGTTTATTTTGAATTTTTGACGGTACGCGTGCAATTGCGTTTTTGCCAAAAACAGAAATGGAGGCAAACGCGCCTTAGGAAAATAATTTACTTCTGATTTTTTGCATGTAAATCTAAAATAACACATTGAGAGTGTCGCCAAAGTTTCATAGAGTTTCGACAAGCCCTCGGCTTATTTTGACTTTCTGACGGTACGCGTGCAATTTCGTTTTTTCCAAAAACGGAAGCGGAGGCAAACGCGCATTAGGAAAATAATTTCCTGATGATTTTTTGCATTTACATCTCAAATAATACATTGAGAGTGTCCACAAAGTTTCGTAGAGTTTTGACAAGCCCTCGGTTTATTTTGACTTTCCGACGGTACGCGTGCAATTGCGTTTTTGCCAAAAATAGAAGCGGAGGCAAACGCGCCTTAGGAAAATAATTTCCTGCTGATTTTTTGCATGTACATTTCAAATAATAGATTGAGAGTGTCCCCAAAGTTTCATAGCGTCTCGACAAGCCCTCGGTTTATTTTGACTTTCCGACGGTCCGCGTACAATTGCGTTTTTGGCAAAAACAGAAGCGGAGGCAAACGCGCTTTAGTAAAATAATTTCCTACTTGTTTTTTTCATGTACTTATAAAGTAATACATTGAGAGTGTCCCCAAAGTTTAAGTAAGTTTCGACAAGCCCTCGGTTTATTTTGACTTTCCGACGGTACGCGTGCAATTGCGTTTTTGCCAAAAACGAAAGCGGAGGCAAACGCGCATTTGGGAAATAATTTCCGGCTGATTTTTTGTATTTAAATCTAAAATAATACATTGAGAGTGTCCCCAAAGTTTCGTAGAGTTTCGACAAGCCCTCGGTTTATTTTGAATTTCCGACGGTACGCGTGCAATTGCGTTTTTGCCAATAACAGAAGCGGAGGCAAACACGACTTAGGAAAATAATTTCCTTCTGGTTTTTTGCATGTAAATCTAAAATAACACATTGAGAGTGTCGCCAAATTTTGATAGAGTTTCGACAAGCCCTCGGTTTATTTTGACTTTCCGACAGTACGCGTGCAATTGCGTTTTTGCCAAAAACAGAAGCGGAGGCAAACACGCCTTAGGAAAATAATTTTATGATGATTTTTTTCATGTACATCTCAAATAATACATTGATAGTGTCCCAAAAGTTTCATAGCGTCTCGACAAGCCCTCGGTTTATTTTGACTTTCCGACGGTCCGCGTGCAATTGCGTTTTTGCCAAAAACGAAAGCGGAGGCAAACGCGCTTTAGTAAAATAATTTCCTACTGGTTTATTGCATGTACTTCTCAAATAATACATTGAGAGTGTCGCCAAAGTTTCATAGAGTTTCTACCAGCCCTCGGTTTATTTTGAATTTCCGACGGTACGCGTGCAATTGCGTTTTTGCCAAAAACAGAAACGGAGGAAAACGCGCCTTAGGATAATAATTTCTTGCTGATTTTTTTCATGTACATCTCAAATAATACATTGAGAGTGTCCCCAAAGTTTCACAGTGTTTCGACAAGCCCTCAGTTTATTTTGAATTTCCGACGGTACGCGTGAATTGCGTTTTTGCCAAAAACGGAAGCGGAGGCAAACGCGCATTAGGAAAATAATTTCCTGCTAATTTTTTGCATTTACATCTCAAATAATACATTGAGAGTGTCAACAAAGTATCGTAGAGTTTCGACAAGCCCTCGGTTTATTTTGAATTTCCGACGGTACGCGTGCAATTGCGTTTTTGCCAAAAACAGAAGTGGAGGCAAACGCGCATTAGGAAAATAATTTCCTGCTGATTTTTTGCATGTAAATCTGAAATAATAAATTGAGAGAGTCCATAAAGTTTCGTAGAGTTTCGACAAGCCCTCGGTTTATTTTGAATTTCCTACGGTACGCGTGCAATTGTATTTTTGCCAAAAACAGAAGCGGAGGCAAACGCGCCTTAGGAAAATAATTTCCTTCTGGTTTTTTGCATGTAAATCTAAAGTAATACATTGAGAGTGTCTCCAAAGTTTCATAGAGTTTCGACAAGCCCTCGATTTATTTTGACTTTCCGACGGTACGCATGCAATTGCGTTTTTGCCAAAAACAGAAGCGGAGGCAAACGCCCCTTAGGAAAATAATTTCCTGATGATTTTTTTCATGTACATCTCAAATAATACATTGAGAGTGTCCACAAAGTTTCAAAGCGTTTCGACAAGCCCTCGGTTTATTTTGACTTTCCGACGGTCCGCGTGCAATTGCATTTTTGCCAAAAACAGAAGCGGAGGCAAACACGCTTTAGTAAAATAATTTCCTACTGGGTTTTTGCATGTACTTCTCAAATAATACATTGAGAGTGTCCCCAAAGTTTAATAGAGTTTCGACAAGCCCTCGGTTTATTTTGACTTTCCGACGGTACGCGTGCAATTGCGTTTTTGCCAAAAACGGAAGCGGAGGCAAACGCGCATTAGGAAAATAATTTCCAGCTGATTTTTTGCATTTAAATCTCAAATAATACATTGAGAGTGTCCCCAAAGTTTCATAGAGTTTCGACAAGCCATCGGTTTATTTTGAATTTCCGACGGTACGCGTGCAATTGCGTTTTTGCCAAAAACAGAAATGGAGGCAAACGCGCCTTAGGAAAATATTTTCCTTCTGATCTTTTGCATGTAAATCTAAAATAACACATTGAGAGTGTCTCCAAAGTTTCATAGAGTTTCGACAAGCCCTCGGTTTATTTTGACTTTCCAACGGTACGCGTGCAATTGCGTTTTTGCCAAAAACAGAAGCAGAGGCAAACGCGCCTTAGGAAATTAATTTTCTGCTGATTTTTTTAATGTACATATCAAATAATAGATTGAGAGTGTCCCCAAAGTTTCATAGCGTCTCGACAAGCCCTCGGTATATTTTGACTTTCCGACGGTCCGCGTGCAATTGCGTTTTTGGCAATAACAGAAGCGGAGGCAAACGCGCTTTAGTAAAATAATTTCCTACTAGTTTTTTTTATGTACTTCTCAAATAATACATTGAGAGTGTCCCCAAAGTTTAATTAAGTTTCGACAAGCCCTCGGTTTATTTTGAATTTCCGACGGTACGCGTGAATTGCGTTTTTGCCAAAAACGGAAGCGGAGGCAAACGCGCATTAGGAAAATAATTTCCTGCTAATTTTTTGCATTTACATCTCAAATAATACATTGAGAGTGTGAACAAAGTATCGTAGAGTTTCGACAAGCCCTCGGTTTATTTTGAATTTCCGACGGTACGCGTGCAATTGCGTTTTTGCCAAAAATAGAAGCGGGGGCAAACGTGCCTTAGGAAAATAATTTCCTGCTGATTTTTTGCATGTAAATCTAAAATAATACATTGAGAGTGTCGCCAATGTTTCATAGCATTTCGACAAGCCCTCGGTTTATTTTGACTTTCCGACGGTACGCGTGCAATTGCGTTTTTGCCTAAAACGGAGGCGGAGGCAAACACGCTTTAGTAAAATAATTTCCTGCTGGTTTCTTTCATGTACTTCTCAAATAATACATTGAGTGTGTCCCCAAAGTTTAATTAAGTTTCGAAAAGCCCTCGGTTTATTTTGAATTTCCGACGGTACGCGTGCAAATGCGTTTTTGCCAAAAACAGAAATGGAGGAAAACGCGCCTTAGGAAAATAATTTATTGCTGATTTTTTTCATGTACATCTCAAATAATACATTGAGAGTGACCCCAAAGTTTCACAGCATTTTGACAAGCCCTCGGTTTATTTTGAATTTTTGACGGTACGCGTGCAATTGCGTTTTTGCCAAAAACAGAAATGGAGGCAAACGCGCCTTAGGAAAATAATTTACTTCTGATTTTTTGCATGTAAATCTAAAATAACACATTGAGAGTGTCGCCAAAGTTTCATAGAGTTTCGACAAGCCCTCGGCTTATTTTGACTTTCTGACGGTACGCGTGCAATTTCGTTTTTTCCAAAAACGGAAGCGGAGGCAAACGCGCATTAGGAAAATAATTTCCTGATGATTTTTTGCATTTACATCTCAAATAATACATTGAGAGTGTCCACAAAGTTTCGTAGAGTTTTGACAAGCCCTCGGTTTATTTTGACTTTCCGACGGTACGCGTGCAATTGCGTTTTTGCCAAAAATAGAAGCGGAGGCAAACGCGCCTTAGGAAAATAATTTCCTGCTGATTTTTTGCATGTACATTTCAAATAATAGATTGAGAGTGTCCCCAAAGTTTCATAGCGTCTCGACAAGCCCTCGGTTTATTTTGACTTTCCGACGGTCCGCGTACAATTGCGTTTTTGGCAAAAACGAAAGCGGAGGCAAACGCGCTTTAGTAAAATAATTTCCTACTGGTTTATTGCATGTACTTCTCAAATAATACATTGAGAGTGTCGCCAAAGTTTCATAGAGTTTCTACCAGCCCTCGGTTTATTTTGAATTTCCGACGGTACGCGTGCAATTGCGTTTTTGCCAAAAACAGAAACGGAGGAAAACGCGCCTTAGGATAATAATTTCTTGCTGATTTTTTTCATGTACATCTCAAATAATACATTGAGAGTGTCCCCAAAGTTTCACAGTGTTTCGACAAGCCCTCAGTTTATTTTGAATTTCCGACGGTACGCGTGAATTGCGTTTTTGCCAAAAACGGAAGCGGAGGCAAACGCGCATTAGGAAAATAATTTCCTGCTAATTTTTTGCATTTACATCTCAAATAATACATTGAGAGTGTCAACAAAGTATCGTAGAGTTTCGACAAGCCCTCGGTTTATTTTGAATTTCCGACGGTACGCGTGCAATTGCGTTTTTGCCAAAAACAGAAGTGGAGGCAAACGCGCATTAGGAAAATAATTTCCTGCTGATTTTTTGCATGTAAATCTGAAATAATAAATTGAGAGAGTCCATAAAGTTTCGTAGAGTTTCGACAAGCCCTCGGTTTATTTTGAATTTCCTACGGTACGCGTGCAATTGTATTTTTGCCAAAAACAGAAGCGGAGGCAAACGCGCCTTAGGAAAATAATTTCCTTCTGGTTTTTTGCATGTAAATCTAAAGTAATACATTGAGAGTGTCTCCAAAGTTTCATAGAGTTTCGACAAGCCCTCGATTTATTTTGACTTTCCGACGTTACGCATGCAATTGCGTTTTTGCCAAAAACAGAAGCGGAGGCAAACGCCCCTTAGGAAAATAATTTCCTGATGATTTTTTTCATGTACATCTCAAATAATACATTGAGAGTGTCCACAAAGTTTCAAAGCGTTTCGACAAGCCCTCGGTTTATTTTGACTTTCCGACGGTCCGCGTGCAATTGCATTTTTGCCAAAAACAGAAGCGGAGGCAAACACGCTTTAGTAAAATAATTTCCTACTGGGTTTTTGCATGTACTTCTCAAATAATACATTGAGAGTGTCCCCAAAGTTTAATAGAGTTTCGACAAGCCCTCGGTTTATTTTGACTTTCCGACGGTACGCGTGCAATTGCGTTTTTGCCAAAAACGGAAGCGGAGGCAAACGCGCATTAGGAAAATAATTTCCAGCTGATTTTTTGCATTTAAATCTCAAATAATACATTGAGAGTGTCCCCAAAGTTTCATAGAGTTTCGACAAGCCATCGGTTTATTTTGAATTTCCGACGGTACGCGTGCAATTGCGTTTTTGCCAAAAACAGAAATGGAGGCAAACGCGCCTTAGGAAAATATTTTCCTTCTGATCTTTTGCATGTAAATCTAAAATAACACATTGAGAGTGTCTCCAAAGTTTCATAGAGTTTCGACAAGCCCTCGGTTTATTTTGACTTTCCAACGGTACGCGTGCAATTGCGTTTTTGCCAAAAACAGAAGCAGAGGCAAACGCGCCTTAGGAAAATAATTTTCTGCTGATTTTTTTAATGTACATATCAAATAATAGATTGAGAGTGTCCCCAAAGTTTCATAGCGTCTCGACAAGCCCTCGGTATATTTTGACTTTCCGACGGTCCGCGTGCAATTGCGTTTTTGGCAATAACAGAAGCGGAGGCAAACGCGCTTTAGTAAAATAATTTCCTACTAGTTTTTTTTATGTACTTCTCAAATAATACATTGAGAGTGTCCCCAAAGTTTAATTAAGTTTCGACAAGCCCTCGGTTTATTTTGAATTTCCGACGGTACGCGTGAATTGCGTTTTTGCCAAAAACGGAAGCGGAGGCAAACGCGCATTAGGAAAATAATTTCCTGCTAATTTTTTGCATTTACATCTCAAATAATACATTGAGAGTGTGAACAAAGTATCGTAGAGTTTCGACAAGCCCTCGGTTTATTTTGAATTTCCGACGGTACGCGTGCAATTGCGTTTTTGCCAAAAATAGAAGCGGGGGCAAACGTGCCTTAGGAAAATAATTTCCTGCTGATTTTTTGCATGTAAATCTAAAATAATACATTGAGAGTGTCGCCAATGTTTCATAGCATTTCGACAAGCCCTCGGTTTATTTTGACTTTCCGACGGTACGCGTGCAATTGCGTTTTTGCCTAAAACGGAGGCGGAGGCAAACACGCTTTAGTAAAATAATTTCCTGCTGGTTTCTTTCATGTACTTCTCAAATAATACATTGAGTGTGTCCCCAAAGTTTAATTAAGTTTCGAAAAGCCCTCGGTTTATTTTGAATTTCCGACGGTACGCGTGCAAATGCGTTTTTGCCAAAAACAGAAATGGAGGAAAACGCGCCTTAGGAAAATAATTTATTGCTGATTTTTTTCATGTACATCTCAAATAATACATTGAGAGTGACCCCAAAGTTTCACAGCATTTTGACAAGCCCTCGGTTTATTTTGAATTTTTGACGGTACGCGTGCAATTGCGTTTTTGCCAAAAACAGAAATGGAGGCAAACGCGCCTTAGGAAAATAATTTACTTCTGATTTTTTGCATGTAAATCTAAAATAACACATTGAGAGTGTCGCCAAAGTTTCATAGAGTTTCGACAAGCCCTCGGCTTATTTTGACTTTCTGACGGTACGCGTGCAATTTCGTTTTTTCCAAAAACGGAAGCGGAGGAAAACGCACATTAGGAAAATAATTTCCTGATGATTTTTTGCATTTACATCTCAAATAATACATTGAGAGTGTCCACAAAGTTTCGTAGAGTTTTGACAAGCCCTCGGTTTATTTTGACTTTCCGACGGTACGCGTGCAATTGCGTTTTTGCCAAAAATAGAAGCGGAGGCAAACGCGCCTTAGGAAAATAATTTCCTGCTGATTTTTTGCATGTACATTTCAAATAATAGATTGAGAGTGTCCCCAAAGTTTCATAGCGTCTCGACAAGCCCTCGGTTTATTTTGACTTTCCGACGGTCCGCGTACAATTGCGTTTTTGGCAAAAACAGAAGCGGAGGCAAACGCGCTTTAGTAAAATAATTTCCTACTTGTTTTTTTCATGTACTTATAAAGTAATACATTGAGAGTGTCCCCAAAGTTTAAGTAAGTTTCGACAAGCCCTCGGTTTATTTTGACTTTCCGACGGTACGCGTGCAATTGCGTTTTTGCCAAAAACGAAAGCGGAGGCAAACGCGCATTTGGGAAATAATTTCCGGCTGATTTTTTGTATTTAAATCTAAAATAATACATTGAGAGTGTCCCCAAAGTTTCGTAGAGTTTCGACAAGCCCTCGGTTTATTTTGAATTTCCGACGGTACGCGTGCAATTGCGTTTTTGCCAATAACAGAAGCGGAGGCAAACACGACTTAGGAAAATAATTTCCTTCTGGTTTTTTGCATGTAAATCTAAAATAACACATTGAGAGTGTCGCCAAATTTTGATAGAGTTTCGACAAGCCCTCGGTTTATTTTGACTTTCCGACAGTACGCGTGCAATTGCGTTTTTGCCAAAAACAGAAGCGGAGGCAAACACGCCTTAGGAAAATAATTTTCTGATGATTTTTTTCATGTACATCTCAAATAATACATTGATAGTGTCCCAAAAGTTTCATAGCGTCTCGACAAGCCCTCGGTTTATTTTGACTTTCCGACGGTCCGCGTGCAATTGCGTTTTTGCCAAAAACGAAAGCGGAGGCAAACGCGCTTTAGTAAAATAATTTCCTACTGGTTTATTGCATGTACTTCTCAAATAATACATTGAGAGTGTCGCCAAAGTTTCATAGAGTTTCTACCAGCCCTCGGTTTATTTTGAATTTCCGACGGTACGCGTGCAATTGCGTTTTTGCCAAAAACAGAAACGGAGGAAAACGCGCCTTAGGATAATAATTTCTTGCTGATTTTTTTCATGTACATCTCAAATAATACATTGAGAGTGTCCCCAAAGTTTCACAGTGTTTCGACAAGCCCTCAGTTTATTTTGAATTTCCGACGGTACGCGTGAATTGCGTTTTTGCCAAAAACGGAAGCGGAGGCAAACGCGCATTAGGAAAATAATTTCCTGCTAATTTTTTGCATTTACATCTCAAATAATAAATTGAGAGTGTCAACAAAGTATCGTAGAGTTTCGACAAGCCCTCGGTTTATTTTGAATTTCCGACGGTACGCGTGCAATTGCGTTTTTGCCAAAAACAGAAGTGGAGGCAAACGCGCATTAGGAAAATAATTTCCTGCTGATTTTTTGCATGTAAATCTGAAATAATAAATTGAGAGAGTCCATAAAGTTTCGTAGAGTTTCGACAAGCCCTCGGTTTATTTTGAATTTCCTACGGTACGCGTGCAATTGTATTTTTGCCAAAAACAGAAGCGGAGGCAAACGCGCCTTAGGAAAATAATTTCCTTCTGGTTTTTTGCATGTAAATCTAAAGTAATACATTGAGAGTGTCTCCAAAGTTTCATAGAGTTTCGACAAGCCCTCGATTTATTTTGACTTTCCGACGGTACGCATGCAATTGCGTTTTTGCCAAAAACAGAAGCGGAGGCAAACGCCCCTTAGGAAAATAATTTCCTGATGATTTTTTTCATGTACATCTCAAATAATACATTGAGAGTGTCCACAAAGTTTCAAAGCGTTTCGACAAGCCCTCGGTTTATTTTGACTTTCCGACGGTCCGCGTGCAATTGCATTTTTGCCAAAAACAGAAGCGGAGGCAAACACGCTTTAGTAAAATAATTTCCTACTGGGTTTTTGCATGTACTTCTCAAATAATACATTGAGAGTGTCCCCAAATTTTAATAGAGTTTCGACAAGCCCTCGGTTTATTTTGACTTTCCGACGGTACGCGTGCAATTGCGTTTTTGCCAAAAACGGAAGCGGAGGCAAACGCGCATTAGGAAAATAATTTCCAGCTGATTTTTTGCATTTAAATCTCAAATAATACATTGAGAGTGTCCCCAAAGTTTCATAGAGTTTCGACAAGCCATCGGTTTATTTTGAATTTCCGACGGTACGCGTGCAATTGCGTTTTTGCCAAAAACAGAAATGGAGGCAAACGCGCCTTAGGAAAATAATTTCCTTCTGATCTTTTGCATGTAAATCTAAAATAACACATTGAGAGTGTCTCCAAAGTTTCATAGAGTTTCGACAAGCCCTCGGTTTATTTTGACTTTCCAACGGTACGCGTGCAATTGCGTTTTTGCCAAAAACAGAAGCAGAGGCAAACGCGCCTTAGGAAAATAATTTTCTGCTGATTTTTTTAATGTACATATCAAATAATAGATTGAGAGTGTCCCCAAAGTTTCATAGCGTCTCGACAAGCCCTCAGTATATTTTGACTTTCCGACGGTCCGCGTGCAATTGCGTTTTTGGCAATAACAGAAGCGGAGGCAAACGCGCTTTAGTAAAATAATTTCCTACTGGTTTTTTTCATGTACTTCTCAAATAATACATTGAGAGTGTCCCCAAAGTTTAATTAAGTTTCGACAAGCCCTCGGTTTATTTTGAATTTCCGACGGTACGCGTGAATTGCGTTTTTGCCAAAAACGGAAGCGGAGGCAAACGCGCATTAGGAAAATAATTTCCTGCTAATTTTTTGCATTTACATCTCAAATAATACATTGAGAGTGTCAACAAAGTATCGTAGAGTTTCGACAAGCCCTCGGTTTATTTTGAATTTCCGACGGTACGCGTGCAATTGCGTTTTTGCCAAAAATAGAAGCGGGGGCAAACGTGCCTTAGGAAAATAATTTCCTGCTGATTTTTTGCATGTAAATCTAAAATAATACATTGAGAGTGTCGCCAATGTTTCATAGCATTTCGACAAGCCCTCGGTTTATTTTGACTTTCCGACGGTACGCGTGCAATTGCGTTTTTGCCAAAAACGGAAGCGGAGGCAAACGCGCATTTGGAAAATAATTTCCTTCTGATTTTTTGTATTTACATCTCAAATAATACATTGAGAGTGTCCACAAAGTTTCGTAGAGTTTCGACAAGCCCTCGGTTTATTTTGAATTTCCGACGGTACGCGTGCAATTGCGTTTTTGCCAAAAATAGAAGCGGAGGCAAACGCGCCTTAGGAAAATAATTTCTTGCTGAATTTTTGCATGTAAATCTAAAATAATACATTGATAGTGTCGCCAATGTTTCATAGCATTTCGACAAGCCCTCGGTTTATTTTGACTTTCCGACGGTAAGAGTGCAATTGCGTTTTTGCCAAAAACGGAAGCGGAGGCAAACGCGCTTTAGTAAAATAATTTCCTGCTGATTTTTTGCATGTACATCTCAAATAATCCATTGAGAGTGTCCCCAAAGTTTCATATAGTTTCGACAAGCCCTCGGTTTATTTTGAATTTCGGACGGTACGCGTGCAATTGTGTTTTTGCCAAAAATAGAAACGGAGGACAACGCGCCTTAGGAAAATAATTTGTTGCTGATTTTTTTCATGTACATCTCAAATAATACATTGAGAGTGACCCCAAAGTTTCACAGCGTTTCGACAAGCCCTCGGTTTATTTTGAATTTCTGACGGTACGGGTGCAATTGCGTTTTTGCCAAAAACAGAAGCGGAGGCAAACGCGCATTAGGAAAATAATTTCCTGCTGATTTTTTGCATGTAAATCTGAAATAATAAATTGAGAGAGTCCATAAAGTTTCGTAGAGTTTCGACAAGCCCTCGGTTTATTTTGAATTTCCTACGGTACGCGTGCAATTGTATTTTTGCCAAAAACAGAAGCGGAGGCAAACGCGCCTTAGGAAAATAATTTCCTTCTGGTTTTTTGCATGTAAATCTAAAGTAATACATTGAGAGTGTCTCCAAAGTTTCATAGAGTTTCGACAAGCCCTCGATTTATTTTGACTTTCCGACGGTACGCATGCAATTGCGTTTTTGCCAAAAACAGAAGCGGAGGCAAACGCCCCTTAGGAAAATAATTTCCTGATGATTTTTTTCATGTACATCTCAAATAATACATTGAGAGTGTCCATAAAGTTTCAAAGCGTTTCGATAAGCCCTCGGTTTATTTTGACTTTCCGACGGTCCGCGTGCAATTGCATTTTTGCCAAAAACAGAAGCGGAGGCAAACACGCTTTAGTAAAATAATTTCCTACTGGGTTTTTGCATGTACTTCTCAAATAATACATTGAGAGTGTCCCCAAAGTTTAATAGAGTTTCGACAAGCCCTCGGTTTATTTTGACTTTCCGACGGTACGCGTGCAATTGCGTTTTTGCCAAAAACGGAAGCGGAGGCAAACGCGCATTAGGAAAATAATTTCCAGCTGATTTTTTGCATTTAAATCTCAAATAATACATTGAGAGTGTCCCCAAAGTTTCATAGAGTTTCGACAAGCCATCGGTTTATTTTGAATTTCCGACGGTACGCGTGCAATTGCGTTTTTGCCAAAAACAGAAATGGAGGCAAACGCGCCTTAGGAAAATAATTTCCTTCTGATCTTTTGCATGTAAATCTAAAATAACACATTGAGAGTGTCTCCAAAGTTTCATAGAGTTTCGACAAGCCCTCGGTTTATTTTGACTTTCCAACGGTACGCGTGCAATTGCGTTTTTGCCAAAAACAGAAGCAGAGGCAAACGCGCCTTAGGAAAATAATTTTCTGCTGATTCTTTTCATGTACATCTCAAATAATAGATTGAGAGTGTCCCCAAAGTTTCATAGCGTCTCGACAAGCCCTCGGTATATTTTGACTTTCCGACGGTCCGCGTGCAATTGCGTTTTTGGCAATAACAGAAGCGGAGGCAAACGCGCTTTAGTAAAATAATTTCCTACTAGTTTTTTTCATGTACTTCTCAAATAATACATTGAGAGTGTCCCCAAAGTTTAATTAAGTTTCGACAAGCCCTCGGTTTATTTTGAATTTCCGACGGTACGCGTGAATTGCGTTTTTGCCAAAAACGGAAGCGGAGGCAAACGCGCATTAGGAAAATAATTTCCTGCTAATTTTTTGCATTTACATCTCAAATAATACATTGAGAGTGTCAACAAAGTATCGTAGAGTTTCGACAAGCCCTCGGTTTATTTTGAATTTCCGACGGTACGCGTGCAATTGCGTTTTTGCCAAAAATAGAAGCGGGGGCAAACGTGCCTTAGGAAAATAATTTCCTGCTGATTTTTTGCATGTAAATCTAAAATAATACATTGAGAGTGTCGCCAATGTTTCGTAGCATTTCGACAAGCCCTCGGTTTATTTTGACTTTCCGACGGTACGCGTGCAATTGCGTTTTTGCCTAAAACGGAGGCGGAGGCAAACACGCTTTAGTAAAATAATTTCCTGCTGGTTTCTTTCATGTACTTCTCAAATAATACATTGAGTGTGTCCCCAAAGTTTAATTAAGTTTCGAAAAGCCCTCGGTTTATTTTGAATTTCCGACGGTACGCGTGCAAATGCGTTTTTGCCAAAAACAGAAATGGAGGAAAACGCGCCTTAGGAAAATAATTTATTGCTGATTTTTTTCATGTACATCTCAAATAATACATTGAGAGTGACCCCAAAGTTTCATAGCGTCTCGACAAGCCCTCAGTATATTTTGACTTTCCGACGGTCCGCGTGCAATTGCGTTTTTGGCAATAACAGAAGCGGAGGCAAACGCGCTTTAGTAAAATAATTTCCTACTGGTTTTTTTCATGTACTTCTCAAATAATACATTGAGAGTGTCCCCAAAGTTTAATTAAGTTTCGACAAGCCCTCGGTTTATTTTGAATTTCCGACGGTACGCGTGAATTGCGTTTTTGCCAAAAACGGAAGCGGAGGCAAACGCGCATTAGGAAAATAATTTCCTGCTAATTTTTTGCATTTACATCTCAAATAATACATTGAGAGTGTCAACAAAGTATCGTAGAGTTTCGACAAGCCCTCGGTTTATTTTGAATTTCCGACGGTACGCGTGCAATTGCGTTTTTGCCAAAAATAGAAGCGGGGGCAAACGTGCCTTAGGAAAATAATTTCCTGCTGATTTTTTGCATGTAAATCTAAAATAATACATTGAGAGTGTCGCCAATGTTTCATAGCATTTCGACAAGCCCTCGGTTTATTTTGACTTTCCGACGGTACGCGTGCAATTGCGTTTTTGCCAAAAACGGAAGCGGAGGCAAACGCGCATTTGGAAAATAATTTCCTTCTGATTTTTTGTATTTACATCTCAAATAATACATTGAGAGTGTCCACAAAGTTTCGTAGAGTTTCGACAAGCCCTCGGTTTATTTTGAATTTCCGACGGTACGCGTGCAATTGCGTTTTTGCCAAAAATAGAAGCGGAGGCAAACGCGCCTTAGGAAAATAATTTCTTGCTGAATTTTTGCATGTAAATCTAAAATAATACATTGATAGTGTCGCCAATGTTTCATAGCATTTCGACAAGCCCTCGGTTTATTTTGACTTTCCGACGGTAAGAGTGCAATTGCGTTTTTGCCAAAAACGGAAGCGGAGGCAAACGCGCTTTAGTAAAATAATTTCCTGCTGATTTTTTGCATGTACATCTCAAATAATCCATTGAGAGTGTCCCCAAAGTTTCATATAGTTTCGACAAGCCCTCGGTTTATTTTGAATTTCGGACGGTACGCGTGCAATTGTGTTTTTGCCAAAAATAGAAACGGAGGACAACGCGCCTTAGGAAAATAATTTGTTGCTGATTTTTTTCATGTACATCTCAAATAATACATTGAGAGTGACCCCAAAGTTTCACAGCGTTTCGACAAGCCCTCGGTTTATTTTGAATTTCTGACGGTGCGGGTGCAATTGCGTTTTTGCCAAAAACAGAAGCGGAGGCAAACGCGCATTAGGAAAATAATTTCCTGCTGATTTTTTACATGTAAATCTGAAATAATAAATTGAGAGAGTCCATAAAGTTTCGTAGAGTTTCGACAAGCCCTCGGTTTATTTTGAATTTCCTACGGTACGCGTGCAATTGTATTTTTGCCAAAAACAGAAGCGGAGGCAAACGCGCCTTAGGAAAATAATTTCCTTCTGGTTTTTTGCATGTAAATCTAAAGTAATACATTGAGAGTGTCTCCAAAGTTTCATAGAGTTTCGACAAGCCCTCGATTTATTTTGACTTTCCGACGGTACGCATGCAATTGCGTTTTTGCCAAAAACAGAAGCGGAGGCAAACGCCCCTTAGGAAAATAATTTCCTGATGATTTTTTTCATGTACATCTCAAATAATACATTGAGAGTGTCCATAAAGTTTCAAAGCGTTTCGATAAGCCCTCGGTTTATTTTGACTTTCCGACGGTCCGCGTGCAATTGCATTTTTGCCAAAAACAGAAGCGGAGGCAAACACGCTTTAGTAAAATAATTTCCTACTGGGTTTTTGCATGTACTTCTCAAATAATACATTGAGAGTGTCCCCAAAGTTTAATAGAGTTTCGACAAGCCCTCGGTTTATTTTGACTTTCCGACGGTACGCGTGCAATTGCGTTTTTGCCAAAAACGGAAGCGGAGGCAAACGCGCATTAGGAAAATAATTTCCAGCTGATTTTTTGCATTTAAATCTCAAATAATACATTGAGAGTGTCCCCAAAGTTTCATAGAGTTTCGACAAGCCATCGGTTTATTTTGAATTTCCGACGGTACGCGTGCAATTGCGTTTTTGCCAAAAACAGAAATGGAGGCAAACGCGCCTTAGGAAAATAATTTCCTTCTGATCTTTTGCATGTAAATCTAAAATAACACATTGAGAGTGTCTCCAAAGTTTCATAGAGTTTCGACAAGCCCTCGGTTTATTTTGACTTTCCAACGGTACGCGTGCAATTGCGTTTTTGCCAAAAACAGAAGCAGAGGCAAACGCGCCTTAGGAAAATAATTTTCTGCTGATTCTTTTCATGTACATCTCAAATAATAGATTGAGAGTGTCCCCAAAGTTTCATAGCGTCTCGACAAGCCCTCGGTATATTTTGACTTTCCGACGGTCCGCGTGCAATTGCGTTTTTGGCAATAACAGAAGCGGAGGCAAACGCGCTTTAGTAAAATAATTTCCTACTAGTTTTTTTCATGTACTTCTCAAATAATACATTGAGAGTGTCCCCAAAGTTTAATTAAGTTTCGACAAGCCCTCGGTTTATTTTGAATTTCCGACGGTACGCGTGAATTGCGTTTTTGCCAAAAACGGAAGCGGAGGCAAACGCGCATTAGGAAAATAATTTCCTGCTAATTTTTTGCATTTACATCTCAAATAATACATTGAGAGTGTCAACAAAGTATCGTAGAGTTTCGACAAGCCCTCGGTTTATTTTGAATTTCCGACGGTACGCGTGCAATTGCGTTTTTGCCAAAAATAGAAGCGGGGGCAAACGTGCCTTAGGAAAATAATTTCCTGCTGATTTTTTGCATGTAAATCTAAAATAATACATTGAGAGTGTCGCCAATGTTTCATAGCATTTCGACAAGCCCTCGGTTTATTTTGACTTTCCGACGGTACGCGTGCAATTGCGTTTTTGCCAAAAACGGAAGCGGAGGCAAACGCGCATTTGGAAAATAATTTCCTTCTGATTTTTTGTATTTACATCTCAAATAATACATTGAGAGTGTCCACAAAGTTTCGTAGAGTTTCGACAAGCCCTCGGTTTATTTTGAATTTCCGACGGTACGCGTGCAATTGCGTTTTTGCCAAAAATAGAAGCGGAGGCAAACGCGCCTTAGGAAAATAATTTCTTGCTGAATTTTTGCATGTAAATCTAAAATAATACATTGATAGTGTCGCCAATGTTTCATAGCATTTCGACAAGCCCTCGGTTTATTTTGACTTTCCGACGGTAAGAGTGCAATTGCGTTTTTGCCAAAAACGGAAGCGGAGGCAAACGCGCTTTAGTAAAATAATTTCCTGCTGATTTTTTGCATGTACATCTCAAATAATCCATTGAGAGTGTCCCCAAAGTTTCATATAGTTTCGACAAGCCCTCGGTTTATTTTGAATTTCGGACGGTACGCGTGCAATTGTGTTTTTGCCAAAAATAGAAACGGAGGACAACGCGCCTTAGGAAAATAATTTGTTGCTGATTTTTTTCATGTACATCTCAAATAATACATTGAGAGTGACCCCAAAGTTTCACAGCGTTTCGACAAGCCCTCGGTTTATTTTGAATTTCTGACGGTGCGGGTGCAATTGCGTTTTTGCCAAAAACAGAAGCGGAGGCAAACGCGCATTAGGAAAATAATTTCCTGCTGATTTTTTACATGTAAATCTGAAATAATAAATTGAGAGAGTCCATAAAGTTTCGTAGAGTTTCGACAAGCCCTCGGTTTATTTTGAATTTCCTACGGTACGCGTGCAATTGTATTTTTGCCAAAAACAGAAGCGGAGGCAAACGCGCCTTAGGAAAATAATTTCCTTCTGGTTTTTTGCATGTAAATCTAAAGTAATACATTGAGAGTGTCTCCAAAGTTTCATAGAGTTTCGACAAGCCCTCGATTTATTTTGACTTTCCGACGGTACGCATGCAATTGCGTTTTTGCCAAAAACAGAAGCGGAGGCAAACGCCCCTTAGGAAAATAATTTCCTGATGATTTTTTTCATGTACATCTCAAATAATACATTGAGAGTGTCCATAAAGTTTCAAAGCGTTTCGATAAGCCCTCGGTTTATTTTGACTTTCCGACGGTCCGCGTGCAATTGCATTTTTGCCAAAAACAGAAGCGGAGGCAAACACGCTTTAGTAAAATAATTTCCTACTGGGTTTTTGCATGTACTTCTCAAATAATACATTGAGAGTGTCCCCAAAGTTTAATAGAGTTTCGACAAGCCCTCGGTTTATTTTGACTTTCCGACGGTACGCGTGCAATTGCGTTTTTGCCAAAAACGGAAGCGGAGGCAAACGCGCATTAGGAAAATAATTTCCAGCTGATTTTTTGCATTTAAATCTCAAATAATACATTGAGAGTGTCCCCAAAGTTTCATAGAGTTTCGACAAGCCATCGGTTTATTTTGAATTTCCGACGGTACGCGTGCAATTGCGTTTTTGCCAAAAACAGAAATGGAGGCAAACGCGCCTTAGGAAAATAATTTCCTTCTGATCTTTTGCATGTAAATCTAAAATAACACATTGAGAGTGTCTCCAAAGTTTCATAGAGTTTCGACAAGCCCTCGGTTTATTTTGACTTTCCAACGGTACGCGTGCAATTGCGTTTTTGCCAAAAACAGAAGCAGAGGCAAACGCGCCTTAGGAAAATAATTTTCTGCTGATTCTTTTCATGTACATCTCAAATAATAGATTGAGAGTGTCCCCAAAGTTTCATAGCGTCTCGACAAGCCCTCGGTATATTTTGACTTTCCGACGGTCCGCGTGCAATTGCGTTTTTGGCAATAACAGAAGCGGAGGCAAACGCGCTTTAGTAAAATAATTTCCTACTAGTTTTTTTCATGTACTTCTCAAATAATACATTGAGAGTGTCCCCAAAGTTTAATTAAGTTTCGACAAGCCCTCGGTTTATTTTGAATTTCCGACGGTACGCGTGAATTGCGTTTTTGCCAAAAACGGAAGCGGAGGCAAACGCGCATTAGGAAAATAATTTCCTGCTAATTTTTTGCATTTACATCTCAAATAATACATTGAGAGTGTCAACAAAGTATCGTAGAGTTTCGACAAGCCCTCGGTTTATTTTGAATTTCCGACGGTACGCGTGCAATTGCGTTTTTGCCAAAAATAGAAGCGGGGGCAAACGTGCCTTAGGAAAATAATTTCCTGCTGATTTTTTGCATGTAAATCTAAAATAATACATTGAGAGTGTCGCCAATGTTTCATAGCATTTCGACAAGCCCTCGGTTTATTTTGACTTTCCGACGGTACGCGTGCAATTGCGTTTTTGCCTAAAACGGAGGCGGAGGCAAACACGCTTTAGTAAAATAATTTCCTGCTGGTTTCTTTCATGTACTTCTCAAATAATACATTGAGTGTGTCCCCAAAGTTTAATTAAGTTTCGAAAAGCCCTCGGTTTATTTTGAATTTCCGACGGTACGCGTGCAAATGCGTTTTTGCCAAAAACAGAAATGGAGGAAAACGCGCCTTAGGAAAATAATTTATTGCTGATTTTTTTCATGTACATCTCAAATAATACATTGAGAGTGACCCCAAAGTTTCACAGCATTTTGACAAGCCCTCGGTTTATTTAGAATTTTTGACGGTACGCGTGCAATTGCGTTTTTGCCAAAAACAGAAATGGAGGCAAACGCGCCTTAGGAAAATAATTTCGTTCTGATTTTTTGCATGTAAATCTAAAATAACACATTGAGAGTGTCGCCAAAGTTTCATAGAGTTTCGACAAGCCCTCGGCTTATTTTGACTTTCTGACGGTACGCGTGCAATTTCGTTTTTTCCAAAAACGGAAGCGGAGGCAAACGAGCATTAGGAAAATAATTTCCTTATGATTTTTTGCATTTACATCTCAAATAATACATTGAGAGTGTCCACAAAGTTTCGTAGAGTTTTGACAAGCCCTCGGTTTATTTTGACTTTCCGACGGTACGCGTGCAATTGCGTTTTTGCCAAAAATAGAAGCGGAGGCAAACGCGCCTTAGGAAAATAATTTCCTGCTGATTTTTTGCATGTACATTTCAAATAATAGATTGAGAGTGTCCCCAAAGTTTCATAGCGTCTCGACAAGCCCTCGGTTTATTTTGACTTTCCGACGGTCCGCGTACAATTGCGTTTTTGGCAAAAACAGAAGCGGAGGCAAACGCGCTTTAGTAAAATAATTTCCTACTTGTTTTTTTCATGTACTTATAAAGTAATACATTGAGAGTGTCCCCAAAGTTTAAGTAAGTTTCGACAAGCCCTCGGTTTATTTTGACTTTCCGACGGTACGCGTGCAATTGCGTTTTTGCCAAAAACGGAAGCGGAGGCAAACGCGCATTTGGGAAATAATTTCCGGCTGATTTTTTGTATTTAAATCTAAAATAATACATTGAGAGTGTCCCCAAAGTTTCGTAGAGTTTCGACAAGCCCTCGGTTTATTTTGAATTTCCGACGGTACGCGTGCAATTGCGTTTTTGCCAATAACAGAAGCGGAGGCAAACACGACTTAGGAAAATAATTTCCTTCTGGTTTTTTGCATGTAAATCTAAAATAACACATTGAGAGTGTCGCCAAATTTTGATAGAGTTTCGACAAGCCCTCGGTTTATTTTGACTTTCCGACAGTACGCGTGCAATTGCGTTTTTGCCAAAAACAGAAGCGGAGGCAAACACGCCTTAGGAAAATAATTTTCTGATGATTTTTTTCATGTACATCTCAAATAATACATTGATAGTGTCCCAAAAGTTTCATAGCGTCTCGACAAGCCCTCGGTTTATTTTGACTTTCCGACGGTCCGCGTGCAATTGCGTTTTTGCCAAAAACGAAAGCGGAGGCAAACGCGCTTTAGTAAAATAATTTCCTACTGGTTTATTGCATGTACTTCTCAAATAATACATTGAGAGTGTCGCCAAAGTTTCATAGAGTTTCTACCAGCCCTCGGTTTATTTTGAATTTCCGACGGTACGCGTGCAATTGCGTTTTTGCCAAAAACAGAAACGGAGGAAAACGCGCCTTAGGATAATAATTTCTTGCTGATTTTTTTCATGTACATCTCAAATAATACATTGAGAGTGTCCCCAAAGTTTCACAGTGTTTCGACAAGCCCTCAGTTTATTTTGAATTTCCGACGGTACGCGTGAATTGCGTTTTTGCCAAAAACGGAAGCGGAGGCAAACGCGCATTAGGAAAATAATTTCCTGCTAATTTTTTGCATTTACATCTCAAATAATACATTGAGAGTGTCAACAAAGTATCGTAGAGTTTCGACAAGCCCTCGGTTTATTTTGAATTTCCGACGGTACGCGTGCAATTGCGTTTTTGCCAAAAACAGAAGTGGAGGCAAACGCGCATTAGGAAAATAATTTCCTGCTGATTTTTTGCATGTAAATCTGAAATAATAAATTGAGAGAGTCCATAAAGTTTCGTAGAGTTTCGACAAGCCCTCGGTTTATTTTGAATTTCCTACGGTACGCGTGCAATTGTATTTTTGCCAAAAACAGAAGCGGAGGCAAACGCGCCTTAGGAAAATAATTTCCTTCTGGTTTTTTGCATGTAAATCTAAAGTAATACATTGAGAGTGTCTCCAAAGTTTCATAGAGTTTTGACAAGCCCTCGATTTATTTTGACTTTCCGACGGTACGCATGCAATTGCGTTTTTGCCAAAAACAGAAGCGGAGGCAAACGCCCCTTAGGAAAATAATTTCCTGATGATTTTTTTCATGTACATCTCAAATAATACATTGAGAGTGTCCACAAAGTTTCAAAGCGTTTCGACAAGCCCTCGGTTTATTTTGACTTTCCGACGGTCCGCGTGCAATTGCATTTTTGCCAAAAACAGAAGCGGAGGCAAACACGCTTTAGTAAAATAATTTCCTACTGGGTTTTTGCATGTACTTCTCAAATAATACATTGAGAGTGTCCCCAAAGTTTAATAGAGTTTCGACAAGCCCTCGGTTTATTTTGACTTTCCGACGGTACGCGTGCAATTGCGTTTTTGCCAAAAACGGAAGCGGAGGCAAACGCGCATTAGGAAAATAATTTCCAGCTGATTTTTTGCATTTAAATCTCAAATAATACATTGAGAGTGTCCCCAAAGTTTCATAGAGTTTCAACAAGCCATCGGTTTATTTTGAATTTCCGACGGTACGCGTGCAATTGCGTTTTTGCCAAAAACAGAAATGGAGGCAAACGCGCCTTAGGAAAATAATTTCCTTCTGATCTTTTGCATGTAAATCTAAAATAACACATTGAGAGTGTCTCCAAAGTTTCATAGAGTTTCGACAAGCCCTCGGTTTATTTTGACTTTCCAACGGTACGCGTGCAATTGCGTTTTTGCCAAAAACAGAAGCAGAGGCAAACGCGCATTAGGAAAATAATTTTCTGCTAATTTTTTGCATTTACATCTCAAATAATACATTGAGAGTGTCAACAAAGTATCGTAGAGTTTCGACAAGCCCTCGGTTTATTTTGAATTTCCGACGGTACGCGTGCAATTGCGTTTTTGCCAAAAATAGAAGCGGGGGCAAACGTACCTTAGGAAAATAATTTCCTGCTGATTTTTTGCATGTAAATCTAAAATAATACATTGAGAGTGTCGCCAATGTTTCATAGCATTTCGACAAGCCCTCGGTTTATTTTGACTTTCCGACGGTACGCGTGCAATTGCGTTTTTGCCTAAAACGGAGGCGGAGGCAAACACGCTTTAGTAAAATAATTTCCTGCTGGTTTCTTTCATGTACTTCTCAAATAATACATTGAGTGTGTCCCCAAAGTTTAATTAAGTTTCGAAAAGCCCTCGGTTTATTTTGAATTTCCGACGGTACGCGTGCAAATGCGTTTTTGCCAAAAACAGAAATGGAGGAAAACGCGCCTTAGGAAAATAATTTATTGCTGATTTTTTTCATGTACATCTCAAATAATACATTGAGAGTGACCCCAAAGTTTCACAGCATTTTGACAAGCCCTCGGTTTATTTTGAATTTTTGACGGTACGCGTGCAATTGCGTTTTTGCCAAAAACAGAAATGGAGGCAAACGCGCCTTAGGAAAATAATTTCCTTCTGATTTTTTGCATGTAAATCTAAAATAACACATTGAGAGTGTCGCCAAAGTTTCATAGAGTTTCGACAAGCCCTCGGCTTATTTTGACTTTCTGACGGTACGCGTGCAATTTCGTTTTTTCCAAAAACGGAAGCGGAGGCAAACGCGCATTAGGAAAATAATTTCCTGATGATTTTTTGCATTTACATCTCAAATAATACATTGAGAGTGTCCACAAAGTTTCGTAGAGTTTTGACAAGCCCTCGGTTTATTTTGACTTTCCGACGGTACGCGTGCAATTGCGTTTTTGCCAAAAATAGAAGCGGAGGCAAACGCGCCTTAGGAAAATAATTTCCTGCTGATTTTTTGCATGTACATTTCAAATAATAGATTGAGAGTGTCCCCAAAGTTTCATAGCGTCTCGACAAGCCCTCGATTTATTTTGACTTTCCGACGGTCCGCGTACAATTGCGTTTTTGGCAAAAACAGAAGCGGAGGCAAACGCGCTTTAGTAAAATAATTTCCTACTTGTTTTTTTCATGTACTTATAAAGTAATACATTGAGAGTGTCCCCAAAGTTTAAGTAAGTTTCGACAAGCCCTCGGTTTATTTTGACTTTCCGACGGTACGCGTGCAATTGCGTTTTTGCCAAAAACGGAAGCGGAGGCAAACGCGCATTTGGGAAATAATTTCCGGCTGATTTTTTGTATTTAAATCTAAAATAATACATTGAGAGTGTCCCCAAAGTTTCGTAGAGTTTCGACAAGCCCTCGGTTTATTTTGAATTTCCGACGGTACGCGTGCAATTGCGTTTTTGCCAATAACAGAAGCGGAGGCAAACACGACTTAGGAAAATAATTTCCTTCTGGTTTTTTGCATGTAAATCTAAAATAACACATTGAGAGTGTCGCCAAATTTTGATAGAGTTTCGACAAGCCCTCGGTTTATTTTGACTTTCCGACAGTACGCGTGCAATTGCGTTTTTGCCAAAAACAGAAGCGGAGGCAAACACGCCTTAGGAAAATAATTTTCTGATGATTTTTTTCATGTACATCTCAAATAATACATTGATAGTGTCCCAAAAGTTTCATAGCGTCTCGACAAGCCCTCGGTTTATTTTGACTTTCCGACGGTCCGCGTGCAATTGCGTTTTTGCCAAAAACGAAAGCGAAGGCAAACGCGCTTTAGTAAAATAATTTCCTACTGGTTTATTGCATGTACTTCTCAAATAATACATTGAGAGTGTCGCCAAAGTTTCATAGAGTTTCTACCAGCCCTCGGTTTATTTTGAATTTCCGACGGTACGCGTGCAATTGCGTTTTTGCCAAAAACAGAAACGGAGGAAAACGCGCCTTAGGATAATAATTTCTTGCTGATTTTTTTCATGTACATCTCAAATAATACATTGAGAGTGTCCCCAAAGTTTCACAGTGTTTCGACAAGCCCTCAGTTTATTTTGAATTTCCGACGGTACGCGTGAATTGCGTTTTTGCCAAAAACGGAAGCGGAGGCAAACGCGCATTAGGAAAATAATTTCCTGCTAATTTTTTGCATTTACATCTCAAATAATACATTGAGAGTGTCAACAAAGTATCGTAGAGTTTCGACAAGCCCTCGGTTTATTTTGAATTTCCGACGGTACGCGTGCAATTGCGTTTTTGCCAAAAACAGAAGTGGAGGCAAACGCGCATTAGGAAAATAATTTCCTGCTGATTTTTTGCATGTAAATCTGAAATAATAAATTGAGAGAGTCCATAAAGTTTCGTAGAGTTTCGACAAGCCCTCGGTTTATTTTGAATTTCCTACGGTACGCGTGCAATTGTATTTTTGCCAAAAACAGAAGCGGAGGCAAACGCGCCTTAGGAAAATAATTTCCTTCTGGTTTTTTGCATGTAAATCTAAAGTAATACATTGAGAGTGTCTCCAAAGTTTCATAGAGTTTCGACAAGCCCTCGATTTATTTTGACTTTCCGACGGTACGCATGCAATTGCGTTTTTGCCAAAAACAGAAGCGGAGGCAAACGCCCCTTAGGAAAATAATTTCCTGATGATTTTTTTCATGTACATCTCAAATAATACATTGAGAGTGTCCACAAAGTTTCAAAGCGTTTCGACAAGCCCTCGGTTTATTTTGACTTTCCGACGGTCCGCGTGCAATTGCATTTTTGCCAAAAACAGAAGCGGAGGCAAACACGCTTTAGTAAAATAATTTCCTACTGGGTTTTTGCATGTACTTCTCAAATAATACATTGAGAGTGTCCCCAAAGTTTAATAGAGTTTCGACAAGCCCTCGGTTTATTTTGACTTTCCGACGGTACGCGTGCAATTGCGTTTTTGCCAAAAACGGAAGCGGAGGCAAACGCGCATTAGGAAAATAATTTCCAGCTGATTTTTTGCATTTAAATCTCAAATAATACATTGAGAGTGTCCCCAAAGTTTCATAGAGTTTCGACAAGCCATCGGTTTATTTTGAATTTCCGACGGTACGCGTGCAATTGCGTTTTTGCCAAAAACAGAAATGGAGGCAAACGCGCCTTAGGAAAATAATTTCCTTCTGATCTTTTGCATGTAAATCTAAAATAACACATTGAGAGTGTCTCCAAAGTTTCATAGAGTTTCGACAAGCCCTCGGTTTATTTTGACTTTCCAACGGTACGCGTGCAATTGCGTTTTTGCCAAAAACAGAAGCAGAGGCAAACGCGCCTTAGGAAAATAATTTTCTGCTGATTTTTTTAATGTACATATCAAATAATAGATTGAGAGTGTCCCCAAAGTTTCATAGCGTCTCGACAAGCCCTCGGTATATTTTGACTTTCCGACGGTCCGCGTGCAATTGCGTTTTTGGCAATAACAGAAGCGGAGGCAAACGCGCTTTAGTAAAATAATTTCCTACTGGTTTTTTTCATGTACTTCTCAAATAATACATTGAGAGTGTCCCCAAAGTTTAATTAAGTTTCGACAAGCCCTCGGTTTATTTTGAATTTCCGACGGTACGCGTGAATTACGTTTTTGCCAAAAACGGAAGCGGAGGCAAACGCGCATTAGGAAAATAATTTCCTGCTAATTTTTTGCATTTACATCTCAAATAATACATTGAGAGTGTCAACAAAGTATCGTAGAGTTTCGACAAGCCCTCGGTTTATTTTGAATTTCCGACGGTACGCGTGCAATTGCGTTTTTGCCAAAAATAGAAGCGGGGGCAAACGTGCCTTAGGAAAATAATTTCCTGCTGATTTTTTGCATGTAAATCTAAAATAATACATTGAGAGTGTCGCCAATGTTTCATAGCATTTCGACAAGCCCTCGGTTTATTTTGACTTTCCGACGGTACGCGTGCAATTGCGTTTTTGCCAAAAACGGAAGCGGAGGCAAACGCGCATTTGGAAAATAATTTCCTTCTGATTTTTTGTATTTACATCTCAAATAATACATTGAGAGTGTCCACAAAGTTTCGTAGAGTTTCGACAAGCCCTCGGTTTATTTTGAATTTCCGACGGTACGCGTGCAATTGCGTTTTTGCCAAAAATAGAAGCGGAGGCAAACGCGCCTTAGGAAAATAATTTCTTGCTGAATTTTTGCATGTAAATCTAAAATAATACATTGATAGTGTCGCCAATGTTTCATAGCATTTCGACAAGCCCTCGGTTTATTTTGACTTTCCGACGGTAAGAGTGCAATTGCGTTTTTGCCAAAAACGGAAGCGGAGGCAAACGCGCTTTAGTAAAATAATTTCCTGCTGATTTTTTGCATGTACATCTCAAATAATCCATTGAGAGTGTCCCCAAAGTTTCATAGAGTTTCGACAAGCCCTCGGTTTATTTTGAATTTCGGACGGTACGCGTGCAATTGTGTTTTTGCCAAAAATAGAAACGGAGGACAACGCGCCTTAGGAAAATAATTTGTTGCTGATTTTTTTCATGTACATCTCAAATAATACATTGAGAGTGACCCCAAAGTTTCACAGCGTTTCGACAAGCCCTCGGTTTATTTTGAATTTCTGACGGTACGGGTGCAATTGCGTTTTTGCCAAAAACAGAAGCGGAGGCAAACGCGCATTAGGAAAATAATTTCCTGCTGATTTTTTGCATGTAAATCTGAAATAATAAATTGAGAGAGTCCATAAAGTTTCGTAGAGTTTCGACAAGCCCTCGGTTTATTTTGAATTTCCTACGGTACGCGTGCAATTGTATTTTTGCCAAAAACAGAAGCGGAGGCAAACGCGCCTTAGGAAAATAATTTCCTTCTGGTTTTTTGCATGTAAATCTAAAGTAATACATTGAGAGTGTCTCCAAAGTTTCATAGAGTTTCGACAAGCCCTCGATTTATTTTGACTTTCCGACGGTACGCATGCAATTGCGTTTTTGCCAAAAACAGAAGCGGAGGCAAACGCCCCTTAGGAAAATAATTTCCTGATGATTTTTTTCATGTACATCTCAAATAATACATTGAGAGTGTCCACAAAGTTTCAAAGCGTTTCGACAAGCCCTCGGTTTATTTTGACTTTCCGACGGTCCGCGTGCAATTGCATTTTTGCCAAAAACAGAAGCGGAGGCAAACACGCTTTAGTAAAATAATTTCCTACTGGGTTTTTGCATGTACTTCTCAAATAATACATTGAGAGTGTCCCCAAAGTTTAATAGAGTTTCGACAAGCCCTCGGTTTATTTTGACTTTCCGACGGTACGCGTGCAATTGCGTTTTTGCCAAAAACGGAAGCGGAGGCAAACGCGCATTAGGAAAATAATTTCCAGCTGATTTTTTGCATTTAAATCTCAAATAATACATTGAGAGTGTCCCCAAAGTTTCATAGAGTTTCGACAAGCCATCGGTTTATTTTGAATTTCCGACGGTACGCGTGCAATTGCGTTTTTGCCAAAAACAGAAATGGAGGCAAACGCGCCTTAGGAAAATAATTTCCTTCTGATCTTTTGCATGTAAATCTAAAATAACACATTGAGAGTGTCTCCAAAGTTTCATAGAGTTTCGACAAGCCCTCGGTTTATTTTGACTTTCCAACGGTACGCGTGCAATTGCGTTTTTGCCAAAAACAGAAGCAGAGGCAAACGCGCCTTAGGAAAATAATTTTCTGCTGATTTTTTTCATGTACATCTCAAATAATAGATTGAGAGTGTCCCCAAAGTTTCATAGCGTCTCGACAAGCCCTCGGTATATTTTGACTTTCCGACGGTCTGCGTGCAATTGCGTTTTTGGCAATAACAGAAGCGGAGGCAAACGCGCTTTAGTAAAATAATTTCCTACTAGTTTTTTTCATGTACTTCTCAAATAATACATTGAGAGTGTCCCCAAAGTTTAATTAAGTTTCGACAAGCCCTCGGTTTATTTTGAATTTCCGACGGTACGCGTGAATTGCATTTTTGCCAAAAACGGAAGCGGAGGCAAACGCGCATTAGGAAAATAATTTCCTGCTAATTTTTTGCATTTACATCTCAAATAATACATTGAGAGTGTCAACAAAGTATCGTAGAGTTTCGACAAGCCCTCGGTTTATTTTGAATTTCCGACGGTACGCGTGCAATTGCGTTTTTGCCAAAAATAGAAGCGGGGGCAAACGTGCCTTAGGAAAATAATTTCCTGCTGATTTTTTGCATGTAAATCTAAAATAATACATTGAGAGTGTCGCCAATGTTTCATAGCATTTCGACAAGCCCTCGGTTTATTTTGACTTTCCGACGGTACGCGTGCAATTGCGTTTTTGCCTAAAACGGAGGCGGAGGCAAACACGCTTTAGTAAAATAATTTCCTGCTGGTTTCTTTCATGTACTTCTCAAATAATACATTGAGTGTGTCCCCAAAGTTTAATTAAGTTTCGAAAAGCCCTCGGTTTATTTTGAATTTCCGACGGTACGCGTGCAAATGCGTTTTTGCCAAAAACAGAAATGGAGGAAAACGCGCCTTAGGAAAATAATTTATTGCTGATTTTTTTCATGTACATCTCAAATAATACATTGAGAGTGAACCCAAAGTTTCACAGCATTTTGACAAGCCCTCGGTTTATTTTGAATTTTTGACGGTACGCGTGCAATTGCGTTTTTGCCAAAAACAGAAATGGAGGCAAACGCGCCTTAGGAAAATAATTTCCTTCTGATTTTTTGCATGTAAATCTAAAATAACACATTGAGAGTGTCGCCAAAGTTTCATAGAGTTTCGACAAGCCCTCGGCTTATTTTGACTTTCTGACGGTACGCGTGCAATTTCGTTTTTTCCAAAAACGGAAGCGGAGGCAAACGCGCATTAGGAAAATAATTTCCTGATGATTTTTTGCATTTACATCTCAAATAATACATTGAGAGTGTCCACAAAGTTTCGTAGAGTTTTGACAAGCCCTCGGTTTATTTTGACTTTCCGACGGTACGCGTGCAATTGCGTTTTTGCCAAAAATAGAAGCGGAGGCAAACGCGCCTTAGGAAAATAATTTCCTGCTGATTTTTTGCATGTACATTTCAAATAATAGATTGAGAGTGTCCCCAAAGTTTCATAGCGTCTCGACAAGCCCTCGGTTTATTTTGACTTTCCGACGGTCCGCGTACAATTGCGTTTTTGGCAAAAACAGAAGCGGAGGCAAACGCGCTTTAGTAAAATAATTTCCTACTTGTTTTTTTCATGTACTTATAAAGTAATACATTGAGAGTGTCCCCAAAGTTTAAGTAAGTTTCGACAAGCCCTCGGTTTATTTTGACTTTCCGACGGTACGCGTGCAATTGCGTTTTTGCCAAAAACGGAAGCGGAGGCAAACGCGCATTTGGGAAATAATTTCCGGCTGATTTTTTGTATTTAAATCTAAAATAATACATTGAGAGTGTCCCCAAAGTTTCGTAGAGTTTCGACAAGCCCTCGGTTTATTTTGAATTTCCGACGGTACGCGTGCAATTGCGTTTTTGCCAATAACAGAAGCGGAGGCAAACACGACTTAGGAAAATAATTTCCTTCTGGTTTTTTGCATGTAAATCTAAAATAACACTTTGAGAGTGTCGCCAAATTTTGATAGAGTTTCGACAAGCCCTCGGTTTATTTTGACTTTCCGACAGTACGCGTGCAATTGCGTTTTTGCCAAAAACAGAAGCGGAGGCAAACACGCCTTAGGAAAATAATTTTCTGATGATTTTTTTCATGTACATCTCAAATAATACATTGATAGTGTCCCAAAAGTTTCATAGCGTCTCGACAAGCCCTCGGTTTATTTTGACTTTCCGACGGTCCGCGTGCAATTGCGTTTTTGCCAAAAACGAAAGCGGAGGCAAACGCGCTTTAGTAAAATAATTTCCTACTGGTTTATTGCATGTACTTCTCAAATAATACATTGAGAGTGTCGCCAAAGTTTCATAGAGTTTCTACCAGCCCTCGGTTTATTTTGAATTTCCGACGGTACGCGTCAAATTGCGTTTTTGCCAAAAACAGAAACGGAGGAAAACGCGCCTTAGGATAATAATTTCTTGCTGATTTTTTTCATGTACATCTCAAATAATACATTGAGAGTGTCCCCAAAGTTTCACAGTGTTTCGACAAGCCCTCAGTTTATTTTGAATTTCCGACGGTACGCGTGAATTGCGTTTTTGCCAAAAACGGAAGCGGAGGCAAACGCGCATTAGGAAAATAATTTCCTGCTAATTTTTTGCATTTACATCTCAAATAATACATTGAGAGTGTCAACAAAGTATCGTAGAGTTTCGACAAGCCCTCGGTTTATTTTGAATTTCCGACGGTACGCGTGCAATTGCGTTTTTGCCAAAAACAGAAGTGGAGGCAAACGCGCATTAGGAAAATAATTTCCTGCTGATTTTTTGCATGTAAATCTAAAATAATACATTGAGAGTGTCGCCAATGTTTCATAGCATTTCGACAAGCCCTCGGTTTATTTTGACTTTCCGACGGTACGCGTGCAATTGCGTTTTTGCCTAAAACGGAAGCGGAGGCAAACACGCTTTAGTAAAATAATTTCCTGCTGGTTTCTTTCATGTACTTCTCAAATAATACATTGAGTGTGTCCCCAAAGTTTAATTAAGTTTCGAAAAGCCCTCGATTTATTTTGAATTTCCGACGGTACGCGTGCAAATGCGTTTTTGCCAAAAACAGAAATGGAGGAAAACGCGCCTTAGGAAAATAATTTCTTGCTGATTTTTTTCATGTACATCTCAAATAATACATTGAGAGTGACCCCAAAGTTTCACAGAATTTTGACAAGCCCTCGGTTTATTTTGAATTTTTGACGGTACGCGTGCAATTGCGTTTTTGCCAAAAACAGAAATGGAGGCAAACGCGCCTTAAGAAAATAATTTCCTTATGATTTTTTGCATGTAAATCTAAAATAACACATTGAGAGTGTCGCCAAAGTTTCATAGAGTTTCGACAAGCCCTCGGCTTATTTTGACTTTCTGACGGTACGCGTGCAATTTCGTTTTTTCCAAAAACGGAAGCGGAGGCAAACGCGCATTAGGAAAATAATTTCCTGATGATTTTTTGCATTTACATCTCAAATAATACATTGAGAGTGTCCACAAAGTTTCGTAGAGTTTTGACAAGCCCTCGGTTTATTTTGACTTTCCGACGGTACGCGTGCAATTGCGTTTTTGCCAAAAATAGAAGCGGAGGCAAACGCGCCTTAGGAAAATTATTTCCTACTTATTTTTTGCATGTACATTTCAAATAATAGATTGAGAGTGTCCCCAAAGTTTCGTAGCGTCTCGACAAGCCCTCGGTTTATTTTGACTTTCCGATGGTCCGCGTACAATTGTGTTTTTGGCAAAAACAGAAGCGGAGGCAAACGCGCTTTAGTAAAATAATTTCCTACTTGTTTTTTTCATGTACTTATAAAATAATACATTGAGAGTGTCCCCAAAGTTTAAGTAAGTTTCGACAAGCCCTCGGTTTATTTTGACTTTCCGACGGTACGCGTGCAATTGCGTTTTTGCCAAAAACGGAAGTGGAGGCAGACGCGCATTTGGAAAATAATTTCCGGCTGATTTTTTGTATTTAAATCTAAAATAATACATTGAGAGTGTCCCCAAAGTTTCGTAGAGTTTCGACAAGCCCTCGGTTTATTTTGAATTTCCGACGGTACGCGTGCAATTGCGTTTTTGCCAATAACAGAAGCGGAGGCAAACACGACTTAGGAAAATAATTTCCTTGTGGTTTTTTGCATGTAAATCTAAAATAACACATTGAGAGTGTCGCCAAATTTTGATAGAGTTTCGACAAGCCCTCGGTTTATTTTGACTTTCCGACGGTACGCGTGCAATTGCGTTTTTGCCAAAAACAGAAGCGGAGGCAAACACGCCATAGGAAAATAATTTTCTGATGATTTTTTTCATGTACATCTCAAATAATACATTGAGAGTGTCCCAAAAGTTTCATAGCGTCTCGACAAGCCCTCGGTTTATTTTGACTTTCCGACGGTCCGCGTGCAATTGCGTTTTTGCCAAAAACGAAAGCGGAGGCAAACGCGCTTTAGTAAAATAATTTCCTACTGGTTTATTGCATGTACTTCTCAAATAATACATTGAGAGTGTCGCCAAAGTTTCATAGAGTTTCTACCAGCCCTCGGTTTATTTTGAATTTCCGACGGTACGCGTGCAATTGCGTTTTTGCCAAAAACAGAAACGGAGGACAACGCGCATTAGGAAAATAATTTCCTGCTGATTTTTTGCATTTAAATCTCAAATAATACATTGAGAGTGTCCACAAAGTTTCATAGAGTTTCGACAAGCCATCGGTTTATTTTGAATTTCCGACGGTACGCGTGCAATTGCGTTTTTGCCAAAAACAGAAATGGAGGCAAACGCGCCTTAGGAAAATAATTTCCTTCTGATCTTTTGCATGTAAATCTAAAATAACACATTGAGAGTGTCTCCAAAGTTTCATAGAGTTTCGACAAGCCCTCGGTTTATTTTGACTTTCCAACGGTACGCGTGCAATTGCGTTTTTGCCAAAAACAGAAGCAGAGGCAAACGCGCCTTAGGAAAATAATTTTCTGCTGATTTTTTTCATGTACATCTCAAATAATAGATTGAGAGTGTCCCCAAAGTTTCATAGCGTCTCGACAAGCCCTCGGTATATTTTGACTTTCCGACGGTCTGTGTGCAATTGCGTTTTTGGCAATAACAGAAGCGGAGGCAAACGCGCTTTAGTAAAATAATTTCCTACTAGTTTTTTTCATGTACTTCTCAAATAATACATTGAGAGTGTCCCCAAAGTTTAATTAAGTTTCGACAAGCCCTCGGTTTATTTTGAATTTCCGACGGTACGCGTGAATTGCGTTTTTGCCAAAAACGGAAGCGGAGGCAAACGCGCATTAGGAAAATAATTTCCTGCTAATTTTTTGCATTTACATCTCAAATAATACATTGAGAGTGTCAACAAAGTATCGTAGAGTTTCGACAAGCCCTCGGTTTATTTTGAATTTCCGACGGTACGCGTGCAATTGCGTTTTTGCCAAAAATAGAAGCGGGGGCAAACGTGCCTTAGGAAAATAATTTCCTGCTGATTTTTTGCATGTAAATCTAAAATAATACATTGAGAGTGTCGCCAATGTTTCATAGCATTTCGACAAGCCCTCGGTTTATTTTGACTTTCCGACGGTACGCGTGCAATTGCGTTTTTGCCTAAAACGGAGGCGGAGGCAAACACGCTTTAGTAAAATAATTTCCTGCTGGTTTCTTTCATGTACTTCTCAAATAATACATTGAGTGTGTCCCCAAAGTTTAATTAAGTTTCGAAAAGCCCTCGGTTTATTTTGAATTTCCGACGGTACGCGTGCAAATGCGTTTTTGCCAAAAACAGAAATGGAGGAAAACGCGCCTTAGGAAAATAATTTATTGCTGATTTTTTTCATGTACATCTCAAATAATACATTGAGAGTGACCCCAAAGTTTCACAGCATTTTGACAAGCCCTCGGTTTATTTTGAATTTTTGACGGTACGCGTGCAATTGCGTTTTTGCCAAAAACAGAAATGGAGGCAAACGCGCCTTAGGAAAATAATTTCCTTCTGATTTTTTGCATGTAAATCTAAAATAACACATTGAGAGTGTCGCCAAAGTTTCATAGAGTTTCGACAAGCCCTCGGCTTATTTTGACTTTCTGACGGTACGCGTGCAATTTCGTTTTTTCCAAAAACGGAAGCGGAGGCAAACGCGCATTAGGAAAATAATTTCCTGATGATTTTTTGCATTTACATCTCAAATAATACATTGAGAGTGTCCACAAAGTTTCGTAGAGTTTTGACAAGCCCTCGGTTTATTTTGACTTTCCGACGGTACGCGTGCAATTGCGTTTTTGCCAAAAATAGAAGCGGAGGCAAACGCGCCTTAGGAAAATAATTTCCTGCTGATTTTTTGCATGTACATTTCAAATAATAGATTGAGAGTGTCCCCAAAGTTTCATAGCGTCTCGACAAGCCCTCGGTTTATTTTGACTTTCCGACGGTCCGCGTACAATTGCGTTTTTGGCAAAAACAGAAGCGGAGGCAAACGCGCTTTAGTAAAATAATTTCCTACTTGTTTTTTTCATGTACTTATAAAGTAATACATTGAGAGTGTCCCCAAAGTTTAAGTAAGTTTCGACAAGCCCTCGGTTTATTTTGACTTTCCGACGGTACGCGTGCAATTGCGTTTTTGCCAAAAACGGAAGCGGAGGCAAACGCGCATTTGGGAAATAATTTCCGGCTGATTTTTTGTATTTAAATCTAAAATAATACATTGAGAGTGTCCCCAAAGTTTCGTAGAGTTTCGACAAGCCCTCGGTTTATTTTGAATTTCCGACGGTACGCGTGCAATTGCGTTTTTGCCAATAACAGAAGCGGAGGCAAACACGACTTAGGAAAATAATTTCCTTCTGGTTTTTTGCATGTAAATCTAAAATAACACATTGAGAGTGTCGCCAAATTTTGATAGAGTTTCGACAAGCCCTCGGTTTATTTTGACTTTCCGACAGTACGCGTGCAATTGCGTTTTTGCCAAAAACAGAAGCGGAGGCAAACACGCCTTAGGAAAATAATTTTCTGATGATTTTTTTCATGTACATCTCAAATAATACATTGATAGTGTCCCAAAAGTTTCATAGCGTCTCGACAAGCCCTCGGTTTATTTTGACTTTCCGACGGTCCGCGTGCAATTGCGTTTTTGCCAAAAACGAAAGCGGAGGCAAACGCGCTTTAGTAAAATAATTTCCTACTGGTTTATTGCATGTACTTCTCAAATAATACATTGAGAGTGTCGCCAAAGTTTCATAGAGTTTCTACCAGCCCTCGGTTTATTTTGAATTTCCGACGGTACGCGTCAAATTGCGTTTTTGCCAAAAACAGAAACGGAGGAAAACGCGCCTTAGGATAATAATTTCTTGCTGATTTTTTTCATGTACATCTCAAATAATACATTGAGAGTGTCCCCAAAGTTTCACAGTGTTTCGACAAGCCCTCAGTTTATTTTGAATTTCCGACGGTACGCGTGAATTGCGTTTTTGCCAAAAACGGAAGCGGAGGCAAACGCGCATTAGGAAAATAATTTCCTGCTAATTTTTTGCATTTACATCTCAAATAATACATTGAGAGTGTCAACAAAGTATCGTAGAGTTTCGACAAGCCCTCGGTTTATTTTGAATTTCCGACGGTACGCGTGCAATTGCGTTTTTGCCAAAAACAGAAGTGGAGGCAAACGCGCATTAGGAAAATAATTTCCTGCTGATTTTTTGCATGTAAATCTAAAATAATACATTGAGAGTGTCGCCAATGTTTCATAGCATTTCGACAAGCCCTCGGTTTATTTTGACTTTCCGACGGTACTCGTGCAATTGCGTTTTTGCCTAAAACGGAAGCGGAGGCAAACACGCTTTAGTAAAATAATTTCCTGCTGGTTTCTTTCATGTACTTCTCAAATAATACATTGAGTGTGTCCCCAAAGTTTAATTAAGTTTCGAAAAGCCCTCGATTTATTTTGAATTTCCGACGGTACGCGTGCAAATGCGTTTTTGCCAAAAACAGAAATGGAGGAAAACGCGCCTTAGGAAAATAATTTCTTGCTGATTTTTTTCATGTACATCTCAAATAATACATTGAGAGTGACCCCAAAGTTTCACAGAATTTTGACAAGCCCTCGGTTTATTTTGAATTTTTGACGGTACGCGTGCAATTGCGTTTTTGCCAAAAACAGAAATGGAGGCAAACGCGCCTTAAGAAAATAATTTCCTTATGATTTTTTGCATGTAAATCTAAAATAACACATTGAGAGTGTCGCCAAAGTTTCATAGAGTTTCGAAAAGCCCTCGGCTTATTTTGACTTTCTGACGGTACGCGTGCAATTTCGTTTTTTCCAAAAACGGAAGCGGAGGCAAACGCGCATTACGAAAATAATTTCCTGATGATTTTTTGCATTTACATCTCAAATAATACATTGAGAGTGTCCACAAAGTTTCGTAGAGTTTTGACAAGCCCTCGGTTTATTTTGACTTTCCGACGGTACGCGTGCAATTGCGTTTTTGCCAAAAATAGAAGCGGAGGCAAACGCGCCTTAGGAAAATTATTTCCTACTTATTTTTTGCATGTACATTTCAAATAATAGATTGAGAGTGTCCCCAAAGTTTCGTAGCGTCTCGACAAGCCCTCGGTTTATTTTGACTTTCCGATGGTCCGCGTACAATTGTGTTTTTGGCAAAAACAGAAGCGGAGGCAAACGCGCTTTAGTAAAATAATTTCCTACTTGTTTTTTTCATGTACTTATAAAATAATACATTGAGAGTGTCCCCAAAGTTTAAGTAAGTTTCGACAAGCCCTCGGTTTATTTTGACTTTCCGACGGTACGCGTGCAATTGCGTTTTTGCCAAAAACGGAAGTGGAGGCAGACGCGCATTTGGAAAATAATTTCCGGCTGATTTTTTGTATTTAAATCTAAAATAATACATTGAGAGTGTCCCCAAAGTTTCGTAGAGTTTCGACAAGCCCTCGGTTTATTTTGAATTTCCGACGGTACGCGTGCAATTGCGTTTTTGCCAATAACAGAAGCGGAGGCAAACACGACTTAGGAAAATAATTTCCTTGTGGTTTTTTGCATGTAAATCTAAAATAACACATTGAGAGTGTCGCCAAATTTTGATAGAGTTTCGACAAGCCCTCGGTTTATTTTGACTTTCCGACGGTACGCGTGCAATTGCGTTTTTGCCAAAAACAGAAGCGGAGGCAAACACGCCATAGGAAAATAATTTTCTGATGATTTTTTTCATGTACATCTCAAATAATACATTGAGAGTGTCCCAAAAGTTTCATAGCGTCTCGACAAGCCCTCGGTTTATTTTGACTTTCCGACGGTCCGCGTGCAATTGCGTTTTTGCCAAAAACGAAAGCGGAGGCAAACGCGCTTTAGTAAAATAATTTCCTACTGGTTTATTGCATGTACTTCTCAAATAATACATTGAGAGTGTCGCCAAAGTTTCATAGAGTTTCTACCAGCCCTCGGTTTATTTTGAATTTCCGACGGTACGCGTGCAATTGCGTTTTTGCCAAAAACAGAAACGGAGGACAACGCGCATTAGGAAAATAATTTCCTGCTGATTTTTTGCATTTAAATCTCAAATAATACATTGAGAGTGTCCACAAAGTTTCGTAGAGTTTCGACAAGTCCTCGGTTTATTTTGAATTTCCGACGGTACGCGTGCAATTATGTTTTTGCCAAAAACAGAAGCGTAGGCAAACGCGCCTTAGGAAAATAATTTCCTTCTGGTTTTTTGCATGTAAATCTAAAATAATACATTGAGAGTGTCACCAAAGTTTCATAGAGTTTCGACAAGCCCTCGGTTTATTTTTACTTTCCGACGATACGCGTGCAATTGCGTTTTTGCCAAAAACGGAAGCGGAGGCAAAGGCGCTTTAGTAAAATAATTTCCTGTTGCTTTTTTGCATGTACTTCTCAAATAATACATTGACAGTGTCCCCAAATTTTCATAGCGTTTTGGTCAAGCCCTCGGTTTATTTTGAATTTCCGACGGTACGCGTGCAATTGCGTTTTTGCCAAAAACGGAAGCGGACGCAAAATCGCCATAGGAAAATAATTTCCTGCTGATTTTTTCCATGGAAATCTCAAATGATACATTGAGAGTGTCTCCATAGTTTCATAGAGTTTCGACAAGCCCTCGGTTTATTTTGACTTTCCGACGGTACGCGTGCAATTACGTTTTTGCCAAAAACGGAAGCAGAGGCAAACGCGCTTTAGTAAAATAATTTCCTGCTGGTTTTTTGCATGTACTTCTAAAATAATACATTGAGAGTGTCCCCAAGGTTTCATAGAGTTTCGACAAGCCCTCGGTTTATTTTGACTTTCCGACGGTACGCGTGCAATTGCGTTTTTGCCAAAAACGGAAGCGGAGGCAAACGCGCATTGGGAAAATAATTTCATGCTGATTTTTTGGATGGACATCTAAAATAATACATTGATAGTGTCCCCAAAGTTTCATAGCGTCTCGACAAGCCCTCGGTTTATTTTGACTTTCCGACGGTCCGCGTGCAATTGCGTTTTTGCCAAAAACGGAAGCGGAGGCAAACGCGCTTTAGTAAAATAATTTCGAACAGGTTTTTTGCATGTACTTCTCAAATAATACATTGAGAGTGTCCCCAAAGTTTAATAGAGTTTCGACCAGCCCTCGGTTTATTTTGACTTTCCGACGGTACGCGTGCAATTGCGTTTTTGCCAAAAACAGAAGCGGAGGCAAACGCGCCTTAGGAAAATAATTTCCTTCTGATTTTTTGCATGTAAATCTAAAATAATACATTGAGAGTGTCCCCAAAGTTTCATAGCGTCTCCACAAGCCCTCGATTTATTTTGACTTTCCGACGGTCCGCGTGCAATTGCGTTTTTGCCAAAAAAGGAAGCGGAGGCAAACGCGCTTTAGTAAAATAATTTCCTACTGGTTTTTTTCATGTACTTCTCAAATAATACATTGAGAGTGTCCCCAAAGTTTGATAGAGTTTCGACAAGCCCTCGGTTTATGTTGACTTTCCGACGGTACGCGTGCAATTGCGTTTTTGCCAAAAACGGAAGCGGAGGCAAACGCGCATTAGGAAAATAATTTGCTGCTGATTTTTTGCATGTACATCTCAAATAATACATTGAGAGTGTCCCCAAAGATTCGTAGAGTTTCGACAAGCCCTCGGTTTATTTGAAATCTCCAACGGTACGCGTGCAATTGCATTTTTGCCAAAAACAGAAGCGGAGGCAAACGCGCCTTAGGAAAATAATTTCCGCTGATTTTTTGAATGTAAATCTAAAATAATACATTGAGAGTGTCGCCAAAGTTTCATAGAGTTTGGACAAGCCCTAAGTTTATTTTGACTTTCCGACGATACGCGTGCAATTGCGTTTTTGCCAAAAACAGAAGCGGAGGCAAACACGCCTTAGGAAAATAATTTCCAAATTATTTTTTTCATGTACATCTCAAATAATACATTTAGAGCTTCCCCAAATTTTCATAGCGTCTCGACAAGCCCTCGGTTTATTTTGACTTTCCGACGGTACACGTGCAATTGCGTTTTTGCCAAAAATGGAAGCGGAGGCAAACGCGCCTTAGGAAAATAATTTCCTGCTGATTTTTTGCATGGATATCTAAAATAATACATTGAGAGTGTCGCCAAAGTTTCATAGAGTTTCGACAAGCCATCGGTTTATTTTGAATTTCCGACGGTACGCGTGCAATTGCGTTTTTGCCAAAAACAGAAACAGAGGACAACGCGCCTTAGGATAATAATTTATTGCTGATGTTTTTCATGTACATCTCAAATAATACATTGAGAGTGTCCCCAAAGTTTCACAGCGTTTCGACAAGCCCTCTGTTTATTTTGAATTTCCGACGGTACAGGTGCAATTGCGTTTTTGCCAAAAACGGAAGCCGAGGCAAACGCGCATTAGGAAAATAATTTCCTGCTGATTTTTTGCATGTAAATCTCAAATAATACATTTAGAGTGTCCACAAAGTTTCGTAGAGTTTCGACAAGCCCTCGGTTTATTTTGAATTTCCGACGGTACGCGTGCAATTATGTTTTTGCCAAAAACAGAAGCGGAGGCAAACGCGCCTTAGGAAAATAATTTCCTTTTGGTTTTTTGCATGTAAATCTAAAATAATACATTGAGAGTGTCGCCAAAGTTTCATAGAGTTTCGACAAGCCCTCGGTTTATTTTGACTTTCCGATGGTACGCGTGCAATTGCGTTTTTGCCAAAAACGAAAGCGGAAGCAAAGGCGCTTTAGTAAAATAATTTCATGTTGGTTTTTTGCATGTAAATCTAAAATAATACATTTAGAGTGTCGCCAATGTTTCATACGTTTCGACAAGCCCTCGGTTTATTTTGACTTTCCGACGGTATGCGTGCAATTGCGTTTTTGCCAAAAACAGAAGCGGAGGCAAACACGCCTTAGGTAAATAATTTCCTGATGATTTTTTTCATGCACATCTCAAATAATACATTTATAGTTTTCCCAAATTTTCATAGCGTCTCGACAAGCCCTCGATTTATTTTGACTTTCCGACGGTACGCGTGCAATTGCGTTTTTGCCAAAAACAGAAGCGGATGCAAACGCGCCTTAGGAAAATAATTTCCTGTTGATTTTTTGCATGGATATCTAAAATAATACATTGAGAGTGGCGCCAAAGTTTCATAGAGGTTCGACAAGCCCTCGGTTTATTTTGACTTTCCGACGGTACGCGTGCAATTGCGTTTTTGCCAAAAACGGAAGTGGAGGCAAACGCGCTTTAGTAAAATAATCTCCTGCTGATTTTTTGCGTGTACATCTCAAATTATCCATTGAGAGTGTCCCCAAAGTTTCATAGAGCTTCGACAAGCCCTCGATTTATTTTGAATTTCCGACGGTATGCGTGCAATTGCGTTTTTGCCAAAAACAGAAACGGATGACAACGCGCCTTAGGAAAATAATTTCTTGCTGATTTTTTTCATGTACATCTCAAATAATACATTGAGAGTGTCCCTAAAGTTTCACAGCGTTTCGACAAGCCCTCGGTTTATTTTGAATTTCCGACGGTACGGGTGCAATTGCGTTTTTGCCAAAAATGGAAGTGGAGGCAAACGCGCATTAGGAAAATAATTTCCTGCTGATTTTTTGCATGTAAATCTCAAATAATACATTGAGAGTGTACACAAAGTTTCATAGAGTTTCGACAAGCCCTCGGTTCATTTTGAATTTCCGACGGTACGCGTGCAATTGTGTTTTTGCCAAAAACAGAAGCGGAGGCAAACGCGCCTTAGGAAAATAATTTCCATCTGGTTTTTTGCATGTAAATCTAAAATAATACATTGAGAGTTTCTCCAAAGTTTCATAGAGTTTCGACAAGCCCTCGGTTTATTTTGACTTTCCGACGGTACGTGTGCAATTGGGTTTTTGCCAAAAACAGAAGCGGAGGCAAACACGCCTTAGGAAAATAATTTCCTGCTGATTTTTTGCATGTAAATCTAAAATAATAAATTGAGAGTGTCGCCAAAGTTTCATAGAGTTTGGACAAGCCCTAAGTTTATTTTGACTTTCCGACGATACGCGTGCAATTGCGTTTTTGCCAAAAACAGAAGCGGAGGCAAACACGCCTTAGGAAAATAATTTCCAAATTATTTTTTTCATGTAAATCTCAAATAATACATTTAGAGCTTCCCCAAATTTTCATAGCGTCTCGACAAGCCCTCGGTTTATTTTGACTTTCCGACGGTACACGTGCAATTGCGTTTTTGCCAAAAATGGAAGCGGAGGCAAACGCGCCTTAGGAAAATAATTTCCTGCTGATTTTTTGCATGGATATCTAAAATAATACATTGAGAGTGTCGCCAAAGTTTCATAGAGTTTCGACAAGCCATCGGTTTATTTTGAATTTCCGACGGTACGCGTGCAATTGCGTTTTTGCCAAAAACAGAAACAGAGGACAACGCGCCTTAGGATAATAATTTATTGCTGATGTTTTTCATGTACATCTCAAATAATACATTGAGAGTGTCCCCGAAGTTTCACAGCGTTTCGACAAGCCCTCTGTTTATTTTGAATTTCCGACGGTACAGGTGCAATTAAGTTTTTGCCAAAAACGGAAGCCGAGGCAAACGCGCATTAGGAAAATAATTTCCTGCTGATTTTTTGCATGTAAATCTCAAATAATACATTGAGAGTGTCCACAAAGTTTCGTAGAGTTTCGACAAGCCCTCGGTTTATTTTGAATTTCCGACGATACGCGTGCAATTATGTTTTTGCCAAAAATAGAAGCGGAGGCAAACGCGCCTTAGGAAAATAATTTCCTTTTGGTTTTTTGCATGTAAATCTAAAATAATACATTGAGAGTGTCGCCAAAGTTTCATAGAGTTTCGACAAGCCCTCGGTTTATTTTGACTTTCCGATGGTACGCGTGCAATTGCGTTTTTGCCAAAAACGAAAGCGGAAGCAAAGGCGCTTTAGTAAAATAATTTCATGTTGGTTTTTTGCATGTAAATCTAAAATAATACATTTAGAGTGTCGCCAATGTTTCATACGTTTCGACAAGCCCTCGGTTTATTTTGACTTTCCGACGGTATGCGTGCAATTGCGTTTTTGCCAAAAACAGAAGCGGAGGCAAACACGCCTTAGGTAAATAATTTCCTGATGATTTTTTTCATGCACATCTCAAATAATACATTTATAGTTTTCCCAAATTTTCATAGCGTCTCGACAAGCCCTCGATTTATTTTGACTTTCCGACGGTACGCGTGCAATTGCGTTTTTGCCAAAAACAGAAGCGGATGCAAACGCGCCTTAGGAAAATAATTTCCTGTTGATTTTTTGCATGGATATCTAAAATAATACATTGAGAGTGGCGCCAAAGTTTCATAGAGGTTCGACAAGCCCTCGGTTTATTTTGACTTTCCGACGGTACGCGTGCAATTACGTTTTTGCCAAAAACGGAAGTGGAGGCAAACGCGCTTTAGTAAAATAATCTCCTGCTGATTTTTTGCGTGTACATCTCAAATTATCCATTGAGAGTGTCCCCAAAGTTTCATAGAGTTTCGACAAGCCCTCGATTTATTTTGAATTTCCGACGGTATGCGTGCAATTGCGTTTTTGCCAAAAACAGAAACGGATGACAACGCGCCTTAGGAAAATAATTTCTTGCTGATTTTTTTCATGTACATCTCAAATAATACATTGAGAGTGTCCCTAAAGTTTCACAGCGTTTCGACAAGCCCTCGGTTTATTTTGAATTTCCGACGGTACGGGTGCAATTGCGTTTTTGCCAAAAATGGAAGTGGAGGCAAACGCGCATTAGGAAAATAATTTCCTGCTGATTTTTTGCATGTAAATCTCAAATAATACATTGAGAGTGTACACAAAGTTTCATAGAGTTTCGACAAGCCCTCGGTTCATTTTGAATTTCCGACGGTACGCGTGCAATTGTGTTTTTGCCAAAAACAGAAGCGGAGGCAAACGCGCCTTAGGAAAATAATTTCCATCTGGTTTTTTGCATGTAAATCTAAAATAATACATTGAGAGTGTCTCCAAAGTTTCATAGAGTTTTGACAAGCCCTCGGTTTATTTTGACTTTCCGACGGTACGTGTGCAATTGGGTTTTTGCCAAAAACAGAAGCGGAGGCAAACACGCCTTAGGAAAATAATTTCCTGCTGATTTTTTTCATGTACATCTCAAATAATAGATTGAGAGTTTCCCCAAAGTTTCATAGCGTCTCGACAAGCCCTCGGTTTATTTTGACTTTCTGACGGTACGCGTGCAATTGCGTTTTTGCCAAAAACGGAAGCGGAGGCAAACGCGCCTTAGGAAAATAATTTCCTGCTGATTTTTTGCGTGTAAATCTAAAATAATACTTAAGAGTGTCCCCAAAGTTTCATAGAGTTTCGACGAACCCTCGGTTTATTTTGACTTTCCGACGGTACGCGTGCAATTGCGTTTTTGCCAAAAACGGAAGCGGAGGCAAACGCGCCTTAGGAAAATAATTTCCTGCTTATTTTTTTCATGTACATCTCAAATAATACATTTAGAGTTTCCACAAATTTTCATAGCGTCTCGACAAGCCCTCGGTTTATTTTGAATTTCCGACGGTACGCATGCAATTGTGTTTTTGCGTAAAAAAAAGAATCGGAGGCAAACGCGCCTTAGGAAAATAATTTCCTTCTGGTTTTTTGCATGTAAAACTAAAATAATACATTGAGAGTGTCGCGAAAGTTTCATAGGGTTTCGACAAGCCCTCGGTTTATTTTGACTTTCCGACGGTACGCGTGTAATTGTGTTTTTGCCAAAAACAGAAGCGGAGGCAAACGCGCCTTAGGAAAATAATTTCCTGATGATTTTTTTCATGTACATCTCAAATAATACATTGAGAGTGTCCCCAAAGTGTCATAGCGTCTCGACAAGCCCTTGGTTTATTTTGACTTTCCGACGGTCCGCGTGCAATTGCGTTTTTGCCAAAAACGGAAGCGGAGGCAAACGCGCTTTAGTAAAATAATTTCCTACTGGTTTTTTGCATGTACTTCTCAAATAATACATTGAGAGTGTCCCCAAAGTTTAATAGAGTTTCGACAAGCCCTCGGTTTATTTTGACTTTCCGACGGTACCCGTGCAATTGCGTTTTTGCCAAAAACGGAAGTGGAGGCAAACGCGCATTAGGAAAATAATTTCCTGCTGATTTTTTGCATGTAAATCTCAAATAATACATTGAGAGTGTCCCCAAAGTTTCGTAGAGTTTCGACAATCCCTCAGTTTATTTTGAATTTCCGACGGTACGCGTGCAATTGCGTTTTTGCCAAAAACAGAAGCGGAGGCAAACGCGCCTTAGGAAAATAATTTCCTGCTGATTTTTTTCATGTACATCACTAATAATAGATTGAGAGTGTCCCCAAAGTTTCATAGCGTCTCGACAATCCCTCGGTTTATTTTGACTTTCCGACGGTCCGCGTGCAATTGCGTTTTTGGCAAAAACAAAAGCGAAGGCAAACGCGCTTTAGTAAAATAATTTCCTACTGGTTTTTTTCATGTACTTCTCAAATAATACATTGAGAGTGTCCCCAAAGTTTAATTAAGTTTCGACAAGCCCTCGGTTTATTTTGACTTTCCGACGGTACGCGTGCAATTGCGTTTTTGCCAAAAATGGAAGCGGGGGCAAACGCGCATTTGGAAAATAATTTCCTGCTGATTTTTAGCAATTTCATCGAAAATAATACATTGAGAGTGTCCACAAAGTTTTGTAGAGTTTCGACAAGCCCTCAATTTATTTTGAATTTCCGACGGTACGCGTGCAATTGCGTTTTTGCCAAAAATAGAAGCGGAGGCAAACGCGCCTTAGGAAAATAATTTCCTGCTGATTTTTTGCATGTAAATCTAAAATAATAAATTGAGAGTGTCGCCAATGTTTCATAGCATTTCGACAAGCCCTCGGTTTATTTTGACTTTCTGACGGTACGCGTGCAATTGAGTTTTTGCCAAAAACGGAAGCGGAGGCAAACGCGCTTTAGTACAATAATTTCCTGCTGATTTTTTGCATGTACATCTCAAATAATACATTGAGAGTGTCCCCAAAGTTTCGTAGAGTTTCGACAAGCCCTCGGTTTATTTTGAATTTCCGACGGTACGCGTGCAATTGCGTTTTTGCCAAAAACAGAAATGGAGGAAAACGCGCCTTAGGAAAATAATTTCTTGCTGATTGTTTCCATGTACATTTCAAATAAAACATTGAGAGTGTCCCCAAAGTTTCACAGCGTTTCGACAAGCCCTTGGTTTATTTTGAATTTCTGACGGTACAGGTGCAATTGCGTTTTTGCCAAAAACGGAAGCGGAGGCAAACGCGCATTAGGAAAATAATTTCCGGCTGATTTTTTGCATTTAAATCTAAAATAATACATTGAGAGTATCGTCAAAGTTTCGTAGAGTTTCGACAAGCCCTCGGTTTATTTTGACTTTCCGACGGTACGCGTGCAATTGCGTTTTTGCCAAAAACAGAAGCGGAGGCAAACACGCCTTAGGAAAATAATTTCCTGATGATTTTTTTCATGTACATCTCAAATAATACATTGAGAGTGTCCCCAAAGTTTCATAGCGTCTCGACAAGCCATCGGTTTATTTTGACTTTCCGACGGTCCGCGTGCAATTGCGTTTTTGCCAAAAACGGAAGCGGAGGCAAACGCGCTTTAGTAAAATAATTTCCTACTGGTTTATTGCATGTACTTCTCAAATAATACATTGAGAGTGTCCCCAAAGTTTAATAGAGTTTCGACAAGCCCTCGGTTTATTTTGACTTTCCGACGGTACGCGTGCAATTGCGTTTTTGCCAAAAACGGAAGTGGAGGCAAACGCGCATTAGGAAAATAATTTCATGCTGATTTTTTGCATGTAAATCTTAAATAATACATTGAGAGTGTCCCCAAATTTCGTAGAGTTTCGACAAGCCCTCAATTTATTTTGAATTTCCGACGGTACGCGTGCAATTGCGTTTTTGCCAAAAACAGAAGCGGAGGCAAACACGCCTTGGGAAAATAATTTCCTTCTGATCTTTTGCATGTAAATCTAAAATAATACAATGAGAGTGTCGCCAAAGTTTTATAGAGTTTTGACAAGCCCTCGGTTTATTTTGACTTTCCGATGGTACGCGTGCAATTGCGTTTTTGCCAAAAACAGAAGCGGATGCAAACGCGCCTTAGGAAAATAATTTCCTGCTGATTTTTTTCATGTACATCTCAAATAATAGATTGAGAGTTTCCCCAAAGTTTCATAGCGTCTCGACAAGCCCTCGGTTTATTTTAACTTTCCGACGGTCCGCGTGCAATTATGTTTTTGGCAAAAAAAGAAGCGGAGGCAAACGCGCTTTAGTAAAATAATTTCCTACTGGTTTTTTTCATGTACTTCTCAAATAATACATTGAGAGTGTCCCCAAAGTTTAATTAAGTTTTGACAAGCCCTCGGTTTATTTTGACTTTCCGACGGTACGCGTGCAATTGTGTTTTTGCCAAAAACGGAAGCGGAGGCAAACGCGCATTTAGAAAATAATTTCCTGCTGATTTTTTGCATTTACATCTCAAATAATACATTGAGAGTGTCCACAAAGTTTCGTAGAGTTTCGACAAGCCCTCGGTTTATTTTGAATTTCCGACGGTACGCGTGCAATTGCGTTTTTGCCAAAAAAGGAAGCGGAGGCAAACGCGCTTTAGTAAAATAATTTCTTGCTGATTTTTTGCATTTACATCTCAAATAATACATTGAGAGTGTCGCCAATGTTTCATAGCATTTCGACAAGCCCTCGGTTTATTTTGACTTTCCGACGGTACGCGTGCAATTGTGTTTTTGAAAAAAACAGAAATTGAGGAAAACGCGCCTTAGGAAAATAATTTCTTGCTGATTTTTTGCATGTACATCTCAAATAATACATTGAGAGTGTCCCCAAAGTTTCGTAGAGTTTGGACAAGCCCTCGGTTTATTTTGAATTTCCGACGGTACGCGTGCAATTGCGTTTTTGCCAAAAACAGAAATGGAGGAAAACGCGCCTTAGGAAAATAATTTCTTGCTGATATTTTTCATGTACATCTCAAATAATACATTGAGAATGTGCCCAAAGTTCACAGTGTTTCGACAGGCCCTCGGTTTATTTTGAAATTCCGACGGTACGGGTGCAATTTCGTTTTTGCCAAAAACGGAAGCGGAGGCAAAGGCGCATTAGGAAAATAATTTCCGGCTGATTTTTTGCATTTAAATCTCAAATAATACATTGATAGTGTCACCAAAGTTTCGTAGAGTTTCGACAAGCCCTCGGTTTATTTTGAATTTCTGACGGTACGCGTGCAATTGCGTTTTTGCCAAAAACAGAAGCGGAGGCAAACGCGCCTTAGGAAAATAATTTACTTCTGGTTTTTTGCATGTAAATCTAAAATAACACATTGATAGTGTCGCCAAAGTTTCATAGAGTTTCGACAAGCCCTCAGTTTATTTTGACTTTCCGACGGTACGCGTGCAATTGCGTTTTTGCCAAAAACAGAAATGGAGGCAAACGCGGCTTAGGAAAATAATTTCCTGATGATTTTTTTCATTTACATCTCAAATAATACATTGAGAGTGTCCCCAAAGTTTCATAGCGTCTCGACAAGCCCTCTGTTTATTTTGACTTTCCGACGGTCCGCGTGCAATTGCTTTTTTGCCAAAACGGAAGCGTAGGCAAACACGCTTTAGTTAAATAATTTCCTACTGGTTTTTTGCATGTACTTCTCAAATAATACATTGAGAGTGTCCCCAAAGTTTAATAGAGTTTCGACAAGCCCTCGGTTTATTTTGACTTTCCGACGGTACGCGTACAATTGCGTTTTTGCCAAAAACGGAAGTGGAGGCAAACACGCATTAGGAAAATAATTTCCTTCTGATTTTTTGCATGTAAATCTAAAATAATACATTGAGAGTGTCCCCAATGTTTCATAGAATTTCGACAAGCCCTCAGTTTATTTTGAATTTCCGACGGTACGCGTGCAATTGCGTTTTTGCCAAAAACAGAAGCGGAGGCAAACGCGCCTTAGGAAAATAATTTCCTTCTGATTTTTTGCATGTAAATCTAAAATAATACATTGAGAGTGTCGCCAAAGTTTCATAGAGTTTTGATAAGCCCTCGGTTTATTTTGACTTTCCGACCATACGCGTGCAACTACGTTTTTGCCAAAAACAGAAGCGGATGCAAACGCGCCTTAGGAAAATAATTTCCTGCTGATTTTTTTCATGTACATCTCAAATAATAGATTGAGAGTGTCCCCAAAGTTTCATAGCGTCTCGACAAGCCCTCGGTTTATTTTGACTTTCCGACGGTCCGCGTGCAATTGCGTTTTTGGCAAAAACAGAAGCGGAGGCAAACGCGCTTTAGTAAAATAATTTCCTACTTGTTTTTTTCATTTACTTATAAAATAATACATTGAGAGTGTCCCCAAAGTTTAAGTAAGTTTCGACAAGCCCTCAGTTTATTTTGACTTTCCGACGGTACGCGTGCAATTGCGTTTTTGCCAAAAATGGAAGCGGAGGCAAACGCGCCTTAGGAAAATAATTTACTTCTGGTTTTTTGCATGTAAATCTAAAATAACACATTGATAGTGTCGCCAAAGTTTCATAGAGTTTCGACAAGCCCTCGGTTTATTTTGACTTTCCGACGGTACGCGTGCAATTGCGTTTTTGCCAAAAACAGAAATGGAGGCAAACGCGCCTTAGGAAAATAATTTCCTGATGATTTTTTTCATTTAAATCTCAAATAATACATTGAGAGTGTCCCCAAAGTTTCATAGCGTCTCGACAAGCCCTCGGTTTATTTTGACTTTCCGACGGTCCGCGTGCAATTGCGTTTTTGGCAAAAACAAAAGCGAAGGCAAACGCGCTTTAGCAAAATAATTTCCTACTGGTTTTTTTCATGTACTTCTCAAATAATACATTGAGAGTGTCCCCAAAGTTTAATTAAGTTTCGACAAGCCCTCGGTTTATTTTGACTTTCCGACGGTACGCGTGCAATTGCGTTTTTGCCAAAAATGGAAGCGGGGGCAAACGCGCATTTGGAAAATAATTTCCTGCTGATTTTTAGCATTTTCATCGAAAATAATACATTGAGAGTGTCCACAAAGTTTTGTAGAGTTTCGACAAGCCCTCAATTTATTTTGAATTTCCGACGGTACGCGTGCAATTGCGTTTTTGCCAAAAATAGAAGCGGAGGCAAACGCGCCTTAGGAAAATAATTTCCTGCTGATTTTTTGCATGTAAATCTAAAATAATAAATTGAGAGTGTCGCCAATGTTTCATAGCATTTCGAGAAGCCCTCGGTTTATTTTGACTTTCTGACGGTACGCGTGCAATTGAGTTTTTGCCAAAAACGGAAGCAGAGGCAAACGCGCTTTAGTACAATAATTTCCTGCTGATTTTTTGCATGTACATCTCAAATAATACATTGAGAGTGTCCCCAAAGTTTCGTAGAGTTTCTACAAGCCCTCGGTTTATTTTGAATTTCCGACGGTACGCGTGCAATTGCGTTTTTGCCAAAAACAGAAATGGAGGAAAACGCGCCTTAGGAAAATAATTTCTTGCTGATTGTTTTCATGTACATTTCAAATAAAACATTGAGAGTGTCCCCAAAGTTTCACAGCGTTTCGACAAGCCCCCGGTTTATTTTGAATTTCCGACGGTATGGGTGCAATTGCGTTTTTGCCAAAAACGGATGCGGAGGCAAACGCGCATTAGGAAAATAATTTCCGGCTGATTTTTTGCATTTAAATCTAAAATGATACATTGAGAGTATCGTCAAAGTTTCGTAGAGTTTCGACAAGCCCTCGGTTTATTTTGACTTTCCGACGGTACGCGTGCAATTGCGTTTTTGCCAAAAACAGAAGCGGAGGCAAACACGCCTTAGGAAAATAATTTCCTGATGATTTTTTTCATGTACATCTCAAATAATACATTGAGAGTGTCCCCAAAGTTTCATAGTGTCTCGACAAGCCCTCGGTTTATTTTGACTTTCCGACGGTCCGCGTGCAATTGCGTTTTTGCCAAAAACGGAAGCGGAGGCAAACGCGCTTTAGTAAAATAATTTCCTACTGGTTTATTGCATGTACTTCTCAAATAATACATTGAGAGTGTCCCCAAAGTTTAATAGAGTTTCGACAAACCCTCGGTTTATTTTGACTTTCCGACGGTACGCGTGCAATTGCGTTTTTGCCAAAAACGGAAGTGGAGGCAAACGCGCATTAGGAAAATAATTTCATGCTGATTTTTTGCATGTAAATCTCAAATAATACATTGAGAGTGTCCCCAAATTTCGTAGAGTTTCGACAAGCCCTCAATTTATTTTGAATTTCCGACGGTACGCGTGCAATTGCGTTTTTGCCAAAAACAGAAGCGGAGGCAAACACGCCTTGGGAAAATAATTTCCTTCTGATCTTTTGCATTTAAATCTAAAATAATACAATGAGAGTGTCGCCAAAGTTTTATAGAGTTTTGACAAGCCCTCGGTTTATTTTGACTTTCCGATGGTACGCGTGCAATTGCGTTTTTGCCAAAAACTGAAGCGGATGCAAACGCGCCTTAGGAAAATAATTTCCTGCTGATTTTTTTCATGTACATCTCAAATAATAGATTGAGAGTTTCCCCAAAGTTTCATAGCGTCTCGACAAGCCCTCGGTTTATTTTAACTTTCCGACGGTCCGCGTGCAATTATGTTTTTGGCAAAAACAGAAGCGGAGGCAAACGCGCTTTAGTAAAATAATTTCCTACTGGTTTTTTTCATGTACTTCTCAAATAATACATTGAGAGTGTCCCCAAAGTTTAATTAAGTTTCGACAAGCCCTCAGTTTATTTTGACTTTCCGACGGTACGCGTGCAATTGCGTTTTTGCCATAAACGGAAGCGGAGGCAAACGCGCATTTGGAAAATAATTTCCTGCTGATTTTTTGCATTTACATCTCAAATAATACATTGAGAGTGTCCACAAAGTTTCGTAGAGTTTCGACAAGCCCTCGGTTTATTTTGAATTTCAGACGGTACGCGTGCAATTGCGTTTTTGCCAAAAACGGAAGCGGAGGCAAACGCACTTTAGTAAAATAATTTCTTGCTGATTTTTTGCATTTACATCTCAAATAATACATTGAGAGTGTCGCCAATGTTTCATAGCATTTCGACAAGCCCTCGGTTTATTTTGACTTTCCGACGGTACGCGTGCAATTGTGTTTTTGAAAAAAACAGAAATTGAGGAAAACGCGCCTTAGGAAAATAATTTCTTGCTGATTTTTTGCATGTACATCTCAAATAATACATTGAGAGTGTCCCCAAAGTTTCGTAGAGTTTCGACAAGCCCTCCGTTTATTTTGAATTTCCGACGGTACGCGTGCAATTGCGTTTTTGCCAAAAACAGAAATGGAGGAAAACGCGCCTTAGGAAAATAATTTCTTGCTGATATTTTTCATGTACATCTCAAATAATACATTGAGAGTGTGCCCAAAGTTCACAGCGTTTCGACAGGCCCTCGGTTTATTTTGAAATTCCGACGGTACGGGTGCAATTTCGTTTTTGCCAAAAACGGAAGCGGAGGCAAAGGCGCATTAGGAAAATAATTTCCGGCTGATTTTTTGCATTTAAATCTCAAATAATACATTGATAGTGTCACCAAAGTTTCGTAGAGTTTCGACAAGCCCTCGGTTTATTTTGAATTTCTGACGGTACGCGTGCAATTGCGTTTTTGCCAAAAACAGAAGCGGAGGCAAACGCGCCTTAGGAAAATAATTTACTTCTGGTTTTTTGCATGTAAATCTAAAATAACACATTGATAGTGTCGCCAAAGTTTCATAGAGTTTCGACAAGCCCTCAGTTTATTTTGACTTTCCGACGGTACGCGTGCAATTGCGTTTTTGCCAAAAACAGAAATGGAGGCAAACGCGCCTTAGGAAAATAATTTCCTGATGATTTTTTTCATTTACATCTCAAATAATACATTGAGAGTGTCCCCAAAGTTTCATAGCGTCTCGACAAGCCCTCTGTTTATTTTGACTTTCCGACGGTCCGCGTGCAATTGCTTTTTTGCCAAAACGGAAGCGTAGGCAAACACGCTTTAGTTAAATAATTTCCTACTGGTTTTTTGCATGTACTTCTCAAATAATACATTGAGAGTGTCCCCAAAGTTTAATAGAGTTTCGACAAGCCCTCGGTTTATTTTGACTTTCCGACGGTACGCGTACAATTGCGTTTTTGCCAAAAACGGAAGTGGAGGCAAACACGCATTAGGAAAATAATTTCCTTCTGATTTTTTGCATGTAAATCTAAAATAATACATTGAGAGTGTCCCCAATGTTTCATAGAATTTCGACAAGCCCTCAGTTTATTTTGAATTTCCGACGGTACGCGTGCAATTGCGTTTTTGCCAAAAACAGAAGCGGAGGCAAACGCGCCTTAGGAAAATAATTTCCTTCTGATTTTTTGCATGTAAATCTAAAATAATACATTGAGAGTGTCGCCAAAGTTTCATAGAGTTTTGATAAGCCCTCGGTTTATTTTGACTTTCCGACCATACGCGTGCAACTACGTTTTTGCCAAAAACAGAAGCGGATGCAAACGCGCCTTAGGAAAATAATTTCCTGCTGATTTTTTTCATGTACATCTCAAATAATAGATTGAGAGTGTCCCCAAAGTTTCATAGCGTCTCGACAAGCCCTCGGTTTATTTTGACTTTCCGACGGTCCGCGTGCAATTGCGTTTTTGGCAAAAACAGAAGCGGAGGCAAACGCGCTTTAGTAAAATAATTTCCTACTTGTTTTTTTCATTTAATTATAAAATAATACATTGAGAGTGTCCCCAAAGTTTAAGTAAGTTTCGACAAGCCCTCAGTTTATTTTGACTTTCCGACGGTACGCGTGCAATTGCGTTTTTGCCAAAAATGGAAGCGGAGGCAAACGCGCCTTAGGAAAATAATTTACTTCTGGTTTTTTGCATGTAAATCTAAAATAACACATTGATAGTGTCGCCAAAGTTTCATAGAGTTTCGACAAGCCCTCGGTTTATTTTGACTTTCCGACGGTACGCGTGCAATTGCGTTTTTGCCAAAAACAGAAATGGAGGCAAACGCGCCTTAGGAAAATAATTTCCTGATGATTTTTTTCATTTAAATCTCAAATAATACATTGAGAGTGTCCCCAAAGTTTCATAGCGTCTCGACAAGCCCTCGGTTTATTTTGACTTTCCGACGGTCCGCGTGCAATTGCGTTTTTGGCAAAAACAAAAGCGAAGGCAAACGCGCTTTAGCAAAATAATTTCCTACTGGTTTTTTTCATGTACTTCTCAAATAATACATTGAGAGTGTCCCCAAAGTTTAATTAAGTTTCGACAAGCCCTCGGTTTATTTTGACTTTCCGACGGTACGCGTGCAATTGCGTTTTTGCCAAAAATGGAAGCGGGGGCAAACGCGCATTTGGAAAATAATTTCCTGCTGATTTTTAGCATTTTCATCGAAAATAATACATTGAGAGTGTCCACAAAGTTTTGTAGAGTTTCGACAAGCCCTCAATTTATTTTGAATTTCCGACGGTACGCGTGCAATTGCGTTTTTGCCAAAAATAGAAGCGGAGGCAAACGCGCCTTAGGAAAATAATTTCCTGCTGATTTTTTGCATGTAAATCTAAAATAATAAATTGAGAGTGTCGCCAATGTTTCATAGCATTTCGAGAAGCCCTCGGTTTATTTTGACTTTCTGACGGTACGCGTGCAATTGAGTTTTTGCCAAAAACGGAAGCAGAGGCAAACGCGCTTTAGTACAATAATTTCCTGCTGATTTTTTGCATGTACATCTCAAATAATACATTGAGAGTGTCCCCAAAGTTTCGTAGAGTTTCGACAAGCCCTCGGTTTATTTTGAATTTCCGACGGTACGCGTGCAATTGCGTTTTTGCCAAAAACAGAAATGGAGGAAAACGCGCCTTAGGAAAATAATTTCTTGCTGATTGTTTTCATGTACATTTCAAATAAAACATTGAGAGTGTCCCCAAAGTTTCACAGCGTTTCGACAAGCCCCCGGTTTATTTTGAATTTCCGACGGTATGGGTGCAATTGCGTTTTTGCCAAAAACGGATGCGGAGGCAAACGCGCGTTAGGAAAATAATTTCCGGCTGATTTTTTGCATTTAAATCTAAAATGATACATTGAGAGTATCGTCAAAGTTTCGTAGAGTTTCGACAAGCCCTCGGTTTATTTTGACTTTCCGACGGTACGCGTGCAATTGCGTTTTTGCCAAAAACAGAAGCGGAGGCAAACACGCCTTAGGAAAATAATTTCCTGATGATTTTTTTCATGTACATCTCAAATAATACATTGAGAGTGTCCCCAAAGTTTCATAGTGTCTCGACAAGCCCTCGGTTTATTTTGACTTTCCGACGGTCCGCGTGCAATTGCGTTTTTGCCAAAAACGGAAGCGGAGGCAAACGCGCTTTAGTAAAATAATTTCCTACTGGTTTATTGCATGTACTTCTCAAATAATACATTGAGAGTGTCCCCAAAGTTTAATAGAGTTTCGACAAACCCTCGGTTTATTTTGACTTTCCGACGGTACGCGTGCAATTGCGTTTTTGCCAAAAACGGAAGTGGAGGCAAACGCGCATTAGGAAAATAATTTCATGCTGATTTTTTGCATGTAAATCTCAAATAATACATTGAGAGTGTCCCCAAATTTCGTAGAGTTTCGACAAGCCCTCAATTTATTTTGAATTTCCGACGGTACGCGTGCAATTGCGTTTTTGCCAAAAACAGAAGCGGAGGCAAACACGCCTTGGGAAAATAATTTCCTTCTGATCTTTTGCATTTAAATCTAAAATAATACAATGAGAGTGTCGCCAAAGTTTTATAGAGTTTTGACAAGCCCTCGGTTTATTTTGACTTTCCGATGGTACGCGTGCAATTGCGTTTTTGCCAAAAACTGAAGCGGATGCAAACGCGCCTTAGGAAAATAATTTCCTGCTGATTTTTTTCATGTACATCTCAAATAATAGATTGAGAGTTTCCCCAAAGTTTCATAGCATCTCGACAAGCCCTCGGTTTATTTTAACTTTCCGACGGTCCGCGTGCAATTATGTTTTTGGCAAAAACAGAAGCGGAGGCAAACGCGCTTTAGTAAAATAATTTCCTACTGGTTTTTTTCATGTACTTCTCAAATAATACATTGAGAGTGTCCCCAAAGTTTAATTAAGTTTCGACAAGCCCTCAGTTTATTTTGACTTTCCGACGGTACGCGTGCAATTGCGTTTTTGCCATAAACGGAAGCGGAGGCAAACGCGCATTTGGAAAATAATTTCCTGCTGATTTTTTGCATTTACATCTCAAATAATACATTGAGAGTGTCCACAAAGTTTCGTAGAGTTTCGACAAGCCCTCGGTTTATTTTGAATTTCCGACGGTACGCGTGCAATTGCGTTTTTGCCAAAAACGGAAGCGGAGGCAAACGCACTTTAGTAAAATAATTTCTTGCTGATTTTTTGCATTTACATCTCAAATAATACATTGAGAGTGTCGCCAATGTTTCATAGCATTTCGACAAGCCCTCGGTTTATTTTGACTTTCCGACGGTACGCGTGCAATTGTGTTTTTGAAAAAAACAGAAATTGAGGAAAACGCGCCTTAGGAAAATAATTTCTTGCTGATTTTTTGCATGTACATCTCAAATAATACATTGAGAGTGTCCCCAAAGTTTCGTAGAGTTTCGACAAGCCCTCCGTTTATTTTGAATTTCCGACGGTACGCGTGCAATTGCGTTTTTGCCAAAATCAGAAATGGAGGAAAACGCGCCTTAGGAAAATAATTTCTTGCTGATATTTTTCATGTACATCTCAAATAATACATTGAGAGTGTGCCCAAAGTTCACAGCGTTTCGACAGGCCCTCGGTTTATTTTGAAATTTCGACGGTACGGGTGCAATTTCGTTTTTGCCAAAAACGGAAGCGGAGGCAAAGGCGCATTAGGAAAATAATTTCCGGCTGATTTTTTGCATTTAAATCTCAAATAATACATTGATAGTGTCACCAAAGTTTCGTAGAGTTTCGACAAGCCCTCGGTTTATTTTGAATTTCTGACGGTACGCGTGCAATTGCGTTTTTGCCAAAAACAGAAGCGGAGGCAAACGCGCCTTAGGAAAATAATTTACTTCTGGTTTTTTGCATGTAAATCTAAAATAACACATTGATAGTGTCGCCAAAGTTTCATAGAGTTTCGACAAGCCCTCGGTTTATTTTGACTTTCCGACGGTACGCGTGCAATTGCGTTTTTGCCAAAAACAGAAATGGAGGCAAACGCGCCTTAGGAAAATAATTTCCTGATGATTTTTTTCATTTACATCTAAAATAATACATTGAGAGTGTCCCCAAAGTTTCATAGCGTCTCGACAAGCCCTCTGTTTATTTTGACTTTCCGACGGTCCGCGTGCAATTGCTTTTTTGCCAAAACGGAAGCGTAGGCAAACACGCTTTAGTTAAATAATTTCCTACTGGTTTTTTGCATGTACTTCTCAAATAATACATTGAGAGTGTCCCCAAAGTTTAATAGAGTTTCGACAAGCCCTCGGTTTATTTTGACTTTCCGACGGTACGCGTACAATTGCGTTTTTGCCAAAAACGGAAGTGGAGAGAAACGCGCATTAGGAAAATAATTTCCTTCTGATTTTTTGCATGTAAATCTAAAATAATACATTGAGAGTGTCCCCAATGTTTCGTAGAATTTCGACAAGCCCTCAGTTTATTTTGAATTTCCGACGGTACGCGTGCAATTGCGTTTTTGCCAAAAACAGAAGCGGAGGCAAACGCGCCTTAGGAAAATAATTTCCTTCTGATTTTTTGCATGTAAATCTAAAATAATACATTGAGAGTGTCGCCAAAGTTTCATAGAGTTTTGACAAGCCCTCGGTTTATTTTGACTTTCCGACCGTACGCGTGCAACTACGTTTTTGCCAAAAACAGAAGCGGATGCAAACGCGCCTTAGGAAAATAATTTCCTGCTGATTTTTTTCATGTACATCTCAAATAATAGATTGAGAGTGTCCCCAAAGTTTCATAGCGTCTCGACAAGCCCTCGGTTTATTTTGACTTTCCGACGGTCTGCGTGCAATTGCGTTTTTGGCAAAAACAGAAGCGGAGGCAAACGCGCTTTAGTAAAATAATTTCCTACTTGTTTTTTTCATTTACTTATAAAATAATACATTGAGAGTGTCCCCAAAGTTTAAGTAAGTTTCGACAAGCCCTCGGTTTATTTTGACTTTCCGACGGTACGCGTGCAATTGCGTTTTTGCCAAAAACGGAAGCGGAGGCAAACGCGCCTTAGGAAAATAATTTACTTCTGGTTTTTTGCATGTAAATCTAAAATAACACATTGATAGTGTCGCCAAAGTTTCATATAGTTTCGACAAGCCCTCGGTTTATTTTGACTTTCCGACGGTACGCGTGCAATTGCGTTTTTGCCAAAAACAGAAATGGAGGCAAACGCGCCTTAGGAAAATAATTTCCTGATGATTTTTTTCATTTACATCTCAAATAATACATTGAGAGTGTCCCCAAAGTTTCATAGCGTCTCGACAAGCCCTCTGTTTATTTTGACTTTCCGACGGTCCGCGTGCAATTGCTTTTTTGCCAAAACGGAAGCGTAGGCAAACACGCTTTAGTTAAATAATTTCCTACTGGTTTTTTGCATGTACTTCTCAAATAATACATTGAGAGTGTCCCCAAAGTTTAATAGAGTTTCGACAAGCCCTCGGTTTATTTTGACTTTCCGACGGTACGCGTACAATTGCGTTTTTGCCAAAAACGGAAGTGGAGGCAAACGCGCATTAGGAAAATAATTTCCTTCTGATTTTTTGCATGTAAATCTAAAATAATACATTGAGAGTGTCCCCAATGTTTCGTAGAATTTCGACAAGCCCTCAGTTTATTTTGAATTTCCGACGGTACGCGTGCAATTGCGTTTTTGCCAAAAACAGAAGCGGAGGCAAACGCGCCTTAGGAAAATAATTTCCTTCTGATTTTTTGCATGTAAATCTAAAATAATACATTGAGAGTGTCTCCAAAGTTTCATAGATTTTTGACAAGCCCTCGGTTTATTTTGACTTTCCGACCGTACGCGTGCAACTACGTTTTTGCCAAAAACAGAAGCGGATGCAAACGCGCCTTAGGAAAATAATTTCCTGCTGATTTTTTTCATGTACATCTCAAATAATAGATTGAGAGTGTCCCCAAAGTTTCATAGCGTCTCGACAAGCCCTCGGTTTATTTTTACTTTCCGACGGTCCGCGTGCAATTGCGTTTTTGGCAAAAACAGAAGCGGAGGAAAACGCGCTTTAGTAAAATAATTTCCTACTTGTTTTTTTCATTTACTTATAAAATAATACATTGAGAGTGTCCCCAAAGTTTAAGTAAGTTTCGACAAGCCCTCGGTTTATTTTGACTTTCCGACGGTACGCGTGCAATTGCGTTTTTGCCAAAAACGGAAGCGGAGGCAAACGCTCATTTGGAAAATAATTTCCGGCTGATTTTTTGTATTTAAATCTAAAATAATACATTGAGAGTGTCCCCAAAGTTTCGTAGAGTTTCGACAAGCCCTCGGTTTATTTTGAATTTCCGACGGTACGCGTGCAATTGCGTTTTTGCCAATAACAGAAGCGGAGGCAAACACGACTTAGGACAATAATTTCCTTCTGGTTTTTTGCATGTAAATCTAAAATAACACATTGAGAGTGTCGCCAAATTTTGATAGAGTTTCGACAAGCCCTCGGTTTATTTTGACTTTCCGACGGTACGCGTGCAATTGCGTTTTTGCCAGAAACAGAAGCGGAGGCAAACACGCCTTAGGAAAATAATTTTCTGATGATTTTTTTCATGTACATCTCAAATAATACATTGAGAGTGTCCCAAAAGTTTCATAGCGTCTCGACAAGCCCTCGGTTTATTTTGACTTTCCGACGGTCCGCGTGCAATTGCGTTTTTGCCAAAAACGAAAGCGGAGGCAAACGCGCTTTAGTAAAATAATTTCCTACTGGTTTATTGCATGTACTTCTCAAATAATACATTGAGAGTGTCGCCAAAGTTTCATAGAGTTTCTACCAGCCCTCGGTTTATTTTGAATTTCCGACGGTACGCGTGCAATTGCGTTTTTGCCAAAAACAGAAACGGAGGACAACGCGCCTTAGGATAATAATTTTTTTCTGATTTTTTTCATGTACATCTCAAATAATACATTGAGAGTGTCCCCAAAGTTTCACAGTGTTTCGACAAGCCCTCTGTTTATTTTGAATTTCCGACGGTACAGGTGCAATTGCGTTTTTGCCAAAAACGGAAGCGGAGGCAAACCCGCATTAGGAAAATAATTTCCTGCTGATTTTTTGCATTTAAATCTCAAATAATACATTGAGAGTGTCCACAAAGTTTCGTAGAGTTTCGACAAGTCCTCGGTTTATTTTGAATTTCCGACGGTACGCGTGCAATTGTGTTTTTGCCAAAAACAGAAGCGTAGGCAAACGCGCCTTAGGAAAATAATTTCCTTCTGGTTTTTTGCATGTAAATCTAAAATAATACATTGAGAGTGTCGCCAAAGTTTCATAGAGTTTCGACAAGCCCTCGGTTTATTTTTACTTTCCGACGATACGCGTGCAATTGCGTTTTTGCCAAAAACGGAAGCGGAGGCAAAGGCGCTTTAGTAAAATAATTTCCTGTTGGTTTTTTGCATGTACTTCTCAAATAATACATTGACAGTGTCCCCAAAGTTTCATAGCGTTTTGGTCAAGCCCTCGGTTTATTTTGAATTTCCGACGGTACGCGTGCAATTGCATTTTTGCCAAAAACGGAAGCGGACGCAAAATCGCCATAGGAAAATAATTTCCTGCTGATTTTTTGCATTTACATCTAAAATAATACATTAAGAGTGTCTCCAAAGTTTCATAGAGTTTCGACAAGCCCTCGATTTATTTTGAATTTCCGACGGTATGCGTGCAATTGCGTTTTTGCCAAAAACGGAAGCGAAGGCAAACGCACCTTAGGAAAATAATTTCCTGCTGATTTTTTCCATGGAAATCTCAAATGATACATTGAGAGTGTCTCCAAAGTTTCATAGAGTTTCGACAAGCCCTCGGTTTATTTTGACTTTCCGACGGTACGCGTGCAATTACGTTTTTGTTAAAAACGGAAGCATAGGCAAACGCGCTTTAGTAAAATAATTTCCTGCTGGTTTTTTGCATGTACTTCTCAAATAATACATTGAGAGTGTCCCCAAGGTTTCATAGCGTTTCGACAAGCCCTCGGTTTATTTTGACTTTCCGACGGTACGCGTGCAATTGCGTTTTTGCCAAAAACGGAAGCGGAGGCAAACGCGCATTGGGAAAATAATTTCATGCTGATTTTTTGGATGGACATCTAAAATAATACATTGATAGTGTCCCCAAAGTTTCATAGCGTCTCGACAAGCCCTCGGTTTATTTTGACTTTCCGACGGTCCGCGTGCAATTGCGTTTTTGCCAAAAACGGAAGCGGAGGCAAACACGCTTTAGTAAAATAATTTCGTACAGGTTTTTTGCATGTACTTCTCAAATAATACATTGAGAGTGTCCCCAAAGTTTAATAGAGTTTCGACCAGCCCTCGGTTTATTTTGACTTTCCGACGGTACGCGTGCAATTGCGTTTTTGCCAAAAACAGAAGCGGAGGCAAACGCGCCTTAGGAAAATAATTTCCTTCTGATTTTTTGCATGTAAATCTAAAATAATACATTGAGAGTGTCCCCAAAGTTTCATAGCGTCTCCACAAGCCCTCGGTTTATTTTGACTTTCCGACGGTCCGCGTGCAATTGCGTTTTTGCCAAAAAAGGAAACGGAGGCAAACGCGCTTTAGTAAAATAATTTCCTACTGGTTTTTTGCATGTACTTCTCAAATAATACATTGAGAGTGTCCCCAAAGTTTGATATAGTTTCGACAAGCCCTCGGTTTATTTTGACTTTCCGACGGTACGCGTGCAATTGCGTTTTTGCCAAAAATGGAAGCGGAGGCAAACGCGCATTAGGAAAATAATTTGCTGCTAATTTTTTGCATGTACATCTCAAATAATACATTGAGAGTGTCCCCAAAGATTCGTAGATTTTCGACAAGCCCTCGGTTTATTTGGAATCTCCAACGGTACGCGTGCAATTGCATTTTTGCCAAAAACAGAAGCGGAGGCAAACGCGCCATAGGAAAATAATTTCCTGCTGATTTTTTGCATATAAATCTAAAATAATACATTGAGTGTGTCGCCAAAGTTTCATAGAGTTTGGACAAGCCCTAAGTTTATTTTGACTTTCCGACGATACGCGTGCAATTGCGTTTTTGCCAAAAACAGAAGCGGAGGCAAACACGCCTTAGGAAAATAATTTCCAAATTATTTTTTTCATGTACATCTCAAATAATACATTTAGAGCTTCCCCAAATTTTCATAGCGTCTCGACAAGCCCTCGGTTTATTTTGACTTTCCGACGGTACACGTGCAATTGCGTTTTTGCCAAAAATGGAAGCGTAGGCAAACGCGCCTTAGGAAAATAATTTCCTGCTGATTTTTTGCATGGATATCTATAATAATACATTGAGAGTGTCGCCAAAGTTTCATAGAGTTTCGACAAGCCATCGGTTTATTTTGAATTTCCGACGGTACGCGTGCAATTGCGTTTTTGCCAAAAACAGAAACAGAGGACAACGCGCCTTAGGATAATAATTTCTTGCTGATGTTTTTCATGTACATCTCAAATAATACATTGAGAGTTTCCCCAAAGTTTCACAGCGTTTCGACAAGCCCTCTGTTTATTTTGAATTTCCGACGGTACAGGTGCAATTGCGTTTTTGCCAAAAACGGAAGCGGAGGCAAACGCGCATTAGGAAAATAATTTCCTGCTGATTTTTTGCATGTAAATCTCAAATAATAAATTGAGAGTGTCCACAAAGTTTCGTAGAGTTTCGACAAGCCCTCGGTTTATTTTGAATTTCCAACGGTACGCGTGCAATTATGTTTTTGCCAAAAACAGAAGCGGAGGTAAACGCGCCTTAGGAAAATAATTTCCTTTTGGTTTTTTGCATGTAAATCTAAAATAATACATTGAGAGTGTCGCCAAAGTTTCATAGAGTTTCGACAAGCTCTCGGTTTATTTTGACTTTCCGACGGTACGCGTGCAATTGCGTTTTTGCCAAAAACGGAAGCGGAAGCAAAGGCGCTTTAGTAAAATAATTTCCTGTTGGTTTTTTGCATGTAAATCTAAAATAATACATTGAGAGTGTCGCCAATGTTTCATAGAGTTTCGACAAGCCCTCGGTTTATTTTGACTTTCCGACGGTATGCGTGCAATTGCGTTTTTGCCAAAAACAGAAGCGGAGGCAAACGCGCCTTAGGAAAATAATTTCCTGCTGATTTTTTTCATGTACATCTCAAATAATAAATTGAGAGTGTCCCCTAAGTTTCATAGCGTCTCCACAAGCCCTCGGTTTATTTTGACTTTCCGACGGTCCGCGTGCAATTGCGTTTTTGCCAAAAAAGGAAGCGGAGGCAAACGCGCTTTAGTAAAATAATTTCCTACTGGTTTTTTGCATGTACTTCTCAAATAATACATTGAGAGTGTACCCAAAGTTTGATTGAGTTTCGACAAGCCCTCGGTTTATTTTGACTTTCCGACGGTACGCGTGCAATTGCGTTTTTGCCAAAAACGGAAGCGGAGGCAAACGCGCATTAGGAAAATAATTTGCTGCTGATTTTTTGCATGTACATCTCAAATAATACATTGAGAGTGTCCCCAAAGATTCGTAGAGTTTCGACAAGCCCTCGGTTTATTTGGTATCTCCAACGGTACGCGTGCAATTGCATTTTTGCCAAAAACAGAAGCGGAGGCAAACGCGCCTTAGGAAAATAATTTCGTGCTGATTTTTTGCATGTAAATCTAAAATAATACATTGAGAGTGTCGCCAAAGTTTCATAGAGTTTGGACAAGCCCTAAGTTTATTTTGACTTTCCGACGATACGCGTGCAATTGCGTTTTTGCCAAAAACAGAAGCGGAGGCAAACACGCCTTAGGAAAATAATTTCCAAATTATTTTTTTCATGTACATCTCAAATAATACATTGAGAGTGTCCCCAAAGTTTCACAGCGTTTCGACAAGCCCTCTGTTTATTTTGAATTTCCGACGGTACAAGTGCAATTGCGTTTTTGCCAAAAACGGAAGCGGAGGCAAACGCCCATTAGGAAAATAATTTCCTGCTGATTTTTTGCATGTAAATCTCAAATAATACATTGAGAGTGTCCACAAAGTTTCGTAGAGTTTCGACAAACCCTCAGTTTATTTTGAATTTCCGACGGTACGCGTGCAATTATGTTTTTGCCAAAAACAGAAGCGGAGGCAAACGCGCCTTAGGAAAATAATTTCCTTTTGGTTTTTTGCATGTAAATCTAAAATAATACATTGAGAGTGTCGCCAAAGTTTCATAGAGTTTCGACAAGCCCTCGGTTTATTTTGACTTTCCGATGGTACGCGTGCAATTGCGTTTTTGCCAAAAACGAAAGCGGAAGCAAAGGCGCTTTAGTAAAATAATTTCATGTTGGTTTTTTGCATGTAAATCTAAAATAATACATTGAGAGTGTCGCCAATGTTTCATAGTGTTTCGACAAGCCCTCGGTTTATTTTGACTTTCCGACGGTATGCGTGCAATTGTGTTTTTGCCAAAAACAGAAGCGGAGGCAAACACGCCTTAGGAAAATAATTTCCTGATGATTGTTTTCATGCACATCTCAAATAATACATTTATAGTTTCCCCAAATTTTCATAGCGTCTCGACAAGCCCTCGGTTTATTTTGACTTTCCGACGGTACGCGTGCAATTGCGTTTTTGCCAAAAACAGAAGCGGATGCAAACGCGCCTTAGGAAAATAATTTCCTGTTGATTTTTTGCATGGATATCTAAAATAATACATTGAGAGTGGCGCCAAAGTTTCATAGAGGTTCGACAAGCCCTCGGTTTATTTTGACTTTCCGACGGTACGCGTGCAATTGCGTTTTTGCCAAAAACGGAAGTGGAGGCAAACGCGCTTTAGTAAAATAATCTCCTGCTGATTTTTTGCGTGTACATCTCAAATTATCCATTGAGAGTGTCCCCAAAGTTTCATAGAGTTTCGACAAGCCCTCGATTTATTTTGAATTTCCGACGGTATGCGTGCAATTGCGTTTTTGCCAAAAACAGAAACGGAGGACAACGCGCCTTAGGAAAATAATTTCTTGCTGATTTTTTTCATGTACATCTCAAATAATACATTGAGAGTGTCCCCAAAGTTTCACAGCGTTTCGACAAGCCCTCGGTTTATTTTGAATTTCCGACGGTACGGGTGCAATTGCGTTTTTGCCAAAAATGGAAGTGGAGGCAAACGCGCATTAGGAAAATAATTTCCTGCTGATTTTTTGCATGTAAATCTCAAATAATACATTGAGAGTGTACACAAAGTTTCATAGAGTTTCGACAAGCCCTCGGTTCATTTTGAATTTCCGACGGTACGCGTGCAATTGTGTTTTTGCCAAAAACAGAAGCGGAGGCAAACGCGCCTTAGGAAAATAATTTCCATCTGGTTTTTTGCATGTAAATCTAAAATAATACATTGAGAGTGTCGCCAAAGTTTCATAGAGTTTCGACAAGCCCTCGGTTTATTTTGACTTTCCGACGGTACGTTTGCAATTGCGTTTTTGCCAAAAACAGAAGCGGAGGCAAACACGCCTTAGGAAAATAATTTCCTGCTGATTTTTTGCATGTAAATCTAAAATAATACATTGAGAGTGTCGCCAAAGTTTCATAGAGTTTCAACAAGCCCTCGGTTTATTTTGACTTTCCGACGGTACGCGTGCAATTGCGTTTTTGCCAAAATCGGAAGCGGAGGCAAACGCGCCTTAGGAAAATAATTTCCTGCTGATTTTTTGCATGTAAATCTAAAATAATACATTGAGAGTGTCCCCAAAGTTTCATAGAGTTTCGACAAACCCTCAGTTTATTTTGACTTTCCGACGGTACGCGTGCAATTGCGTTTTTGCCAAAAACGGAAGCGGAGGCAAACGTGCCTTAGGAAAATAATTTCCTGCTTATTTTTTTCATGTACATCTCAAATAATACATTTAGAGTTTCCACATATTTTCATAGCGTCTCGACAAGCCCTCGGTTTATTTTGAATTTCCGACGGTACGCATGCAATTGTGTTTTTGCGTAAAAAAAAGAATCGGAGGCAAACGCGCCTTAGGAAAATAATTTCCTTCTGGTTTTTTGCATGTAAATCTAAAATAATACATTGAGAGTGTCGCCAAAGTTTCATAGAGTTTCAACAAGCCCTCGGTTTATTTTGACTTTCCGACGGTACGCGTGTAATTGCGTTTTTGCCAAAAACAGAAGCGGAGGCAAACGCGCCTTAGGAAAATAATTTCCTGATGATTTTTTTCATGTACATCTCAAATAATACATTGAGAGTGTCCCCAAAGTTTCATAGCGTCTCGACAAGCCCTTGGTTTATTTTAGCTTTCCGACGGTCCGCGTGCAATTGCGTTTTTGCCAAAAACGGAAGCGGAGGCAAACGCGCTTTAGTAAAATAATTTCCTACTGGTTTTTTGCATGTACTTCTCAAATAATTCATTGAGAGTGTCCCCAAAGTTTAATAGAGTTTCGACAAGCCCTCGGTTTATTTTGACTTTCCGACGGTACCCGTGCAATTGCGTTTTTGCCAAAAACGGAAGTGGAGGCAAACGCGCATTAGGAAAATAATTTCCTGCCGATTTTTTGCATGTAAATCTCAAATAATACATTGAGAGTGTCCCCAAAGTTTCGTAGAGTTTCGACAATCCCTCAGTTTATTTTGAATTTCCGACGGTACGCGTGCAATTGCGTTTTTGCCAAAAACAGAAGCGGAGGCAAACGCGCCTTAGGAAAAAAATTTCCTGCTGATTTTTTTCATGTACATCACTAATAATAGATTGAGAGTGTCCCCAAAGTTTCATAGCGTCTCGACAAGCCCTCGGCTTATTTTGACTTTCCGACGGTCCGCGTGCAATTGCGTGTTTGGCAAAAACAAAAGCGAAGGCAAACGCGCTTTAGTAAAATAATTTCCTACTTGTTTTTTTCATGTACTTCTCAAATAATACATTGAGAGTGTCCCCAAAGTTTAATTAAGTTTCGACAAGCCCTCGGTTTATTTTGAATTTCCGACGGTACGGGTGCAATTGCGTTTTTGCCAAAAATGGAAGTGGAGGCAAACGCGCATTAGGAAAATAATTTCCTGCTGATTTTTTGCATGTAAATCTCAAATAATACATTGAGAGTGTACACAAAGTTTCATAGAGTTTCGACAAGCCCTCGGTTCATTTTGAATTTCCGACGGTACGCGTGCAATTGTGTTTTTGCCAAAAACAGAAGCGGAGGCAAACGCGCCTTAGGAAAATAATTTCCATCTGGTTTTTTGCATGTAAATCTAAAATAATACATTGAGAGTGTCGCCAAAGTTTCATAGAGTTTCGACAAGCCCTCAGTTTATTTTGACTTTCCGACGGTACGTGTGCAATTGCGTTTTTGCCAAAAACAGAAGCGGAGGCAAACACGCCTTAGGAAAATAATTTCCAAATTATTTTTTTCATGTACATCTCAAATAATACATTGAGAGTGTCCCCAAAGTTTCACAGCGTTTCGACAAGCCCTCTGTTTATTTTGAATTTCCGACGGTACAGGTGCAATTGCGTTTTTGCCAAAAACGGAAGCGGAGGCAAACGCCCATTAGGAAAATAATTTCCTGCTGATTTTTTGCATGTAAATCTCAAATAATACATTGAGAGTGTCCACAAAGTTTCGTAGAGTTTCGACAAGCCCTCGGTTTATTTTGAATTTCCGACAGTACGCGTGCAATTATGTTTTTGCCAAAAACAGAAGCGGAGGCAAACGCGCCTTAGGAAAATAATTTCCTTTTGGTTTTTTGCATGTAAATCTAAAATAATACATTGAGAGTGTCGCCAAAGTTTCATAGAGTTTCGACAAGCCCTCGGTTTATTTTGACTTTCCGATGGTACGCGTGCAATTGCGTTTTTGCCAAAAACGAAAGCGGAAGCAAAGGCGCTTTAGTAAAATAATTTCATGTTGGTTTTTTGCATGTAAATCTAAAATAATACATTGAGAGTGTCGCCAATGTTTCATAGTGTTTCGACAAGCCCTCGGTTTATTTTGACTTTCCAACGGTATGCGTGCAATTGCGTTTTTGCCAAAAACAGAAGCGGAGGCAAACACGCCTTAGGAAAATAATTTCCTGATGATTTTTTTCATGCACATCTCAAATAATACATTTATAGTTTCCCCAAATTTTCATAGCGTCTCGACAAGCCCTCGGTTTATTTTGACTTTCCGACGGTACGCGTGCAATTGCGTTTTTGCCAAAAACAGAAGCGGATGCAAACGCGCCTTAGGAAAATAATTTCCTGTTGATTTTTTGCATGGATATCTAAAATAATACATTGAGAGTGGCGCCAAAGTTTCATAGAGGTTCGACAAGCCCTCGGTTTATTTTGACTTTCCGACGGTACGCGTGCAATTGCGTTTTTGCCAAAAACGGAAGTGGAGGCAAACGCGCTTTAGTAAAATAATCTCCTGCTGATTTTTTGCGTGTACATCTCAAATTATCCATTGAGAGTGTCCCCAAAGTTTCATAGAGTTTCGACAAGCCCTCGATTTATTTTGAATTTCCGACGGTATGCGTGCAATTGCGTTTTTGCCAAAAACAGAAACGGAGGACAACGCGCCTTAGGAAAATAATTTCTTGCTGATTTTTTTCATGTACATCTCAAATAATACATTGAGAGTGTCCCCAAAGTTTCACAGCGTTTCGACAAGCCCTCGGTTTATTTTGAATTTCCGACGGTACGGGTGCAATTGCGTTTTTGCCAAAAATGGAAGTGGAGGCAAACGCGCATTAGGAAAATAATTTCCTGCTGATTTTTTGCATGTAAATCTCAAATAATACATTGAGAGTGTACACAAAGTTTCATAGAGTTTCGACAAGCCCTCGGTTCATTTTGAATTTCCGACGGTACGCGTGCAATTGTGTTTTTGCCAAAAACAGAAGCGGAGGCAAACACGCCTTAGGAAAATAATTTCCATCTGGTTTTTTGCATGTAAATCTAAAATAATACATTGAGAGTGTCGCCAAAGTTTCATAGAGTTTCGACAAGCCCTCGGTTTATTTTGACTTTCCGACGGTACGTGTGCAATTGCGTTTTTGCCAAAAACAGAAGCGGAGGCAAACACGCCTTAGGAAAATAATTTCCTGCTGATTTTTTGCATGTAAATATAAAATAATACATTGAGAGTGTCGCCAAAGTTTCATAGAGTTTCAACAAGCCCTCGGTTTATTTTGACTTTCCGACGGTACGCGTGCAATTGCGTTTTTGCCAAAATCGGAAGCGGAGGCAAACGCGCCTTAGGAAAATAATTTCCTGCTGATTTTTTGCATGTAAATCTAAAATAATACATTGAGAGTGTCCCCAAAGTTTCATAGAGTTTCGACAAACCCTCAGTTTATTTTGACTTTCCGACGGTACGCGTGCAATTGCGTTTTTGCCAAAAACGGAAGCGGAGGCAAACGTGCCTTAGGAAAATAATTTCCTTCTTATTTTTTTCATGTACATCTCAAATAATACATTTAGAGTTTCCACATATTTTCATAGCGTCTGGACAAGCCCTCGGTTTATTTTGAATTTCCGACGGTACGCATGCAATTGTGTTTTTGCGTAAAAAAAAGAATCGGAGGCAAACGCGCCTTAGGAAAATAATTTCCTTCTGGTTTTTTGCATGTAAATCTAAAATAATACATTGAGAGTGTCGCCAAAGTTTCATAGAGTTTCAACAAGCCCTCGGTTTCTTTTGACTTTCCGACGGTACGCGTGTAATTGCGTTTTTGCCAAAAACAGAAGCGGAGGCAAACGCGCCTTAGGAAAATAATTTCCTGATGATTTTTTTCATGTACATCTCAAATAATACATTGAGAGTGTCCCCAAAGTTTCATAGCGTCTCGACAAGCCCTTGGTTTATTTTGACTTTCCGACGGTCCGCGTGCAATTGCGTTTTTGCCAAAAACGGAAGCGGAGGCAAACGCGCTTTAGTAAAATAATTTCCTACTGGTTTTTTGCATGTACTTCTCAAATAATTCATTGAGAGTGTCCCCAAAGTTTAATAGAGTTTCGACAAGCCCTCGGTTTATTTTGACTTTCCGACGGTACCCGTGCAATTGCGTTTTTGCCAAAAACGGAAGTGGAGGCAAACGCGCATTAGGAAAATAATTTCCTGCCGATTTTTTGCATGTAAATCTCAAATAATACATTGAGAGTGTCCCCAAAGTTTCGTAGAGTTTCGACAATCCCTCAGTTTATTTTGAATTTCCGACGGTACGCGTGCAATTGCGTTTTTGCCAAAAACAGAAGCGGAGGCAAACGCGCCTTAGGAAAAAAATTTCCTGCTGATTTTTTTCATGTACATCACTAATAATAGATTGAGAGTGTCCCCAAAGTTTCATAGCGTCTCGACAAGCCCTCGGCTTATTTTGACTTTCCGACGGTCCGCGTGCAATTGCGTGTTTGGCAAAAACAAAAGCGAAGGCAAACGCGCTTTAGTAAAATAATTTCCTACTTGTTTTTTTCATGTACTTCTCAAATAATACATTGAGAGTGTCCCCAAAGTTTAATTAAGTTTCGACAAGCCCTCGGTTTATTTTGAATTTCCGACGGTACGGGTGCAATTGCGTTTTTGCCAAAAATGGAAGTGGAGGCAAACGCGCATTAGGAAAATAATTTCCTGCTGATTTTTTGCATGTAAATCTCAAATAATACATTGAGAGTGTACACAAAGTTTCATAGAGTTTCGACAAGCCCTCGGTTCATTTTGAATTTCCGACGGTACGCGTGCAATTGTGTTTTTGCCAAAAACAGAAGCGGAGGCAAACGCGCCTTAGGAAAATAATTTCCATCTGGTTTTTTGCATGTAAATCTAAAATAATACATTGAGAGTGTCGCCAAAGTTTCATAGAGTTTCGACAAGCCCTCAGTTTATTTTGACTTTCCGACGGTACGTGTGCAATTGCGTTTTTGCCAAAAACAGAAGCGGAGGCAAACACGCCTTAGGAAAATAATTTCCAAATTATTTTTTTCATGTACATCTCAAATAATACATTGAGAGTGTCCCCAAAGTTTCACAGCGTTTCGACAAGCCCTCTGTTTATTTTGAATTTCCGACGGTACAGGTGCAATTGCGTTTTTGCCAAAAACGGAAGCGGAGGCAAACGCCCATTAGGAATATAATTTCCTGCTGATTTTTTGCATGTAAATCTCAAATAATACATTGAGAGTGTCCACAAAGTTTCGTAGAGTTTCGACAAGCCCTCGGTTTATTTTGAATTTCCGACGGTACGCGTGCAATTATGTTTTTGCCAAAAACAGAAGCGGAGGCAAACGCGCCTTAGGAAAATAATTTCCTTTTGGTTTTTTGCATGTAAATCTAAAATAATACATTGAGAGTGTCGCCAAAGTTTCATAGAGTTTCGACAAGCCCTCGGTTTATTTTGACTTTCCGATGGTACGCGTGCAATTGCGTTTTTGCCAAAAACGAAAGCGGAAGCAAAGGCGCTTTAGTAAAATAATTTCATGTTGGTTTTTTGCATGTAAATCTAAAATAATACATTGAGAGTGTCGCCAATGTTTCATAGTGTTTCGACAAGCCCTCGGTTTATTTTGACTTTCCAACGGTATGCGTGCAATTGCGTTTTTGCCAAAAACAGAAGCGGAGGCAAACACGCCTTAGGAAAATAATTTCCTGATGATTTTTTTCATGCACATCTCAAATAATACATTTATAGTTTCCCCAAATTTTCATAGCGTCTCGACAAGCCCTCGGTTTATTTTGACTTTCCGACGGTACGCGTGCAATTGCGTTTTTGCCAAAAACAGAAGCGGATGCAAACGCGCCTTAGGAAAATAATTTCCTGTTGATTTTTTGCAAGGATATCTAAAATAATACATTGAGAGTGGCGCCAAAGTTTCATAGAGGTTCGACAAGCCCTCGGTTTATTTTGACTTTCCGACGGTACGCGTGCAATTGCGTTTTTGCCAAAAACGGAAGTGGAGGCAAACGCGCTTTAGTAAAATAATCTCCTGCTGATTTTTTGCGTGTACATCTCAAATTATCCATTGAGAGTGTCCCCAAAGTTTCATAGAGTTTCGACAAGCCCTCGATTTATTTTGAATTTCCGACGGTATGCGTGCAATTGCGTTTTTGCCAAAAACAGAAGCGGAGGCAAACGCGCCTTAGGAAAAAAATTTCCTGCTGATTTTTTTCATGTACATCACTAATAATAGATTGAGAGTGTCCCCAAAGTTTCATAGCGTCTCGACAAGCCCTCGGCTTATTTTGACTTTCCGACGGTCCGCGTGCAATTGCGTGTTTGGCAAAAACAAAAGCGAAGGCAAACGCGCTTTAGTAAAATAATTTCCTACTTGTTTTTTTCATGTACTTCTCAAATAATACATTGAGAGTGTCCCCAAAGTTTAATTAAGTTTCGACAAGCCCTCGGTTTATTTTGAATTTCCGACGGTACGGGTGCAATTGCGTTTTTGCCAAAAATGGAAGTGGAGGCAAACGCGCATTAGGAAAATAATTTCCTGCTGATTTTTTGCATGTAAATCTCAAATAATACATTGAGAGTGTACACAAAGTTTCATAGAGTTTCGACAAGCCCTCGGTTCATTTTGAATTTCCGACGGTACGCGTGCAATTGTGTTTTTGCCAAAAACAGAAGCGGAGGCAAACGCGCCTTAGGAAAATAATTTCCATCTGGTTTTTTGCATGTAAATCTAAAATAATACATTGAGAGTGTCGCCAAAGTTTCATAGAGTTTCGACAAGCCCTCAGTTTATTTTGACTTTCCGACGGTACGTGTGCAATTGCGTTTTTGCCAAAAACAGAAGCGGAGGCAAACACGCCTTAGGAAAATAATTTCCAAATTATTTTTTTCATGTACATCTCAAATAATACATTGAGAGTGTCCCCAAAGTTTCACAGCGTTTCGACAAGCCCTCTGTTTATTTTGAATTTCCGACGGTACAGGTGCAATTGCGTTTTTGCCAAAAACGGAAGCGGAGGCAAACGCCCATTAGGAATATAATTTCCTGCTGATTTTTTGCATGTAAATCTCAAATAATACATTGAGAGTGTCCACAAAGTTTCGTAGAGTTTCGACAAGCCCTCGGTTTATTTTGAATTTCCGACGGTACGCGTGCAATTATGTTTTTGCCAAAAACAGAAGCGGAGGCAAACGCGCCTTAGGAAAATAATTTCCTTTTGGTTTTTTGCATGTAAATCTAAAATAATACATTGAGAGTGTCGCCAAAGTTTCATAGAGTTTCGACAAGCCCTCGGTTTATTTTGACTTTCCGATGGTACGCGTGCAATTGCGTTTTTGCCAAAAACGAAAGCGGAAGCAAAGGCGCTTTAGTAAAATAATTTCATGTTGGTTTTTTGCATGTAAATCTAAAATAATACATTGAGAGTGTCGCCAATGTTTCATAGTGTTTCGACAAGCCCTCGGTTTATTTTGACTTTCCAACGGTATGCGTGCAATTGCGTTTTTGCCAAAAACAGAAGCGGAGGCAAACACGCCTTAGGAAAATAATTTCCTGATGATTTTTTTCATGCACATCTCAAATAATACATTTATAGTTTCCCCAAATTTTCATAGCGTCTCGACAAGCCCTCGGTTTATTTTGACTTTCCGACGGTACGCGTGCAATTGCGTTTTTGCCAAAAACAGAAGCGGATGCAAACGCGCCTTAGGAAAATAATTTCCTGTTGATTTTTTGCAAGGATATCTAAAATAATACATTGAGAGTGGCGCCAAAGTTTCATAGAGGTTCGACAAGCCCTCGGTTTATTTTGACTTTCCGACGGTACGCGTGCAATTGCGTTTTTGCCAAAAACGGAAGTGGAGGCAAACGCGCTTTAGTAAAATAATCTCCTGCTGATTTTTTGCGTGTACATCTCAAATTATCCATTGAGAGTGTCCCCAAAGTTTCATAGAGTTTCGACAAGCCCTCGATTTATTTTGAATTTCCGACGGTATGCGTGCAATTGCGTTTTTGCCAAAAACAGAAACGGAGGACAACGCGCCTTAGGAAAATAATTTCTTGCTGATTTTTTTCATGTACATCTCAAATAATACATTGAGAGTGTCCCCAAAGTTTCACAGCGTTTCGACAAGCCCTCGGTTTATTTTGAATTTCCGACGGTACGGGTGCAATTGCGTTTTTGCCAAAAATGGAAGTGGAGGCAAACGCGCATTAGGAAAATAATTTCCTGCTGATTTTTTGCATGTAAATCTCAAATAATACATTGAGAGTGTACACAAAGTTTCATAGAGTTTCGACAAGCCCTCGGTTCATTTTGAATTTCCGACGGTACGCGTGCAATTGTGTTTTTGCCAAAAACAGAAGCGGAGGCAAACGCGCCTTAGGAAAATAATTTCCATCTGGTTTTTTGCATGTAAATCTAAAATAATACATTGAGAGTGTCGCCAAAGTTTCATAGAGTTTCGACAAGCCCTCGGTTTATTTTGACTTTCCGACGGTACGTGTGCAATTGCGTTTTTGCCAAAAACAGAAGCGGAGGCAAACACGCCTTAGGAAAATAATTTCCTGCTGATTTTTTGCATGTAAATCTAAAATAATACATTGAGAGTGTCGCCAAAGTTTCATAGAGTTTCAACAAGCCCTCGGTTTATTTTGACTTTCCGACGGTACGCGTGCAATTGCGTTTTTGCCAAAATCGGAAGCGGAGGCAAACGCGCCTTAGGAAAATAATTTCCTGCTGATTTTTTGCATGTAAATCTAAAATAATACATTGAGAGTGTCCCCAAAGTTTCATAGAGTTTCGACAAACCCTCAGTTTATTTTGACTTTCCGACGGTACGCGTGCAATTGCGTTTTTGCCAAAAACGGAAGCGGAGGCAAACGCGCCTTAGGAAAATAATTTCCTGCTTATTTTTTTCATGTACATCTCAAATAATACATTTAGAGTTTCCACATATTTTCATAGCGTCTCGACAAGCCCTCGGTTTATTTTGAATTTCCGACGGTACGCATGCAATTGTGTTTTTGCGTAAAAAAAAGAATCGGAGGCAAACGCGCCTTAGGAAAATAATTTCCTTCTGGTTTTTTGCATGTAAATCTAAAATAATACATTGAGAGTGTCGCCAAAGTTTCATAGAGTTTCAACAAGCCCTCGGTTTATTTTGACTTTCCGACGGTACGCGTGTAATTGCGTTTTTGCCAAAAACAGAAGCGGAGGCAAACGCGCCTTAGGAAAATAATTTCCTGATGATTTTTTTCATGTACATCTCAAATAATACATTGAGAGTGTCCCCAAAGTTTCATAGCGTCTCGACAAGCCCTTGGTTTATTTTGACTTTCCGACGGTCCGCGTGCAATTGCGTTTTTGCCAAAAACGGAAGCGGAGGCAAACGCGCTTTAGTAAAATAATTTCCTACTGGTTTTTTGCATGTACTTCTCAAATAATTCATTGAGAGTGTCCCCAAAGTTTAATAGAGTTTCGACAAGCCCTCGGTTTATTTTGACTTTCCGACGGTACCCGTGCAATTGCGTTTTTGCCAAAAACGGAAGTGGAGGCAAACGCGCATTAGGAAAATAATTTCCTGCTGATTTTTTGCATGTAAATCTCAAATAATACATTGAGAGTGTCCCCAAAGTTTCGTAGAGTTTCGACAATCCCTCACATTATTTTGAATTTCCGACGGTACGCGTGCAATTGCGTTTTTGCCAAAAACAGAAGCGAAGGCAAACGCGCCTTAGGAAAAAAATTTCCTGCTGATTCTTTTCATGTACATCACTAATAATAGATTGAGAGTGTCCCCAAAGTTTCATAGCGTCTCAACAAGCCCTCGACTTATTTTGACTTTCCGACGGTCCGCGTGCAATTGCGTGTTTGGCAAAAACAAAAGCGAAGGCAAACGCGCTTTAGTAAAATAATTTCCTACTTGTTTTTTTCATGTACTTCTCAAATAATACATTGAGAGTGTCCCCAAAGTTTAATTAAGTTTCGACAAGCCCTCGGTTTATTTTGACTTTCCGACGGTACGCGTGCAATTGCGTTTTTGCCAAAAATGGAAGTGGAGGCAAACGCGCATTTGGAAAATAATTTCCTGCTGATTTTTTGCATTTTCATCGAAAATAATACATTGAGAGTGTCCACAAAGTTTTGTAGAGTTTTGACAAGCCCTCAATTTATTTTGAATTTCCGACGGTACGCGTGCAATTGCGTTTTTGCCAAAAATAGAAGCGGAGGAAAACGCGCCTTAGGAAAATAATTTCCTGCTGATTTTTTGCATGTAAATCTAAAATAATACATTGAGAGTGTCGCCAATGTTTCATAGCATTTCGACAAGCCCTCGGTTTATTTTGACTTTCTGACGGTACGCGTGCAATTGAGTTTTTGCCAAAAACGGAAGCGGAGGCAAACGTGCTTTAGTACAATAATTTCCTGCTGATTTTTTGCATGTACATCTCAAATAATACATTGAGAGTGTCCCCAAAGTTTCGTAGAGTTTCGACAAGCCCTCGGTTTATTTTGAATTTCCTACGGTACGCGTGCAATTGCGTTTTGCCAAAAACAGAAATGGAGGAAAACGCGCCTTAGGAAAATAATTTCTTGCTGATTGTTTTCATGTACATTTCAAATAATACATTCAGAGTGTCCCCAAAGTTTCACAGCGTTTCGACAAGCCCTCGGTTTATTTTGAATTTCCGACGGTACGGGTGCAATTGCGTTTTTGCCAAAAATGGAAGCGGAGGCAAACGCGCATTAGGAAAATAATTTCTGGCTGATTTTTTGCATTTAAATCTAAAATAATACATTGAGAGTATCGCCAAAGTTTCGTAGAGTTTCGACAAGCCCTCGGTTTATTTTGACTTTCCGACGGTACGCGTGCAATTGCGTTTTTGCCAAAAACAGAAGCGGAGGCAAACACGCCTTAGGAAAATAATTTCCTGATGATTTTTTTCATGTAAATCTCAAATAATACATTGAGAGTGTCCCCAAAGTTTCATAGCGTCTCAACAAGCCCTCGGTTTATTTTGACTTTCCGACGGTCCGCGTGCAATTGCGTTTTTGCCAAAAACGGAAGCGGAGGCAAACGCGCTTTAGTAAAATAATTTCCTACTGGTTTATTGCATGTACTTCTCAAATAATACATTGAGAGTGTCCCCAAAGTTTAATAGAGTTTCGACAAGCCCTCGGTTTATTTTGACTTTCCGACGGTACGCGTGCAATTGCGTTTTTGCCAAAAACGGAAGTGGAGGCAAACGCGCATTAGGAAAATAATTTCATGCTGATTTTTTGCATGTAAATCTCAAATAATACATTGAGAGTGTCCCCAAATTTCGTAGAGTTTCGACAAGCTCTCAATTTATTTTGAATTTCCGACGGTACGCGTGCAATTGCGTTTTTGCCAAAAACAGAAGCGGAGGCAAACACGCCTTAGGAAAATAATTTCCTTCTGATCTTTTGCATGTAAATCTAAAATAATACAATGAGAGTGTCGCCAAAGTTTTATAGAGTTTTGACAAGCCCTCGGTTTATTTTGACTTTCCGATGGTACGCGTGCAATTGCGTTTTTGCCAAAAACAGAAGCGGATGCAAACGCGCCTTAGGAAAATAATTTCCTGCTGATTTTTTTCATGTACATCTCAAATAATAGATTGAGAGTTTGCCCAAAGTTTCATAGCGTCTCGACAAGCCCTCGGTTTATTTTGACTTTCCGACGGTACGCGTGCAATTGCGTTTTTGCCAAAAACGGAAGCGGAGGCAAACGCGCCTTAGGAAAATAATTTCCTGCTGATTTTTTGCATGTAAATCTAAAATAATACATTGAGAGTGTCCCCAAAGTTTCATAGAGTTTCGACAAACCCTCGGTTTATTTTGACTTTCCGACGGTACGCGTGCAATTGCGTTTTTGCCAAAAACGGAAGCGGAGGCAAACGCGCCTTAGGAAAATAATTTCCTGCTTATTTTTTTCATGTACATCTCAAATAATACATTTAGAGTTTCCACAAATTTTCATAGCGTCTCGACAAGCCCTCGGTTTATTTTGAATTTCCGACGGTACGCATGCAATTGTGTTTTTGCGTAAAAAAAAAGAATCGGAGGCAAACGCGCCTTAGGAAAATAATTTCCTTCTGGTTTTTTGCATGTAAATCTAAAATAATACATAGAGAGTGTCGCCAAAGTTTCATAGGGTTTCGACAAGCCCTCGGTTTATTTTGACATTCCGACGGTACGCGTGTAATTGCGATTTTGCCAAAAACAGAAGCGGAGGCAAACGCGCCTTAGGAAAATAATTTCCTGATGATTTTTTTCATGTACATCTCAAATAATACATTGAGAGTGTCCCCAAAGTTTCATAGCGTCTCGACAAGCCCTTGGTTTATTTTGACTTTCCGACGGTCCGCGTGCAATTGCGTTTTTGCCAAAAACGGAAGCGGAGGCAAACGCGCTTTAGTAAAATAATTTCCTACTGGTTTTTTGCATGTACTTATCAAATAATACATTGAGAGTGTCCCCAAAGTTTAATAGAGTTTCGACAAGCCCTTGGTTTATTTTGACTTTCCGACGGTACCCGTGCAATTGCAATTTTGCCAAAAACGGAAGTGGAGGCAAACGCCGTTAGGAAAATAATTTCCTGCTGATTTTTTGCATGTAAATCTCAAATAATACATTGAGAGTGTCCCCAAAGTTTCGTAGAGTTTCGACAATCCCTCAGTTTATTTTGAATTTCCGACGGTACGCGTGCAATTGCGTTTTTGCCAAAAACAGAAGAGGAGGCAAACGCGCCTTAGGAAAATAATTTCCTGCTGATTTTTTTCATGTGCATCACTAATAATAGATTGAGAGTGTCCCCAAAGTTTCATAGCGTCTCGACAAGCCCTCGGTTTATTTTGACTTTCCGAAGGTCCGCGTGCAATTGCGTTTTTGGCAAAAACAAAAGCGAAGGCAAACGCGCTTTAGTAAAATAATTTCCTACTGGTTTTTTTCATGTACTTCTCAAATAATACATTTAGAGTGTCCCCAAAGTTTAATTAAGTTTCGACAAGCCCTCGGTTTATTTTGACTTTCCGACGGTACGCGTGCAATTGCGTTTTTGCCAAAAATGGAAGCGGAGGCAAACGCGCATTTGGAAAATAATTTCCTGCTGATTTTTTGCATTTACATCTCAAATAATACATTGAGAGTGTCCACAAAGTTTCGTAGAGTTTCGACAAGCCCTCGGTTTATTTTGAATTTCCGACGGTACGCGTGCAATTGCGTTTTTACCAAAAACGGAAGCGGAGGCAAACGCGCTTTAGTAAAATAATTTCTTGCTGATTTTTTGCATTTACATCTCAAATAATACATTGAGAGTGTCGCCAATGTTTCATAGCATTTCGACAAGCCCTCGGTTTATTTTGACTTTCCGACGGTACGCGTACAATTGTGTTTTTGAAAAAAACAGAAATTGAGGAAAACGCGCCTTAGGAAAATAATTTCTTGCTGATTTTTTGCATGTACATCTCAAATAATACATTGAGAGTGTCCCCAAAGTTTCATAGAGTTTCGACAAGCCCTCGGTTTATTTTGAATTTCCGACGGTACGCGTGCAATTGCGTTTTTGCCAAAAACAGAAATGGAGGAAAACGCGCCTTAGGAAAATAATTTCTTGCTGATATTTTTCATGTACATCTCAAATAATACATTGAGAGTGTCCCCAAAGTTCACAGCGTTTCGACAGGCCCTCGATTTATTTTGAAATTCCGACGGTACGGGTGCAATTTCGTTTTTGCCAAAAACGGAAGCGGAGGCAAAGGCGCATTAGGAAAATAATTTCCGGCTGATTTTTTGCATTTAAATCTCAAATAATACATTGATAGTTTCACCAAAGTTTCGTAGAGTTTCGACAAGCCCTCGGTTTATTTTGAATTTCTGACGGTACGCGTGCAATTGCGTTTTTGCCAAAAACAGAAGCGGAGGGAAACGCGCCTTAGGAAAATAATTTACTTCTGGTTTTTTGCATGTAAATCTAAAATAACACATTGATAGTGTCGCCAAAGTTTCATAGAGTTTCGACAAGCCCTCGGTTTATTTTGACTTTCCGACGGTACGCGTGCAATTGCGTTTTTGCCAAAAACAGAAATGGAGGAAAACGCGCCTTAGGAAAATAATTTCCTGATGATTTTTTTCATTTACATCTCAAATAATACATTGAGAGTGTCCCCAAAGTTTCAAAGCGTCTCGACAAGCCCTCTGTTTATTTTGACTTTCCGACGGTCCGCGTGCAATTGCTTTTTTGCCAAAACGGAAGCGTAGGCAAACACGCTTTAGTTAAATAATTTCCTACTGGTTTTTTGCATGTACTTCTCAAATAATACATTGAGAGTGTCCCCAAAGTTTAATAGAATTTCGACAAGCCCTCGGTTTATTTTGAATTTCCGACGGTACGCGTACAATTGCGTTTTTGCCAAAAACGGAAGTGGAGGCAAACGCGCATTAGGAAACTAATTTCCTTCTGATTTTTTGCATGTAAATCTAAAATAGTACATTGAGAGTGTCCCCAATGTTTCGTAGAATTTCGACAAGCCCTCAGTTTATTTTGAATTTCCGACGGTACGCGTGCAATTGCGTTTTTGCCAAAAACAGAAGCGGAGGCAAACGCGCCATAGGAAAATAATTTCCTTCTGATTTTTTGCATGTAAATCTAAAATAATACATTGAGAGTGTCGCCAAAGTTTCATAGAGTTTTGACAAGCCCTCGGTTTATTTTGACTTTCCGACCGTACGCGTGCAACTACGTTTTTGCCAAAAACAGAAGCGGATGCAAACGCGCCTTAGGAAAATAATTTCCTGCTGATTTTTTTCATGTACATCTCAAATAATAGATTGAGAGTGTCCCCAAAGTTTCATAGCGTCTCGACAAGCCCTCGGTTTATTTTGACTTTCCGACGGTCCGCGTGCAATTGCGTTTTTGGCAAAAACAGAAGCGGAGGCAAACGCGCTTTAGTAAAATAATTTCCTACTGGTTTTTTTCATGTACTTCTAAAATAATACATTGAGAGTGTCCCCAAAGTTTAAGTAAGTTTCGACAAGCCCTCGGTTTATTTTGACTTTCCGACGGTACGCGTGCAATTGCGTTTTTGCCAAAAACGGAAGCGGAGGCAAACGCGCATTTGGAAAATAATTTCCTGCTGATTTTTTGTATTTACATCTAAAATAATACATTGAGAGTGTCCACAAAGTTTCGTAGAGTTTCGACAAGCCCTCGGTTTATTTTGAATTTCCGACGGTACGCGTGCAATTCCATTTTTGCCAAAAATAGAAGCGGAGGCAAACGCGCCTTAGGAAAATAATTTCTTGCTGATATTTTGCATGTAAATCTAAAATAATACATTGATAGTGTCGCCAATGTTTCATAGCATTTCGACAAGCCCTCGGTTTATTTTGACTTTCCGACGGTAAGACTGCAATTGCGTTTTTGCCAAAAACGGAAGCGGAGGCAAACGCGCTTTAGTAAAATAATTTCCTGCTGATTTTTTGCATGTACATCTCAAATAATCCATTGAGAGTGTCCCCAAAGTTTCATAGAGTTTCGACAAGCCCTCGGTTTATTTTGAATTTCGGACGGTACGCGTGCAATTGTGTTTTTGCCAAAAACAGAAACGGAGGACAACGCGCCTTAGGAAAATAATTTGTTGCTGATTTTTTTCATGTACATCTCAAATAATACATTGAGAGTGACCCCAAAGTTTCACAGCGTTTTGACAAGCCCTCGGTTTATTTTGAATTTCCGACGGTACGGGTGCAATTGCGTTTTTGCCAAAAACAGAAGCGGAGGCAAACGCGCATTAGGAAAATAATTTCCTGCTGATTTTTTGCATGTAAATCTGAAATAATAAATTGAGAGAGTCCATAAAGTTTCGTAGAGTTTCGACAAGCCCTCGGTTTATTTTGAATTTCCTACGGTACGCATGCAATTGCGTTTTTGCCAAAAACAGAAGCGGAGGCAAACGCGCCTTAGGAAAATAATTTCCTGATGATTTTTTTCATGTACATCTCAAATAATACATTGAGAGTGTCCACAAAGTTTCAAAGCGTCTCGACAAGCCCTCGGTTTATTTTGACTTTCCGACGGTCCGCGTGCAATTGCGTTTTTGCCAAAAACGGAAGCGGAGGCAAACACGCTTTAGTAAAATAATTTCCTACTGGCTTTTTGAATGTACTTCTCAAATAATACATTGAGAGTGTCCCCAAAGTTTAATAGAGTTTCGACAAGCCCTCGGTTTATTTTGACTTTCCGACGGTACGCGTGCAATTGCCTTTTTGCCAAAAACGGAAGCGGAGGCAAACGCGCATTAGGAAAATAATTTCCAGCTGATTTTTTGCATTTAAATCTCAAATAATACATTGAGAGTGTCCCCAAAGTTTCATAGAGTTTCGACAAGCCATCGGTTTATTTTGAATTTCCGACGGTACGCGTGCAATTGCGTTTTTGCCAAAAACAGAAATGGAGGCAAACGCGCCTTAGGAAAATAATTTCCTTCTGATCTTTTGCATGTAAATCTAAAATAACACATTGAGAGTGTCTCCAAAGTTTCATAGAGTTTCGACAAGCCCTCGGTTTATTTTGACTTTCCGACGGTACGCGTGCAATTGCGTTTTTGCCAAAAACAGAAGCAGAGGCAAACGCGCCTTAGGAAAATAATTTTCTGCTGATTTTTTTCATGTACATCTCAAATAAAATATTGAGAGTGTCCCCAAAGTTTCATAGCTTCTCGACAAGCCCTCGGTTTATTTTGACTTTCCGACGGTCCGCGTGCAATTGCGTTTTTGGCAAAAACAGAAGCGGAGGCAAACGCGCTTTAGTAAAATAATTTCCTACTGGTTTTTTTCATGTACTTCTCAAATAATACATTGAGAGTGTCCCCAAAGTTTAATTAAGTTTCGACAAGCCCTCGGTTTATTTTGAATTTCCGACGGTACGCGTGAATTGCGTTTTTGCCAAAAACAGAAGCGGAGGCAAACGCGCATTAGGAAAATAATTTCCTGCTGATTTTTTGCATTTAAATCTCAAATAATACATTGAGTGTGTCCACAAAGTTTCGTAGAGTTTTGACAAGCCCTCGGTTTATTTTGACTTTCCGACGGTACGCGTGCAATTGCGTTTTTGCCAAAAATAGAAGCGGAGGCAAACGCGCCTTAGGAAAATAATTTCCTGCTGATTTTTTGCATGCACATTTCAAATAATAGATTGAGAGTGTCCCCAATGTTTCATAGCGTCTCGACAAGCCCTCGGTTTATTTTGACTTTCCGACGGTCCGCGTACAATTGCGTTTTTGGCAAAAACAGAAGCGGAGGCAAACGCGCTTTAGTAAAATAATTTCCTACTTGTTTTTTTCATGTACTTCTAAAATAATACATTAAGAGTGTCCCCAAAGTTTAAGTAAGTTTCGACAAGCCCTCGGTTTATTTTGACTTTCCAACGGTACGCGTGCAATTGCGTTTTTGCCAAAAATAGAAGCGGAGGCAAACGCGCCTTAGGAAAATAATTTCCTGCTGATTTTTTGCATGTAAATCTAAAATAATACATTGAGAGTGTCGTCAATGTTTCATAGCATTTCGACATGCCCTCGGTTTATTTTGACTTTCCGACGGTACGCGTGCAATTGCGTTTTTGCCAAAAACAGAAATGGAGGCAAACGCGCCTTAGGAAAATAATTTCCTTCTGGTTTTTTGCATGTAAATCTAAAATAACACATTGAGAGTGTCGCCAAAGTTTCATAGAGTTTCGACAAGCCCTCGGCTTATTTTGACTTTCTGACGGTACGCGTGCAATTTCATTTTTTCCAAAAACGGAAGCGGAGGCAAACGCGCATTAGGAAAATAATATCCTGATGATTTTTTGCATTTACATCTCAAATAATACATTGAGAGTGTCCACAAAGTTTCGTAGAGTTTTGACAAGCCCTCAGTTTATTTTGACTTTCCGACGGTACGCGTGCAATTGCGTTTTTGCCAAAAATAGAAGCGGAGGCAAACGCGCCTTAGGAAAATAATTTCCTGCTGATTTTTTGCATGCACATTTCAAATAATAGATTGAGAGTGTCCCCAATGTTTCATAGCGTCTCGACAAGCCCTCGGTTTATTTTGACTTTCCGACGGTCCGCGTACAATTGCGTTTTTGGCAAAAACAGAAGCGGAGGCAAACGCGCTTTAGTAAAATAATTTCCTACTTGTTTTTTTCATGTACTTCTAAAATAATACATTAAGAGTGTCCCCAAAGTTTAAGTAAGTTTCGACAAGCCCTCGGTTTATTTTGAATTTCCGACGGTACGCGTGAATTGTGTTTTTGCCAAAAACAGAAGCGGGGCAAACGCGCATTAGGAAAATAATTTCCTGCTGATTTTTTGCATTTAAATCTCAAATAATACATTGAGAGTGTCCACAAAGTTTCGTAGAGTTTCGACAAGCCCTCGGTTTATTTTGACTTTCCGACGGTACGCGTGCAATTGCGTTTTTGCCAAAAATAGAAGCGGAGGCAAACGCGCCTTAGGAAAATAATTTCCTGCTGATTTTTTGCATGTAAATCTAAAATAATACATTGAGAGTGTCGTCAATGTTTCATAGCATTTCGACATGCCCTCGGTTTATTTTGACTTTCCGACGGTACGCGTGCAATTGCGTTTTTGCCTAAAACGGAAGCGGAGGCAAACACGCTTTAGTAAAATAATTTCCTGCTGGTTTTTTTCATGTACTTCTCAAATAATACATTGAGTGTGTCCCCAAAGTTAAATTAAGTTTCGAAAAGCCCTCGGTTTATTTTGACTTTCCGACGGTACGCGTGCAATTGCGTTTTTGCCAAAAACAGAAATGGAGGAAAACACGCCTTAGGAAAATAATTTCTTGCTGATTTTTTTCATGTACATCTCAAATAATACATTGAGAGTGACCCCAAAGTTTCACAGCATTTTGACAAGCCCTCGGTTTATTTTGAATTTCTGACGGTACGCGTGCAATTGCGTTTTTGCCAAAAACAGAAATGGAGGCAAACGCGCCTTAGGAAAATAATTTCCTTCTGGTTTTTTGCATGTAAATCTAAAATAACACATTGAGAGTGTCGCCAAAGTTTCATAGAGTTTCGACAAGCCCTCGGCTTATTTTGACTTTCTGACGGTACGCGTGCAATTTCATTTTTTCCAAAAACGGAAGCGGAGGCAAACGCGCATTAGGAAAATAATATCCTGATGATTTTTTGCATTTACATCTCAAATAATACATTGAGAGTGTCCACAAAGTTTCGTAGAGTTTTGACAAGCCCTCGGTTTATTTTGACTTTCCGACGGTACGCGTGCAATTGCGTTTTTGCCAAAAATAGAAGCGGAGGCAAACGCGCCTTAGGAAAATAATTTCCTGCTGATTTTTTGCATGCACATTTCAAATAATAGATTGAGAGTGTCCCCAATGTTTCATAGCGTCTCGACAAGCCCTCGGTTTATTTTGACTTTCCGACGGTCCGCGTACAATTGCGTTTTTGGCAAAAACAGAAGCGGAGGCAAACGCGCTTTAGTAAAATAATTTCCTACTTGTTTTTTTCATGTACTTCTAAAATAATACATTAAGAGTGTCCCCAAAGTTTAAGTAAGTTTCGACAAGCCCTCGGTTTATTTTGAATTTCCGACGGTACGCGTGAATTGTGTTTTTGCCAAAAACAGAAGCGGAGGCAAACGCGCATTAGGAAAATAATTTCCTGCTGATTTTTTGCATTTAAATCTCAAATAATACATTGAGAGTGTCCACAAAGTTTCGTAGAGTTTCGACAAGCCCTCGGTTTATTTTGAATTTCCGACGGTACGCGTGCAATTGTGTTTTTGCCAAAAATAGAAGCGGAGGCAAACGCGCCTTAGGAAAATAATTTCCTGCTGATTTTTTGCATGTAAATCTAAAATAATACATTGAGAGTGTCGTCAATGTTTCATAGCATTTCGGCATGCCCTCGGTTTATTTTGACTTTCCGACGGTACGCGTGCAATTGCGTTTTTGCCTAAAACGGAAGCGGAGGCAAACACGCTTTAGTAAAATAATTTCCTACTGGTTTTTTTCATGTAATTCTCAAATAATACATTGAGTGTGTCCCCAAAGTTAAATTAAGTTTCGAAAAGCCCTCGGTTTATTTTGAATTTCCGACGGTACGCGTGCAATTGCGTTTTTGCCAAAAACAGAAATGGAGGAAAACACGCCTTAGGAAAATAATTTCTTGCTGATTTTTTTCATGTACATCTCAAATAATACATTGAGAGTGACCCCAAAGTTTCACAGCATTTTGACAAGCCCTCGGTTTATTTTGAATTTCTGACGGTACGCGTGCAATTGCGTTTTTGCCAAAAACAGAAATGGAGGCAAACGCGCCTTAGGAAAATAATTTCCTTCTGGTTTTTTGCATGTAAATCTAAAATAACACATTGTGAGTGTCGCCAAAGTTTCATAGAGTTTCGACAAGCCCTCGGCTTATTTTGACTTTCTGACGGTACGCGTGCAATTTCGTTTTTTCCAAAAACGGAAGCGGAGGCAAACGCGCATTAGGAAAATAATATCCTGATGATTTTTTGCATTTACATCTCAAATAATACATTGAGAGTGTCCACAAAGTTTCGTAGAGTTTTGACAAGCCCTCGGTTTATTTTGACTTTCCGACGGTACGCGTGCAATTGCGTTTTTGCCAAAAATAGAAGCGGAGGCAAACGCGCCTTAGGAAAATAATTTCCTGCTGATTTTTTGCATGCACATTTCAAATAATAGATTGAGAGTGTCCCCAATGTTTCATAGCGTCTCGACAAGCCCTCGGTTTATTTTGACTTTCCGACGGTCCGCGTACAATTGCGTTTTTGGCAAAAACAGAAGCGGAGGCAAACGCGCTTTAGTAAAATAATTTCCTACTTGTTTTTTTCATGTACTTCTAAAATAATACATTAAGAGTGTCCCCAAAGTTTCGTAGAGTTTCCACAAGCCCTCGGTTTATTTTGAATTTCCGACGGTACGCGTGCAATTGCGTTTTTGCCAATAACAGAAGCGGAGGCAAACACGACTTAGGAAAATAATTTCCTTCTGGTTTTTTGCATGTAAATCTAAAATAACACATTGAGAGTGTCGCCAAATTTTGATAGAGTTTCGACAAGCCCTCGGTTTATTTTGACTTTCCGAAGGTACGCGTGCAATTGCGTTTTTGCCAAAAACAGAAGCGGAGGCAAACACGCCTTAGGAAAATAATTTTCTGATGATTTTTTTCATGTACATCTCAAATAATACATTGAGAGTGTCCCAAAAGTTTCATAGCGTCTCGACAAGCCCTCGGTTTATTTTGACTTTCCGACGGTCCGCGTGCAATTGCGTGTTTGCCAAAAACGAAAGCGGAGGCAAACGCGCTTTAGTAAAATAATTTCCTACTGGTTTATTGCATGTACTTCTCAAATAATACATTGAGAGTGTCTCCAAATTTTAATAGAGTTTCGACAAGCCCTCCGTTTATTTTGACTTTCCGACGGAACGCGTGCAATTACGTTTTTGCCAAAAACGGAAGTGGAGGAAAACGCGCATTAGGAAAATAATTTCCTGCTGATTTTTTGCATGTAAATCTCAAATAATACATTGAGAGTGTCCCCAAATTTCGTAGAGTTTCGACAAGCCCTCAATTTATTTTGAATTTCCGACGGTACGCGTACAATTGCGTTTTTGCCAAAAACAAAAGCGGAGGCAAACGCGCCTTAGGAAAATAATTTCCTTCTGATCTTTTGCATGTAAATCTAAAATAATACATTGAGAGTGTCGCCAAAGTTTCATAGAGTTTTGACAAGCCCTCGGTTTATTTTGACTTTCCAACGGTACGCGTGCAATTGCGTTTTTGCCAAAAACAGAAGCGGAGGCAAACGCGCTTTAGTAAATTAATTTCCTGCTTATTTTTTGCATGTACATCTCAAATAATCCATTGAGAGTGTCCCCAAAGTTTCATAGAGTTTCGACAAGCCCTCGGTTTATTTTGAATTTCGGACGGTACGCGTGCAATTGTGTTTTTGCCAAAAACAGAAACGGAGGACAACGCGCCTTAGGAAAATAATTTGTTGCTGATTTTTTCCATGTACATCTAAAATAATACATTGAGAGTGACCCCAAAGTTTCACAGCGTTTCGACAAGCCCTCGGTTTATTTTGAATTTCCGACGGTACGGGTGCAATTGCGTTTTTGCCAAAAACAGAAGCGTAGGCAAACGCGCATTAGGAAAATAATTTCCTGCTGATTTTTTGCATGTAAATCTCAAATAATAAACTGAGAGAGTCCATAAAGTTTCGTAGAGTTTCGACAAGCCCTCGGTTTATTTTAAATTTCCTACGGTACGCGTGCAATTGTGTTTTTGCCAAAAACAAAAGCGGAGGCAAACGCGCCTTAGGAAAATAATTTCCTTCTGGTTTTTTGCATGTAAATCTAAAATAATACATTGAGAGTGTCTCCAAAGTTTCATAGAGTTTCGACAAGCCCTCGATTTATTTTGACTTTCCGACGGTACGCATGCAATTGCGTTTTTGCCAAAAACAGAAGCGGAGGCAAACGCGCCTTAGGAAAATAATTTCCTGATGATTTTTTTCATGTACATCTCAAATAATACATTGAGAGTGTCCACAAAGTTTCAAAGCGTCTCGACAAGCCCTCGGTTTATTTTGACTTTCCGACGGTCCGCGTGCAATTGCGTTTTTGCCAAAAACGGAAGCGGAGGCAAACACGCTTTAGTAAAATAATTTCCTACTGGGTTTTTGCATGTACTTCTCAAATAATACATTGAGAGTGTCCCCAAAGTTTAATAGAGTTTCGATAAGCCCTCGGTTTATTTTGACTTTCCGACGGTACGCGTGCAATTGCGTTTTTGCCAAAAACGGAAGCGGAGGAAAACGCGCATTAGGAAAATAATTTCCAGCTGATTTTTTGCATTTAAATCTCAAATAATACATTGCGAGTGTCCCCAAAGTTTCATAGAGTTTCGACAAGTCATCGGTTTATTTTGAATTTCCCACGGTACGCGTGCAATTGCGATTTTGCCAAAAACAGAAATGGAGGCAAACGCGCCTTAGGAAAATAATTTCCTTCTGATCTTTTGCATGTAAATCTAAAATAACACATTGAGAGTGTCTCCAAAGTTTCATAGAGTTTCGACAAGCCCTCGGTTTATTTTGACTTTCCGACAGAACGCGTGCAATTGCGTTTTTGCCAAAAACAGAAGCAGAGGCAAACGCGCCTTAGGAAAATAATTTTCTGCTGATTTTTTTCATGTACATCTCAAATAATAGATTGAGAGTGTCCCCAAAGTTTCATAGCGTCTCGACAAGCCCTCGGTTTATTTTGACTTTCCGACGGTCCGCGTGCAATTGCGTTTTTGGCAAAAACAGAAGCGGAGGCAAACGCGCTTTAGTAAAATAATTTCCTACCGGTTTTTTTCATGTACTTCTCAAATAATACATTGAGAGTGTCCCCAAAGTTTAATTAAGTTTCTACAAGCCCTCGGTTTATTTTGAATTTCCGACGGTACGCGTGAATTGCGTTTTTGCCAAAAACGGAAGCGGAGGCAAACGCGCATTAGGAAAATAATTTCCTGCTGATTTTTTGCATTTACATCTCAAATAATACATTGAGAGTGTCCACAAAGTTTCGTAGAGTTTCGACAAGACCTCGGTTTATTTTGAATTTCCGACGGTACGCGTGCAATTGCGTTTTTGCCAAAAATAGAAGCGGAGGCAAACGCGCCTTAGGAAAATAATTTCCTGCTGATTTTTCGCATGTAAATCTAAAATAATACATTGAGAGTGTCGCCAAAGTTTCATAGAGTTTTGACAAGCCCTCGGTTTATTTTGACTTTCCAACGGTACGCGTGCAATTGCGTTTTTGCCAAAAACAGAAGCGGAGGCAAACGCGCTTTAGTAAAATAATTTCCTGCTTATTTTTTGCATGTACATCTCAAATAATCCATTGAGAGTGTCCCCAAAGTTTCATAGAGTTTCGACAAGCCCTCGGTTTATTTTGAATTTCGGACGGTACGCGTGCAATTGTGTTTTTGCCAAAAACAGAAACGGAGGACAACGCGCCTTAGGAAAATAATTTGTTGCTGATTTTTTCCATGTACATCTCAAATAACACATTGAGAGTGACCCCAAAGTTTCACAGTGTTTCGACAAGCCCTCGGTTTATTTTGAATTTCCGACGGTACGGGTGCAATTGCGTTTTTGCCAAAAATAGAAGCGTAGGCAAACGCGCATTAGGAAAATAATTTCCTGCTGATTTTTTGCATGTAAATCTCAAATAATAAACTGAGAGAGTCCATAAAGTTTCGTAGAGTTTCGACAAGCCCTCGGTTTATTTTAAATTTCCTACGGTACGCGTGCAATTGTGTTTTTGCCAAAAACAAAAGCGGAGGCAAACGCGCCTTAGGAAAATAATTTCCTTCTGGTTTTTTGCATGTAAATCTAAAATAATACATTGAGAGTGTCTCCAATGTTTCATAGAGTTTCGACAAGCCCTCGATTTATTTTGACTTTCCGACGGTACGCATGCAATTGCGTTTTTGCCAAAAACAGAAGCGGAGGCAAACGCGCCTTAGGAAAATAATTTCCTGATGATTTTTTTCATGTACATCTCAAATAATACATTGAGAGTGTCCACAAAGTTTCAAAGCGTCTCGACAAGCCCTCGGTTTATTTTGACTTTCCGACGGTCCGCGTGCAATTGCGTTTTTGCCAAAAACGGAAGCGGAGGCAAACACGCTTTAGTAAAATAATTTCCTACTGGGTTTTTGCATGTACTTCTCAAATAATACATTGAGAGTGTCCCCAAAGTTTTATAGAGTTTCGATAAGCCCTCGGTTTATTTTGACTTTCCGACGGTACGCGTGCAATTGCGTTTTTGCCAAAAACGGAAGCGGAGGCAAACGCGCATTAGGAAAATAATTTCCAGCTGATTTTTTGCATTTAAATCTCAAATAATACATTGCGAGTGTCCCCAAAGTTTCATAGATTTTCGACAAGTCATCGGTTTATTTTGAATTTCCGACGGTACGCGTGCAATTGCGTTTTTGCCAAAAACAGAAATGGAGGCAAACGCGCCTTAGGAAAATAATTTCTTGCTGATTTTTTTCATGCACATCTCAAATAATACATTCAGAGTGACCCCAAAGTTTCACAGCATTTTGACAAGCCCTCGGTTTATTTTGAATTTCCGACGGTACGCGTGCAATTGCGTTTTTGCCAAAAACAGAAATGGAGGCAAACGCGCCTTAGGAAAATAATTTCCTTCTGGTTTTTTGCATGTAAATCTAAAATAACACATTGAGAGTGTCGCCAAAGTTTCATAGAGTTTCGACAAGCCCTCGGCTTATTTTGACTTTCTGACGGTACGCGTGCAATTTCGTTTTTTCCAAAAACGGAAGCGGAGGCAAACGCGCATTAGGAAAATAATTTCCTGATGATTTTTTGCATTTACATCTCAAATAATACATTGAGAGTGTCCACAAAGTTTCGTAAAGTTTTGACAAGCCCTCGGTTTATTTTGACTTTCCGACGGTACGCGTGCAATTGCGTTTTTGCCTAAAACGGAAGCGGAGGCAAACACGCTTTAGTAAAATAATTTCCTGCTGGTTTTTTTCATGTACTTCTCAAATAATACATTGAGTGTGTCCCCAAAGTTTAATTAAGTTTCGAAAAGCCCTCGGTTTATTTTGAATTTCCGACGGTACGCGTGCAATTGCGTTTTTGCCAAAAACAGAAATGGAGGAAAACGCGCCTTAGGAAAATAATTTCTTGCTGATTTTTTTCATGCACATCTCAAATAATACATTCAGAGTGACCCCAAAGTTTCACAGCATTTTGACAAGCCCTCGGTTTATTTTGAATTTCCGACGGTACGCGTGCAATTGCGTTTTTGCCAAAAACAGAAATGGAGGCAAACGCGCCTTAGGAAAATAATTTCCTTCTGGTTTTTTGCATGTAAATCTAAAATAACACATTGAGAGTGTCGCCAAAGTTTCATAGAGTTTCGACAAGCCCTCGGCTTATTTTGACTTTCTGACGGTACGCGTGCAATTTCGTTTTTTCCAAAAACGGAAGCGGAGGCAAACGCGCATTAGGAAAATAATTTCCTGATGATTTTTTGCATTTACATCTCAAATAATACATTGAGAGTGTCCACAAAGTTTCGTAAAGTTTTGACAAGCCCTCGGTTTATTTTGACTTTCCGACGGTCCGCGTGCAATTGCGTTTTTGGCAAAAACAGAAGCGGAGGCAAACGCGCTTTAGTAAAATAATTTCCTACTGGTTTTTTTCATGTACTTCTCAAATAATACATTGAGAGTGTCCCCAAAGTTTAATTAAGTTTCGACAAGCCCTCGGTTTATTTTGAATTTCCGACGGTACGCGTGAATTGCGTTTTTGCCAAAAACGGAAGCGGAGGCAAACGCGCATTAGGAAAATAATTTTTTGCTGATTTTTTGCATTTACATCTCAAATAATACATTGAGAGTGTCCACAAAGTTTCGTAGAGTTTCGACAAGACCTCGGTTTATTTTGAATTTCCGACGGTACTCGTGCAATTGCGTTTTTGCCAAAAATAGAAGCGGAGGCAAACGCGCCTTAGGAAAATAATTTCCTGCTGATTTTTTGCATGTAAATCTAAAATAATACATTGAGAGTGTCGCCAATGTTTCATAGCATTTCGACAAGCCCTCGGTTTATTTTGACTTTCCGACGGTACGCGTGCAATTGCGTTTTTGCCTAAAACGGAAGCGGAGGCAAACACGCTTTAGTAAAATAATTTCCTGCTGGTTTTTTTCATGTACTTCTCAAATAATACATTGAGTGTGTCCCCAAAGTTTAATTAAGTTTCGAAAAGCCCTCGGTTTATTTTGAATTTCCGACGGTACGCGTGCAATTGCGTTTTTGCCAAAAACAGAAATGGAGGAAAACGCGCCTTAGGAAAATAATTTCTTGCTGATTTTTTTCATGCACATCTCGAATAATACATTCAGAGTGACCCCAAAGTTTCACAGCATTTTGACAAGCCCTCGGTTTATTTTGAATTTCCGACGGTACGCGTGCAATTGCGTTTTTGCCAAAAACAGAAATGGAGGCAAACGCGCCTTAGGAAAATAATTTCCTTCTGGTTTTTTGCATGTAAATCTAAAATAACACATTGAGAGTGTCGCCAAAGTTTCATAGAGTTTCGACAAGCCCTCGGCTTATTTTGACTTTCTGACGGTACGCGTGCAATTTCGTTTTTTCCAAAAACGGAAGCGGAGGCAAACGCGCCTTAGGAAAATAATTTCCTGCTGATTTTTTGCATCTACATTTCAAATAATAGATTGAGAGTGTCCCCAAAGTTTCATAGTGTCTCGACAAGCCCTCGGTTTATTTTGACTTTCCGACGGTCCGCGTACAATTGCGTTTTTGGCAAAAACAGAAGCGGAGGCAAACGCACTTTAGTAAAATAATTTCCTACTTGTTTTTTTCATGTACTTCTAAAATAATACATTGAGAGTGTCCCCAAAGTTTAAGTAAGTTTCGACAAGCCCTCGGTTTATTTTGACTTTCCGACGGTACGCGTGCAATTGCGTTTTTGCCAAAAACGGAAGCAGACGCAAACGCGCACTTGTAAAATAATTTCTGGCTTATTTTTTGTATTTAAATCTAAAATAATACATTGAGAGTGTCCCCAAAGTTTCGTAGAGTTTCGACAAGCCCTCGGTTTATTTTGAATTTCCGACGGTACGCGTGCAATTGCGTTTTTGCCAATAACAGAAGCGGAGGCAAACACGACTTAGGAAAATAATTTCCTTCTGGTTTTTTGCATGTAAATCTCAAATAACACATTGAGAGTGTCGCCACATTTTGATAGAGTTTCGACAAGCCCTCGGTTTATTTTGAATTTCCGACGGTACGCGTGCAATTGCGTTTTTGCCAAAAACAGAAACGTAGGCAAACGCGCATTAGGAAAATAATTTCCTGTTGATTTTTTGCATGTAAATCTCAAATAATAAACTGAGAGAGTCCACAAAGTTTCGTAGAGTTTCGACAAGCCCTCGGTTTATTTTAAATTTCCTACGGTACGCGTGCAATTGTGTTTTTGCCAAAAACAAAAGCGGAGGCAAACGCGCCTTAGGAAAATAATTTCCTTCTGGTTTTTTGCATGTAAATCTAAAATAATACATTGAGAGTGTCTCCAAAGTTTCATAGAGTTTCGACAAGCCCTCGATTTATTTTGACTTTCCGACGGTACGCATGCAATTGCGTTTTTGCCAAAAACAGAAGCGGAGGCAAACGCGCCCTAGGGAAATAATTTCCTGATGATTTTTTTCATGTACATCTCAAATAATACATTGAGAGTGTCCACAAAGTTTCAAAGCGTCTCGACAAGCCCTCGGTTTATTTTGACTTTCCGACGGTCCGCGTGCAATTGCGTTTTTGCCAAAAACAGAAGCGGAGGCAAACGCGCATTAGGAAAATAATTTCCAGCTGATTTTTTGCATTTAAATCTCAAATAATACATTGCGAGTGTCCCCAAAGTTTCATAGAGTTTCGACAAGCCATCGGTTTATTTTGAATTTCCGACGGTACGCGTGCAATTGCGTTTTTGCCAAAATCAGAAATGGAGGCAAACGCGCCTTAGGAAAATAATTTCCTTCTGATCTTTTGCATGTAAATCTAAAATAACACATTGAGAGTTTCTCCAAAGTTTCATAGAGTTTCGACAAGCCCTCGGTTTATTTTGACTTTCCGACGGTACGCGTGCAATTGCATTTTTGCCAAAAACAGAAGCAGAGGCAAACGCGCCTTAGGAAAATAATTTTCTGCTGATTTTTTTCATGTACATCTCAAATAATAGATTGAGAGTGTCCCCAAAGTTTCATAGCGTCTCGACAAGCCCTCGGTTTATTTTGACTTTCCGACGGTCCGCGTGCAATTGCGTTTTTGGCAAAAACAGAAGCGGAGGCAAACGCGCTTTAGTAAAATAATTTCCTACCGGTTTTTTTCATGTACTTCTCAAATAATACATTGAGAGTGTCCCCAAAGTTTAATTAAGTTTCGACAAGCCCTCGGTTTATTTTGAATTTCCGACGGTACGCGTGAATTGCGTTTTTGCCAAAAACGGAAGCGGAGGCAAACGCGCATTAGGAAAATAATTTCCTGCTGATTTTTTGCATTTACATATCAAATAATACATTGAGAGTGTCCACAAAGTTTCGTAGAGTTTCGACAAGACCTCGGTTTATTTTGAATTTCCGACGGTACGCGTGCAATTGCGTTTTTGCCAAAAATAGAAGCGGAGGCAAACGCGCCTTAGGAAAATAATTTCCTGCTGATTTTTTGCATGTAAATCTAAAATAATACATTGAGAGTGTCGCCAATGTTTCATAGCATTTCGACAAGCCCTCGGTTTATTTTGACTTTCCGACGGTACGCGTGCAATTGCGTTTTTGCCTAAAACGGAAGCGGAGGCAAACACGCTTTAGTAAAATAATTTCCTGCTGGTTTTTTTCATGTACTTCTCAAATAATACATTGAGTGTGTCCCCAAAGTTTAATTAAATTTCGAAAAGCCCTCGGTTTATTTTGAATTTCCGACGGTACGCGTGCAATTGCGTTTTTGCCAAAAACAGAAATGGAGGAAAACGCGCCTTAGGAAAATAATTTCTTGCTGATTTTTTTCAAGTACATCTCAAATAATACATTGAGAGTGACCCCAAAGTTTCACAGCATTTTGACAAGCCCTCGGTTTATTTTGAATTTCTGAAGGTACGCGTGCAATTGCGTTTTTGCCAAAAACAGAAATGGAGGCAAACGCGCCTTAGGAAAATAATTTCCTTCTGGTTTTTTGCATGTAAATCTAAAATAACACATTGAGAGTGTCGCCAAAGTTTCATAGAGTTTCGACAAGCCCTCGGCTTATTTTGACTTTCTGACGGTACGCGTGCAATTTCGTTTTTTCCAAAAACGGAAGCGGAGGCAAACGCGCATTAGGAAAATAATTTCCTGATGATTTTTTGCATTTACATCTCAAATAATACATTGAGAGTGTCCACAAAGTTTCGTAGAGTTTTGACAAGCCCTCGGTTTATTTTGACTTTCCGACGGTACGCGTGCAATTGCGTTTTTGCCAAAAATAGAAGCGGAGGCAAACGCGCCTTAGGAAAATAATTTCCTGCTGATTTTTTGCATCTACATTTCAAATAATAGATTGAGAGTGTCCCCAAAGTTTCATAGTGTCTCGACAAGCCCTCGGTTTATTTTGACTTTCCGACGGTCCGCGTACAATTGCGTTTTTGGCAAAAACAGAAGCGGAGGCAAACACGCTTTAGTAAAATAATTTCCTACTTGTTTTTTTCATGTACTTCTAAAATAATACATTGAGAGTGTCCCCAAAGTTTAAGTATGTTTCGACAAGCCCTCGGTTTATTTTGACTTTCCGACGGTACGCGTGCAATTGCGTTTTTGCCAAAAACGGAAGCGGAGGCAAACGCGCATTTGGAAAATAATTTCTGGCTGATTTTTTGTATTTAAATCTAAAATAATACATTGAGAGTGTCCCCAAAGTTTCGTAGAGTTTCGACAAGCCCTCGGTTTATTTTGAATTTCCGACGGTACGCGTGCAATTGCGTTTTTGCCAATAACAGAAGCGGAGGCAAACACGACTTAGGAAAATAATTTCCTTCTGGTTTTTTGCATGTAAATCTCAAATAACACATTGAGAGTGTCGCCAAATTTTGATAGAGTTTCGACAAGCCCTCGGTTTATTTTGACTTTCCGACGGTACGCGTGCAATTGCGTTTTTGCCAAAAACAGAAGCGGATGCAAACGCGCCTTAGGAAAATAATTTCCTGCTGATTTTTTTCATGTACATCTCAAATAATAGATTGAGAGTGTCCCCAAAGTTTCATAGCGTCTCGACAAGCCCTCGGTTTATTTTGACTTTCCGACGGTCCGCATGCAATTGTGTTTTTGGCAAAAACAGAAGCGGAGGCAAACGCACTTTAGTAAAATAATTTCCTACTGGTTTTTTTCATGTACTTCTAAAATAATACATTGAGACTGTCCCCAAAGTTTAATTAAGTTTCGACAAGCCCTCAGTTTATTTTGAATTTCCGACGGTACGCGTGCAATTGCGTTTTTGCCAAAAACGGAAGCGGAGGCAAACGCGCATTTGGAAAATAATTTCCTGTTGATTTTTTGCATTTACATCTCAAATAATACATTGAGAGTGTCCACAAAGTTTCGTAGAGTTTCGACAAGCCCTCGGTTTATTTTGAATTTCCGACGGTACGCGTGCAATTGCGTTTTTGCCAAAAATGGAAGCGGAGGCAAATGCGCTTTAGTAAAATAATTTCTTGCTGATTTTTTGCATGTACATCTCAAATAATACATTGAGAGTGTCTCCAATGTTTCACAACATTTCGACAAGCCCTCGGTTTATTTTGACTTTCCGACGGTACGCGTGCAATTGCGTTTTTGCCAAAAACAGAAATGGGGGAAAACGCGCCTTAGGAAAATAATTTCTTCCATATTTTTTGCATGTACATCTCAAATAATACATTGAGAGTGTCCCAAAAGTTTCGTAGAGTTTCGACAAGCCCTCGGTTTATTTTGAATTTCCGACAGTACGCGTGCAATTGCGTTTTTGCCAAAAACAGAAATGGAGGAAAACGTGCCTTAGGAAAATAATTTCTTGCTGATATTTTTCATGTACATCTCAAATAATACATTGAGAGTGTCCCTAAAGTTCACAGCGTTTCGACAAGCCCTCGGTTTATTTTGACTTTCCGACGGTACGCGTGCAATTGCGTTTTTGCCAAAAACGGAAGCGGAGGCAAACGCGCATTTGGAAAATAATTTCTGGCTGATTTTTTGTATTTAAATCTAAAATAATACATTGAGAGTGTCCCCAAAGTTTCGTAGAGTTTCGACAAGCCCTCGGTTTATTTTGAATTTCCGACGGTACGCGTGCAATTGCGTTTTTGCCAATAACAGAAGCGGAGGCAAACACGACTTAGGAAAATAATTTCCTTCTGGTTTTTTGCATGTAAATCTAAAATAACACATTGAGAGTGTCGCCAAATTTTGATAGAGTTTCGACAAGCCCTCGGTTTATTTTGACTTTCCGACGGTACGCGTGCAATTGCGTTTTTGCCAAAAACAGAAGTGGAGGCAAACGCGCCTTAGGAAAATAATTTCCTGATGATTTTTCTCATGTACATCTCAAATAATACATTGAGAGTGTCCCCAAAGTTTCATAGCGTCTCGACAATCCCTCGGTTTATTTTGACTTTCCGACGGTCCGCATGCAATTGTGTTTTTGGCAAAAACAGAAGCGGAGGCAAACGCACTTTAGTAAAATAGTTTCCTACTTGTTTTTTTCATGTACTTCTAAAATAATACATTGAGAGTGTCCCCAAAGTTTAATTAAGTTTCGACAAGCCCTCAGTTTATTTTGAATTTCCGACGGTACGCGTGCAATTGCGTTTTTGCCAAAAACGGAAGCGGAGGCAAACGCGCATTTGGAAAATAATTTCCTGTTGATTTTTTGCATTTACATCTCAAATAATACATTGAGAGTGTCCACAAAGTTTCGTAGAGTTTCGACAAGCCCTCGGTTTATTTTGAATTTCTGACGGTACGCGTGCAATTGCGTTTTTGCCAAAAAAGGAAGCGGAGGCAAATGCGCTTTAGTAAAATAATTTCTTGCTGATTTTTTGCATGTACATCTCAAATAATACATTGAGAGTGTCGCCAATGTTTCACAGCATTTCGACAAGCCCTCGGTTTATTTTGACTTTCCAACGGTACGCGTGCAATTGCGTTTTTGCCAAAAACAGAAATGGGGGAAAACGCGCCTTAGGAAAATAATTTCTTGCATATTTTTTGCATGTACATCTCAAATAATACATTGAGAGTGTCCCAAAAGTTTCGTAGAGTTTCGACAAGCCCTCGGTTTATTTTGAATTTCCGACAGTACGCGTGCAATTGCGTTTTTGCCAAAAACAGAAATGGAGGAAAACGTGCCTTAGGAAAATAATTTCTTGCTGATATTTTTCATGTACATCTCAAATAATACATTGAGAATGTCCCTAAAGTTCACAGCGTTTCGACAAGCCCTCGGTTTATTTTGAATTTCCGACGGTACGGGTGCAATTGCGTTTTTGCCAAAAACGGAAGCGGAGGCAAACGCGCATTAGGAAAATAATTTCCGGCTGATTTTTTGCATTTAAATCTCAAATAATACATTGAGAGTGTCCTTAAAGTTTCGTAGAGTTTCGACAAGCCCTCGGTTTATTTTGAATTTCTGACGGTACGCGTGCAATTGCGTTTTTGCCAAAAACAGAAGCGGAGGCAAACGCGCCTTAGGAAAATAATTTACTTCTGGTTTTTTGCATGTAAATCTAAAATAACACATTGAGAGTGTCACCAAAGTTTCATAGAGTTTCGACAAGCCCTCGGTTTAGTTTGACTTTCCGACGGTACGCGTGCAATTGCGTTTTTGCCAAAAACAGAAGTGGAGGCAAACGCGCCTTAGGAAAATAATTTCCTGATGATTTTTTTCATGTACATCTCAAATAATACATTGAGAGTGTCCCCAAAGTTTCATAGCGTCTCGACAATCCCTCGGTTTATTTTGACTTTCCGACGGTCCTCGTGCAATTGCGTTTTTGCAATAAACAGAAGCGGAGGCAAACGCGCTTTAGTAAAATAATTTCCTACTGGTTTTTTGCATGTACTTCTCAAATAATACATTGAGAGTGTCCCCAAAGTTAAATAGAGTTTCGACAAGCCCTCGGTTTATTTTGACTTTCCGACGGTACGCGTGCAATTGTGTTTTTGCCAAAAACGGAAGTGGAAGCAAACGCACATTAGGAAAATAATTTCCTGCTGATTTTTTGCATGTAAATCTCAAATAATACATTGAGAGTGTCCCCAAAGTTTCGTAGAATTTCGACAAGCCCTCAGTTTATTTTGAATTTCCGACGGTACGCGTGCAATTGCGTTTTTGCCAAAAACAGAAGCGGAGGCAAACGTGCTTAGGAAAATAATTTCCTTCTGATTTTTGCATGTAAATCTAAAATAATACATTGAGAGTTTCGCCAAAGTTTCATAGAGTTTTATCAAGCCCTCGGTTTATTTTGACTTTCCAACGGTACGCGTGCAATTGCGTTTTTGCCAAAAACAGAAGCGGATGCAAACGCGCCTTAGGAAAATAATTTCCTGCTAATTTTTTTCATGTACATCTGAAATAATATATTGAGAGTGTCCCTAAAGTTTCATAGCGTCTCAACAAGCCCTCGGTTTATTTTGAATTTCCGACGGTCCGCGTGCAATTGCGTTTTTGGCAAAAACAGAAGCGGAGGCAAACACGCTTTAGTAAAATAATTTCCTACTGGTTTTTTTCATGTACTTCTAAAATAATACATTGAGAGTGTCCCCAAAGTTTAAGTAAGTTTCGACAAGCCCTCGGTTTATTTTGACTTTCCGACGGTACGCGTGCAATTGCGTTTTTGCCAAAAACGAAAGCGGAGGAAAATGCGCATTTGGAAAATAATTTCCTGCTGATTTTTTGTATTTACATCTCAAATAATACATTGAGAGTGTCCACAAAGTTTCGTGGAGTTTCGACAAGCCCTCGGTTTATTTTGAATTTCCGACGGTACGAGTGCAATTGCGTTTTTGCCAAAAACGGAAGCGGAGGCAAACGCGCCTTAGGAAAATAATTTCTTGCTGATTTTTTTCATGTACATCTCAAATAATACATTGAGAGTGACCCCAAAGTTTCACAGCGTTTTGACAAGCCCTCGGTTTATTTTGAATTTCCGACGGTACGGGTGCAATTGCGTTTTTGCCAAAAACAGAAGCGGAGGCAAACGCGCATTAGGAAAATAATTTCCTTCTGATTTTTTGCATGTAAATCTCAAATAATACATTGAGAGAGTCCACAAAGTTTCGTAGAGTTTCGACAAGCCCTCGGTTTATTTTGAATTTCCTACGGTACGCGTGCAATTGTGTTTTTGCCAAAAACAGAAGCGGAGGCAAACGCACCTTAGGAAAATAATTTCCTTCTGGTTTTTTGCATGTAAATCTAAAATAATACATTGAGAATGTCTCCAAAGTTTCATAGAGTTTCGATAAGCCCTCGGTTTATTTTGACTTTCCGACGGTACGCTTGCAATTGCGTTTTTGCCAAAAACAGAAGCGAAGGCAAACGCGCCTTAGGAAAATAATTTCCTGATGATTTTTTTCATGTACATCTCAAATAATACATTGAGAGTGTCCCCAAAGTTTCAAAGCGTCTCGAAAAGCCCTCGGTTTATTTTGACTTTCCGACGGTCCGCGTGCAATTACGTTTTTGCCAAAAACGGAAGCGGAGGCAAACACGCTTTAGTAAAATAATTTCCTACTGGGTTTTTGCATGTACTTCTCAAATAATACATTGAGAGTGTCACCAAAGTTTAATAGAGTTTCGACAAGCCCTCGGTTTATTTTGACTTTCCGACGGTACGTGTGCAATTGCGTTTTTGCCAAAAACGGAAGCGGAGGCAATTGCGCTTTAGTAAAATAATTTCCTACTGGTTTTTTTAATGTACTTCTAAAATAATACATTGAGAGTGTCCCCAAAGTTTAAGTAAGTTTCGACAAGCCCTCGGTTTAGTTTGACTTTCCGACGGTACGCGTGCAATTGCGTTTTTGCCAAAAACGGAAGCGGAGGCAAACGCGCATTTGGAAAATAATTTCCTGCTTATTTTTTGTATTTACATCTCAAATAATACATTGAGAGTGTCCACAAAGTTTCGTAGAGTTTCGACAAGCCCTCGGTTTATTTTGAATTTCCGACGATACGCGTGCAATTGCGTTTTTGCCAAAAATATAAGCGGAGGCAAACGCGCCTTAGGAAAATAATTTCTTGCTGATTTTTTGCATGTAAATCTAAAATAATACATTGATAGTGTCACCAATGTTTCATAGCATTTCGATAAGCCCTCGGTTTATTTTGACTTTCCGACGGTACGAGTGCAATTGCGTTTTTGCCAAAAACGGAAGCGGAGGCAAACGCGCCTTAGGAAAATAATTTCTTGCTGATTTTTTTCATGTACATCTAAAATAATACATTGAGAGTGACCCCAAAGTTTCACAGCGTTTTGACAAGTCCTCGGTTTATTTTGAATTTCCGACGGTACGGGTGCAATTGCGTTTTTGCCAAAAACAGAAGCGGAGGCAAACACGCTTTAGTAAAATAATTTCCTGCTGGTTTTTTTCATGTACTTCTAAAATAATACATTGAGAGTGTCCCCAAAGTTTAAGTAAGTTTCGACAAGCCCTCGGTTTATTTTGACTTTCCGACGGTACGCGTGCAATTGCGTTTTTGCCAAAAACGAAAGCGGAGGAAAATGCGCATTTGGAAAATAATTTCCTGCTGATTTTTTGTATTTACATCTCAAATAATACATTGAGAGTGTCCACAAAGTTTCGTGGAGTTTCGACAAGCCCTCGGTTTATTTTGAATTTCCGACGGTACGAGTGCAATTGCGTTTTTGCCAAAAACGGAAGCGGAGGCAAACGCGCCTTAGGAAAATAATTTCTTGCTGATTTTTTTCATGTACATCTCAAATAATACATTGAGAGTGACCCCAAAGTTTCACAGCGTTTTGACAAGCCCTCGGTTTATTTTGAATTTCCGACGGTACGGGTGCAATTGCGTTTTTGCCAAAAACAGAAGCGGAGGCAAACGCGCATTAGGAAAATAATTTCCTTCTGATTTTTTGCATGTAAATCTCAAATAATACATTGAGAGAGTCCACAAAGTTTCGTAGAGTTTCGACAAGCCCTCGGTTTATTTTGAATTTCCTACGGTACGCGTGCAATTGTGTTTTTGCCAAAAACAGAAGCGGAGGCAAACGCACCTTAGGAAAATAATTTCCTTCTGGTTTTTTGCATGTAAATCTAAAATAATACATTGAGAATGTCTCCAAAGTTTCATAGAGTTTCGATAAGCCCTCGGTTTATTTTGACTTTTCGACGGTACGCTTGCAACTGCGTTTTTGCCAAAAACAGAAGCGAAGGCAAACGCGCCTTAGGAAAATAATTTCCTGATGATTTTTTTCATGTACATCTCAAATAATACATTGAGAGTGTCCCCAAAGTTTCAAAGCGTCTCGAAAAGCCCTCGGTTTATTTTGACTTTCCGACGGTCCGCGTGCAATTACGTTTTTGCCAAAAACGGAAGCGGAGGCAAACACGCTTTAGTAAAATAATTTCCTACTGGGTTTTTGCATGTACTTCTCAAATAATACATTGAGAGTGTCACCAAAGTTTAATAGAGTTTCGACAAGCCCTCGGTTTATTTTGACTTTCCGACGGTACGTGTGCAATTGCGTTTTTGCCAAAAACGGAAGCGGAGGCAATTGCGCTTTAGTAAAATAATTTCCTACTGGTTTTTTTAATGTACTTCTAAAATAATACATTGAGAGTGTCCCCAAAGTTTAAGTAAGTTTCGACAAGCCCTCGGTTTAGTTTGACTTTCCGACGGTACGCGTGCAATTGCGTTTTTGCCAAAAACGGAAGCGGAGGCAAACGCGCATTTGGAAAATAATTTCCTGCTTATTTTTTGTATTTACATCTCAAATAATACATTGAGAGTGTCCACAAAGTTTCGTAGAGTTTCGACAAGCCCTCGGTTTATTTTGAATTTCCGACGATACGCGTGCAATTGCGTTTTTGCCAAAAATATAAGCGGAGGCAAACGCGCCTTAGGAAAATAATTTCTTGCTGATTTTTTGCATGTAAATCTAAAATAATACATTGATAGTGTCACCAATGTTTCATAGCATTTCGATAAGCCCTCGGTTTATTTTGACTTTCCGACGGTACGAGTGCAATTGCGTTTTTGCCAAAAACGGAAGCGGAGGCAAACGCGCCTTAGGAAAATAATTTCTTGCTGATTTTTTTCTTGTACATCTAAAATAATACATTGAGAGTGACCCCAAAGTTTCACAGCGTTTTGACAAGTCCTCGGTTTATTTTGAATTTCCGACGGTACGGGTGCAATTGCGTTTTTGCCAAAAACAGAAGCGGAGGCAAACGCGCATTAGGAAAATAATTTCCTGCTGATTTTTTGCATGTAAATCTCAAATAATACATTGAGAGAGTCCACAAAGTTTCGTAAAGTTTCGACAAGCCCTCGGTTTATTTTGACTTTCCGACGGTACGCGTGCAATTGCGTTTTTGCCAAAAACAGAAGCGAAGGCAAACGCGCCTTAGGAAAATAATTTCCTGATGATTTTTTTCATGTACATCTCAAATAATACATTGAGAGTGTCCCCAAAGTTTCAAAGCGTCTCGACAAGCCCTCGGTTTATTTTGACTTTCCGACGGTCCGCGTGCAATTACGTTTTTGCCAAAAACGGAAGCGGAGGCAAACACGCTTTAGTAAAATAATTTCCTACTGGGTTTTTGCATGTACTTCTCAAATAATACATTGAGAGTGTCCCCATAGTTTAATAGAGTTTCGACAAGCCCTCGGTTTATTTTGACTTTCCGATGGTACGCGTGCAATTGCGTTTTTGCAAAAAACGGAAGCGGAGGCAAACGCGCATTAGGAAAATAATTTCCAGCTGATTTTTTGCATTTAAATCTCAAATAATACATTGAGAGTGTCCCCAAAGTTTCATAGAGTTTCGACAAGCCCTCAGTTTATTTTGACTTTCCGACGGTACGCGTGCAATTGCGTTTTTGCCAAAAATAGAAGCGGAGGCAAACGCGCCTTAGGAAAATAATTTCCTGCTGATTTTTTTCATGTACATCTCAAATAATAGATTGAGAGTGTCCCCAAAGTTTCATAGCGTCTCGACAAGCCCTCGGTTTATTTTGACTTTCCGACGGTCCGCGTGCAATTGCGTTTTTGGCAAAAACAGAAGCGGAGGCAAACACGCTTTAGTATAATAATTTCCTACTGGTTTTTTTCATGTACTTCTCAAATAATACATTAAAGGTGTCCCCAAAGTTTAATTAAGTTTCGACAAGCCCTCGGTTTATTTTGAATTTCCAACGGTACGCGTGCAATTGCGTTTTTGCCAAAAACGGAAGCGGAGGCAAACGCGCATTAGGAAAATAATTTCCTGCTGATTTTTTGCATTTACATCTCAAATAATACATTGAGAGTGTCCACAAAGTTTCGTAGAGTTTCGACAAGCCCTCGGTTTATTTTGAATTTCCGACGGTACGCGTGCAATTGCGTTTTTGCCAAAAACAGAAACAGAGGCAAACGCGCCTTAGGAAAATAATTTCCTTCTGGTTTTTTGCATGTAAATCTAAAATAACACATTGAGAGTGTCGCCAAAGTTTCATAGAGTTTCGACAAGCCCTCGGTTTATTTTAACTTTCCGACGGTACGCGTGCAATTTCGTTTTTGCCAAAAACGGAAGCGGAGGCAAACGCGCATTACGAAAATAATTTCCTGCTGATTTTTTGCATTTACATCTCAAATAATACATTGAGAGTGTCCACAAAGTTTCGTAGAGTTTCGAAAAGCCCTCGGTTTATTTTGAATTTCCGACGGTACGCGTGCAATTGCGTTTTTGCCAAAAATAGAAGCGGAGTTAACGCGCCTTAGGAAAATAATTTCCTGCTGATTTTTTGCATGTACATCTCAAATAATAGATTGAGAGTGTCCCAAAAGTTTCATAGCGTCTCGACAAACCCTCGGTTTATTTTGACTTTCCGACGGTCCGCGTACAATTGCGTTTTTGGCAAAAACAGAAACGGAGGCAAACGCGCTTTAGTAAAATAATTTCCTACTTGTTTTTTTCATGTACTTCTAAAATAATACATTGAGAGTGTCCCTAATGTTTAAGTAAGTTTCGACAAGCCCTCGGTTTATTTTGACTTTCCGACGGTACGCGTGCAATTGCGTTTTTGCCAAAAACGGAAGCGGAGCAAACGCGCATTTGGAAAATAATTTCCTGCTGATTTTTTGCATTTACATCTCAAATAATACATTGAGAGTGTCCACAAAGTTTCGTAGAGTTTCGACAAGCCCTCGGTTTATTTTGACTTTCCGACGGTACGCGTGCAATTGCGTTTTTGCCAAAAACAGAAGCGAAGGCAAACGCGCCTTAGGAAAATAATTTCCTGATGATTTTTTTCATGTACATCTCAAATAATACATTGAGAGTGTCCCCAAAGTTTCATAGCGTCTCGACAAGCCCTCGGTTTATTTTGACTTTCCGACGGTACGCGTGCAATTGCGTTTTTGGCAAAAACGGAAGCGGAGGCAAACGCGTATTTGGAAAATAATTTCCTGCTTATTTTTTGTATTTATATCTCAAATAATACATTGAGAGTGTCCACAAAGTTTCGTAGAGTTTCGACATACCCTCTGTTTATTTTGAATTTCCGACGATACGCGTGCAATTGCGTTTTTGCCAAAAATATAAGCGGAGGCAAACGCGCCTTAGGAAAATAATTTCTTGCTGATTTTTTGCATGTAAATCTAAAATAATACATTGATAGTGTCGCCAATGTTTCATAGCATTTCGATAAGCCCTCGGTTTATTTTGAATTTCCGACAGTACGCGTGCAATTGCGTTTTTGCCAAAAACGGAAGCGGAGGCAAACGCGCTTTAGTAAAATAATTTCCTGCTGGTTTTTTTCATGTACTTCTCAAATAATACATTGAAAGTGTCCCCAAAATTTCATAGAGTTTCGACAAGCCCTCGGTTTATTTTGACTTTCCGACGGTACGCGTGCAATTTCGTTTTTGCCAAAAACGGAAGCGGAGGCAAACGCGCATTACGAAAATAATTTCCTGCTGATTTTTTGCATTTACATCTCAAATAATACATTGAGAGTGTCCACAAAGTTTCGTAGAGTTTCGAAAATCCCTCGGTTTATTTTGAATTTCCGACGGTACGCGTGCAATTGTGTTTTTGCCAAAAATAGAAGCGGAGGCAAACGCGCCTTAGGAAAATAATTTCCTGCTGATTTTTTGCATGTACATCTCAAATAATAGATTGAGAGTGTCCCCAAAGTTTCATAGCGTCTCGACAAACCCTCGGTTTATTTTGACTTTCCGACGGTCCGCGTACAATTGCGTTTTTGGCAAAAACAGAAACGGAGGCAAACGCGCTTTAGTAAAATAATTTCCTACTTGTTTTTTTCATGTACTTCTAAAATAATACATTGAGAGTGTCCCCAAAGTTTAAGTAAGTTTCGACAAGCCCTCGGTTTATTTTGACTTTCCGACGGTACGCGTGCAATTGCGTTTTTGCCAAAAACGGAAGCGGAGCCAAACGCGCATTTGGAAAATAATTTCCTGCTGATTTTTTGCATTTACATCTCAAATAATACATTGAGAGTGTCCACAAAGTTTCGTAGAGTTTCGACAAGCCCTCGGTTTATTTTGAATTTCCGACGGTACGCGTGCAATTGCGTTTTTGCCAAAAATAGAAGCGGAGGTAAACGCGCCTTAGGAAATTAATTTCCTGCTGATTTTTTGCATGTAAATCTAAAATAATACATTGAGAGTGTCTCCAATGTTTCATAGCATTTCGACAAGCCCTCGGTTTATTTTGACTTTCCGACGGTAGCGTGCAATTGCGTTTTTGCCAAAAACGGAAGCGGAGGCAAACACGCTTTAGTAAAATAATTTCCTGCTGGTTTTTTTCATGTTCTTCTCAAATAATACATTGAAAGTTTCCCCAAAGTTTAATTAAGTTTCGACAAGCCCTCGGTTTTTTTTGAATTTCCGACGGTACGTGTGCAATTGCGTTTTTGCCAAAAACAGAAATGGAGGAAAACGCGCCTTAGGAAAATAATTTCTTGCTGATTTTTTTCAGGTACATCTCAAATAATACATTGATAGTGTCCCCAAAGTTTCACAGCATTTCGACAAGCCCTCGGTTTATTTTGAATTTCCGATGGGACGCGTGCAATTGCGTTTTTGCCAAAAACAGAAGCGGAGGCAAACGCGCATTAGGAAAATAATTTCCTGATGATTTTTTGCATGTAAATCTCAAATAATACATTGAGAGAGTCCACAAAGTTTCATAGAGTTTCGATAAGCCCTCGGTTTATTTTGACTTTCCGACGGTACGCGTGCAATTGCGTTTTTGCCAAAAACAGAAGCGGAGGCAAACGCGCCTTAGGAAAATAATTTCCTGATGATTTTTTTCATGTACATCTCAAATAATACATTGAGAGTGTCCCCAAAGTTTCAAAGCGTCTCGAAAAGCCCTCGGTTTATTTTGACTTTCCGACGGTCCGCGTGCAATTACGTTTTTGCCAAAAACGGAAGCGGAGGCAAACACGCTTTAGTAAAATAATTTCCTACTGGGTTTTTGCATGTACTTCTCAAATAATACATTGAGAGTGTCACCAAAGTTTAATAGAGTTTCGACAAGCCCTCGGTTTATTTTGACTTTCCGACGGTACGCGTGCAATTGCGTTTTTGCCAAAAACGGAAGCGGAGGCAATTGCGCTTTAGTAAAATAATTTCCTACTGGTTTTTTTCATGTACTTCTAAAATAATACATTGAGAGTGTCCCCAAAGTTTAAGTAAGTTTCGACAAGCCCTCGGTTTAGTTTGACTTTCCGACGGTACGCGTGCAATTGCGTTTTTGCCAAAAACGGAAGCGGAGGCAAACGCGCATTTGGAAAATAATTTCCTGCTTATTTTTTGTATTTACATCTCAAATAATACATTGAGAGTGTCCACAAAGTTTCGTAGAGTTTCGACAAGCCCTCGGTTTATTTTGAATTTCCGACGATACGCGTGCAATTGCGTTTTTGCCAAAAATATAAGCGGAGGAAAACGCGCCTTAGGAAAATAATTTCTTGCTGATTTTTTGCATGTAAATCTAAAATAATACATTGATAGTGTCGCCAATGTTTCATAGCATTTCGATAAGCCCTCGGTTTATTTTGACTTTCTGACGGTACGAGTGCAATTGCGTTTTTGCCAAAAACGGAAGCAGAGGCAAACGCGCCTTAGGAAAATAATTTCTTGCTGATTTTTTTCATGTACATCTCAAATAATACATTGAGAGTGACCCCAAAGTTTCACAGCGTTTTGACAAGCCCTCGGTTTATTTTGAATTTCCGACGGTACGGGTGCAATTGCATTTTTGCCAAAAACAGAAGCGGAGGCAAACGCGCATTAGGAAAATAATTTCCTGCTGATTTTTTGCATGTAAATCTCAAATAATACATTGAGAGAGTCCACAAAGTTTCGTAAAGTTTCGACAAGCCCTCGGTTTATTTTGACTTTCCGACGGTACGCGTGCAATTGCGTTTTTGCCAAAAACAGAAGCGAAGGCAAACGCGCCTTAGGAAAATAATTTCCTGATGATTTTTTTCATGTACATCTCAAATAATACATTGAGAGTGTCCCCAAAGTTTCAAAGCGTCTCGACAAGCCCTCGGTTTATTTGACTTTCCGACGGTCCGCGTGCAATTACGTTTTTGCCAAAAACGGAAGCGAAGGCAAACACGCTTTAGTAAAATAATTTCCTACTGGGTTTTTGCATGTACTTCTCAAATAATACATTGAGAGTGTCCCCATAGTTTAATAGAGTTTCGACAAGCCCTCGGTTTATTTTGACTTTCCGACGGTACGCGTGCAATTGCGTTTTTGCAAAAAATGGAAGCGGAGGCAAACGCGCATTAGGAAAATAATTTCCAGCTGATTTTTTGCATTTAAATCTCAAATAATACATTGAGAGTGTCCCCAAAGTTTCATAGAGTTTCGACAAGCCCTCGGTTTATTTTGACTTTCCGACGGTACGCGTGCAATTGCGTTTTTGCCAAAAACAGAAGCGGAGGCAAACGCGCCTTAGGAAAATAATTTCCTGCTGATTTTTTTCATGTACATCTCAAATAATAGATTGAGAGTGTCCCCAAAGTTTCATAGCGTCTCGACAAGCCCTCGGTTTATTTTGACTTTCCGACGGTCCGCGTGCAATTGCGTTTTTGGCAAAAACAGAAGCGGAGGCAAACACGCTTTAGTAAAATAATTTCCTACTGGTTTTTTCATGTACTTCTCAAATAATACATTAAAGGTGTCCCCAAAGTTTAATTAAGTTTTGACAAGCCCTCGGTTTATTTTGAATTTCCAACGGTACGCGTGCAATTGCGTTTTTGCCAAAAACGGAAGCGGAGGCAAACGCGCATTAGGAAAATAATTTCCTGCTGATTTTTTGCATTTACATCTCAAATAATACATTGAGAGTGTCCACAAAGTTTCGTAGAGTTTCGACAAGCCCTCGGTTTATTTTGAATTTCCGACGGTACGCGTGCAATTGCGTTTTTGCCAAAAACAGAAACAGAGGCAAACGCGCCTTAGGAAAATAATTTCCTTCTGGTTTTTTGCATGTAAATCTAAAATAACACATTGAGAGTTTCGCCAAAGTTTCATAGAGTTTCGACAAGCCCTCGGTTTATTTTGACTTTCCGACGGTACGCGTGCAATTACGTTTTTGCCAAAAACGGAACCGGAGGCAAACGCGCATTACGAAAATAATTTCCTGCTGATTCTTTGCATTTACATCTCAAATAATACATTGAGAGTGTCCACAAAGTTTCGTAGAGTTTCGAAAAGCCCTCGGTTTATTTTGAATTTCCGACGGTACGCGTGCAACTGTGTTTTTGCCAAAAATAGAAGCGGAGGCAAACGCGCCTTAGGAAAATAATTTCCTGCTGATTTTTTGCATGTACATCTCAAATAATAGATTGAGAGTGTCCCCAAAGTTTCATAGCGTCTCGACAAACCCTCGGTTTATTTTGACTTTCCGACGGTCCGCGTACAATTGCGTTTTTGGCAAAAACAGAAACGGAGGCAAACGCGCTTTAGTAAAATAATTTCCTACTTGTTTTTTTCATGTACTTCTAAAATAATACATTGAGAGTGTCCCCAAAGTTTAAGTAAGTTTCGACAAGCCCTCGGTTTATTTTGACTTTCCGACGGTACGCGTGCAATTGCGTTTTTGCCAAAAACGGAAGCGGAGCCAAACGCGCATTTGGAAAATAATTTCCTGCTGATTTTTTGCATTTACATCTCAAATAATACATTGAGAGTGTCCACAAAGTTTCGTAGAGTTTCGACAAGCCCTCGGTTTATTTTGAATTTCCGACGGTACGCGTGCAATTGCGTTTTTGCCAAAAATAGAAGCGGAGGTAAACGCGCCTTAGGAAATTAATTTCCTGCTGATTTTTTGCATGTAAATCTAAAATAATACATTGAGAGTGTCTCCAATGTTTCATAGCATTTCGACAAGCCCTCGGTTTATTTTGACTTTCCGACGGTAGCGTGCAATTGCGTTTTTGCCAAAAACGGAAGCGGAGGCAAACACGCTTTAGTAAAATAATTTCCTGCTGGTTTTTTTCATGTTCTTCTCAAATAATACATTGAAAGTTTCCCCAAAGTTTAATTAAGTTTCGACAAGCCCTCGGTTTTTTTTGAATTTCCGACGGTACGTGTGCAATTGCGTTTTTGCCAAAAACAGAAATGGAGGAAAACGCGCCTTAGGAAAATAATTTCTTGCTGATTTTTTTCAGGTACATCTCAAATAATACATTGATAGTGTCCCCAAAGTTTCACAGCATTTCGACAAGCCCTCGGTTTATTTTGAATTTCCGATGGGACGCGTGCAATTGCGTTTTTGCCAAAAACAGAAGCGGAGGCAAACGCGCATTAGGAAAATAATTTCCTGATGATTTTTTGCATGTAAATCTCAAATAATACATTGAGAGAGTCCACAAAGTTTCATAGAGTTTCGATAAGCCCTCGGTTTATTTTGACTTTCCGACGGTACGCGTGCAATTGCGTTTTTGCCAAAAACAGAAGCGGAGGCAAACGCGCCTTAGGAAAATAATTTCCTGATGATTTTTTTCATGTACATCTCAAATAATACATTGAGAGTGTCCCCAAAGTTTCAAAGCGTCTCGAAAAGCCCTCGGTTTATTTTGACTTTCCGACGGTCCGCGTGCAATTACGTTTTTGCCAAAAACGGAAGCGGAGGCAAACACGCTTTAGTAAAATAATTTCCTACTGGGTTTTTGCATGTACTTCTCAAATAATACATTGAGAGTGTCACCAAAGTTTAATAGAGTTTCGACAAGCCCTCGGTTTATTTTGACTTTCCGACGGTACGCGTGCAATTGCGTTTTTGCCAAAAACGGAAGCGGAGGCAATTGCGCTTTAGTAAAATAATTTCCTACTGGTTTTTTTCATGTACTTCTAAAATAATACATTGAGAGTGTCCCCAAAGTTTAAGTAAGTTTCGACAAGCCCTCGGTTTAGTTTGACTTTCCGACGGTACGCGTGCAATTGCGTTTTTGCCAAAAACGGAAGCGGAGGCAAACGCGCATTTGGAAAATAATTTCCTGCTTATTTTTTGTATTTACATCTCAAATAATACATTGAGAGTGTCCACAAAGTTTCGTAGAGTTTCGACAAGCCCTCGGTTTATTTTGAATTTCCGACGATACGCGTGCAATTGCGTTTTTGCCAAAAATATAAGCGGAGGAAAACGCGCCTTAGGAAAATAATTTCTTGCTGATTTTTTGCATGTAAATCTAAAATAATACATTGATAGTGTCGCCAATGTTTCATAGCATTTCGATAAGCCCTCGGTTTATTTTGACTTTCTGACGGTACGAGTGCAATTGCGTTTTTGCCAAAAACGGAAGCAGAGGCAAACGCGCCTTAGGAAAATAATTTCTTGCTGATTTTTTTCATGTACATCTCAAATAATACATTGAGAGTGACCCCAAAGTTTCACAGCGTTTTGACAAGCCCTCGGTTTATTTTGAATTTCCGACGGTACGGGTGCAATTGCATTTTTGCCAAAAACAGAAGCGGAGGCAAACGCGCATTAGGAAAATAATTTCCTGCTGATTTTTTGCATGTAAATCTCAAATAATACATTGAGAGAGTCCACAAAGTTTCGTAAAGTTTCGACAAGCCCTCGGTTTATTTTGACTTTCCGACGGTACGCGTGCAATTGCGTTTTTGCCAAAAACAGAAGCGAAGGCAAACGCGCCTTAGGAAAATAATTTCCTGATGATTTTTTTCATGTACATCTCAAATAATACATTGAGAGTGTCCCCAAAGTTTCAAAGCGTCTCGACAAGCCCTCGGTTTATTTGACTTTCCGACGGTCCGCGTGCAATTACGTTTTTGCCAAAAACGGAAGCGAAGGCAAACACGCTTTAGTAAAATAATTTCCTACTGGGTTTTTGCATGTACTTCTCAAATAATACATTGAGAGTGTCCCCATAGTTTAATAGAGTTTCGACAAGCCCTCGGTTTATTTTGACTTTCCGACGGTACGCGTGCAATTGCGTTTTTGCAAAAAATGGAAGCGGAGGCAAACGCGCATTAGGAAAATAATTTCCAGCTGATTTTTTGCATTTAAATCTCAAATAATACATTGAGAGTGTCCCCAAAGTTTCATAGAGTTTCGACAAGCCCTCGGTTTATTTTGACTTTCCGACGGTACGCGTGCAATTGCGTTTTTGCCAAAAACAGAAGCGGAGGCAAACGCGCCTTAGGAAAATAATTTCCTGCTGATTTTTTTCATGTACATCTCAAATAATAGATTGAGAGTGTCCCCAAAGTTTCATAGCGTCTCGACAAGCCCTCGGTTTATTTTGACTTTCCGACGGTCCGCGTGCAATTGCGTTTTTGGCAAAAACAGAAGCGGAGGCAAACACGCTTTAGTAAAATAATTTCCTACTGGTTTTTTCATGTACTTCTCAAATAATACATTAAAGGTGTCCCCAAAGTTTAATTAAGTTTTGACAAGCCCTCGGTTTATTTTGAATTTCCAACGGTACGCGTGCAATTGCGTTTTTGCCAAAAACGGAAGCGGAGGCAAACGCGCATTAGGAAAATAATTTCCTGCTGATTTTTTGCATTTACATCTCAAATAATACATTGAGAGTGTCCACAAAGTTTCGTAGAGTTTCGACAAGCCCTCGGTTTATTTTGAATTTCCGACGGTACGCGTGCAATTGCGTTTTTGCCAAAAACAGAAACAGAGGCAAACGCGCCTTAGGAAAATAATTTCCTTCTGGTTTTTTGCATGTAAATCTAAAATAACACATTGAGAGTTTTGCCAAAGTTTCATAGAGTTTCGACAAGCCCTCGGTTTATTTTGACTTTCCGACGGTACGCGTGCAATTTCGTTTTTGCCAAAAACGGAAGCGGAGGCAAACGCGCATTACGAAAATAATTTCCTGCTGATTCTTTGCATTTACATCTCAAATAATACATTGAGAGTGTCCACAAAGTTTCGTAGAGTTTCGAAAAGCCCTCGGTTTATTTTAAATTTCCGACGGTACGCGTGCAATTGCGTTTTTGCCAAAAATAGAAGCGGAGTTAACGCGCCTTAGGAAAATAATTTCCTGCTGATTTTTTGCATGTACATCTCAAATAATAGATTGAGAGTGTCTCCAAAGTTTCATAGCGTCTCGACAAACCCTCGGTTTATTTTGACTTTCCGACGGTCCGCGTACAATTGCGTTTTTGGCAAAAACAGAAATGGAGGCAAACGCGCTTTAGTAAAATAATTTCCTACTTGTTTTTTTCATGTACTTCTAAAATAATACATTGAGAGTTTCCCCAAAGTTTAAGTAAGTTTCGACAAGCCCTCGGTTTATTTTGACTTTCCGACGGTACGCGTGCAATTGCGTTTTTGCCAAAAACGGAAGCGGAGGCAAACGCGCATTTGGAAAATAATTTCCTGCTGATTATTTGCATTTACATCTCAAATAATACATTGAGAGTGTCCACAAAGTTTCGTAGAGTTTCGACAAGCCCTCGGTTTATTTTGAATTTCCGACGGTACGCGTGCAATTGCGTTTTTGCCAAAAATAGAAGCGGAGGTAAACGCGCCTTAGGAAAATAATTTCCTGCTGATTTTTTGCATGTAAATCTAAAATAATACATTGAGAGTGTCTCCAATGTTTCATAGCATTTCGACAAGCCCTCGGTTTATTTTGACTTTCCGACGGTAGCGTGCAATTGCGTTTTTGCCAAAAACGGAAGCGGAGGCAAACACGCTTTAGTAAAATAATTTCCTGCTGGTTTTTTTCATGTTCTTCTCAAATAATACATTGAGAGTGTCCCCAAAGTTTAATTAAGTTTCGACAAGCCCTCGGTTTATTTTGAATTTCCGACGGTACGCGTGCAATTGCGTTTTTGCCAAAAACAGAAATGGAGGAAAACGCGCCTTAGGAAAATAATTTCTTGCTGATTTTTTTCAGGTACATCTCAAATAATACATTGATAGTGTCCCCAAAGTTTCACAGCATTTCGACAAGCCCTCGGTTTATTTTGAATTTCCGATGGTACACGTGCAATTGCGTTTTTGCCAAAAACAGAAGCGGAGGCAAACGCGCATTAGGAAAATAATTTCCTGCTGATTTTTTGCATGTAAATCTCAAATAATACATTGAGAGAGTCCACAAAGTTTCATAGAGTTTCGATAAGCCCTCGGTTTATTTTGACTTTCCGACGGTACGCGTGCAATTGCGTTTTTGCCAAAAACAGAAGCGGAGGCAAACGCGCCTTAGGAAAATAATTTCCTGATGATTTTTTTCATGTACATCTCAAATAATACATTGAGAGTGTCCCCAAAGTTTCAAAGCGTCTCGAAAAGCCCTCGGTTTATTTTGACTTTCCGACGGTCCGCGTGCAATTACGTTTTTGCCAAAAACGGAAGCGGAGGCAAACACGCTTTAGTAAAATAATTTCCTACTGGGTTTTTGCATGTACTTCTCAAATAATACATTGAGAGTGTCACCAAAGTTTAATAGAGTTTCGACAAGCCCTCGGTTTATTTTGACTTTCCGACGGTACGCGTGCAATTGCGTTTTTGCCAAAAACGGAAGCGGAGGCAATTGCGCTTTAGTAAAATAATTTCCTACTGGTTTTTTTCATGTACTTCTAAAATAATACATTGAGAGTGTCCCCAAAGTTTAAGTAAGTTTCGACAAGCCCTCGGTTTAGTTTGACTTTCCGACGGTACGCGTGCAATTGCGTTTTTGCCAAAAACGGAAGCGGAGGCAAACGCGCATTTGGAAAATAATTTCCTGCTTATTTTTTGTATTTACATCGCAAATAATACATTGAGAGTGTCCACAAAGTTTCGTAGAGTTTCGACAAGCCTTCCGTTTATTTTGAATTTCCGACGGTACACGTGCAATTGCGTTTTTGCCAAAAATATAAGCGGAGGCAAACGCGCCTTAGGAAAATAATTTCTTGCTGATTTTTTGCATGTAAATCTAAAATAATACATTGATAGTGTCGCCAATGTTTCATAGCATTTCGATAAGCCCTCGGTTTATTTTGACTTTCCGACGGTACGAGTGCAATTGCGTTTTTGCCAAAAACGGAAGCGGAGGCAAACGCGCCTTAGGAAAATAATTTCTTGCTGATTTTTTTCATGTACATCTCAAATAATACATTGAGAGTGACCCCAAAGTTTCACAGCATTTTGACAAGCCCTCGGTTTATTTTGAATTTCCGACGGTACGGGTGCAATTGCATTTTTGCCAAAAACAGAAGCGGAGGCAAACGCGCATTAGGGAAATAATTTCCTGCTGATTTTTTGCATGTAAATCTCAAATAATACATTGAGAGAGTCCACAAAGTTTCGTAAAGTTTCGACAAGCCCTCGGTTTATTTTGACTTTCCGACGGTACGCGTGCAATTGCGTTTTTGCCAAAAACAGAAGCGAAGGCAAACGCGCCTTAGGAAAATAATTTCCTGATGATTTTTTTCATGTACATCTCAAATAATACATTGAGAGTGTCCCCAAAGTTTCAAAGCGTCTCGACAAGCCCTCGGTGTATTTGACTTTCCGACAGTCCGCGTGCAATTACGTTTTTGCCAAAAACGGAAGCGAAGGCAAACACGCTTTAGTAAAATAATTTCCTACTGGGTTTTTGCATGTACTTCTCAAATAATACATTGAGAGTGTCCCCATAGTTTAATAGAGTTTCGACAAGCCCTCGGTTTATTTTGACTTTCCGACGGTACGCGTGCAATTGCGTTTTTGCAAAAAATGGAAGCGGAGGCAAACGCGCATTAGGAAAATAATTTCCAGCTGATTTTTTGCATTTAAATCTCAAATAATACATTGAGAGTGTCCCCAAAGTTTCATAGAGTTTCGACAAGCCCTCGGTTTATTTTGACTTTCCGACGGTACGCATGCAATTGCGTTTTTGCCAAAAACAGAAGCGGAGGCAAACGCGCCTTAGGAAAATAATTTCCTGCTGATTTTTTTCATGTACATCTCAAATAATAGATTGAGAGTGTCCCCAAAGTTTCATAGCGTCTCGACAAGCCCTCGGTTTATTTTGAATTTCCAACGGTACGCGTGCAATTGCGTTTTTGCCAAAAACGGAAGCGGAGGCAAACGCGCATTAGGAAAAGAATTTCCTGCTGATTTTTTGCATTTACATCTCAAATAATACATTGAGAGTGTGCACAAATTTTCGTAGAGTTTCGACAAGCCCTCGGTTTATTTTGAATTTCCGACGGTACGCGTGCAATTGCGTTTTTGCCAAAAACAGAAACAGAGGCAAACGCGCCTTAGGAAAATAATTTCCTTCTGGTTTTTTGCATGTAAATCTAAAATAACACATTGAGAGTTTCGCCAAAGTTTCATAGAGTTTCGACAAGCCCTCGGTTTATTTTGACTTTCCGACGGTACGCGTGCAATTACGTTTTTGCCAAAAACGGAACCGGAGGCAAACGCGCATTACGAAAATAATTTCCTGCTGATTCTTTGCATTTACATCTCAAATAATACATTGAGAGTGTCCACAAAGTTTCGTAGAGTTTCGAAAAGCCCTCGGTTTATTTTGAATTTCCGACGGTACGCGTGCAACTGTGTTTTTGCCAAAAATAGAAGCGGAGGCAAACGCGCCTTAGGAAAATAATTTCCTGCTGATTTTTTGCATGTACATCTCAAATAATAGATTGAGAGTGTCTCCAAAGTTTCATAGCGTCTCGACAAACCCTCGGTTTATTTTGACTTTCCGACGGTCCGCGTACAATTGCGTTTTTGGCAAAAACAGAAACGGAGGCAAACGCGCTTTAGTAAAATAATTTCCTACTTGTTTTTTTCATGTACTTCTAAAATAATACATTGAGAGTTTCCCCAAAGTTTAAGTAAGTTTCGACAAGCCCTCGGTTTATTTTGACTTTCCGACGGTACGCGTGCAATTGCGTTTTTGCCAAAAACGGAAGCGGAGGCAAACGCGCATTTGGAAAATAATTTCCTGCTGATTATTTGCATTTACATCTCAAATAATACATTGAGAGTGTCCACAAAGTTTCGTAGAGTTTCGACAAGCCCTCGGTTTATTTTGACTTTCCGACGGTACGCGTGCAATTGCGTTTTTGCCAAAAACAGAAGCGAAGGCAAACGCGCCTTAGGAAAATAATTTCCTGATGATTTTTTTCATGTACATCTCAAATAATACATTGAGAGTGTCCCCAAAGTTCCATAGCGTCTCGACAAGCCCTCGATTTATTTTGACTTTCCGACGGTCCGCGTGCAATTGCGTTTTTGGCAAAAACAGAAGCGGAGGCAAACACGCTTTAGTAAAATAATTTCCTACTGGTTTTTTTCATGTACTTCTCAAATAATACATTAAAGGTGTCCCCAAAGTGTAATTAAGTTTCGACAAGCCCTCGGTTTATTTTGAATTTCCAACGGTACACGTGCAATTGCGTTTTTGCCAAAAACGGAAGCGGAGGCAAACGCGCATTAGGAAAATAATTTCCTGCTGATTTTTTGCATTTACATCTCAAATAATACATTGAGAGTGTCCACAAAGTTTCGTAGAGTTTCGACAAGCCCTCGGTTTATTTTGAATTTCCGACGGTACGCGTGCAATTGAGTTTTTGCCAAAAACAGAAACAGAGGCAAACGCGCCTTAGGAAAATAATTTCCTTCTGGGTTTTTGCATGTAAATCTAAAATAACACATTGAGAGTGTCGCCAAAGTTTCATAGAGTTTCGACAAGCCCTCGGTTTATTTTGACTTTCCGACGGTACGCGTGCAATTTCGTTTTTGCCAAAAACGGAAGCGGAGGCAAACGCGCATTACGAAAATAATTTCCTGCTGATTTTTTGCATTTACATCTCAAATAATACATTGAGAGTGTCCACAAAGTTTCGTAGAGTTTCGAAAAGTCCTCGGTTTATTTTGAATTTCCCACGGTACGCGTGCAATTGTGTTTTTGCCAAAAATAGAAGCGGAGGCAAACGCGCCTTAGGAAAATAATTTCCTGCTGATTTTTTGCATGTACATCTCAAATAATAGATTGAGAGTGTCCCCAAAGTTTCATAGCGTCTCGACAAACCCTCGGTTTATTTTGACTTTCCGACGGTCCGCTTACAATTGCGTTTTTGGCAAAAACAGAAACGGAGGCAAACGCGCTTTAGTAAAATAATTTCCTACTTGTTTTTTTCATGTACTTCTAAAATAATACATTGAGAGTGTCCCCAAAGTTTAAGTAAGTTTCAACAAGCCCTCGGTTTATTTTGACTTTCCGACGGTACGCGTGCAATTGCGTTTTTGCCAAAAACGGAAGCGGAGCCAAACGCGCATTTGGAAAATAATTTCATGCTGATTTTTTGCATTTACATCTAAAATAATACATTGAGAGTGTCCACAAAGTTTCGTAGAGTTTCGACAAGCCCTCGGTTTATTTTGACTTTCCGACGGTACGCGTGCAATTGCGTTTTTGCCAAAAACGGAAGCGGAGGCAAACGCGCATTTGGAAAATAATTTCCTGCTGATTATTTGCATTTACATCTCAAATAATACATTGAGAGTGTCCACAAAGTTTCGTAGAGTTTCGACAAGCCCTCGGTTTATTTTGACTTTCCGACGGTACGCGTGCAATTGCGTTTTTGCCAAAAACAGAAGCGAAGGCAAACGCGCCTTAGGAAAATAATTTCCTGATGATTTTTTTCATGTACATCTCAAATAATACATTGAGAGTGTCCCCAAAGTTCCATAGCGTCTCGACAAGCCCTCGATTTATTTTGACTTTCCGACGGTCCGCGTGCAATTGCGTTTTTGGCAAAAACAGAAGCGGAGGCAAACACGCTTTAGTAAAATAATTTCCTACTGGTTTTTTTCATGTACTTCTCAAATAATACATTAAAGGTGTCCCCAAAGTTTAATTAAGTTTCGACAAGCCCTCGGTTTATTTTGAATTTCCAACGGTACGCGTGCAATTGCGTTTTTGCCAAAAACGGAAGCGGAGGCAAACGCGCATTAGGAAAATAATTTCCTGCTGATTTTTTGCATTTACATCTCAAATAATACATTGAGAGTGTCCACAAAGTTTCGTAGAGTTTCGACAAGCCCTCGGTTTATTTTGAATTTCCGACGGTACGCGTGCAATTGAGTTTTTGCCAAAAACAGAAACAGAGGCAAACGCGCCTTAGGAAAATAATTTCCTTCTGGTTTTTTGCATGTAAATCTAAAATAACACATTGAGAGTGTCGCCAAAGTTTCATAGAGTTTCGACAAGCCCTCGGTTTATTTTGACTTTCCGACGGTACGCGTGCAATTTCGTTTTTGCCAAAAACGGAAGCGGAGGCAAACGCGCATTACGAAAATAATTTCCTGCTGATTCTTTGCATTTACATCTCAAATAATACATTGAGAGTGTCCACAAAGTTTCGTAGAGTTTCGAAAAGCCCTCGGTTTATTTTGAATTTCCGACGGTACGCGTGCAATTGTGTTTTTGCCAAAAATAGAAGCGGAGGCAAACGCGCCTTAGGAAAATAATTTCCTGCTGATTTTTTGCATGTACATCTCAAATAATAGATTGAGAGTGTCTCCAAAGTTTCATAGCGTCTCGACAAACCCTCGGTTTATTTTGACTTTCCGACGGTCCGCGTACAATTGCGTTTTTGGCAAAAACAGAAACGGAGGCAAACGCGCTTTAGTAAAATAATTTCCTACTTGTTTTTTTCATGTACTTCTAAAATAATACATTGAGAGTTTCCCCAAAGTTTAAGTAAGTTTCGACAAGCCCTCGGTTTATTTTGACTTTCCGACGGTACGCGTGCAATTGCGTTTTTGCCAAAAACGGAAGCGGAGGCAAACGCGCATTTGGAAAATAATTTCCTGCTGATTATTTGCATTTACATCTCAAATAATACATTGAGAGTGTCCACAAAGTTTCGTAGAGTTTCGACAAGCCCTCGGTTTATTTTGACTTTCCGACGGTACGCGTGCAATTGCGTTTTTGCCAAAAACAGAAGCGAAGGCAAACGCGCCTTAGTAAAATAATTTCCAGCTGATTTTTTGCATTTAAATCTCAAATAATACATTGAGAGTGTCCCCAAAGTTTCATAGAGTTTCGACAAGCCCTCGGTTTATTTTGACTTTCCGACGGTACGCGTGCAATTGCGTTTTTGCCAAAAACAGAAGCGGAGGCAAACGCGCCTTAGGAAAATAATTTCCTGCTGATTTTTTTCATGTACATCTCAAATAATAGATTGAGAGTGTCCCCAAAGTTTCATAGCGTCTCGACAAGCCCTCGGTTTATTTTGACTTTCCGACGGTCCGCGTGCAATTGCGTTTTTGGCAAAAACAGAAGCGGAGGCAAACACGCTTTAGTAAAATAATTTCCTACTGGTTTTTTTCATGTACTTTTAAAATAATACATTAAAGGTGTCCCCAAAGTTTAATTAAGTTTCGACAAGCCCTCGGATTATTTTGAATTTCCAACGGTACGCGTGCAATTGCGTTTTTTCCAAAAACGGAAGCGGAGGCAAACGCGCATTAGGAAAATAATTTCCTGCTGATTTTTTGCATTTACATCTCAAATAATACATTGAGAGTGTCCACAAAGTTTCGTAGAGTTTCGACAAGCCCTCGGTTTATTTTGAATTTCCGACGGTACGCGTGCAATTGCGTTTTTGCCAAAAACAGAAACAGAGGCAAACGCGCCTTAGGAAAATAATTTCCTTCTGGTTTTTTGCATGTAAATCAAAAATAACACATTGAGAGTGTCGCCAAAGTTTCATAGAGTGTCGACAAGCCCTCGGTTTATTTTGACTTTCCGACGGTACGCGTGCAATTTCGTTTTTGCCAAAAACGGAAGCGGAGGCAAACACGCATTACGAAAATAATTTCCTACTGATTTTTTGCATTTACATCTCAAATAATACATTGAGAGTTTCCACAAAGTTTCGTAGAGTTTCGAAAAGCCCTCGGTTTATTTTGAATTTCCGACGGTACGCGTGCAATTGTGTTTTTGCCAAAAATAGAAGCGGAGGCAAACGCGCCTTAGGAAAATAATTTCCTGCTGATTTTTTGCATGTACATCTCAAATAATAGATTGAGAGTGTCCCCAAAGTTTCATAGCGTCTCGACAAACCCTCGGTTTATTTTGACTTTCCGACGGTCCGCGTACAATTGCGTTTTTGGCAAAAACAGAAACGGAGGCAAACGCGCTTTAGTAAAATAATTTCCTACTTGTTTTTTTCATGTACTTCTAAAATAATACATTGAGAGTGTCCCCAAAGTTTAAGTAAGTTTCGACAAGCCCTCGGTTTATTTTGACTTTCCGACTGTACGCGTGCAATTGCGTTTTTGCCAAAAACGGAAGCGGAGCCAAACGCGCATTTGGAAAATAATTTCATGCTGATTTTTTGCATTTACATCTAAAATAATACATTGAGAGTGTCCACAAAGTTTCGTAGAGTTTCGACAAGCCCTCGGTTTATTTTGAATTTCCGACGGTACGCGTGCAATTGCGTTTTTGCCAAAAATAGAAGCGGAGGTAAACGCGCCTTAGGAAAATAATTTCCTGCTGATTTTTTGCATGTAAATCTAAAATAATACATTGAGAGTATCTCCAATGTTTCATAGCATTTCGACAAGCCCTCGGTTTATTTTGACTTTCCGACGGTAGCGTGCAATTGCGTTTTTGCCAAAAACGGAAGCGGAGGCAAACACGCTTTAGTAAAATAATTTCCTGCTGGTTTTTTTCATGTTCTTCTCAAATAATACATTGAGAGTGTCCCCAAAGTTTAATTAAGTTTCGACAAGCCCTCGGTTTATTTTGAATTTCCGACGGTACGCGTGCAATTGCGTTTTTGCCAAAAACAGAAATGGAGGAAAACGCGCCTTAGGAAAAATAATTTCTTGCTGATTTTTTTCAGGTACATCTCAAATAATACATTGATAGTGTCCCCAAAGTTTCACAGCATTTCGACAAGCCCTCGGTTTATTTTGAATTTCCGATGGTACGCGTGCAATTGCGTTTTTGCCAAAAACAGAAGCGGAGGCAAACGCGCATTAGGAAAATAATTTCCTGCTGATTTTTTGCATGTAAATCTCAAATAATACATTGAGAGAGTCCACAATGTTTCGTAGAGTTTCGACAAGCCCTCAGTTTATTTTGAATTTCCTACGGTACGCGTGCAATTGTGTTTTTGCCAAAAACAGAAGCGGAGGCAAACACGCCTTAGGAAAATAATTTCCTTCTGGTTTTTTGCATGTAAATCTAAAATAATACATTGAGAGTGTCTCCAAAGTTTCATAGAGTTTCGACAAGCCCTCGGTTTATTTTGACTTTCCGACGGTACGCGTGCAATTGCGATTTTGCAAAAAACAGAAGCGGAGGCAAAAGCGCCTTAGGGAAATAATTTCCTGATGATTTTTTTCATGTACATTTCAAATAATACATTGAGAGTGTCCCCAAAGTTTCAAAGCGTCTCGAAAAGCCCTCGGTTTATTTTGACTTTCCGACGGTCCGCGTGCAATTGCGTTTTTGCCAAAAACGGAAGCAGAGGCAAACCCACTTTAGTAAAATAATTTCCTAGTGGTTTTTTGCATGTACTTCTCGAATAATACATTGAGAGTGTCCCCAAAGTTTAATATAGTTTCGACAAGCCCTCGGTTTATTTTGACTTTCCGACGGGACGCGTGCAATTTCGTTTTTGCCAAAAACGGAAGCGGAGGCAAACGCGCATTTGGAAAAAAATTTCCTGCTGATTATTTGCATTTACATCTCAAATAATACATTGAGAGTGTCCACAAAGTTTCGTAGAGTTTCGACAAGCCCTCGGTTTATTTTGACTTTCCGACGGTACGCGTGCAATTGCGTTTTTGCCAAAAACAGAAGCGAAGGCAAACGCGCCTTAGTAAAATAATTTCCAGCTGATTTTTTGCATTTAAATCTCAAATAATACATTGAGAGTGTCCCCAAAGTTTCATAGAGTTTCGACAAGCCCTCGGTTTATTTTGACTTTCCGACGGTACGCGTGCAATTGCGTTTTTGCCAAAAACAGAAGCGGAGGCAAACGCGCCTTAGGAAAATAATTTCCTGCTGATTTTTTTCATGTACATCTCAAATAATAGATTGAGAGTGTCCCCAAAGTTTCATAGCGTCTCGACAAGCCCTCGGTTTATTTTGACTTTCCGACGGTCCGCGTGCAATTGCGTTTTTGGCAAAAACAGAAGCGGAGGCAAACACGCTTTAGTAAAATAATTTCCTACTGGTTTTTTTCATGTACTTTTAAAATAATACATTAAAGGTGTCCCCAAAGTTTAATTAAGTTTCGACAAGCCCTCGGTTTATTTTGAATTTCCAACGGTACGCGTGCAATTGCGTTTTTGCCAAAAACGGAAGCGGAGGCAAACGCGCATTAGGAAAATAATTTCCTGCTGATTTTTTGCATTTACATCTCAAATAATACATTGAGAGTGTCCACAAAGTTTCGTAGAGTTTCGACAAGCCCTCGGTTTATTTTGAATTTCCGACGGTACGCGTGCAATTGCGTTTTTGCCAAAAACAGAAACAGAGGCAAACGCGCCTTAGGAAAATAATTTCCTTCTGGTTTTTTGCATGTAAATCAAAAATAACACATTGAGAGTGTCGCCAAAGTTTCATAGAGTGTCGACAAGCCCTCGGTTTATTTTGACTTTCCGACGGTACGCGTGCAATTTCGTTTTTGCCAAAAACGGAAGCGGAGGCAAACACGCATTACGAAAATAATTTCCTACTGATTTTTTGCATTTACATCTCAAATAATACATTGAGAGTTTCCACAAAGTTTCGTAGAGTTTCGAAAAGCCCTCGGTTTATTTTGAATTTCCGACGGTACGCGTGCAATTGTGTTTTTGCCAAAAATAGAAGCGGAGGCAAACGCGCCTTAGGAAAATAATTTCCTGCTGATTTTTTGCATGTACATCTCAAATAATAGATTGAGAGTGTCCCCAAAGTTTCATAGCGTCTCGACAAACCCTCGGTTTATTTTGACTTTCCGACGGTCCGCGTACAATTGCGTTTTTGGCAAAAACAGTAACGGAGGCAAACGCGCTTTAGTAAAATAATTTCCTACTTGTTTTTTTCATGTACTTCTAAAATAATACATTGAGAGTGTCCCCAAAGTTTAAGTAAGTTTCGACAAGCCCTCGGTTTATTTTGACTTTCCGACTGTACGCGTGCAATTGCGTTTTTGCCAAAAACGGAAGCGGAGCCAAACGCGCATTTGGAAAATAATTTCATGCTGATTTTTTGCATTTACATCTAAAATAATTCATTGAGAGTGTCCACAAAGTTTCGTAGAGTTTCGACAAGCCCTCGGTTTATTTTGAATTTCCGACGGTACGCGTGCAATTGCGTTTTTGCCAAAAATAGAAGCGGAGGTAAACGCGCCTTAGGAAAATAATTTCCTGCTGATTTTTTGCATGTAAATCTAAAATAATACATTGAGAGTATCTCCAATGTTTCATAGCATTTCGACAAGCCCTCGGTTTATTTTGACTTTCCGACGGTAGCGTGCAATTGCGTTTTTGCCAAAAACGGAAGCGGAGGCAAACACGCTTTAGTAAAATAATTTCCTGCTGGTTTTTTTCATGTTCTTCTCAAATAATACATTGAGAGTGTCCCCAAAGTTTAATTAAGTTTCGACAAGCCCTCGGTTTATTTTGAATTTCCGACGGTACGCGTGCAATTGCGTTTTTGCCAAAAACAGAAATGGAGGAAAACGCGCCTTAGGAAAATAATTTCTTGCTGATTTTTTTCAGGTACATCTCAAATAATACATTGATAGTGTCCCCAAAGTTTCACAGCATTTCGACAAGCCCTCGGTTTATTTTGAATTTCCGATGGTACGCGTGCAATTGCGTTTTTGCCAAAAACAGAAGCGGAGGCAAACGCGCATTAGGAAAATAATTTCCTGCTGATTTTTTGCATGTAAATCTCAAATAATACATTGAGAGAGTCCACAATGTTTCGTAGAGTTTCGACAAGCTCTCAGTTTATTTTGAATTTCCTACGGTACGCGTGCAATTGTGTTTTTGCCAAAAACAGAAGCGGAGGCAAACACGCCTTAGGAAAATAATTTCCTTCTGGTTTTTTGCATGTAAATCTAAAATAATACATTGAGAGTGTCTCCAAAGTTTCATAGAGTTTCGACAAGCCCTCGGTTTATTTTGACTTTCCGACGGTACGCGTGCAATTGCGATTTTGCAAAAAACAGAAGCGGAGGCAAACGCACCTTAGGGAAATAATTTCCTGATGATTTTTTTCATGTACATTTCAAATAATACATTGAGAGTGTCCCCAAAGTTTCAAAGCGTCTCGAAAAGCCCTCGGTTTATTTTGACTTTCCGACGGTCCGCGTGCAATTGCGTTTTTGCCAAAAACGGAAGCAGAGGCAAACCCACTTTAGTAAAATAATTTCCTAGTGGTTTTTTGCATGTACTTCTCAAATAATACATTGAGAGTGTCCCCAAAGTTTAATATAGTTTCGACAAGCCCTCGGTTTATTTTGACTTTCCGACGGTACGCGTGCAATTGCGTTTTTGCCAAAAACGGAAGCGGAGGCAAACGCGCATTAGGAAAATAATTTCCAGCTGATTTTTTGCATTTACATCTCAAATAATACATTGAGAGTGTCCACAAAGTTTCGTAGAGTTTCGACAAGCCCTCGGTTTATTTTGAATTTCCGACGGTACGCGTGCAATTGCGTTTTTGCCAAAAACAGAAACGGAGGCAAACGCGCCTTAGGAAAATCATTTCCTGCTGATTTTTTGCATATAAATCTAAAATAATACATTGATAGTGTCGCCAAAGTTTCATAGAGTTTCGACAAGCCCTCGGTTTATTTTGACTTTCCGACGGTACGAGTGCAATTGCGTTTTTGCCAAAAACGGAAGCGGAGGCAAACGCGCTTTAGTAAAATAATTTCCTACTGATTTTTTGCATGTACATATCAAATAATCCATTGAGATTGTCCCCAAAGTTTCATAGAGTTTCGACAAGCCCTGGGTTTATTTTGAATTTCCGACGGTACGCGTGCAATTGTGTTTTTGCCAAAAATAGAATCGGAGGACAACGCGCCTTAGGAAAATAATTTCTTGCTGTTTTTTTTCATGTACATCTAAAATAATACATTGAGAGTAACCCCAAAGTTTCACAGCGTTTCGACAAGCCCTCGATTTATTTTGAATTTCCGACGGTATGGGTGCAATTGCGTTTTTGCCAAAAACAGAAGCGGAGGCAAACGCGCATTAGCAAAATAATTTCCTGCTGATTTTTTGCATGTAAATCTCAAATAATACATTGAGAGAGTCCACAAAGTTTCGTAGAGTTTCGACAAGCCCTCGGTTTATTTTGAATTTCCTACGGTACGCGTGCAATTGTGTTTTTGCCAAAAACAGAAGCGGAGGCAAACGCGCCTTAGGAAAATAATTTCCTTCTGGTTTTTTGCATGTAAATCTAAAATAATACATTGAGAGTGTCTCCAAAGTTTAAGTAAGTTTCGACAAGCCCTCGGTTTATTTTGAATTTCCGACAGTACGCGTGTAATTGCGTTTTTGCCAAAAACAGAAGCGAAGGCAAACGCGCCTTAGGAAAATAATTTCCTGATGATTTTTTTCATGTACATCTCAAATAATACATTGAGAGTGTCCCCAAAGTTTCAAAGCGTCTCGACAAGCCCTCGGTTTATTTTGCCTTTCCGACGGTCCGCGTGCAATTGCGTTTTTGCCAAAAACGGAAGCGGAGGCAAGCGCGCTTTAGTAAAATAATTTCCTACTGGTTTTTTGCATGTACTTCTCAAATAATACATTGAGATTGTCCCCAAAGTTTAATAGAGTTTCGACAAGCCCTCGGTTTATTTTGACTTTCCGACCGTACGCGTGCAATTGCGTTTTTGCCAAAAACGGATGCGGAGGCAAACGCGCATTAGGAAAATAATTTCCAGCTGATTTTTTGCATTTAAATCTCAAATAATAAATTGAGAGTGTCCCCAAAGTTTCATAGAGTTTCGACAAGCCCTCGGTTTATTTTGAATTTCCGACGGTACGCGTGCAATTGCGTTTTTGCCAAAAACAGAAACGGAGGCAAACGCGCCTTAGGAAAATAATTTCCTTCTGGTTTTTTGCATGTAAATCTAAAATAACACATTGAGAGTGTCGCCAAAGTTTCGTAGAGTTTCGACAAGCCCTCGGTTTATTTTGACTTTCCAACGGTACGCGTGCAATTGCGTTTTTGCAAAAAACAGAAGCGGAGGCAAACGCGCCTTAGGAAAATAATTTCCTGCTGATTTTTTTCATGTACATCTCAAATAATAGATTGAGAGTGTCCCCAAATTTTCATAGCGTCTCGACAAGCCCTCGGTTTATTTTGACTTTCCGACGGTCCGCGTGCAATTGCGTTTTTGGCAAAAACAGAAGCGGAGGCAAACGCGCTTTAGTAAAATAATTTCCTGCTGGTTTTTTTCATGTTCTTCTCAAATAATACATTGAGAGTGTCCCCAAAGTTTAATTAAGTTTCGACAAGCCCTCGGTTTATTTTGAATTTCCGACGGTACGCGTGCAATTGCGTTTTTGCCAAAAACAGAAATGGAGGAAAACGCGCCTTAGGAAAATAATTTCTTGCTGATTTTTTTCAGGTACATCTCAAATAATACATTGATAGTGTCCCCAAAGTTTCACAGCATTTCGACAAGCCCTCGGTTTATTTTGAATTTCCGATGGTACGCGTGCAATTGCGTTTTTGCCAAAAACAGAAGCGGAGGCAAACGCGCATTAGGAAAATAATTTCCTGCTGATTTTTTGCATGTAAATCTCAAATAATACATTGAGAGAGTCCACAATGTTTCGTAGAGTTTCGACAAGCCCTCAGTTTATTTTGAATTTCCTACGGTACGCGTGCAATTGTGTTTTTGCCAAAAACAGAAGCGGAGGCAAACACGCCTTAGGAAAATAATTTCCTTCTGGTTTTTTGCATGTAAATCTAAAATAATACATTGAGAGTGTCTCCAAAGTTTCATAGAGTTTCGACAAGCCCTCGGTTTATTTTGACTTTCCGACGGTACGCGTGCAATTGCGATTTTGCAAAAAACAGAAGCGGAGGCAAACGCGCCTTAGGGAAATAATTTCCTGATGATTTTTTTCATGTACATTTCAAATAATACATTGAGAGTGTCCCCAAAGTTTCAAAGCGTCTCGAAAAGCCCTCGGTTTATTTTGACTTTCCGACGGTCCGCGTGCAATTGCGTTTTTGCCAAAAACGGAAGCAGAGGCAAACCCACTTTAGTAAAATAATTTCCTAGTGGTTTTTTGCATGTACTTCTCAAATAATACATTGAGAGTGTCCCCAAAGTTTAATATAGTTTCGACAAGCCCTCGGTTTATTTTGACTTTCCGACGGTACGCGTGCAATTGCGTTTTTGCCAAAAACGGAAGCGGAGGCAAACGCGCATTAGGAAAATAATTTCCAGCTGATTTTTTGCATTTACATCTCAAATAATACATTGAGAGTGTCCACAAAGTTTCGTAGAGTTTCGACAAGCCCTCGGTTTATTTTGAATTTCCGACGGTACGCGTGCAATTGCGTTTTTGCCAAAAACAGAAACGGAGGCAAACGCGCCTTAGGAAAATCATTTCCTGCTGATTTTTTGCATATAAATCTAAAATAATACATTGATAGTGTCGCCAAAGTTTCATAGAGTTTCGACAAGCCCTCGGTTTATTTTGACTTTCCGACGGTACGAGTGCAATTGCGTTTTTGCCAAAAACGGAAGCGGAGGCAAACGCGCTTTAGTAAAATAATTTCCTACTGATTTTTTGCATGTACATATCAAATAATCCATTGAGATTGTCCCCAAAGTTTCATAGAGTTTCGACAAGCCCTGGGTTTATTTTGAATTTCCGACGGTACGCGTGCAATTGTGTTTTTGCCAAAAATAGAATCGGAGGACAACGCGCCTTAGGAAAATAATTTCTTGCTGTTTTTTTTCATGTACATCTAAAATAATACATTGAGAGTAACCCCAAAGTTTCACAGCGTTTCGACAAGCCCTCGATTTATTTTGAATTTCCGACGGTATGGGTGCAATTGCGTTTTTGCCAAAAACAGAAGCGGAGGCAAACGCGCATTAGCAAAATAATTTCCTGCTGATTTTTTGCATGTAAATCTCAAATAATACATTGAGAGAGTCCACAAAGTTTCGTAGAGTTTCGACAAGCCCTCGGTTTATTTTGAATTTCCTACGGTACGCGTGCAATTGTGTTTTTGCCAAAAACAGAAGCGGAGGCAAACGCGCCTTAGGAAAATAATTTCCTTCTGGTTTTTTGCATGTAAATCTAAAATAATACATTGAGAGTGTCTCCAAAGTTTAAGTAAGTTTCGACAAGCCCTCGGTTTATTTTGAATTTCCGACAGTACGCGTGTAATTGCGTTTTTGCCAAAAACAGAAGCGAAGGCAAACGCGCCTTAGGAAAATAATTTCCTGATGATTTTTTTCATGTACATCTCAAATAATACATTGAGAGTGTCCCCAAAGTTTCAAAGCGTCTCGACAAGCCCTCGGTTTATTTTGCCTTTCCGACGGTCCGCGTGCAATTGCGTTTTTGCCAAAAACGGAAGCGGAGGCAAGCGCGCTTTAGTAAAATAATTTCCTACTGGTTTTTTGCATGTACTTCTCAAATAATACATTGAGATTGTCCCCAAAGTTTAATAGAGTTTCGACAAGCCCTCGGTTTATTTTGACTTTCCGACCGTACGCGTGCAATTGCGTTTTTGCCAAAAACGGATGCGGAGGCAAACGCGCATTAGGAAAATAATTTCCAGCTGATTTTTTGCATTTAAATCTCAAATAATAAATTGAGAGTGTCCCCAAAGTTTCATAGAGTTTCGACAAGCCCTCGGTTTATTTTGAATTTCCGACGGTACGCGTGCAATTGCGTTTTTGCCAAAAACAGAAACGGAGGCAAACGCGCCTTAGGAAAATAATTTCCTTCTGGTTTTTTGCATGTAAATCTAAAATAACACATTGAGAGTGTCGCCAAAGTTTCATAGAGTTTCGACAAGCCCTCGGTTTATTTTGACTTTCCAACGGTACGCGTGCAATTGCGTTTTTGCAAAAAACAGAAGCGGAGGCAAACGCGCCTTAGGAAAATAATTTCCTGCTGATTTTTTTCATGTACATCTCAAATAATAGATTGAGAGTGTCCCCAAATTTTCATAGCGTCTCGACAAGCCCTCGGTTTATTTTGACTTTCCGACGGTCCGCGTGCAATTGCGTTTTTGGCAAAAACAGAAGCGGAGGCAAACGCGCTTTAGTAAAATAATTTCCTACTGGTTTTTTTCATGTACTTCTCAAATAATACATTGAGAGTGTCCCCAAAGTTTAATTAAGTTTCGACAAGCCCTCGGTTTATTTTGAATTTCCGACGGTACGCGTGCAATTGCGTTTTTGCCAAAAACGGAAGCGGAGGCAAACACGCTTTAGTAAAATAATTTCCTACTGATTTTTTGCATGTACATATCAAATAATCCATTGAGAGTGTCCCCAAATTTTCATAGATTTTCGACAAGCCCTCGGTTTATTTTGAATTTCCGACGGTACGCGTGCAATTGTGTTTTTGCCAAAAATAGAATCGGAGGACAACGCCCCTTAGGAAAATAATTTCTTGCTGTTTTTTTTCATGTACATCTAAAATAATACATTGAGAGTGACCCCAAAGTTTCACAGCGTTTCGACAAGCCCTCGATTTATTTTGAATTTCCGACGGTACGGGTGCAATTGCGTTTTTGCCAAAAACAGAAGCGGAGGCAAACGCGCATTAGGAAAATAATTTCCTGCTGATTTTTTGCATGTAAATCTCAAATAATACATTGAGAGAGTCCACAAAGTTTCGTAGAGTTTCGACAAGCCCTCGGTTTATTTTGAATTTCCTACGGTACGCGTGCAATTGTGTTTTTACCAAAAACAGAAGCGGAGGCAAACGCGCATTAGCAAAATAATTTCCTGCTGATTTTTTGCATGTAAATCTCAAATAATACATTGAGAGAGTCCACAAAGTTTCGTAGAGTTTCGACAAGCCCTCGGTTTATTTTGAATTTCCTACGGTACGCGTGCAATTGTGTTTTTGCCAACAACAGAAGCGGAGGCAAACGCGCCTTAGGAAAATAATTTCCTTCTGGTTTTTTGCATGTAAATCTAAAATAATACATTGAGAGTGTCTCCAAAGTTTCATAGAATTTCGACAAGCCCTCGGTTTATTTTGAATTTCCGACAGTACGCGTGTAATTACGTTTTTGCCAAAAACAGAAGCGAAGGCAAACGCGCCTTAGGAAAATAATTTCCTGATGATTTTTTTCATGTACATCTCAAATAATACATTGAGAGTGTCCCCAAAGTTTCAAAGCGTCTCGACAAGCCCTCGGTTTATTTTGCCTTTCCGACGGTCCGCGTGCAATTGCGTTTTTGCCAAAAACGGAAGCGGAGGCAAGCGCGCTTTAGTAAAATAATTTCCTACTGGTTTTTTGCATGTACTTCTCAAATAATACATTGAGATTGTCCCCAAAGTTTAATAGAGTTTCGACAAGCCCTCGGTTTATTTTGACTTTCCGACCGTACGCGTGCAATTGCGTTTTTGCCAAAAACGGAAGCGGAGGCAAACGCGCATTAGGAAAATAATTTCCAGCTGATTTTTTGCATTTAAATCTCAAATAATAAATTGAGAGTGTCCCCAAAGTTTCATAGAGTTTCGACAAGCCCTCGGTTTATTTTGAATTTCCGACGGTACGCGTGCAATTGCGTTTTTGCCAAAAACAGAAACGGAGGCAAACGCGCCTTAGGAAAATAATTTCCTTCTGGTTTTTTGCATGTAAATCTAAAATAACACATTGAGAGTGTCGCCAAAGTTTCATAGAGTTTCGACAAGCCCTCGGTTTATTTTGACTTTCCAACGGTACGCGTGCAATTGCGTTTTTGCAAAAAACAGAAGCGGAGGCAAACGCGCCTTAGGAAAATAATTTCCTGCTGATTTTTTTCATGTACATCTCAAATAATAGATTGAGAGTGTCCCCAAATTTTCATAGCGTCTCGACAAGCCCTCGGTTTATTTTGACTTTCCGACGGTCCGCGTGCAATTGCGTTTTTGGCAAAAACAGAAGCGGAGGCAAACGCGCTTTAGTAAAATAATTTCCTACTGGTTTTTTTCATGTACTTCTCAAATAATACATTGAGAGTGTCCCCAAAGTTTAATTAAGTTTCGACAAGCCCTCGGTTTATTTTGAATTTCCGACGGTACGCGTGCAATTGCGTTTTTGCCAAAAACGGAAGCGGAGGCAAACACGCTTTAGTAAAATAATTTCCTACTGATTTTTTGCATGTACATATCAAATAATCCATTGAGAGTGTCCCCAAATTTTCATAGATTTTCGACAAGCCCTCGGTTTATTTTGAATTTCCGACGGTACGCGTGCAATTGTGTTTTTGCCAAAAATAGAAACGGAGGCAAACGCGCCTTAGGAAAATAATTTCCTGCTGATTTTTTCATGTACATCTCAAATAATAGATTGAGAGTGTCCCCAAATTTTCATAGCGTCTCGACAAGCCCTCGGTTTATTTTGACTTTCCGACGGTCCGCGTGCAATTGCGTTTTTGGCAAAAACAGAAGCGGAGGCAAATGCGCTTTAGTAAAATAATTTCCTACTGGTTTTTTTCATGTACTTCTCAAATAATACATTGAGAGTGTCCCCAAAGTTTAATTAAGTTTCGACAAGCCCTCGGTTTATTTTGAATTTCCGACGGTACGCGTGCAATTGCGTTTTTGCCAAAAACGGAAGCGGACGCAAACGCGCATTAGGAAAATAATTTCCTTCTTATTTTTTGCATTTACATCTCAAATAATACATTGAGAGTGTCCACAAAGTTTCGTAGAGTTTCGACAAGCCCTCGGTTTATTTTGAATTTCCGACGGTACGCGTGCAATAGCGTTTTTGCCAAAAATAGAAGCGGAGGAAAACGCACCTTAGGAAAATAATTTCCTGCTGATTTTTTGCATGTAAATCTAAAATAATACATTGAGAGTGTCTCCAATGTTTCATATCGTTTCGACAACCCTCGGTTTATTTTGACTTTCCGACGGTACGCGTGCAATTGCGTTTTTGCCAAAAACAGAAATGGAGGCAAACGCGCCTTAGGAAAATAATTTCCTTCTAGTTTTTTGCATGTAAATCTAAAATAACACATTGAGAGTTTCTCCAAAGTTTCATAGAGTTTCGACAAGCCCTCGGTTTATTTTGACTTTCCGACGGTACGCGTGCAATTTCGTTTTTGCCAAAAACGGAAGCGGAGGCAAACTCGCATTAGGAAAATAATTTCCTGCTGATTTTTTGCATTTACATCTCAAATAATACATTGAGAGTGTCCACAAAGTTTCTTAGAGTTTCGACAAGCCCTCGGTTTATTTTGACTTTCCGACGGTACGCGTGCAATTGCGTTTTTGCCAAAAACGGAAGCGGAGGCAAACGCGCTTTAGTAAAATAATTTCTTGCTGATTTTTTGCATGTACATCTCAAATAATACATTGAGAGTTTTCCCAAAGTTTCGTAGAGTTTCGACAAGCCCTCGGTTTATTTTGAATTTCCGACGGTACGCGTGCAATTGCGTTTTTGCCAAAAATAGAAATGGAGGAAAACGCGCCTTAGGAAAATAATTTCTTGCTGATTTTTTTCATGTACATCTCAAATAATACATTGAGAGTGTCCCCAAAGTTTCACAGCGTTTCGACAAGCCCTCGGTTTATTTTGAATTTCCGACGGTACGGGTGCAATTGCGTTTTTGCCAAAAACGGAAGAAGAGGCAAACGCGCATTAGGAAAATAATTTCAAGCTTATTTTTTGCATTTAAATCTCAAACAATACATTGAGAGTGTCCCCAAAGTTTCATAGAGTTTCGACAAGCCCTTGGTTTATTTTGAATTTCCGACGGTACGCGTGCAATTGCGTTTTTGCCAAAAACAGAAACGGAGGCAAACGCGCCTTAGGAAAATAATTTCCTTCTGGTTTTTTGCATGTAAATCTAAAATAACACATTGAGAGTGTCTCCAAAGTTTTATAGAGTTTCGACAAGCCCTCGGTTTATTTTGACTTTCCGACGGTACGCTTGCAATTGCGTTTTTGCCAAAAACGGTAGCGGAGGCAAACGCGCAATAGGGAAAGAATTTCTAGCTGATTTTTTGCATTTAAATCTCAAATAATAAATTGAGAGGGTCCCCAAAGTTTCATAGAGTTTCGACAAGCCCTCGGTTTATTTTGAATTTTAGACGGTACGCGTGCAATTGCGTTTTTGCCAAAAACAGAAACGGAGGAAAACGCGCCTTAGGAAAATAATTTCCTTCTGGTTTTTTTCATGTAAATCTAAAATAACACATTGAGAGTGTCGCCAAAGTTTCATAGAGTTTCGACAAGCCCTCGGTTTATTTTGACTTTCCGACGGTACGCGTGCAATTGCGTTTTTGCCAAAAACAGAAGCGGAGGCAAACGCGCCTTAGGAAAATAATTTCCTGCTGATTTTTTTCATGTACATCTCAAATAATAGATTGAGGGTGTCCCCAAAGTTTCATATCGTCTCGACAAGCCCTCCGTTTATTTTGACTTTCCGACGGTCCGCGTGCAATTGCGTTTTTGGCAAAAACAGAAGCGGAGGCAAACGCGCTTTAGTAAAATAATTTTCTACTGGTTTTTTTCATGTACTTCTCAAATAATAAATTGAGAGTGTCCCCAAAGTTTAATTAAGTTTCGACAAGCCCTCGGTTTATTTTGAATTTTCGACGGTACGCGTGCAATTGCGTTTTTGCCAAAAACGGAAGCGGAGGCAAACGCGCATTAGGAAAATAATTTCCTGCTTATTTTTTGCATTTACATCTCAAATAATACATTGAGAGTGTCCACAAAGTTTCCTAGAGTTTCGACAAGCCCTCGGTTAATTTTGAATTTCCGACGGTACACGTGCAATTGCGTTTTTGCCAAAAATAGAAGCGGAGGAAAACGCGCCTTAGGAAAATAATTTCCTGCTGATTTTTTGCATGTAAATCTAAAATAATACATTGAGAGTGCCGCCAATGTTTCATAGAATTTCGACAAGCCCTCGGTTTATTTTGACTTTCCGACGGTACGCGTGCAATTGCGTTTTTGCCGAAAACAGAAGCGGAGGCAAACGCGCCTTAGGAAAATAATTTCCTGCTGATTTTTTTCATGTACATCTCAAATAATAGATTGAGAAGTGTCCCCAAAGTTTCATAGCATCTCGACAAGCCCTCGGTTTATTTTGACTTTCCGACGGCCCGCGTGCAATTGCGTTTTTGGCAAAAACAGAAGTGTAGGCAAATGCGCTTTAGTAAAATAATTTCCTACTGGTTTTTTTCATGTACTTCTCAAATAATACATTGAGATTGTCCCCAAAGTTTAATACAGTTTCGACAAGCCCTCGGTTTATTTTGACTTTCCGACGGTACGCGTGCAATTGCGTTTTTGCCAAAAACGGTAGCGGAGGCAAACGCGCAATAGGGAAATAATTTCCAGCTGATTTTTTGCATTTAAATCTCAAATAATACATTGAGAGTGTCCCCAAAGTTTCATAGAGTTTCGACAAGCCCTCGGTTTATTTTGAATTTGAAATTCTGGCTGCAGATACTCAATGTCACGTTCAATGTTATGACACCGTATCTGACTTACTATATGACAGTAAATACAAAAGCAATAAAGAACACAGTCAATTGTTTACCCAGTTCAGTGTGCAACAACACCTACTCTGGGGGCTACCAAGCCAGGGAGGAAATCCACTATAAGAGATGTTAATTCAGGAATAAACTAACCAGTTTATCTCCTTCACTTAAGACCTACCCAATGCAATTCCAATCTAAGTACAACTTAAACCTGAGTTCCTACTCACTCCCCCTCAATCACAGCAGTGATATATAAACCAATTTGACTTAAAAATTGATGAAGACACTCTTCAAAAACAAACACTTGATTAAGCTTCACAGCTTACTAATCAAGCAACACAATCACTCGTGCTTCACAGCTTTGAGTGATGCACACAACTAACTTGACTCTGCTTTACAGCTTTAGTCAAGGAACATTCAAACACTCTTGCTTCAAAGCTTTGAGTGCTACACAACCCTTACAATTAGAAACCTATTCCAAGTCACTTATCACAATGATAATTGCTTGGAGTATAATAATCAAACCTATACAGATTACAAATGATCTTCTGATCAATAAATAGGGATATCTTGAAAAACAGCAGCTCTGTTGAATATATAGCAGCTGCAACTTCAGTTAGGGTTTCCACAAAAACCTAGGGATAATTCCGTTTGACCTAAAGACCAGGTCACAGGGCTTTATTAACCAAGTTAGGGTTGAGCTAGATTACCCCTCAGAAAACGCAGGATTCTGTTCAGGAAAGACTGAGTTATTTCCTGAAAAAACTCAGACTTATCCAACCTGCAAACCTGTTAGTTCAGAACAGGATGTCATAACATCTGTTATGACATCTGAGAAAACCTGTCTACTGATTTAGCAAAATGTGATCATTTTGCAAAATGCTCAGATACACACTTATAAACATCAGTACTTGAATTACAATATTTTTCTGCAAAGGTACCTAATGAGTCAGTACAAACTAAACTAGAATGTTATGACATCAGTCATGACATTCACACATACACTTGGGATTTACCAAAAATGCAAGCCAATACCTAAACACCTACAGAATTTTCGACGGTACGCGTGCAATTGCGTTTTTGCCAAAAACAGAAACGGAGGCAAACGCGCCTTAGGAAAATAATTTCCTTCTGGTTTTTTTCATGTAAATCTAAAATAACACATTGAGAGTGTCGCCAAAGTTTCATAGAGTTTCGACAAGCCCTTGGTTTATTTTGACTTTCCGACAGTACGCGTGCAATTGCGTTTTTGCCAAAAACAGAAGCGGAGGCAAACGCGCCTTAGGAAAATAATTTCCTGCTGATTTTTTTCATGTACATCTCAAATAATAGATTTAGGGTGTCCCCAAAGTTTCATAGCGTCTCGACAAGCCCTCGGTTTATTTTGACTTTCCGACGGTCCGCGTGCAATTGCGTTTTTGGCAAAAACAGAAGCGGAGGCAAACGCCCTTTAGTAAAATAATTTCCTACTGGTTTTTTTCATGTACTTCTCAAATAATACATTGAGAGTGTCCCCCAAGTTTAATTAAGTTTCGACAAGCCCTCGGTTTATTTTGAATTTCCGACGGTACGCGTGCAATTGCGTTTTTGCCAAAAACGGAAGCGGAGGTAAACGCGCATTAGGAAAATAATTTCCTGCTGATTTTTTGCATTTACATCTCAAATAATACATTGAGAGTGTCCACAAAGTTTCGTAGAGTTTCGACAAGCCCTCGGTTTATTTTGAATTTCCGACGGTACACGTGCAATTGCGTTTTTGCCAAAAATAGAAGCGGAGGAAAACGCGCCTTAGGAAAATAATTTCCTGCTGATTTTTTGCATGTAAATCTAAAATAATACATTGAGAGTGTCGCCAATGTTTCATAGCATTTCGACAAGCCCTCGGTTTATTTTGACTTTCCGACGGTACGCGTGCAATTGCGTTTTTGCCAAAAACGGAAGCGGAGGCAAACGCGCTTTAGTAAAATAATTTCCTGCTGGTTTTTTTCATGTACTTCTCAAATAATACATTGAGAGTGTCCCCAATGTTTAATTAAGTTTCAACAAGCCCTCGGTTTATTTTGAATTTCCGACGGTACGCGTGCAATTGCGTTTTTGCCAAAAACAGAAATGGAGGAAAACGCGCCTTAGGAAAATAATTTCTTGCAGATTTTTTTCATGTACATCTCAAATAATACATTGATAGTGTCCCCAAAGTTTCACAGCATTTCTACAAGCCCTCAGTTTATTTTTAATTTCCGACGGTACGCGTGCAATTGCGTTTTTGCCAAAAACAGAAACGGAGGCAAACGCGCCTTAGGAAAATAATTTCCTTCTAGTTTTTTGCATGTAAATCTAAAATAACACATTGAGAGTGTCGCCAAAGTTTCATAGAGTTTCGACAAGCCCTCGGTTTATTTTGACTTTCCGACGGGACGCGTGCAATTTCGTTTTTGCCAAAAACGGAAGCGGAGGCAAACGCGCATTAGGAAAATAATTTCCTGCTTATTTTTTGCATTTACATCTCAAATAATACATTGAGAGTGTCCACAAAGTTTCGTAGAGTTTCGACAAGCCCTCGGTTTATTTTGACTTTCCGACGGTACGCGTGCAATTGCGTTTTTGCCAAAAACGGAAGCGGAGGCTAACGCGCTTTAGTAAAATAATTTCTTGCTGATTTTTTGCATGTACATCTCAAATAATACATTGAGAGTGTGCCCAAAGTTTCGTAGAGTTTCGACAAGCCCTCAGTTTATTTTGAATTTCCGACGGTACGCGTGCAATTGCGTTTTTGCCAAAAACAGAAATGGAGGAAAACGCGCCTTAGGAAAATAATTTCTTGCTGATTTTTTTCATGTACATCTCAAATAATACATTGAGAGTGTCCCCAAAGTTTCACAGTGTTTCGACAAGCCCTCGGTTTATTTTGAATTTCCGACGGTACGGGTGCAATTGTGTTTTTGCCAAAAACGGAAGCAGAGGCAAACGTGCATTAGGAAAATATTTTCAAGCTTATTTTTTGCATTTAAATCTCAAATAATACATTGAGAGTGTCCCCAAAGTTTCATAGAGTTTCGACAAGCCCTTGGTTTATTTTGAATTTCCGACGGTACGCGTGCAATTGCGTTTTTGCCAAAAACAGAAACGGAGGCAAACATGCCTTAGGAAAATAATTTCCTTCTGTTTTTTTGCATGTAAATCTAAAATAACGCATTGAGAGTGTCTCCAAAGTTTCATAGAGTTTCGACAATCCCTCGGTTTATTTTGACTTTCCGACGGTACGCGTGCAATTGCGTTTTTGCCAAAAACAGAAGCGGAGGCAAACGCGCCTTAGGAAAATAATTTCCTGCTGATTTTTTTCATGTACATCTCAAATAATAGATTGAGAGTGTCCCCAAAGTTTCATAGCATCTCGACAAGCCCTCGGTTTATTTTGACTTTCCGACGGTCCGCGTGCAATTGCGTTTTTGTCAAAAACAGAAGCGTAGGCAAACGCACTTTAGTAAAATAATTTCCTACTGGTTTTTTTCATGTACTTCTCAAATAATACATTGAGATTGTCCCCAAAGTTTAATATAGTTTCGATAAGCCCTCTGTTTATTTTGACTTTCCGACGGTACGCGTGCAATTGCGTTTTTGCCAAAAACGGTAGCGGAGGCAAACGCGCAATAGGGAAATAATTTCCAGCTGATTTTTTGCATTTAAATCTCAAATAATACATTGAGAGTGTCCCCAAAGTTTCATAGAGTTTCGACAAGCCCTCGGTTTATTTTGAATTTTCGACGGTACGCGTGCAATTGCGTTTTTGCCAAAAACAGAAACGGAGGCAAACGCGCCTTAGGAAAATAATTTCCTTCTGGTTTTTTTCATGTAAATCTAAAATAACACATTGAGAGTGTCGCCAAAGTTTCATAGAGTTTCGACAAGCCCTCGGTTTATTTTGACTTCCCGACGGTACGCGTGCAATTGCGTTTTTGCCAAAAACAGAAGCGGAGGCAAACGCGCCTTAGGAAAATAATTTCCTGCTGATTTTTTTCATGTACATCTCAAATAATAGATTGAGGGTGTCCCCAAAGTTTCATAGCGTCTCGACAAGCCCTCGGTTTATTTTGACTTTCCGACGGTACACGTGCAATTGCGTTTTTGGCAAAAACAGAAGCGGAGGCAAACGCGCTTTAGTAAAATAATTTCCTACTGTTTTTTTTCATGTACTTCTCAAATAATACATTGAGAGTGTCCCCAAAGTTTAATTAAGTTTCGACAAGCCCTCGGTTTATTTTGAATTTCCGACGGTACGCGTGCAATTGCATTTTTGCCAAAAACGGAAGCGGAGGCAAACGCACATTAGGAAAATAATTTCCTGCTTATTTTTTGCATTTACATCTCAAATAATACATTGAGAGTGTTGTTTATCTTGGTTATTGGTAAACAACCGCTGATCCTCCAAATGGTTACTTATTTGGTTACTCGCAGGATCGATCAGATTGATCCTAGGACATAGGTTGATTTTGAGGTTTTGATTAAATTGGATATTGGTTAAATGACAATAAAATAAAGAGGCTTTAAGTAAATTGCATGAAGAAGTAGGCTTGGTAAAATAAATGAAGGCTTAAAGTAAAGGATTTCGACAGAAAAGTAAAGAAGAAAGCAAGTAAATTTCTGGAAAAGTAAATGACTTTGATTAATAAAGTTGGTGTTTCACACATACATTTCTCAACAATTCTTTCTCACACGCTGGGTACTCGAATCTATATGAGTGACTTTGTATATAATTGTGAACACACGCGAGAAACTGCGTGAACTACTACTATTTATACTAAAACATCCCAAGTAACCGTCGGGAAGTTACACTACTTCGAGATGATTCCACTTGGCACGTTCTCAACGTTCGACGCCCCAGATCTTTGCACGTTGCACTTGGTAACCGCTGGAAACCATTTTCCCTCCAAACGCTTGAATTTCAAACCGTTCCACTCTGAACCAACGAACACCTTCGTCGAGAAGTATCTTCGACGAGAAACACCTTCGACGTCGAAGGCAACCAACTTCTCTCTTGGAAGAAATCTTCTAAGTACCTTGCCATCTTTTGATGGGCATTTCGACGGACCTAGCTGGTCGAAAACATCCTTCAGCTTTAATGGCTGATATTAATGAAACAAGGTTGTCGAATTTAGGAGCCAACATATTGCCCCCCAAGAATGCCTTATTTCGACTATGAAAGAAAAAGGCATTCTTTGAAACGCCATTCGACACCTGTCTTTTCATTCTTAGTCACAAATTAAATTGTGCACTTTTTGTTGTCTTCTACCAACCACTGACAATCCCAAGAAAAACCATCATTTATCCGTACCTAAGACGTCACCTCAGTACGGCGTGCAGTGTGTCAAACGTCATTTCAGAATTTGTCATTATGACAATTCCCAAAAACGAGGGCGCACGCTGCACCCCTCCGTTTCTGCAGAACGGCTAAAACAACAGGGAGACGCCACGTGTCCCACTACCTTCTGCAACATTAAATGGCATTTAATGTCCTCGATTTTGGGGATTTTCCCCACTACTATAAATAGCAGTAAGTACCCATTGTGGGACTTTTTACGCTATCTAGCTTTCAGACTTCTCCATTTGCATACAAACTTGTCAACTTTGCAAACCTCTTTTCTTCACTTCGTCTTCATCCTCACCACTAACAATGGCATCTGGTTCTTCCAATGCTCCTAGCGCCAACGCACCATCTGGAAACGTCAAACCTAGGGTTTTCGTCACCGCTCCAGTAGTGACTTCCACGGGCCAACGAAGGGTCCCTGAACCTCTGGACATTGCTGTACGTGATGCTTACTCACGCCACCTTATGATCCCGGTTGGATATTCCAACCAGATCTTTGCTATGTCTGGCCCATTGTACCCAAGCATTGCTGAGGCCATGAAGATCAAGAGCTATTTTCCGGTAGTTGAGAAACTCAAACCGGTTGCATGCTCCAAGAAAGATGCAGAGGATAATGAAGACCCTGCTAAAGAGAAAATCGACCTCCGTTTCTTCAACAAAGGTGTTAGGGCTTTCAGGTCTGGCCCTAGCCTTACTCCTGATTACATTGCTTGGCTGGAAAAAATGGAGAAACGCCAAGCTTCGATCTGGAAAGACATGGGGATATTCGACCTGGTCATGCTGTCGAAGACAGGTCTTAACTATTCCCCAGAGATGTTGATAGCTTCTCTCCTCTTCTGGGACTACACCCATTTCACTTTCCATCTCTCCTGTGGAATGCTGACTCCTACACTCTTCGATGTGGCCGCTATCACTGGCCTTCGACCCACTGGGGACTACTTCAACCCAGAAGAAATGTCGGAGGATCAAATTGGATTCTCTGCCACAAAACCAACCTACACCACCTTCATCAATCACTACCACGACAGGTCGACAGATGCTGTGTCGGATGTCGAACATATTGCGTTTCTAGCCTTATGGCTGACACGCTTTGTGTTTTGCTCCAAGTCCTTACAGGTGACCAAGAAGATGGTCACTCTCGCCACTCAACTCCATCATGGCCAAAATATCTGTTTGGCAGAATTGATTTTGGCTAGCCTGTATGAGTCGATTAGTAATGGAGCGACTCTTCTGAAGATTATCGAGAACAGGGCCAGTCTGCTGCTTGCTGGACCTTTTTGGCTGCTCCAAATGTGGCTCAATGCCACCTTCGAATCTTTCTTGCCTAAGAAGATTCAAATAAATGAGCAGGCTCCAGAGATAGCGAACAGACGTGTCGAAGGAACCAGACTGGCTCTGTTGACTCCAATGGAAGATGGACTGGAGCTTCAGCAAACTTTCACAAACTTCGTTCTGATGTTTGCTAGAAGGAAAGAGTTTGCTTCGACTATGGCTCCGTTTGCTCGACGGAAGGTTGGCCCAGAGTGGTTCACAAGGCCACATCCTAGGACGTCGAGTGGTCCTCAGGTTGACGAACATACAACAATGTGGGAGGCGTTCCTCACACCAAGAATCATGCCTCTTCGATTCAGGAGCTCTAAGACTCACTTGAGTCTGATTGCATATCAACCAAACCTGGTGTCTCGCCAGTTTGGTATTATTCAAACACTACCTTCTCCAATTTTTCCAAGGGAGAAGTCTATGTTATACTTCTGCAACGACTACACCGAAGAAGCTGCCACTAAACATATCGGAAGATATGCTGGTCGAACAGTTCTTTCGTTGTTTGACTACCAGCTCAACTTTCTTTGCTCACCATCCTTCGAGGAGTGGTGGAAAAGTTATTACGTTGAGGAGTTTTTCGACGAGAAGGACTTCGTGGATGAGCTTCAGAAATCTTTTGTCCTTGTCTTGGACAAAATAAAGAAATGTAAGTTCATCCTTTCAAATTACTTTGTCTTTCTCTTTCGACTGCTAGCCTGTTAATTATTTTATCTGCTTTCAGTTGTTCGAAAGCCTGCAGCCAAGAAGGCTGCAGAAGGCCAACAGGGAGGAGGCCCCTTAACAAAACCTCCACCGCCGGCGAAGACTATAGCGCCGGCGAAGACCACAACAAACCAACAGGGGGAAGGCCCTTCGAAAAAGCCTTCTGTATCGGTAACCAGACTTTCATTATTTTCTTCTGGCTTTTAATTTTTGACTTTCGATGCAATTGCTAAATCGAATTCCCATTGGTTTTTTAGGCACCTTCGCCCAAGAAACGGCCAGCACTGACGGTCGAATCCGGGAGCGATGAAGAAGATGATTCTCCCCCTGCTCCTCTAAAAAGGCGAAAGCTGAAGAAGGACGTTCCTGCTCCTGAGGGTCGAACAATTAGAATAAAGGTTGCTGGGAGAAAGCCCAGGCCACCTCCAGTGATCATTGAGGAGCCAACGGAGGAGGAATTAAACGTTGTTCTCAATAAACCTATCGAAAGCGACAATTCCAGCCCTGGGGCTGAAGCTAATTTACAGGTAATCTCTTAGACCTCTTTGAAACTTAGGTGTAGATACCTACATTCGACTATGTCTCTTTCGAATTTTGAAGATTCTTCTTCTTCTCTTTTCAAGACACCACTGAAAGCTCACCGCCAAGGACTTCTGAAACATTGGAGTCTGCTGAACTCAGCAGGCCACAAGAAAAAGACTTGGCGAACGATGAAGCCCATACTGAAATAAATGAGGCCAATGCTGAGACGGCAGAAAAACCAGCAGAAGATCCTCAAACAGAAGAGCAACAGCCAAAAGAGATTCAGGTGGTGGATCTGTCGGAAGAGAACCGTGACGAAGGGGACCACGGCAACGCTGGCGAAGAGGATCAAGGTGCCGCTGGCGAAGAGAACCAAGGTGACGCTGGCGAAGGGCACCATGATGATGCTGGCGAAGGGCACCATGATGACGCTGGTACTGTCGCAGTCCGAGTCGAAGGGAATCAAGTCGAGGCAACTGTCACTCAACAGCCTCAAACCCAAGACAATGTTGTTGCAAGGGCTGTTACCTCAACAAAGCACAGGTCGAAAGAGGACTTAGAACTCTTGAAGCAAACTGATCCTGTTAGCTATTTGAACGCCATCATCGAGAGCAAGAGTTCGTCTGACACTAGCCAGGAGGTTCCTACCCTGTCGGGGAAGTCCACTGAAACTTCTCCTCTCGATGAGGCTTTGACGAAGGTTAAGGCTCAATTTTTCAAGAAGGACCTGATGAAAGCATTGGAGGGGGACCCTACTGCTCCATAATACTTGAGGGATGTTTTGAATGCTGTAGACTTGTTAGCTGTAGCTCCATAAGTTTCAGGCTTTATCATGGAGTTACACTCCATTATTGATCAAGTCTCAGCAGATTATCGGCGACAAAGGGGCTTTAATAGTCAGCTTGAAGTGCTATATGGCAAAAGCTCTTCTGCATGGACTGTTGTTTCGGAGACAACTTCTCGAATTGCGGAGTTGTCGAAGCAAAAAGCATCTAAACAAGAAGAAATTGATGCCATCGATCGAGAGAATGCTTCCTTCAGGGTGCAAATCGAAGAAATAGAGGCTAAGATAAATGCCAATACTAAGCGCAAGGAAGAACTTCTCTCGACCGTCCCAGACACTAAAAGTCAAACTGAAATCACACAAGGCCTAGAATTTGCTGAGAAAGCTCAAGGCTTCGACGATCAGATTGCCAAGCTTGTGCAGGCGAATGCCTGGTGCAACAAAAGATTGGAGCTGCAGCAAATCAAATACCTTCGACTCAAGGACTCCATTCCCTTTTGATTGATTCAGCTTTTTAGCCATATTTTGTAATATGTATTCGACAACATTGCCATCTTGGCTAAATTATAAAAATTTTCCATTTTGGCTTTTTTATGGTTAATTTAGTCATTACTTTGTTATTTTATTTTTATCTCTTGGAGTGTAGGTTTGTATTTTTTCAAATATTTACCATTTACTCTCAAGAGCCTTTTATCTTCACCTAGCTCTTCGACTTCATAGGCTCCACCAGAAAAAGTCTGGATAACTCTGAATGGTCCTTCCCATTTGGGTGACCATTTTCCCATGCTTCGATCCCTTCGATCCATGGGAAGAATCACCTTCCAAACTAGTTCTTCAGGCGAAAATACCTTAGGTTTCACCTTTTTATTATAAGAGTCCTCTACTCTTTTCTTCTGAAGCCTGAGTAGGTCAAGAGCGCGCAATCTTTCTTCGTCTAAATCCACTAGTTCGTCTAACATCATATTCCAATAAGTTTCAGAGGGGATATCATAATGTCTCTGAACCCTCGCAGATTGAAGACAAATTTCTGCTGGCAACACTGCGTCATGACCAAAAGTTAGCCTGTATGGTGTTGTACCTATGGCTTCTTTTGGGGACGTTCGACAAGCCCACAAAATCTGGTCTAACGTCTTATGCCAATTCTTTGGTTTCTTCCCAACATGCTTTTTTATCAAGCCAATCACTACTTTGTTTGCTGCTTCGACTTGACCATTTGCCTATGCATAATAAGGCGTTGATGTTAGGAGTTTGAAACCTGTTTCCTGAGCGAATTCCTGCATCTTTCGACCAGTGAAAACTGATCCTTGATCAGTAGTTATAGTCTCAGGGATTCCATACCTAAAGATAATGTTCTTTTGAATAAATTCAATGACATTTTCTTGGTCTACATTGACTAAAGGGATAGCTTCGATCCACTTAGTAAAATAATCAATGCCTACCAGTATGTGTTATACCCCAAAATTTGCCCTCCCATATTCCTCAAGAAATTGCCAAGCCAAGCTACAAAATTCCCCAAGGGTTGTGCAGTGCAACAGTCTCCCATACAGTCAAAATTAGGGTTTTGAGTCTGATCAAGAAAAGGAAGTGTTCAAAGGCCCAATCAAGTCTCATATGCTTACAAACATGGTCAAACATCCTCATATCAAGTTTCAAGGCATTCAGCTCAAGATTGCACAGTCAAAACCCTAAATTGCACTACAGTCAACTGTAGGGGCAAAATGGTCATTTGGCAGTCAAAAGTTCAAATTTTTGGTCAACATATCATTTTGAAGCCACAAACATCATTTGATCAATGCTTGATCATGATTCTCAAAATTTGGCTCAGAAATCATCAAAGATGCAAGAGTTGCTATATTTGGACAGCTGAAAAAGTCAACTGAAATTGACCAGGGCATAACTTTCACATGGATTATCAGAAAAATTCCATCCAAAGCTCATTTTGAAGAGAAAGACATTTCCTACAACTCATCTTCATACTTCAAGTCCAAGAAATGCTCTCACAAAAAGTTATCAATTTCAACATTACAGGTCATTTTCAAAAGTCAACAAAAAGGGACTTTAAGTCAAAGGCCATAACTTGAGATTGGTAAATCAAAATGACATGGGACCAAAGGCATTGGCTAAAGGACTCAAAGACCTTTCCAAAATGTCCAAGAACATGTGAAAAGCTTAAAAATTGAGCAAGTTATGCCTTGTAGAAGTTGGGAAATTTTGGTGAAATGGCAAAAGTCAACTATCCTTGAAACTCCAATTTTTGACAAAAGGGCCCCATTTTTTCCACTTGGTTCATCCTTGTCATGCCACACACGTGTCCCATGGTTAATTTCAAGACCAAATATTGATTTTTTTATTTTATTTAATTTTTGATGATTTAATTCATTTTAATTCTTTGAAAATTCAAATAAAATTTAAAAACCAATGGAATAGTGTCATGTGAACTTGGACAATTTCTATGTATCATGAACCAACTCAAGAAATCAGGCTAGGGTTCATTTGCACACTAGGTCTAGGTTTTGGCTAAAAAGGAGGAAAAATGGTTAAGAGTGAAAACCCTAAGACTAATTCCTTCATGAGCTTGAATCTAGGTCAAAGAGTAAGCCAATTCCATTCCATTATGATCACTGAGTCCAACCCTAACCAGAGGATACCATATGCTGCGCTGAAAAGCCATTGGACATTTTGAAAATTTAGCCATATAAGCCAAATCTGAAATCAAGGTTGGAGGGAGTTTTAAGCCTCAATTTTTTTCCTAACAGGATCCTGAACAAATTCTGAACGCATCCCAATTCATAACATCAATCAAAACTCCTTGAACTGGTATCCATGAGTGAAACTGTACCTTCAAAATTCTGAAATCATATAACACGATTCAAGCATATTTTTGCATTTTTGTTTAGGTATTCATACTCATGATGATGTTTCTGAGCTAACCCTTGCGTTTGATTTCATTTTTGTGCCATGTATAAGAACTTGCCATGCGAGAATTCTAGGGTTACAGTTTTCTCGAATTGGGGCTTTGGCATAAGGGAAAAATTAGGACTTAGCAGTACTACCATTGCATCCAGCACACCAAGACGAAGGGATTGACCTACTCGCGATGAATTTATATAAGCCATAGCGCTAGTCGCTATTTTCTGGTAGCTAGCCTAATGCTACGCTTCAAAAACCGTTGCCTTCTTTCTTTGTGTTTCAGGAAAATGGAAGGGATGATGGCGTGGCACAAGTGGATTGGAGGAATTTGAATTAGCGCGCGTTTTAAAGAGCATTGATGTTTTCTTTTTATAATATTTATTTACTATTATATATTAATTGAAAGTGAAGTGGTTCGGTGGCAGAGGGAAGCGCTTGCAATGCTTATGACCTGGGTTCGAGTCCCAGGTCTGGAAAATTTCCATATTATTTTTCTCTTAATAATTACGTGCAGACATAACATTCAGGCTCACCATATTCCATCAGAATTCAACCTCCACGTGTCCCAGGGCATCAGATCCATGGCCAATGTTCAAGATGCATCATACATCAAGTCAACTGCATCACATATGATTAGAAAAGTCAACCAATTCAAGCAAATGGGCCAGGCTTTTCAAATCAACACCTCCACAATGGGGCTACACCCCACCCTGGTTTGCCCATTTAATTTATTTTGCTTATATTTTCATTATTTTTAATTGCTATGTCATTTTAATTATTTGTTTTATTTAATTTTTAACCAAAATGCAAAAACATCACAAAAATCAGAAAAGTCAAAAAAATTAATAATTATCTTATTTTAAATATTTTTTTTTTGTATAAATAATAACATGTAAATATTTAGTTTTAATTAGGTTTTCAATTTTAGTCCTTTTAATAAAAATCCAAAAAAATAGAATTTAGGTTTAATAACTTTTTATTTTCTTTTTTTTTCCCTTTTTTTTTTCAGAATAATAATATTATTTATTTATTTTCATAAATTAAAAAATGTACATAAATTAATTTAGAATTAGATTAGGTTAAAAGTTAAAATTTTCATAATAAACTTAAAAAAATAATAGAATTAGGTCTAATATTTAATTTAATTTCAATTAATTTTTCTTTTTTCTTTTAAATCTAAAAAACACAAAAATACCATTTTTCATTTAATTTTAATTTTAGATAACTTAATTATTTTAATTCCTTTAAAGGGTTCAACGCCCTCGCATTTGATTATTTTCTTTTTCGCGAGTTTCATTTATTTCTTTTGTGAATATAATGTACTTGTACCAAAGCCATGTAATAGCTATTAGACATTTCTTTTCTGCAATTTATTTTAAAACGGGTCTGGATTAATTTGGCGTTGTAGACCCTCGCCCTTTGTAATAGCGTAGGACTTTTATCTTTTCTGCACTTTAAATTCCCGCACTTTTAACTGTTAAACAATAACATGAAAGAATGAATGCCCAAAAATAAAATCGAATCGTTAGATCACCAATGCATGACAAGACAAACAATAAACTGAAAATGACACACAATTCGCACACACCACCCCTAGGGTACGCCTCACTGTTGCCTTTCGAAAGGTGATCGTCGAGTAGAGGATGTCTTAGTAAGTCCTCATGATCCGGGAACCTGGCATGAGGGTAGCTTCTAAGGTGTCTTCCCATTGCTCCGGTGATCACCATGTCCCTAAAACTCGAATTGACCCGAACACCTCCAACGGTGGTGCTACCTACCTCTCAATGGTGGGATGGCACTACTTTAAAGGACATCTACACAGACGAATTCCTTAGGGTAGGTGGATGACTCATAGATACTTGCTCTATTCAAAACAAATCAAAAAACTCTTTTCACACCAACACACTTTCAAAAACTTTCAAAACAAACTTTTCAAACACTCTGACGTATGAGTTAAACTGAAACTTTTCAAAGAATATTTTTGAAACCCACATTGAAAAGCAAGCAAACATTTTGAAAACACATTGAGCAAGTATCTAAGAGCCCATGGATAACCATGGATAGAAAGGGTGCTAACACCTTCCCTTTCTATAACCTACCTCCCGAACCGAGAGCAATCTCTATAAGGAATTTTTCTGTGCTTTTGTCCTTTCCGTTTGGAGAAAATAAAAGACGGTGGCGACTCTTGCTTCCGCGACATTTCGCGAACCAGCTTTAAGCAGTCAGTTCCAGATCCACCGATCACAGAACTGGCGACTCTGCTGGGGACTAAACTTAAAGTGAGGTGTACCTTAGGGCTAGTTATAACTGTGTTTTCAATTGTTTTCCTTGTATGCTTTAAAATTGTGGGTTGCTTGGGAGTTCTATAGATCCTAACCCGGATCTGGGGGATACCTTTCTTAGAAAGTAGCAACAAGGCTGTGAGGGAACTGTGCGGGGTATACCGACATGGTTGAAACAGTCTGCTACGTTGATGTGGCACTTTGGTGTGTACCGGTAACCCTTGAGTCAGTCAAGGAGAGTACGGGGCCTCCATGTGGTGTCATGAAGCATCAACAGACCTTAGGAACCTTAATTGAACCATCTTGGCCTCTTTAGGGTAGTGAGATAACTGACTTTGGTGCAGTCCGAGGTTGGTTGATACTCGATACTACACTCAATTGAGGGTTGCTTTCCTGGAATATTTCGGTCGCCAGTTCAGTGGCTAAATCGAAACGATGAACAATGAAAGCAATTCCGTGATATTGGGAACCTTAGAACCCGGTTACTTTGATTAGGACAAGTTGAACCCACCAACTTCAAGAGGGTACTACCCAGACCCCATGCTGGCCTTAAACCTTAAAGGCCTGTCTTGTGTGCCTTGTGTGCCTTACATGTTTGTCTTTGTAAATATCTGTGGTGTGTTTAATCATCGCATCATGACATCATCCAACATCATATGCATTGACTAACCATTTCAGGGGTTCGAATTTTCATCTTTGTTCTTGTTTTGTAGGACATGGAAACTGTTCGTAGAAAGACAATTCCAATCAGTCTTGTAAGGATCCCTCCTCAGCTTAAGGAGCTTATATCCAGGATTCCCGAGAACTCTTCATTCAGTGAAAGGCATGGAAGTCTCATCAGCTTGGTCAACACCAACATTGAGGAAGATATGATGAAGGTCCTGTTCCAATTCTTTGACCCTCTGCATCACTGTTTCACCTTCTTGGACTATCAGTTGGTACCTACATTGGAGGAGTTCTCCCGACTCCTGAAGATCCCTATTCTTGATCAGCTACCCTTCAACGGTACAGAAAAGGAACCTAAGCTTGAAGAGATTGCTAAAGCCTTGCACCTACAGTCATCTGACCTCAAGGGACATTGGGAAGTTAGAAGTGGTATCAAAGGGTTCTTAGCCAGGTTTCTGTTTGAAAAGGCCTATGATTGTTGGAACTCCCTTGACTTACAAGCTTTTGAAGAGGTTGTGGCCCTCCTTGTTTATGGTTTGGTGTTGTTCCCTAACCCAGATCAGCTCATTGATATCAGTGCTGTCCAGATCTTTATGTCCAGGAATCCTATACCTACGTTGCTGGGGGACCTCCTTCACTCATGTTACACTCGAACCATGAGAAAAAGAGGTGTCCTTATGTGTTGCACTCCTCTCCTGGGAAAGTGGTTTATTTCGCACCTTCCACAATCAGTCCTGAAGAACGAGCGGGGTTTGAGATGGTCACAACGGTTGATGACTCTTACACATGCAGATATACATTGGTGCCCTAGGTCCAGAGAAGATGTCACTATCATTGATCGTTGCGGGGAGTATCCTAATGTTCCTTTACTTGGAATCAGAGGGGGTATTACTTATAGTCCATGCCTGGCTTGGAGACAATTTGGTTATGCTCGGAGGGATGGTCCTCATGACATGTTGATTCCTGACATAGTTTTTGACTTCGACAACGATACTCAAGGACTTCGCCAGAGATTTATCAGAGCTTGGAGGATGCCTAGTAGGATAGACAGCAAGACACTGGGGCACAGGAACTCCATCCCTTTGGAGCCTTACCTCAAGTGGGTACGAGCCCGCTCTCAGAAATTAGTAATGCCTTATCCTCATATGCTTCCAGTAATCAAAGAGCCTGCCTTGGAAGGAGAGGTGTCTCATGTTATTCAGCACCCTGATATGCCCACATCCTGGGAAGAGATGCAGAAGAGCTGGATCCAGCTTAAGGAAGAGCGGAATTCTCTTGAGACTAGTTTGCATGCCAGTGAAAAGAAGGTCTTGGAGCTCACCCGCCTGTTGCATGAGGAAAGGAATCTCAACACTTACATAGCTCCAAAGAAGATGCGCAACATATTTTGGGATTGATTTGATCTTTTTGTACTTTTGCCCATGAGGCTTTGATGTATTAAACAATGATTTTCTTAATAATAACGCGTGTTCCTTTTGGTCTACAACAAATTTGAATTTTCGAACCCTTGAATGCATTGCATAAACACATATCATTCATCATGTGCATCATAAATACTCTTCTTTTCAGGTTGTTTACCGTTCTTCGCTGTTTATTTCAGCATCATGAATCCTGAATCATCAACCGAGGCATCTATCAAGGCTCTTCAGGCGCAAAATGTCCAGTTTCAGGCGCAGAACGCCCAATTTCAGGAGCTGATCAAGGGCTTGGCTCAGGGTCAACAAGAGTTGAAGACCATGCTTCTGAAGAAGACTAAGAAGAAGAGGAGGACTGTGCTATTTAACACTGGGCGCAGACTCGGGAACACTTTGGTTGAAGCTGAAAGGACTCCTCCATCTGTGACGGAAGGTAGTCACCAAGAAAGAGAGGTCACTACTCCTGTGGGCTCTGATACTGAAACAGACTTCAACGACGAACAGTACCCTCCTGCTGAAGATCGGTACAAACAGCTGGAAGACAGATTAAAGGCTGTGGAAGTTCAACGGGTACCTGGATTGGATTTCGGAGACTTGGGGTTATCTACTGGAGTGGTGATCCCACACAAGTTCAAAACACCTGCCTTCGTGAAGTATGATGGGGCTTCCTGTCCCAAGATGCACCTCCGTTCTTATGTAAGGAAGATCCAGCCTTACACAGCAGACAAGAATCTTTGGATCCACTTCTTCCAGGAGAGTCTTTCAGGGACTCACCTCGACTGGTTCTATCAGCTGGATGGAATCAGCATTCGTAACTGGGAGGATCTGGCCACTGCTTTTTACAAGCAGTATCAGTATAATGCCGACCTCGCTCCTACGCGTACCCAGCTCCAGGGTATGTCGCTAGGGTCGGGTGAAGGTTTTAAGGAGTATGCTCAGAAATGGAGAGACCTGGCTGGCAGGGTGCAGCCACCATTGACGGATCGGGAGCTGGTAGATATGTTCTTGGGGACCCTATCTGGTCCATTTTTCAATCATCTCATTGGTAATTCCTCTGCTGGGTTTACTGATCTGATCCTGACTGGTGAAAGGATCGAGGCCGGTATAAAATCAGGGAAGATACAGAAAGTTGCCTCCTCCAGTACTGAGAAGAAACCCTTCAAAAAGGAGACTAGTGCTGTATATAGCTCCCGGAGGACAGAGCGACCTGAACACCGCCAATCTGTCAGTGCGGTAATGATTGCCAAACCTGCTGCCGCTCCTCGGCCAACTAATCCTCAAAAGTTTGAAAGACCCCGGAGAGAGTTTACCCGGTTAAACATGACCTTATCACAGATCCTGCCACAGTTGCTATCCACCAATTTAGTGACTGTCAAGGAGGCTCCAAAGTTTCCCAACACTGCATCCCCCAAGTTCAATCCAAATGCTCGCTGTGCTTATCACTCTGATAGCCCGGGGCATAACACAGATGACTGTTGGGCTCTAAGGAATAAGGTTCAAGACCTCATTGATGCAAAGGAGATACAATTTGAGGCGCCCGAGAAGCCGAATGTTGTAACTGCTCCCATGCCCCAGCATGGAGTGAATGCTGTTGAGGAGGATTTGTATGTAGATTCAGTGGATGATGTTGCTACTCCATTGCTGATGGTCAAGAGGAATCTGTTGCTGGCCGGTTTATTTCCGGGATGTAGCGAAAGTTGCCCTCTATGTGTTGCTTCCCCTGATGGTTGTTCTCTGTTGAAGTCAGGCATCCAAAACCTGATAGATAGTAGAGAGATTTTGTTCGAAAAGACTATTGTTCCTGCTGCTCCTGTTGAAGAAGTGTCGATCGTTACCATCTTCAACAACTATTCCGAGGCTCCTTCAAAGAAGCCTGTCCAAATTTTGTCAGTTCACAAGAGTGCTCCCATCACCATTACTGTTCCGGGGCCTATACCCTACAACTCTGATAAGGCTGTCCCGTGGCACTATGGGGCGGATGTTTATGTTCTGGGTGTGAAACAAGAGTGCAACATTGATACTGGTGTCTCCAACATCACCGGGCCTGCTAAGGTCACTCGTAGTGGAAGACTGTTCTCGCCAGACATTGCTCCTCCGGCAATTCATAGGCCTTTGATCTTCACACCTGCCAGAGTGCCTGTTTCTCCCCCTGACCAAGTATCCACCCCTGCTGCTGAGTCATCTGATACTCGGGGCAAGGGAATTGCTGCTGATGTGCCTTCCAGGACGGAGGCACCAAAGACCATTGTTGAGGCTTCCAAACAGGAAATGGAAGAAATCCTCAAGATAATAAAGAAAAGTGATTTCAACGTTGTAGAACAGCTGGGGCACACCCCCTCTAAAATCTCCATGTTGTCACTGCTGCTGTGTTCAGAGGCCCATGCAAAGGCTCTGATTGCTTTCTTAAAGACTGCCCACGTACCCCAAGAGACGTCTGCTGACCAGTTCACCGACTGTGTGGCCAACCTAACTGCTGATAATGGCCTGGGTTTCTCTGATGCCGATCTGACAGCAAAGGGGAAGAACCATAATGATGCCCTGCATGTCTCCATTGAATGCAGGGGCACTACTCTTGCTCATGTGCTGGTGGACACAGCTTCTTCATTAAACGTGCTGCCCAAGAAGGCTCTGGATAGGCTGGATTGTGAGGGTCTAGAGCTCAAACCAAGTACCATTGTTGTCCGGGCCTTTGACGGATCCAAAAGAATGGTGCATGGTGAAGTGGACATCCCAATCAGGGTTGGGTCACAGGTATTCGATTCAAAATTCTATGTGATGGACATCCATCCGTCCTATTCTTGTTTGCTGGGTCGCCCGTGGATCCACAAGGCTGGAGCTGTGACTTCCACATTGCATCAGAAGCTCAAGTACCCGGTCAGGGGGAAGATCGTAACAGTGCAAGGGGAGGAGGAATACATGGTCAGCCACCTCAACTCCTTCAGATACGTGGAGATGGATGGGGAGTTCATTGAAACCCCCTTTCAACATTTTGAGGAAGTACCACAAACCTTGGCAGCAGCAGAAGCAGATGAAGAGGTTTCTCCTATGAAGATGGCCTCCTTAAAGGACGCCCGGGCTGTGATCGAAAAAGGTGAATGTGCAAACTGGGGCAAGCTCCCTGATCTTACTCCTAAGACTAATAAGTTTGGGCTGGGTTTCACCACAGAAGCTCAGAAAGCAGTGCGCAAGGCGAGAATTGGAAGACCTCCTGTGCTCATCACCCACTCAGAAGTGAATGCTATTGGAGAGGAAGTCAAAGTGGAAGAGTCAGAGTTCGATAGCTGGATCTACCCGACGGCCGACGGTGGATTGACCAATTGGACTGCTAAAGATTTTACACCCATAACTTTTGTTTCCCAGTAATGAATTTCTTTGTTTTTGATTTGTAATAAACAATAATTTGAGACTATATGGCCCGGTGTCTTACCCGGGGCACCGTGGTTTTATTTATGAGGGCTTTTGTTTGTCACTATCATATATCATGAATAAAGGCATTGGACGTTTTTCACATTTCAAATTTTGCGCTCCTTTTCTTTCCTTTCTTTACATATTGCAAAACAGCTGTATTTACACACACACTCACTCGTACAGGTTTCGATCCACTCTGGATCTCACTGGTAACGACTCTGCTACTGCCAGTTATGACTTCGAAAATCCGATCAACTTAGCCGAAGACGAAGGTGAAGATGATTGCGAAGTGCCTGGTGAACTTGCAAGACTATTACAACAGGAAGAAAGGGCAATTCAACCCCATGAAGAGCCAGTGGAAATAATAAACTTGGGTACTGAGGAAGAAAAGAAAGAGGTGAAGATTGGTGCCAACCTAGAACTCAGCGTGAAGCAACGATTGACTCAGATGCTGCATGACTATAAAGAAATCTTTGCCTGGTCCTACGAAGATATGCCCGGATTAGATACCGACATTGTGGTCCATCACTTACCAACTAAAGAAGATTGCCTTCCGGTTAAGCAAAAGGTCCGCCGTATGCGTCCAGAGATGTCTGAGAAGATTAAAGCCGAGGTTATGAAGCAATTTGATGCCGGGTTTCTTGCAGTAACTTCTTACCCTCAGTGGGTTGCTAATGTGGTGCCGGTACCTAAGAAGGATGGCAAGGTCAGGATGTGTGTCGATTACAGGGATCTGAACAGGGCCAGCCCCAAGGATGACTTCCCTCTACCTCACATTGATGTCCTTGTTGATAATACAGCTCAGCATAAAGTGTTCTCTTTCATGGATGGTTTTTCAGGCTATAACCAGATCAAGATGGCTCCGGAAGACATGGAAAAGACTACATTTGTTACTCAGTGGGGCACCTTCTGCTACAAAGTCATGCCTTTCGGGTTAAAGAATGCTGGGGCAACCTACCAACGTGCCATGGTTACTTTATTTCATGACATGATCCATCATGAGATAGAAGTGTATGTTGACGACATGATCGCTAGGTCCCAGACTGAGGAAGAACACCTTGATCATCTGCAGAAGTTGTTTGACCGGTTGAAACTGTACAAACTAAGATTGAACCCTAACAAGTGCACCTTCGGGGTAAGATCTGGAAAGTTGCTAGGCTTCGTGGTCAGTGATAAAGGAATTCAAGTGGACCCTGCTAAGGTCAAAGCCATTCAAGAGATGCCAGTTCCTAAGACAGAGAAGGAAGTCAGAGGCTTTCTAGGACGTCTGAATTACATTGCTCGGTTCATCTCACACTTGACTGCTACCTGTGAACCAATCTTCAAGCCGCTGAAGAAAGATCAGGTAGTACGTTGGAATGATGAATGTCAGGCTGCTTTTGACAGAATCAAAGAATATCTCCAAGAACCACCCATCCTTATGCCACCGGTTGAAGGGAGACCTTTGATACTTTACCTGACAGTGCTTGATAATGCAATGGGGTGTGTGCTGGGGCAGCATGACGAGTCTGGCCGAAAAGAGCATGCCATTTATTACCTTAGCAAAAAGTTTACCGACTGTGAGACCCGATACTCACTGCTTGAGAAAACTTGCTGCGCTTTGGTATGGGTTGCTCGCCGGCTGAGACAGTATATGCTGACTCACACTACCTTGTTGATCTCAAAAATGGATCCTATAAAGTACATATTCGAAAAGCCTGCTCTGTCCGGGAGAATTGCAAGATGGCAGATGATCTTGACAGAATACGACATTCAGTACACGACCCAAAAAGCCATCAAGGGAAGTATATTGGCAGACCACTTAGCACATCAAGCTGTGGATGACTACCAATCAATGAACTTCGAGTTTCCAGATGAAAGCATTATGATAGTAACTGACTGTGAAATACCTGGACCGGATGAAGGACCTGAACCAGGATCCCGATGGTCTATGCACTTTGACGGAGCCTCCAATGCTTTGGGAAATGGTATCGGCGCCATAATCGTATCTCCACAAGGTACTCATACTCCACTCACCGCCCGGCTGTGTTTCAACTGTACCAACAACATGGCGGAGTAGGAAGCGTGTATTATGGGTCTTCAAGCTGCGATCGACCTGAGGATCAAATTTCTGAGTGTCTTCGGAGATTCCGCTCTTGTGATCAATCAGATCAAAGGAGAGTGGGATACGAAACATCCAAACTTGATTCCTTACAGAGAATGTGTGTTGGCCCTGATCCCCCACTTCACAGAGATAACATTTGAGCACTTTCCAAGAGAAGAGAATCAGCTGGCGGACGCGTTAGCTACAATGTCTTCAATGTTCAAGGTTAAATGGGATAATGAAGCTCCCCGGATCATCATCTGGAAACTGGACGAACCGGCATACTGTTGTGATCTCGAAACTGAATTGGTAACTGAGAAGCCTTGGTACCACGAAGTGAAGAGATATCTAGAAGCACAGGAATACCCTGAAGGAGCATCTGTCAATGATAAGAAATTCCTGAGGAGGTTTGCAGCCAAGTTCTTTCTTAGCAATGGCATTTTGTACAAGCGAAACCAGGATTCAACCCTACTGCGTTGTGTAGATAAGACTGAAGCAGAAAGAATCATGGAAGAGCTGCATGAAGGGATCTTTGGTACACACTCCAGTGGACATACCATGGCAAAGAAGATCCTACGGGCAGGGTATTACTGGTCCACCATGGAAGCTGATTGCTACCAACATTCTAGGACATGCCATAAATGCCAGATCTACGCAGACAAGGTGCATGTTCCTCCGGTTCCCCTGAATGTTCTGACTGCGCCTTGGCCATTTGCAATGTGGGGCATAGACATGATCGGTGAGATTAAACCTACGGCGTCCAATGGACATCGCTTCATCCTAGTGGCAATTGATTATTTTACGAAGTGGGTTGAGGCAGCATCCTATGCTACGGTAACCAAGACTGTTGTGGCACGGTTCATTCGGCACAATCTGATCTGTCGGTACGGTGTCCCTGAGCGGATTATTACAGATAACGGTACCAATCTGAACAATAAGATGATCGCTGAGCTCTGCGAACAGTTCAAGATACAGCACCACAATTCTTCTCCTTACAGACCGAAGATGAATGGGGCTGTAGAAGCAGCTAATAAAAACATCAAGAAGATCGTGCAGAAGATGACAGTAACGTATAAAGATTGGCACGAGATGTTACCGTTCGCTCTGCATGGGTATCGTACTTCAGCTAGGACGTCAACCGGGGCAACTCCTTTCTCTCTGGTTTATGGCATGGAGGCAGTCTTGCCGATCGAGGTACAAATTCCTTCTCTCCGGATAATGAAGGATGCAAATCTGAATGAAGATGATTGGATCCAGACACGACTTGATCAGCTCAACCTTATTGACGAAAAGAGACTTGCTGCTATCTGTCATGGTCAGACGTATCAGAAACGAATGATTAGGGCATTTAACAAAAAGGTCAGACCACAGGAATATCAAGTCGGGGATCTGGTGATCAAGCGAATCATCCTTCCTCAGAGTGATCCAAGGGGCAAATGGACCCCTACGTACGAAGGGCCATTTGTGGTTAAGCATGTGTTCTCAGGAGGAGCAATGATATTAACCAACATGGATGGTGACGACCTTCCTCACCCCGCCAATACAGACATAGTTAAAAAATACTACGCATGAAAAATGACCCGCTAGGCTGACATGTCTAGGCAAAAGTTAGGGCTTCCCGTCAAACCAAAAGGGTTCGGGCAAAATGAAGGGATGAAAATGAAAAAATCTGTACACCCGGCAAGTCGAAAACCTGAAAAGGCGGCTTGGGCAAAAATGGGTATCCCGGTGGACTGAAAACCCGAAAGGGCGGTCCAAGCAAAAATTAGGGATAAAAGCGTAATACTATGTCTCATTGGATCACTTTGCATCCAGAATCCGGTACCTACATCAAGTTCAGACGGCATCGATCAGTCAGCTTCACCTTCAACCAAGGTCATCAAGTGATGAGACGCACGGAGCATAAAGGCAATAGCAGAGTTGAAACCCAGTGGATCATTCATCTTTCACACAGCTGTTTTATTTTCTTTTGTACAAAACTTGTAATAAACTCTTTTGCTCGGCGACATTTCTCTTACTAGGATGTCAGCCTCTTGTACACAAAGCGCCTATTTTCGGGCTATTCAAAATCAATACAAATATACTTTTCAGTTAAACGTGCCAACTATTTTTCTTTTTTGTTTTGTTTTGTGAAGAACGTCCAAGGTTCAATTTGTGATATATGCATTGACAATAATTTGCTAGCTCATAAATATTTGCATACGAAACAAAGAATTAATTGCAGGTGACACTAGAAACAGGGGCAATAAAGGGTTGTCTGAGCAGTCTAATTGTTCTATCCTCCAAGGTACCAAGGTAGGTTCAGCTAAAAAACCTAACCAGACATCTTAAATTCCCCAGAGGACAGCAAGTCAGTGCATTCTTCCCCAAGCAAAGTTAACAAGTCTCAAGGAAATTGGGTATCCTCCAGTAGATCCCAATATTCCCCCAGCAGCATATATTCTTAACAAGCATCCCCGGCAGTCTTGGTCTAAAGATTGTTCCCCGGCGGCATACATCAACATTCAAAGGAATCATTTCCCCAGCATATCAAAACTATCAAAATTTCCCCAGGAGAGTCCCATCCAAGTTCCCCAGGAAAGATGGGATTCATCTCCCCAAGCAGTAAGCTTATCCCCAGTAGATTCTGGAAGTTTATCCCTAGCAGAGCACGAATACGTCGTCCGGCTTTATTTAAAGAGTTATTTCCTCAACAGGATATAACTGGGTTATCCTCAGCCAAAAGCCAAGGGAAGGTCGTCGTCAACGTAGTTCTTTCCTATCCCCAGTAAAGTCTATTCACACTTCCAATACAACACCGGTATCCCCAGCAAGTTACTCTCAACATCCAACAAGGCATCTCTAGCCCCACAGAGTATTGCTTCCCAGCATGGTCGCTAGAGTATCTTTTCTCCCCGCAGAATTATTCATTCGCCAAGTTTATTCCGCAACGGAGTCATCTTCTCCTATCGGTATACTTGCAACTATCATCCCCAGCGGAAGGGAAATCTATTCTTCAAACATCAGCCCGGGATATGACTTCCTGGCACCCGTCAAAGAGTTTACTTTCTTAGACGAAAAACGCATACATAAAACATCACATACATCATTATAGCATGCATAACGCACTGCATCATACAAATCTCATTTATGTTGAGAACATCATTGCTTGATCCATATCATGCATTGCATATGACTGACTTTTACCTTTCAGGAAAGATCCAGTTAAGTTCTCAAGCTACATTTCAAGACCTAGACCGGTTCGGTTAAATCGTCCCAAGATTTTCCCGATGCTTATCCAGTCAAAGGCCTTCTCTGGTTCAGTCAGATCGACCCTAAGATCTCCCTGATGCTTATCCAGTTGAAGACATTTCAAGACCTAGACCGGTTCAGTTAAATCGTCCCAAGATTTTCCTGATGCTTATCCAGTCCAAGGCCTTCTCTGGTTCAGTCAGATCGACCCTAAGATCTCCCTGATGCTTATCCAGTTGAAGACATTTCAAGACCTAGACCGGTTCAGTTAAATCGTCCCAAGATCTTCCTGATGCTTATCCAGTCCAAGGCCTTCTCTGGTTCAGTCAGATCGACCCTAAGATCTCCCTGATGCTTATCCAGTTGAAGACATTTCAAGACCTAGACCGGTTCAGTTAAATCGTCCCAAGATTTTCCTGATGCTTATCCAGTCCAAGGCCTTCTCTGGTTCAGTCAGATCGACCCTAAGATCTCCCTGATGCTTATCCAGTTGAAGACATTTCAAGACCTAGACCGGTTCAGTTAAATCGACCTTAAGATTTTCCTGATTCTTACCCAGTCAAAGGCCTCTCTGGTTCAGTCAGATCGACCCTAAGATCTCCCTGATTCTTATCCCAGTAGAAGACACCCAGATCTTTTCTCAACAAGCGTTGTTGAAGTTAAAGTCGCCCAAGGCTCTCTTATCATTCATGCTAAGGAAGTAATCATCCCTGGTTCTTTCATTGCCGTTTGAAGCTCCAGACTCAGCTCCTGTAACCAGTCAGGACACATCTATACCAGGCATCTAAACCTTAGTCCCTGCAACGTGTCAGGTACTCATTTTCTGTTTTGCAGGTATACGGGTTCTCACCAAGGAATCTCTTACGCAGTCAAACATCCAGATGGCATCTATAAGCCCATTCCACCCTCATTGCTAACATGTGAGCGCAAATTTCCGGGCACTCTAGTGTCCAATCATCTTTTACCCTCGGATTACGAAAGGCACGTCAGCCAATCTGCATCCTCAGGTCTAAGAAGATTGAACAGGGGCAACTGTTATACCCCAAAATTTGCCCTCCCATATTCCTCAAGAATTTGCCAAGCCAAGCTACAAAATTCCCCAAGGGTTGTGCAGTGCAACAGTCTCCCATACAGTCAAAATTAGGGTTTTGAGTCTGATCAAGAAAAGGAAGTGTTCAAAGGCCCAATCAAGTCTCATATGCTTACAAACATGGTCAAACATCCTCATCTCAAGTTTCAAGGCATTCAGCTCAAGATTGCACAGTCAAAACCCTAAATTGCACTACAGTCAACTGTAGGGGCAAAATGGTCATTTGGCAGTCAAAAGTTCAAATTTTTGGTCAACATATCATTTTGAAGCCACAAACATCATTTGATCAATGCTTGATCATGATTCTCAAAATTTGGCTCAGAAATCATCAAAGATGCAAGAGTTGCTATATTTGGACAGCTGAAAAAGTCAACTGAAATTGACCAGGGCATAACTTTCACATGGATTATCAGAAAAATTCCATCCAAAGCTCATTTTGAAGAGAAAGACATTTCCTACAACTCATCTTCATACTTCAAGTCCAAGAAATGCTCTCACAAAAAGTTATCAATTTCAACATTACATGTCATTTTCAAAAGTCAACAAAAAGGGACTTTAAGTCAAAGGCCATAACTTGAGATTGGTAAATCAAAATGACATGGGACCAAAGGCATTGGCTAAAGGACTCAAAGACCTTTCCAAAATGTCCAAGAACATGTGAAAAGCTTAAAAATTGAGCAAGTTATGCCTTGTAGAAGTTGGGAAATTTTGGTGAAATGGCAAAAGTCAACTATCCTTGAAACTCCAATTTTTGACAAAAGGGCCCCATTTTTTCCACTTGGTTCATCCTTGTCATGCCACACACGTGTCCCATGGTTAATTTCAAGACCAAATATTGATTTTTTTATTTTATTTAATTTTTGATGATTTAATTCATTTTAATTCTTTGAAAATTCAAATAAAATTTAAAAACCAATGGAATAGTGTCATGTGAACTTGGACAATTTCTATGTATCATGAACCAACTCAAGAAATCAGGCTAGGGTTCATTTGCACACTAGGTCTAGGTTTTGGCTAAAAAGGAGGAAAAATGGTTAAGAGTGAAAACCCTAAGACTAATTCCTTCATGAGCTTGAATCTAGGTCAAAGAGTAAGCCAATTCCATTCCATTATGATCACTGAGTCCAACCCTAACCAGAGGATACCATATGCCGCGCTGAAAAGCCATTGGACATTTTGAAAATTTAGCCATATAAGCCAAATCTGAAATCAAGGTTGGAGGGAGTTTTAAGCCTCAATTTTTTTCCTAACAGGATCCTGAACAAATTCTGAACGCATCCCAATTCATAACATCAATCAAAACTCCTTGAACTGGTATCCATGAGTGAAACTGTACCTTCAAAATTCTGAAATCATATAACACGATTCAAGCATATTTTTGCATTTTTGTTTAGGTATTCATACTCATGATGATGTTTCTGAGCTAACCCTTGCGTTTGATTTCATTTTTGTGCCATGTATAAGAACTTTCCATGCGAGAATTCTAGGGTTACAGTTTTCTCGAATTGGGGCTTTGGCATAAGGGAAAAATTAGGACTTAGCAGTACTACCATTGCATCCAGCACACCAAGACGAAGGGATTGACCTACTCGCGATGAATTTATATAAGCCATAGCGCTAGTCGCTATTTTCTGGTAGCTAGCCTAATGCTACGCTTCAAAAACCGTTGCCTTCTTTCTTTGTGTTTCAGGAAAATGGAAGGGATGATGGCGTGGCACAAGTGGATTGGAGGAATTTGAATTAGCGCGCGTTTTAAAGAGCATTGATGTTTTCTTTTTATAATATTTATTTACTATTATATATTAATTGAAAGTGAAGTGGTTCGGTGGCAGAGGGAAGCGCTTGCAATGCTTATGACCTGGGTTCGAGTCCCAGGTCTGGAAAATTTCCATATTATTTTTCTCTTAATAATTACGTGCAGACATAACATTCAGGCTCACCATATTCCATCAGAATTCAACCTCCACGTGTCCCAGGGCATCAGATCCATGGCCAATGTTCAAGATGCATCATACATCAAGTCAACTGCATCACATATGATTAGAAAAGTCAACCAATTCAAGCAAATGGGCCAGGCTTTTCAAATCAACACCTCCACAATGGGGCTACACCCCACCCTGGTTTGCCCATTTAATTTATTTTGCTTATATTTTCATTATTTTTAATTGCTATGTCATTTTAATTATTTGTTTTATTTAATTTTTAACCAAAATGCAAAAACATCACAAAAATCAGAAAAGTCAAAAAAATTAATAATTATCTTATTTTAAATTTTTTTTTTTGTATAAATAATAACATGTAAATATTTAGTTTTAATTAGGTTTTCAATTTTAGTCCTTTTAATAAAAATCCAAAAAAATAGAATTTAGGTTTAATAACTTTTTATTTTCTTTTTTTTTCCCTTTTTTTTTTCAGAATAATAATATTATTTATTTATTTTCATAAATTAAAAAATGTACATAAATTAATTTAGAATTAGATTAGGTTAAAAGTTAAAATTTTCATAATAAACTTAAAAAAATAATAGAATTAGGTCTAATATTTAATTTAATTTCAATTAATTTTTCTTTTTTCTTTTAAATCTAAAAAACACAAAAATACCATTTTTCATTTAATTTTAATTTTAGATAACTTAATTATTTTAATTCCTTTAAAGGGTTCAACGCCCTCGCATTTGATTATTTTCTTTTTCGCGCGTTTCATTTATTTCTTTTGTGAATATAATGTACTTGTACCAAAGCCATGTAATAGCTATTAGACATTTCTTTTCTGCAATTTATTTTAAAACGGGTCTGGATTAATTTGGCGTTGTAGACCCTCGCCCTTTGTAATAGCGTAGGACTTTTATCTTTTCTGCACTTTAAATTCCCGCACTTTTAACTGTTAAACAATAACATGAAAGAATGAATGCCCAAAAATAAAATCGAATCGTTAGATCACCAATGCATGACAAGACAAACAATAAACTGAAAATGACACACAATTCGCACACACCACCCCTAGGGTACGCCTCACTGTTGCCTTTCGAAAGGTGATCGTCGAGTAGAGGATGTCTTAGTAAGTCCTCATGATCCGGGAACCTGGCATGAGGGTAGCTTCTAAGGTGTCTTCCCATTGCTCCGGTGATCACCATGTCCCTAAAACTCGAATTGACCCGAACACCTCCAACGGTGGTGCTACCTACCTCTCAATGGTGGGATGGCACTACTTTAAAGGACATCTACACAGACGAATTCCTTAGGGTAGGTGGATGACTCATAGATACTTGCTCTATTCAAAACAAATCAAAAAACTCTTTTCACACCAACACACTTTCAAAAACTTTCAAAACAAACTTTTCAAACACTCTGACGTATGAGTTAAACTGAAACTTTTCAAAGAATATTTTTGAAACCCACATTGAAAAGCAAGCAAACATTTTGAAAACACATTGAGAAAGTATCTAAGAGCCCATGGATAACCATGGATAGAAAGGGTGCTAACACCTTCCCTTTCTATAACCTACCTCCCGAACCGAGAGCAATCTCTATAAGGAATTTTTCTGTGCTTTTGTCCTTTCCGTTTGGAGAAAATAAAAGACGGTGGCGACTCTTGCTTCCGCGACATTTCGCGAACCAGCTTTAAGCAGTCAGTTCCAGATCCACCGATCACAGTATGTATTTCTGACTCTTCGATGATGCTGGTCGAATCTCTCCAATGAGGTCCAACGCCCATCCTCTAAAGGGCCAAGGCTTCACTATCGAGTGAAGTTCGCTTGCTGGTACATGTTGGATGCCTGTATGGACTTGACACTCTTGGCAACCTTTGGCGAACTCAACACAATCTTTCAGCATAGTGGGCCAGTATAGTCCTTGTCGAAACAACAACCATTTCATCTTATGGCCTGCTTGGTGAGCCCCACATGCTCCAGCGTGCGTAGTCGAAAGGGCTATGTATGCCTCAGTTTCACTTAAGCATTTTAGCAATACCCCTTCAGGCGTCTTCTTGAATAACTCATTACCCATGAGTACATAACTGAACGCCCTGTACTTTGTTTTTCGTTCTGTCGAAGCTCCTGGATTTTGAAGATAATCCACAATGGGTTTCCTCCAATCTTGTTCTGACAAATTATCTATGAACAAAATTTCGAAGTTACTTTGATCAGCATATCCTAGTCTCGTCGATTCCAAGTCTGTTGGTGATAGACAAGTTGCTTTTATCTTTTCTCGAACTTCGATTGCTCTTTGTAATCTCGTTTTTGAAATCTTATACCCATATGCAATTTGTGCCAAGTCGTTGGCTATTTGATTTTCCACTCTGGGTATGTGTCGAATATTGACCATTTCAAATTTTTTCAATAAACGATTTGCTATCACAAAGTACATAATGAGATTTTCTCTTATGCATTTATATTCCTTTGTGACTTGCTTAATGACTAACTCTGAGTCTCCCATTATTTCGACTCGAGTTGCCCCCAATTCCAACAATATCTCAAGGCCAGTAATTAGAGCTTCATACTTAGCCTCATTGTTCGAACAAGAACCTGATATCTTGTACTTGAATGTTGTTGGAATTTTTTCTGGAGAAATGATCAAGACTCCTACCCCTGTTCCATCTTTATGGCTGGAACCATCGAAGTAGAATTTCCAAGGTTCTATCTCCACATAATTAATATCCTCAACTTGAATTGAGTGGTCGACTATAAAGTCTGCAACCACTTGTCCTTTCACTGCCTTAAGAGGCATAAAGGTCAAGGAGTATTCAGTTAATGCTAATGCCCACTTGCCAATTCGACTATGCAAGATAGGTTTCGACAACATATACTTGAAAACATCAAAATGAGACGAAACATACACATCAACTGGTTTTATATATTGCTTGAGTTTTGTACAAGAGAAATACAAACATAGACACAATTTTTCAACTTCACTATATCTAGTTTCTGCATCGTTCAAAACTCTACTAAGATAGTAAATGGGTCTTTCGACTCCATTCTCATCTTCTTGGGCTAACATGCTTCCCAAAGTTTTGTCGGATGCAGCTATGTACAATCTCATACCCCTATTGCTACAAGGAGGCACCAAAATAGGTGGCTTAGTGAGGTACCCTTTGATTTTGTCGAAGGCTTCTTGTTGCTCTTGCCCCCATTAGAACCCCTCTTTATTCATTCGAAGTAAGGGTGAAAAGGCCTGAGCTTTCCCACTTAGGTTAGATATAAATCTCCTTAAGAAATTTATCTTGCCTAACAGAGATTGCAGTTCCTTCTTATTCGATGGCGCTTTCTCTTCCAGAATTGCCTTCGTCTTGTTCTGGTTGATTTCAATTCCTTTCTTGTGGACAACGAAGCCCAAGAAATCTCCAGCTTTCACACAGAATGCACACTTCAAAGGGTTCATCTTCAGACCATGTTCTCTCATTCTTTCGAATGATTGTCGAAGGTGGTCAATATGATTCTTCCTGGAAACAGATTTTATAACAATGTCATCAATATATACTTGCATAAAAGTGTTAATAAAATCATGGAAGATAGTATTCATTTCTCGCTGGTATGTTGCCCCAGCGTTCTTTAGGCCAAAAGGCATCACTACCCATTCGTAAGTGCCTAGGGCCCCAGGGCATCGAAAAGCTGTTTTCGACACATCCTCTTCAGCAATGAATATTTGATTATATCCTGAATAACCATCGAGCATACTCAGGTATTCATAGCCAGCGGCAGAATCGACTAGCATTTCCGCCACAGGCATAGGGTATTCATCTTTGGGCGTAGCAGCATTCAAATCTCTGAAATCTATGCACACCCTTAATGTACCATTTTTCTTAATCACTGGCACAATGTTTGCAATCCATTCGACATACCTTGTAACGCGTATGAATTTGCATTTCAGCAGTCTTTCGACTTCCGTTTTGATCTTCGACAGTATTTCCGGAGCGAAGCGTCTTGGAATTTTCTTGATTGGCTTCTTCCCAGGTTTGATTGGCAACTGAAGTTCTACCAATCCTCTGTCGAGACCAGGCATTTCGTCGTAATCCCATGCAAAACAGTCCTTGAACTCTTTCAACAATTGGATTACTTCCAACCTAAGTTCTGGGTCAATTTTGGCGCTGATGTAAGTTGGCCTTTTATCTGACCCTTCGCCTAAGTTGATTTCTTCTAAAGGATCTTGCGCTAACATTTTAATGTTGCTCGCCAAGGGGTCCTTTTCGAAGCCCAAAGGCTCATCGTCATAGATGGCGTCGAGCCTCTGTTCCTGCATTTCTTCTGGCATGATATCAGGGGGTTCTGGATCGAAATCCTTTCCTGGACCTGCAGCAGATAACTGTTGATCATTGGCCTGTGTGGCCATGTACTTCACTTTGGCTTCGAGAGCCGTTATCATCTTAGTTTCGGCTACATAAGCCGAAATTCGCTTCAAAGATTGTGACTCAGTCGTTATCACTGAATTCACTTCCCCAACCAGTTGGTTGGATATCAGTTAACCCACTGAAGTCTATGTGGGACAAGTCTTCTCTGTCCCATTGGAAACCATGCTCAGGATGCAGGTATAGGGAACAAAAAGTATTTGGCGCTGGCGCCAAGTCGAAGTCAGGTGTTGGACATGGCCCTATGTGAGCCAAGTTCTTGTCGAAATCTGCCAACCCTAGGTGATTCACTTTGCCTAGGTAATAGCTTTGATCTGCCTCTATGTTTTCGACCATCCCATCTGGACGCCATAGGAGCAGCCTCTGGTGCATTGATGATGGCACAGCTCCAACACCATGAATCCATTCACGGCCCAACAAAAGATTGTAGTTAGGTTTGGCCGATATGACCATAAACATTGTTGGTCGAAGGATAGAGCCTACTTTGATATCTAGTTGGATCACTCCCATAGTGGTCCCTATGCCGCCCTCATAGTTCGACAGGACCATGTTGTGAGGCTTAATATCCTCATCCCTTTTGCCAATTTTCCTTAGCATAGAGTGAGGAATAATGTTGATGGTTGCCCCACAATCCACCAATATTTTATTCACTGTAGTTTCTTCGAGTTTAGCCCTTATAAATAAAGGCTTGAGGTGATTTTTCATCGCCTCTGTGGGTGGTTCGAAGAATCCATTTTGTTCCTCAGTGGTGCCATTGTCCATGACGAAATAGCACACTGGCCTATGTTTGGAAATTTCTTGCTCCACTTCCCAGTCACTTGCTTCGACCTCCACCTGTCGGTTGAATTCTCTGGGCAGCACTGAGACTATATTCACCATTATGTCCAAAGTATCATCAGACTCAGAACCGTCTTCGTCCTCGACTTCACCTTGGTTAGGCCAAACTAGCCTGTTGGTTACTTGCTCTCTTTCTAGAGGTGTCCTTTGCTTCCTTAGAGGAACATTCGAGCTGGTTTCTGCCTTTGGTTCATTGGCAGCCTCCCTCTCAGCTTTTCGTCTCCTTTGGTATCTCCTCCATTGAGATCGAGACATGGGATTTTTCCCTTTGTAGTTGCTTGACACTTGTGCGACTTTAGGTGCAGTAACTTGAGGCTCTTTCTTTTGAGTTAAAGATGAACCCCTTGGCACGTCGAAAGAGTGCCATCTCTCCTCACTTGGCCTTTTTCGACCAGAGGTTTTGTACCAGGTATCTACTGGCACATTTGTTGGAGGCCTGAAAGTCAATGGCCTCTTTTCTTGGTTTGAACCTCTTTGGGAGGCTCTTCTGGGGTCATGTCGAAGATCAACATTTTCCCTTCTCTTATTCGCTGCTCTTACGCCTTGAATGTGCTCAGCAGCTTTTTTGTCAAAGATCGAACTGCATCTTGGACACAGCATCACCTCTGATTTCTTTTTCTGGCATCTTTGCAGAAAATCTGCCAGATTTTCATTTTCCCGAGGGAAAGCAGTCTTATTAGCTTGTTCTTGCCTCATGGCCTCTTCTGATGCTTTGGGGTCAGAGAGTTCGACCATGTTGATATTCATTGTATCTTTGTTGGCAAGAGTCAACTGCTTCATTTGTATCTCCAAATTCTCCGTTTGGCCTTGAACTGTGGCCAAGTGAGAATTGGGTTTTGGTCCAGTTTTTTGTGCTTCAACGGTCTCCAGCTTTGGGCTTTCGACCGCTTTCTGAACTGCTTCAATTGTCTTTCTGGATAAATTCCCAGAAAAACTGCCAAAGATTGGCATGTTGATATGGTCCTTTGAGACTTCGACCATTGTGATTCCCGGCCTCTTCGACTGGCTCCTGGTTGCCTCGATCACGTTCACCTCAGAAGGTTCAGCATAGTGGGCTTCAGCTTGCAACGGATTTGAGTCGACAGCCATGGGGGTCTTGTCAGCAAACTTCAACCTCCCTTCTTCGATAGCGTCTTGCACAAGATTCCTGAAAAGAAAACATTGAGAAGTTTTATGGCCCAAAAATTATGATATTTGCAAAAGCCTCTCTTCTTTCTTTGATCAAGAGGAGGCACTTTTACCCCTGGGGGTACTATCATTTGGCCATCTTTTACAAGCAAGTCAAATATTTCATCACATTTTGTGATGTCAAAACTATAAGTCTTTTTGGGGAACCTATCGTTGGTCCTTTCTGGACCAATGGGATTTTTAACACTTGAGGGGACTAACAGTTTACAAGAGTATGGTGGCCCTTGTTTTAGTTCCGCTAAATCGACTTCTCCTTCTTCGACAGTTATAGTATCGTCGAAGGATTCTGGATCTTCGTCATCCATATCAACATACGCTATCCTCTCTCTCTTGTGAGTTTTCGTTGCCTTTGCTTTTTCAGCTTTGAGGCGTTCTACCTGTCGAACTCTATCGGCCAGTTGGGCCATGTCTCTCAGGTATTGGGTGTCTAGCTTCTTCCTAATGGAATAATCTAAACCGCCTGCGGCTATTTCGACCAACTCATGCTCTGGCACTTGTGTAAAACATCTCGCCTTGAGCAGCCTAAACCTATTTAGATATTCGTCTATAGGTTCAGTGAAACGTCTCTTTACACTGGCCAATTCTTTCAGGCTTATCTTGGTCTGCCCCATGTAGAATTGTTCATGGAACAATCTTTCCAACTGGGTCCAATGATGGATCGAATTGGGGGGGAGAGTTGTAAACCAAGTAAAAGCGTTCTTTGTTAAAGAACTTGGGAAGTACTTGATCCTCAGGTTTTCGTTATTCGAAATATCTCCTGTTTCGATCAAGTATCTCGCCACATGTTCGACAGTAGATTCTGTCGTGTCCCCATAGAACTTAGTGAATTTGGGGACTTTACATCTAGGGGGTAAGTCTGTTTGTAACACGTATTCTGACAATGGAGATGTAAAGTTGGGCCTTCGAAAGCCCATGTTCATCCCATTTTGAGTCATGATCCTTTCGATCATGGTTGCCAGATTATTTTCCAGACCCGTATTTTGGTATTGGATATGCTGAACTACTTCGTCAGCATTTTGGTTTCTGTTAACTAACCTTACCTCTGGGGTTATCACCCTAGGTTCCTCGACGGGTTGCTCCAATCGTGCCCTAAAGTTTTCTTCGACAGGTTGTTGGACTTGGTTGATGGTGGTTTCTTCCTCTAAGAATATCCCCTGGTTTCCCCTTATTTGCGCCCTTTGGGGCTGTCGAATATGTTGGGGTACTCCAAAGAAATCAGCCAAACGCGTCATTTGCGCTGTCATCTGCTGATTCGATTGAGTAGTGTTTTGTATTAGAGGGTTTAGCACTGTACTCAAAGTTTGTGCCAACATTTGCACCATATCATGGTTGCTTTCGTCCATTTGTTGCCTCAAGACTGCTGTCGAGGCATTTGTAAGGCCATGGGCTACTTGGGACGTTCCTCCTAAGAGTTGGGTCCTATTTCTATTCGCCATACCTACTCCAGAGCCTTGGAGTGGCGAAGAGGCACTCACTAAAGGGTCTGAAAAAGTGGACGCAGCATTCGTCAGGCTAGCCAAGTCAGAAGTTGGCATGCCATAGAGTGGCTCTCGATTATGACCGCCTGTCATAAATCCTGGGGGAACAAAAGGCCTTGTGCCTAAATTTCCCCTTGGTGGGGGAGTTCCCAAAGGCACTCTGGGGCCTGTGAACGGAGGTAATGGCCCCGTTGCTGTGACCGTTACTGCTGGTGTCGAACCAGCAGTTGTCGCTTCACTTACGGTCGAGATAACCGTTGCTCCCACATTCGTTTGTGGGATTTCGTTATTGTTTGGCGGATTCGCCATCTCTTCCCTTCTTCTGGCAGTATTGTTATCGTTAGTGTATATTCTACCACTTCTCAATAACATACAATGCTCCTTGAAAAGGATGAGATTATTTTCAGAAATCAACACACATTCCCACCAGGTGTGCCAATTTGTTTACCTTGGTTATTGGTAAACAACCGCTGATCCTCCAAATGGTTACTTATTTGGTTACTCGCAGGATCGATCAGATTGATCCTAGGACATAGGTTGATTTTGAGGTTTTGATTAAATTGGATATTGGTTAAATGACAATAAAATAAAGAGGATTTAAGTAAATTGCATGAAGAAGTAGGCTTGGTAAAATAAATGAAGGCTTAAAGTAAAGGATTTCGACAGAAAAGTAAAGAAGAAAGCAAGTAAATTTCTGGAAAAGTAAATGACTTTGATTAATAAAGTTGGTGTTTCACACATACATTTCTCAACAATTCTTTCTCACACGTTGGGTACTCGAATCTATATGAGTGACTTTGTATATAATTGTGAACACACGCGAGAAACTGCGTGAACTACTACTATTTATACTAAAACATCCCAAGTAACCGTCAGGCAGTTACACTGCTTCGAGATGATTCCACTTGGCACGTTCTCAATGTTCGACGCCCCAGATCTTTGCACGTTGCACTTGGTAACCGCTGGAAACCATTTTCCCTCCAAACGCTTGAATTTCAAACCGTTCCACTCTGAACCAACGAACACCTTCATCGAGAAGTATCTTCGACGAGAAACACCTTCGACGTCGAAGGCAACCAACTTCTCTCTTGGAAGAAATCTTCTAAGTACCTTGCCATCTTTTGATGGGCATTTCGACGGACCTAGCTGGTCGAAAACATCCTTCAGCTTTAATGGCTGATATTAATGAAACAAGGGTGTCGAATTTAGGAGCCAACAAGTGTCCACAAAGTTTCGTAGAGTTTCGACAAGCCCTCGGTTAATTTTGAATTTCCGACGGTACACGTGCAATTGCGTTTTTGCCAAAAATAGAAGCGGAGGAAAACGCGCCTTAGGAAAATAATTTCCTGCTGATTTTTTGCATGTAAATCTAAAATAATACATTGAGAGTAACGCCAATGTTTCATAGCATTTCGACAAGCCCTCGGTTTATTTTGACTTTCCGACGGTACGCGTGCAATTGCGTTTTTGCCAAAAACAGAAGCGGAGGCAAACGCGCCTTAGGAAAATAATTTCCTGCTGATTTTTTTCATGTACATCTCAAATAATAGATTGAGAGTGTCCCCAAATTTTCATAGCATCTCGACAAGCCCTCGGTTTATTTTGACTTTCCGACGGTCCGCGTGCAATTGCGTTTTTGGCAAAAACAGAAGCGTAGGCAAACGCGCTTTAGTAAAATAATTTCCTACTGGTTTTTTTCATGTACTTCTCAAATAATACATTGAGATTGTCCCCAAAGTTTAATATAGTTTCGACAAGCCCTCGGTTTATTTTGACTTTCCGACGGTACGCGTGCAATTGCGTTTTTGCCAAAAACGGTAGCGGAGGCAAACGCGCAATAGGGAAATAATTTCCAGCTGATTTTTTGCATTTAAATCTCAAATAATACATTGAGAGTGTCCCCAAAGTTTCATAGAGTTTCGACAAGCCCTCGGTTTATTTTGAATTTTCGACGGTACGCGTGCAGTTGCGTTTTTGCCAAAAACAGAAACGGAGGCAAACGCGCCTTAGGAAAATAATTTCCTTCTGGTCTTTTTCATGTAAATCTAAAATAACACATTGAGAGTGTCGCCAAAGTTTCATAGAGTTTCGACAAGCCCTCGGTTTATTTTGACTTTCCGACGGTACGCGTGCAATTGCGTTTTTGCCAAAAACAGAAGCGGAGGCAAACGCGCCTTAGGAAAATAATTTCCTGCTGATTTTTTTCATGTACATCTCAAATAATAGATTGAGGGTGTCCCCAAAGTTTCATAGCGTCTCGACAAGCCCTCGGTTTATTTTGACTTTCCGACGGTCCGCGTGCAATTGCGTTTTTTGCAAAAACAGAAGCGGAGGCAAACGCACTTTAGTAAAATAATTTCCTACTGGTTTTTTTCATGTACTTCTCAAATAATACATTGAGAGTGTCCCCAAAGTTTAATTAAGTTTCGACAAGCCCTCGGTTTATTTTGAATTTCCGACGGTACGCGTGCAATTGCGTTTTTGCCAAAAACGGAAGCGGAGGCAAACGCGCATTAGGAAAATAATTTCCTGCTGATTTTTTGCATTTACATCTCAAATAATACATTGAGAGTGTCCACAAAGTTTCGTAGAGTTTCGACAAGCCCTCGATTTATTTTGAATTTCCGACGGTACACGTGCAATTGCGTTTTTGCCAAAAATAGAAGCGGAGGAAAACGCGCCTTAGGAAAATAATTTCCTGCTGATTTTTTGCATGTAAATCTAAAATAATACATTGAGAGTGTCGCCAATGTTTCATAGCATTTCGACAAGCCCTCGGTTTATTTTGACTTTCCGACGGTACGCGTGCAATTGCGTTTTTGCCAAAAACGGAAGCGGAGGCAAACGCGCTTTAGTAAAATAATTTCCTGCTGGTTTTTTTCATGTACTTCTCAAATAATACATTGAGAGTGTCCCCAATGTTTAATTAAGTTTCAACAAGCCCTCGGTTTATTTTGAATTTCCGACGGTACGCGTGCAATTGCGTTTTTGCCAAAAACAGAAATGGAGGAAAACGTGCCTTAGGAAAATAATTTCTTGCTGATTTTTTTCATGTACATCTCAAATAATACATTGAGAGTGTCCCCAAAGTTTCACAGCGTTTCGACAAGCCCTCGGTTTATTTTGAATTTCCGACGGTACGGGTGCAATTGCGTTTTTGCCAAAAATGGAAGCAGAGGCAAACGCGCATTAGGAAAAAAATTTCAAGCTTATTTTTTGCATTTAAATCTAAAATAATACATTGAGAGTGTCCCCAAAGTTTAATAGAGTTTCGACAAGCCCTTGGTTTATTTTGAATTTCCGACGGTACGCGTGCAATTGCGTTTTTGCCAAAAAGAGAAACGGAGGCAAACGCGCCTTAGGAAAATAATTTCCTGCTGATTTTTTTCATGTACATCTCAAATAATAGATTGAGGGTGTCCCCAAAGTTTCATAGCGTCTCGACAAGCCCTCGGTTTATTTTGACTTTCCGACGGTCCGCGTGCAATTGCGTTTTTTGCAAAAACAGAAGCGGAGGCAAACGCACTTTAGTAAAATAATTTCCTACTGGTTTTTTTCATGTACTTCTCAAATAATACATTGAGAGTGTCCCCAAAGTTTAATTAAGTTTCGACAAGCCCTCGGTTTATTTTGAATTTCCGACGGTACGCGTGCAATTGCGTTTTTGCCAAAAACGGAAGCGGAGGCAAACGCGCATTAGGAAAATAATTTCCTGCTGATTTTTTGCATTTACATCTCAAATAATACATTGAGAGTGTCCACAAAGTTTCGTAGAGTTTCGACAAGCCCTCGGTTTATTTTGAATTTCCGACGGTACACGTGCAATTGCGTTTTTGCCAAAAATAGAAGCGGGGGAAAACGCGCCTTAGGAAAATAATTTCCTGCTGATTTTTTGCATGTAAATCTAAAATAATACATTGAGAGTGTCGCCAATGTTTCATAGCATTTCGACAAGCCCTCGGTTTATTTTGACTTTCCGACGGTACGCGTGCAATTGCGTTTTTGCCAAAAACGGAAGCGGAGGCAAACGCGCTTTAGTAAAATAATTTCCTGCTGGTTTTTTTCATGTACTTCTCAAATAATACATTGAGAGTGTCCCCAATGTTTAATTAAGTTTCAACAAGCCCTCGGTTTATTTTGAATTTCCGACGGTACGCGTGCAATTGCGTTTTTGCCAAAAACAGAAATGGAGGAAAACGCGCCTTAGGAAAATAATTTCTTGCTGATTTTTTTCATGTACATCTCAAATAATACATTTTGAGTGTCCCCAAAGTTTCACAGCGTTTCGACAAGCCCTCGGTTTATTTTGAATTTCCGACGGTACGGGTGCAATTGCGTTTTTGCCAAAAATGGAAGCAGAGGCAAACGCGCATTAGGAAAAAAATTTCAAGCTTATTTTTTGCATTTAAATCTAAAATAATACATTGAGAGTGTCCCCAAAGTTTAATAGAGTTTCGACAAGCCCTTGGTTTATTTTGAATTTCCGACGGTACGCGTGCAATTGCGTTTTTGCCAAAAAGAGAAACGGAGGCAAACGCGCCTTAGGAAAATAATTTCCTACTGGTTTAATGCATGTAAATCTAAAATAACACATTGAGAGTGTCACCAAAGTTTCATAGAGTTTCGACAAGCCCTCGGTTTATTTTGACTTTCTGACGGTACACGTGCAATTGCGTTTTTGCCAAAAACAGGAGCGGAGGCAAACGCGCCTTAGGAAAATAATTTCCTGCTGATTTTTTTCATGTACATCTCCAATAATAGATTGAGAGTGTCCCCAAAGTTTCATAGCATCTCAACAAGCCCTTTGTTTATTTTGACTTTCCGACGGTCCGCGTGCAATTGCGTTTTTGGCAAAAACAGAAGCGTAGGCAAACGCGCTTTAGTAAAATAATTTCCTGCTGGTTTTTTGCATGTACTTCTCAAATAATACATTGAGATTGTCCCCAAATTTTAATAGAGTTTCGACAAGCCCTCGGTTTATTTTGACTTTCCGACGGTACGCGTGCAATTGCGTTTTTGCCAAAAACGGAAGCGGAGGCAAACGCGCATTAGGAAAATAATTTCCATCTGATTTTTTGAATTTAAATCTCAAATAATACATTGAGAGTGTCCCCAAAGTTTCATAGAGTTTCGACTAGCCCTCGGTTTGTTTTGAATTTCCGACGGTACGCGTGCAATTGCGTTTTTGCCAAAAACAGAAACGGAGGCAAACGCGCCTTAGGAAAATAATTTCCTTCTGGTTTTTTGCATGTAAATCTAAAAGAACACATTGAGAGTGTCGCCAAAGTTTCATAGAGTTTCGACAAGCCCTCGGTTTATTTTGACTTTCCGACGGTACGCGTGCAATTGCGTTTTTTCCAAAAACAGAAGCGGAGGCAAACGCGCCTTAGGAAAATAATTTCCTGCTGATTTTTTTCATGTACATCTCAAATAATAGATTGAGGGTGTCCCCAAAGTTTCATAGCGTCTCGACAAGCCCTCGGTTTATTTTGACTTTCCGACGGTCCGCGTGCAATTGCGTTTTTGGCAAAAACAGAAGCGGAGGCAAACGCGCATTAGTAAAATAATTTCCTACTGGTTTTTTTCATGTACTTCTCAAATAATACATTGAGAGTGTCCCCAAAGTTTAATTAAGTTTCGACAAGCCCTCGGTTTATTTTGAATTTCCGACGGTACGCGTGCAATTGCGTTTTTGCCAAAAACGGAAGCAGAGGCAAACGCGCATTAGGAAAATAATTTCCTGCTGATTTTTTGCATTTACATCTCAAATAATACATTGAGAGTGTGCACAAAGTTCCATAGAGTTTCGACAAGCCCTCGGTTTATTTTGAATTTCCGACGGTACGCGTGCAATTGCGTTTTTGCCAAAAATAGAAGCGGAGGAAAACGCGCCTTAGGAAAATAATTTCCTGCTGATTTTTTGCATGTAAATCTAAAATAATACATTGAGAGTGTCGCCAATGTTTCATAGCATTTCGACAAGCCCTCGGTTTATTTTGACTTTCTAACGGTACGCGTGCAATTGCGTTTTTGCCAAAAACGGAAGTGGAGGCAAACGCGCTTTAGTAAAATAATTTCCTGCTGGTTTTTTTCATGTACTTCTCAAATAATACATTGAGAGTGTCCCCAAAGTTTAATTAAGTTTCAACAAGCCCTCGGTTTATTTTGAATTTCCGACGGTACGCGTGCAATTGCGTTTTTGCCAAAAATAGAAATGGAGGAAAACGCGCCTTAGGAAAATAATTTCTTGCTGATTTTTTTCATGTACATCTCAAATGATACATTGAGAGTGTCCCCAAAGTTTCACATCATTTCTACAAGCCCTCGGTTTATTTTGAATTTCCGACGGTACGCGTGCAATTGCGTTTTTGCCAAAAACAGAAACGGAGGCAAACGCGCCTTAGGAAAATAATTTCCTTCTGGTTTTTTGCATGTAAATCTAAAATAACACATTGAGAGTGTCGCCAAAGTTTCATAGAGTTTCGACAAGCCCTCGGTTTATGTTGACTTTCCGACGGTACCCGTGCAATTTCGTTTTTGCCAAAAACGGAAGCAGAGGCAAACGCGCATTAGGAAAATAATTTCCTGCTGATTTTTTGCATTTACATCTCAAATAATACATTGAGAGTTTCCACAAAGTTTCGTAGAGTTTCGACAAGCCCTCTGTTTATTTTGACTTTCCGATGGTACGCGTGCAATTGCGTTTTTGCCAAAAACGAAAGCGGAGGCAAACGCGCTTTAGTAAAATAATTTCTTGCTGATTTTTTGCATGTACATCTCAAATAATACATTGAGAGTGTGCCCAAAGTTTCGTAGAGTTTCGACAAGCCCTCGGTTTATTTTGACTTTCCGACGGTCCGCGTGCAATTGCGTTTTTGGCAAAAACAGAAGCGGAGGCAAACGCGCATTAGTAAAATAATTTCCTACTGGTTTTTTTCATGTACTTCTCAAATAATACATTGAGAGTGTCCCCAAAGTTTAATTAAGTTTCGACAAGCCCTCGGTTTATTTTGAATTTCCGACGGTACGTGTGCAATTGCGTTTTTGCCAAAAACGGAAGCAGAGGCAAACGCGCATTAGGAAAATAATTTCCTGCTGATTTTTTGCATTTACATCTCAAATAATACATTGAGAGTCTCCACAAAGTTCCATAGAGTTTCGACAAGCCCTCGGTTTATTTTGAATTTCCGACGGTACGCGTGCAATTGCGTTTTTGCCAAAAATAGAAGCGGAGGAAAACGCGCCTTAGGAAAATAATTTCCTGCTGATTTTTTGCATGTAAATCTAAAATAATACATTGAGAGTGTCGCCAATGTTTCATAGCATTTCGATAAGCCCTCGGTTTATTTTGACTTTCTAACGGTACGCGTGCAATTGCGTTTTTGCCAAAAACGGAAGTGGAGGCAAACGCGCTTTAGTAAAATAATTTCCTGCTGGTTTTTTTCATGTACTTCTCAAATAATACATTGAGAGTGTCCCCAAAGTTTAATTAAGTTTCAACAAACCCTCAGTTTATTTTGAATTTCCGACGGTACGCGTGCAATTGCGTTTTTGCCAAAAACAGAAATGGAGGAAAACGCGCCTTAGGAAAATAATTTCTTGCTGATTTTTTTCATGTACATCTCAAATAATACATTGAGAGTGTCCCTAAAGTTTCACATCATTTCTACAAGCCCTCGGTTTATTTTGAATTTCCGACGGTACGCGTGCAATTGCGTTTTTGCCAAAAACAGAAACGGAGGCAAACGCGCCTTAGGAAAATAATTTCCTTCTGGTTTTTTGCATGTAAATCTAAAATAACACATTGAGAGTGTCGCCAAAGTTTCATAGAGTTTCGACAAGCCCTCGGTTTATTTTGACTTTCCGACGGTACCCGTGCAATTTCGTTTTTGCCAAAAACGGAAGCAGAGGCAAACGCGCATTAGGAAAATAATTTCCTGCTGATTTTTTGCATTTACATCTCAAATAATACATTGAGAGTTTCCACAAAGTTTCGTAGAGTTTCGACAAGCCCTCTGTTTATTTTGACTTTCCGACGGTACGCGTGCAATTGCGTTTTTGCCAAAAACGAAAGCGGAGGCAAACGCGCTTTAGTAAAATAATTTCTTGCTGATTTTTTGCATGTACATCTCAAATAATACATTGAGAGTGTGCCCAAAGTTTCGTAGAGTTTCGACAAGCCCTCGGTTTATTTTGAATTTCCGACGGTACGCGTGCAATTGCGTTTTTGCCAAAAACAGAAATGGAGGAAAACGCGCCTTAGGAAAATAATTTCTTGCTGATTTTTTTCATGTACATCTCAAATAATACATTGAGAGTGTCCCCAAAGTTTCACAGTGTTTCGACAAGTGCTCGGTTTATTTTGAATTTCCGACGGTACGGGTGCAATTGCGTTTTTGCCAAAAACGGAAGCGGAGGCAAACGCGCATTAGGAAAATAATTTCCTGCTGATTTTTTGCATTTACATCTCAAATAAAACATTGAGAGTGTCCACAAAGTTTCGTAGAGTTTCGACAAGCCCTCGGTTTATTTTGAATTTCCGACGGTACACGTGCAATTGCGTTTTTGCCAAAAATAGAAGCGGAGGAAAACGCGCCTTAGGAAAATAATTTCCTGCTGATTTTTTGCATGTAAATCTAAAATAATACATTGAGAGTGTCGCCAATGCTTCATAGCATTTCGACAAGCCCTCGGTTTATTTTGACTTTCCGACGGTACGCGTGCAATTGCGTTTTTGCCAAAAACGGAAGCGGAGGCAAACGCGCTTTAGTAAAATAATTTCCTGCTGGTTTTTTTCATGTACTTCTCAAATAATACATTGAGAGTGTCCCCAATGTTTAATTAAGTTTCAACAAGCCCTCGTTTTATTTTGAATTTCCGACGGTACGCGTGCAATTGCGTTTTTGCCAAAAACAGAAATGGAGGAAAACGCGCCTTAGGAAAATAATTTCTTGCTGATTTTTTTCATGTACATCTCAAATAATACATTGAGAGTGTCCCCAAAGTTTCACAGAATTTCTACAAGCCCTCGGTTTATTTTGAATTTCCGACGGTACGCGTGCAATTGCGTTTTTGCCAAAAACAGAAATGGAGGAAAACGCGCCTTAGGAAAATAATTTCTTGCTGATTTTTTTCATGTACATCTCAAATAATACATTGAGAGTGTCCCCAAAGTTTCACAGCGTTTCGACAAGCCCTCGGTTTATTTTGAATTTCCGACGGTACGGGTGCAATTGCGTTTTTGCCAAAAATGGAAGCAGAGGCAAACGCGCATTAGGAAAAAAATTTCAAGCTTATTTTTTGCATTTAAATCTAAAATAATACATTGAGAGTGTACCCAAAGTTTAATAGAGTTTCGACAAGCCCTTGGTTTATTTTGAATTTCCGACGGTACGCGTGCAATTGCGTTTTTGCCAATAAGAGAAACGGAGGCAAACGCGCCTTAGGAAAATAATTTCCTGCTGGTTTAATGCATGTAAATCTAAAATAACACATTGAGAGTGTCACCAAAGTTTCATAGAGTTTCGACAAGCCCTCGGTTTATTTTGACTTTCCGACGGTACACGTGCAATTGCGTTTTTGCCAAAAACAGGAGCGGAGGCAAACGCGCCTTAGGAAAATAATTTCCTGCTGATTTTTTTCATGTACATCTCCAATAATAGATTGAGAGTGTCCCCAAAGTTTCATAGCATCTCAACAAGCCCTTTGTTTATTTTGACTTTCCGACGGTCCGCGTGCAATTGCGTTTTTGGCAAAAACAGAAGCGTAGGCAAACGCGCTTTAGTAAAATAATTTCCTGCTGGTTTTTTGCATGTACTTCTCAAATAATACATTGAGATTGTCCCAAAATTTTAATAGAGTTTCGACAAGCCCTCGGTTTATTTTGACTTTCCGACGGTACGCGTGCAATTGCGTTTTTGCCAAAAACGGAAGCGGAGGCAAACGCGCATTAGGAAGATAATTTCCATCTGATTTTTTGCATTTAAATCTCAAATAATACATTGAGAGTGTCCCCAAAGTTTCATAGAGTTTCGACTAGCCCTCGGTTTGTTTTGAATTTCCGAGGGTACGCGTGCAATTGCGTTTTTGCAAAAAACAGAAACGGAGGCAAACGCGCCTTAGGAAAATAATTTCCTTCTGGTTTTTTGCATGTAAATCTAAAAGAACACATTGAGAGTGTCGCCAAAGTTTCATAGAGTTTCGACAAGCCCTCGGTTTATTTTGACTTTCCGACGGTACGCGTGCAATTGCGTTTTTTCCAAAAACAGAAGCGGAGGCAAACGCGCCTTAGGAAAATAATTTCATGCTGATTTTTTTCATGTACATCTCAAATAATAGATTGAGGGTGTCCCCAAAGTTTCATAGCGTCTCGACAAGCCCTCGGTTTATTTTGACTTTCCGACGGTCCGCGTGCAATTGCGTTTTTGGCAAAAACAGAAGCGGAGGCAAACGCGCATTAGTAAAATAATTTCCTACTGGTTTTTTTCATGTACTTCTCAAATAATACATTGAGAGTGTCCCCAAAGTTTAATTAAGTTTCGACAAGCCCTCGGTTTATTTTGAATTTCCGACGGTACGCGTGCAATTGCGTTTTTGCCAAAAACGGAAGCAGAGGCAAACGCGCATTAGGAAAATAATTTCCTGCTGATTTTTTACATTTACATCTCAAATAATACATTGAGAGTGTGCACAAAGTTCCATAGAGTTTCGACAAGCCCTCGGTTTATTTTGAATTTCCGACGGTACGCGTGCAATTGCGTTTTTGCCAAAAATAGAAGCGGAGGAAAACGCGCCTTAGGAAAATAATTTCCTGCTGATTTTTTGCATGTAAATCTAAAATAATACATTGAGAGTGTCGCCAATGTTTCATAGCATTTCGACAAGCCCTCGGTTTATTTTGACTTTCTAACGGTACGCGTGCAATTGCGTTTTTGCCAAAAACGGAAGTGGAGGCAAACGCGCTTTAGTAAAATAATTTCCTGCTGGTTTTTTTCATGTACTTCTCAAATAATACATTGAGAGTGTCCCCAAAGTTTAATTAAGTTTCAACAAGCCCTCGGTTTATTTTGAATTTCCGACGGTACGCGTGCAATTGCGTTTTTGCCAAAAATAGAAATGGAGGAAAACGCGCCTTAGGAAAATAATTTCTTGCTGATTTTTTTCATGTACATCTCAAATGATACATTGAGAGTGTCCCCAAAGTTTCACATCATTTCTACAAGCCCTCGGTTTATTTTGAATTTCCGACGGTACGCGTGCAATTGCGTTTTTGCCAAAAACAGAAACGGAGGCAAACGCGCCTTAGAAAAATAATTTCCTTCTGGTTTTTTGCATGTAAATCTAAAATAACACATTGAGAGTGTCGCCAAAGTTTCATAGAGTTTCGACAAGCCCTCGGTTTATTTTGACTTTCCGACGGTACCCGTGCAATTTCGTTTTTGCCAAAAACGGAAGCAGAGGCAAACGCGCATTAGGAAAATAATTTCCTGCTGATTTTTTGCATTTACATCTCAAATAATACATTGAGAGTTTCCACAAAGTTTCGTAGAGTTTCGACAAGCCCTCTGTTTATTTTGACTTTCCGACGGTACGCGTGCAATTGCGTTTTTGCCAAAAACGAAAGCGGAGGCAAACGCGCTTTAGTAAAATAATTTCTTGCTGATTTTTTGCATGTACATCTCAAATAATACATTGAGAGTGTGCCCAAAGTTTCGTAGAGTTTCGACAAGCCCTCGGTTTATTTTGAATTTCCGACGGTACGCGTGCAATTGCGTTTTTGCCAAAAACAGAAATGGAGGAAAACGCTCCTTAGGAAAATAATTTCTTGCTGATTTTTTTCATGTACATCTCAAATAATACATTGAGAGTGTCCCCAAAGTTTCACAGCGTTTCGACAAGCGCTCGGTTTATTTTGAATTTCCGACGGTACGGGTGCAATTGCGTTTTTGCCAAAAACGGTAGCGGAGGCAAACGCGCATTAGGAAAATAATTTCCAGCTTATTTTTTGCATTTAAATCTCAAATAATACATTGAGAGTGTCCCCAAAGTTTCGTAGAGTTTCGACAAGCCCTCGGTTTATTTTAAATTTCTGACGGTACGCGTGCAATTGCGTTTTTGCCAAAAACAGAAACGGAGGCAAACGCGCCTTAGGAAAATAATTTCCTTCTGGTTTTTTGCATGTAAATCTAAAATAACACATTGAGAGTGTCGCCAAAGTTTCATAGAGTTTCGACAAGCCCTCGGTATATTTTGACTTTCCGACGGTACGCGTGCAATTGGGTTTTTGCCAAAAACAGAAGCGGAGGCAAACGCGCCTTAGGAAAATAATTTCCTGCTGATTTTTTTCATGTACATCTCAAATAAGTGATTGAGAGTGTCCCCAAGGTTTCATAGCATCTCGACAAGCCCTCGGTTTATTTTGACTTTCCGACGGTCCGCGTGCAATTGCGTTTTTGGCAAAAACAGAAGCGGAGGCAAACGCGCTTTAGTAAAATCATTTCCTACTGGTTTTTTTCATGTACTTCTCAAATAATACATTGAGAGTGTCCCCAAAGTTTAATTAAGTTTCGACAAGCCCTCGGTTTATTTTGAATTTCTAACGGTACGCGTGCAATTGCGTTTTTGCCAAAAACAGAAATGGAGGAAAACGGGCCTTAGGAAAATAATTTCTTGCTGATTTTTTTCATGTACATCTCAAATAATACATTGAGAGTGTCCCCAAAGTTTCACAGCATTTCGACAAGCCCCCGGTTTATTTTGAATTTCCGACGGTACGCGTGCAATTGCGTTTTTGCTTAAAACAGAAACGGAGGCAAACGCGCCTTAGGAAAATAATTTCCTTCTGGTTTTTTGCGTGTAAATCTAAAATAACACAGTGAGAGTGTCGCCAAAGTTTCATAGAGTTTCGACAAGCCCTCGGTTTATTTTGACTTTCCGACGGTACACGTGCAATTGCGTTTTTGCCAAAAACAAAAGCGGAGGCAAACGCGCCTTAGGAAAATAATTTCCTGCTGATTTTTTTCATGTACATCTCAAATGATACATTTAGAGTGTCCCCAAAGTTTCATAGCGTCTCGACAAGCCATCGGTTTATTTTGACTTTCAGACGGTCCGCGTGCAATTGCGTTTTTGCCAAAAACGGAAGCGGAGGCAAACGCGCTTTAGTAAAATAATTTCCTACTGTTTTTTTGCATGTTCTTCTCAAACAATACATTGAGAGTGTCCCCAAAGTTTAATAGAGTTTCGACAAGCCCTCTGTTTATTTGGACTTTCCGACGGTACGCGTGCAATTGCGCTTTTGCCAAAAATGGAAGTGGAGGCAAACGCGCATTAGGAAAATAATTTCCTGATGATTTTTTGCATTTAAATCTCAAATAATACATTGAGAGTGTCCCCAAAGTTTCGTAGAGTTTCGACAAGCCCTCAGTTTATTTTGAATTTCCGACGGTACGCGTGCAATTGCGTTTTTGCCAAAAATTGAAACGGAGGCAAACGCGCCTTAGGAAAATAATTTCCTTCTGGTTTTTTGCATGTAAATCTAAAATAACACATTGAGAGTGTCGCCAAAGTTTCATAGAGTTTCGACAAGCCCTCGGTTTGTTTTGACTTTCCGACGGTACGCGTGCAATTGCGTTTTTGCCAAAAACAGAAGCGCAGGCAAACGCGCCTTAGGAAAATAATTTCCTGCTGATTTTTTTCATGTACATCTCAAATAATAGATTGAGAGTGTCCCCAAAGTTTTATAGCATCTCGACAAGCCCTCGGTTTATTTTGACTTTCCGACGGTCCGCGTGCAATTGCGTATTTGGCAAAAACAGAAGCGGAGGCAAACGCGCTTTAGTAAAATAATTTCCTACTGGTTTTATTCATGTACTTCTCAAATAATACATTGCGAGTGTCCCCAAAGTTTAATTAAGTTTCGACAAGCCCTCGGTTTATTTTGAATTTCCGACGGTACGCGTGCAATTTCGTTTTTGCCAAAAACGGAAGCGGAGGCAAACGCGTATTAGGAAAATAATTTCCTGCTGATTTTTTGCATTTACATATCAAATAATACATTGAGAGTGTCAACAAAGTTTCGTAGAGTTTCGACAAGCCCTCGGTTTATTTTGAATTTCCGACGGTACGCGTGCAATTGTGTTTTTACCAAAAATAGAAGCGGAGGCAAACGCACCTTAGGAAAATAATTTCCTGCTGATTTTTTGCATGTAAATCTAAAATAATACATTGAGAGTGTCGCCAATGTTTCATAGCATTTCGACAAGCCCTCGGTTTATTTTGACTTTCCCACGGTACGCGTGCAATTGCGTTTTTGCCAAAAACGGAAGCAGAGGCAAACGCGCTTTAGTAAAATAATTTCTTGCTGATTTTTTGCATGTACATCTCAAATAATACATTGAGAGTGTGCCCAAAGTTTCGTAGAGTTTCGACAAGCCCTCGGTTTATTTTGACTTTCCGACGGTACACGTGCAATTGCGTTTTTGCCAAAAACAAAAGCGGAGGCAAACGCGCCTTAGGAAAATAATTTCCTGCTGATTTTTTTCATGTACATCTCAAATGATACATTTAGAGTGTCCCCAAAGTTTCATAGCGTCTCGACAAGCCATCGGTTTATTTTGACTTTCAGACGGTCCGCGTGCAATTGCGTTTTTGCCAAAAACGGAAGCGGAGGCAAACGCGCTTTAGTAAAATAATTTCCTACTGTTTTTTTGCATGTTCTTCTCAAACAATACATTGAGAGTGTCCCCAAAGTTTAATAGAGTTTCGACAAGCCCTCTGTTTATTTGGACTTTCCGACGGTACGCGTGCAATTGCGCTTTTGCCAAAAATGGAAGTGGAGGCAAACGCGCATTAGGAAAATAATTTCCTGATGATTTTTTGCATTTAAATCTCAAATAATACATTGAGAGTGTCCCCAAAGTTTCGTAGAGTTTCGACAAGCCCTCAGTTTATTTTGAATTTCCGACGGTACGCGTGCAATTGCGTTTTTGCCAAAAATTGAAACGGAGGCAAACGCGCCTTAGGAAAATAATTTCCTTCTGGTTTTTTGCATGTAAATCTAAAATAACACATTGAGAGTGTCGCCAAAGTTTCATAGAGTTTCGACAAGCCCTCGGTTTGTTTTGACTTTCCGACGGTACGCGTGCAATTGCGTTTTTGCCAAAAACAGAAGCGCAGGCAAACGCGCCTTAGGAAAATAATTTCCTGCTGATTTTTTTCATGTACATATCAAATAATAGATTGAGAGTGTCCCCAAAGTTTTATAGCATCTCGACAAGCCCTCGGTTTATTTTGACTTTCCGACGGTCCGCGTGCAATTGCGTATTTGGCAAAAACAGAAGCGGAGGCAAACGCGCTTTAGTAAAATAATTTCCTACTGGTTTTATTCATGTACTTCTCAAATAATACATTGCGAGTGTCCCCAAAGTTTAATTAAGTTTCGACAAGCCCTCGGTTTATTTTGAATTTCCGACGGTACGCGTGCAATTTCGTTTTTGCCAAAAACGGAAGCGGAGGCAAACGCGTATTAGGAAAATAATTTCCTGCTGATTTTTTGCATTTACATATCAAATAATACATTGAGAGTGTCAACAAAGTTTCGTAGAGTTTCGACAAGCCCTCGGTTTATTTTGAATTTCCGACGGTACGCGTGCAATTGTGTTTTTACCAAAAATAGAAGCGGAGGCAAACGCACCTTAGGAAAATAATTTCCTGCTGATTTTTTGCATGTAAATCTAAAATAATACATTGAGAGTGTCGCCAATGTTTCATAGCATTTCGACAAGCCCTCGGTTTATTTTGACTTTCCCACGGTACGCGTGCAATTGCGTTTTTGCCAAAAACGGAAGCAGAGGCAAACGCGCTTTAGTAAAATAATTTCTTGCTGATTTTTTGCATGTACATCTCAAATAATACATTGAGAGTGTGCCCAAAGTTTCGTAGAGTTTCGACAAGCCCTCGGTTTATTTTGAATTTCCGACAGTACGCGTGCAATTGCGTTTTTGCCAAAAACAGAAATGGAGTAAAACGCGCCTTAGGAAAATAATTTCTTGCTGATTTTTTTGATGTACATCTCAAATAATACATTGAGAGTGTCCCCAAAGTTTCACAGCGTTTCGACAAGCCCTCGGTTTATTTTGAATTTCCGACAGTACGGGTGCAATTGCGTTTTTGCCAAAAACAGAAGCGGAGGCAAACGCGCATTAGGAAAATAATTTCCAGCTGATTTTTTGCATTTAAATCTCAAATAATACATTGAGATTGACCCCAAAGTTTCATAGAGTTTCGACAAGCCCTCGGTTTATTTTGAATTTCCGACGGTACGCGTGCAATTGCGTTTTTGCCAAAAATAAAAACGGAGGCAAACGCGCCTTAGGAAAATAATTTCCTTCTGGTTTGTGGCATGTAAATCTAAAATAACACATTGAGAGTGTCGCCAAAGTTTCATAGAGTTTCGACAAGCCCTCGGTTTATTTTGACTTTCCGACGGTACGCGTGCAATTTCGTTTTTGCCAAAAACGGAAGCGGAGGCAAACGCGCATTACGAAAATAATTTCCTGCTGATTTTTTGCATTTACATCTCAAATAATACATTGAGAGTGTCCACAAAGTTTCGTAGAGTTTCGACAAGCCCTCGGTGTATTTTGAATTTCCGACGGTACGCGTGCAATTGCGTTTTTGCCAAAAATAGAAGCGGAGGTAAACGCGCCTTAGGAAAATAATTTCCTGCTGATTTTTTGCATGTAAATCTAAAATAATACATTGAGAGTGTCTCCAATGTTTCATAGCATTTCGACAAGCCCTCGGTTTATTTTGACTTTCCGACGGTAGCGTGCAATTGCGTTTTTGCCAAAAACGGAAGCGGAGGCAAACACGCTTTAGTAAAATAATTTCCTGCTGGTTTTTTTCATGTTCTTCTCAAATAATACATTGAGAGTGTCCCCAAATTTAATTAAGTTTCGACAAGCCCTCGGTTTATTTTGAATTTCCGACGGTACGCGTGCAATTGCGTTTTTGCCAAAAACAGAAATGGAGGAAAACGCGCCTTAGGAAAATAATTTCTTGCTGATTTTTTTCAGGTACATCTCAAATAATACATTGATAGTTTCCCCAAAGTTTCACAGCATTTCGACAAGCCCTCGGTTTATTTTGAATTTCCGATGGTACGCGTGCAATTGCGTTTTTGCCAAAAATAGAAGTGGAGGCAAACGCGCATTAGGAAAATAATTTCCTGCTGATTTTTTGCATGTAAATCTCAAATAATACATTGAGAGAGTCCACAAAGTTTCGTAGAGTTTTGACAAGCCCTCGGTTTATTTTGAATTTCCTACGATACGCGTGCAATTGTGTTTTTGCTAAAAACAGAAGCGGAGGCAAACACGCCTTAGGAAAATAATTTCCTTCTGGTTTTTTGCATGTAAATCTAAAATAATACATTGAGAGTGTCTCCAAAGTTTCGTAGAGTTTCGACAAGCCCTCGGTTTATTTTGACTTTCCGACGGTACGCGTGCAATTGCGATTTTGCAAAAAACAGAAGCGGAGGCAAACGCGCCTTAGGGAAATAATTTCCTGATGATTTTTTTCATGTACATTTCAAATAATACATTGAGAGTGTCCCTAAAGTTTCAAAGTGTCTCGAAAAGCCCTCGGTTTATTTTGACTTTCCGACGGTCCGCGTGCAATTGCTTTTTTGCCAAAAACGGAAGCAGAGGCAAACCCACTTTAGTAAAATAATTTCCAAGTGGTTTTTTGCATGTACTTCTCAAATAATACATTGAGAGTGTCCCCAAAGTTTAATATAGTTTCGACAAGCCCTCGGTTTATTTTGACTTTCCGACGGTACGCGTGCAATTGCGTTTTTGCCAAAAACGGAAGCGGAGGCAAACGCGCATTAGGAAAATAATTTCCAGCTGATTTTTTGCATTTACATCTCAAATAATACATTGAGAGTGTCCACAAAGTTTCGTAGAGTTTCGACAAGCCCTCGGTTTATTTTGAATTTCCGACGGTACGCGTGCAATTGCGTTTTTGCCAAAAACAGAAACGGAGGCAAACGCGCCTTAGGAAAATCATTTCCTGCTGATTTTTTGCATATAAATCTAAAATAATACATTGATAGTGTCGCCAAAGTTTCATAGAGTTTCGACAAGCCATCGGTTTATTTTGACTTTCCGACGGTACGAGTGCAATTGCGTTTTTGCCAAAAACGGAAGCGGAGGCAAACGCGCTTTAGTAAAATAATTTCCTACTGATTTTTTGCATGTACATATCAAATAATCCATTGAGATTGTCCCCAAAGTTTCATAGAGTTTCGACAAGCCCTGGGTTTATTTTGAATTTCCGACGGTACGCGTGCAATTGTGTTTTTGCCAAAAATAGAATCGGAGGACAACGCGCCTTAGGAAAATAATTTCTTGCTGTTTTTTTTCATGTACATCTAAAATAATACACTGAGAGTGACCCCAATGTTTCACAGCGTTTCGACAAGCCCTCGATTTATTTTGAATTTCCGACGGTACGGGTGCAATTGCGTTTTTGCCAAAAACAGAAGCGGAGGCAAACGCGCATTAGCAAAATAATTTCCTGCTGATTTTTTGCATGTAAATCTCAAATAATACATTGAGAGAGTCCACAAAGTTTCGCAGAGTTTCGACAAGCCCTCAGTTTATTTTGAATTTCCTACGGTACGTGTGCAATTGTGTTTTTGCCAAAAACAGAAGCGGAGGCAAACGCGCCTTAGGAAAATAATTTCCTTCTGGTTTTTTGCATGTAAATCTAAAATAATACATTGAGAGTGTCTCCAAAGTTTCATTGAGTTTCGACAAGCCCTCGGTTTATTTTGACTTTCCGACAGTACGCGTGTAATTGCGTTTTTGCCAAAAACAGAAGCGAAGGCAAACGCGCCTTAGGAAAATAATTTCCTGATGATTTTTTTCATGTACATCTCAAATAATACATTGAGAGTGTCCCCAAAGTTTCAAAGCGTCTCGACAAGCCCTCGGTTTATTTTGCCTTTCCGACGGTCCGCGTGCAATTGCGTTTTTGCCAAAAACGGAAGCGGAGGCAAACGCGCTTTAGTAAAATAATTTCCTACTGGTTTTTTGCATGTACTTCTCAAATAATACATTGAGATTGTCCCTAAAGTTTAATAGAGTTTCGACAAGCCCTCGGTTTATTTTGACTTTCCGACCGTACGCGTGCAATTGCGTTTTTGCCAAAAACGGAAGCGGAGGCAAACGCGCATTAGGAAAATAATTTCCAGCTGATTTTTTGCATTTAAATCTCAAATAATACATTCAGAGTGTCCCCAAAGTTTCATAGAGTTTCAACAAGCCCTCGGTTTATTTTGAATTTCCGACGGTACGCGTGCAATTGCGTTTTTGCCAAAAACAGAAACGGAGGCAAACGCGCCTTATGAAAATAATTTCCTTCTGGTTTTTTGCATGTAAATCTAAAATAACACATTGAGAGTGTCGCCAAAGTTTCATAGAGTTTCGACAAGCCCTCGGTTTATTTTGACTTTCCAACGGTACGCGTGCAATTGCGTTTTTGCAAAAAACAGAAGCGGAGGCAAACGCGCCTTAGGAAAATAATTTCCTGCTGATTTTTTTCATGTACATCTCAAATAATAGATTGAGAGTGTCCCCAAATTTTCATAGCGTCTCGACAAGCCCTCGGTTTATTTTGACTTTCCGACGGTCCGCGTGCAATTGCGTTTTTGGCAAAAACTGAAGCGAAGGCAAACGCGCTTTAGTAAAATAATTTCCTACTGGTTTTTTTCATGTACTTCTCAAATAATACAATGAGAGTGTCCCCAAAGTTTAATTAAGTTTCGACAAGCCCTCGGTTTATTTTGAATTTCCGACGGTACGCGTGCAATTGCGTTTTTGCCAAAAACGGAAGCGGAGGCAAACACGCTTTAGTAAAATAATTTCCTACTGATTTTTTGCATGTACATATCAAATAATCCATTGAGAGTGTCCCCAAATTTTCATAGATTTTTGACAAGCCCTCGGTTTATTTTGAATTTCCGACGGTACGCATGCAATTGTGTTTTTGCCAAAAATAGAATCGGAGGACAACGCGCCTTAGGAAAATAATTTCTTGCTGTTTTTTTTCATGTACATCTAAAATAATACATTGAGAGTGACCCCAAAGTTTCACAGCGTTTCGACAAGCCCTCGATTTATTTTGAATTTCCGACGGTACGGGTGCAATTGCGTTTTTGCCAAAAACAGAAGCGGAGGCAAACGCGCATTAGGAAAATAATTTCCTGCTGATTTTTTGCATGTAAATCTCAAATAATACATTGAGAGAGTCCACAAAGTTTCGTAGAGTTTCGACAAGCCCTCGGTTTATTTTGAATTTGCTACGGTACGCGTGCAATTGTGTATTTGCCAAAAACAGAAACGGAGGCAAACGCGCCTTAGGAAAATAATTTCCTTCTGGTTTTTTGCATGTAAATCTAAAATAATACATTGAGAGTGTCTCCAAAGTTTCATAGAGTTTCTACAAGCCCTCGGTTTATTTTGACTTTCCGACAGTACGCGTGTAATTGCGTTTTTGCCAAAAACAGAAGCGGAGGCAAACGCGCCTTAGGAAAATAATTTCCTGATGATTTTTTTCATGTACATCTCAAATAATACATTGAGAGTGTCCCCAAAGTTTCAAAGCGTCTCGACAAGCCCTCGGTTTATTTTGCCTTTCCGACGGTCCGCGTGCAATTGCGTTTTTGCCAAAAACGGAAGCGGAGGCAAACGCGCTTTAGTAAAATAATTTCCTACTGGTTTTTTGCATGTACTTCTCAAATAATACATTGAGATTGTCCCCAAAGTTTAATAGAGTTTCGACAAGCCCTCGGTTTATTTTGACTTTCCGACCATACGCGTGCAATTGCGTTTTTGCCAAAAACGGAAGCGGAGGCAAACGCGCATTAGGAAAATAATTTCCAGCTGATTTTTTGTATTTAAATCTCAAATAATACATTGAGAGTGTCCCCAAAGTTTCATAGAGTTTCGACAAGCCCTCGGTTTATTTTGAATTTCCGACGGTACGCGTGCAATTGCGTTTTTGCAAAAAACAGAAGCGGAGGCAAACGCGCCTTAGGAAAATAATTTCCTGCTGATTTTTTTCATGTACATCTCAAATAATAGATTGAGAGTGTCCCCAAATTTTCATAGCGTCTCGACAAGCCCTCGGTTTATTTTGACTTTCCGACGGTCCGCGTGTAATTGCGTATTTGGCAAAAACAGAAGCGGAGGCAAACGCGCTTTAGTAAAATAATTTCCTACTGGTTTTTTTCATGTACTTCTCAAATAATACATTGAGATTGTCCCCAAAGTTTAATTAAGTTTCGACAAGCCCTCGGTTTATTTTGAATTTCTGACGGTACGCGTGCAATTGCGTTTTTGCCAAAAACGGAAGCGGAGGCAAACGCGCATTAGGAAAATAATTTCCTGCTTATTTTTTGCAATTACATCTCAAATAATACATTGAGAGTGTCCACAAAGTTTCGTAGAGTTTCGACAAGCCCTCGGTTTATTTTGAATTTCCGACGGTACTCGTGCAATTGCGTTTTTGCCAAAAATAGAAGCGGAGGAAAACGCACCTTAGGAAAATAATTTCCTGCTGATTTTTTGCATGTAAATCTAAAATAATACATTGAGAGTGTCGCCAATGTTTCATATCGTTTCGACAAGCCCTCGGTTTATTTTGACTTTCCGACGGTACGCGTGCAATTGCGTTTTTGCCAAAAACGGAAGCGGAGGCAAACGCACTTTAGTAAAATAATTTCCTGCTGGTTTTTTTCATGTACTTCTCAAATAATACATTGAGAGTGTCCCCAATGTTTAATTAAGTTTCAACAAGCCCTCGGTTTATTTTGAATTTCCGACGGTACGCGTGCAATTGCGTTTTTGCCAAAAACAGAAATGGAGAAAACGCGCCTTAGGAAAATAATTTCTTGCTGATTTTTTTCATGTACATCTCAAATAATATATTGAGAGTGTCCCCGATGTTTCCCAACATTTCTACAAGCCCTCGGTTTATTTTGAATTTCCGACGGTACGCGTGCAATTGCCTTTTTGCCAAAAACAAAAACGGAGGCAAACGCGCCTTAGGAAAATAATTTCCTTCTAGTTTTTTGCATGTAAATCTAAAATAACACATTGAGAGTGTCGCCAAAGTTTCATAGAGTTTCGACAAGCCCTCGGTTTATTTTGACTTTCCGACGGTACGCGTGCAATTTCGTTTTTGCCAAAAACGGAAGCGGAGGCAAACTCGCATTAGGAAAATAATTTCCTGCTGATTTTTTGCATTTACATCTCAAATAATACATTGAGAGTGTCCACAAAGTTTCGTAGAGTTTCGACAAGCCCTTGGTTTATTTTGACTTTCCGACGGTACGCGTGCAATTGCGTTTTTGCCAAAAATGGAAGCGGAGGCAAACGCGCTTTAGTAAAATAATTTCTTGCTGATTTTTTGCATGTACATCTCAAATAATACATTGAGAGTTTGCCCAAAGTTTCGTAGAGTTTCGACAAGCCCTCGGTTTATTTTGAATTTCCGACGGTACGCGTGCAATTGCGTTTTTGCCAAAAACAGAAATGGAGGAAAACGCGCATTAGGAAAATAATTTCTTGCTGATTTTTTTCATGTACATCTCAAATAATACATTGAGAGTGTCCCCAAAGTTTCACAGCGTTTCGACAAGCCCTCGGTTTATTTTGAATTTCCGACGGTCCGGGTGCAATTGCGTTTTTGCCAAAAACGGAAGAAGAGGCAAACGCGCATTAGGAAAATAATTTCAAGCTTATTTTTTGCATTTAAATCTCAAATAATACATTGATAGTGTCCCCAAAGTTTCATAGAGTTTCGACAAGCCCTTGGTTTATTTTGAATTTCCGACGGTACGCGTGCAATTGCGTTTTTGCCAAAAACAGAAACGGAGGCAAACGCGCCTTAGGAAAATAATTTCCTTCTGGTTTTTTGCATGTAAATCTAAAATAATACATTGAGAGTGTCTCCAAAGTTTCATTGAGTTTCGACAAGCCCTCGGTTTATTTTGACTTTCCGACAGTACGCGTGTAATTGCGTTTTTGCCAAAAACAGAAGCGAAGGCAAACGCGCCTTAGGAAAATAATTTCCTGATGATTTTTTTCATGTACATCTCAAATAATACATTGAGAGTGTCCCCAAAGTTTCAAAGCGTCTCGACAAGCCCTCGGTTTATTTTGCCTTTCCGACGGTCCGCGTGCAATTGCGTTTTTGCCAAAAACGGAAGCGGAGGCAAACGCGCTTTAGTAAAATAATTTCCTACTGGTTTTTTGCATGTACTTCTCAAATAATACATTGAGATTGTCCCTAAAGTTTAATAGAGTTTCGACAAGCCCTCGGTTTATTTTGACTTTCCGACCGTACGCGTGCAATTGCGTTTTTGCCAAAAACGGAAGCGGAGGCAAACGCGCATTAGGAAAATAATTTCCAGCTGATTTTTTGCATTTAAATCTCAAATAATACATTCAGAGTGTCCCCAAAGTTTCATAGAGTTTCAACAAGCCCTCGGTTTATTTTGAATTTCCGACGGTACGCGTGCAATTGCGTTTTTGCCAAAAACAGAAACGGAGGCAAACGCGCCTTATGAAAATAATTTCCTTCTGGTTTTTTGCATGTAAATCTAAAATAACACATTGAGAGTGTCGCCAAAGTTTCATAGAGTTTCGACAAGCCCTCGGTTTATTTTGACTTTCCAACGGTACGCGTGCAATTGCGTTTTTGCAAAAAACAGAAGCGGAGGCAAACGCGCCTTAGGAAAATAATTTCCTGCTGATTATTTTCATGTACATCTCAAATAATAGATTGAGAGTGTCCCCAAATTTTCATAGCGTCTCGACAAGCCCTCGGTTTATTTTGACTTTCCGACGGTCCGCGTGCAATTGCGTTTTTGGCAAAAACTGAAGCGAAGGCAAACGCGCTTTAGTAAAATAATTTCCTACTGGTTTTTTTCATGTACTTCTCAAATAATACAATGAGAGTGTCCCCAAAGTTTAATTAAGTTTCGACAAGCCCTCGGTTTATTTTGAATTTCCGACGGTACGCGTGCAATTGCGTTTTTGCCAAAAACGGAAGCGGAGGCAAACACGCTTTAGTAAAATAATTTCCTACTGATTTTTTGCATGTACATATCAAATAATCCATTGAGAGTGTCCCCAAATTTTCATAGATTTTTGACAAGCCCTCGGTTTATTTTGAATTTCCGACGGTACGCATGCAATTGTGTTTTTGCCAAAAATAGAATCGGAGGACAACGCGCCTTAGGAAAATAATTTCTTGCTGTTTTTTTTCATGTACATCTAAAATAATACATTGAGAGTGACCCCAAAGTTTCACAGCGTTTCGACAAGCCCTCGATTTATTTTGAATTTCCGACGGTACGGGTGCAATTGCGTTTTTGCCAAAAACAGAAGCGGAGGCAAACGCGCATTAGGAAAATAATTTCCTGCTGATTTTTTGCATGTAAATCTCAAATAATACATTGAGAGAGTCCACAAAGTTTCGTAGAGTTTCGACAAGCCCTCGGTTTATTTTGAATTTGCTACGGTACGCGTGCAATTGTGTATTTGCCAAAAACAGAAACGGAGGCAAACGCGCCTTAGGAAAATAATTTCCTTCTGGTTTTTTGCATGTAAATCTAAAATAATAAATTGAGAGTGTCTCCAAAGTTTCATAGAGTTTCTACAAGCCCTCGGTTTATTTTGACTTTCCGACAGTACGCGTGTAATTGCGTTTTTGCCAAAAACAGAAGCGGAGGCAAACGCGCCTTAGGAAAATAATTTCCTGATGATTTTTTTCATGTACATCTCAAATAATACATTGAGAGTGTCCCCAAAGTTTCAAAGCGTCTCGACAAGCCCTCGGTTTATTTTGCCTTTCCGACGGTCCGCGTGCAATTGCGTTTTTGCCAAAAACGGAAGCGGAGGCAAACGCGCTTTAGTAAAATAATTTCCTACTGGTTTTTTGCATGTACTTCTCAAATAATACATTGAGATTGTCCCCAAAGTTTAATAGAGTTTCGACAAGCCCTCGGTTTATTTTGACTTTCCGACCATACGCGTGCAATTGCGTTTTTGCCAAAAACGGAAGCGGAGGCAAACGCGCATTAGGAAAATAATTTCCAGCTGATTTTTTGTATTTAAATCTCAAATAATACATTGAGAGTGTCCCCAAAGTTTCATAGAGTTTCGACAAGCCCTCGGTTTATTTTGAATTTCCGACGGTACGCGTGCAATTGCGTTTTTGCAAAAAACAGAAGCGGAGGCAAACGCGCCTTAGGAAAATAATTTCCTGCTGATTTTTTTCATGTACATCTCAAATAATAGATTGAGAGTGTCCCCAAATTTTCATAGCGTCTCGACAAGCCCTCGGTTTATTTTGACTTTCCGACGGTCCGCGTGTAATTGCGTATTTGGCAAAAACAGAAGCGGAGGCAAACGCGCTTTAGTAAAATAATTTCCTACTGGTTTTTTTCATGTACTTCTCAAATAATACATTGAGATTGTCCCCAAAGTTTAATTAAGTTTCGACAAGCCCTCGGTTTATTTTGAATTTCTGACGGTACGCGTGCAATTGCGTTTTTGCCAAAAACGGAAGCGGAGGCAAACGCGCATTAGGAAAATAATTTCCTGCTTATTTTTTGCAATTACATCTCAAATAATACATTGAGAGTGTCCACAAAGTTTCGTAGAGTTTCGACAAGCCCTCGGTTTATTTTGAATTTCCGACGGTACTCGTGCAATTGCGTTTTTGCCAAAAATAGAAGCGGAGGAAAACGCACCTTAGGAAAATAATTTCCTGCTGATTTTTTGCATGTAAATCTAAAATAATACATTGAGAGTGTCGCCAATGTTTCATATCGTTTCGACAAGCCCTCGGTTTATTTTGACTTTCCGACGGTACGCGTGCAATTGCGTTTTTGCCAAAAACGGAAGCGGAGGCAAACGCACTTTAGTAAAATAATTTCCTGCTGGTTTTTTTCATGTACTTCTCAAATAATACATTGAGAGTGTCCCCAATGTTTAATTAAGTTTCAACAAGCCCTCGGTTTATTTTGAATTTCCGACGGTACGCGTGCAATTGCGTTTTTGCCAAAAACAGAAATGGAGAAAACGCGCCTTAGGAAAATAATTTCTTGCTGATTTTTTTCATGTACATCTCAAATAATATATTGAGAGTGTCCCCGATGTTTCCCAACATTTCTACAAGCCCTCGGTTTATTTTGAATTTCCGACGGTACGCGTGCAATTGCCTTTTTGCCAAAAACAAAAACGGAGGCAAACGCGCCTTAGGAAAATAATTTCCTTCTAGTTTTTTGCATGTAAATCTAAAATAACACATTGAGAGTGTCGCCAAAGTTTCATAGAGTTTCGACAAGCCCTCGGTTTATTTTGACTTTCCGACGGTACGCGTGCAATTTCGTTTTTGCCAAAAACGGAAGCGGAGGCAAACTCGCATTAGGAAAATAATTTCCTGCTGATTTTTTGCATTTACATCTCAAATAATACATTGAGAGTGTCCACAAAGTTTCGTAGAGTTTCGACAAGCCCTTGGTTTATTTTGACTTTCCGACGGTACGCGTGCAATTGCGTTTTTGCCAAAAATGGAAGCGGAGGCAAACGCGCTTTAGTAAAATAATTTCTTGCTGATTTTTTGCATGTACATCTCAAATAATACATTGAGAGTTTGCCCAAAGTTTCGTAGAGTTTCGACAAGCCCTCGGTTTATTTTGAATTTCCGACGGTACGCGTGCAATTGCGTTTTTGCCAAAAACAGAAATGGAGGAAAACGCGCATTAGGAAAATAATTTCTTGCTGATTTTTTTCATGTACATCTCAAATAATACATTGAGAGTGTCCCCAAAGTTTCACAGCGTTTCGACAAGCCCTCGGTTTATTTTGAATTTCCGACGGTACGGGTGCAATTGCGTTTTTGCCAAAAACGGAAGAAGAGGCAAACGCGCATTAGGAAAATAATTTCAAGCTTATTTTTTGCATTTAAATCTCAAATAATACATTGATAGTGTCCCCAAAGTTTCATAGAGTTTCGACAAGCCCTTGGTTTATTTTGAATTTCCGACGGTACGCGTGCAATTGCGTTTTTGCCAAAAACAGAAACGGAGGCAAACGCGCCTTAGGAAAATAATTTCCTTCTGGTTTTTTGAATGTAAATCTAAAATAACACATTGAGAGTGTCTCCAAAGTTTCATAGAGTTTCGACAAGCCCTCGGTTTATTTTGACTTTCCGACGGTACGCGTGCAATTGCGTTTTTGCCAAAAACGGTAGCGGAGGTAAACGCGCAATAGGGAAATAATTTCCAGCTGATTTTTTGCATTTAAATCTCAAATAATACATTGAGAGTGTCCCCAAAGTTTCATAGAGTTTCGACAAGCCCTCGGATTATTTTGAATTTTCGACGGTACGCGTGCAATTGCGTTTTTGCCAAAAACAGAAACGGAGGCAAACGCGCCTTAGGAAAATAATTTCCTTCTGGTTTTTTTCATGTAAATCTAAAATAACACATTGAGAGTGTCGCCAAAGTTTCATAGAGTTTCGACAAGCCCTCGGTTTATTTTGACTTTCCGACGGTACGCGTGCAATTGCGTTTTTGCCAAAAACAGAAGCGGAGGCAAACGCGCCTTAGGAAAATAATTTCCTGCTGATTTTTTTCATGTACATCTCAAATAATAGATTGAGGGTGTCCCCAAAGTTTCATATCGTCTCGACAAGCCCTCCGTTTATTTTGACTTTCCGACGGTCCGCGTGCAATTGCGTTTTTGGCAAAAACAGAAGCGGAGGCAAACGCGCTTTAGTAAAATAATTTTCTACTGGTTTTTTTCATGTACTTCTCAAATAATAAATTGAGAGTGTCCCCAAAGTTTAATTAAGTTTTGACAAGCCCTCGGTTTATTTTGAATTTCCGACGGTACGCGTGCAATTGCGTTTTTGCCAAAAACAGAAGCGGAGGCAAACGCGCATTAGGAAAATAATTTCCTGCTTATTTTTTGCATTTACATCTCAAATAATACATTGAGAGTGTCCACAAAGTTTCCTAGAGTTTCGATAAGCCCTCGGTTAATTTTGAATTTCCGACGGTACACGTGCAATTGCGTTTTTGCCAAAAATAGAAGCGGAGGAAAACGCACCTTAGGAAAATAATTTCCTGCTGATTTTTTGCATGTAAATATAAAATAATACATTGAGAGTGTCGCCAATGTTTCATAGCATTTCGACAAGCCCTCGGTTTATTTTGACTTTCCGACGGTACGCGTGCAATTGCGTTTTTGCCAAAAACAGAAGCGGAGGCAAACGCGCCTTAGGAAAATAATTTCCTGCTGATTTTTTTCATGTACATCTCAAATAATAGATTGAGAAGTGTCCCCAAAGTTTCATAACATCTCGACAAGCCCTCGGTTTATTTTGACTTTCCGACGGCCCGCGTGCAATTGCGTTTTTGGCAAAAACAGAAGCGTAGGCAAATGCGCTTTAGTAAAATAATTTCCTACTGGTTTTTTTCATGTACTTCTCAAATAATACATTGAGATTGTCCCCAAAGTTTAATATAGTTTCGACAAGCCCTCGGTTTATTTTGACTTTCCGACGGTACGCGTGCAATTGCGTTTTTGCCAAAAACGGCAGCGTAGGCAAACGCGCAATAGGGAAATAATTTCCAGCTGATTTTTTGCATTTAAATCTCAAATAATACATTGAGAGTGTCCCCAAAGTTTCATAGAGTTTCGACAAGCCCTCGGTTTATTTTGAATTTGAAATTCTGGCTGCAGATACTCAATGTCCCGTTCAATGTTATGACACCGTATCTGACTTACTATATGACAGTAAATACAAAAGCAATAAAGAACACAGTCAATTGTTTACCCAGTTCAGTGTGCAACAACACCTACTCTGGGGGCTACCAAGCCAGGGAGGAAATCCACTATAAGAGATGTTAATTCAGGAATAAACTAACCAGTTTATCTCCTTCACTTAAGACCTACCCAATGCAATTCCAATCTAAGTACAACTTAAACCTGAGTTCCTACTCACTCCCCCTCAATCACAGCAGTGATACATAAACCAATTTGACTTAAAAATTGATGAAGACACTCTTCAAAAACAAACACTTGATTAAGCTTCACAGCTTACTAATCAAGCAACACAATCACTCGTGCTTCACAGCTTTGAGTGATGCACACAACTAACTTGACTCTGCTTTACAGCTTTAGTCAAGGAACATTCAAACACTCTTGCTTCAAAGCTTTGAGTGCTACACAACCCTTACAATTAGAAACCTATTCCAAGTCACTTATCACAATGATAATTGCTTGGAGTACAATAATCAAACCTATACAGATTACAAATGATCTTCTGATCAATAAATAGGGATATCTTGAAAAACAGCAGCTCTGTTGAATATATAGCAGCTGCAACTTCAGTTAGGGTTTCCACAAAAACCTAGGGATAATTCCGTTTGACCTAAAGACCAGGTCACAGGGCTTTATTAACCAGGTTAGGGTTGAGCTAGGTTACCCCTCAGAAAACGCAGGATTCTGTTCAGGAAAGACTGAGTTATTTCCTGAAAAAACTCAGAATTATCCAACCTGCAAACCTGTTAGTTCAGAACAGGATGTCATAACATCTGTTATGACATCTGAGAAAACCTGTCTACTGATTTAGCAAAATGTGATCATTTTGCAAAATGCTCAGATACACACTTATAAACATCAGTACTTGAATTACAATATTTTTCTACAAAGGTACCTAATGAGTCAGTACAAACTAAACTAGAATGTTATGACATCAGTCATGACATTCACACATACACTTGGGATTTACCAAAAATGCAAGCCAATACCTAAACACCTACAGAATTTTCGACGGTACGCGTGCAATTGCGTTTTTGCCAAAAACAGAAACGGAGGCAAACGTGCCTTAGGAAAATAATTTCCTTCTGGTTTTTTTCATGTAAATCTAAAATAACACATTGAGAGTGTCGCCAAAGTTTCATAGAGTTTCGACAAGCCCTCGGTTTATTTTGACTTTCCGACGGTACGCGTGCAATTGCGTTTTTGCCAAAAACAGAAGCGGAGGCAAACACGCCTTAGGAAAATAATTTCCTGCTGATTTTTTTCATGTACATCTCATATAATAGATTTAGGGTGTCCCCAAAGTTTCATAGCGTCTCGACAAGCCCTCGGTTTATTTTGACTTTCCGACGGTCCGCGTGCAATTGCGTTTTTGGCAAAAACAGAAGCGGAGGCAAACGCCCTTTAGTAAAATAATTTCCTACTGGTTTTTTTCATGTACTTCTCAAATAATACATTGAGAGTGTCCCCAAAGTTTAATTAAGTTTCGACAAGCCCTCGGTTTATTTTGAATTTCCGACGGTACGCGTGCAATTGCGTTTTTGCCAAAAACGGAAGCGGAGGTAAACGCGCATTAGGAAAATAATTTCCTGCTGATTTTTGCATTTCCATCTCAAATAATACATTGAGAGTGTCCACAAAGTTTCGTAGAGTTTCGACAAGCCCTCGGTTTATTTTGAATTTCCGACGGTACACGTGCAATTGCGTTTTTGCCAAAAATAGAAGCGGAGGAAAACGCGCCTTAGGAAAATAATTTCCTGCTGATTTTTTGCATGTAAATCTAAAATAATACATTGAGAGTGTCGCCAATGTTTCATAGCATTTCGACAAGCCCTCGGTTAATTTTGACTTTCCGACGGTACGCGTGCAATTGCGTTTTTGCCAAAAACGGAAGCGGAGGCAAACGCACTTTAGTAAAATAATTTCCTGCTGGTTTTTTTCATGTACTTCTCAAATAATACATTGAGAGTGTCCCCAATGTTTAATTAAGTTTCAACAAGCCCTCGGTTTATTTTGAATTTCCGACGGTACGCGTGCAATTGCGTTTTTGCCAAAAACAGAAATGGAGGAAAACGCGCCTTAGGAAAATAATTTCTTGCAGATTTTTTTCATGTACATCTCAAATAATACATTGAGTGTGTCCCCAAAGTTTCACAACATTTCTACAAGCCCTCAGTTTATTTTGAATTTCCGACGGTACGCGTGCAATTGCGTTTTTGCCAAAAACAGAAACGGAGGCAAACGCGCCTTAGGAAAATAATTTCCTTCTAGTTTTTTGCATGTAAATCTAAAATAACACATTGAGAGTGTCGCCAAAGTTTCATAGAGTTTCGACAAGCCCTCGGTTTATTTTGACTTTCCGACGGGACGCGTGCAATTTCATTTTTGCCAAAAACGGAAGCGGAGGCAAACGCGCATTAGGAAAATAATTTCCTGCTGATTTTTTGCATTTACATCTCAAATAATACATTGAGAGTGTCCACAAAGTTTCATAGAGTTTCGACAAGCCCTCGGTTTATTTTGACTTTCCGACAGTACGCTTGCAATTGCGTTTTTGCCAAAAACGGAAGCGGAGGCAAACGCGCTTTAAGAAAATAATTTCTTGCTGATTTTTTGCATGTACATCTCAAATAATACATTGAGAGTGTGCCCAAAGTTTCGTAGAGTTTCGACAAGCCCTCAGTTTATTTTGAATTTCCGACGGTACGCGTGCAATTGCGTTTTTGCCAAAAACAGAAATGGAGGAAAACGCGCCTTAGGAAAATAATTTCTTGCTGATTTTTTTCATGTACATCTAAAATAATACATTGAGAGTGTCCCCAAAGTTTCACAGCGTTTCGACAAGCCCTCGGTTTATTTTGAATTTCCGACGGTACGGGTGCAATTGCGTTTTTGCCAAAACCGGAAGCAAAGGCAAACGCGCATTAGGAAAATATTTTCAAGATTATTTTTTGCATTTAAATCTCAAATAATACATTGAGAGTGTCCCCAAAGTTTCATAGAGTTTCGACAAGCCCTTGGTTTATTTTGAATTTCCGACGGTACATGTGCAATTGCGTTTTTGCCAAAAACAGAAACGGAGGCAAACGTGCCTTAGGAAAATAATTTCCTTCTGTTTTTTTGCATGTAAATCTAAAATAACACATTGAGAGTGTCTCCAAAGTTTCATAGAGTTTCGACAATCCCTCGGTTTATTTTGACTTTCCGACGGTACGCGTGCAATTGCGTTTTTGCCAAAAACAGAAGCGGAGGCAAACGCGCCTTAGGAAAATAATTTCCTGCTGATTTTTTTCATGTACATCTCAAATAATAGATTGAGAGTGTCCCCAAAGTTTCATAGCATCTCGACAAGCCCTCGGTTTATTTTGACTTTCCGACGGTCCGCGTGCAATTGCGTTTTTGTCAAAAACAGAAGCGTAGGCAAACGCACTTTAGTAAAATAATTTCCTACTGGTTTTTTTCATGTACTTCTCAAATAATACATTGAGATTGTCCCCAAAGTTTAATATAGTTTCGACAAGCCCTCTGTTTATTTTGACTTTCCAACGGTACGCGTGCAATTGCGTTTTTGCCAAAAACGGTAGCGGAGGCAAACGCGCAATAGGGAAATAATTTCCAGCTGATTTTTTGCATTTAAATCTCAAATAATACATTGAGAGTGTCCCCAAAGTTTCATAGAGTTTCAACAAGCCCTCGGTTTATTTTGAATTTTCGACGGTACGCGTGCAATTGCGTTTTTGCCAAAAACAGAAACGGAGGCAAACGCGCCTTAGGAAAATAATTTCCTTCTGGTTTTTTTCATGTAAATCTAAAATAAGACATTGAGAGTGTCGCCAAAGTTTCATAGAGTTTCGACAAGCCCTCAGTTTATTTTGACTTTCCGACGGTACGCGTGCAATTGCGTTTTTGCCAAAAACAGAAGCGGAGGCAAACGCGCCTTAGGAAAATAATTTCCTGCTGATTTTTTTCATGTACATCTCAAATAATAGATTGAGGGTGTCCCCAAAGTTTCATAGCGTCTCGACAAGCCCTCGGTTTATTTTGACTTTCCGACGGTACACGTGCAATTGCGTTTTTGGCAAAAACAGAAGCGGAGGCAAACGCGCTTTAGTAAAATAATTTCCTACTGGTTTTTTTCATGTACTTCTCAAATAATACATTGAGAGTGTCCCCAAAGTTTAATTAAGTTTCGACAAGCCCTCGGTTTATTTTGAATTTCCGACGGTACGCGTGCAATTGCGTTTTTGCCAAAAACGGAAGCGGAGGCAAACGCACATTAGGAAAATAATTTCCTGCTTATTTTTTGCATTTACATCTCAAATAATACATTGAGAGTGTTGTTTACCTTGGTTATTGGTAAACAACCGCTGATCCTCTAAATGGTTACTTATTTGGTTACTCGCAGGATCGATCAGATTGATCCTAGGACATAGGTTGATTTTGAGGTTTTGATTAAATTGGATATTGGTTAAATGACAATAAAATAAAGAGGCTTTAAGTAAATTGCATGAAGAAGTAGGCTTGGTAAAATAAATGAAGGCTTAAAGTAAAGGATTTCGACAGAAAAGTAAAGAAGAAAGCAAGTAAATTTCTGGAAAAGTAAATGACTTTGATTAATAAAGTTGGTGTTTCACACATAAATTTCTCAACAATTCTTTCTCACACGCTGGGTACTCGAATCTATATGAGTGACTTTGTATATAATTGTGAACACACGCGAGAAACTGCGTGAACTACTACTATGTATACTAAAACATCCCAAGTAACCGTCGGGCAGTTACACTACTTCGAGATGATTCCACTTGGCACGTTCTCAACGTTCGACGCCCCAGATCTTTGCACGTTGCACTTGGTAACCGCTGGAAACCATTTTCCCTCCAAACGCTTGAATTTCAAACCGTTCCACTCTGAACCAACGAACACCTTCGTCGAGAAGTATCTTCGACGAGAAACACCTTCGACGTCGAAGGCAACCAACTTCTCTCTTGGAAGAAATCTTCTAAGTACCTTGCCATCTTTTGATGGGCATTTCGACGGACCTAGCTGGTCGAAAACATCCTTCAGCTTTAATGGCTGATATTAATGAAACAAGGGTGTCGAATTTAGGAGCCAACAAATTGCCCCCCCAAGAATGCCTTATTTCGACTCTGAAAGAAAAAGGCATTCTTTGAAACGCCATTCGACACCTGTCTTTTCATTCTTAGTCACAAATTAAATTGTGCACTTTTTGTTGTCTTCTACCAACCACTGACAATCCCAAGAAAAACCATCATTTATCCGTACCTAAGACGTCACCTCAGTATGGCGTGCAGTGTGTCAAACGTCATTTCAGAATTTGTCATTATGACAATTCCCAAAAACGAGGGCGCACGCTGCACCCCTCCGTTTCTGCAGAACGGCTAAAACAACAGGGAGACGCCACGTGTCCCACTACCTTCTGCAACATTAAATGGCATTTAATGTCCTCGATTTTGGGGATTTTCCCCACTACTATAAATAGCAGTAAGTACCCATTGTGGGACTTTTTACGCTATCTAGCTTTCAGACTTCTCCATTTGCATACAAACTTGTCAACTTTGCAAACCTCTTTTCTTCACTTCGTCTTCATCCTCACCACTAACAATGGCATCTGGTTCTTCCAATGCTCCTAGCGCCAACGCACCATCTGGAAACGTCAAACCTAGGGTTTTCGTCACCACTCTAGTAGTGACTTCCACGGGCCAACGAAGGGTCCCTGAACCTCTGGACATTGCTGTACGTGATGCTTACTCACGCCACCTTATGATCCCGGTTGGATATTCCAACCAGATCTTTGCTATGTCTGGCCCATTGTACCTAAGCATTGCTGAGGCCATGAAGATCAAGAGCTATTTTCCGGTAGTTGAGAAACTCAAACCGGTTGCATGCTCCAAGAAAGATGTAGAGGATAATGAAGACCCTGCTAAAGAGAAAATCGACCTCCGTTTCTTCAACAAAGGTGTTAGGGCTTTCAGGTCTGGCCCTAGCCTTACTCCTGATTACATTGCTTGGCTGGAAAAAATGGAGAAACGCCAAGCTTCGATCTGGAAAGACATGGGGATATTCGACCTGGTCATGCTGTCGAAGACAGGTCTTAACTATTCCCCAGAGATGTTGATAGCTTCTCTCCTCTTCTGGGACTACACCCATTTCACTTTCCATCTTTCCTGTGGAATGCTGACTCCTACACTCTTCGATGTGGCCGCTATCACTGGCCTTCGACCCACTGGGGACTACTTCAACCCAGAAGAAATGTCGGAGGATCAAATTGGATTCTCTGCCACAAAACCAACCTACACCACCTTCATCAATCACTACCACGACAGGTCGACAGATGCTGTGTCGGATGTCGAACATATTGCGTTTCTAGCCTTATGGCTGACACGCTTTGTGTTTTGCTCCAAGTCCTTACAGGTGACCAAGAAGATGGTCACTCTCGCCACTCAACTCCATCATGGCCAAAATATCTGTTTGGCAGAATTGATTTTGGCTAGCCTGTATGAGTCGATTAGTAATGGAGCGACTCTTCTGAAGATTATCGAGAACGGGGCCAGTCTGCTGCTTGCTGGACCTTTTTGGCTGCTCCAACTGTGGCTCAATGCCACCTTCGAATCTTTCTTGCCTAAGAAGATTCAAATAAATGAGCAGGCTCCAGAGATAGCGAACAGACGTGTCGAAGGAACCAGACTGGCTCTGTTGACTCCAATGGAAGATGGACTGGAGCTTCAGCAAACTTTCACAAACTTCGTTCTGATGTTTGCTAGAAGGAAAGAGTTTGCTTCGACTATGGCTCCGTTTGCTCGACGGAAGGTTGGCCCAGAGTGGTTCACAAGGCCACATCCTAGGACGTTGAGTGGTCCTCAGGTTGACGAACATACAACAATGTGGGAGGCGTTCCTCACACCAAGAATCATGCCTCTTCGATTCAGGAGCTCTAAGACTCACTTGAGTCTGATTGCATATCAACCAAACCTGGTGTCTCGCCAGTTTGGTATTATTCAAACAATACCTTCTCCAATTTTTCCAAGGGAGAAGTCTATGTTATACTTCTGCAACGACTACACCGAAGAAGCTGCCACTAAACATATCGGAAGATATGCTGGTCGAACAGTTCTTTCGTTGTTTGACTACCAGCTCAACTTTCTTTGCTCACCATCCTTCGAGGAGTGGTGGAAAAGTTATTACGTTGAGGAGTTTTTCGACGAGAAGGACTTCGTGGATGAGCTTCAGAAATCTTTTGTCCTTGTCTTGGACAAAATAAAGAAATGTAAGTTCATCCTTTCAAATTACTTTGTCTTTCTCTTTCGACTGCTAGCCTGTTAATTATTTTATCTGCTTTCAGTTGTTCGAAAGCCTGCAGCCAAGAAGGCTGCAGAAGGCCAACAGGGAGGAGGCCCCTTAACAAAACCTCCACCGCCGGCGAAGACTATAGCGCCGGCGAAGACCACAACAAACCAACAGGGGGAAGGCCCTTCGAAAAAGCCTTCTGTATCGGTAACCAGACTTTCATTATTTTCTTCTGGCTTTTAATTTTTGACTTTCGATGCAATTGCTAAATCGAATTCCCATTGGTTTTTTAGGCACCTTCGCCCAAGAAACGGCCAGCACTGACGGTCGAATCCGGGAGCGATGAAGAAGATGATTCTCCCCCTGCTCCTCTAAAAAGGCGAAAGCTGAAGAAGGACGTTCCTGCTCCTGAGGGTCGAACAATTAGAATAAAGGTTGCTGGGAGAAAGCCCAGGCCACCTCCAGTGATCATTGAGGAGCCAACGGAGGAGGAATTAAACGTTGTTCTCAATAAACCTGTCGAAAGCGACAATTCCAGCCCTGGGGCTGAAGCTAATTTACAGGTAATCTCTTAGACCTCTTTGAAACTTAGGTGTAGATACCTACATTCGACTATGTCTCTTTCGAATTTTGAAGATTCTTCTTCTTCTCTTTTCAGGACACCACTGAAAGCTCACCGCCAAGGACTTCTGAAACATTGGAGTCTGCTGAACTCAGCAGGCCACAAGAAAAAGACTTGGCGAACGATGAAGCCCATACTGAAATAAATGAGGCCAATGCTGAGACGGCAGAAAAACCAATAGAAGATCCTCAAACAGAAGAGCAACAGCCAAAAGAGATTCAGGTGGTGGATCTGTCGGAAGAGAATCGTGACGAAGGGGACCACGGCAACGCTGGCGAAGAGGATCAAGGTGCCGCTGGCGAAGAGAACCAAGGTGACGCTGGCGAAGGGCACCATGATGATGCTGGCGAAGGGCACCATGATGACGCTGGTACTGTCGCAGTCCGAGTCGAAGGGAATCAAGTCGAGGCAACTGTCACTCAACAGCCTCAAACCCAAGACAATGCTGTTGCAAGGGCTGTTACCTCAACAAAGCACAGGTCGAAAGAGGACTTAGAACTCTTGAAGCAAACTGATCCTGTTAGCTATCTGAACGCCATCATCGAGAGCAAGAGTTCGTCTGACACTAGCCAGGAGGTTCCTACCCTGTCGGGGAAGTCCACTGAAACTTCTCCTCTCGATGAGGCTTTGACGAAGGTTAAGGCTCAATTTTTCAAGAAAGACCTGATGAAAGCATTGGAGGGGGACCCTACTGCTCCATAATACTTGAGGGATGTTTTGAATGCTGTAGACTTGTTAGCTGTAGCTCCAGAAGTTTCAGGCTTTATCATGGAGTTACACTCCATTATTGATCAAGTCTCAGCAGATTATCGGCGACAAAGGGGCTTTAATAGTCAGCTTGAAGTTCTATATGGCAAAAGCTCTTCTGCATGGACTGTTGTTTCGGAGACAACTTCTCGAATTGCGGAGTTGTCGAAGCAAAAAGCATCTAAACAAGAAGAAATTGATGCCATCGATCGAGAGAATGCTTCCTTTAGGGCGCAAATCGAAGAAATAGAGGCTAAGATAAATGCCAATACTAAGCGCAAGGAAGAACTTCTCTCGACCGTCCCAGACACTGAAAGTCAAACTGAAATCACACAAGGCCTAGAATTTGCTGAGAAAGCTCAAGGCTTCGACGATCAGATTGCCAAGCTTGTGCAGGCGAATGCCTGGTGCAACAAAAGATTGGAGCTGCAACAAATCAAATACCTTCGACTCAAGGACTCCATTCCCTTCTGATTGATTCAGCTTTTTAGCCATATTTTGTAATATGTATTCGACAACATTGCCATCTTGGCTAAATTATAAAAATTTTCCATTTTGGCTTTTTTATGGTTAATTTAGTCATTACTTTGTTATTTTATTTTTATCTCTTGGAGTGTAGGTTTGTATTTTTTCAAATATTTACCATTTACTCTCAAGAGCCTTTTATCTTCACCTAGCTCTTCGACTTCATAGGCTCCACCAGAAAAAGTCTGGATAACTCTGAATGGTCCTTCCCATTTGGGTGACCATTTTCCCATGCTTCGATCCCTTCGGTCCATGGGAAGAATCACCTTCCAAACTAGTTCTTCAAGAGAAAATACCTTAGGTTTCACCTTTTTATTATAAGAGTCCTCTACTCTTTTCTTCTGAAGCCTGAGTAGGTCAAGAGCGCGCAATCTTTCTTCGTCTAAATCCACTAGTTCGTCTAACATCATATTCCAATAAGTTTCAGAGGGGATATCATAATGTCTCTGAACCCTCGCAGATTGAAGACAAATTTCTGCTGGAAACACTGCGTCATGACCAAAAGTTAGCCTGTATGGTCTTGTACCTATGGCTTCTTTTGGGGACATTCGACAAGCCCACAAAATCTGGTCTAACGTCTTATGCCAATTCTTTGGTTTCTTCCCAACATGCTTTTTTATCAAGCCAATCACTACTTTGTTTGCTGATTCGACTTGACCATTTGCCTGTGCATAATAAGGCGTTGATGTTAGGAGTTTGAAACCTGTTTCCTGAGCGAATTCCTGCATCTTTCGACCAGTGAAAACTGATCCTTGATCAGTAGTTATAGTCTCAGGGATTCCATACCTAAAGATAATGTTCTTTTGAATAAATTCAATGACATTTTCTTGGTCTACATTGACTAAAGGGATAGCTTCGATCCACTTAGTAAAATAATCAATGCCTACCAGTATGTATTTCTGACTCTTCGATGATGCTGGTCGAATCTCTCCAATGAGGTCCAACGCCCATCCTCTAAAGGGCCAAGGCTTCACTATCGAGTGAAGTTCGCTTGCTGGTACATGTTGGATGCCTGTATGGACTTGACATTCTTGGCAACCTTTGGCGAACTCAACACAATCTTTCAGCATAGTGGGCCAGTATAGTCCTTGTCGAAACAACAACCATTTCATCTTATGGCCTGCTTGGTGAGCCCCACATGCTCCAGCGTGCGTAGTCGAAAGGGCTATGTATGCCTCAGTTTCACTTAAGCATTTTAGCAATACCCCTTCAGGCGTCTTCTTGAATAACTCATTACCCATGAGTACATAACTCAACGCCCTGTACTTTGTTTTTCGTTCTGTCGAAGCTCCTGGATTTTGAAGATAATCCACAATGGGTTTCCTCCAATCTTGTTCTGACAAATTATCTATGAACAAAATTTCGAAGTTACTTTGATCAGCATATCCTAGTCTCGTCGATTCCAAGTCTGTTGGTGATAGACAAGTTGCTTTTATCTTTTCTCGAACTTCGATTGCTCTTTGTAATCTCGTTTTTGAAATCTTATACCCAGATGCAATTTGTGCCAAGTCGTTGGCTATTTGATTTTCCACTCTGGGTATGTGTCGAATATTGACCATTTCAAATTTTTTCAATAAACGATTTGCTATCACAAAGTACATAATGAGATTTTCTCTTATGCATTTATATTCCTTTGTGACTTGCTTAATGACTAACTCTGAGTCTCCCATTATTTCGACTCGAGTTGCCCCCAATTCCAACAATATCTCAAGGCCAGTAATTAGAGCTTCATACTTAGCCTCATTGTTCGAACAAGAACCTGATATCTTGTACTTGAATGTTGTTGGAATTTTTTCTGGAGAAATGATCAAGACTCCTACCCCTGTTCCATCTTTATGGCTGGAACCATCGAAGTAGAATTTCCAAGGTTCTATCTCCACATAATTAATATCCTTAACTTGAATTGAGTGGTCGACTATAAAGTCTGCAACCACTTGTCCTTTCACTGCCTTAAGAGGCATAAAGGTCAAGGAGTATTCAGTTAATGCTAATGCCCACTTGCCAATTCGACTATGCAAGATAGGTTTCGACAACATATACTTGAAAACATCAAAATGAGACGAAACATACACATCAACTGGTTTTATATATTGCTTGAGTTTTGTACAAGAGAAATACAGACATAGACACAATTTTTCAACTTCACTATATCTAGTTTCTGCATCGTTCAAAACTCTACTAAGATAGTAAATGGGTCTTTCGACTCCATTCTCATCTTCTTGGGCTAACATGCTTCCCAAAGTTTTGTCGGATGCAGCTATGTACAATCTCATACCCCTATTGCTACAAGGAGGCACCAAAATAGGTGGCTTAGTGAGGTACCCTTTGATTTTGTCGAAGGCTTCTTGTTGCTCTTGCCCCCATTAGAACCCCTCTTTATTCAGTCGAAGTAAGGGTGAAAAGGCCTGAGCTTTCCCATTTAGGTTAGATATAAATCTCCTTAAGAAATTTATCTTGCCTAACAGAGATTGCAGTTCCTTCTTATTCGATGGCGCTTTCGCTTCCAGAATTGCCTTCGTCTTGTTCTGGTTGATTTCGATTCCTTTCTTGTGGACAACGAAGCCCAAGAAATCTCCAGCTTTCACACAGAATGCACACTTCAAAGGGTTCATCTTCAGACCATGTTCTCTCATTCTTTCGAATGATTGTCGAAGGTGGTCAATATGATTCTTCTTGGAAACAGATTTTATAACAATGTCATCAATATATACTTGCATAAAAGTGTTAATAAAATCATGGAAGATAGTATTCATTGCTCGCTGGTATGTTGCCCCAGCGTTCTTTAGGCCAAAAGGCATCACTACCCATTCGTAAGTGCCTAGGGCCCCAGGGCATCGAAAAGCTGTTTTCGACACATCCTCTTCAACAATGAATATTTGATTATATCCTGAATAACCATCGAGCATACTCAGGTATTCATAGCCAGCGGCAGAATCGACTAGCATTTCCGCCACAGGCATAGGGTATTCATCTTTGGGCGTAGCAGCATTCAAATCTCTGAAATCTATGCACACCCTTAATGTACCATTTTTCTTAATCACTGGCACAATGTTTGCAATCCATTCGACATACCTTATAACGCGTATGAATTTGCATTTCAGCAGTCTTTCGACTTCCGTTTTGATCTTCGACAGTATTTCCGGAGCGAAGCGTCTTGGACTTTTCTTGATTGGCTTCTTCCCAGGTTTGATTGGCAACTGAAGTTCTACCAATCCTCTGTCGAGACCAGGCATTTTGTCGTAATCCCATGCAAAACAGTCCTTGAACTCTTTCAACAATTGGATTACTTCCAACCTAAGTTCTGGGTCAATTTTGGCGCTGATGTAAGTTGGCCTTTTATCTGACCCTTCGCCTAAGTTGATTTCTTCTAAAGGATCTTGCGCTAACATTTTAATGTTGCTCGCCAAGGGGTCCTTTTCGAAGCCCAAAGGCTCATCGTCATAGATGGCGTCGAGCCTCTGTTCCTGCATTTCTTCTGGCATGATATCAGGGGGTTCTGGATCGAAATCCTTTCCTGGACCTGCAGCAGATAACTGTTGATCATTGGCCTGTGTGGCCATGTACTTCACTTCGGCTTCGAGAGCCGTTATCATCTTAGTTTCGGCTACATAAGCCGAAATTCGCTTCAAAGATTGTGACTCAGTCGTTATCACTGAATTCACTTCCCCAACCAGTTGGTTGGATATCAGTTAACCCACTGAAGTATATGTGGGACAAGTCTTCTCTGTCCCATTGGAAACCATGCTCAGGATGCAGGTATAGGGAACAAAAAGTATTTGGCGCTGGCGCCAAGTCGAAGTCAGGTGTTGGACATGGCCCTATGTGAGCCAAGTTCTTGTCGAAATCTGCCAACCCTAGGTGATTCACTTCGCCTAGGTAATAGCTTTGATCTGCCTCTATGTTTTCGACCATCCCATCTGGACGCCATAGGAGCAGCCTCTGGTGCATTGATGATGGCACAGCTCCAACACCATGAATCCATTCACGGCCCAACAAAAGATTGTAGTTAGGTTTGGCCGATATGACCATAAACATTGTTGGTCGAAGGATAGACCCTACTTTGATATCTAGTTGGATCACTCCCATAGTGGTCCCTATGCCGCCCTCATAGTTCGACAGGACCATGTTGTGAGGCTTAATATCCACATCCCTTTTGCCAATTTTCCTTAGCATAGAGTGAGGAATAATGTTGATGGTTGCCCCATAATCCACCAATATTTTATTCACTGTAGTTTCTTCGAGTTTAGCCCTTATAAATAAAGGCTTGAGGTGATTTTTCATCGCCTATGTGGGTGGTTCGAAGAATCCATTTTGTTCCTCAGTGGTGCCATTGTCCATGACGAAATAGCACACTGGCCTATGTTTGGCCATTTCTTGCTCCACTTCCCAGTCACTTGCTTCGACCTCCACCTGTCGGTTGAATTCTCTGGGCAGCACTGAGACTATATTCACCATTATGTCCAAAGTATCATCAGACTCAGAACCGTCTTCGTCCTCGACTTCACCTTGGTTAGGCCAAACTAGCCTGTTGGTTACTGGCTCTCTTTCTAGAGGTTTCCTTTGCTTCCTTAGAGGAACATTCGAGCTGGTTTCTGCCTTTGGTTCATTGGCAGCCTCCCTCTCAGCTTTTCGTCTCCTTTGGTATCTCCTCCATTGAGATCGAGACATGGGATTTTTCCCTTTGTAGTTGCTTGACACTTGTGCAACTTTAGGTGCAGCAACTTGAGGCTCTTTCTTTTGAGTTAAAGATGAACCCCTTGGCACGTCGAAAGAGTGCCATCTCTCCTCACTTGGCCTTTTTCGACCAGAGGTTTTGTACCAGGTATCTACTGGCACATTTGTTGGAGGCCTGAAAGTCAATGGCCTCTTTTCTTGGTTTGAACCTCTTTGGGAGGCTCTTCTAGGGTCATGTCGAAGATCAACATTTTCCCTTCTCTTATTCGCTGCTCTTACGCCTTGAATGTGCTCAGAAGCTTTTTTGTCAAAGATCGAACTGCATCTTGGACACAGCATCACCTCTGATTTCTTTTTCTGGCATCTTTGCAGAAAATCTGCCAGATTTTCATTTTCCCGAGGGAAAGCAGTCTTATTAGCTTGTTCTTGCCTCATGGCCTCTTCTGATGCTTTGGGGTCAGAGAGTTCGACCATGTTGATATTCATTGTATCTTTGTTGGCAAGAGTCAACTTCTTCATTTGTATCTCCAAATTCTCCGTTTGGCCTTGAACTGTGGCCAAGTGAGAACTGGGTTTTGGTCTAGTTTTTTGTGCTTCAACGGTCTCCAGCTTTGGGCTTTCGACCGCTTTATGAACTGCTTCAATTGTCTTTCTGGATAAATTCCCAGAAAAACTGCCAAAGATTGGCATGTTGATATGGTCCTTTGAGACTTCGACCATTGTGATTCCCGGCCTCTTCGACTGGCTCCTGGTTGCCTCGATCACGTTCACCTCAGAAGGTTCAGCATAGTGGGCTTCAGCTTGCAACAGATTTGAGTCGACAGCCATGGGGGTCTTGTCAGCAAACTTCAACCTCCCTTCTTCGATAGCGTCTTGCACAAGATTCCTGAAAAGAAAACATTGAGAAGTTTTATGGCCCAAAAATTATGATATTTGCAAAAGCCTCTCTTCTTTCTTTGATCAAGAGGAGGCACTTTTACCCCTGGGGGTACTATCATTTGGCCATCTTTTACAAGCAAGTCAAATATTTCATCACATTTTGTGATGTCAAAACTATAAGTCTTTTTGGGGAACCTATCGTTGGTCCTTTCTGGACCAATGGGATTTTTCCCACTTGAGGGGACTAACAGTTTACAAGAGTATGGTGGCCCTTGTTTTAGTTCCGCTAAATCGACTTCTCCTTCTTCGACAGTTATAGTATCGTCGAAGGATTCTGGATCTTCGTCATCCATATCAACATACGCTATCCTCTCTCTCTTGTGAGTTTTCGTTGCCTTTGCTTTTTCAGCTTTGAGGCGTTCTACCTGTCGAACTCTATCGGCCAGTTGGGCCATGTCTCTCAGGTATTGGGTGTCTAGCTTCTTCCTAATGGAATAATCTAAACCGCCTGCGGCTATTTCGACCAACTCATGCTCTGGCACTTGTGTAAAACATCTCGCCTTGAGCAGCCTAAACCTATTTAGATATTCGTCTATAGGTTCAGTGAAACGTCTCTTTACACTGGCCAATTCTTTCAGGCTTATCTTGGTCTGCCCCATGTAGAATTGTTCATGGAACAATCTTTCCAACTGGGTCCAATGATGGATCGAATTGGGGGGGAGAGTTGTAAACCAAGTAAAAGCGTTCTTTGTTAAAGAACTTGGGAAGTACTTGATCCTCAGGTTTTTGTTATTCGAAATATCTCCTGCTTCGATCAAGTATCTCGCCACATGTTCGACAGTAGATTCTGTCGTGTCCCCAGAGAACTTAGTGAATTTGGGGACTTTACATCTAGGGGGGTAAGTCTGTTTGTAACACGTATTCTGACAATGGAGATGTAAAGTTGGGCCTTCGAAAGCCCATGTTCATCCCATTTTGAGTCATGATCCTTTCGATCATGGTTGCCAGATTATTTTCCAGACCCGTATTTTGGTATTGGATATGCTGAACTACTTCGTCAGCATTTTGGTTTCTGTTAACTAACCTTACCTCTGGGGTTATCACCCTAGGTTCCTCGACGGGTTGCTCCAATCGTGCCCTAAAGTTTTCTTCGACAGGCTGTTGGACTTGGTTGATGGTGGTTTCTTCCTCTAAGAATATCCCCTGGTTTCCCCTTATTTGTGCCCTTTGGGGCTGTCGAATATGTTGGGGTACTCCAAAGAAATCATCCAAACGCGTCATTTGCGCTGTCATCTGCTGATTCGATTGAGTAGTGTTTTGTATTAGAGGGTTTAGCACTGTACTCAAAGTTTGTGCCAACATTTGCACCATATCATGGTTGCTTTCGTCCATTTGTTGCCTCAAGACTGCTGTCGAGGCATTTGTAAGGCCATGGGCTACTTGGGACGTTCCTCCTAAGAGTTGGGTCCTATTTCTATTCGCCATACCTACTCCAGAGCCTTGGAGTGGCGAAGAGGCACTCACTAAGGGGTCTGAAAAAGTGGACGCAGCATTCGTCAGGCTAGCCAAGTCAGAAGTTGGCATGCCATAGAGTGGCTCTCGATTATGACCGCCTGTCATAAATCCCGGGGGAACAAAAGGCCTTGTGCCTAAATTTCCCCTTGGTGGGGGAGTTCCCAAAGGCACTCTGGGGCCTGTGAACGGAGGTAATGGCCCCGTTGCTGTGACCGTTACTGCTGGTGTCGAACCAGCAGTTGTCGCTTCACTTACGGTCGAGATAACCGTTGCTCCCACATTCGTTTGTGGGATTTCGTTATTGTTTGGCGGATTCGCCATCTCTTCCCTTCTTCTTGCAGTATTGTTATCGTTAGTGTATATTCTACCACTTCTCAATAACATACAACGCTCCTTGAAAAGGATGAGATTATTTTCAGAAATCAACACACAGTCCCACCAGGTGTGCCAATTTGTTTACTTTGGTTATTGGTAAACAACCGCTGATCCTCCAAATGGTTACTTATTTGGTTACTCGCAGGATCGATCAGATTGATCCTAGGACATAGGTTGATTTTGAGGTTTTGATTAAATTGGATATTGGTTAAATGACAATAAAATAAAGAGGATTTAAGTAAATTGCATGAAGAAGTAGGCTTGGTAAAATAAATGAAGGCTTAAAGTAAAGGATTTCGACAGAAAAGTAAAGAAGAAAGCAAGTAAATTTCTGGAAAAGTAAATGACTTTGATTAATAAAGTTGGTGTTTCACACATACATTTCTCACCAATTCTTTCTCACACGCTGGGTACTCGAATCTATATGAGTGACTTTGTATATAATTGTGAACACACGCGAGAAACTGCGTGAACTACTACTATTTATACTAAAACATCCCAAGTAACCGTCGGGTAGTTACACTGCTACGAGATGATTCCACTTGGCACGTTCTCAACGTTCGACGCCCCAGATCTTTGCACGTTGCACTTGGTAACCGCTGGAAACCATTTTCCCTCCAAACGCTTGAATTTCAAACCGTTCCACTCTGAACCAACGAACACCTTCGTCGAGAAGTATCTTCGACGAGAAACACCTTCGACGTCGAAGGCAACCAACTTCTCTCTTGGAAGAAATCTTCTAAGTACCTTGCCATCTTTTGATGGGCATTTCGACGGACCTAGCTGGTCGAAAACATCCTTTAGCTTTAATGGCTGATATTAATGAAACAAGGGTGTCGAATTTAGGAGCCAACAAGTGTCCACAAAGTTTCGTAGAGTTTCGACAAGCCCTCGGTTAATTTTGAATTTCCGACGGTACACGTGCAATTGCGTTTTTGCCAAAAATAGAAGCGGAGGAAAACGCGCCTTAGGAAAATAACTTCCTGCTGATTTTTTGCATGTAAATCTAAAATAATACATTGAGAGTGTCGCCAATGTTTCATAGCATTTCGACAAGCCCTCGGTTTATTTTGACTTTCCGACGGTACGCGTGCAATTGCGTTTTTGCCAAAAACAGAAGCGGAGGCAAACGCGCCTTAGGAAAATAATTTCCTGCTGATTTTTTTCATGTACATCTCAAATAATAGATTGAGAGTGTCCCCAAAGTTTCATAGCATCTCGACAAGCCCTCGGTTTATTTTGACTTTCCGACGGTCCGCGTGCAATTGCGTTTTTGGCAAAAACAGAAGCGTAGGCAAACGCGCTTTAGTAAAATAATTTCCTACTGGTTTTTTTCATGTACTTCTCAAATAATACATTGAGATTGTCCCCAAAGTTTAATATAGTTTCGACAAGCCCTCGGTTTATTTTGACTTTCCGACGGTACGCGTGCAATTGCGTTTTTGCCAAAAACGGTAGCGGAGGCAAACGCGCAATAGGGAAATAATTTCCAGCTGATTTTTTGCATTTAAATCTCAAATAATACATTGAGAGTGTCCCCAAAGTTTCATAGAGTTTCGACAAGCCCTCGGTTTATTTTGAATTTTCGACGGTACGCGTGCAGTTGCGTTTTTGCCAAAAACAGAAACGGAGGCAAACGCGCCTTAGGAAAATAATTTCCTTCTCGTATTTTTCATGTAAATCTAAAATAACACATTGAGAGTGTCGCCAAAGTTTCATAGAGTTTCGACAAGCCCTCGGTTTATTTTGACTTTCCGACGGTACGCGTGCAATTGCGTTTTTGCCAAAAACAGAAGCGGAGGCAAACGCGCCTTAGAAAAATAATTTCCTGCTGATTTTTTTCATGTACATCTCAAATAATAGATTGAGGGTGTCCCCAAAGTTTCATAGCGTCTCGACAAGCCCTCGGTTTATTTTGACTTTCCGACGGTCCGCGTGCAATTGCGTTTTTGGCAAAATCAGAAGCGGAGGCAAACGCGCTTTAGTAAAATAATTTCCTACTGGTTTTTTTCATGTACTTCTAAAATAATACATTGAGAGTGTCCCCAAAGTTTAATTAAGTTTCGACAAGCCCTCGGTTTATTTTGAATTTCCGACGGTACGCGTGCAATTACGTTTTTGCCAAAAACGGAAGCGGAGGCAAACGCGCATTAGGAAAATAATTTCCTGCTGATTTTTTGCATTTACATCTCAAATAATACATTGAGAGTGTCCACAAAGTTTCGTAGAGTTTCGACAAGCCCTCGGTTTATTTTGAATTTCCGACAGTACACGTGCAATTGCGTTTTTGCCAAAAATAGAAGCGGAGGAAAACGCGCCTTAGGAAAATAATTTCCTGCTGATTTTTTGCATGTAAATCTAAAATAATACATTGAGAGTGTCGCCAATGTTTCATAGCATTTCGACAAGCCCTCGGTTTATTTTGACTTTCCGACGGTACGCGTGCAATTGCGTTTTTGCCAAAAACGGAAGCGGAGGCAAACGCGCTTTAGTAAAATAATTTCCTGCTCGTTTTTTTCATGTACTTCTCAAATAATACATTGAGAGTGTCCCCAATGTTTAATTAAGTTTCAACAAGCCCTCGGTTTATTTTGAATTTCCGACGGTACGCGTGCAATTGCGTTTTTGCCAAAAACAGAAATGGAGGAAAACGTGCCTTAGGAAAATAATTTCTTGCTGATTTTTTTCATGTACATCTCAAATAATACATTGAGAGTGTCCCCAAAGTTTCACAGCATTTCTACAAGCCCTCGGTTTATTTTGAATTTCCGACGGTACGCGTGCAATTGCGTTTTTGCCAAAAACAGAAACGGAGGCAAACGCGCCTTAGGAAAATAATTTCCTTCTAGTTTTTTGCATGTAAATCTAAAATAACACATTGAGAGTGTCGCCAAAGTTTCATAGAGTTTCGACAAGCCCTCGGTTTATTTTGACTTTCCGACGGGACGCGTGCAATTTCGTTTTTGCCAAAAACGGAAGCGGAGGCAAACGCGCATTAGGAAAATAATTTCCTGCTGATTTTTTGCATTTACATCTCAAATAATACATTGAGAGTGTCCGCAAAGTTTCGTAGAGTTTCGACAAGCCCTCGGTTTATTTTGACTTTCCGACGGTACGCGTGCAATTGCGTTTTTGCCAAAAACGGAAGCGGAGGCAAACGCGCTTTAGTAAAATAATTTCTTGCTGATTTTTTGCATGTACATCTCAAATAATACATTGAGAGTGTGCCCAAAGTTTCGTAGAGTTTCGACAAGCCCTCAGTTTATTTTGAATTTCCGACGGTACGCGTGCAATTGCGTTTTTGCCAAAAACAGAAATGGAGGAAAACGCGCCTTAGGAAAATAATTTCTTGCTGATTTTTTTCATGTACATCTCAAATAATACATTGAGAGTGTCCCCAAAGTTTCACAGCGTTTCGACAAGCCCTCGGTTTATTTTGAATTTCCGACGGTACGGGTGCAATTGCGTTTTTGCCAAAAACGGAAGCAGAGGCAAACGCGCATTAGGAAAAAAATTTCAAGCTTATTTTTTGCATTTAAATCTAAAATAATACATTGAGAGTGTCCCCAAAGTTTCTTAGAGTTTCGACAAGCCCTTGGTTTATTTTGAATTTCCGACGGTACGCGTGCAATTGCGTTTTTGCCAACAAGAGAAACGGAGGCAAACGCGCCTTAGGAAAATAATTTCCTGCTGGTTTAATGCATGTAAATCTAAAATAACACATGGAGAGTGTCACCAAAGTTTCATAGAGTTTCGACAAGCCCTCGGTTTATTTTGACTTTCCGACGGTACGCGTGCAATTGCGTTTTTGCCAAAAACAGAAGCGGAGGCAAACGCGCCTTAGGAAAATAATTTCCTGCTGATTTTTTTCATGTACATCTCAAATAATAGATTGAGAGTGTCCCCAAAGTTTCATAGCATCTCAACAAGCCCTTTGTTTATTTTGACTTTCCGACGGTCCGCGTGCAATTGCGTTTTTGGCAAAAATAGAAGCGTAGGCAAACGCGCTTTAGTAAAATAATTTCCTACTGGTTTTTTGCATGTACTTCTCAAATAATACATTGAGATTTTCCCCAAAGTTTAATAGAGTTTCGACAAGCCCTCGGTTTATTTTGACTTTCCGACGGTACGCGTGCAATTGCGTTTTTGCCAAAAACGGAAGCGGAGGCAAACGCGCATTAGGAAAATAATTTCCATCTGATTTTTTGTGTTTAAATCTCAAATAATACATTGAGAGTGTCCCCAAAGTTTCATAGAGTTTCGACAAGCCCTCGGTTTGTTTTGAATTTCCGACGGTACGCGTGCAATTGCGTTTTTGCCAAAAACAGAAACGGAGGCAAACACGCCTTAGGAAAATAATTTCCTTCTGGTTTTTTGCATGTAAATCTAAAAGAACACATTGAGAGTGTCGCCAAAGTTTCATAGAGTTTCGACAAGCCCTCGGTTTATTTTGACTTTCCGACGGTACGCGTGCAATTGCGTTTTTGCCAAAAACAGAAGCGGAAGCAAACGCGCCTTAGGAAAATAATTTCCTGCTGATTTTTTCAGGTACATCTCAAATAATAGATTGAGAGTGTCCCCAAAGTTTCATAGCGTCTCGACAAGCCCTCGGTTTATTTTGACTTTCCGACGGTCCGCGTGCAATTGCGTTTTTGGCAAAATCAGAAGCGGAGGCAAACGCGCTTTAGTAAAATAATTTCCTACTGGTTTTTTTCATGTACTTCTAAAATAATACATTGAGAGTGTCCCCAAAGTTTAATTAAGTTTCGACAAGCCCTCGGTTTATTTTGAATTTCCGACGGTACGCGTGCAATTGCGTTTTTGCCAAAAACGGAAGCGGAGGCAAACGCGCATTAGGAAAATAATTTCCTGCTGATTTTTTGCATTTACATCTCAAATAATACATTGAGAGTGTCCACAAAGTTTCGTAGAGTTTCGACAAGCCCTCGGTTTATTTTGAATTTCCGACGGTACGCGTGCAATTGCGTTTTTGCCAAAAATAGAAGCGGAGGAAAACGCGCCTTAGGAAAATAATTTCCTGCTGATTTTTTGCATGTAAATCTAAAATAATACATTGAGAGTGTCGCCAATGTTATATAGCATTTCGACAAGCCCTCGGTTTATTTTGACTTTCCGATGGTACGCGTGCAATTGCGTTTTTGACAAAAACGGAAGCGGAGGCAAACGCGCTTTAGTAAAATAATTTCCTGCTGGTTTTTTTCATGTACTTCTCAAATAATACATTGAGAGTGTCCCCAATGTTTAATTAAGTTTCAACAAGCCCTCGGTTTATTTTGAATTTCCGACGGTACGCGTGCAATTGCGTTTTTGCCAAAAACAGAAATGGAGGAAAACGCGCCTTAGGAAAATAATTTCTTGCTGATTTTTTTCATTTACATCTCAAATAATACATTGAGAGTGTCCCCAAAGTTTCACAGCATTTCTCCAAGCCCTCGGTTTATTTTGAATTTCCGACGGTACGCGTGCAATTGCGTTTTTGCCAAAAACAGAAACGGAGGCAAACGCGCCTTAGGAAAATAATTTCCTTCTGGTTTTTTGCATGTATATCTAAAATAACACATTGAGAGTGTCGCCAAAGTTTCATAGAGTTTCGACAAGCCCTCGGTTTATTTTGACTTTCCGACGGGACGCGTGCAATTTCGTTTTTGCCAAAAACAGAAGCGGAGGCAAACGCGCATTAGGAAAATAATTTCCTGCTGATTTTTTGCATTTACATCTCAAATAATACATTGAGAGTGTCCGCAAAGTTTCGTAGAGTTTCGACAAGCCCTCGGTTTATTTTGAATTTCCGACGGTACGCGTGCAATTGCGTTTTTGCCAAAAACAGAAATGGAGGAAAACGCGCCTTAGGAAAATAATTTCTTGCTTATTTTTTTCATGTACATCTCAAATAATACATTGAGAGTGTCCCCAAAGTTTCACAGCGTTTCGACAAGCCCTCGGTTTATTTTGAATTTCCGACGGTACGGGTGCAATTGCGTTTTTGCCAAAAACAGAAGCAGAGGCAAACGCGCATTAGGAAAAAAATTTCAAGCTTATTTTTTGCATTTAAATCTAAAATAATACATTGATAGTGTCCCCAAAGTTTCATAGAGTTTCGACAAGCCCTTGGTTTATTTTGAATTTCCGACGGTACGCGTGCAATTGCGTTTTTGCCAAAAAGAGAAACGGAGGCAAACGCGCCTTAGGAAAATAATTTCCTGCTGGTTTAATGCATGTAAATCTAAAATAACACATTGAGAGTGTCACCAAAGTTTCATAGAGTTTCGACAAGCCCTCGGTTTATTTTGACTTTCCGACGGTACGCGTGCAATTGCGTTTTTGCCAAAAACAGAAGCGGAGGCAAACGCGCCTTAGGAAAATAATTTCCTGCTGATTTTTTTCATGTACATCTCAAATAATAGATTGAGAGTGTCCCCAAAGTTTCATAGCATCTCAACAAGCCCTTTGTTTATTTTGACTTTCCGACGGTCCGCGTGCAATTGCGTTTTTGGCAAAAACAGAAGCGTAGGCAAGCGCGCTTTAGTAAAATAATTTCCTACTGGTTTTTTGCATGTACTTCTCAAATAATACATTGAGATTGTCCCCAAAGTTTAATAGAGTTTCGACAAGCCCTCGGTTTATTTTGACTTTCCGACGGTACGCGTGCAATTGCGTTTTTGCCAAAAACGGAAGCGGAGGCAAACGCGCATTAGGAAAATAATTTCCATCTGATTTTTTGCATTTAAATCTCAAATAATACATTGAGAGTGTCCCCAAAGTTTCATAGAGTTTCGACAAGCCCTCGGTTTGTTTTGAATTTCCGACGGTACGCGTGCAATTGCGTTTTTGCCAAAAACAGAAACGGAGGCAAACGCGCCTTAGGAAAATAATTTCCTTCTGGTTTTTTGCATGTAAATCTAAAAGAACACATTGAGAGTGTCGCCAAAGTTTCATAGAGTTTCGACAAGCCCTCGGTTTATTTTGACTTTCCGACGGTACGCGTGCAATTGCGTTTTTGCCAAAAACAGAAGCGGAGGCAAACGCGCCTTAGGAAAATAATTTCCTGCTGATTTTTTTCATGTACATCTCAAATAATAGATTGAGAGTGTCCCCAAAGTTTCATAGCGTCTCGACAAGCCCTCGGTTTATTTTGACTTTCCGACGGTCCGCGTGCAATTGCGTTTTGGGCAAAAACAGAAGCGGAGGCAAACGCGCATTAGTAAAATAATTTCCTACTGGTTTTTTTCATGTACTTCTCAAATAATACATTGAGAGTGTCCCCAAAGTTTAATTAAGTTTCGACAAGCCCTCGGTTTATTTTGAATTTCCGACGGTACGCGTGCAATTGCGTTTTTGCCAAAAACGGAAGCAGAGGCAAACGCGCATTAGGAAAATAATTTCCTGCTGATTTTTTGCATTTACATCTCAAATAATACATTGAGAGTGTCCACAAAGTTCCATAGAGTTTTGACAAGCCCTCGGTTTATTTTGAATTTCTGACGGTACGCGTGCAATTGCGTTTTTGCCAAAAATAGAAGCGGAGGAAAACGCGCCTTAGGAAAATAATTTCCTGCTGATTTTTTGCATGTAAATCTAAAATAATACATTGAGAGTGTCGCCAATGTTTCATAGCATTTCGACAAGCCCTCGGTTTATTTTGACTTTCTAACGGTACGCGTGCAATTGCGTTTTTGCCAAAAACGGAAGTGGAGGCAAACGCGCTTTAGTAAAATAATTTCCTGCTGGTTTTTTTCATGTACTTCTCAAATAATACATTGAGAGTGTCCCCAAAGTTTAATTAAGTTTCAACAAGCCCTCGGTTTATTTTGAATTTCCGACGGTACGCGTGCAATTGCGTTTTTGCCAAAAACAGAAATGGAGGAAAACGCGCCTTAGGAAAATAATTTCTTGCTGATTTTTTTCATGTACATCTCAAATAATACATTGAGAGTGTCCCCAAAGTTTCACATCATTTCTACAAGCCCTCGGTTTATTTTGAATTTCCGACGGTACGCGTGCAATTGCGTTTTTGCCAAAAACAGAAACGGAGGCAAACGCGCCTTAGGAAAATAATTTCCTTCTGGTTTTTTGCATGTAAATCTAAAATAACACATTGAGAGTGTCGCCAAAGTTTCATAGAGTTTCGACAAGCCCTCGGTTTATTTTGACTTTCCGACGGTACCCGTGCAATTTCGTTTTTGCCAAAAACGGAAGCAGAGGCAAACGCGCATTAGGAAAATAATTTCCTGCTGATTTTTTGCATTTACATCTCAAATAATACATTGATAGTTTCCACAAAGTTTCGTAGAGTTTCGACAAGCCCTCTGTTTATTTTGACTTTCCGACGGTACACGTGCAATTGCGTTTTTGCCAAAAACGAAAGCGGAGGCAAACGCGCTTTAGTAAAATAATTTCTTGCTGATTTTTTGCATGTACATCTCAAATAATACATTGAGAGTGTGCCCAAAGTTTCGTAGAGTTTCGACAAGCCCTCGGTTTATTTTGAATTTCCGACGGTACGCGTGCAATTGCGTTTTTGCCAAAAACAGAAATGGAGGAAAACGCGCCTTAGGAAAATAATTTCTTGCTGATTTTTTTCATGTACATCTCAAATAATACATTGAGAGTGTCCCCAAAGTTTCACAGCGTTTCGACAAGCGCTCGATTTATTTTGAATTTCCGACGGTACGTGTGCAATTGCGTTTTTGCCAAAAACGGTAGCGGAGGCAAACGCGCATTAGGAAAATAATTTCCAGCTTATTTTTTGCATTTAAATCTCAAATAATACATTGAGAGTGTCCCCAAAGTTTCGTAGAGTTTCGACAAGCCCTCGGTTTATTTTAAATTTCCGACGGTACGCATGCAATTGCGTTTTTGCCAAAAACAGAAACGGAGGCAAACGCGCCTTAGGAAAATAATTTCCTTCTGGTTTTTTGCATGTAAATCTAAAATAACACATTGAGAGTGTCACTAAAGTTTCATAGAGTTTCGACAAGCCCTCGGTTTATTTTGACTTTCCGACGGGACGCGTGCAATTTCGTTTTTGCCAAAAACGGAAGCGGAGGCAAACGCGCATTAGGAAAATAATTCCTGCTGATTTTTTGCATTTACATCTCAAATAATACATTGAGAGTGTCCGCAAAGTTTCGTAGAGTTTCGACAAGCCCTCGGTTTATTTTGACTTTCCGACGGTACGCGTGCAATTGCGTTTTTGCCAAAAACGGAAGCGGAGGCAAACGCGCTTTAGTAAAATAATTTCTTGCTGATTTTTTGCATGTACATCTCAAATAATACATTGAGAGTGTGCCCAAAGTTTCGTAGAGTTTCGACAAGCCCTCAGTTTATTTTGAATTTCCGACGGTACGCGTGCAATTGCGTTTTTGCCAAAAACAGAAATGGAGGAAAACGCGCCTTAGGAAAATAATTTCTTGCTGATTTTTTTCATGTACATCTCAAATAATATATTGAGAGTGTCCCCAAAGTTTCACAGCGTTTCAACAAGCCCTCGGTTTATTTTGAATTTCCGACGGTACTGGTGCAATTGCGTTTTTGCCAAAAACAGAAGCAGAGGCAAACGCGCATTAGGAAAAAAATTTCAAGCTTATTTTTTGCATTTAAATCTAAAATAATACATTGAGAGTGTCCCCAAAGTTTCATAGAGTTTCGACAAGCCCTTGGTTTATTTTGAATTTCCGACGGTACGCGTGCAATTGCGTTTTTGCCAAAAAGAGAAACGAAGGCAAACGCGCCTTAGGAAAATAATTTCCTGCTGGTTTAATGCATGTAAATCTAAAATAACACATTGAGAGTGTCACCAAATTTTCATAGAGTTTCGACAAGCCCTCGGTTTATTTTGACTTTCCGACGGTACGCGTGCAATTGTGTTTTTGCCAAAAACAGAAGCGGAGGCAAACGCGCCTTAGGAAAATAATTTCCTTCTGATTTTTTTCATGTACATCTCAAATAAAAGATTGAGAGTGTCCCCAAAGTTTCATAGCATCTCAACAAGCCCTCTGTTTATTTTGACTTTCCGACGGTACACGTGCAATTGCGTTTTTGCCAAAAACGAAAGCGGAGGCAAACGCGCTTTAGTAAAATAATTTCTTGCTGATTTTTTGCATGTACATCTCAAATAATACATTGAGAGTGTGCCCAAAGTTTCGTAGAGTTTCGACAAGCCCTCGGTTTATTTTGAATTTCCGACGGTACGCGTGCAATTGCGTTTTTGCCAAAAACAGAAATGGAGGAAAACGCGCCTTAGGAAAATAATTTCTTGCTGATTTTTTTCATGTACATCTCAAATAATACATTGAGAGTGTCCCCAAAGTTTCACAGCGTTTCGACAAGCGCTCGATTTATTTTGAATTTCCGACGGTACGTGTGCAATTGCGTTTTTGCCAAAAACGGTAGCGGAGGAAAACGCGCATTAGGAAAATAATTTCCAGCTTATTTTTTGCATTTAAATCTCAAATAATACATTGAGAGTGTCCCCAAAGTTTCGTAGAGTTTCGACAAGCCCTCGGTTTATTTTAAATTTCCGACGGTACGCATGCAATTGCGTTTTTGCCAAAAACAGAAACGGAGGCAAACGCGCCTTAGGAAAATAATTTCCTTCTGGTTTTTTGCATGTAAATCTAAAATAACACATTGAGAGTGTCACTAAAGTTTCATAGAGTTTCGACAAGCCCTCGGTTTATTTTGACTTTCCGACGGGACGCGTGCAATTTCGTTTTTGCTAAAAACGGAAGCGGAGGCAAACGCGCATTAGGAAAATAATTCCTGCTGATTTTTTGCATTTACATCTCAAATAATACATTGAGAGTGTCCGCAAAATTTCGTAGAGTTTCTACAAGCCCTCGGTTTATTTTGACTTTCCGACGGTACGCGTGCAATTGCGTTTTTGCCAAAAACGGAAGCGGAGGCAAACGCGCTTTAGTAAAATAATTTCTTGCTGATTTTTTGCATGTACATCTCAAATAATACATTGAGAGTGTGCCCAAAGTTTCGTAGAGTTTCGACAAGCCCTCAGTTTATTTTGAATTTCCGACGGTACGCGTGCAATTGCGTTTTTGCCAAAAACAGAAATGGAGGAAAACGCGCCTTAGGAAAATAATTTCTTGCTGATTTTTTTCATGTACATCTCAAATAATATATTGAGAGTGTCCCCAAAGTTTCACAGTGTTTCAACAAGCCCTCGGTTTATTTTGAATTTCCGACGGTACTGGTGCAATTGCGTTTTTGCCAAAAACAGAAGCAGAGGCAAACGCGCATTAGGAAAAAAATTTCAAGCTTATTTTTTGCATTTAAATCTAAAATAATACATTGAGAGTGTCCCCAAAGTTTCATAGAGTTTCGACAAGCCCTTGGTTTATTTTGAATTTCCGACGGTACGCGTGCAATTGCGTTTTTGCCAAAAAGAGAAACGAAGGCAAACGCGCCTTAGGAAAATAATTTCCTGCTGGTTTAATGCATGTAAATCTAAAATAACACATTGAGAGTGTCACCAAATTTTCATAGAGTTTCGACAAGCCCTCGATTTATTTTGACTTTCCGACGGTACGCGTGCAATTGTGTTTTTGCCAAAAACAGAAGCGGAGGCAAACGCGCGTTAGGAAAATAATTTCCTTCTGATTTTTTTCATGTACATCTCAAATAAAAGATTGAGAGTGTCCCCAAAGTTTCATAGCATCTCAACAAGCCCTTTGTTTATTTTGACTTTCCGACGGTCCGCGTGCAATTGCGTTTTTGGAAAAAACAGAAGCGTAGGCAAACGCGCTTTAGTAAAATAATTTCCTACTGGTTTTTTGCATGTACTTCTCAAATAATACATTGAGATTGTCCCCAAAGTTTAATAGAGTTTCGACAAGCCCTCGGTTTATTTTGACTTTCCGACGGTACGCGTGCAATTGCGTTTTTGCCAAAAACGGAAGCGGAGGCAAACGCGCATTAGGAAAATAATTTCCATCTGATTTTTTGCATTTAAATCTCAAATAATACATTGAGAGTGTCCCCAAAGTTTCATAGAGTTTCGACAAGCCCTCGGTTTGTTTTGAATTTCCGACGGTACGCGTGCAATTGCGTTTTTGCCAAAAACAGAAACGGAGGCAAACGCGCCTTAGGAAAATAATTTCCTTCTGGTTTTTTGCATGTAAATCTAAAAGAACACATTGAGAGTGTCGCCAAAGTTTCATAGAGTTTCGACAAGCCCTCGGTTTATTTTGACTTTCCGACGGTACGCGTGCAATTGCGTTTTTGCCAAAAACAGAAGAGGAGGCAAACGCGCCTTAGGAAAATAATTTCCTGCTGATTTTTTTCATGTACATCTCAAATAATAGATTGAGAGTGTCCCCAAAGTTTCATAGCGTCTCGACAAGCCCTCGGTTTATTTTGACTTTCCGACGGTCCGCGTGCAATTGCGTTTTTGGCAAAAACAGAAGCGGAGGCAAACGCGCATTAGTAAAATAATTTCCTACTGGTTTTTTTCATGTACTTCTCAAATAATACATTGAGAGTGTCCCCAAAGTTTAATTAAGTTTCGACAAGCCCTCGGTTTATTTTGAATTTCCGACGGTACGCGTGCAATTGCGTTTTTGCCAAAAACGGAAGCAGAGGCAAACGCGCATTAGGAAAATAATTTCCTGATGATTTTTTGCATTTACATCTCAAAAAATACATTGAGAGTGTCCACAAAGTTCCATAGAGTTTCGACAAGCCCTCGGTTTATTTTGAATTTCCGACGGTACGCGTGCAATTGCGTTTTTGCCAAAAATAGAAGCGGAGGAAAACGCGCCTTAGGAAAATAATTTCCTGCTGATTTTTTGCACGTAAATCTAAAATAATACATTGAGAGTTTCGCCAATGTTTCATAGCATTTCGACAAGCCCTCGGTTTATTTTGACTTTCTAACGGTACGCGTGCAATTGCGTTTTTGCCAAAAACGGAAGTGGAGGCAAACGCGCTTTAGTAAAATAATTTCCTGCTGGTTTTTTTCATGTACTTCTCAAATAATACATTGAGAGTGTCCCCAAAGTTTAATTAAGTTTCAACAAGCCCTCGGTTTATTTTGAATTTCCGACGGTACGCGTGCAATTGCGTTTTTGCCAAAAAGAGAAACGAAGGCAAACGCGCCTTAGGAAAATAATTTCCTGCTGGTTTAATGCATGTAAATCTAAAATAACACATTGAGAGTGTCACCAAAGTTTCATAGAGTTTCGACAAGCCCTCGGTTTATTTTGACTTTCCGACGGTACGCGTGCAATTGTGTTTTTGCCAAAAACAGAAGCGGAGGCAAACGCACCTTAGGAAAATAATTTCCTGCTGATTTTTTTCATGTACATCTCAAATAAAAGATTGAGAGTGTCCCCAAAGTTTCATAGCATCTCAACAAGCCCTTTGTTTATTTTGACTTTCCGACGGTCCGCGTGCAATTGCGTTTTTGGCAAAAACAGAAGCGTAGGCAAACGCGCTTTAGTAAAATAATTTCCTACTGGTTTTTTGCATGTACTTCTCAAATAATACATTGAGATTGTCCCCAAAGTTTAATAGAGTTTCGACAAGCCCTCGGTTTATTTTGACTTTCCGACGGTACGCGTGCAATTGCGTTTTTGCCAAAAACGGAAGCGGAGGCAAACGCGCATTAGGAAAATAATTTCCATCTGATTTTTTGCATTTAAATCTCAAATAATACATTGAGAGTGTCCCCAAAGTTTCATAGAGTTTCGACAAGCCCTCGGTTTGTTTTGAATTTCCGACGGTACGCGTGCAATTGCGTTTTTGCCAAAAACAGAAACGGAGGCAAACGCGCCTTAGGAAAATAATTTCCTTCTGGTTTTTTGCATGTAAATCTAAAAGAACACATTGAGAGTGTCGCCAAAGTTTCATAGAGTTTCGACAAGCCCTCGGTTTATTTTGACTTTCCGACGGTACGCGTGCAATTGCGTTTTTGCCAAAAACAGAAGCGGAGGCAAACGCGCCTTAGGAAAATAATTTCCTGCTGATTTTTTTCATGTACATCTCAAATAATAGATTGAGAGTGTCCCCAAAGTTTCATAGCGTCTCGACAAGCCCTCGGTTTATTTTGACTTTCCGACGGTCCGCGTGCAATTGCGTTTTTGGCAAAAACAGAAGCGGAGGCAAACGCGCATTAGTAAAATAATTTCCTACTGGTTTTTTTCATGTACTTCTCAAATAATACATTGAGAGTGTCCCCAAAGTTTAATTAAGTTTTGACAAGCCCTCGGTTTATTTTGAATTTCCGACGGTACGCGTGCAATTGCGTTTTTGCCAAAAACGGAAGCAGAGGCAAACGCGCATTAGGAAAATAATTTCCTGCTGATTTTTTGCATTTACATCTCAAATAATACATTGAGAGTGTCCACAAAGTTCCATAGAGTTTCGACAAGCCCTCGGTTTATTTTGAATTTCCGACGGTACGCGTGCAATTGCGTTTTTGCCAAAAATAGAAGCGGAGGAAAACGCGCCTTAGGAAAATAATTTCCTGCTGATTTTTTGCACGTAAATCTAAAATAATACATTGAGAGTGTCGCCAATGTTTCATAGCATTTCGACAAGCCCTCGGTTTATTTTGACTTTCTAACGGTACGCGTGCAATTGCGTTTTTGCCAAAAACGGAAGTGGAGGCAAACGCGCTTTAGTAAAATAATTTCCTGCTGGTTTTTTTCATGTACTTCTCAAATAATACATTGAGAGTGTCCCCAAAGTTTAATTAAGTTTCAACAAGCCCTCGGTTTATTTTGAATTTCCGACGGTACGCGTGCAATTGCGTTTTTGCCAAAAAGAGAAACGAAGGCAAACGCGCCTTAGGAAAATAATTTCCTGCTGGTTTAATGCATGTAAATCTAAAATAACACATTGAGAGTGTCACCAAAGTTTCATAGAGTTTCGACAAGCCCTCGGTTTATTTTGACTTTCCGACGGTACGCGTGCAATTGTGTTTTTGCCAAAAACAGAAGCGGAGGCAAACGCGCCTTAGGAAAATAATTTCCTGCTGATTTTTTTCATGTACATCTCAAATAAAAGATTGAGAGTGTCCCCAAAGTTTCATAGCATCTCAACAAGCCCTTTGTTTATTTTGACTTTCCGACGGTCCGCGTGCAATTGCGTTTTTGGCAAAAACAGAAGCGTAGGCAAACGCGCTTTAGTAAAATAATTTCCTACTGGTTTTTTGCATGTACTTCTCAAATAATACATTGAGATTGTCCCCAAAGTTTAATAGAGTTTCGACAAGCCCTCGGTTTATTTTGACTTTCCGACGGTACGCGTGCAATTGCGTTTTTGCCAAAAACGGAAGCGGAGGCAAACGCGCATTAGGAAAATAATTTCCATTTGATTTTTTGCATTTAAATCTCAAATAATACATTGAGAGTGTCCCCAAAGTTTCATAGAGTTTCGACAAGCCCTCAGTTTGTTTTGAATTTCCGACGGTACGCGTGCAATTGCGTTTTTGCCAAAAACAGAAACGGAGGCAAACGCGCCTTAGGAAAATAATTTCCTTCTGGTTTTTTGCATGTAAATCTAAAAGAACACATTGAGAGTGTCGCCAAAGTTTCATAGAGTTTCGACAAGCCCTCAGTTTATTTTGACTTTCCGACGGTACGCGTGCAATTGCGTTTTTGCCAAAAACAGAAGCGGAGGCAAACGCGCCTTAGGAAAATAATTTCCTGCTGATTTTTTTCATGTACATCTCAAATAATAGATTGAGAGTGTCCCCAAAGTTTCATAGCGTCTCGACAAGCCCTCGGTTTATTTTGACTTTCCGACGGTCCGCGTGCAATTGCGTTTTTGGCAAAAACAGAAGCGGAGGCAAACGCGCATTAGTAAAATAATTTCCTACTGGTTTTTTTCATGTACTTCTCAAATAATACATTGAGAGTGTCCCCAAAGTTTAATTAAGTTTCGACAAGCCCTCGGTTTATTTTGAATTTCCGACGGTACGCGTGCAATTGCGTTTTTGCCAAAAACGGAAGCAGAGGCAAACGCGCATTAGGAAAATAATTTCCTCCTGATTTTTTGCATTTACATCTCAAATAATACATTGAGAGTGTCCACAAAGTTCCATAGAGTTTCGACAAGCCCTCGGTTTATTTTGAATTTCCGACGGTACGCGTGCAATTGCGTTTTTGCCAAAAATAGAAGCGGAGGAAAACGCGCCTTAGGAAAATAATTTCCTGCTGATTTTTTGCACGTAAATCTAAAATAATACATTGAGAGTGTCGCCAATGTTTCATAGCATTTCGACAAGCCCTCGGTTTATTTTGACTTTCTAACGGTACGCGTGCAATTGCGTTTTTGCCAAAAACGGAAGTGGAGGCAAACGCGCTTTAGTAAAATAATTTCCTGCTGGTTTTTTTCATGTACTTCTCAAATAATACATTGAGAGTGTCCCCAAAGTTTAATTAAGTTTCAACAAGCCCTCGGTTTATTTTGAATTTCCGACGGTACGCGTGCAATTGCGTTTTTGCCAAAAACAGAAATGGAGGAAAACGCGCCTTAGGAAAATAATTTCTTGCTGATTTTTTTCATGTACATCTCAAATAATACATTGAGAGTGTCCCCAAAGTTTCACATCATTTCTACAAGCCCTCGGTTTATTTTGAATTTCCGACGGTACGCGTGCAATTGCGTTTTTGCCAAAAACAGAAACGGAGGCAAACGCGCCTTAGGAAAATAATTTCCTTCTAGTTTTTTGCATGTAAATCTAAAATAACACATTGAGAGTGTCGCCAAAGTTTCATAGAGTTTCGATAAGCCCTCGGTTTATTTTGACTTTCCGACGGTACCCGTGCAATTTCGTTTTTGCCAAAAACGGAAGCAGAGGCAAACGCGCATTAGGAAAATAATTTCCTGCTGATTTTTTGCATTTACATCTCAAATAATACATTGAGAGTTTCCACAAAGTTTCGTAGAGTTTCGACAAGCCCTATGTTTATTTTGACTTTTCGACGGTACGCGTGCAATTGCGTTTTTGCAAAAAATGAAAGCGGAGGCAAACGCGCTTTAGTAAAATAATTTCTTGCTGATTTTTTGCATGTACATCTCAAATAATACATTGAGAGTGTGCCCAAAGTTTCGTAGAGTTTCGACAAGCCCTCGGTTTATTTTGAATTTCCGACGGTACGCGTGCAATTGCGTTTTTGCCAAAAACAAAAATGGAGGAAAACGCGCCTTAGGAAAATAATTTCTTGCTGATTGTTTTCATGTACATCTCAAATAATACATTGAGAGTGTCCCCAAAGTTTCACAGCGTTTCGACAAGCACTCGGTTTATTTTGAATTTCCGACGGTACGGGTGCAATTGCGTTTTTGCCAAAAACGGTAGCGGAGGCAAACGCGCATTAGGAAAATAATTTCCAGCTTATTTTTTGCGTTTAAATCTCAAATAATACATTGAGAGTGTCCCCAAAGTTTCGTAGAGTTTCGACAAGCCCTCGGTTTATTTTAAATTTCCGACGGTACGCGTGGAATTGCGTTTTTGCCAAAAACAGAAACGGAGGCAAACGCGCCTTAGGAAAATAATTTCCTTCTTGTTTTTTGCATGTAAATCTAAAATAACACATTGAGAGTGTAGCCAAAGTTTCATAGAGTTTCGACAAGCCCTCGGTATATTTTGACTTTCCGACGGTACGCGTGCAATTGCGTTTTTGGCAAAAACAGAAGCGGAGGCAAACGCGCTTTAGTAAAATCATTTCCTACTGGTTTTTTTCATGTACTTCTCAAATAATACATTGAAAGTGTCCCCAAAGTTTAATTAAGTTTCGACAAGCCCTCGGTTTATTTTGAATTTCTAACGGTACGCGTGCAATTGCGTTTTTGCCAAAAACAGAAATGGAGGAAAACGCGCCTTAGGAAAATAATTTCTTGCTGATTTTTTTCATGTACATCTCAAATAATACATTGAGAGTGTCCCCAAAGTTTCACAGCATTTCGACAAGCCCCCGGTTTATTTTGAATTTCCGACGGTACGCGTGCAATTGCGTTTTTGCCAAAAACAGAAACAGAGGGAAACGCGCCTTAGGAAAATAATTTCCTTCTGGTTTTTTGCATGTAAATCTAAAATAACACATTGAGAGTGTCGCCAAAGTTTCATAGAGTTTCGACAAGCCATCGGTTTATTTTGACTTTCCGACGGTACGCGTGCAATTGCGTTTTTGCCAAAAACAGAAGCGGAGGCAAACGCGCCTTAGGAAAATAATTTCCTGCTGATTTTTTTCATGTACATCTCAAATGATACATTTAGAGTGTCCCCAAAGTTTCATAGCGTCTCGACAAGCCATCGGTTTATTTTGACTTTCAGACGGTCCGCGTGCAATTGCGTTTTTGCCAAAAACGGAAGCGGAGGCAAACGCGCTTTAGTAAAATAATCTCCTACTGTTTTTTTGCATGTTCTTCTCAAATAATACGTTGAGAGTGTCCCCAAAGTTTAATAGAGTTTCGACAAGCCCTCAGTTTATTTGGACTTTCCGACGGTACGCGTGCAATTGCGCTTTTGCCAAAAACGGAAGTGGAGGCAAACGCGCATTAGGAAAATAATTTCCTGATGATTTTTTGCATTTAAATCTCAAATAATACATTGAGAGTGTCCCCAAAGTTTCGTAGAGTTTCGACAAGCCCTCAGTTTATTTTGAATTTCCGACGGTACGCGTGCAATTGCGTTTTTGCCAAAAACTGAAACAGAGGCAAACGCGCCTTAGGAAAATAATTTCCTTCTTGTTTTTTGCATGTAAATCTAAAATAACACATTGAGAGTGTCGCCAAAGTTTCATAGAGTTTCGACAAGCCCTCGGTATATTTTGACTTTCCGACGGTACGCGTGCAATTGCGTTTTTGGCAAAAACAGAAGCGGAGGCAAACGCGCTTTAGTAAAATCATTTCCTACTGGTTTTTTTCATGTACTTCTCAAATAATACATTGAAAGTGTCCCCAAAGTTTAATTAAGTTTCGACAAGCCCTCGGTTTATTTTGAATTTCTAACGGTACGCGTGCAATTGCGTTTTTGCCAAAAACAGAAATGGAGGAAAACGCGCCTTAGGAAAATAATTTCTTGCTGATTTTTTTCATGTACATCTCAAATAATACATTGAGAGTGTCCCCAAAGTTTCACAGCATTTCGACAAGCCCCCGGTTTATTTTGAATTTCCGACGGTACGCGTGCAATTGCGTTTTTGCCAAAAACAGAAACAGAGGGAAACGCGCCTTAGGAAAATAATTTCCTTCTGGTTTTTTGCATGTAAATCTAAAATAACACATTGAGAGTGTCGCCAAAGTTTCATAGAGTTTCGACAAGCCATCGGTTTATTTTGACTTTCCGACGGTACGCGTGCAATTGCGTTTTTGCCAAAAACAGAAGCGGAGGCAAACGCGCCTTAGGAAAATAATTTCCTGCTGATTTTTTTCATGTACATCTCAAATGATACATTTAGAGTGTCCCCAAAGTTTCATAGCGTCTCGACAAGCCATCGGTTTATTTTGACTTTCAGACGGTCCGCGTGCAATTGCGTTTTTGCCAAAAACGGAAGCGGAGGCAAACGCGCTTTAGTAAAATAATCTCCTACTGTTTTTTTGCATGTTCTTCTCAAATAATACGTTGAGAGTGTCCCCAAAGTTTAATAGAGTTTCGACAAGCCCTCAGTTTATTTGGACTTTCCGACGGTACGCGTGCAATTGCGCTTTTGCCAAAAACGGAAGTGGAGGCAAACGCGCATTAGGAAAATAATTTCCTGATGATTTTTTGCATTTAAATCTCAAATAATACATTGAGAGTGTCCCCAAAGTTTCGTAGAGTTTCGACAAGCCCTCAGTTTATTTTGAATTTCCGACGGTACGCGTGCAATTGCGTTTTTGCCAAAAACTGAAACAGAGGCAAACGCGCCTTAGGAAAATAATTTCCTTCTGGTTTTTTGCATGTAAATCTAAAATAACACATTGAGAGTGTCGCCAAAGTTTCATAGAGTTTCGACAAGCCCTCGGTTTATTTTGACTTTCCGACGGTACGCGTGCAATTGCGTTTTTGCCAAAAACAGAAGCGCAGGCAAACGCGCCTTAGGAAAATAATTTCCTGCTGATTTTTTTCATGTACATCTCAAATAATAGATTGAGAGTGTCCCCAAAGTTTCATAGCATCTCGACAAGCCCTCGGTTTATTTTGACTTTCCGACGGTCCGCGTGCAATTGCTAATTTTTGCAAAAACAGAAGCGGAGGCAAACGCGCTTTAGTAAAATAATTTCCTACTGGTTTTTTTCATGTACTTCTCAAATAATACATTGAGAGTGTCCCCAAAGTTTAATTAAGTTTCGACAAGCCCTCGGTTTATTTTGAATTTCCGACGGTACGCGTGCAATTTCGTTTTTGCCAAAAACGGAAGCGGAGGCAAACGCGTATTAGGAAAATAATTTCCTGCTGATTTTTTGCATTTACATATCAAATAATACATTGAGAGTGTCAACAAAGTTTCGTAGAGTTTCGACAAGCCCTCGGTTTATTTTGAATTTCCGACGGTACGCGTGCAATTGCGTTTTTGCCAAAAATAGAAGCGGAGGCAAACGCACCTTAGGAAAATAATTTCCTGCTGATTTTTTCCATGTAAATCTAAAATAATACATTGAGAGTGTCGCCAATGTTTCATAGCATTTCGTCAAGCCCTCGGTTTATTTTGACTTTCCCACGGTACGCGTGCAATTGCGTTTTTGCCAAAAACGGAAGCATAGGCAAACGCGCTTTAGTAAAATAATTTCTTGCTGATTTTTTGCATGTACATCTCAAATAATACATTGAGAGTGTGCCCAAAGTTTCGTAGAGTTTCGACAAGCCCTCGGTTTATTTTGAATTTCCGACGGTACGCGTGCAATTGCGTTTTTGCCAAAAACAGAAATGGAGGAAAACGCGCCTTAGGAAAATAATTTCTTGCTGATTTTTTTGATGTACATCTCAAATAATACATTGAGAGTGTCCCCAAAGTTTCACAGCGTTTCGACAAGCCCTTGGTTTATTTTGAATTTCCGACGGTACGGGTGCAATTGCGTTTTTGCCAAAAACAGAAGCGGAGGCAAACGCGCATTAGGAAAATAATTTCCAGCTGATTTTTTGCATTTAAATCTCAAATAATACATTGAGATTGACCCCAAAGTTTCATAGAGTTTCGACAAGCCCTCGGTTTATTTTGAATTTCCGACGGTACGCGTGCAATTGCGTTTTTGCCAAAAACAAAAACGGAGGCAAACGCGCCTTAGGAAAATAATTTCCTTCTGGTTTGTTGCATGTAAATCTAAAATAACACATTGAGAGTGTCGCCAAAGTTTCATAGAGTTTCGACAAGCCCTCGGTTTATTTTGACTTTCCAACGGTACGCGTGCAATTGCGTTTTTGCCAAAAATAGAAGCGGAGGCAAACGCGCTTTAGGAAAATAATTTCCTTCTGATTTTTTGCATGTAAATCTAAAATAATACATTGAGAGTGTCGCCAATGTTTCATAGCATTTCGACAAGCCCTCGGTTTATTTTGAATTTCCGACGGTACGCGTGCAATTGCGTTTTTGCCAAAAACAAAAATGGAGGAAAACGCGCCTTAGGAAAATAATTTCTTGCTGATTGTTTTCATGTACATCTCAAATAATACATTGAGAGTGTCCCCAAAGTTTCACAGCGTTTCGACAAGCGCTCGGTTTATTTTGAATTTCCGACGGTACGGGTGCAATTGCGTTTTTGCCAAAAACGGTAGCGGAGGCAAACGCGCATTAGGAAAATAATTTCCAGCTTATTTTTTGCGTTTAAATCTCAAATAATACATTGAGAGTGTCCCCAAAGTTTCGTAGAGTTTCGACAAGCCCTCGGTTTATTTTAAATTTCCGACGGTACGCGTGGAATTGCGTTTTTGCCAAAAACAGAAACGGAGGCAAACGCGCCTTAGGAAAATAATTTCCTTCTTGTTTTTTGCATGTAAATCTAAAATAACACATTGAGAGTGTCGCCAAAGTTTCATAGAGTTTCGACAAGCCCTCGGTATATTTTGACTTTCCGACGGTACGCGTGCAATTGGGTTTTTGCCAAAAACAGAAGCGGAGGCAAAAGCGCTATAGGAAAATAATTTCCTGCTGATTTTTTTCATGTACATCTCAAATAATTGATTGAGAGTGTCCCCAAGGTTTCATAGCATCTCGACAAGCCCTCGGTTTATTTTGACTTTCCGACGGTCCGCGTGCAATTGCGTTTTTGGCAAAAACAGAAGCGGAGGCAAACGCGCTTTAGTAAAATCATTTCCTACTGGTTTTTTTCATGTACTTCTCAAATAATACATTGAAAGTGTCCCCAAAGTTTAATTAAGTTTCGACAAGCACTCGGTTTATTTTGAATTTCTAACGGTACGCGTGCAATTGCGTTTTTGCCAAAAACAGAAATGGAGGAAAACGCGCCTTAGAAAAATAATTTCTTGCTGATTTTTTTCATGTACATCTCAAATAATACATTGAGAGTGTCCCCAAAGTTTCACAGCATTTCGACAAGCCCCCGGTTTATTTTGAATTTCCGACGGTACGCGTGCAATTGCGTTTTTGCCAAAAACAGAAACAGAGGCAAACGCGCCTTAGGAAAATAATTTCCTTCTGGTTTTTTGCATGTAAATCTAAAATAACACATTGAGAGTGTCGCCAAAGTTTCATAGAGTTTCGACAAGCCATCGGTTTATTTTGACTTTCCGACGGTACGCGTGCAATTGCGTTTTTGCCAAAAACAGAAGCGGAGGCAAACGCGCCTTAGGAAAATAATTTCCTGCTGATTTTTTTCATGTACATCTCAAATGATACATTTAGAGTGTCCCCAAAGTTTCATAGCGTCTCGACAAGCCATCGGTTTATTTTGACTTTCAGACGGTCCGCGTGCAATTGCGTTTTTGCCAAAAACGGAAGCGGAGGCAAACGCGCTTTAGTAAAATAATTTCCTACTGTTTTTTTGCATGTTCTTCTCAAATAATACGTTGAGAGTGTCCCCAAAGTTTAATAGAGTTTCGACAAGCCCTCAGTTTATTTGGACTTTCCGACGGTACGCGTGCAATTGCGCTTTTGCCAAAAACGGAAGTGGAGGCAAACGCGCATTAGGAAAATAATTTCCTGATGATTTTTTGCATTTAAATCTCAAATAATACATTGAGAGTGTCCCCAAAGTTTCGTAGAGTTTCGACAAGCCCTCAGTTTATTTTGAATTTCCGACGGTACGCGTGCAATTGCGTTTTTGCCAAAAACTGAAACGGAGGCAAACGCGCCTTAGGAAAATAATTTCCTTCTGGTTTTTTGCATGTAAATCTAAAATAACACATTGATAGTGTCGCCAAAGTTTCATAGAGTTTCGACAAGCCCTCGGTTTATTTTGACTTTCCGACGGTACGCGTGCAATTGCATTTTTGCCAAAAACAGAAGCGCAGGCAAACGCGCCTTAGGAAAATAATTTCCTGCTGATTTTTTTCATGTACATCTCAAATAATAGATTGAGAGTGTCCCCAAAGTTTCATAGCATCTCGACAAGCCCTCGGTTTATTTTGACTTTCCGACGGTCCGCGTGCAATTGCTAATTTTTGCAAAAACAGAAGCGGAGGCAAACGCGCTTTAGTAAAATAATTTCCTACTGGTTTTTTTCATGTACTTCTCAAATAATACATTGAGAGTGTCCCCAAAGTTTAATTAAGTTTCGACAAGCCCTCGGTTTATTTTGAATTTCCGACGGTACGCGTGCAATTTCGTTTTTGCCAAAAACGGAAGCGGAGGCAAACGCGTATTAGGAAAATAATTTCCTGCTGATTTTTTGCATTTACATATCAAATAATACATTGAGAGTGTCAACAAAGTTTCGTAGAGTTTCGACAAGCCCTCGGTTTATTTTGAATTTCCGACGGTACGCGTGCAATTGCGTTTTTGCCAAAAATAGAAGCGGAGGCAAACGCACCTTAGGAAAATAATTTCCTGCTGATTTTTTCCATGTAAATCTAAAATAATACATTGAGAGTGTCGCCAATGTTTCATAGCATTTCGTCAAGCCCTCGATTTATTTTGACTTTCCCACGGTACGCGTGCGATTGCGTTTTTGCCAAAAACGGAAGCAGAGGCAAACGCGCTTTAGTAAAATAATTTCTTGCTGATTTTTTGCATGTACATCTCAAATAATACATTGAGAGTGTGCCCAAAGTTTCGTAGAGTTTCGACAAGCCCTCGGTTTATTTTGAATTTCCGACGGTACGCGTGCAATTGCGTTTTTGCCAAAAACAGAAATGGAGGAAAACGCGCCTTAGGAAAATAATTTCTTGCTGATTGTTTTGATGTACATCTCAAATAATACATTGAGAGTGTCCCCAAAGTTTCACAGCGTTTCGACAAGCCCTTGGTTTATTTTGAATTTCCGACGGTACGGGTGCAATTGCGTTTTTGCCAAAAACAGAAGCGGAGGCAAACGGGCATTAGGAAAATAATTTCCAGCTGATTTTTTGCATTTAAATCTCAAATAATACATTGAGATTGACCCCAAAGTTTCATAGAGTTTCGACAAGCCCTCGGTTTATTTTGAATTTCCGACGGTACGCGTGCAATTGCGTTTTTGCCAAAAACAAAAACGGAGGCAAACGCGCCTTAGGAAAATAATTTCCTTCTGGTTTGTTGCATGTAAATCTAAAATAACACATTGAGAGTGTCGCCAATGTTTCATAGAGTTTCGACAAGCCCTCGGTTTATTTTGACTTTCCAACGGTACGCGTGCAATTGCGTTTTTGCCAAAAATAGAAGCGGAGGCAAACGCGCTTTAGGAAAATAATTTCCTTCTGATTTTTTGCATGTAAATCTAAAATAATACATTGAGAGTGTCGCCAATGTTTCATAGCATTTCGACAAGCCCTCGGTTTATTTTGACTTTCCGATGGTACGCGTGCAATTGCGTTTTTGCCAAAAACGGAAGCGGAGGCAAACGCGCTTTAGTAAAATAATTTCCTGCTGGTTTTTTTCATGTACTTTTCAAATAATACATTTATATTGTCCCCAAAGTTTAATTAAGTTTCGACAAGCCCTCGGTTTATTTTGAATTTCCGACGGTACGCCTGCAATTGCGTTTTTGCCAAAAACAAAAATGGAGGAAAACGCGCCTTACGAAAATAATTTCTTGCTGATTTTTTTCATGTACATCTCAAATAATAAATTGAGAGTGTCCCCAAAGTTTCACAGCATTTCAACAAGCCCTCGGTTTATTTTGAATTTCAGACGGTACGCGTGCAATTGCGTTTTTGCCAAAAACAGAAACGGAGGCAAACGCGCCTTAGGAAAATAATTTCCTTCTGGTTTTTTGCATGTAAATCTAAAATAAAACATTGAGAGTGTCGCCAAAGTTTCATAGAGTTTCGACAAGCCCTCGGTTTATTTTGACTTTCCGACGGTACGGGTGCAATTTCGTTTTTGCCAAAAACGGAAGCGGAGGCAAACGCGCATTAGGAAAATAATTTCCTGCTGATTTTTTGCATTTACATCTCAAATAATACATTGAGAGTGTCCACAAAGTTTCGTAGAGTTTCGACAAGCCCTCGGTTTATTTTGACTTTCCGACGGTACGCGTGCAATTGCGTTTTTGCCAAAAACAGAAGCAGAGGCACACGCGCTTTAGTAAAATAATTTCTTGCTGATTTTTTGCATGGACATCTCAAATAATACATTGAGAGTGTGCCCAAAGTTTCGTAGAGTTTCGACAAGCCCTCGGTTTATTTTGAATTTCCGACGGTACGCGTGCAATTGCGTTTTTGCCAAAAACAGAAATGGAGGAAAACGCGCCTTAGGAAAATAATTTCTTGCTGATTTTTTTCATGTACATCTAAAATAATACATTTAGAGTGTCCCCAAAGTTTCACAGCATTTCGACAAGCCCTCGGTTTATTTTGAATTTTCGACGGTACGCGTGCAATTGCGTTTTTGCCAAAAACATAAACGGAGGCAAACGCGCCTTAGGAAAATAATTTCCTTCTGGTTTTTTGCACGGACATCTAAAATAATAAATTGAGAGTGTCGCCATAGTTTCATAGAGTTTCGACAAGCCCTCGGTTTATTTTGACTTTCCGACGGTACGTGTGCAATTTCGTTTTTTCCAAAAACGAAAGCGGAGGCAAACGCGCATTAGGAAAATAATTTCCTGCTGATTTTTTGCATTTACATCTCAAATAATACATTGAGAGTGTCCACAAAGTTTCGTAGAGTTTCTACAAGCCCTCGGTTTATTTTGACTTTCCGACGGTAAGCGTGCAATTGCGTTTTTGCCAAAAACAGAAATGGAGGAAAACGCGCCTTAGGAAAATAATTTCTTGCTGATTTTATTCATGTACATCTCAAATAATACATTGAGAGTGTCCCCAAAGTTTCACAGCATTTCGACAAGCCCTCGGTTTATTTTGAATTTTCGACGGTACTCGTGCAATTGCGTTTTTGCCAAAAACATAAACGGAAGCAAACGCGCCTTAGGAAAATAATTTCCTTCTGGTTTTTTGCATGGACATCTAAAATAATAAATTGAGAGTGTCTCCATAGTTTCATAGAGTTTCGACAAGCCCTCGGTTTATTTTGACTTTCCGACGGTACGCGTGCAATTTCGTTTTTGCCAAAAACGGAAGCGGAGGCAAACACGCTTTAGTAAAATAATTTCTTGCTGATTTTTTGCATGTACATCTAAAATAATACATTGAGAGTGTGCCCAAAGTTTCGTAGAGTTTCGACAAGCCCTCGGTTTATTTTGAATTTCCGACGTTACGCGTGCAATTGCGTTTTTCCCAAAAACAGAAATGGAGGAAAACGCGCCTTAGGAAAATAATTTCTTGCTGATTTTATTCATGTACATCTCAAATAATACATTGAGAGTGTCCCCAAAGTTTCACAGCATTTCGACAAGCCCTCGGTTTATTTTGAATTTTTGACGGTACGCGTGCAATTACGTTTTTGCCAAAAACATAAACGGAGGCAAACGCGCCTTAGGAAAATAATTTCCTTCTGGTTTTTTGCATGTACATCTAAAATAATAAATTGAGAGTGTCGCCATAGTTTCATAGAGTTTCGACAAGCCCTCGGTTTATTTTGACTTTCCGACGGTACGCGTGCAATTTCGTTTTTGCCAAAAACGGAAGCGGAGGCAAACGCGCATTAGGAAAAAATTTCCTGCTGATTTTTTGCATTTACATCTCAAATAATACATTGAGAGTGTCCACAAAGTTTCGTAGAGTTTCTACAAGCCCTCAGTTTATTTTGACTTTCCGACGGTACGCGTGCAATTGCGTTTTTGCCAAAAACGGAAGCGGAGCAAACGCGCTTTAGTAAAATAATTTCTTGCTGATTTTTTGAATGTGCATCTAAAATAATACATTGAGAGTGTGCCCAAAGTTTCGTAGAGTTTCGACAAGCCGTCGGTTTATTTTGAATTTCTGACGGTACGCGTGCAATTGCGTTTTTGCCAAAAACAGAAATGGAGGAAAACGCGCCTTAGGAAAATAATTTCATGCTGATTTTTTTCATGTACATCTCAAATAATACATTGAGAGTGTCCCCAAAGTTTCAAAGTGTTTCGACAAGCCCTCGGTTTATTTTGAATTTCCGACGGTACTGGTGCAATTGCGTTTTTGCCAAAAACGGAAGCGGAGGCAAACACCCATTAGGAAAAAACTTTCCAGCTTATTTTTTGCATTTAAATCTCAAATAATACATTGATAGTGTACCCAAAGTTTCATAGAGTTTCGATAAGCCCTCGGTTAATTTTGAATTTCCGACTGTACGCGTGCAATTGCGTTTTTGCCTAAAACAGAAACGGAGGCAAACGCGCCTTAGGAAAATAATTTCCTTCTGGTTTTTTGCATGTAAATCTAAAATAACACAATGAGAGTGTCGACAATGTTTCATAGCGTTTCGACAAGCCCTCGGTTTATTTTGACTTTCCGACGGTACGCGTGCAATTGCGCTTTTGCCAAAAACGGAAGAGGAGGCAAACGCGCTTTAGTAAAATAATTTCCTGCTGGTTTTTTGCATGTACTTCTCAAATAATACATTGATAGTGTCCCCAATGTTTCATAGCGTTTAGACAAGCCCTCGGTTTATTTTGAATTTCCGACGATACGCGTGAAATTGCGTTTTTGCCAAAAACGGAAGAGGAGGCAAACGCGCCCTAGGAAAATAACTTCCTGCTGATTTTTTGCATGGACATCTCAAATAATACATTGAGAGTGTCTCCAAAATTTCATAGCATTTCGACAAGCCCTCGGTTTATTTTGAATTTCCGACGGTACGCGTGCAATTGCGTTTTTGGCAAAAACGGAAGCGGAGGCAAACGCGCCTTAGGAAAATAATTTCCTGATTATTTTTTGCATGGACATCTCAAATAATACATTGAGAGTGTCGCCATAGTTTCATAGAGTTTCGACAAACCCTCGGTTTATTTTGACTTTCCGACGGAACGCGTGCAATTGCGTTTTTGCCAAAAACGGAAGCGGAGGCAAACGCGGATTAGGAAAATAATTTCCTGCTGATTTTTTGCATTTACATCTCAAATAATACATTGAGAGTGTCCACAAAGTTTCGTAGAGTTTCGACAAGCCCTCGGTTTATTTTGACTTTCCGACGGTACGCGTGCAATTGCGTTTTTGCCAAAAACGGAAGCAGAGGCACACGCGCTTTAGTAAAATAATTTCTTGCTGATTTTTTGCATGGACATCTCAAATAATACATTGAGAGTGTGCCCAAAGTTTCGTAGAGTTTCGACAAGCCCTCGGTTTATTTTGAATTTCCGACGGTACGCGTGCAATTGCGTTTTTGCCAAAAACAGAAATGGAGGAAAACGCGCCTTAGGAAAATAATTTCTTGCTGATTTTTTTCATGTACATCTAAAATAATACATTTAGAGTGTCCCCAAAGTTTCACAGCATTTCGACAAGCCCTCGGTTTATTTTGAATTTTCGACGGTACGCGTGCAATTGCGTTTTTGCCAAAAACATAAACGGAGGCAAACGCGCCTTAGGAAAATAATTTCCTTCTGGTTTTTTGCACGGACATCTAAAATAATAAATTGAGAGTGTCGCCATAGTTTCATAGAGTTTCGACAAGCCCTCGGTTTATTTTGACTTTCCGACGGTACGTGTGCAATTTCGTTTTTTCCAAAAACGAAAGCGGAGGCAAACGCGCATTAGGAAAATAATTTCCTGCTGATTTTTTGCATTTACATCTCAAATAATACATTGAGAGTGTCCACAAAGTTTCGTAGAGTTTCTACAAGCCCTCGGTTTATTTTGACTTTCCGACGGTAAGCGTGCAATTGCGTTTTTGCCAAAAACAGAAATGGAGGAAAACGCGCCTTAGGAAAATAATTTCTTGCTGATTTTATTCATGTACATCTCAAATAATACATTGAGAGTGTCCCCAAAGTTTCACAGCATTTCGACAAGCCCTCGGTTTATTTTGAATTTTCGACGGTACTCGTGCAATTGCGTTTTTGCCAAAAACATAAACGGAAGCAAACGCGCCTTAGGAAAATAATTTCCTTCTGGTTTTTTGCATGGACATCTAAAATAATAAATTGAGAGTGTCTCCATAGTTTCATAGAGTTTCGACAAGCCCTCGGTTTATTTTGACTTTCCGACGGTACGCGTGCAATTTCGTTTTTGCCAAAAACGGAAGCGGAGGCAAACACGCTTTAGTAAAATAATTTCTTGCTGATTTTTTGCATGTACATCTAAAATAATACATTGAGAGTGTGCCCAAAGTTTCGTAGAGTTTCGACAAGCCCTCGGTTTATTTTGAATTTCCGACGTTACGCGTGCAATTGCGTTTTTCCCAAAAACAGAAATGGAGGAAAACGCGCCTTAGGAAAATAATTTCTTGCTGATTTTATTCATGTACATCTCAAATAATACATTGAGAGTGTCCCCAAAGTTTCACAGCATTTCGACAAGCCCTCGGTTTATTTTGAATTTTTGACGGTACGCGTGCAATTACGTTTTTGCCAAAAACATAAACGGAGGCAAACGCGCCTTAGGAAAATAATTTCCTTCTGGTTTTTTGCATGTACATCTAAAATAATAAATTGAGAGTGTCGCCATAGTTTCATAGAGTTTCGACAAGCCCTCGGTTTATTTTGACTTTCCGACGGTACGCGTGCAATTTCGTTTTTGCCAAAAACGGAAGCGGAGGCAAACGCGCATTAGGAAAAAATTTCCTGCTGATTTTTTGCATTTACATCTCAAATAATACATTGAGAGTGTCCACAAAGTTTCGTAGAGTTTCTACAAGCCCTCAGTTTATTTTGACTTTCCGACGGTACGCGTGCAATTGCGTTTTTGCCAAAAACGGAAGCGGAGCAAACGCGCTTTAGTAAAATAATTTCTTGCTGATTTTTTGAATGTGCATCTAAAATAATACATTGAGAGTGTGCCCAAAGTTTCGTAGAGTTTCGACAAGCCGTCGGTTTATTTTGAATTTCTGACGGTACGCGTGCAATTGCGTTTTTGCCAAAAACAGAAATGGAGGAAAACGCGCCTTAGGAAAATAATTTCATGCTGATTTTTTTCATGTACATCTCAAATAATACATTGAGAGTGTCCCCAAAGTTTCAAAGTGTTTCGACAAGCCCTCGGTTTATTTTGAATTTCCGACGGTACTGGTGCAATTGCGTTTTTGCCAAAAACGGAAGCGGAGGCAAACACCCATTAGGAAAAAACTTTCCAGCTTATTTTTTGCATTTAAATCTCAAATAATACATTGATAGTGTACCCAAAGTTTCATAGAGTTTCGATAAGCCCTCGGTTAATTTTGAATTTCCGACTGTACGCGTGCAATTGCGTTTTTGCCTAAAACAGAAACGGAGGCAAACGCGCCTTAGGAAAATAATTTCCTTCTGGTTTTTTGCATGTAAATCTAAAATAACACAATGAGAGTGTCGACAATGTTTCATAGCGTTTCGACAAGCCCTCGGTTTATTTTGACTTTCCGACGGTACGCGTGCAATTGCGCTTTTGCCAAAAACGGAAGAGGAGGCAAACGCGCTTTAGTAAAATAATTTCCTGCTGGTTTTTTGCATGTACTTCTCAAATAATACATTGATAGTGTCCCCAATGTTTCATAGCGTTTAGACAAGCCCTCGGTTTATTTTGAATTTCCGACGATACGCGTGAAATTGCGTTTTTGCCAAAAACGGAAGAGGAGGCAAACGCGCCCTAGGAAAATAACTTCCTGCTGATTTTTTGCATGGACATCTCAAATAATACATTGAGAGTGTCTCCAAAATTTCATAGCATTTCGACAAGCCCTCGGTTTATTTTGAATTTCCGACGGTACGCGTGCAATTGCGTTTTTGGCAAAAACGGAAGCGGAGGCAAACGCGCCTTAGGAAAATAATTTCCTGATTATTTTTTGCATGGACATCTCAAATAATACATTGAGAGTGTCGCCATAGTTTCATAGAGTTTCGACAAACCCTCGGTTTATTTTGACTTTCCGACGGAACGCGTGCAATTGCGTTTTTGCCAAAAACGGAAGCGGAGGCAAACGCGGATTAGGAAAATAATTTCCTGCTGATTTTTTGCATTTACATCTCAAATAATACATTGAGAGTGTCCACAAAGTTTCGTAGAGTTTCGACAAGCCCTCGGTTTATTTTGACTTTCCGACGGTACGCGTGCAATTGCGTTTTTGCCAAAAACGGAAGCAGAGGCACACGCGCTTTAGTAAAATAATTTCTTGCTGATTTTTTGCATGGACATCTCAAATAATACATTGAGAGTGTGCCCAAAGTTTCGTAGAGTTTCGACAAGCCCTCGGTTTATTTTGAATTTCCGACGGTACGCGTGCAATTGCGTTTTTGCCAAAAACAGAAATGGAGGAAAACGCGCCTTAGGAAAATAATTTCTTGCTGATTTTTTTCATGTACATCTAAAATAATACATTTAGAGTGTCCCCAAAGTTTCACAGCATTTCGACAAGCCCTCGGTTTATTTTGAATTTTCGACGGTACGCGTGCAATTGCGTTTTTGCCAAAAACATAAACGGAGGCAAACGCGCCTTAGGAAAATAATTTCCTTCTGGTTTTTTGCACGGACATCTAAAATAATAAATTGAGAGTGTCGCCATAGTTTCATAGAGTTTCGACAAGCCCTCGGTTTATTTTGACTTTCCGACGGTACGTGTGCAATTTCGTTTTTTCCAAAAACGAAAGCGGAGGCAAACGCGCATTAGGAAAATAATTTCCTGCTGATTTTTTGCATTTACATCTCAAATAATACATTGAGAGTGTCCACAAAGTTTCGTAGAGTTTCTACAAGCCCTCGGTTTATTTTGACTTTCCGACGGTAAGCGTGCAATTGCGTTTTTGCCAAAAACAGAAATGGAGGAAAACGCGCCTTAGGAAAATAATTTCTTGCTGATTTTATTCATGTACATCTCAAATAATACATTGAGAGTGTCCCCAAAGTTTCACAGCATTTCGACAAGCCCTCGGTTTATTTTGAATTTTCGACGGTACTCGTGCAATTGCGTTTTTGCCAAAAACATAAACGGAAGCAAACGCGCCTTAGGAAAATAATTTCCTTCTGGTTTTTTGCATGGACATCTAAAATAATAAATTGAGAGTGTCTCCATAGTTTCATAGAGTTTCGACAAGCCCTCGGTTTATTTTGACTTTCCGACGGTACGCGTGCAATTTCGTTTTTGCCAAAAACGGAAGCGGAGGCAAACACGCTTTAGTAAAATAATTTCTTGCTGATTTTTTGCATGTACATCTAAAATAATACATTGAGAGTGTGCCCAAAGTTTCGTAGAGTTTCGACAAGCCCTCGGTTTATTTTGAATTTCCGACGTTACGCGTGCAATTGCGTTTTTCCCAAAAACAGAAATGGAGGAAAACGCGCCTTAGGAAAATAATTTCTTGCTGATTTTATTCATGTACATCTCAAATAATACATTGAGAGTGTCCCCAAAGTTTCACAGCATTTCGACAAGCCCTCGGTTTATTTTGAATTTTTGACGGTACGCGTGCAATTACGTTTTTGCCAAAAACATAAACGGAGGCAAACGCGCCTTAGGAAAATAATTTCCTTCTGGTTTTTTGCATGTACATCTAAAATAATAAATTGAGAGTGTCGCCATAGTTTCATAGAGTTTCGACAAGCCCTCGGTTTATTTTGACTTTCCGACGGTACGCGTGCAATTTCGTTTTTGCCAAAAACGGAAGCGGAGGCAAACGCGCATTAGGAAAAAATTTCCTGCTGATTTTTTGCATTTACATCTCAAATAATACATTGAGAGTGTCCACAAAGTTTCGTAGAGTTTCTACAAGCCCTCAGTTTATTTTGACTTTCCGACGGTACGCGTGCAATTGCGTTTTTGCCAAAAACGGAAGCGGAGCAAACGCGCTTTAGTAAAATAATTTCTTGCTGATTTTTTGAATGTGCATCTAAAATAATACATTGAGAGTGTGCCCAAAGTTTCGTAGAGTTTCGACAAGCCGTCGGTTTATTTTGAATTTCTGACGGTACGCGTGCAATTGCGTTTTTGCCAAAAACAGAAATGGAGGAAAACGCGCCTTAGGAAAATAATTTCATGCTGATTTTTTTCATGTACATCTCAAATAATACATTGAGAGTGTCCCCAAAGTTTCAAAGTGTTTCGACAAGCCCTCGGTTTATTTTGAATTTCCGACGGTACTGGTGCAATTGCGTTTTTGCCAAAAACGGAAGCGGAGGCAAACACCCATTAGGAAAAAACTTTCCAGCTTATTTTTTGCATTTAAATCTCAAATAATACATTGATAGTGTACCCAAAGTTTCATAGAGTTTCGATAAGCCCTCGGTTAATTTTGAATTTCCGACTGTACGCGTGCAATTGCGTTTTTGCCTAAAACAGAAACGGAGGCAAACGCGCCTTAGGAAAATAATTTCCTTCTGGTTTTTTGCATGTAAATCTAAAATAACACAATGAGAGTGTCGACAATGTTTCATAGCGTTTCGACAAGCCCTCGGTTTATTTTGACTTTCCGACGGTACGCGTGCAATTGCGCTTTTGCCAAAAACGGAAGAGGAGGCAAACGCGCTTTAGTAAAATAATTTCCTGCTGGTTTTTTGCATGTACTTCTCAAATAATACATTGATAGTGTCCCCAATGTTTCATAGCGTTTAGACAAGCCCTCGGTTTATTTTGAATTTCCGACGATACGCGTGAAATTGCGTTTTTGCCAAAAACGGAAGAGGAGGCAAACGCGCCCTAGGAAAATAACTTCCTGCTGATTTTTTGCAAGGACATCTCAAATAATACATTGAGAGTGTCTCCAAAATTTCATAGCATTTCGACAAGCCCTCGGTTTATTTTGAATTTCCGACGGTACGCGTGCAATTGCGTTTTTGGCAAAAACGGAAGCGGAGGCAAACGCGCCTTAGGAAAATAATTTCCTGATTATTTTTTGCATGGACATCTCAAATAATACATTGAGAGTGTCGCCATAGTTTCATAGAGTTTCGACAAACCCTCGGTTTATTTTGACTTTCCGACGGAACGCGTGCAATTGCGTTTTTGCCAAAAACGGAAGCGGAGGCAAACGCGGATTAGGAAAATAATTTCCTGCTGATTTTTTGCATTTACATCTCAAATAATACATTGAGAGTGTCCACAAAGTTTCGTAGAGTTTCGACAAGCCCTCGGTTTATTTTGACTTTCCGACGGTACGCGTGCAATTGCGTTTTTGCCAAAAACGGAAGCGGAGGCAAACGTGCTTTAGTAAAATAATTTCCTGCTTGTTTTTTGCATGTACTTCTCAAATAATACATTGAGAGTGTCCCCAAAGATTAATAGAGTTTCAACAAGCCCTCGGTTTATTTTGACTTTCCGACGGTACGCGAGCAATTGCGTTTATGCCAAAAACGGAAGCGGAGGCAAACGTGCATTAGGAAAATAATTTCCTGCTGATTTTTTGCATGTACATCTGAAATAATACATTGAGAGTGTCCCTAAATTTTCGTAGAGTTTCGACAATCCCTCGGTTTATTTTGAATTTACGAAGGTACGTGTGCAATTGCGTTTTTGCCAAAAACAGAAGCGGAGGCAAACAGTCCTTAGGAAAATAATTTCCTGCTGATTTTTTGCATGTAAATCTAAAATAATACATTGAGAGTGTCGCAAAAGTTTAATAGAGTTTCGACAAGCCCTCGGTTTATTTTGACTTTCCGACGGTACGAGACCAATTGCGTTTTTGCAAAAAACGGAAGCAGAGGAAAATGCTCCTTAGGAAAATAATTTACTGCTGATTTTTTGCATGTAAATCTAAAATAATACAATGAGCTTGTCGCTAATGTTTCATAGCGTTTCGACAAACCCTCGGTTTATTTTGACTTTCCGACGGTACGCGTGCAATTGCGCTTTTGCCAAAAATGGAAGCGGAGGCAAACACGCTTTAGTAAAATAATTTCCAGCTGGTTTTTTGCATGTACTTCTCAAATAATACATTGATAGTGTCCCCAAAGTTTCGTAGAGTTTAGACAAGCCCTCGGTTTATTTTGAATTTCTGACGTTACGCGTGCAATTGCGTTTTTGCCAAAAACAGAAGCAGAGGCAAACGTGCCCTAGGAAAATAACTTCCTGCTTATTTTTTGCATGGACATCTAAAATAATACATTGAGAGTGTCGCCAAACTTTCATAGCATTTCGACAAGCCCTCGGTTTATTTTGAATTTCCGACGGTACGCGTGCAATTGCGTTTTTGCCAAAAACGGAAGCGGAGGCAAACGCGCCTTAGGAAAATAATTTCCTGCTGATTTCTTGCATGTAAATCAAAAATAATACATTGAGAGTGTAGCCAAAGTTTCATAGAGTTTCGACAAACCGTCGGTTTATTTTGACTTTCCGACGGTACGCGTGCAATTGCGTTTTTGCCAAAAATAGAAACAGATTCAAACGCGCCTTAGGAAAATAATTTCTTGCTGATTTTTTTCATGTACATCTAAAATAATACATTGAGAGTGTCCCCAAAGTATCACAGCGTTTCGACAAGCCCTCGGTTTATTTTGAATTTCCGACGGTACGGGTGCAATTGCGTTTTTGCCAAAAACGGAAGCGGAGGCAAACGCCAATTAGGAAAATAATTTTCAGCTTATTTTTTGCATTTAAATCTCTAATGATACATTGAGAGTGTCCCCAAAGTTTCATAGAGTTTCGACAAGCCCTCGGTTTATTTTGAATTTCCGACGGTACGCGTGCAATTGCGTTTTTGCCAAAAACAGAAATGGAGGCAAACGCGCCCTAGGAAAATAATTTCCTTCTGGTTTTTTGCATGTAAATCTAAAATAACACATTGAGAGTGTAGCCAAAGTTTCATAGAGTTTCGACAAGCCCTCGGTTTATTTTGACTTTCCGACGGTACGCGTGCAATTTCGTGTTTGCCAAAAACGAAAGCGGAGGCAAACGCACATTAGGAAAATAATTTCCTGCCGGCTTTTTTGCATTTACATCTCAAATAATACATTGAGAGTGTCCACAAAGTTTCGTAGAGGTTCGACAAGCCCTCGGTTTATTTTGACTTTCCAACGGTACGCGTGCAATTGCCTTTTTGCCAAAAACGGAAGCAGAGGCAAACGCGCTTTAGTAAAATAATTTCTTGCTGATTTTTTGCATTTACATCTCAAATAATACATTGAGAGTGTGCCCAAAGTTTCGTAGAGTTTCGACAAGCCCTCGGTTTATTTTGAATTTCCGACGGTACGCGTGCAATTGCGTTTTTGCCAAAAACAGAAATGGAGGAAAACACGCCTTAGGAAAATAATTTCTTGCTGATTTTTTTCATGTACATCTAAAATAATACATTGAGAGTGTCCCCAAAGTATCACAGTGTTTCGACAAGCCCTCAGTTTATTTTGAATTTCCGACGGTACGGGTGCAATTGCGTTTTTGCCAAAAACGGAAGCGGAGGCAAACGCGCATTAGGAAAAAACATTCCAGCTTATTTTTTGCATTTAAATCTCAAATAATACATTGAGAGTGTAACCAAAGTTTCATAGAGTTTCGATAAGCCCTCGGTTAATTTTGAATTTCCGACTGTACGCGTGCAATTGCGTTTTTGCCAAAAACAGAAATGGAGGAAAACCCGCCTTAGGAAAATAATTTCTTGCTGATTTTTTTAAAGTACATCTAAAATAATACATTGAGAGTGTCCCCAAAGTATCACAGCGTTTCAACAAGCCCTCGGTTTATTTTGAATTTCCGACGGTACGGGTGCAATTGCGTTTTTGCCAAAAACGGAAGCGGAGGCAAACGTCAATTAGGAAAATAATTTTCAGCTGGTTTTTTGCATGTAAATCTAAAATAACACATTGAGAGTGTCGCCAAAGTTTCATAGAGTTTCGACAAGCCCTCGGATTATTTTGACCATCCGACGATACGCGTGCAATTGCGTTTTTGCCAAAAACAGAAGCGGAGGCAAACACGCCTTAGGAAAATAATTTCCTGCTGATTTTTTTCATGTACATCTCAAGTAATAGATTGAGAGGGTTCCCAAAGTTTCATAGCGTCTCGACAAGCCCTCGGTTTATTTTGACTTTCCGACGGTCCGCGTGCAATTGCGTTTTTGGCAAAAACAGAAGCGGAGGCAAACGCGCTTTAGTAAAATAATTTCCTACTGGTTTTTTTCATGTACTTCTCAAATAATACATTGAGAGTGTCCCCAAAGTTTAATTAAGTTTCGACAAGCCCTCGGTTTATTTTGAATTTCCGACGCTACGCGTGCAATTGTGTTTTTGCCAAAAACAGAAGCGGAGGCAAACGCGCATTAGGAAAATAATTTCCTGCTGATTTGTTGCATTTACATCTCAAATAATACATTGAGAGTGTCCACAAAGTTTCGTAGAGTTTCGACAAGCCCTCGGTTTATTTTGAATTTTCGATGGTACGTGTGGAATTGCGTTTTTGCCAAAAATAAAAGCGGAGGAAAACGCGCCTTAGGAAAATAATTTCCTGTTGATTTTTTGCATGTAAATCTAAAATAATACATTGAAAGTGTCGCCAATGTTTCATAGCATTTCAACAAGCCCTCGGTTTATTTTGACTTTCCGACGGTACGCGTGCAATTGCGTTTTTGCCAAAAACGGAAGCGGAGGCAAACGCGCTTTAGTAAAATAATTTCCTGCTGGTTTTTTTCATGTACTTCTCAAATAATACATTGAGAGTGTCCCCAAAGTTTAATTAAGTTTCAACAAGCCCTCGAATTATTTTGACCATCCGACGGTACGCGTGCAATTGCGTTTTTCCCCAAAACATAAATGGAGGAAAACGCGCCTTAGGAAAATAATTTCTTGCTGATTTTATTCATGTACATCTCAAATAATACATTGAGAGTGTCCCCAAAGTTTCACAGCATTTCGACAAGCCCTCGGTTTATTTTGAATTTTTGACGGTACGCGTGCAATTGCGTTTTTGCCAAAAACATAAACGGAGGCAAACGCGCCTTAGGAAATAATTTCCTTCTGGTTTTTTGCATGTAAATCTAAAATAACACATTGAGAGTGTCTCCAAAGTTTCATAGAGTTTCGACAAGCCCTCGGTTTATTTTGACTTTCCGACGGTACGCGTGCAATTTCGTTTTTGCCAAAAACGGAAGCGGAGGCAAACGCGGATTAGGAAAATAATTTCCTGCTGATTTTTTGCATTTACATCTCAAATAATACATTGTGAGTGTCCACAAAGTTTCGTAGAGTTTCGACAAGCCCTCGGTTTATTTTGACTGTCCGACGGTACGCGTGCAATTGCGTTTTTGCCAAAAACGGAAGCGGAGGCAAACGCGCTTTAGTAAAATAATTTCTTGCTGATTTTTTGCATGTACATCTAAAATAATACATTGAGAGTGTGCCCAAAGTTTCGTAGAGTTTCGACAAGCCCTCGGTTTATTTTGAATTTCCGACGGTACGCGTGTAATTGCCTTTTTGCCAAAAACAGAAATGGAGGAAAACGCGCCTTAGGAAAATAATTTCATGCTGATTTTTTTCATGTACATCTCAAATAATACATTGAGAGTGTCCCAAAAGTTTCACAGTGTTTCGACAAGCCCTCAGTTTATTTTGAATTTCCGACGGTACGGGTGCAATTGCGTTTTTGCCAAAAACGGAAGCGGAGGCAAACGCGCATTAGGAAAAAACATTCCAGCTTAATTTTTGCATTTAAATCTCAAATAATACATTGAGAGTGTAACCAAAGTTTCATAGAGTTTCGATAAGCCCTCGGTTAATTTTGAATTTCCGACTGTACGCGTGCAATTGCGTTTTTGCCTAAAACAGAAACAGAGGCAAACGCGCCTTAGGAAAATAATTTCCTTCTGGTTTTTTGCATGTAAATCTAAAATAACACAATGAGAGTGTCGCCAATGTTTCATAGCGTTTCGACAAGCCCTCGGTTTATTTTGACTTTCCGACGGTACGCGTGCAATTGCGCTTTTGCCAAAAACGGAAAAGGAGGCAAAGGCGCTTTAGTAAAATAATTTCCTGCTGGTTTTTTGCATGTACTTCTCAAATAATACATTGATAGTTTCCCCAATGTTTCATAGCGTTTAGACAAGCCCTCAGTTTATTTTGAATTTCCGACGGTACGCGTGCAATTGCGTTTTTGCCAAAAACGGAAGAGGAGGCAAACGCGCCCTAGGAAAATAACTTCCTGCTGATTTTTTGCATGGACATCTCAAATAATACATTGAGAGTGTCTCCAAAGTTTCATAGCTTTTCGACAAGCCCTCGTTTTATTTTGAATTTCCGACGGTACGCGTGCAATTGCGTTTTTGCCAAAAACGGAAGCGGAGGCAAACGCGCCTTAGGAAAATAATTTCCTGATTATATTTTGCATGGACATCTCAAATAATACATTGAGAGTGTCTCCATAGTTTCATAGAGTTTCGACAAGCCCTCGGTTTATTTTGACTTTCCGACGGAACGCGTGCAATTGCGTTTTTGCCAAAAACAGAAGCGTAGGCAAACGCGCCTTAGGAAAATAATTTCCTGCTTATTTTTTTCATGTACATCTCAAATAATACATTGAGAGTGTCCCCAAAGTTTCATAGCGTCTCGACAATCCCTCGGTTTATTTTGACTTTCAGACGGTACGCGTGCAATTGCGTTTTTGGCAAAAACGGAAGCGGAGGCAAACGCGCTTTAGTAAAATAATTTCCTGCTTGTTTTTTGCATGTATTTCTCAAATAATACATTGAGAGTGTCCCCAAAGTTTAATAGAGTTTCAACAAGCCCTCGGTTTATTTTGACTTTCCGACGGTACGCGTGCAATTGCGTTTTTGCCAAAAACAGAAGCGGAGGCAAACACTCCTTAGGAAAATAATTTCCTGCTGATTTTTTGCATGTAAATCTAAAATAATACATTGAGAGTGTCGCAAAAGTTTAATAGAGTTTCGACAAGCCCTCGGTTTATTTTGACTTTCCGACGGTACGCGACCAATTGCGTTTTTGCCAAAAACGGAAGCAGAGGAAAATGCTCCTTAGGAAAATAATTTACTGCTGATTTTTTGCATGTAAATCTAAAATAATACAATGAGCTTGTCGCTAATGTTTCATAGCGTTTCGACAAGCGCTCGGTTTATTTTGACTTTCCGACGGTACGCGTGCAATTTCCCTTTTGCCAAAAATGGAAGCGGAGGCAAACGCGCTTTAGTAAAATAAATTCCAGCTTTTTTTTTGCATGTACTTCTCAAATAATACATTGATAGTGTCCCCAAAGTTTCGTAGAGTTTAGACAAGCCCTCGGTTTATTTTGAATTTCTGACGGTACGCGTGCAATTGCGTTTTTGCCAAAAACGGAAGCGGACGCAAACGCGCCTTAGGAAAATAATTTCCTGATGATTTTTTGCATGGACATCTAAAATAATAAATTGAGAGTGTCGCCATAGTTTCATAGAGTTTCGACAAGCCCTCGGTTTATTTTGACTTTCCGACGGTACGCGTGCAATTGCGTTTTTGCCAAAAACGGAAGCGGATGAAAACGTGCCTTAGGAAAATAATTTCTTGCTGATTTCTTGCATGTAAATCTAAAATAATACATTGAGAGTGTAGCCAAAGTTTCATAGAGTTTCGACAAACCCTCGGTTTATTTTGACTTTCCGACGGTACGCGTGCAATTGCGTTTTTGCCAAAAATAGAAACAGATGCAAACGCGCCTTATGAAAATAATTTCCTGCTGATTTTTTGCATGTAAATCTAAAATAATACATTGAGAGTTTAGCCAAAGTTTCATAGAGTTTCGACAAGCCCTCGTTTTATTTTGACTTTCCGACGGTACGCGTACAATTTCGTTTTTGCCAAAAATAGAAGCGGAGGCAAACGCGCCTTAGGAAAATAATTTCCTGATGATTTTTTGCATGGACATCTCAAATAATACATTGAGAGTGTCGTCATAGTTTCATAGAGTTTCGACAAGCCCTTGGTTTATTTTGACTTTACGATGGTACGCGTGCAATTGCGTTTTTGCCAAAAACAGAAGCGGAGGCAAACGCGCCTTAGGAAAATAATTTCCTGCTGATTTTTTTCATGTAAATCTAAAATAATACATTGAGAGTGTCGCCAAAGTGTCATAGAGTTTCGAAAAGCCCTCGGTTTATTTTGACTTTCCGACGGTACGCGTCCAATTGCGTTTTTGCCATAAAACGGAAGCGGAGGCAAACGCGCCTTAGGAAAATAATTTTGCTGCTTATTATTTTCATGTACATCTCAAATAATACATTGAGAGTGTCCCCAAAGTTTCATAGCGTCTCGACAAGCCCTCAGTTTATTTTGACTTTCCGACGGTACGCGTGCAATTGCGTTTTTGCCAAAAACGGAAGCGGAGGCAAACACGCTTTAGTAAAATAATTTCCTGCTTGTTTTTTGCATGTACTTCTCAAATAATACATTGAGAGTGTCCCCAAAGTTTAATAGAGTTTCGACAAGCCCTCGGTTTTTTTTGACTTTCCGACGGTACGCGACCAATTGCGTTTTTGCCAAAAACGGAAGCGGAGGCAAACGCTCCTTAGGAAAATAATTTACTGCTGATTTTTTGCATGTAAATCTAAAATAATACAATGAGAGTGTCTCCAATGTTTCATAGCGTTTCGACAAGCCCTCGGTTTATTTTGACTTTCCGACGGTACGGGTGCAATTGCGCTTTTGCCAAAAACGGAAGCGGAGGCAAACACGCTTTAGTAAAATAATTTCCTGCTGGTTTTTTGCATGTACTTCTCAAATAATACATTGATAGTTTCCCCAAAGTTTCGTAGCGTTTAGACAAGCCCTTGGTTTATTTTGAATTTTTGAGGTTACGGGTGCAATTACGTTTTTGCCAAAAACGGAAGCGGAGGCAAACGCGCCCTAGGAAAATAACTTCCTGCTGATATTTTGCATGGACATCTCAAATAATACATTGAGAGTGTCGCCATATTTTCATAGCGTTTCGACAAGCCCTCGGTTTATTTTGACTTTCCAACGGTACGCGTGCAATTGAGTTTTTGCCAAAAACGGAAGCGGAGGCAAACGCGCTTTAGTAAAATAATTTCCTGCTTGTTTTTTGCATGTACTTCTCAAATAATACATTGAGAGTTCCCCCAAAGTTTAATAGAGTTTCGACAAGCCCTCGGTTTATTTTGACTTTCCGACGGTACGCGAGCAATTGCGTTTTTGCCAAAAACGGAAGAGGAGGCAAACGCGCATGAGAAAAATAATTTCCTGCTCATTTTTTGCATGTAAATCTAATATAATACATTAAGAGTGTCGCCAATGTTTCATAGCGTTCCGACAAGCCCTCAGTTTATTTTGACTTTCCGACGGTACGCGTGCAATTGCGCTTTTGCCAAAAATGGAAGCGGAGGCAAACGCGCTTTAGTAAAATAATTTCCTGATGGTTTTTTGCATGTACTTCTCAAATAATACATTAATAGTGTCCCCAAAGTTTCGTAGCGTTTAGACAAGCCCTCGATTTATTTTGAATTTCCGACGGTACGTGTGCAATTGCGTTTTTGCCAAAAACGAAAGCGTAGGCAAACGCGCCCTAGGAAAATAACTTCCTGCTGATTTTTTGCATGGACATCTCAAATAATACATTGATAGTGTCGCCAAAGTTTCATAGCTTTTCGACAAGCCCTCTGTTTATTTTGAATTTCCGACGGTACGCATGCAATTGCGTTTTTGCCAAAAACGGAAGCGAAGTCAAAGGCGCCTTAGGAAAATAATTTCCTGATGATTTTTTGCATGGACATCTCAAATAATGCATTTAGAGTGTCTCCATAGTTTCATAGAGTTTCGACAAGCCCTCGGTTTATTTTGACTTTCCGACGGTACGCGTGCAATTGCGTTTTTGCCAAAAACAGAAGCAGAGGCAAACGCGCATTAGGAAAATAATTTACTGCTGATTTTTTGCATGTACATCTCAAATAATACATTGAGAGTGTCCCCAAATTTTAGTAGAGTTTCGACAAGCCCTCGGTTTATTTTGAATTTCCGACGGTACACGTGCAATTGCGTTTTTGCCAAAAATAGAAGCGGAGGCAAACGCTCCTTAGGAAAATAATTTCCTGCTAATTTTTTGCATGTATATCTAAAATAATACATTAAGAGTGTTTCCAATGTTTCATAGCGTTCCGACTAGCCCTCAGTTTATTTTGACTTTCCGACGGTACGCGTGCAATTCCGCTTTTGTCAAAAATGGAAGCGGAGGCAAACGCGCTTTAGTAAAATAATTTCCAGCTGGTTTTTTGCATGTACTTCTCAAATAATACATTGATAGTGCCCCCAAAGTTTCGTAGCGTTTAGACAAGCCCTCGGTTTATTTTGAATTTCCGAAGGTACGCGTGCAATTGCGTTTTTCCCAAAAACGGAAGTGGAGGCAAACGCGCCCTAGGAAAATAACTTCCTGCTGATTTTTTGCATGGACATCTCAAATAATACATTGAGAGTGTCGCCAAAGTTTCATAGCTTTTCGATAAGCCCTCGATTTATTTTGAATTTCCGACGGTACGCATGCAATTGCATTTTTGACAAAAACGGAAGCGGAGGCAAAGGCGCCTTAGGAAAATAATTTCCTGATGATTTTTTGCATGGACATCTCAAATAATACATTTAGAGTGTCTCCATAGTTTCATAGAGTTTCGACAAGCCCTCGGTTTATTTTGACTTTCCGACGGTACGCGTGCAATTGCGTTTTTGCCAAAAACAGAAGCGGAGGCAAACGCGCCTTAGGAAAATAATTTCCTGCTGATTTTTTGCATGTAAATCTAAAATAATACATTGATAGTGTATCCAAAGTTTCATAGAGTTTCGACAATCCCTCGGTTTATTTTGACTTTCCGACGATACGCGTGCAATCGCGTTTTTGCCAAAAACAGAAGCGGAGGCAAACGCGCATTAGGAAAATAATTTCCTGCTGATTTTTTGCATGTAAATCTAAAATAGTACATTGAGAGTGTCGCCAAAGTTTCATAGAGTTTCGACAAGCCCTCGGTTTATTTTGACTTTCCGACGGTACGCGTGCAATTGCGTTTTTGCCAAAAACGGAAGCGGAGACAAACGCGCTTTAGGAAAATAATTTCCTGCTTATTTTATTCATGTACATCTCAAATAATACATTGAGAGTGTCCCCAAAGTTTCATAGCGTCTCGACAATCCCTCGGTTTATTTTGACTTTCCGACGGTACGCGAGCAATTGCGTTTTTGCCAAAAACGGAAGCGGAGGCAAACGCGCATTAGGAAAATAATTTCCTGTTGATTTTTTGCATGTACATCTCAAATAATACATTGAGAGTGTCCCCAAATTATCGTAGAGTTTCGACAAGCCCTCGGTTTATTTTGACTTTCCGACGGTACGCGAGCAATTGCGTTTTTGCCAAAAACGGAAGCGGAGGCAAACGCGCATTAGCAAAATAATTTCCTTCTGATTTTTTGCATGAAAATCTAAAATAATACATTAAGAGTGTCGCCAATGTTTCATAGCGTTCCGACAAGCCCTCAGTTTATTTTGACTTTCCGACGGTACGCGTGCAATTGCGCTTTTGCCAAAAACGGAAGCGGAGGCAAACGCGCTTTAGTAAAATAATTTCCTGATGGTTTTTTGCATGTAATTCTCAAATAATACATTGATAGTGTCCCCAAAGTTTCGTAGCGTTTAGACAAGCCCTCGGTTTATTTTGAATTTCCGACGGTACGCGTGCAATTGCGTTTTTGCCAAAAACGGAAGCGGAGGCAAATGCGCCCTAGGAAAATAACTTCCTGCTGATTTTTTGCATGGACATCTCAAATAATACATTGAGAGTGTCGCAAAAGTTTCATAGCTTTTCCACAAGCCCTCGGTTTATTTTGAATTTCCGACGGTACGCATGCAATTGCGTTTTTGCCAAAAACGGAAGCGGAGGCAAAGGCGCCTTAAGAAAATAATTTCCTGATGATTTTTTGCATGGACATCTCAAATAATACATTTAGAGTGTCTACATAGTTTCATAGAGTTTCGACAAGCCCTCGGTTTATTTTGACTTTCCGACGGTACGCGTGCAATTGCGTTTTTTCCAAAAACAGAAGCGGAGGCAAATGCGCATTAGGAAAATAATTTCCTTCAGATTTTTTGCATGTACATCTCAAATAATACATTGAGAGTGTCCCCAAATTTTAGTAGAGTTTCGACAAGCCCTCGGTTTATTTTGAATTTCCGACGGTACACGTGCAATTGCGTTTTTGCCAAAAACAGAAGCGGAGGCAAACGCTCCATAGGAAAATAATTTCCTGCTGATTTTTTGCATGTATATCTAAAATAATACATTAAGAGTGTTTCCAATGTTTCATAGCGTTCCGACAAGCCCTCGGTTTATTTTGAATTTCCGACGGTACGCATGCAATTGCGTTTTTGCCAAAAACGGAAGCGGAAGCAAAGGCGCCTTAGGAAAATAATTTCCTGATGATTTTTTGCATGGACATCTCAAATAATACATTTAGAGTGTCTCCGTAGTTTCATAGAGTTTCGACAAGCCCTCAGTTTATTTTGACTTTCCAACGGTACGCGTGCAATTGCGTTTTTGCCAAAAACAGAAGCGGAGGCAAACGCTCCTTAGGAAAATAATTTCCTGCTGATTTTTTGCATGTATATCTAAAATAATACATTAAGAGTGTTTCCAATGTTTCATAGCGTTCCGACAAGCCCTCCGTTTATTTTGAATTTCCGACGATACGCATGCAATTGCGTTTTTGCCAAAAACGGAAGCGGAGGCAAAGGCGCCTTAGGAAAATAATTTCCTGATGATTTTTTGCATGGACATCTCAAATAATACATTTAGAGTGTCTCCATAGTTTCATATAGTTTCGACAAGCCCTCGGTTTATTTTGACTTTCCGACGGTACGCGTGCAATTGCGTTTTTGCCAAAAACAGAAGCGGAGGCAAACGCGCATTAGGAAAATAATTTACTGCTGATTTTTTGCATGTACATCTCAAATAATACATTGAGAGTGTCCCCAAATTTTAGTAGAGTTTCGACAAGCCCTCAGTTTATTTTGAATTTCCGACGGTACACGTGCAATTGCGTTTTTGCCAAAAACAGAAGCGGAGGCAAACGCTCCTTAGGAAAATAATTTCCTGCTGATTTTTTGCATGTATATCTAAAATAATACATTAATAGTGTTTCCAATGTTTCATAGCGTTCCGACTAGCCCTCAGTTTATTTTGACTTTCTGACGGTACGCGTGCAATTCCGCTTTTGTCAAAAATGGAAGCGGAGGCAAACGCGCTTTAGTAAAATAATTTCCTGCTGGTTTTTTTCATGTACTTCTCAAATAATACATTGATAGTGCCCCCAAAGTTTCGTAGCGTTTAGACAAGCCCTCGGTTTATTTTGAATTTCCGACGGTACGCGTGCAATTGCGTTTTTCCCAAAAACGGAAGCAGAGGCAAACGCACCCTAGGAAAATAACTTCCTGCTGATTTTTGGCATGGACATCTCAAATAATACATTGAGAGTGTCGCCAAAGTTTCATAGCTTTTCGATATGCCCTCGATTTATTTTGAATTTCCGACGGTACGCATGCAATTGCGTTTTTGCCAAAAACGGAAGCGGAGGCAAAGGCGCCTTAGGAAAATAATTTCCTGATGATTTTTTGCATGGACATCTCAAATAATACATTTAGAGTGTCTCCATAGTTTCATAGAGTTTCGACAAGCCCTCGGTTTATTTTGACTTTCCGACGGTACGCGTGCAATTGCGTTTTTGCCAAAAACAGAAGCGGAGGCAAACGCGCCTTAGGAAAATAATTTCCTGCTGATTTTTTGCATGTAAATCTAAAATAATACATTGATAGTGTATCCAAAGTTTCATAGAGTTTCGACAATCCCTCGGTTTATTTTGACTTTCCGACGATACGCGTGCAATCGCGTTTTTGCCAAAAACAGAAGCGGAGGCAAACGCGCATTAAAAAAATAATTTCCTGCTGATTTTTTGCATGTAAATCTAAAATAATACATTGAGAGTGTCGCCAAAGTTTCATAGAGTTTCGACAAGCCCTCGGTTTATTTTGACTTTCCGACGGTACGCGTGCAATTGCGTTTTTGCCAAAAACAGAAGCGGAGGCAAACGCGCCTTAGGAAAATAATTTCCTGCTGATTTTTTGCATGTAAATCTAAAATAATACATTGATAGTGTATCCAAAGTTTCATAGAGTTTCGACAATCCCTCGGTTTATTTTGACTTTCGGACGATACGCGTGCAATCGCGTTTTTGCCAAAAACAGAAGCGGAGGCAAACGCGCATTAGGAAAATAATTTCCTGCTGATTTTTTGCATGTAAATCTAAAATAATACATTGAGAGTGTCGCCAAAGTTTCATAGAGTTTCGACAAGCCCTCGGTTTATTTTGACTTTCCGACGGTACGCGTGCAATTGCGTTTTTGCCAAAAACGGAAGCGGAGACAAACGCGCTTTAGGAAAATAATTTCCTGCTTATTTTATTCATGTACATCTCAAATAATATATTGAGAGTGTCCCGAAAGTTTCATAGCGTCTCGACAATCCCTCGGTTTATTTTGACATTCCGACGGTACGCGAGCAATTACGTTTTTGCCAAAAACGGAAGCGGAGGCAAACGCGCATTAGGAATATAATTTCCTGTTGATTTTTTGCATGTACATCTCAAATAATACATTGAGAGTGTCCCCAAATTATCGTAGAGTTTCGACAAGCCCTCGGTTTATTTTGACTTTCCGACGGTACGCGAGCAATTGCGTTTTTGCCAAAAACGGAAGCGGAGGCAAACGCGCATTAGGAAAATAATTTCCTTCTGATTTTTTGCATGTAAATCTAAAATAATACATTAAGAGTTTCGCCAATGTTTCATAGCGTTCCGACAAGCCCTCAGTTTATTTTGACTTTCCGACGGTACGCGTGCAATTGCGCTTTTGCCAAAAACGGAAGCGGAGGCAAACGCGCTTTAGTAAAATAATTTCCTGATGGTTTTTTGCATGTAATTCTCAAATAATACATTGATAGTGTCCCCAAAGTTTCGTAGCGTTTAGACAAGCCCTCAGTTTATTTTGAATTTCCGACGGTACGCGTGCAATTGCGTTTTTGCCAAAAACGGAAGCGGAGGCAAATGCGCACTAGGAAAATAACTACCTGCTGATTTTTTGCATGGACATCTCAAATAATACATTGAGAGTGTCGCAAAAGTTTCATAGCTTTTCCACAAGCCCTCGGTTTATTTTGAATTTCCGACGGTACGCATGCAATTGCGTTTTTGCCAAAAACGGAAGCGGATGCAAAGGCGCCTTAGGAAAATAACTTCCTGCTGATTTTTTGCATGGACATCTCAAATAATACATTGAGAGTGTCGCAAAAGTTTCATAGCTTTTCCACAAGCCCTCGGTTTATTTTGACTTTTCGACGGTACGCGTGCAATTGCGTTTTTGCCAAAAACAGAAGCGGAGGCAAATGCGCATTAGGAAAATAATTTCCTTCTGATTTTTTGCATGTACATATCAAATAATACATTGAGAGTGTCCCCAAATTTTAGTAGAGTTTCGACAAGCCCTCGGTTTATTTTGAATTTCCGACGGTACACGTGCAATTGCGTTTTTGCCAAAAACAGAAGCGGAGGCAAACGCTCCTTAGGAAAATAATTTCCTGCTGATTTTTTGCATGTATATCTAAAATAATACATGAAGATTGTTTCCAATGTTTCATAGCGTTCCGACAAGCCCTCGGTTTATTTTGAATTTCCGACGGTACGCATGCAATTGCGTTTTTGCCAAAAACGGAAGCGGAGGCAAAGGCGCCTTAGGAAAATAATTTCCTGATGATTTTTTGCATGGACATCTCAAATAATACATTTAGAGTGTCTCCATAGTTTCATAGAGTTTCGACAAGCCCTCAGTTTATTTTGACTTTCCGACGGTACGCGTGCAATTGCGTTTTTGCCAAAATCAGAAGCGGAGGCAAACGCTCCTTAGGAAAATAATTTCCTGCTGATTTTTTGCATGTATATCTAAAATAATACATTAAGAGTGTTTCCAATGTTTCATAGCGTTCCGACAAGCCCTCGGTTTATTTTGAATTTCCGACGGTACGCATGCAATTGCGTTTTTGCCAAAAACGGAAGCGGAGGCAAAGGCGCCTTAGGAAAATAATTTCCTGATGATTTTTTGCATGGACATCTCAAATAATACATTTAGAGTGTCTCCATAGTTTCATATAGTTTCGACAAGCCCTCAGTTTATTTTGACTTTCCGACGGTACGCGTGCAATTGCGTTTTTGCCAAAAACAGAAGCGGAGGCAAACGCGCATTAGGAAAATAATTTACTGCTGATTTTTTGCATGTACATCTCAAATAATACATTGAGAGTGTCCCCAAATTTTAGTAGAGTTTCGACAAGCCCTCGGTTTATTTTGAATTTCCGACGGTACACGTGCAATTGCGTTTTTGCCAAAAACAGAAGCGGAGGCAAACGTTCCTTAGGAAAATAATTTCCTGCTGATTTTTTGCATGTATATCTAAAATAAAACATTAAGAGTGTTTCCAATGTTTCATAGCGTTCTGACTAGCCCTCAGTTTATTTTGACTTTCCGACGGTACGCGTGCAATTCCGCTTTTGTCAAAAATGGAAGCGGAGGCAAACGCGCTTTAGTAAAATAATTTCCTGCTGGTTTTTTGCATGTACTTCTCAAATAATACATTGATAGTGCCCCCAAAGTTTCGTAGCGTTTAGACAAGCCCTCGGTTTATTTTGAATTTCCGACGGTACGCGTGCAATTGCGTTTTTGCCAAAAACGGAAGCGGAGGCAAACGCGCATGAGAAAAATAATTTCCTGCTCATTTTTTGCATGTAAATCTAAAATAATACATTAAGAGTGTCGCCAATGTTTCATAGCGTTCCGACAAGCCCTCAGTTTATTTTGACTTTCCGACGGTACGCGTGCAATTGCGCTTTTGCCAAAAACGGAAGCGGAGGCAAACGCGCATGAGAAAAATAATTTCCTGCTCATTTTTTGCATGTAAATCTAAAATAATACATTAAGAGTGTCGCAAATGTTTCATAGCGTTCCGACAAGCCCTCAGTTTATTTTGACTTTCCGACGGTACGCGTGCAATTGCGCTTTTGCCAAAAACGGAAGCGGAGGCAAACGCGCTTTAGTAAAATAATTTCCTGATGGTTTTTTGCATGTACTTCTCAAATAATACATTAATAGTGTCCCCAAAGTTTCGTAGCGTTTAGACAAGCCCTCGATTTATTTTGAATTTCCGACGGTACGTGTGCAATTGCGTTTTTGCCAAAAACGAAAGCGGAGGCAAACGCGCCCTAGGAAAATAACTTCCTGCTGATTTTTTGCATGGACATCTCAAATAATACATTGATAGTGTCGCCAAAGTTTCATAGCTTTTCGACAAGCCCTCTGTTTATTTTGAATTTCCGACGGTACGCATGCAATTGCGTTTTTGCCAAAAACGGAAGCGGAGGCAAAGGCACCTTAGGAAAATAATTTCCTGATGATTTTTTGCATGGACATCTCAAATAATGCATTTAGAGTGTCTCCATAGTTTCATAGAGTTTCGACAAGCCCTCGGTTTATTTTGACTTTCCGACGGTACGCGTGCAATTGCGTTTTTGCCAAAAATAGAAGCAGAGGCAAACGCGCATTAGGAAAATAATTTACTGCTGATTTTTTGCATGTACATCTCAAATAATACATTGAGAGTGTCCCCAAATTTTAGTAGAGTTTCGACAAGCCCTCGGTTTATTTTGAATTTCCGACGGTACACGTGCAATTGCGTTTTTGCCAAAAACAGAAGCGGAGGCAAACGCTCCTTAGGAAAATAATTTCCTACTAATTTTTTGCATGTATATCTAAAATAATACATTAAGAGTGTTTCCAATGTTTCATAGCGTTCCGACTAGCCCTCAGTTTATTTTGACTTTCCGACGGTACGCGTGCAATTCCGCTTTTGTCAAAAATGGAAGCGGAGGCAAACGCGCTTTAGTAAAATAATTTCCTGCTGGTTTTTTGCATGTACTTCTCAAATAATACATTGATAGTGCCCCCAAAGTTTCGTAGCGTTTAGACAAGCCCTCGGTTTATTTTGAATTTCCGACGGTACGCGTGCAATTGCGTTTTTCCCAAAAACGGAAGCGGAGGCAAACGCGCCCTAGGAAAATAACTTCCTGCTGATTTTTTGCATGGTCATCTCAAATAATACATTGAGAGTGTCGCCAAAGTTTCATAGCTTTTCGATAAGCCCTCGATTTATTTTGAATTTCCGACGGTACGCATGCAATTGCGTTTTTGCCAAAAACGGAAGCGGAGGCAAAGGCGCCATAGGAAAATAATTTCCTGATGATTTTTTGCATGGACATCTCAAATAATACATTTAGAGTGTCTCCATAGTTTCATAGAGTTTCGACAAGCCCTCGGTTTATTTTGACTTTCCGACGGTACGCGTGCAATTGCGTTTTTGCCAAAAACAGAAGCGGAGGCAAATGCGCCTTAGGAAAATAATTTCCTGCTGATTTTTTGCATGTAAATCTAAAATAATACATTGATAGTGTATCCAAAGTTTCATAGAGTTTCGACAATCCCTCGGTTTATTTTGACTTTCCGACGATACGCGTGCAATCGCGTTTTTGCCAAAAACAGAAGCGGAGGCAAACGCGCATTAGGAAAATAATTTCCTGCTGATTTTTTGCATGTAAATCTAAAATAGTACATTGAGAGTGTCGCCAAAGTTTCATAGAGTTTCGACAAGCCCTCGAATTATTTTGACTTTCCGACGGTACGCGTGCAATTGCGTTTTTGCCAAAAACGGAAGCGGAGACAAACGCGCTTTAGGAAAATCATTTCCTGCTTATTTTACTCATGTACATCTCAAATAATACATTGAGAGTGTCCCCAAAGTTTCATAGCGTCTCGACAATCCCTCGGTTTATTTTGACTTTCCGACGGTACGCGAGCAATTGCGTTTTTGCCAAAAACGGAAGCGGAGGCAAACGCGCATTAGGAAAATAATTTCCTGTTGATTTTTTGCATGTACATCTCAAATAATACATTGAGAGTGTCCCCAAATTATCGTAGAGTTTCGACAAGCCCTCGGTTTATTTTGACTTTCCGACGGTACGCGAGCAATTGTGTTTTTGCCAAAAATGGAAGCGGAGGCAAACGCGCATTAGCAAAATAATTTCCTTCTGATTTTTTGCATGTAAATCTAAAATAATACATTAAGAGTGTCGCCAATGTTTCATAGCGTTCCGACAAGCCCTCAGTTTATTTTGACTTTCCGACGGTACGCGTGCAATTGCGCTTTTGCCAAAAACGGAAGCGGAGGCAAACGCGCATGAGAAAAATAATTTCCTGCTCATTTTTTGCATGTAAATCTAAAATAATACATTAAGAGTGTCTCCAATGTTTCATAGCGTTCCGACAAGCCCTCAGTTTATTTTGACTTTCCGACGGTACGCGTGCAATTGCGCTTTTGCCAAAAACGGAAGCGGAGGCAAACGCGCTTTAGTAAAATAATTTCCTGATGGTTTTTTGCATGTACTTCTCAAATAATACATTAATAGTGTCCCCAAAGTTTCGTAGCGTTTAGACAAGCCCTCGATTTATTTTGAATTTCCGACGGTACGTGTGCAATTGCGTTTTTGCCAAAAACGAAAGCGGAGGCAAATGCGCCCTAGGAAAATAACTTCCTGCTGATTTTTTGCATGGACATTTCAAATAATACATTGATAGTGTCGCCAAAGTTTCATAGCTTTTCGACAAGCCCTCTGTTTATTTTGAATTTCCGACAGTACGCATGCAATTGCGTTTTTGCCAAAAACGGAAGCGGAGGCAAAGGCGCCTTAGGAAAATAATTTCCCTATGATTTTTTGCATGGACATCTCAAATAATGCATTTAGAGTGTCTCCATAGTTTCATAGAGTTTCGACAAGCCCTCGGTTTATTTTGACTTTCCGACGGTACGCGTGCAATTGCGTTTTTGCCAAAAATAGAAGCAGAGGCAAACGCGCATTAGGAAAAAAATTTCTTGCTGATTTTTTGCATGTACATCTCAAATAATACATTGAGAGTGTCCCCAAATTTTAGTAGAGTTTCGACAAACCCTCGGTTTATTTTGAATTTCCGACGGTACACGTGCAATTGCGTTTTTGCCAAAAACAGAAGCGGAGGCAAACGCTCCTTAGGAAAATAATTTCCTGCTAATTTTTTGCATGTATATCTAAAATAATACATTAAGAGTGTTTCCAATGTTTCATAGCGTTCCGACTAGCCCTCAGTTTATTTTGACTTTCCGACGGTACGCGTGCAATTCCGCTTTGTCAAAAATGGAAGCGGAGGCAAACGCGCTTTAGTAAAATAATTTCCTGCTGGTTTTTTGCATGTACTTCTAAAATAATACATTGATAGTGCCCCCAAAGTTTCGTAGCGTTTAGACAAGCCCTCAGTTTATTTTGAATTTCCGACGGTACGCGTGCAATTGCGTTTTTTCCAAAAACGGAAGCGGAGGCAAACGCGCCCTAGGAAAATAACTTCCTGCTGATTTTTTGCATGGACATCTCAAATAATACATTGAGAGTGTCGCCAAAGTTTCATAGCTTTTCGATAAGCCCTCGATTTATTTTGAATTTCCGACGGTACGCATGCAATTGCGTTTTTGCCAAAAACGGAAGCGGAGGCAAAGGCGCCATAGGAAAATAATTTCCTGATGACTTTTTTCATGGAAATCTCAAATAATACATTGAGAGTGTCCCCAACGTTTCATAGCGTCTCGACAATCCCTCGGTTTATTTTGACTTTCCGACGGTACGCGAGCAATTGCGTTTTTGCCAAAAACGGAAGCGGAGGCAAACGCGCATTAGGAAAATAATTTCCTGTTGATTTTTTGCATGTACATCTCAAATAATACATTGAGAGTGTCCCCAAATTATCGTAGAGTTTCGACAAGCCCTCGGTTTATTTTGACTTTCCGACGGTACGCGAGCAATTGCGTTTTTGCCAAAAACGGAAGCGGAGGCAAACGCGCATTAGCAAAATAATTTCCTGCTGATTTTTTGCATGTAAATCTAAAATAGTACATTGAGAGTGTCGCCAAAGTTTCATAGAGTTTCGACAAGCCCTCGGTTTATTTTGACTTTCCGACGGTACGCGTGCAATTGCGTTTTTGCCAAAAACGGAAGCGGAGACAAACGCGCTTTAGGAAAATAATTTCCTGCTTATTTTATTCATGTACATCTCAAATAATACATTGAGAGTGTCCCCAAAGTTTCATAGCGTCTCGACAATCCCTCGGTTTATTTTGACTTTCCGACGGTACGCGAGCAATTGCGTTTTTGCCAAAAACGGAAGCAGAGGCAAACGCGCATTAGGAAAATAATTTCCTGTTGATTTTTTGCATGTACATCTCAAATAATACATTGAGAGTGTCCCCAAATTATCGTAGAGTTTCGACAAGCCCTCGGTTTATTTTGACTTTCCGACGGTACGCGAGCAATTGTGTTTTTGCCAAAAACGGAAGCGGAGGCAAACGCGCATTAGCAAAATAATTTCCTTCTGATTTTTTGCATGTAAATCTAAAATAATACATTAAGAGTGTCGCAAATGTTTCATAGCGTTCCGACAAGCCCTCAGTTTATTTTGACTTTCCGACGGTACGCGTGCAATTGCGCTTTTGCCAAAAACGGAAGCGGAGGCAAACGCGCTTTAGTAAAATAATTTCCTGATGGTTTTTTGCATGTACTTCTCAAATAATACATTGATAGTGTCCCCAAAGTTTCGTAGCGTTTAGACAAGCCCTCGGTTTATTTTGAATTTCCGACGGTACGCGTGCAATTGTGTTTTTGCCAAAAACGGAAGCGGAGGCAAATGCGCCCTAGGAAAATAACTTCCTGCTGATTTTTTGCATGGACATCTCAAATAATACATTGATAGTGTCGCCAAAGTTTCATAGCTTTTCGACAAGCCCTCGGTTTATTTTGAATTTCCGACGGTACGCATGCAATTGCGTTTTTGCCAAAAACGGAAGCGGAGGCAAAGGCGCCTTAGGAAAATAATTTCCTGATGATTTTTTGCATGGACATCTCAAATAATACATTTAGAGTGTCTCCATAGTTTCATAGAGTTTCGACAAGCCCTCGGTTTATTTTGACTTTCCGACGGTACGCGTGCAATTGCGTTTTTGCCAAAAATAGAAGCAGAGGCAAACGCGCATTAGGAAAATAATTTACTGCTGATTTTTTGCATGTACATCTCAAATAATACATTGAGAGTGTCCCCAAATTTTAGTAGAGTTTCGACAAGCCCTCGGTTTATTTTGAATTTCCGACGGTACACGTGCAATTGCGTTTTTGCCAAAAACAGAAGCGGAGGCAAACGCTCCTTAGGAAAATAATTTCCTACTAATTTTTTGCATGTATATCTAAAATAATACATTAAGAGTGTTTCCAATGTTTCATAGCGTTCCGACTAGCCCTCAGTTTATTTTGACTTTCCGACGGTACGCGTGCAATTCCGCTTTTGTCAAAAATGGAAGCGGAGGCAAACGCGCTTTAGTAAAATAATTTCCTGCTGGTTTTTTGCATGTACTTCTCAAATAATACATTGATAGTGCCCCCAAAGTTTCGTAGCGTTTAGACAAGCCCTCGGTTTATTTTGAATTTCCGACGGTACGCGTGCAATTGCGTTTTTCCCAAAAACGGAAGCGGAGGCAAACGCGCCCTAGGAAAATAACTTCCTGCTGATTTTTTGCATGGTCATCTCAAATAATACATTGAGAGTGTCGCCAAAGTTTCATAGCTTTTCGATAAGCCCTCGATTTATTTTGAATTTCCGACGGTACGCATGCAATTGCGTTTTTGCCAAAAACGGAAGCGGAGGCAAAGGCGCCATAGGAAAATAATTTCCTGATGATTTTTTGCATGGACATCTCAAATAATACATTTAGAGTGTCTCCATAGTTTCATAGAGTTTCGACAAGCCCTCGGTTTATTTTGACTTTCCGACGGTACGCGTGCAATTGCGTTTTTGCCAAAAACAGAAGCGGAGGCAAATGCGCCTTAGGAAAATAATTTCCTGCTGATTTTTTGCATGTAAATCTAAAATAATACATTGATAGTGTATCCAAAGTTTCATAGAGTTTCGACAATCCCTCGGTTTATTTTGACTTTCCGACGATACGCGTGCAATCGCGTTTTTGCCAAAAACAGAAGCCGAGGCAAACGCGCATTAGGAAAATAATTTCCTGCTGATTTTTTGCATGTAAATCTAAAATAGTACATTGAGAGTGTCGCCAAAGTTTCATAGAGTTTCGACAAGCCCTCGAATTATTTTGACTTTCCGACGGTACGCGTGCAATTGCGTTTTTGCCAAAAACGGAAGCGGAGACAAACGCGCTTTAGGAAAATCATTTCCTGCTTATTTTACTCATGTACATCTCAAATAATACATTGAGAGTGTCCCCAAAGTTTCATAGCGTCTCGACAATCCCTCGGTTTATTTTGACTTTCCGACGGTACGCGAGCAATTGCGTTTTTGCCAAAAACGGAAGCGGAGGCAAACGCGCATTAGGAAAATAATTTCCTGTTGATTTTTTGCATGTACATCTCAAATAATACATTGAGAGTGTCCCCAAATTATCGTAGAGTTTCGACAAGCCCTCGGTTTATTTTGACTTTCCGACGGTACGCGAGCAATTGTGTTTTTGCCAAAAATGGAAGCGGAGGCAAACGCGCATTAGCAAAATAATTTCCTTCTGATTTTTTGCATGTAAATCTAAAATAATACATTAAGAGTGTCGCCAATGTTTCATAGCGTTCCGACAAGCCCTCAGTTTATTTTGACTTTCCGACGGTACGCGTGCAATTGCGCTTTTGCCAAAAACGGAAGCGGAGGCAAACGCGCATGAGAAAAATAATTTCCTGCTCATTTTTTGCATGTAAATCTAAAATAATACATTAAGAGTGTCTCCAATGTTTCATAGCGTTCCGACAAGCCCTCAGTTTATTTTGACTTTCCGACGGTACGCGTGCAATTGCGCTTTTGCCAAAAACGGAAGCGGAGGCAAACGCGCTTTAGTAAAATAATTTCCTGATGGTTTTTTGCATGTACTTCTCAAATAATACATTAATAGTGTCCCCAAAGTTTCGTAGCGTTTAGACAAGCCCTCGATTTATTTTGAATTTCCGACGGTACGTGTGCAATTGCGTTTTTGCCAAAAACGAAAGCGGAGGCAAATGCGCCCTAGGAAAATAACTTCCTGCTGATTTTTTGCATGGACATCTCAAATAATACATTGATAGTGTCGCCAAAGTTTCATAGCTTTTCGACAAGCCCTCTGTTTATTTTGAATTTCCGACAGTACGCATGCAATTGCGTTTTTGCCAAAAACGGAAGCGGAGGCAAAGGCGCCTTAGGAAAATAATTTCCCTATGATTTTTTGCATGGACATCTCAAATAATGCATTTAGAGTGTCTCCATAGTTTCATAGAGTTTCGACAAGCCCTCGGTTTATTTTGACTTTCCGACGGTACGCGTGCAATTGCGTTTTTGCCAAAAATAGAAGCAGAGGCAAACGCGCATTAGGAAAAAAATTTCTTGCTGATTTTTTGCATGTACATCTCAAATAATACATTGAGAGTGTCCCCAAATTTTAGTAGAGTTTCGACAAACCCTCGGTTTATTTTGAATTTCCGACGGTACACGTGCAATTGCGTTTTTGCCAAAAACAGAAGCGGAGGCAAACGCTCCTTAGGAAAATAATTTCCTGCTAATTTTTTGCATGTATATCTAAAATAATACATTAAGAGTGTTTCCAATGTTTCATAGCGTTCCGACTAGCCCTCAGTTTATTTTGACTTTCCGACGGTACGCGTGCAATTCCGCTTTGTCAAAAATGGAAGCGGAGGCAAACGCGCTTTAGTAAAATAATTTCCTGCTGGTTTTTTGCATGTACTTCTAAAATAATACATTGATAGTGCCCCCAAAGTTTCGTAGCGTTTAGACAAGCCCTCAGTTTATTTTGAATTTCCGACGGTACGCGTGCAATTGCGTTTTTTCCAAAAACGGAAGCGGAGGCAAACGCGCCCTAGGAAAATAACTTCCTGCTGATTTTTTGCATGGACATCTCAAATAATACATTGAGAGTGTCGCCAAAGTTTCATAGCTTTTCGATAAGCCCTCGATTTATTTTGAATTTCCGACGGTACGCATGCAATTGCGTTTTTGCCAAAAACGGAAGCGGAGGCAAAGGCGCCATAGGAAAATAATTTCCTGATGACTTTTTTCATGGAAATCTCAAATAATACATTGAGAGTGTCCCCAACGTTTCATAGCGTCTCGACAATCCCTCGGTTTATTTTGACTTTCCGACGGTACGCGAGCAATTGCGTTTTTGCCAAAAACGGAAGCGGAGGCAAACGCGCATTAGGAAAATAATTTCCTGTTGATTTTTTGCATGTACATCTCAAATAATACATTGAGAGTGTCGCAAAAGTTTCATAGCTTTTCCACAAGCCCTCGGTTTATTTTGAATTTCCGACGGTACGCATGCAATTGCGTTTTTGCCAAAAACGGAAGCGGAGGCAAAGGCGCCTTAGGAAAATAATTTCCTGATGATTTTTTGCATGGACATCTCAAATAATACATTTAGAGTGTCTCCATAGTTTCATAGAGTTTCGACAAGCCCTCGGTTTATTTTGACTTTCCGACGGTACGCGTGCAATTGCGTTTTTGCCAAAAACAGAAGCGGAGGCAAACGCGCCTTAGGAAAATAATTTCCTGCTGATTTTTTGCATGTAAATCTAAAATAATACATTGATAGTTTATCCAAAGTTTCATATAGTTTCGACAATCCCTCGGTTTATTTTGACTTTCCGACGATACGCGTGCAATCGCGTTTTTGCCAAAAACAGAAGCGGAGGCAAACGCGCATTAGGAAAATAATTTCCTGCTGATTTTTTGCATGTAAATCTAAAATAGTACATTGAGAGTGTCGCCAAAGTTTCATAGAGTTTCGACAAGCCCTCGGTTTATTTTGACTTTCCGACGGTACGCGTGCAATTGCGTTTTTGCCAAAAACGGAAGCGGAGACAAACGCGCTTTAGGAAAATAATTTCCTGCTTATTTTATTCATGTACATCTCAAATAATACATTGAGAGTTTCCCCAAAGTTTCATAGCGTTCCGACAAGCCCTCAGTTTATTTTGACTTTCCGACGGTACGCGTGCAATTGCGCTTTTGTCAAAAACGGAAGCGGAGGCAAACGCGCTTTAGTAAAATAATTTCCTGATGGTTTTTTGCATGTAATTCTCAAATAATACATTGATAGTGTCCCCAAATTATCGTAGAGTTTCGACAAGCCCTCGGTTTATTTTGACTTTCCGACGGTACGCGAGCAATTGCGTTTTTGCCAAAAACGGAAGCGGAGGCAAATGCGCCCTAGGAAAATAACTTCCTGCTGATTTTTTTCATGGACATCTCAAATAATACATTGAGAGTGTCGCAAAAGTTTCATAGCTTTTCCACAAGCCCTCGGTTTATTTTGAATTTCCAACGGTACGCATGCAATTGCGTTTTTGCCAAAAACGGAAGCGGAGGCAAAGGCGCCTTAGGAAAATAATTTCCTGATGATTTTTTGCATGGACATCTCAAATAATACATTTAGAGTGTCTACATAGTTTCATAGAGTTTCGACAAGCCCTCGGTTTATTTTGACTTTCCGACGGTACGCGTGCAATTGCGTTTTTGCCAAAAACGGAAGCGGAGACAAACGCGCTTTAGGAAAATAATTTCCTGCTTATTTTATTCATGTACATCTCAAATAATACATTGAGAGTGTCCCCAAAGTTTCATAGCGTCTCGACAATCCCTCGGTTTATTTTGACTTTCCGACGGTACGCGAGCAATTGCGTTTTTGCCAAAAACGGAAGCGGAGGCAAACGCGCATTAGGAAAATAATTTCCTGTTGATTTTTTGCATGTACATCTCAAATAATACATTGAGAGTGTCCCCAAATTATCGTAGAGTTTCGACAAACCCTCGGTTTATTTTGACTTTCCGACGGTACGCGTGCAATTGCGTTTTTGCCAAAAACAGAAGCAGAGGCAAACGCGCATTAGGAAAATAATTTACTGCTGATTTTTTGCATGTACATCTCAAATAATACATTGAGAGTGTCCCCAAATTTTAGTAGAGTTTCGACAAGCCCTCGGTTAATTTTGACTTTCCGACGGTACGCGTGCAATTGCGCTTTTGCCAAAAACGGAAGCGGAGGCAAACGCGCTTTAGTAAAATAATTTCCTGATGGTTTTTTGCATGTAATTCTCAAATAATACATTGATAGTGTCTCCAAAGTTTCGTAGCGTTTAGACAAGCCCTCGGTTTATTTTGAATTTCCGACGGTACGCGTGCAATTGCGTTTTTGCCAAAAACGGAAGCGGAGGCAAATGCGCCCTAGGAAAATAACTTCCTGCTGATTTTTTGCATGGACATCTCAAATAATACATTGAGAGTGTCGCAAAAGTTTCATAGCTTTTCCACAAGCCCTCGGTTTATTTTGAATTTCCGACGGTACGCATGCAATTGCGTTTTTGCCAAAAACGGAAGCGGAGGCAAAGGCGCCTTAGGAAAATAATTTCCTGATGATTTTTTGCATGGACATCTCAAATAATACATTTAGAGTGTCTACATAGTTTCATAGAGTTTCGACAAGCCCTCGGTTTATTTTGACTTTCCGACGGTACGCGTGCAATTGCGTTTTTTCCAAAAACAGAAGCGGAGGCAAATGCGCATTAGGAAAATAATTTCCTTCTGATTTTTTGCATGTACATCTCAAATAATACATTGAGAGTGTCCCCAAATTTTAGTAGAGTTTCGACAAGCCCTCGGTTTATTTTGAATTTCCGACGGTACACGTGCAATTGCGTTTTTGCCAAAAACAGAAGCGGAGGCAAACGCTCCATAGGAAAATAATTTCCTGCTGATTTTTTGCATGTATATCTAAAATAATACATTAAGAGTGTTTCCAATGTTTCATAGCGTTCCGACAAGCCCTCGGTTTATTTTGAATTTCCGACGGTACGCATGCAATTGCGTTTTTGCCAAAAACGGAAGCGGAGGCAAAGGCGCCTTAGGAAAATAATTTCCTGATGATTTTTTGCATGGACATCTCAAATAATACATTTAGAGTGTCTCCATAGTTTCATAGAGTTTCGACAAGCCCTCAGTTTATTTTGACTTTCCGACGGTACGCGTGCAATTGCGTTTTTGCCAAAAACAGAAGCGGAGGCAAACGCTCCTTAGGAAAATAATTTCCTGCTGATTTTTTGCATGTATATCTAAAATAATACATTAAGAGTGTTTCCAATGTTTCATAGCGTTCCGACAAGCCCTCCGTTTATTTTGAATTTCCGACGGTACGCATGCAATTGCGTTTTTGCCAAAAACGGAAGCGGAGGCAAAGGCGCCTTAGGAAAATAATTTCCTGATGATTTTTTGCATGGACATCTCAAATAATACATTGAGAGTGTCTCCATAGTTTCATATAGTTTCGACAAGCCCTCGGTTTATTTTGACTTTCCGACGTACGCGTGCAATTGCGTTTTTGCCAAAAACAGAAGCGGAGGCAAACGCGCATTAGGAAAATAATTTACTGCTGATTTTTTGCATGTACATCTCAAATAATACATTTAGAGTGTCTACATAGTTTCATAGAGTTTCGACAAGCCCTCGATTTATTTTGACTTTCTGACGATACGCGTGCAATCGCGTTTTTGCATAAAACAGAAGCGGAGGCAAACACGCATTAGGAAAATAATTTCCTGCTGATTTTTTGCATGTAAATCTAAAATAGTAAATTGAGAGTGTCGCCAAAGTTTCATAGAGTTTCGACAAGCCCTCGGTTTATTTTGACTTTCCGACGGTACGCGTGCAATTGCGTTTTTGCCAAAAACGGAAGCGGAGACAAACGCGCTTTAGGAAAATAATTTCCTGCTTATTTTATTCATGTACATCTCAAATAATACATTGAGAGTGTCCCCAACGTTTCATAGCGTCTCGACAATCCCTCGGTTTATTTTGACTTTCCGACGGTACGCGAGCAATTGCGTTTTTGCCAAAAACGGAAGCGGAGGCAAACGCGCATTAGGAAAATAATTTCCTGTTGATTTTTTGCATGTACATCTCAAATAATACATTGAGAGTGTCCCCAAATTATCGTAGAGTTTCGACAAGCCCTCGGTTTATTTTGACTTTCCGACGGTACGCGAGCAATTGCGTTTTTGCCAAAAACGGAAGCGGAGGCAAACGCGCATTAGCAAAATAATTTCCTTCTGATTTTTTGCATGTAAATCTAAAATAATACATTAAGAGTGTCGCCAATGTTTCATAGCGTTCCGACAAGCCCTCAGTTTATTTTGACTTTCCGACGGTACGCGTGCAATTGCGCTTTTGCCAAAAACGGAAGCGGAGGCAAACGCGCTTTAGTAAAATAATTTCCTGATGGTTTTTTGCATGTAATTCTCAAATAATACATTGATAGTGTCCCCAAAGTTTCGTAGCGTTTAGACAAGCCCTCGGTTTATTTTGAATTTCCGACGGTACGCGTGCAATTGCGTTTTTGCCAAAAACGGAAGCGGAGGCAAATGCGCCCTAGGAAAATAACTTCCTGCTGATTTTTTGCATGGACATCTCAAATAATACATTGAGAGTGTCGCAAAAGTTTCATAGCTTTTCCACAAGCCCTCGGTTTATTTTGAATTTCCGACGGTACGCATGCAATTGCGTTTTTGCCAAAAACGGAAGCGGAGGCAAAGGCGCCTTAGGAAAATAATTTCCTGATGATTTTTTGCATGGACATCTCAAATAATACATTTAGAGTGTCTACATAGTTTCATAGAGTTTCGACAAGCCCTCGGTTTATTTTGACTTTCCGACGGTACGCGTGCAATTGCGTTTTTTCCAAAAACAGAAGCGGAGGCAAATGCGCATTAGGAAAATAATTTCCTTCTGATTTTTTTCATGTACATCTCAAATAATACATTGAGAGTGTCCCCAAATTTTAGTAGAGTTTCGACAAGCCCTCGGTTTATTTTGAATTTCCGACGGTACACGTGCAATTGCGTTTTTGCCAAAAACAGAAGCGGAGGCAAACGCTCCATAGGAAAATAATTTCCTGCTGATTTTTTGCATGTATATCTAAAATAATACATTAAGAGTGTTTCCAATGTTTCATAGCGTTCCGACAAGCCCTCGGTTTATTTTGAATTTCCGACGGTACGCATGCAATTGCGTTTTTGCCAAAAACGGAAGCGGAGGCAAAGGCGCCTTAGGAAAATAATTTCCTGATGATTTTTTGCATGGACATCTCAAATAATACATTTAGAGTGTCTCCATAGTTTCATAGAGTTTCGACAAGCCCTCAGTTTATTTTGACTTTCCGACGGTACGCGTGCAATTGCGTTTTTGCCAAAAACAGAAGCGGAGGCAAACCCTCCTTAGGAAAATAATTTCCTGCTGATTTTTTGCATGTATATCTAAAATAATACATTAAGAGTGTTTCCAATGTTTCATAGCGTTCCGACAAGCCCTCCGTTTATTTTGAATTTCCGACGGTACGCATGCAATTGCGTTTTTGCCAAAAACGGAAGCGGAGGCAAAGGCGCCTTAGGAAAATAATTTCCTGATGATTTTTTGCATGGACATCTCAAATAATACATTTATAGTGTCTCCATAGTTTCATATAGTTTCGACAAGCCCTCGGTTTATTTTGACTTTCCGACGGTACGCGTGCAATTGCGTTTTTGCCAAAAACAGAAGCGGAGGCAAACGCGCATTAGGAAAATAATTTACTGCTGATTTTTTGCATGTACATCTCAAATAATACATTGAGAGTGTCCCCAAATTTTAGTAGAGTTTCGACAAGCCCTCGGTTTATTTTGAATTTCCGACGGTACACGTGCAATTGCGTTTTTGCCAAAAACAGAAGCGGAGGCAAACGCTCCTTAGGAAAATAATTTCCTGCTGATTTTTTGCATGTATATCTAAAATAATACATTAAGAGTGTTTCCATTGTTTCATAGCGTTCCGACTAGCCCTCAGTTTATTTTGACTTTCCGACGGTACGCGTGCAATTCCGCTTTTGTCAAAAATGGAAGCGGAGGCAAACGCGCTTTAGTAAAATAATTTCCTGCTGGTTTTTTTCATGTACTTCTCAAATAATACATTGATAGTGCCCCCAAAGTTTCGTAGCGTTTAGACAAGCCCTCGGTTTATTTTGAATTTCCGACGGTACGCGTGCAATTGCGTTTTTCCCAAAAACTGAAGCGGAGGCAAACGCGCCTTAGGAAAATAACTTCCTGCTGATTTTTTGCATGGACATCTCAAATAATACATTGAGAGTGTCGCCAAAGTTTCATAGCTTTTCGATAAGCCCTCGATTTATTTTGAATTTCCGACGGTACGCATGCAATTGCGTTTTTGCCAAAAACGGAAGCGGAGGCAAAGGCGCCTTAGGAAAATAATTTCCTGATGATTTTTTGCATGGACATCTCAAATAATACATTTAGAGTGTCTCCATAGTTTCATAGAGTTTCGACAAGCCCTCGGTTTATTTTGACTTTCCGACGATACGCGTGCAATCGCGTTTTTGCCAAAAACAGAAGCGGAGGCAAACGCGCATTAGGAAAATAATTTACTGCTGATTTTTTGCATGTAAATCTAAAATAATACATTGAGAGTGTCTCCAAAGTTTCATAGAGTTTCGACAAGCACTCGGTTTATTTTGACTTTCCGACGGTACGCGTGCAATTGTGTTTTTGCCAAAAACAGAAGCGGAGGCAAACGCGCCTTAGGAAAATAATTTCCTGCTGATTTTTTGCATGTAAATCTAAAATAATACATTGATAGTGTATCCAAAGTTTCATAGAGTTTCGACAATCCCTCGGTTTATTTTGACTTTCCGACGATACGCGTGCAATCGCGTTTTTGCCAAAAACAGAAGCGGAGGCAAACGCGCATTAGGAAAATAATTTCCTGCTGATTTTTTGCATGTAAATCTAAAATAATACATTGAGAGTGTCGCCAAAGTTTCATAGAGTTTCGACAAGCCCTCGGTTTATTTTGACTTTCCGACGGTACGCGTGCAATTGCGTTTTTGCCAAAAACGGAAGCGGAGACAAACGCGCTTTAGGAAAATAATTTCCTTCTTATTTTATTCATGTACATCTCAAATAATACATTGAGAGTGTCCCGAAAGTTTCAGCGTCTCGACAATCCCTCGGTTTATTTTGACTTTCCGACGGTACGCGAGCAATTGCGTTTTTGCCAAAAAACGAAAGCGGAGGCAAACGCGCATTAGGAAAATAATTTCCTGTTGATTTTTTGCATGTACATCTCAAATAATACATTGAGAGTGTCCCCAAATTATCGTAGAGTTTCGACAAGCCCTCGGTTTATTTTGACTTTCCGACGGTACGCGAGCAATTGCGTTTTTGCCAAAAACGGAAGCGGAGGCAAACGCGCATTAGGAAAATAATTTCCATCTGATTTTTTGCATGTAAATCTAAAATAATACATTAAGAGTTTCGCCAATGTTTCATAGCGTTCCGACAAGCCCTCAGTTTATTTTGACTTTCCGACGGTACGCGTGCAATTGCGCTTTTGCCAAAAACGGAAGCGGAGTCAAACGCGCTTTAGTAAAATAATTTCCTGATGGTTTTTTGCATGTAATTCTCAAATAATACATTGGTAGTGTCCCCAAAGTTTCGTAGCGTTTAGACAAGCCCTCGGTTTATTTTGAATTTCCGACGGTACGCGTGCAATTGCGTTTTTGCCAAAAACGGAAGCGGAGGCAAATGCGCCCTAGGAAAATAACTTCCTGCTTATTTTTTGCATGGACATCTCAAATGATACATTGAGAGTGTCGCAAAAGTTTCATAGCTTTTCCACAAGCCCTCGGTTTATTTTGAATTTCCGACGGTACGCATGCAATTGCGTTTTTGCCAAAAACGGAAGCGGAGGCAAAGGCGCCTTAGGAAAATAACTTCCTGCTGATTTTTTGCATGGACATCTCAAATAATACATTGAGAGTGTCGCAAAAGTTTCATAGCTTTTCCACAAGCCCTCGGTTTATTTTGACTTTCCGACGGTACGCGTGCAATTGCGTTTTTGCCAAAAACAGAAGCGGAGGCAAATGCGCATTAGGAAAATAATTTCCTTCTGATTTTTTGCATGTACATCTCAAATAATACATTGAGAGTGTCCCCAAATTTTAGTAGAGTTTCGACAAGCCCTCGGTTTATTTTGAATTTCCGACGGTACGCGTGCAATTGCGTTTTTGCCAAAAACAGAAGCGGAGGCAAACGCGCCCTAGGAAAATAACTTCCTGCTGATTTTTTGCATGGACATCTCAAATAATACATTGAGAGTGTCGCCAAAGTTTCATAGCTTTTCGATAAGCCCTCGATTTATTTTGAATTTCCGACGGTACGCATGCAATTGCGTTTTTGCCAAAAACGGAAGCGGAGGCAAAGGCGCCTTAGGAAAATAATTTCCTGATGATTTTTTGCATGGACATCTCAAATAATACATTTAGAGTGTCTCCATATTTTCATAGAGTTTCGACAAGCCCTCAGTTTATTTTGACTTTCCGACGGTACGCGTGCAATTGCGTTTTTGCCAAAAACAGAAGCGGAGGCAAACGCGCCTTAGGAAAATAATTTCCTGCTGATTTTTTGCATGTAAATCTAAAATAATACATTGATAGTGTATCCAATGTTTCATAGAGTTTCGACAATCCCTCGGTTTATTTTGACTTTCCGACGATACGCGTCCAATCGTGTTTTTGCCAAAAACAGAAGCGGAGGCAAACGCGCATTAGGAAAATAATTTCCTGCTGTTTTTTTGCATGTAAATCTAAAATAATACATTGAGAGTGTCGCCAAAGTTTCATAGAGTTTCGACAAGCCCTCGGTTTATTTTGACTTTCCGACGGTACGCGTGCAATTGCGTTTTTGCCAAAAACAGAAGCGGAGGCAAACGCGCCTTAGGAAAATAATTTCCTGCTGATTTTTTGCATGTAAATCTAAAATAATACATTGATAGTGTATCCAAAGTTTCATAGAGTTTCGACAATCCCTCGGTTTATTTTGACTTTCCGACGATACGCGTGCAATCGCGTTTTTGCCAAAAACAGAAGCGGAGGCAAACGCGCATTAGGAAAATAATTTCCTGCTGATTTTTTGCATGTAAATCTAAAATAATACATTGAGAGTGTCGCCAAAGTTTCATAGAGTTTCGACAAGCCCTCGGTTTATTTTGACTTTCCGACGGTACGCGTGCAATTGCGTTTTTGCCAAAAACGGAAGCGGAGACAAACGCGCTTTAGGAAAATAATTTCCTGCTTATTTTATTCATGTACATCTCAAATAATACATTGAGAGTGTCCCGAAAGTTTCATAGCGTCTCGACAATCCCTCGGTTTATTTTGACTTTCCGACGATACGCGAGCAATTGCGTTTTTGCCAAAAACGGAAGCGGAGGCAAACGCGCATTAGGAAAATAATTTCCTGTTGATTTTTTGCATGTAAATCTAAAATAATACATTGAGAGTGTCGCCAAAGTTTCATAGAGTTTCAACAAGCCCTCGGTTTATTTTGACTTTCCGACGTTACGCGTGCAATTGCGTTTTTGCCAAAAACAGAAGCGGAGGCAAACGCGCCTTAGGAAAATAATTTCCTGCTGATTTTTTGCATGTAAATCTAAAATAATACATTGATAGTGTATCCAAAGTTTCATAGAGTTTCGACAATCCCTCGGTTTATTTTGACTTTCCGACGATACGCGTGCAATCGCGTTTTTGCCAAAAACAGAAGCGGAGGCAAACGCGCATTAGGAAAATAATTTCCTGCTGATTTTTTGCATGTAAATCTAAAATAATACATTGAGAGTGTCGCCAAAGTTTCATAGAGTTTCGACAAGCCCTCGGTTTATTTTGACTTTCCGACGGTACGCGTGCAATTGCGTTTTTGCCAAAAACGGAAGCGGAGACAAACGCGCTTTAGGAAAATAATTTCCTGCTTATTTTATTCATGTACATCTCAAATAATACATTGAGAGTGTCCCGAAAGTTTCATAGCGTCTCGACAATCCCTCGGTTTATTTTGACTTTCCGACGGTACGCGAGCAATTGCGTTTTTGCCAAAAAACGGAAGCGGAGGCAAACACGCATTAGGAAAATAATTTCCTGTTGATTTTTTGCATGTACATCTCAAATAATACATTGAGAGTGTCCCCAAATTATCGTAGAGTTTCGACAAGCCCTCGGTTTATTTTGACTTTCCGACGGTACGCGAGCAATTGCGTTTTTGCCAAAAACGGAAGCGGAGGCAAACGCGCATTAGGAAAATAATTTCCTTCTGATTTTTTGCATGTAAATCTAAAATAATACATTAAGAGTTTCGCCAATGTTTCATAGCGTTCCGACAAGCCCTCAGTTTATTTTGACTTTCCGACGGTACGCGTGCAATTGCGCTTTTGCCAAAAACGGAAGCGGAGGCAAACGCGCTTTAGTAAAATAATTTCCTGATGGTTTTTTGCATGTAATTCTCAAATAATACATTGGTAGTGTCCCCAAAGTTTCGTAGCGTTTAGACAAGCCCTCGGTTTATTTTGAATTTCCGACGGTACGCGTGCAATTGCGTTTTTGCCAAAAACGGAAGCGGAGGCAAATGCGCCCTAGGAAAATAACTTCCTGCTGATTTTTTGCATGGACATCTCAAATGATACATTGAGAGTGTCGCAAAAGTTTCATAGCTTTTCCACAAGCCCTCGGTTTATTTTGAATTTCCGACGGTACGCATGCAATTGCGTTTTTGCCAAAAACGGAAGCGGAGGCAAAGGCGCCTTAGGAAAATAACTTCCTGCTGATTTTTTGCATGGACATCTCAAATTATACATTGAGAGTGTCGCAAAAGTTTCATAGCTTTTCCACAAGCCCTCGGTTTATTTTGACTTTCCGACGGTACGCGTGCAATTGCGTTTTTGCCAAAAACAGAAGCGGAGGCAAATGCGCATTAGGAAAATAATTTCCTTCTGATTTTTTGCATGTACATCTCAAATAATACATTGAGAGTGTCCCCAAATTTTAGTTGAGTTTCGACAAGCCCTCGGTTTATTTTGAATTTCCGACGGTACGCGTGCAATTGCGTTTTTGCCAAAAACAGAAGCGGAGGCAAACGCGCCCTAGGAAAATAACTTCCTGCTGATTTTTTGCATGGACATCTCAAATAATACATTGAGAGTGTCGCCAAAGTTTCATAGCTTTTCGATAAGCCCTCGATTTATTTTGAATTTCCGACGGTACGCATGCAATTGCGTTTTTGCCAAAAACGGAAGCGGAGGCAAAGGCGCCTTAGGAAAATAATTTCCTGATGATTTTTTGCATGGACATCTCAAATAATACATTTAGAGTGTCTCCATATTTTCATAGAGTTTCGACAAGCCCTCGGTTTATTTTGACTTTCCGACGGTACGCGTGCAATTGCGTTTTTGCCAAAAACAGAAGCGGAGGCAAACGCGCCTTAGGAAAATAATTTCCTGCTGATTTTTTGCATGTAAATCTAAAATAATACATTGATAGTGTATCCAATGTTTCATAGAGTTTCGACAATCCCTCGGTTTATTTTGACTTTCCGATGATACGCGTCCAATCGCGTTTTTGCCAAAAACAGAAGCGGAGGCAAACGCGCATTAGGAAAATAATTTCCTGCTGATTTTTTGCATGTAAATCTAAAATAATACATTAAGAGTGTCGCCAAAGTTTCATAGAGTTTCGACAAGCCCTCGGTTTATTTTGACTTTCCGACGGTACGCGTGCAATTGCGTTTTTGCCAAAAACAGAAGCGGAGGCAAACGCGCCTTAGGAAAATAATTTCCTGCTGATTTTTTGCATGTAAATCTAAAATAATACATTGATAGTGTATCCAAAGTTTCATAGAGTTTCGACAATCCCTCGGTTTATTTTGACTTTCCGACGATACGCGTGCAATCGCGTTTTTGCCAAAAACAGAAGCGGAGGCAAACGCACATTAGGAAAATAATTTCCTGCTAATTTTTTGCATGTAAATATAAAATAATACATTGAGAGTGTCGCCAAAGTTTCATAGAGTTTCGACAAGCCCTCGGTTTATTTTGACTTTCCGACGGTACGCGTGCAATTGCGTTTTTGCCAAAAACGGAAGCGGAGACAAACGCGCTTTAGGAAAATAATTTCCTGCTTATTTTATTCATGTACATCTCAAATAATACATTGAGAGTGTCCCGAAAGTTTCATAGCGTCTCGACAATCCCTCGGTTTATTTTGACTTTCCGACGGTACGCGAGCAATTGCGTTTTTGCCAAAAACGGAAGCGGAGGCAAACGCGCATTAGGAAAATAATTTCCTGTTGATTTTTTGCATGTACATCTCAAATAATACATTGAGAGTGTCCCCAAATTATCGTAGAGTTTCGACAAGCCCTCGGTTTATTTTGACTTTCCGACGGTACGCGAGCAATTGCGTTTTTGCCAAAAACGGAAGCGGAGGCAAACGCGCATTAGGAAAATAATTTCCTTCTGATTTTTTGCATGTAAATCTAAAATAATACATTAAGAGTTTCGCTAATGTTTCATAGCGTTCCGACAAGCCCTCAGTTTATTTTGACTTTCAGACGGTACGCGTGCAATTGCGCTTTTGCCAAAAACGGAAGCGGAGGCAAACGCGCTTTAGTAAAATAATTTCCTGATGGTTTTTTGCATGTAATTCTCAAATAATACATTGGTAGTGTCCCCAAAGTTTCGTAGCGTTTAGACAAGCCCTCGGTTTATTTTGAATTTCCGACGGTACGCGTGCAATTGCGTTTTTGCCAAAAACGGAAGCGGAGGCAAATGCGCCCTAGGAAAATAACTTCCTGCTGATTTTTTGCATGGACATCTCAAATAATACATTGAGAGTGTCGCAAAAGTTTCATAGCTTTTCCACAAGCCCTCGGTTTATTTTGAATTTCCGACGGTACGCATGCAATTGCGTTTTTGCCAAAAACGGAAGCGGAGGCAAAGGCGCCTTAGGAAAATAACTTCCTGCTGATTTTTTGCATGGACATCTCAAATAATACATTGAGAGTGTCGCAAAAGTTTCATAGCTTTTCCACAAGCCCTCGGTTTATTTTGACTTTCCGACGGTACGCGTGCAATTGCGTTTTTGCCAAAAACAGAAGCGGAGGCAAATGCGCATTAGGAAAATAATTTCCTTCTGATTTTTTGCATGTACATCTCAAATAATACATTGAGAGTGTCCCCAAATTTTAGTAGAGTTTCGACAAGCCCTCGGTTTATTTTGAATTTCCGACGGTACACGTGCAATTGCGTTTTTGCCAAAAACAGAAGCGGAGGCAAACGCTCCTTAGGAAAATAATTTCCTGCTGATTTTTTGCATGTATATCTAAAATAATACATTAAGAGTGTTTCCAATGTTTCATAGCGTTCCGACAAGCCCTCGGTTTATTTTGAATTTCCGACGGTACGCATGCAATTGCGTTTTTGCCAAAAACGGAAGCGGAGGCAAAGGCGCCTTAGGAATATAATTTCCTGATGATTTTTTGCATGGACATCTCAAATAATACATTTAGAGTGTCTTCATAGTTTCATAGAGTTTCGACAAGCCCTCAGTTTATTTTGACTTTCCGACGGTACGCGTGCAATTGCGTTTTTGCCAAAAACAGAAGCGGAGGCAAACGCTCCTTAGGAAAATAATTTCCTGCTGATTTTTTGCATGTATATCTAAAATAATACATTAAGAGTGTTTCCAATGTTTCATAGCGTTCTGACAAGCCCTCGGTTTATTTTGAATTTCCGACGGTACGCATGCAATTGCGTTTTTGCCAAAAACGGAAGCGGAGGCAAAGGCGCCTTAGGAAAATAATTTCCTGATGATTTTTTGCATGGACATCTCAAATAATACATTTAGAGTGTCTCCATAGTTTCATATAGTTTCGACAAGCCCTCGGTTTATTTTGACTTTCCGACGGTACGCGTGCAATTGCGTTTTTGCCAAAAACAGAAGCGGAGGCAAACGCGCATTAGGAAAATAATTTACTGCTGATTTTTTGCATTTACATCTCAAATAATACATTGAGAGTGTCCCCAAATTTTAGTAGAGTTTCGACAAGCCCTCGGTTTATTTTGAATTTCCGACGGTACACGTGCAATTGCGTTTTTGCCAAAAACAGAAGCGGAGGCAAACGCTCCTTCGGAAAATAATTTCCTGCTGATTTTTTGCATGTATATCTAAAATAATACATTAAGAGTTTTTCCAATGTTTCATAGCGTTCCGACTAGCCCTCAGTTTATTTTGACTTTCCGACGGTACGCGTGCAATTCCGCTTTTGTCAAAAATGGAAGCGGAGGCAAACGCGCTTTAGTAAAATAATTTCCTGCTGGTTTTTTGCATGTACTTCTCAAATAATACATTGATAGTGCCCCCAAAGTTTCATAGCGTTTAGACAAGCCCTCGGTTTATTTTGAATTTCCGACGGTACGCGTGCAATTGCGTTTTTGCCAAAAACAGAAGCGGAGGCAAACACGCCCTAGGAAAATAACTTCCTGCTGATTTTTTGCATGGACATCTCAAATAATACATTGAGAGTGTCGCAAAAGTTTCATAGCTTTTCCACAAGCCCTCGGTTTATTTTGAATTTCCGACGGTACGCATGCAATTGCGTTTTTGCCAAAAACGGAAGCGGAGGCAAAGGCGCCTTAGGAAAATAACTTCCTGCTGATTTTTTGCATGGACATCTCAAATAATACATTGAGAGTGTCGCAAAAGTTTCATAGCTTTTCCACAAGCCCTCGGTTTATTTTGACTTTCCGACGGTACGCGTGCAATTGCGTTTTTGCCAAAAACAGAAGCGGAGGCAAATGCGCATTAGGAAAATAATTTCCTTCTGATTTTTTGCATGTACATCTCAAATAATACATTGAGAGTGTCCCCAAATTTTAGTAGAGTTTCGACAAGCCCTCGGTTTATTTTGAATTTCCGACGGTACGCGTGCAATTGCGTTTTTGCCAAAAACAGAAGCGGAGGCAAACGCGCCCTAGGAAAATAACTTCCTGCTGATTTTTTGCATGGACATCTCAAATAATACATTGATAGTGTATCCAATGTTTCATAGAGTTTCGAAAATCCCTCGGTTTATTTTGACTTTCCGACGATACGCGTCCAATCGCGTTTTTGCCAAAAACAGAAGCGGAGGCAAACGCGCATTAGGAAAATAATTTCCTGCTGATTTTTTGCATGTAAATCTAAAATAATACATTGAGAGTGTCGCCAAAGTTTCATAGAGTTTCGACAAGCCCTCGGTTTATTTTGACTTTCCGACGGTACGCGTGCAATTGCGTTTTTGCCAAAAACAGAAGCGGAGGCAAACGCGCCTTAGGAAAATAATTTCCTGCTGATTTTTTGCATGTAAATCTAAAATAATACATTGATAGTGTATCCAAAGTTTCATAGAGTTTCGACAATCCCTCGGTTTATTTTGACTTTCCGACGATACGCGTGCAATCGCGTTTTTGCCAAAAACAGAAGCGGAGGCAAACGCGCATTAGGAAAATAATTTCCTGCTGATTTTTTGCATGTAAATCTAAAATAATACATTGAGAGTGTCGCCAAAGTTTCATAGAGTTTCGACAAGCCCTCGGTTTATTTTGACTTTCCGACGGTACGCGTGCAATTGCGTTTTTGCCAAAAACGGAAGCGGAGACAAACGCGCTTTAGGAAAATAATTTCCTGCTTATTTTATTCATGTACATCTCAAATAATACATTGAGAGTGTCCCGAAAGTTTCATAGCGTCTCGACAATCCCTCGGTTTATTTTGACTTTCCGACGGTACGCGAGCAATTGCGTTTTTGCCAAAAACGGAAGCGGAGGCAAACGCGCATTAGGAAAATAATTTCCTGTTGATTTTTTGCATGTACATCTCAAATAATACATTGAGAGTGTCCCCAAATTATCGTAGAGTTTCGACAAGCCCTCGGTTTATTTTGACTTTCCGACGGTACGCGAGCAATTGCGTTTTTGCCAAAAACGGAAGCGGAGGCAAACGCGCATTAGGAAAATAATTTCCTTCTGATTTTTTGCATGTAAATCTAAAATAATACATTAAGAGTTTCGCCAATGTTTCATAGCGTTCCGAAAAGCCCTCAGTTTATTTTGACTTTCAGACGGTACGCGTGCAATTGCGCTTTTGCCAAAAACGGAAGCGGAGGCAAACGCGCTTTAGTAAAATAATTTCCTGATGGTTTTTTGCATGTAATTCTCAAATAATACATTGGTAGTGTCCCCAAAGTTTCGTAGCGTTTAGACAAGCCCTCGGTTTATTTTGAATTTCCGACGGTACGCGTGCAATTGCGTTTTTGCCAAAAACGGAAGCGGAGGCAAATGCGCCCTAGGAAAATAACTTCCTGCTGATTTTTTGCATGGACATCTCAAATAATACATTGAGAGTGTCGCAAAAGTTTCATAGCTTTTCCAGAAGCCCTCGGTTTATTTTGAATTTCCGACGGTACGCATGCAATTGCGTTTTTGCCAAAAACGGAAGCGGAGGCAAAGGCGCCTTAGGAAAATAACTTCCTGCTGATTTTTTGCATGGACATCTCAAATAATACATTGAGAGTGTCGCAAAAGTTTCATAGCTTTTCCACAAGCCCTCGGTTTATTTTGACTTTCCGACGGTACGCGTGCAATTGCGTTTTTGCCAAAAACAGAAGCGGAGGCAAATGCGCATTAGGAAAATAATTTCCTTCTGATTTTTTGCATGTACATCTCAAATAATACATTGAGAGTGTCCCCAAATTTTAGTAGAGTTTCGACAAGCCCTCGGTTTATTTTGAATTTCCGACGGTACGCGTGCAATTGCGTTTTTGCCAAAAACAGAAGCGGAGGCAAACGCTCCTTAGGAAAATAATTTCCTGCTGATTTTTTGCATGTATATCTAAAATAATACATTAAGAGTGTTTCCAATGTTTCATAGCGTTCCGACAAGCCCTCGGTTTATTTTGACTTTCCGACGATACGCATGCAATTGCGTTTTTGCCAAAAACAGAAGCGGAGGCAAACGCGCCTTAGGAATATAATTTCCTGATGATTTTTTGCATGGACATCTCAAATAATACATTTAGAGTGTCTTCATAGTTTCATAGAGTTTCGACAAGCCCTCAGTTTATTTTGACTTTCCGACGGTACGCGTGCAATTGCGTTTTTGCCAAAAACAGAAGCGGAGGCAAACGCGCATTAGGAAAATAATTTACTGCTGATTTTTTGCATTTACATCTCAAATAATACATTGAGAGTGTCCCCAAATTTTAGTAGAGTTTCGACAAGCCCTCGGTTTATTTTGAATTTCCGACGGTACACGTGCAATTGCGTTTTTGCCAAAAACAGAAGCGGAGGCAAACGCTCCTTCGGAAAATAATTTCCTGCTGATTTTTTGCATGTATATCTAAAATAATACATTAAGAGTTTTTCCAATGTTTCATAGCGTTCCGACTAGCCCTCAGTTTATTTTGACTTTCCGACGGTACGCGTGCAATTCCGCTTTTGTCAAAAATGGAAGCGGAGGCAAACGCGCTTTAGTAAAATAATTTCCTGCTGGTTTTTTGCATGTACTTCTCAAATAATACATTGATAGTGCCCCCAAAGTTTCATAGCGTTTAGACAAGCCCTCGGTTTATTTTGAATTTCCGACGGTACGCGTGCAATTGCGTTTTTGCCAAAAACAGAAGCGGAGGCAAACACGCCCTAGGAAAATAACTTCCTGCTGATTTTTTGCATGGACATCTCAAATAATACATTGAGAGTGTCGCAAAAGTTTCATAGCTTTTCCACCAGCCCTCGGTTTATTTTGAATTTCCGACGGTACGCATGCAATTGCGTTTTTGCCAAAAACGGAAGCGGAGGCAAAGGCGCCTTAGGAAAATAACTTCCTGCTGATTTTTTGCATGGACATCTCAAATAATACATTGAGAGTGTCGCAAAAGTTTCATAGCTTTTCCACAAGCCCTCGGTTTATTTTGACTTTCCGACGGTACGCGTGCAATTGCGTTTTTGCCAAAAACAGAAGCGGAGGCAAATGCGCATTAGGAAAATAATTTCCTTCTGATTTTTTGCATGTACATCTCAAATAATACATTGAGAGTGTCCCCAAATTTTAGTAGAGTTTCGACAAGCCCTCGGTTTATTTTGAATTTCCGACGGTACGCGTGCAATTGCGTTTTTGCCAAAAACAGAAGCGGAGGCAAACGCTCCTTAGGAAAATAATTTCCTGCTGATTTTTTGCATGTATATCTAAAATAATACATTAAGAGTGTTTCCAATGTTTCATAGCGTTCCGACAAGCCCTCGGTTTATTTTGACTTTCCGACGATACGCATGCAATTGCGTTTTTGCCAAAAACAGAAGCGGAGGCAAACGCGCCTTAGGAATATAATTTCCTGATGATTTTTTGCATGGACATCTCAAATAATACATTTAGAGTGTCTCCATAGTTTCATATAGTTTCGACAAGCCCTCGGTTTATTTTGACTTTCCGACGGTACGCGTGCAATTGCGTTTTTGCCAAAAACAGAAGCGGAGGCAAACGCGCATTAGGAAAATAATTTACTGCTGATTTTTTGCATTTACATCTCAAATAATACATTGAGAGTGTCCCCAAATTTTAGTAGAGTTTCGACAAGCCCTCGGTTTATTTTGAATTTCCGACGGTACACGTGCAATTGCGTTTTTGCCAAAAACAGAAGCGGAGGCAAACGCTCCTTCGGAAAATAATTTCCTGCTGATTTTTTGCATGTATATCTAAAATAATACATTAAGAGTTTTTCCAATGTTTCATAGCGTTCCGACTAGCCCTCAGTTTATTTTGACTTTCCGACGGTACGCGTGCAATTCCGCTTTTGTCAAAAATGGAAGCGGAGGCAAACGCGCTTTAGTAAAATAATTTCCTGCTGGTTTTTTGCATGTACTTCTCAAATAATACATTGATAGTGCCCCCAAAGTTTCATAGCGTTTAGACAAGCCCTCGGTTTATTTTGAATTTCCGACGGTACGCGTGCAATTGCGTTTTTGCCAAAAACAGAAGCGGAGGCAAACACGCCCTAGGAAAATAACTTCCTGCTGATTTTTTGCATGGACATCTCAAATAATACATTGAGAGTGTCGCAAAAGTTTCATAGCTTTTCCACCAGCCCTCGGTTTATTTTGAATTTCCGACGGTACGCATGCAATTGCGTTTTTGCCAAAAACGGAAGCGGAGGCAAAGGCGCCTTAGGAAAATAACTTCCTGCTGATTTTTTGCATGGACATCTCAAATAATACATTGAGAGTGTCGCAAAAGTTTCATAGCTTTTCCACAAGCCCTCGGTTTATTTTGACTTTCCGACGGTACGCGTGCAATTGCGTTTTTGCCAAAAACAGAAGCGGAGGCAAATGCGCATTAGGAAAATAATTTCCTTCTGATTTTTTGCATGTACATCTCAAATAATACATTGAGAGTGTCCCCAAATTTTAGTAGAGTTTCGACAAGCCCTCGGTTTATTTTGAATTTCCGACGGTACGCGTGCAATTGCGTTTTTGCCAAAAACAGAAGCGGAGGCAAACGCGCCCTAGGAAAATAACTTCCTGCTGATTTTTTGCATGGACATCTCAAATAATACATTGAGAGTGTCGCCAAAGTTTCATAGCTTTTCGATAAGCCCTCGATTTATTTTGAATTTCCGACGGTACGCATGCAATTGCGTTTTTGCCAAAAACGGAAGCGGAGGCAAAGGCGCCTTAGGAAAATAATTTCCTGATGATTTTTTGCATGGACATCTCAAATAATACATTTAGAGTGTCTCCATATTTTCATAGAGTTTCGACAAGCCCTCGGTTTATTTTGAATTCCCGACGATACGCGTGCAATTGCGTTTTTGCCAAAAACAGAAGCGGAGGCAAACGCGCCTTAGGAAAATAATTTCCTGCTGATTTTTTGCATGTAAATATAAAATAATACATTGATAGTGTATCCAAAGTTTCATAGAGTTTCGACAATCCCTCGGTTTATTTTGACTTTCCGACGATACGCGTCCAATCGCGTTTTTGCCAAAAACAGAAGCGGAGGCAAACGCGCATTAGGAAAATAATTTCCTGCTGATTTTTTGCATGTAAATCTAAAATAATACATTGAGAGTGTCGCCAAAGTTTCATAGAGTTTCGACAAGCCCTCGGTTTATTTTGACTTTCCGACGGTACGCGTGCAATTGCGTTTTTGCCAAAAACGGAAGCGGAGAAAAACGCGCTTTAGGAAAATAATTTCCTGCTTATTTTATTCATGTACATCTCAAATAATACATTGAGAGTGTCCCGAAAGTTTCATAGCGTCTCGACAATCCCTCGGTTTATTTTGACTTTCCGACGGTACGCGAGCAATTGCGTTTTTGCCAAAAACGGAAGCGGAGGAAAACGCGCATTAGGAAAATAATTTCCTGTTGATTTTTTGCATGTACATCTCAAATAATACATTGAGAGTGTCCCCAAATTATCGTAGAGTTTCGACAAGCCCTCGGTTTATTTTGACTTTCCGACGGTACGCGAGCAATTGCGTTTTTGCCAAAAACGGAAGCGGAGGCAAACGCGCATTAGGAAAATAATTTCCTTCTGATTTTTTGCATGTAAATCTAAAATAATACATTAAGAGTTTCGCCAATGTTTCATAGCGTTCCGACAAGCCCTCAGTTTATTTTGACTTTCCGACGGTACGCGTGCAATTGCGCTTTTGCCAAAAACGGAAGCGGAGGCAAACGCGCTTTAGTAAAATAATTTCCTGATGGTTTTTTGCATGTAATTCTCAAATAATACATTGAGAGTGTCCCCAAATTTTAGTTGAGTTTCGACAAGCCCTCGGTTTATTTTGAATTTCCGACGGTACGCGTGCAATTGCGTTTTTGCCAAAAACAGAAGCGGAGGCAAACGCGCCCTAGGAAAATAACTTCCTGCTGATTTTTTGCATGGACATCTCAAATAATACATTGAGAGTGTCGCCAAAGTTTCATAGCTTTTCGATAAGCCCTCGATTTATTTTGAATTTCCGACGGTACGCATGCAATTGCGTTTTTGCCAAAAACGGAAGCGGAGGCAAAGGCGCCTTAGGAAAATAATTTCCTGATGATTTTTTGCATGGACATCTCAAATAATACATTTAGAGTGTCTCCATATTTTCATAGAGTTTCGACAAGCCCTCGGTTTATTTTGACTTTCCGACGGTACGCGTGCAATTGCGTTTTTGCCAAAAACAGAAGCGGAGGCAAACGCGCCTTAGGAAAATAATTTCCTGCTGATTTTTTGCATGTAAATCTAAAATAATACATTGATAGTGTATCCAATGTTTCATAGAGTTTCGACAATCCCTCGGTTTATTTTGACTTTCCGATGATACGCGTCCAATCGCGTTTTTGCCAAAAACAGAAGCGGAGGCAAACGCGCATTAGGAAAATAATTTCCTGCTGATTTTTTGCATGTAAATCTAAAATAATACATTAAGAGTGTCGCCAAAGTTTCATAGAGTTTCGACAAGCCCTCGGTTTATTTTGACTTTCCGACGGTACGCGTGCAATTGCGTTTTTGCCAAAAACAGAAGCGGAGGCAAACGCGCCTTAGGAAAATAATTTCCTGCTGATTTTTTGCATGTAAATCTAAAATAATACATTGATAGTGTATCCAAAGTTTCATAGAGTTTCGACAATCCCTCGGTTTATTTTGACTTTCCGACGATACGCGTGCAATCGCGTTTTTGCCAAAAACAGAAGCGGAGGCAAACGCACATTAGGAAAATAATTTCCTGCTAATTTTTTGCATGTAAATCTAAAATAATACATTGAGAGTGTCGCCAAAGTTTCATAGAGTTTCGACAAGCCCTCGGTTTATTTTGACTTTCCGACGGTACGCGTGCAATTGCGTTTTTGCCAAAAACGGAAGCGGAGACAAACGCGCTTTAGGAAAATAATTTCCTGCTTATTTTATTCATGTACATCTCAAATAATACATTGAGAGTGTCCCGAAAGTTTCATAGCGTCTCGACAATCCCTCGGTTTATTTTGACTTTCCGACGGTACGCGAGCAATTGCGTTTTTGCCAAAAACGGAAGCGGAGGCAAACGCGCATTAGGAAAATAATTTCCTGTTGATTTTTTGCATGTACATCTCAAATAATACATTGAGAGTGTCCCCAAATTATCGTAGAGTTTCGACAAGCCCTCGGTTTATTTTGACTTTCCGACGGTACGCGAGCAATTGCGTTTTTGCCAAAAACGGAAGCGGAGGCAAACGCGCATTAGGAAAATAATTTCCTTCTGATTTTTTGCATGTAAATCTAAAATAATACATTAAGAGTTTCGCCAATGTTTCATAGCGTTCCGACAAGCCCTCAGTTTATTTTGACTTTCAGACGGTACGCGTGCAATTGCGCTTTTGCCAAAAACGGAAGCGGAGGCAAACGCGCTTTAGTAAAATAATTTCCTGATGGTTTTTTGCATGTAATTCTCAAATAATACATTGGTAGTGTCCCCAAAGTTTCGTAGCGTTTAGACAAGCCCTCGGTTTATTTTGAATTTCCGACGGTACGCGTGCAATTGCGTTTTTGCCAAAAACGGAAGCGGAGGCAAATGCGCCCTAGGAAAATAACTTCCTGCTGATTTTTTGCATGGACATCTCAAATAATACATTGAGAGTGTCGCAAAAGTTTCATAGCTTTTCCACAAGCCCTCGGTTTATTTTGAATTTCCGACGGTACGCATGCAATTGCGTTTTTGCCAAAAACGGAAGCGGAGGCAAAGGCGCCTTAGGAAAATAACTTCCTGCTGATTTTTTGCATGGACATCTCAAATAATACATTGAGAGTGTCGCAAAAGTTTCATAGCTTTTCCACAAGCCCTCGGTTTATTTTGACTTTCCGACGGTACGCGTGCAATTGCGTTTTTGCCAAAAACAGAAGCGGAGGCAAATGCGCATTAGGAAAATAATTTCCTTCTGATTTTTTGCATGTACATCTCAAATAATACATTGAGAGTGTCCCCAAATTTTAGTAGAGTTTCGACAAGCCCTCGGTTTATTTTGAATTTCCGACGGTACACGTGCAATTGCGTTTTTGCCAAAAACAGAAGCGGAGGCAAACGCTCCTTAGGAAAATAATTTCCTGCTGATTTTTTGCATGTATATCTAAAATAATACATTAAGAGTGTTTCCAATGTTTCATAGCGTTCCGACAAGCCCTCGGTTTATTTTGAATTTCCGACGGTACGCATGCAATTGCGTTTTTGCCAAAAACGGAAGCGGAGGCAAAGGCGCCTTAGGAATATAATTTCCTGATGATTTTTTGCATGGACATCTCAAATAATACATTTAGAGTGTCTTCATAGTTTCATAGAGTTTCGACAAGCCCTCAGTTTATTTTGACTTTCCGACGGTACGCGTGCAATTGCGTTTTTGCCAAAAACAGAAGCGGAGGCAAACGCTCCTTAGGAAAATAATTTCCTGCTGATTTTTTGCATGTATATCTAAAATAATACATTAAGAGTGTTTCCAATGTTTCATAGCGTTCTGACAAGCCCTCGGTTTATTTTGAATTTCCGACGGTACGCATGCAATTGCGTTTTTGCCAAAAACGGAAGCGGAGGCAAAGGCGCCTTAGGAAAATAATTTCCTGATGATTTTTTGCATGGACATCTCAAATAATACATTTAGAGTGTCTCCATAGTTTCATATAGTTTCGACAAGCCCTCGGTTTATTTTGACTTTCCGACGGTACGCGTGCAATTGCGTTTTTGCCAAAAACAGAAGCGGAGGCAAACGCGCATTAGGAAAATAATTTACTGCTGATTTTTTGCATTTACATCTCAAATAATACATTGAGAGTGTCCCCAAATTTTAGTAGAGTTTCGACAAGCCCTCGGTTTATTTTGAATTTCCGACGGTACACGTGCAATTGCGTTTTTGCCAAAAACAGAAGCGGAGGCAAACGCTCCTTCGGAAAATAATTTCCTGCTGATTTTTTGCATGTATATCTAAAATAATACATTAAGAGTTTTTCCAATGTTTCATAGCGTTCCGACTAGCCCTCAGTTTATTTTGACTTTCCGACGGTACGCGTGCAATTCCGCTTTTGTCAAAAATGGAAGCGGAGGCAAACGCGCTTTAGTAAAATAATTTCCTGCTGGTTTTTTGCATGTACTTCTCAAATAATACATTGATAGTGCCCCCAAAGTTTCATAGCGTTTAGACAAGCCCTCGGTTTCTTTTGAATTTCCGACGGTACGCGTGCAATTGCGTTTTTGCCAAAAACAGAAGCGGAGGCAAACACGCCCTAGGAAAATAACTTCCTGCTGATTTTTTGCATGGACATCTCAAATAATACATTGAGAGTGTCGCAAAAGTTTCATAGCTTTTCCACAAGCCCTCGGTTTATTTTGAATTTCCGACGGTACGCATGCAATTGCGTTTTTGCCAAAAACGGAAGCGGAGGCAAAGGCGCCTTAGGAAAATAACTTCCTGCTGATTTTTTGCATGGACATCTCAAATAATACATTGAGAGTGTCGCAAAAGTTTCATAGCTTTTCCACAAGCCCTCGGTTTATTTTGACTTTCCGACGGTACGCGTGCAATTGCGTTTTTGCCAAAAACAGAAGCGGAGGCAAATGCGCATTAGGAAAATAATTTCCTTCTGATTTTTTGCATGTACATCTCAAATAATACATTGAGAGTGTCCCCAAATTTTAGTAGAGTTTCGACAAGCCCTCGGTTTATTTTGAATTTCCGACGGTACGCGTGCAATTGCGTTTTTGCCAAAAACAGAAGCGGAGGCAAACGCGCCCTAGGAAAATAACTTCCTGCTGATTTTTTGCATGGACATCTCAAATAATACATTGATAGTGTATCCAATGTTTCATAGAGTTTCGAAAATCCCTCGGTTTATTTTGACTTTCCGACGATACGCGTCCAATCGCGTTTTTGCCAAAAACAGAAGCGGAGGCAAACGCGCATTAGGAAAATAATTTCCTGCTGATTTTTTGCATGTAAATCTAAAATAATACATTGAGAGTGTCGCCAAAGTTTCATAGAGTTTCGACAAGCCCTCGGTTTATTTTGACTTTCCGACGGTACGCGTGCAATTGCGTTTTTGCCAAAAACAGAAGCGGAGGCAAACGCGCCTTAGGAAAATAATTTCCTGCTGATTTTTTGCATGTAAATCTAAAATAATACATTGATAGTGTATCCAAAGTTTCATAGAGTTTCGACAATCCCTCGGTTTATTTTGACTTTCCGACGATACGCGTGCAATCGCGTTTTTGCCAAAAACAGAAGCGGAGGCAAACGCGCATTAGGAAAATAATTTCCTGCTGATTTTTTGCATGTAAATCTAAAATAATACATTGAGAGTGTCGCCAAAGTTTCATAGAGTTTCGACAAGCCCTCGGTTTATTTTGACTTTCCGACGGTACGCGTGCAATTGCGTTTTTGCCAAAAACGGAAGCGGAGACAAACGCGCTTTAGGAAAATAATTTCCTGCTTATTTTATTCATGTACATCTCAAATAATACATTGAGAGTGTCCCGAAAGTTTCATAGCGTCTCGACAATCCCTCGGTTTATTTTGACTTTCCGACGGTACGCGAGCAATTGCGTTTTTGCCAAAAACGGAAGCGGAGGCAAACGCGCATTAGGAAAATAATTTCCTGTTGATTTTTTGCATGTACATCTCAAATAATACATTGAGAGTGTCCCCAAATTATCGTAGAGTTTCGACAAGCCCTCGGTTTATTTTGACTTTCCGACGGTACGCGAGCAATTGCGTTTTTGCCAAAAACGGAAGCGGAGGCAAACGCGCATTAGGAAAATAATTTCCTTCTGATTTTTTGCATGTAAATCTAAAATAATACATTAAGAGTTTCGCCAATGTTTCATAGCGTTCCGAAAAGCCCTCAGTTTATTTTGACTTTCAGACGGTACGCGTGCAATTGCGCTTTTGCCAAAAACGGAAGCGGAGGCAAACGCGCTTTAGTAAAATAATTTCCTGATGGTTTTTTGCATGTAATTCTCAAATAATACATTGGTAGTGTCCCCAAAGTTTCGTAGCGTTTAGACAAGCCCTCGGTTTATTTTGAATTTCCGACGGTACGCGTGCAATTGCGTTTTTGCCAAAAACGGAAGCGGAGGCAAATGCGCCCTAGGAAAATAACTTCCTGCTGATTTTTTGCATGGACATCTCAAATAATACATTGAGAGTGTCGCAAAAGTTTCATAGCTTTTCCAGAAGCCCTCGGTTTATTTTGAATTTCCGACGGTACGCATGCAATTGCGTTTTTGCCAAAAACGGAAGCGGAGGCAAAGGCGCCTTAGGAAAATAACTTCCTGCTGATTTTTTGCATGGACATCTCAAATAATACATTGAGAGTGTCGCAAAAGTTTCATAGCTTTTCCACAAGCCCTCGGTTTATTTTGACTTTCCGACGGTACGCGTGCAATTGCGTTTTTGCCAAAAACAGAAGCGGAGGCAAATGCGCATTAGGAAAATAATTTCCTTCTGATTTTTTGCATGTACATCTCAAATAATACATTGAGAGTGTCCCCAAATTTTAGTAGAGTTTCGACAAGCCCTCGGTTTATTTTGAATTTCCGACGGTACGCGTGCAATTGCGTTTTTGCCAAAAACAGAAGCGGAGGCAAACGCTCCTTAGGAAAATAATTTCCTGCTGATTTTTTGCATGTATATCTAAAATAATACATTAAGAGTGTTTCCAATGTTTCATAGCGTTCCGACAAGCCCTCGGTTTATTTTGACTTTCCGACGATACGCATGCAATTGCGTTTTTGCCAAAAACAGAAGCGGAGGCAAACGCGCCTTAGGAATATAATTTCCTGATGATTTTTTGCATGGACATCTCAAATAATACATTTAGAGTGTCTTCATAGTTTCATAGAGTTTCGACAAGCCCTCAGTTTATTTTGACTTTCCGACGGTACGCGTGCAATTGCGTTTTTGCCAAAAACAGAAGCGGAGGCAAACGCTCCTTAGGAAAATAATTTCCTGCTGATTTTTTGCATGTATATCTAAAATAATACATTAAGAGTGTTTCCAATGTTTCATAGCGTTCGGACAAGCCCTCGGTTTATTTTGAATTTCCGACGGTACGCATGCAATTGCGTTTTTGCCAAAAACGGAAGCGGAGGCAAAGGCGCCTTAGGAAAATAATTTCCTGATGATTTTTTGCATGGACATCTCAAATAATACATTTAGAGTGTCTCCATAGTTTCATATAGTTTCGACAAGCCCTCGGTTTATTTTGACTTTCCGACGGTACGCGTGCAATTGCGTTTTTGCCAAAAACAGAAGCGGAGGCAAACGCGCATTAGGAAAATAATTTACTGCTGATTTTTTGCATTTACATCTCAAATAATACATTGAGAGTGTCCCCAAATTTTAGTAGAGTTTCGACAAGCCCTCGGTTTATTTTGAATTTCCGACGGTACACGTGCAATTGCGTTTTTGCCAAAAACAGAAGCGGAGGCAAACGCTCCTTCGGAAAATAATTTCCTGCTGATTTTTTGCATGTATATCTAAAATAATACATTAAGAGTTTTTCCAATGTTTCATAGCGTTCCGACTAGCCCTCAGTTTATTTTGACTTTCCGACGGTACGCGTGCAATTCCGCTTTTGTCAAAAATGGAAGCGGAGGCAAACGCGCTTTAGTAAAATAATTTCCTGCTGGTTTTTTGCATGTACTTCTCAAATAATACATTGATAGTGCCCCCAAAGTTTCATAGCGTTTAGACAAGCCCTCGGTTTATTTTGAATTTCCGACGGTACGCGTGCAATTGCGTTTTTGCCAAAAACAGAAGCGGAGGCAAACACGCCCTAGGAAAATAACTTCCTGCTGATTTTTTGCATGGACATCTCAAATAATACATTGAGAGTGTCGCAAAAGTTTCATAGCTTTTCCACCAGCCCTCGGTTTATTTTGAATTTCCGACGGTACGCATGCAATTGCGTTTTTGCCAAAAACGGAAGCGGAGGCAAAGGCGCCTTAGGAAAATAACTTCCTGCTGATTTTTTGCATGGACATCTCAAATAATACATTGAGAGTGTCGCAAAAGTTTCATAGCTTTTCCACAAGCCCTCGGTTTATTTTGACTTTCCGACGGTACGCGTGCAATTGCGTTTTTGCCAAAAACAGAAGCGGAGGCAAATGCGCATTAGGAAAATAATTTCCTTCTGATTTTTTGCATGTACATCTCAAATAATACATTGAGAGTGTCCCCAAATTTTAGTAGAGTTTCGACAAGCCCTCGGTTTATTTTGAATTTCCGACGGTACGCGTGCAATTGCGTTTTTGCCAAAAACAGAAGCGGAGGCAAACGCGCCCTAGGAAAATAACTTCCTGCTGATTTTTTGCATGGACATCTCAAATAATACATTGAGAGTGTCGCCAAAGTTTCATAGCTTTTCGATAAGCCCTCGATTTATTTTGAATTTCCGACGGTACGCATGCAATTGCGTTTTTGCCAAAAACGGAAGCGGAGGCAAAGGCGCCTTAGGAAAATAATTTCCTGATGATTTTTTGCATGGACATCTCAAATAATACATTTAGAGTGTCTCCATATTTTCATAGAGTTTCGACAAGCCCTCGGTTTATTTTGAATTCCCGACGATACGCGTGCAATTGCGTTTTTGCCAAAAACAGAAGCGGAGGCAAACGCGCCTTAGGAAAATAATTTCCTGCTGATTTTTTGCATGTAAATATAAAATAATACATTGATAGTGTATCCAAAGTTTCATAGAGTTTCGACAATCCCTCGGTTTATTTTGACTTTCCGACGATACGCGTCCAATCGCGTTTTTGCCAAAAACAGAAGCGGAGGCAAACGCGCATTAGGAAAATAATTTCCTGCTGATTTTTTGCATGTAAATCTAAAATAATACATTGAGAGTGTCGCCAAAGTTTCATAGAGTTTCGACAAGCCCTCGGTTTATTTTGACTTTCCGACGGTACGCGTGCAATTGCGTTTTTGCCAAAAACGGAAGCGGAGAAAAACGCGCTTTAGGAAAATAATTTCCTGCTTATTTTATTCATGTACATCTCAAATAATACATTGAGAGTGTCCCGAAAGTTTCATAGCGTCTCGACAATCCCTCGGTTTATTTTGACTTTCCGACGGTACGCGAGCAATTGCGTTTTTGCCAAAAACGGAAGCGGAGGAAAACGCGCATTAGGAAAATAATTTCCTGTTGATTTTTTGCATGTACATCTCAAATAATACATTGAGAGTGTCCCCAAATTATCGTAGAGTTTCGACAAGCCCTCGGTTTATTTTGACTTTCCGACGGTACGCGAGCAATTGCGTTTTTGCCAAAAACGGAAGCGGAGGCAAACGCGCATTAGGAAAATAATTTCCTTCTGATTTTTTGCATGTAAATCTAAAATAATACATTAAGAGTTTCGCCAATGTTTCATAGCGTTCCGACAAGCCCTCAGTTTATTTTGACTTTCCGACGGTACGCGTGCAATTGCGCTTTTGCCAAAAACGGAAGCGGAGGCAAACGCGCTTTAGTAAAATAATTTCCTGATGGTTTTTTGCATGTAATTCTCAAATAATACATTGGTAGTGTCCCCAAAGTTTCGTAGCGTTTAGACAAGCCCTCGGTTTATTTTGAATTTCCGACGGTACGCGTGCAATTGCGTTTTTGCCAAAAACGGAAGCGGAGGCAAATGCGCCCTAGGAAAATAACTTCCTGCTGATTTTTTGCATGGACATCTCAAATAATACATTGAGAGTGTCGCAAAAGTTTCATAGCTTTTCCACAAGCCCTCGGTTTATTTTGAATTTCCGACGGTACGCATGCAATTGCGTTTTTGCCAAAAACGGAAGCGGAGGCAAAGGCGCCTTAGGAAAATAACTTCCTGCTGATTTTTTGCATGGACATCTCAAATAATACATTGAGAGTGTCGCAAAAGTTTCATAGCTTTTCCACAAGCCCTCGGTTTATTTTGACTTTCCGACGGTACGCGTGCAATTGCGTTTTTGCCAAAAACAGAAGCGGAGGCAAATGCGCATTAGGAAAATAATTTCCTTCTGATTTTTTGCATGTACATCTCAAATAATACATTGAGAGTGTCCCCAAATTTTAGTAGAGTTTCGACAAGCCCTCGGTTTATTTTGAATTTCCGACGGTACACGTGCAATTGCGTTTTTGCCAAAAACAGAAGCGGAGGCAAACGCTCCTTAGGAAAATAATTTCCTGCTGATTTTTTGCATGTATATCTAAAATAATACATTAAGAGTGTTTCCAATGTTTCATAGCGTTCCGACAAGCCCTCGGTTTATTTTGAATTTCCGACGGTACGCATGCAATTGCGTTTTTGCCAAAAACGGAAGCGGAGGCAAAGGCGCCTTAGGAATATAATTTCCTGATGATTTTTTGCATGGACATCTCAAATAATACATTTAGAGTGTCTCCATAGTTTCATAGAGTTTCGACAAGCCCTCAGTTTATTTTGACTTTCCGACGGTACGCGTGCAATTGCGTTTTTGCCAAAAACAGAAGCGGAGGCAAACGCTCCTTAGGAAAATAATTTCCTGCTGATTTTTTGCATGTATATCTAAAATAATACATTAAGAGTGTTTCCAATGTTTCATAGCGTTCCGACAAGCCCTCGGTTTATTTTGAATTTCCGACGGTACGCATGCAATTGCGTTTTTGCCAAAAACGGAAGCGGAGGCAAAGGCGCCTTAGGAAAATAATTTCCTGATGATTTTTTGCATGGACATCTCAAATAATACATTTAGAGTGTCTCCATAGTTTCATATAGTTTCGACAAGCCCTCGGTTTATTTTGACTTTCCGACGGTACGCGTGCAATTGCGTTTTTGCCAAAAACAGAAGCGGAGGCAAACGCGCATTAGGAAAATAATTTACTGCTGATTTTTTGCATTTACATCTCAAATAATACATTGAGAGTGTCCCCAAATTTTAGTAGAGTTTCGACAAGCCCTCGGTTTATTTTGAATTTCCGACGGTACACGTGCAATTGCGTTTTTGCCAAAAACAGAAGCGGAGGCAAACGCTCCTTAGGAAAATAATTTCCTGCTGATTTTTTGCATGTATATCTAAAATAATACATTAAGAGTTTTTCCAATGTTTCATAGCGTTCCGACTAGCCCTCAGTTTATTTTGACTTTCCGACGGTACGCGTGCAATTCCGCTTTTGTCAAAAATGGAAGCGGAGGCAAACGCGCTTTAGTAAAATAATTTCCTGCTGGTTTTTTGCATGTACTTCTCAAATAATACATTGATAGTGCCCCCAAAGTTTCATAGCGTTTAGACAAGCCCTCGGTTTATTTTGAATTTCCGACGGTACGCGTGCAATTGCGTTTTTGCCAAAAACAGAAGCGGAGGCAAACACGCCCTAGGAAAATAACTTCCTGCTGATTTTTTGCATGGACATCTCAAATAATACATTGAGAGTGTCGCAAAAGTTTCATAGCTTTTCCACAAGCCCTCGGTTTATTTTGAATTTCCGACGGTACGCATGCAATTGCGTTTTTGCCAAAAACGGAAGCGGAGGCAAAGGCGCCTTAGGAAAATAACTTCCTGGTGATTTTTTGCATGGACATCTCAAATAATACATTGAGAGTGTTGCAAAAGTTTCATAGCTTTTCCACAAGCCCTCGGTTTATTTTGACTTTCCGACGGTACGCGTGCAATTGCGTTTTTGCCAAAAACAGAAGCGGAGGCAAATGCGCATTAGGAAAATAATTTCCTTCTGATTTTTTGCATGTACATCTCAAATAATACATTGAGAGTGTCCCCAAATTTTAGTAGAGTTTCGACAAGCCCTCGGTTTATTTTGAATTTCCGACGGTACGCGTGCAATTGCGTTTTTGCCAAAAACAGAAGCGGAGGCAAACGCGCCCTAGGAAAATAACTTCCTGCTGATTTTTTGCATGGACATCTCAAATAATACATTGAGAGTGTCGCCAAAGTTTCATAGCTTTTCGATAAGCCCTCGATTTATTTTGAATTTCCGACGGTACGCATGCAATTGCGTTTTTGCCAAAAACGGAAGCGGAGGCAAAGGCGCCTTAGGAAAATAATTTCCTGATGATTTTTTGCATGGACATCTCAAATAATAAATTTAGAGTGTCTCCATATTTTCATAGAGTTTCGACAAGCCCTCGGTTTATTTTGACTTTCCGACGATACGCGTGCAATTGCGTTTTTGCCAAAAACAGAAGCGGAGGCAAACGCGCCTTAGGAAAATAATTTCCTGCTGATTTTTTGCATGTAAATCTAAAATAATACATTGATAGTGTATCCAAAGTTTCATAGAGTTTCGACAATCCCTCGGTTTATTTTGACTTTCCGACGATACGCGTCCAATCGCGTTTTTGCCAAAAACAGAAGCGGAGGCAAACGCGCATTAGGAAAATAATTTCCTGCTGATTTTTTGCATGTAAATCTAAAATAATACATTGAGAGTGTCGCCAAAGTTTCATAGAGTTTCGACAAGCCCTCGGTTTATTTTGACTTTCCGACGGTACGCGTGCAATTGCGTTTTTGCCAAAAACAGAAGCGGAGGCAAACGCGCCTTAGGAAAATAATTTCCTGCTGATTTTTTGCATGTAAATCTAAAATAATACATTGATAGTGTATCCAAAGTTTCATAGAGTTTCGACAATCCCTCGGTTTATTTTGACTTTCCGACGATACGCGTGCAATCGCGTTTTTGCCAAAAACAGAAGCGAAGGCAAACGCGCATTAGGAAAATAATTTCCTGCTGATTTTTTGCATGTAAATCTAAAATAATACATTGAGAGTGTCGCCAAAGTTTCATAGATTTTCGACAAGCCCTCGGTTTATTTTGACTTTCCGACGGTACGCGTGCAATTGCGTTTTTGCCAAAAACGGAAGCGGAGACAAACGCGCTTTAGGAAAATGATTTCCTGCTTATTTTATTCATGTACATCTCAAATAATACATTGAGAGTGTCCCGAAAGTTTCATAGCGTCTCGACAATCCCTCGGTTTATTTTGACTTTCCGACGGTACGCGAGCAATTGCCTTTTTGCCAAAAACGGAAGCGGAGGCAAACGCGCATTAGGAAAATAATTTCCTGTTGATTTTTTGCATGTACATCTCAAATAATACATTGAGAGTGTCCCCAAATTATCGTAGAGTTTCGACAAGCCCTCGGTTTATTTTGACTTTCCGACGGTACGCGAGCAATTGCGTTTTTGCCAAAAACGGAAGCGGAGGCAAACGCGCATTAGGAAAATAATTTCCTTCTGATTTTTTGCATGTAAATCTAAAATAATACATTAAGAGTTTCGCCAATGTTTCATAGCGTTCCGACAAGCCCTCAGTTTATTTTGACTTTCCAACGGTACGCGTGCAATTGCGCTTTTGCCAAAAACGGAAGCGGAGGCAAACGCGCTTTAGTAAAATAATTTCCTGATGGTTTTTTGCATGTAATTCTCAAATAATACATTGGTAGTGTCCCCAAAGTTTCGTAGCGTTTAGACAAGCCCTCGGTTTATTTTGAATTTCCGACGGTACGCGTGCAATTGCGTTTTTGCCAAAAACGGAAGCGGAGGAAAATGCGCCCTAGGAAAATAACTTCCTGCTGATTTTTTGCATGGACATCTCAAATAATACATTGAGAGTGTCGCAAAAGTTTCATAGCTTTTCCACAAGCCCTCGGTTTATTTTGAATTTCCGACGGTACGCATGCAATTGCGTTTTTGCCAAAAACGGAAGCGGAGGCAAAGGCGCCTTAGGAAAATAACTTCCTGCTGATTTTTTGCATGGACATCTCAAATAATACATTGAGAGTGTCGCAAAAGTTTCATAGCTTTTCCACAAGCCCTCGGTTTATTTTGACTTTCCGACGGTACGCGTGCAATTGCGTTTTTGCCAAAAACAGAAGCGGAGGCAAATGCGCATTAGGAAAATAATTTCCTTCTGATTTTTTGCATGTACATCTCAAATAATACATTGAGAGTGTCCCCAAATTTTAGTAGAGTTTCGACAAGCCCTCGGTTTATTTTGAATTTCCGACGGTACGCGTGCAATTGCGTTTTTGCCAAAAACAGAAGCGGAGGCAAACGCGCCCTAGGAAAATAACTTCCTGCTGATTTTTTGCATGGACATCTCAAATAATACATTGAGAGTGTCGCCAAAGTTTCATAGCTTTTCGATAAGCCCTCGATTTATTTTGAATTTCCGACGGTACGCATGCAATTGCGTTTTTGCCAAAAACGGAAGCGGAGGCAAAGGCGCCTTAGGAAAATAATTTCCTGATGATTTTTTGCATGGACATCTCAAATAATAAATTTAGAGTGTCTCCATATTTTCATAGAGTTTCGACAAGCCCTCGGTTTATTTTGACTTTCCGACGATACGCGTGCAATTGCGTTTTTGCCAAAAACAGAAGCGGAGGCAAACGCGCCTTAGGAAAATAATTTCCTGCTGATTTTTTGCATGTAAATCTAAAATAATACATTGATAGTGTATCCAAAGTTTCATAGAGTTTCGACAATCCCTCGGTTTATTTTGACTTTCCGACGATACGCGTCCAATCGCGTTTTTGCCAAAAACAGAAGCGGAGGCAAACGCGCATTAGGAAAATAATTTCCTGCTGATTTTTTGCATGTAAATCTAAAATAATACATTGAGAGTGTCGCCAAAGTTTCATAGAGTTTCGACAAGCCCTCGGTTTATTTTGACTTTCCGACGGTACGCGTGCAATTGCGTTTTTGCCAAAAACAGAAGCGGAGGCAAACGCGCCTTAGGAAAATAATTTCCTGCTGATTTTTTGCATGTAAATCTAAAATAATACATTGATAGTGTATCCAAAGTTTCATAGAGTTTCGACAATCCCTCGGTTTATTTTGACTTTCCGACGATACGCGTGCAATCGCGTTTTTGCCAAAAACAGAAGCGAAGGCAAACGCGCATTAGGAAAATAATTTCCTGCTGATTTTTTGCATGTAAATCTAAAATAATACATTGAGAGTGTCGCCAAAGTTTCATAGATTTTCGACAAGCCCTCGGTTTATTTTGACTTTCCGACGGTACGCGTGCAATTGCGTTTTTGCCAAAAACGGAAGCGGAGACAAACGCGCTTTAGGAAAATGATTTCCTGCTTATTTTATTCATGTACATCTCAAATAATACATTGAGAGTGTCCCGAAAGTTTCATAGCGTCTCGACAATCCCTCGGTTTATTTTGACTTTCCGACGGTACGCGAGCAATTGCCTTTTTGCCAAAAACGGAAGCGGAGGCAAACGCGCATTAGGAAAATAATTTCCTGTTGATTTTTTGCATGTACATCTCAAATAATACATTGAGAGTGTCCCCAAATTATCGTAGAGTTTCGACAAGCCCTCGGTTTATTTTGACTTTCCGACGGTACGCGAGCAATTGCGTTTTTGCCAAAAACGGAAGCGGAGGCAAACGCGCATTAGGAAAATAATTTCCTTCTGATTTTTTGCATGTAAATCTAAAATAATACATTAAGAGTTTCGCCAATGTTTCATAGCGTTCCGACAAGCCCTCAGTTTATTTTGACTTTCCAACGGTACGCGTGCAATTGCGTTTTTGCCAAAAACGGAAGCGGAGGAAAATGCGCCCTAGGAAAATAACTTCCTGCTGATTTTTTGCATGGACATCTCAAATAATACATTGAGAGTGTCGCAAAAGTTTCATAGCTTTTCCACAAGCCCTCGGTTTATTTTGAATTTCCGACGGTACGCATGCAATTGCGTTTTTGCCAAAAACGGAAGCGGAGGCAAAGGCGCCTTAGGAAAATAACTTCCTGCTGATTTTTTGCATGGACATCTCAAATAATACATTGAGAGTGTCGCAAAAGTTTCATAGCTTTTCCACAAGCCCTCGGTTTATTTTGACTTTCCGACGGTACGCAAGCAATTGCGTTTTTGCCAAAAACAGAAGCGGAGGCAAATGCGCATTAGGAAAATAATTTCCTTCTGATTTTTTGCATGTACATCTCAAATAATACATTGAGAGTGTCCCCAAATTTTAGTAGAGTTTCGACAAGCCCTCGGTTTATTTTGAATTTCCGACGGTACACGTGCAATTGCGTTTTTGCCAAAAACAGAAGCGGAGGCAAACGCTCCTTAGGAAAATAATTTCCTGCTGATTTTTTGCATGTATATCTAAAATAATACATTAAGAGTGTTTCCAATGTTTCATAGCGTTCCGACAAGCCCTCGGTTTATTTTGAATTTTCGACGGTACGCATGCAATTGCGTTTTTGCCAAAAACGGAAGCGGAGGCAAAGGCGCCTTAGGAAAATAATTTCCTGATGATTTTTTGCATGGACATCTCAAATAATACATTTAGAGTGTCTCCATAGTTTCATAGAGTTTCGACAAGCCCTCAGTTTATTTTGACTTTCCGACGGTACGCGTGCAATTGCGTTTTTGCCAAAAACAGAAGCGGAGGCAAACGCTCCTTAGGAAAATAATTTCCTGCTGATTTTTTGCATGTATATCTAAAATAATACATTAAGAGTGTTTCCAATGTTTCATAGCGTTCCGACAAGCCCTCGGTTTATTTTGAATTTCCGACGGTACGCATGCAATTGCGTTTTTGCCAAAAACGGAAGCGGAGGCAAAGGCGCCTTAGGAAAATAATTTCCTGATGATTTTTTGCATGGACATCTCAAATAATACATTTAGAGTGTCTCCATAGTTTCATATAGTTTCGACAAGCCCTCGGTTTATTTTGACTTTCCGACGGTACGCGTGCAATTGCGTTTTTGCCAAAAACAGAAACGGAGGCAAACGCGCATTAGGAAAATAATTTACTGCTGATTTTTTGCATTTACATCTCAAATAATACATTGAGAGTGTCCCCAAATTTTAGTAGAGTTTCGACAAGCCCTCGGTTTATTTTGAATTTCCGACGGTACACGTGCAATTGCGTTTTTGCCAAAAACAGAAGCGGAGGCAAACGCTCCTTAGGAAAATAATTTCCTGCTGATTTTTTGCATGTATATCTAAAATAATACATTAAGAGTGTTTCCAATGTTTCATAGCGTTCCGACTAGCCCTCGGTTTATTTTGACTTTCCGACGGTACGCGTGCAATTCCGCTTTTGTCAAAAATGGAAGCGGAGGCAAACGCGCTTTAGTAAAATAATTTCCTGCTGGTTTTTTGCATGTACTTCTCAAATAATACATTGATAGTGCCCCCAAAGTTTCATAGCGTTTAGACAAGCCCTCGGTTTATTTTGAATTTCCGACGGTACGCGTGCAATTGCGTTTTTGCCAAAAACGGAAGCGGAGGCAAATGCGCCCTAGGAAAATAACTTCCTGCTGATTTTTTGCATGGACATCTCAAATAATACATTGAGAGTGTCGCAAAAGTTTCATAGCTTTTCCACAAGCCCTCGGTTTATTTTGAATTTCCGACGGTACGCATGCAATTGCGTTTTTGCCAAAAACGGAAGCGGAGGCAAAGGCGCCTTAGGAAAATAATTTCCTGATGATTTTTTGCATGGACATCTCAAATAATACATTTAGAGTGTCTCCATAGTTTCATAGAGTTTCGACAAGCCCTCGATTTATTTTGACTTTCCGACGATACGCGTGCAATCGCGTTTTTGCCAAAAACAGAAGCGGAGGCAAACGCGCATTAGGAAAATAATTTCCTGCTGATTTTTTGCATGTAAATCTAAAATAATACATTGAGAGTTTCGCCAAAGTTTCATAGAGTTTCGACAAGCCCTCGGTTTATTTTGACTTTCCGACGGTACGCGTGCAATTGCGTTTTTGCCAAAAACGGAAGCGGAGACAAACGCGCTTTAGGAAAATAATTTCCTGCTTATTTTATTCATGTACATCTCAAATAATACATTGATAGTGTCCCCAAAGTTTCATAGCGTCTCGACAATCCCTCGGTTTATTTTGACTTTCCGACGGTACGCGAGCAATTGCGTTTTTGCCAAAAACGGAAGCGGAGGAAAACGCGCATTAGGAAAATAATTTCCTGTTGATTTTTGGCATGTACATCTCAAATAATACATTGAGAGTGTCCCCAAATTATCGTAGAGTTTCGACAAGCCCTCGGTTTATTTTGACTTTCCGACGGTACGCGAGCAATTGCGTTTTTGCCAAAAACGGAAGCGGAGGCAAACGCGCATTAGGAAAATAATTTCCTTCTGATTTTTTGAATGTAAATCTAAAATAATACATTAAGAGTGTCGCCAATGTTTCATAGCGTTCCGACAAGCCCTCAGTTTATTTTGACTTTCCGACGGTACGCGTGCAATTGCGCTTTTGCCAAAAACGGAAGCGGCGGCAAACGCGCTTTAGTAAAATAATTTCCTGATGGTTTTTTGCATGTAATTCTCAAATAATACATTGATAGTGTCCCCAAAGTTTCGTAGCGTTTAGACAAGCCCTCGGTTTATTTTGAATTTCCGACGGTACGCGTGCAATTGCGTTTTTGCCAAAAACGGAAGCGGAGGCCAATGCGCCCTAGGAAAATAACTTCCTGCTGATTTTTTGCATGGACATCTCAAATAATACATTGAGAGTGTCGCAAAAGTTTCATAGCTTTTCCACAAGCCCTCGGTTTATTTTGAATTTCCGACGATACGCATGCAATTGCGTTTTTGCCAAAAACGGAAGCGGAGGCAAAGGCGCCTTAGGAAAATAATTTCCTGATGATTTTTTGCATGGACATCTCAAATAATACATTTAGAGTGTCTACATAGTTTCATAGAGTTTCGACAAGCCCTCGGTTTATTTTGACTTTCCGACGGTACGCGTGCAATTGCGTTTTTGCCAAAAACAGAAGCGGAGGCAAATGCGCATTAGGAATATAATTTCCTTCTGATTTTTTGCATGTACATCTAAAATAATACATTGAGAGTGTCCCCAATTTTTAGTAGAGTTTCGACAAGCCCTCGTTTTATTTTGAATTTCCGACGGTACACGTGCAATTGCGTTTTTGCCAAAAACAGAAGGGGAGGCAAACGCTCCTTAGGAAAATAATTTCCTGCTGATTTTTTGCATGTATATCTAAAATAATACATTAAGAGTGTTTCCAATGTTTCATAGCGTTCCGAAAAGCCCTCAGTTTATTTTGAATATCCGACGGTACGCATGCAATTGCGTTTTTGCCAAAAACGGAAGCGGAGGCACAGGCGCCTTAGGAAAATAATTTCCTGATGATTTTTTGCATGGACATCTCAAATAATACATTTAGAGTGTCTCCATAGTTTCATATAGTTTCGACAAGCCCTCGGTTTATTTTGACTTTCCGACGGTACGCGTGCAATTGTGTTTTTGCCAAAAACAGAAGCGGAGGCAAACGCGCTTTAGTAAAATAATTTCCTGCTGGTTTTTTGCATGTAAATCTAAAATAATACATTGAGAGTTTCGCCAAAGTTTCATAGCGTTTTGACAAGCCATCGGTTATTTTGACTTTCTGACGGTACGCGTGCAATTGCGTTTTTGCCAAAAACGGAAGCGGAGACAAACGCGCTTTAGCAAAATAATTTCCTGCTTATTTTATTCATGTACATCTCAAATAATACATTGAGAGTGTCCCCAAAGTTTCATAGCGTCTCGACAATCCCTCGGTTTATTTTGACTTTCCGACGGTACGCGTGCAATTGAGTTTTTGCCAAAAACGGAAGCGGAGGCAAACGCGCATTAGGAAAATAATTTCCTGTTGATTTTTTGCATGTACATCTCAAATAATACATTGAGAGTGTCCCCAAATTATCGTAGAGTTTCGACAAGCCCTCGGTTTATTTTGACTTTCTGACGGTACGCGAGCAATTGCGTTTTTGCCAAAAACGGAAGCGGAGGCAAACGCGCATTAGGAAAATAATTTCCTTCTGATTTTTTGAATGTAAATCTAAAATAATACATTAAGAGTGTCGCCAATGTTTCATAGCGTTCCGACAAGCCCTCAGTTTATTTTGACTTTCCGACGGTACGCGTGCAATTGCGCTTTTGCCAAAAACGGAAGCGGCGGCAAACGCGCTTTAGTAAAATAATTTCCTGATGGTTTTTTGCATGTAATTCTCAAATAATACATTGATAGTGTCCCCAAAGTTTCATAGCGTTTAGACAAGCCCTCGGTTTATTTTGAATTTCCGACGGTACGCGTGCAATTGCGTTTTTGCCAAAAACGGAAGCGGAGGCAAATGCGCCCTAGGAAAATAACTTCCTGCTGATTTTTTGCATGGACATCTCAAATAATACATTGAGAGTGTCGCAAAAGTTTCATAGCTTTTCCACAAGCCCTCGGTTTATTTTGAATTTCCGACGGTACGCATGCAATTGCGTTTTTGCCAAAAACGGAAGCGGAGGCAAAGGCGCCTTAGGAAAATAACTTCCTGCTGATTTTTTGCATGGACATCTCAAATAATACATTGAGAGTGTCGCAAAAGTTTCATAGCTTTTCCACAAGCCCTCGGTTTATTTTGACTTTCCGACGGTACGCGTGCAATTGCGTTTTTGCCAAAAACAGAAGCGGAGGCAAATGCGCATTAGGAAAATAATTTCCTTCTGATTTTTTGCATGTACATCTCAAATAATACATTGAGAGTGTCCCCAAATTTTAGTAGAGTTTCGACAAGCCCTCGGTTTATTTTGAATTTCCGACGGTACACGTGCAATTGCGTTTTTGCCAAAAACAGAAGCGGAGGCAAACGCTCCTTAGGAAAATAATTTCCTGCTGATTTTTTGCATGTATATCTAAAATAATACATTAAGAGTGTTTCCAATGTTTCATAGCGTTCCGACAAGCCCTCGGTTTATTTTGAATTTCCGACGGTACGCATGCAATTGCGTTTTTGCCAAAAACGGAAGCGGAGGCAAAGGCGCCTTAGGAAAATAATTTCCTGATGATTTTTTGCATGGACATCTCAAATAATACATTTAGAGTGTATCCATAGTTTCATAGAGTTTCGACAAGCCCTCAGTTTATTTTGACTTTCCGACAGTACGCGTGCAATTGCGTTTTTGCCAAAAACAGAAGCGGAGGCAAACGCTCCTTAGGAAAATAATTTCCTGCTGATTTTTTGCATGTATATCTAAAATAATACATTAAGAGTGTTTCCAATGTTTCATAGCGTTCCGACAAGCCCTCGGTTTATTTTGAATTTCCGACGGTACGCATGCAATTGCGTTTTTGCCAAAAACGGAAGCGGAGGCAAAGGCGCCTTAGGAAAATAATTTCCTGATGATTTTTTGCATGGACATCTCAAATAATACATTTAGAGTGTCTCCATAGTTTCATATAGTTTCGACAAGCCCTCGGTTTATTTTGACTTTCCGACGGTACGCGTGCAATTGCGTTTTTGCCAAAAACAGAAGCGGAGGCAAACGCGCATTAGGAAAATAATTTACTGCTGATTTTTTGCATTTACATCTCAAATAATACATTGAGAGTGTCCCCAAATTTTAGTAGAGTTTCGACAAGCCCTCGGTTTATTTTGAATTTCCGACGGTACATGTGCAATTGCGTTTTTGCCAAAAACAGAAGCGGAGGCAAACGCTCCTTAGGAAAATAATTTCCTGCTGATTTTTTGCATGTATATCTAAAATAATACATTAAGAGTGTTTCCAATGTTTCATAGCGTTCCGACTAGCCCTCAGTTTATTTTGACTTTCCGACGGTACGCGTGCAATTCCGCTTTTGTCAAAAATGGAAGCGGAGGCAAACGCGCTTTAGTAAAATAATTTCCTGCTGGTTTTTTGCATGTACTTCTCAAATAATACATTGATAGTGCCCCCAAAGTTTCATAGTGTTTAGACAAGCCCTCGGTTTATTTTGAATTTCCGACGGTACACGTGCAATTGCGTTTTTCCCAAAAACGGAAGCGGAGGCAAACGTGCCCTAGGAAAATAACTTCCTGCTCATTTTTTGCATGGACATCTCAAATAATACATTGAGAGTGTCGCCAAAGTTTCATAGCTTTTCGATAAGCCCTCGATTTATTTTGAATTTCCGACGGTACGCATGCAATTGCGTTTTTGCCAAAAACGGAAGCGGAGGCAAAGGCGCCTTAGGAAAATAATTTCCTGATGATTTTTTGCATGGACATCTCAAATAATACATTTAGAGTGTCTCCATAGTTTCATAGAGTTTCGACAAGCCCTCGGTTTATTTTGACTTTCCGATGATACGCGTGCAATCGCGTTTTTGCCAAAAACAGAAGCAGAGGCAAACGCGCATTAGGAAAATAATTTCCTGCTGATTTTTTGCATGTAAATCTAAAATAATACATTGAGAGTTTTGCCAAAGTTTCATAGAGTTTCGACAAGCCCTCGGTTTATTTTGACTTTCCGACGGTACGCGTGCAATTGCGTTTTTGCCAAAAACGGAAGCGGAAACAAACGCGCTTTAGGAAAATAATTTCCTGCTTATTTTATTCATGTACATCTCAAATAATACATTGAGAGTGTCCCCAAAGTTTCATAGCGTCTCGACAATCCCTCGGTTTATTTTGACTTTCCGACGGTACGCGAGCAATTGCGTTTTTGCCAAAAACGGAAGCGGAGGCAAACGCGCATTAGGAAAATAATTTCCTGTTGATTTTTTGCATGTACATCTCAAATAATACATTGAGAGTGTCCCCAAATTATCGTAGAGTTTCGACAAGCCCTCGGTTTATTTTGACTTTCCGACGGTACGCGAGCAATTGCGTTTTTGCCAAAAACGGAAGCGGAGGCAAACGCGCATTAGGAAAATAATTTCCTTCTGATTTTTTGAATGTAAATCTAAAATAATACATTAAGAGTGTCGCCAATGTTTCATAGCGTTCCGACAAGCCCTCAGTTTATTTTGACTTTCCGACGGTACGCGTGCAATTGCGCTTTTGCCAAAAACGGAAGCGGCGGCAAACGCGCTTTAGTAAAATAATTTCCTGATGGTTTTTTGCATGTAATTCTCAAATAATACATTGATAGTGTCCCCAAAGTTTCGTAGCGTTTAGACAAGCCCTCGGTTTATTTTGAATTTCCGACGGTACGCGTGCAATTGCGTTTTTGCCAAAAACGGAAGCGGAGGCAAATGCGCCCTAAGAAAATAACTTCCTGCTGATTTTTTGCATGGACATCTCAAATAATACATTGAGAGTGTCGCAAAAGTTTCATAGCTTTTCCACAAGCCCTCGGTTTATTTTGAATTTCCGACGGTACGCATGCAATTGCGTTTTTGCCAAAAACGGAAGCGGAGGCAAAGGCGCCTTAGGAAAATAATTTCCTGATGATTTTTTGCATGGACATCTCAAATAATACATTTAGAGTGTCTACATAGTTTCATAGAGTTTCGACAAGCCCTCGGTTTATTTTGACTTTCCGACGGTACGCGTGCAATTGCGTTTTTGACAAAAACAGAAGCGGAGGCAAATGCGCATTAGGAATATAATTTCCTTCTGATTTTTTGCATGTACATCTCAAATAATACATTGAGAGTGTCCCCAATTTTTAGTAGAGTTTCAACAAGCCCTCGTTTTATTTTGAATTTCCGACGGTACACGTGCAATTGCGTTTTTGCCAAAAACAGAAGCGGAGGCAAACGCTCCTTAGGAAAATAATTTCCTGCTGATTTTTTGCATGTATATCTAAAATAATACATTAAGAGTGTTTCCAATGTTTCATAGCGTTCCGACAAGCCCTCAGTTTATTTTGAATTTCCGACGGTACGCATGCAATTGCGTTTTTGCCAAAAACGGAAGCGGAGGCAAAGGCGCCTTAGGAAAATAATTTCCTGATGATTTTTTGCATGGACATCTCAAATAATACATTTAGAGTGTCTCCATAGTTTCATATATTTTCGACAAGCCCTCGGTTTATTTTGACTTTCCAACGATACGCGTGCAATTGCGTTTTTGCCAAAAACAGAAGCGGAGGCAAACGCGCTTTAGTAAAATAATTTCCTGCTGGTTTTTTGCATGTAAATCTAAAATAATACATTGAGAGTTTCGCCAAAGTTTCGTAGCGTTTTGACAAGCCATCGGTTATTTTGACTTTCCGACGGTACGCGTGCAATTGCGTTTTTGCCAAAAACGGAAGCGGAGACAAACGCGCTTTAGGAAAATAATTTCCTGCTTATTTTATTCATGTACATCTCAATAATACATTGAGAGTGTCCCCAAAGTTTCATAGCGTCTCGACAATCCCTCGGTTTATTTTGACTTTCCGACGGTACGCGTGCAATTGAGTTTTTGCCAAAAACGGAAGCGGAGGCAAACGCGCATTAGGAAAATAATTTCCTGTTGATTTTTTGCATGTACATCTCAAATAATACATTGAGAGTGTCCCCAAATTATCGTAGAGTTTCGACAAGCCCTCGGTTTATTTTGACTTTCCGACGGTACGCGAGAAATTGCGTTTTTGCCAAAAACGGAAGCGGAGGCAAACGCGCATTAGGAAAATAATTTCCTTCTGATTTTTTGAATGTAAATCTAAAATAATACATTAAGAGTGTCGCCAATGTTTCATAGCGTTCCGACAAGCCCTCAGTTTATTTTGACTTTCCGACGGTACGCGTGCAATTGCGCTTTTGCCAAAAACGGAAGCGGCGGCAAACGCGCTTTAGTAAAATAATTTCCTGATGGTTTTTTGCATGTAATTCTCAAATAATACATTGATAGTGTCCCCAAAGTTTCATAGCGTTTAGACAAGCCCTCGGTTTATTTTGAATTTCCGACGGTACGCGTGCAATTGCGTTTTTGCCAAAAACGGAAGCGGAGACAAATGCGCCCTAGGAAAATAACTTCCTGCTGATTTTTTGCATGGACATCTCAAATAATACATTGAGAGTGTCGCAAAAGTTTCATAGCTTTTCCACAAGCCCTCGGTTTATTTTGAATTTCCGACGGTACGCATGCAATTGCGTTTTTGCCAAAAACGGAAGGGGAGGCAAAGGCGCCTTAGGAAAATAATTTCCTGATGATTTTTTGCATGGACATCTCAAATAATACATTTAGAGTGTCTACATAGTTTCATAGAGTTTCGACAAGCCCTCGGTTTATTTTGACTTTCCGACGGTACGCGTGCAATTGCGTTTTTGCCAATAACAGAAGCGGTGGCAAATGCGCATTAGGAAAATAATTTCCTTCTGATTTTTTGCATGTACATCTCAAATAATACATTGAGAGTGTCCCCAAATTTTAGTAGAGTTTCGACAAGCCCTCGGTTTATTTTGAATTTCCGACGGTACACGTGCAATTGCGTTTTTGCCAAAAACAGAAGCGGAGGCAAACGCTCCTTAGGAAAATAATTTCCTGCTGATTTTTTGCATGTATATCTAAAATAATACATTAAGAGTGTTTCCAATGTTTCATAGCGTTCCGACAAGCCCTCGGTTTATTTTGAATTTCCGACGGTACGCATGCAATTACGTTTTTGCCAAAAACGGAAGCGGAGGCAAAGGCGCCTTAGGAAAATAATTTCCTGATGATTTTTTGCATGGACATCTCAAATAATACATTTAGAGTGTCTCCATAGTTTCATAGAGTTTCGACAAGCCCTCAGTTTATTTTGACTTTCCGACGGTACGCGTGCAATTGCGTTTTTGCCAAAAACAGAAGCGGAGGAAAACGCTCCTTAGGAAAATAATTTCCTGCTGATTTTTTGCATGTATATCTAAAATAATACATTAAGAGTGTTTCCAATGTTTCATAGCGTTCCGACAAGCCCTCGGTTTATTTTGAATTTCCGACGGTACGCATGCAATTGCGTTTTTGCCAAAAACGGAAGCAGAGGCAAAGGCGCCTTAGGAAAATAATTTCCTGATGATTTTTTGCATGGACATCTCAAATAATACATTTACAGTGTCTCCATAGTTTCATATAGTTTCGACAAGCCCTCGGTTTATTTTGACTTTCCGACGGTACGCGTGCAATTGCGTTTTTGCCAAAAACAGAAGCGGAGGCAAACGCGCTTTAGTAAAATAATTTCCTGCTGGTTTTTTGCATGTAAATCTAAAATAATACATTGAGAGTGTCACCAAAGTTTCGTAGCATCTCAACAAGCCCTTTGTTTATTTTGACTTTCCGACGGTCCGCGTGCAATTGCGTTTTTGGCAAAAACAGAAGCGTAGGCAAACGCGCTTTAGTAAAATAATTTCCTACTGGTTTTTTGCATGTACTTCTCAAATAATACATTGAGATTGTCCCCAAAGTTTAATAGAGTTTCGACAAGCCCTCAGTTTATTTTGACTTTCCGACGGTACGCGTGCAATTGCGTTTTTGCCAAAAACGGAAGCGGAGGCAAACGCGCATTAGGAAAATAATTTCCATCTGATTTTTTGCATTTAAATCTCAAATAATACATTGAGAGTGTCCCCAAAGTTTCATAGAGTTTCGACAAGCCCTCGGTTTGTTTTGAATTTCCGACGGTACGCGTGCAATTGCGTTTTTGCCAAAAATAGAAACGGAGGCAAACGCGCCTTAGGAAAATAATTTCCTTCTGGTATTTTGCATGTAAATCTAAAAGAACACATTGAGAGTGTCGCCAAAGTTTCATAGAGTTTCGACAAGCCCTCGGTTTATTTTGACTTTCCGACGGTACGCGTGCAATTGCGTTTTTGCCAAAAACAGAAGCGGAGGCAAACGCGCCTTAGGAAAATAATTTCCTACTGATTTTTTTCATGTACATCTCAAATAATAGATTGAGAGTGTCCCCAAAGTTTCATAGCGTCTCGACAAGCCCTCGGTTTATTTTGACTTTCCGACGGTCCGCGTGCAATTGCGTTTTTGGCAAAAACAGAGCGGAGGCAAACGCGCATTAGTAAAATAATTTCCTACTGGTTTTTTTCATGTACTTCTCAAATAATACATTGAGAGTGTCCCCAAAGTTTAATTAAGTTTCGACAAGCCCTCGGTTTATTTTGAATTTCCGACGGTACGCGTGCAATTGCGTTTTTGCCAAAAACGGAAGCAGAGGCAAACGCGCATTAGGAAAATAATTTCCTGCTGATTTTTTGCATTTACATCTCAAATAATACATTGAGAGTGTCCACAAAGTTCCATAGAGTTTCGACAAGCCCTCGGTTTATTTTGAATTTCCGACGGTACGCGTGCAATTGCGTTTTTGCCAAAAATAGAAGCGGAGGAAAACGCGCCTTAGGAAAATAATTTCCTGCTGATTTTTTGCATGTAAATCTAAAATAATACATTGAGAGTGTCGCCAATGTTTCATAGCATTTCGACAAGCCCTCGGTTTATTTTGACTTTCTAACGGTACGCGTGCAATTGCGTTTTTGCCAAAAACAGAAGCGGAGGCAAACGCTCCTTAGGAAAATAATTTCCTGTTGATTTTTTGCATGTATATCTAAAATAATACATTAAGAGTGTTTCCAATGTTTCATAGCGTTCCGACAAGCCCTCGGTTTATTTTGAATTTCCGACGGTACGCATGCAATTACGTTTTTGCCAAAAACGGAAGCGGAGGCAAAGGCGCCTTAGGAAAATAATTTCCTGATGATTTTTTGCATGGACATCTCAAATAATACATTTAGAGTGTCTCCATAGTTTCATAGAGTTTCGACAAGCCCTCAGTTTATTTTGACTTTCCGACGGTACGCGTGCAATTGCGTTTTTGCCAAAAACAGAAGCGGAGGCAAACGCTCCTTAGGAAAATAATTTCCTGCTGATTTTTTGCATGTATATCTAAAATAATACATTAAGAGTGTTTCCAATGTTTCATAGCGTTCCGACAAGCCCTCGGTTTATTTTGAATTTCCGACGGTACGCATGCAATTGCGTTTTTGCCAAAAACGGAAGCAGAGGCAAAGGCGCCTTAGGAAAATAATTTCCTGATGATTTTTTGCATGGACATCTCAAATAATACATTTAGAGTGTCTCCATAGTTTCATATAGTTTCGACAAGCCCTCGGTTTATTTTGACTTTCCGACGGTACGCGTGCAATTGCGTTTTTGCCAAAAACAGAAGCGGAGGCAAACGCGCTTTAGTAAAATAATTTCCTGCTGGTTTTTTGCATGTAAATCTAAAATAATACATTGAGAGTGTCACCAAAGTTTCGTAGCATCTCAACAAGCCCTTTGTTTATTTTGACTTTCCGACGGTCCGCGTGCAATTGCGTTTTTGGCAAAAACAGAAGCGTAGGCAAACGCGCTTTAGTAAAATAATTTCCTACTGGTTTTTTGCATGTACTTCTCAAATAATACATTGAGATTGTCCCCAAAGTTTAATAGAGTTTCGACAAGCCCTCAGTTTATTTTGACTTTCCGACGGTACGCGTGCAATTGCGTTTTTGCCAAAAACGGAAGCGGAGGCAAACGCGCATTAGGAAGATAATTTCCATCTGATTTTTTGCATTTAAATCTCAAATAATACATTGAGAGTGTCCCCAAAGTTTCATAGAGTTTCGACAAGCCCTCGGTTTGTTTTGAATTTCCGACGGTACGCGTGCAATTGCGTTTTTGCCAAAAACAGAAACGGAGGCAAACGCGCCTTAGGAAAATAATTTCCTTCTGGTTTTTTGCATGTAAATCTAAAAGAACACATTGAGAGTGTCGCCAAAGTTTCATAGAGTTTCGACAAGCCCTCGGTTTATTTTGACTTTCCGACGGTACGCGTGCAATTGCGTTTTTGCCAAAAACAGAAGCGGAGGCAAACGCGCCTTAGGAAAATAATTTCCTACTGATTTTTTTCATGTACATCTCAAATAATAGATTGAGAGTGTCCCCAAAGTTTCATAGCGTCTCGACAAGCCCTCGGTTTATTTTGACTTTCCGACGGTTCGCGTGCAATTGCGTTTTTGGCAAAAAAAGAGCGGAGGCAAACGCGCATTAGTAAAATAATTTCCTACTGGTTTTTTTCATGTACTTCTCAAATAATACATTGAGAGTGTCCCCAAAGTTTAATTAAGTTTCGACAAGCCCTCGGTTTATTTTGAATTTCCGACGGTACGCGTGCAATTGCGTTTTTGCCAAAAACGGAAGCAGAGGCAAACGCGCATTAGGAAAATAATTTCCTGCTGATTTTTTGCATTTACATCTCAAATAATACATTGAGAGTGTCCACAAAGTTCCATAGAGTTTCGACAAGCCCTCGGTTTATTTTGAATTTCCGACGGTACGCGTGCAATTGCGTTTTTGCCAAAAATAGAAGCGGAGGAAAACGCGCCTTAGGAAAATAATTTCCTGCTGATTTTTTGCATGTAAATCTAAAATAATACATTGAGAGTGTCGCCAATGTTTCATAGCATTTCGACAAGCCCTCGGTTTATTTTGACTTTCTAACGGTACGCGTGCAATTGCGTTTTTGCCAAAAACGGAAGTGGAGGCAAACGCGCTTTAGTAAAATAATTTCCTGCTGGTTTTTTTCATGTACTTCTCAAATAATACATTGAGAGTGTCCCCAAAGTTTAATTAAGTTTCAACAAGCCCTCGGTTTATTTTGAATTTCCGACGGTACGCGTGCAATTGTGTTTTTGCCAAAAACAGAAATGGAGGAAAACGCGCCTTAGGAAAATAATTTCTTGCTGATTTTTTTCATGTACATCTCAAATAATACATTGATAGTGTCCCCAAAGTTTCACATCATTTCTACAAGCCCTCGGTTTATTTTGAATTTCCGACGGTACGCGTGCAATTGCGTTTTTGCCAAAAACAGAAACGGAGGCAAACGCGCCTTAGGAAAATAATTTCCTTCTGGTTTTTTGCATGTAAATCTAAAATAACACATTGAGAGTGTCGCCAAAGTTTCATAGAGTTTCGACAAGCCCTTGGTTTATTTTGACTTTCCGACGGTACCCGTGCAATTTCGTTTTTGCCAAAAACGGAAGCAGAGGCAAACGCGCATTAGGAAAATAATTTCCTGCTGATTTTTTGCATTTACATCTCAAATAATACATTGAGAGTTTCCACAAAGTTTCGTAGAGTTTCGACAAGCCCTATGTTTATTTTGACTTTCCGACGGTACGCGTGCAATTGCGTTTTTGCCAAAAATGAAAGCGGAGGCAAACGCGCTTTAGTAAAATAATTTCTTGCTGATTTTTTGCATGTACATCTCAAATAATACATTGAGAGTGTGCCCAAAGTTTCGTAGAGTTTCGACAAGCCCTCGGTTTATTTTGAATTTCCGACGGTACGCGTGCAATTGCGTTTTTGCCAAAAACAGAAATGGAGGAAAACGCGCCTTAGGAAAATAATTTCTTGCTGATTTTTTTCATGTACATCTCAAATAATACATTGAGAGTGTCCCCAAAGTTTCACAGCGTTTCGACAAGCGCTCGGTTTATTTTGAATTTCCGACGGTACGGGTGCAATTGCGTTTTTGCCAAAAACGGTAGCGGAGGCAAACGCGCATTAGGAAAATAATTTCCAGCTTATTTTTTGCGTTTAAATCTCAAATAATACATTGAGAGTGTCCCCAAAGTTTCGTAGACTTTCGACAAGCCCTCGGTTTATTTTAAATTTCCGACGGTACGCGTGGAATTGCGTTTTTGCCAAAAACAGAAACGGAGGCAAACGCGCCTTAGGAAAATAATTTCCTTCTTGTTTTTTGCATGTAAATCTAAAATAACACATTGAGAGTGTCGCCAAAGTTTCATAGAGTTTCGACAAGCCCTCGGTATATTTTGACTTTCCGACGGTACGCGTGCAATTGGGTTTTTGCCAAAAACAGAAGCGGAGGCAAACGCGCTATAGGAAAATAATTTCCTGCTGATTTTTTTCATGTACATCTCAAATAATTGATTGAGAGTGTCCCCAAGGTTTCATAGCATCTCGACAAGCCCTCGATTTATTTTGACTTTCCGACGGTCCGCGTGCAATTGCGTTTTTGGCAAAAACAGAAGCGGAGGCAAACGCGCTTTAGTAAAATCATTTTCTACTGGTTTTTTTCATGTACTTCTCAAATAATACATTGAAAGTGTCCCCAAAGTTTAATTAAGTTTCGACAAGCCCTCGGTTTATTTTGAATTTCTAACGGTACGCGTGCAATTGCGTTTTTGCCAAAAACAGAAATGGAGGAAAACGCGCCTTAGGAAAATAATTTCTTGCTGATTTTTTTCATGTACATCTCAAATAATACATTGAGAGTGTCCCCAAAGTTTCACAGCATTTCGACAAGCCCCCGGTTTATTTTGAATTTCCGACGGTACGCGTGCAATTGCGTTTTTGCCAAAAACAGAAACAGAGGCAAACGCGCCTTAGGAAAATAATTTCCTTCTGGTTTTTTGCATGTAAATCTAAAATAACACATTGAGAGTGTCGCCAAAGTTTCATAGAGTTTCGACAAGCCATCGGTTTATTTTGACTTTCCGACGGTACGCGTGCAATTGTGTTTTTGCCAAAAACAGAAGCGGAGGCAAACGCGCCTTAGGAAAATAATTTCCTACTGATTTTTTTCATGTACATCTCAAATGATACATTTAGAGTGTCCCCAAAGTTTCATAGCGTCTCGACAAGCCATCGGTTTATTTTGACTTTCAGACGGTCCGCGTGCAATTGCGTTTTTGGCAAAAACGGAAGCGGAGGCAAACGCGCTTTAGTAAAATAATTTCCTACTGTTTTTTTGCATGTTCTTCTCAAATAATACATTGAGAGTGTCCCCAAAGTTTAATAGAGTTTCGACAAGCCCTCAGTTTATTTGGACTTTCCGACGGTACGCGTGCAATTGCGCTTTTGCCAAAAACGGAAGTGGAGGCAAACGCGGATTAAGAAAATAATTTCCTGATGATTTTTTGCATTTAAATCTCAAATAATACATTGAGAGTGTCCCCAAAGTTTCGTAGAGTTTCGACAAGCCCTCAGTTTATTTTGAATTTCCGACGGTACGCGTGCAATTGCGTTTTTGCCAAAAACTGAAACGGAGGCAAACGCGCCTTAGGAAAATAATTTCCTTCTGGTTTTTTGCATGTAAATCTAAAATAACACATTGAGAGTGTCGCCAAAGTTTCATAGAGTTTCGACAAGCCCTCGGTTTATTTTGACTTTCCGACGGTTTGCGTGCAATTACGTTTTTGCCAAAAACAGAAGCGCAGGCAAACGCGCCTTAGGAAAATAATTTCCTGCTGATTTTTTTCATGTACATCTGAAATAATAGATTGAGAGTGTCCCCAAAGTTTCATAGCATCTCGACAAGCCCTCGGTTTATTTTGACTTTCCGACGGTCCGCGTGCAATTGCGTATTTGGCAAAAACAGAAGCGGAGGCAAACGCGCTTTAGTAAAATAATTTCCTACTGGTTTTTTTCATGTACTTCTCAAATAATACATTGAGAGTGTCCCCAAAGTTTAATTAAGTTTCGACAAGCCCTCGGTTTATTTTGAATTTCCGACGGTACGTGTGCAATTTCGTTTTTGCCAAAAACGGAAGCGGAGGCAAACGCGTATTAGGAAAATAATTTCCTGCTGATTTTTTTCATTTACATATGAAATAATACATTGAGAGTGTCAACAAAGTTTCGTAGAGTTTCGACAAGCCCTCGGTTTATTTTGAATTTCCGACGGTACGCGTGCAATTGCGTTTTTGCCAAAAATAGAAGCGGAGGCAAACGCACCTTAGGAAAATAATTTCCTGCTGATTTTTTCCATGTAAATATAAAATAATACATTGAGAGTGTCGCCAATGTTTCATAGCATTTCGTCAAGCCCTCGGTTTATTTTGACTTTCCCACGGTACGCGTGCAATTGCGTTTTTGCCAAAAACGGAAGCAGAGGCAAACGCGCTTTAGTAAAATAATTTCTTGCTGATTTTTTGCATGTACATCTCAAATAATACATTGAGAGTGTGCCCAAAGTTTCGTAGAGTTTCGACAAGCCCTCGGTTTATTTTGAATTTCCGACGGTACGCGTGCAATTGCGTTTTTGCCAAAAACAGAAATGGAGGAAAACGCGCCTTAGGAAAATAATTTCTTGCTGATTTTTTTGATGTACATCTCAAATAATACATTGAGAGTGTCCCCAAAGTTTCACAGCGATTCGACAAGCCCTCGGTTTATTTTGAATTTCCGACGGTACGGGTGCAATTGCGTTTTTGCCAAAAACAGAAGCGGAGGCAAACGCGCATTAGGAAAATAATTTCCAGCTGATTTTTTGCATTTAAATCTCAAATAATACATTGAGATTGACCCCAAAGTTTCATAGAGTTTCGACAAGCCCTCGGTTTATTTTGAATTTCCGACGGTACGCGTGCAATTGCGTTTTTGCCAAAAACGGAAGCGGAGGCAAACGCGCTTTAGTAAAATAATTTCCTGCTGGTTTTTTTCATGTACTTCTCAAATAATACATTGATATTGTCCCCAAAGTTTAATTAAGTTTCGACAAGCCCTCGGTTTATTTTGAAATTCCGACGGTACGCCTGCAATTGCGTTTTTGCCAAAAACAAAAATGGAGGAAAACGCGCCTTACGAAAATAATTTCTTGCTGATTTTTTTCATGTACATCTCAAATAATAAATTGAGAGTGTCCCCAAAGTTTCACAGCATTTCAACAAGCCCTCGGTTTATTTTGAATTTCAGACGGTACGCGTGCAATTGCGTTTTTGCCAAAAACAGAAACGGAGGCAAACGCGCCTTAGGAAAATAATTTCCTTCTGGTTTTTTGCATGTAAATCTAAAATAAAACATTGAGAGTGTCGCCAAAGTTTCATAGAGTTTCGACAAGCCCTCGGTTTATTTTTACTTTCCGACGGTACGGGTGCAATTTCGTTTTTGCCAAAAACGAAAGCGGAGGCAAACGCGCATTAGGAAAATAATTTCCTGCTGATTTTTTGCATTTACATCTCAAATAATACATTGAGAGTTTCCACAAAGTTTCGTAGAGTTTCGACAAGCCCTCGCTTTATTTTGACTTTCCGACGGTACGCGTGCAATTGCGTTTTTGCCAAAAACGGAAGCAGAGGCACACGCGCTTTAGTAAAATAATTTCTTGCTGATTTTTTGCATGGACATCTCAAATAATACATTGAGAGTGTGCCCAAAGTTTCGTAGAGTTTCGACAAGCCCTCGGTTTATTTTGAATTTCCGACGGTACGCGTGCAATTGTGTTTTTGCCAAAAACAGAAATGGAGGAAAACGCGCCTTAGGAAAATAATTTCTTGCTGATTTTTTTCATGTACATCTAAAATAATACATTGAGAGTGTCCCCAAAGTTTCACAGCATTTCGACAAGCCCTCGGTTTATTTTGAATTTTCGACGGTACGCGTGCAATTGCGTTTTTGCCAAAAACATAAACGGAGGCAAACGCGCCTTAGGAAAATAATTTCCTTCTGGTTTTTTGCATGGACATATAAAATAATAAATTGAGAGTGTTGCCATAGTTTCATAGAGTTTCGACAAGCCCTCGGTTTATTTTGACTTTCGGACGGTACGCGTGCAATTTCGTTTTTGCCAAACACGGAAGCGGAGGCAAACGCGCATTAGGAAAATAATTTCCTGCTGATTTTTTGCATGGACATCTCAAATAATACATTGAGAGTGTCCACAAAGTTTCGTAGAGTTTCTACAAGCCCTCGGTTTATTTTGACTTTCCGACGGTATGCGTGCAATTGCGTTTTTGCCAAAAACAGAAGCGGAGGCAAACGCGCTTTAGTAAAATAATTTCTTGCTGATTTTTTTCATGTACATCTAAAATAATACATTGAGAGTGTTCCCAAAGTTTCGTAGAGTTTCGACAAGCCCTCGGTTTATTTTGAATTTCCGACGGTACGCGTGCAATTGCGTTTTTCCCAAAAACAGAAATGGAGGAAAACGCGCCTTAGGAAAATAATTTCTTGCTGATTTTATTCATGTACATCTCAAATAATACATTGAGAGTGTCCCCAAAGTTTCACAGCATTTCGACAAGCCCTCGGTTTATTTTGAATTTTCGACGGTACGCGTGCAATTGCGTTTTTGCCAAAAACATAAACGGAGGCAAACGCGCCTTAGGAAAATAATTTCCTTCTGGTTTTTTGCACGGACATCTAAAATAATAAATTGAGAGTGTCGCCATAGTTTCATAGAGTTTCGACAAGCCCTCGGTTTTTTTTGACTTTCCGACGGTACGCGTGCAATTTCGTTTTTGCCAAAAACGGAAGCGGAGGCAAACGCGCATTAGGAAAATAATTTCCTGCTGATTTTTTGCATTTACATCTCAAATAATACATTGAGAGTGTCCACAAAGTTTCGTAGAGTTTCTACAAGCCCTCGGTTTATTTTGACTTTCCGACGGTACGCGTGCAATTGCGTTTTTGCCAAAAACAGAAATGGAGGAAAACGCGCCTTAGGAAAATAATTTCTTGCTGATTTTATTCATGTACATCTCAAATAATACATTGAGAGTGTCCCCAAAGTTTCACAGCATTTCGACAAGCCCTCGGTTTATTTTGAATTTTCGACGGTACGCGTGCAATTGCGTTTTTGCCAAAAACATAAACGGAGGCAAACGCGCCTTAGGAAAATAATTTCCTTCTGGTTTTTTGCATGGACATCTAAAATAATAAATTGAGAGTGTCTCCATAGTTTCATAGAGTTTCGACAAGCCCTCGGTTTATTTTGACTTTCCGACGGTACGCGTGCAATTTCGTTTTTGCCAAAAACGGAAGCAGAGGCAAACGCGCTTTAGTAAAATAATTTCTTGCTGATTTTTTGCATGTACATCTAAAATAATACATTGAGAGTGTGCCCAAAGTTTCGTAGAGTTTCGACAAGCCCTCGGTTTATTTTGAATTTCCGACGTTACGCGTGCAATTGCGTTTTTCCCAAAAACAGAAATGGAGGAAAACGCGCCTTAGGAAAATAATTTCTTGCTGATTTTATTCATGTACATCTCAAATAATACATTGAGAGTGTCCCCAAAGTTTCACAGCATTTCGACAAGCCCTCGGTTTATTTTGAATTTTTGACGGTACGCGTGCAATTGCGTTTTTGCCAAAAACATAAACGGAGGCAAACGCGCCTTAGGAAAATAATTTCCTTCTGGTTTTTTGCATGTACATCTAAAATAATAAATTGAGAGTGTCGCCATAGTTTCATAGAGTTTCGACAAGCCCTCGGTTTATTTTGACTTTCCGACGGTACGCGTGCAATTTTGTTTTTGCCAAAAACGGAAGCGGAGGCAAACGCGCATTAGGAAAAAATTTCCTGCTGATTTTTTGCATTTACATCTCAAATAATACATTGAGAGTGTCCACAAAGTTTCGTAGAGTTTCTACAAGCCCTCAGTTTATTTTGACTTTCCGACGGTACGCGTGCAATTGCGTTTTTGCCAAAAACGGAAGCGGAGCAAACGCGCTTTAGTAAAATAATTTCTTGATGATTTTTTGAATGTGCATCTAAAATAATACATTGAGAGTGTGCCCAAAGTTTCGTAGAGTTTCGACAAGCCCTCGGTTTATTTTGAATTTCCGACGGTACGCGTGCAATTGCGTTTTTGCCAAAAACAGAAATGGAGGAAAACGCGCCTTAGGAAAATAATTTCATGCTGATTTTTTTCATGTACATCCCAAATAATACATTGAGAGTGTCCCCAAAGTTTCACAGCGTTTCGACAAGCCCTCGGTTTATTTTGAATTTCCGACGGTACTGGTGCAATTGCGTTTTTGCCAAAAACGGAAGCGGAGGCAAACACCCATTAGGAAAAATCTTTCCAGCTTATTTTTTGCATTTAAATCTCAAATGATACATTGATAGTGTACCCAAAGTTTCATAGAGTTTCGATAAGCCCTCGGTTAATTTTGAATTTCCGACTGTACGCGTGCAATTGCGTTTTTGCCTAAAACAGAAACGGAGGCAAACGCGCCTTAGGAAAATAATTTCCTTCTGGTTTTTTGCATGTAAATCTAAAATAACACAATGAGAGTGTCGCCAATGTTTCATAGCGTTTCGACAAGCCCTCGGTTTATTTTGACTTTCCGACGGTACGCGTGCAATTTCGCTTTTGCCAAAAACGGAAGAGGAGGCAAACGCGCTTTAGTAAAATAATTTCCTGCTGGTTTTTTGCATGTACTTCTCAAATAATACATTGATAGTGTCCCCAATGTTTCATAGCGTTTAGACAAGCCCTCGGTTTATTTTGAATTTCCGACGGTACGCGTGAAATTGCGTTTTTGCCAAAAACGGAAGAGGAGGCAAACGCGCCCTAGGAAATTAACTTCCTGCTGATTTTTTGCATGGACATCTCAAATAATACATTGAGAGTGTCTCCAAAGTTTCATAGCATTTCAACAAGCCCTCGGTTTATTTTGAATTTCCGACGGTACGCGTGCAATTGCGTTTTTGCCAAAAACGGAAGCGGAGGCAAACGCGTCTTAGGAAAATAATTTCCTGATTATTTTTTGCATGGACATCTCAAATAATACATTGAGAGTGTCGCCATAGTTTCATAGAGTTTCGACAAACCCTCGGTTTATTTTGACTTTCCGACGGAACGCGTGCAATTGCGTTTTTGCCAAAAACAGAAGCGGAGGCAAACGCGCCTTAGGAAAATAATTTCCTGCTTATTTTTTTCATGTACATCTCAAATAATACATTGAGAGTGTCCCCAAAGTTTCATAGCGTCTCGACAATCCCTCGGTTTATTTTGACTTTCCGACGGTACGCGTGCAATTGCGTTTTTGCCAAAAACGGAAGCGGAGGCAAACGTGCTTTAGTAAATTAATTTCCTGCTTGTTTTTTGCATGTACTTCTCAAATAATACATTGAGAGTGTCCCCAAAGATTAATAGAGTTTCAACAAGCCCTCGGTTTATTTTGACTTTCCGACGGTACGCGAGCAATTGCGTTTATGCCAAAAACGGAAGCGGAGGCAAACGTGCATTAGGAAAATAATTTCCTGCTGATTTTTTGCATGTACATCTCAAATAATACATTGAGAGTGTCCCCAAATTTTCGTAGAGTTTCGACAAGCCCTCGGTTTATTTTGAATTTCCGAAGGTACGCGTGCAATTGCGTTTTTGCCAAAAACAGAAGCGGAGGCAAACAGTCCTTAGGAAAATAATTTCCTGCTGATTTTTTGCATGTAAATCTAAAATAATACATTGAGAGTGTCGCAAAAGTTTAATAGAGTTTCGACAAGCCCTCGGTTTATTTTGACTTTCCGACGGTACGCGACCAATTGCGTTTTTGCCAAAAACGGAAGCAGAGGAAAATGCTCCTTAGGAAAATAATTTACTGCTGATTTTTTGCATGTAAATCTAAAATAATACAATGAGCTTGTCGCTAATGTTTCAGAGCGTTTCGACAAACCCTCGGTTTATTTTGACTTTACGACGGTACGCGTGCAATTGCGCTTTTGCCAAAAATGGAAGCGGAGGCAAACACGCTTTAGTAAAATAATTTCCAGCTGGTTTTTTGCATGTACTTCTCAAATAATACATTTATAGTGTCCCCAAAGTTTCGTAGAGTTTAGACAAGCCCTCGGTTTATTTTGAATTTCTGACGTTACGCGTGAAATTGCGTTTTTGCCAAAAACAGAAGCAGAGGCAAACGTGCCCTAGGAAAATAACTTCCTGCTTATTTTTTGCATGGACATCTCAAATAATACATTGAGAGTGTCGCCAAACTTTCATAGCATTTCGACAAGCCCTCGGTTTATTTTGAATTTCCGACGGTACGCGTGCAATTGCGTTTTTGCCAAAAACGGAAGCGGAGGCAAACGCGCCTTAGGAAAATAATTTCCTGCTGATTTCTTGCATGTAAATCAAAAATAATACATTGAGAGTGTAGCCAAAGTTTCATAGAGTTTCGATAAACCGTCGGTTTATTTTGACTTTCCGACGGTACGCGTGCAATTGCGTTTTTGCCAAAAATAGAAACAGATTCAAACGCGCCTTAGGAAAATAATTTCTTGCTGATTTTTTTCATGTACATCTAAAATAATACATTGAGAGTGTCCCCAAAGTATCACAGCGTTTCGACAAGCCCTCGGTTTATTTTGAATTTCCGACGGTACGGGTGCAATTGCGTTTTTGCCAAAAACGGAAGCGGAGGCAAACGCCAATTAGGAAAATAATTTTCAGCTTATTTTTTGCATTTAAATCTCTAATGATACATTGAGAGTGTCCCCAAAGTTTCATAGAGTTTCGACAAGCCCTCGGTTTATTTTGAATTTCCGACGGTACGCGTGCAATTGCGTTTTTGCCAAAAACAGAAACGGAGGCAAACGCGCCTTAGGAAAATAATTTCCTTCTGGTTTTTTGCATGTAAATCTAAAATAACACATTGAGAGTGTCGCCAAAGTTTCATAGAGTTTCGACAAGCCCTCGGTTTATTTTAACTTTCCGACGGTACGCGTGCAATTTCGTGTTTGCCAAAAACGAAAGCGGAGGCAAACGCACATTAGGAAAATAATTTCCTGCCGGCTTTTTTGCATTTACATCTCAAATAATACATTGAAAGTGTCCACAAAGTTTCGTAGAGGTTCGACAAGCCCTCGGTTTATTTTGACTTTCCGACGGTACGCGTGCAATTGCGTTTTTGCCAAAAACGGAAGCAGAGGCAAACGCGCTTTAGTAAAATAATTTCTTGCTGATTTTTTGCATTTACATCTCAAATAATACATTGAGAGTGTTCCCAAAGTTTCGTAGAGTTTCGACAATCCCTCGGTTTATTTTGAATTTCCGACGGTACGCGTGCAATTGCGTTTTTGCCAAAAACAGAAATGGAGGAAAACACACCTTAGGAAAATAATTTCTTGCTGATTTTTTTCATGTACATCTAAAATAATACATTGAGAGTGTCCCCAAAGTATCACAGTGTTTCGACAAGCCCTCAATTTATTTTGAATTTCCGACGGTACGGGTGCAATTGCGTTTTTGCCAAAAACAGAAGCGGAGGCAAATGCGCATTAGGAAAAAACATTCCAGCTTATTTTTTGCATTTAAATCTCAAATAATACATTGAGAGTGTAACCAAAGTTTCATAGAGTTTCGATAAGCCCTCGGTTAATTTTGAATTTCCGACTGTACGCGTGCAATTGCGTTTTTGCCAAAAACAGAAATGGAGGAAAACCCGCCTTAGGAAAATAATTTCTTGCTGATTTTTTTAAAGTACATATAAAATAATACATTGAGAGTGTCCCTAAAGTATCGCAGCGTTTCAACAAGCCCTCGGTTTATTTTGAATTTCCGACGGTACGGGTGCAATTGCGTTTTTGCCAAAAACGGAAGCGGAGGCAAACGTCAATTAGGAAAATAATTTTCAGCTTATTTTTTGCATTTAAATCTCAAATGATACATTGATAGTGTCCCCAAAGTTTCATAGAGTTTCGACAAGCCCTCGGTTTATTTTGAATTTCCGACGGTACGCGTGCAATTGCGTTTTTGCCAAAAACTGAATCGGAGGCAAATGCGCCTTAGGAAAATAATTTCCTTCTGGTTTTTTGCATGTAAATCTAAAATAACACATTGAGAGTGTCGCCAAAGTTTCATAGAGTTTCGACAAGCCCTCGGATTATTTTGACCATCCGACGGTACGCGTGCAATTGCGTTTTTGCCAAAAACAGAAGCGGAGGCAAACGCGCCTTAGGAAAATAATTTCCTGCTGATTTTTTTCATGTACATCTCAAGTAATAGATTGAGAGGGTTCCCAAAGTTTCATAGCGTCTCGACAAGCCCTCGGTTTATTTTGACTTTCCGACGGTCCGCGTGCAATTGCGTTTTTGGCAAAAACAGAAGCGGAGGCAAACGCGCTTTAGTAAAATAATTTCCTACTGGTTTTTTTCATGTACTTCTCAAATAATACATTGAGAGTGTCCCCAAAGTTTAATTAAGTTTCGACAAGCCCTCGGTTTATTTTGAATTTCCGACGCTACGCGTGCAATTGTGTTTTTGCCAAAAACAGAAGCGGAGGCAAACGCGCATTAGGAAAATAATTTCCTGCTGATTTTTTGCATTTACATCTCAAATAATACATTGAGAGTGTCCAAAAAGTTTCGTAGAGTTTCGACAAGCCCTCGGTTTATTTTGAATTTCCGACGGTACGTGTGGAATTGCGTTTTTGCCAAAAATAAAAGCGGAGGAAAACGCGCCTTAGGAAAATAATTTCCTGCTGATTTTTTGCATGTAAATCTAAAATAATACATTGAAAGTGTCGCCAATGTTTCATAGCATTTCAACAAGCCCTCGGTTTATTTTGACTTTCCGACGGTACGCGTGCAATTGCGTTTTTGCCAAAAACGGAAGCGGAGGCAAACGCGCTTTAGTAAAATAATTTCCTGCTGGTTTTTTTCATGTACTTCTCAAATAATACATTGAGAGTGTCCCCAAAGTTTAATTAAGTTTCAACAAGCCCTCGAATTATTTTGACCATCCGACGGTACGCGTGCAATTGCGTTTTTCCCCAAAACATAAATGGAGGAAAACGCGCCTTAGGAAAATAATTTCTTGCTGATTTTATTCATGTACATCTCAAATAATACATTGAGAGTGTCCCAAAAGTTTCACAGCATTTCGACAAGCCCTCGGTTTATTTTGAATTTTTGACGGTACGCGTGCAATTGCGTTTTTGCGAAAAACATAAACGGAGGCAAATGCGCCTTAGGAAAATAATTTCCTTCTGGTTTTTTGCATGTAAATCTAAAATAACACATTGAGAGTGTCTCCAAAGTTTCATAGAGTTTCGACAAACCCTCGGTTTATTTTGACTTTCCGACGGAACGCGTGCAATTGCGTTTTTGCCAAAAATGGAAGCGGAGGCAAACGCGGATTAGGAAAATAATTTCCTGCTGATTTTTTGCATTTACATCTCAAATAATACATTGAGAGTGTCCACAAAGTTTCGTAGAGTTTCGACAAGCCCTCGGTTTATTTTGACTTTCCGACGGTACGCGTGCAATTGCGTTTTTGCCAAAAACGGAAGCGGAGGCAAACGTGCTTTAGTAAAATAATTTCCTGCTTGTTTTTTGCATGTACTTCTCAAATAATACATTGAGAGTGTCCCCAAAGATTAATAGAGTTTCAACAAGCCCTCGGTTTATTTTGACTTTCCGACGGTACGCGAGCAATTGCGTTTATGCCAAAAACGGAAGCGGAGGCAAACGTGCATTAGGAAAATAATTTCCTGCTGATTTTTTGCATGTACATCTCAAATAATACATTGAGAGTGTCCCCAAATTTTCGTAGAGTTTCGACAAGCCCTCGGTTTATTTTGAATTTCCGAAGGTACGCGTGCAATTGCGTTTTTGCCAAAAACAGAAGCGGAGGCAAACAGTCCTTAGGAAAATAATTTCCTGCTGATTTTTTGCATGTAAATCTAAAATAATACATTGAGAGTGTCGCAAAAGTTTAATAGAGTCTCGACAAGCCCTCGGTTTATTTTGACTTTCCGACGGTACGCGACCAATTGCGTTTTTGCCAAAAACGGAAGCAGATGAAAATGCTCCTTAGGAAAATAATTTACTGCTGATTTTTTGCATGTAAATCTAAAATAATACAATGAGCTTGTCGCTAATGTTTCATAGCGTTTCGACAAACCCTCGGTTTATTTTGACTTTACGACGGTACGCGTGCAATTGCGCTTTTGCCAAAAATGGAAGCGGAGGCAAACACGCTTTAGTAAAATAATTTCCAGCTGGTTTTTTGCATGTACTTCTCAAATAATACATTGATAGTGTCCCCAAAGTTTCGTAGAGTTTAGACAAGCCCTCGGTTTATTTTGAATTTCTGACGTTACGCGTGAAATTGCGTTTTTGCCAAAAACAGAAGCAGAGGCAAACGTGCCCTAGGAAAATAACTTCCTGCTTATTTTTTGCATGGACATCTCAAATAATACATTGAGAGTGTCGCCAAACTTTCATAGCATTTCGACAAGCCCTCGGTTTATTTTGAATTTCCGACGGTACGCGTGCAATTGCGTTTTTGCCAAAAACGGAAGCGGAGGCAAACGCGCCTTAGGAAAATAATTTCCTGCTGATTTCTTGCATGTAAATCAAAAATAATACATTGAGAGTGTAGCCAAAGTTTCATAGAGTTTCGACAAACCGTCGGTTTATTTTGACTTTCCGACGGTACGCGTGCAATTGCGTTTTTGCCAAAAATAGAAACAGATTCAAACGCGCCTTAGGAAAATAATTTCTTGCTGATTTTTTTCATGTACATCTAAAATAATACATTGAGAGTGTCCCCAAAGTATCACAGCGTTTCGACAAGCCCTCGGTTTATTTTGAATTTCCGACGGTACGGGTGCAATTGCGTTTTTGCCAAAAACGGAAGCGGAGGCAAACGCCAATTAGGAAAATAATTTTCAGCTTATTTTTTGCATTTAAATCTCTAATTATACATTGAGAGTGTCCCCAAAGTTTCATAGAGTTTCGACAAGCCCTCGGTTTATTTTGAATTTCCGACGGTACGCGTGCAATTGCGTTTTTGCCAAAAACAAAAACGGAGGCAAACGCGCCTTAGGAAAATAATTTCCTTCTGGTTTTTTGCATGTAAATCTAAAATAACACATTGAGAGTGTCGCCAAAGTTTCATAGAGTTTCGACAAGCCCTCGGTTTATTTTAACTTTCCGACGGTACGCGTGCAATTTCGTGTTTGCCAAAAACGAAAGCGGAGGCAAACGCACATTAGGAAAATAATTTCCTGCCGGCTTTTTTGCATTTACATCTCAAATAATACATTGAGAGTGTCCACAAAGTTTTGTAGAGGTTCGACAAGCCCTCGGTTTATTTTGACTTTCCGACGGTACGCGTGCAATTGCGTTTTTGCCAAAAACGGAAGCAGAGGCAAACGCGCTTTAGTAAAATAATTTCTTGCTGATTTTTTGCATTTACATCTCAAATAATACATTGAGAGTGTGCCCAAAGTTTCGTAGAGTTTCGACAAGCCCTCGGTTTATTTTGAATTTCCGACGGTACGCGTGCAATTGCGTTTTTGCCAAAAACAGAAATGGAGGAAAACACGCCTTAGGAAAATAATTTCTTGCTGATTTTTTTCATGTACATCTAAAATAATACATTGAGAGTGTCCCCAAAGTATCACAGTGTTTCGACAAGCCCTCAGTTTATTTTGAATTTCCGACGGTACGGGTGCAATTGCGTTTTTGCCAAAAACAGAAGCGGAGGCAAACGCGCATTAGGAAAAAACATTCCAGCTTATTTTTTGCATTTAAATCTCAAATAATACATTGAGAGTGTAACCAAAGTTTCATAGAGTTTCGATAAGCCCTCGGTTAATTTTGAATTTCCGACTGTACGCGTGCAATTGCGTTTTTGCCAAAAACAGAAATGGAGGAAAACCCGCCTTAGGAAAATAATTTCTTGCTGATTTTTTTAAAGTACATATAAAATAATACATTGAGAGTGTCCCTAAAGTATCACAGCGTTTCAACAAGCCCTCGGTTTATTTTGAATTTCCGACGGTACGGGTGCAATTGCGTTTTTGCCAAAAACGGAAGCGGAGGCAAACGTCAATTAGGAAAATAATTTTCAGCTTATTTTTTGCATTTAAATCTCAAATGATACATTGATAGTGTCCCCAAAGTTTCATAGAGTTTCGACAAGCCCTCGGTTTATTTTGACTTTCCGACGGTACGCGTGCAATTGCGTTTTTGCCAAAAACGGAAGCGGAGGCAAACGCGCTTTAGTAAAATAATTTCCTGCTGGTTTTTTTCATGTACTTCTCAAATAATACATTGAGAGTGTCCCCAAAGTTTAATTAAGTTTCAACAAGCCCTCGAATTATTTTGACCATCCGACGGTACGCGTGCAATTGCGTTTTTCCCCAAAACATAAATGGAGGAAAACGCGCCTTAGGAAAATAATTTCTTGCTGATTTTATTCATGTACATCTCAAATAATACATTGAGAGTGTCCCCAAAGTTTCACAGCATTTCGACAAGCCCTCGGTTTATTTTGAATTTTTGACGGTACGCGTGCAATTGCGTTTTTGCGAAAAACATAAACGGAGGCAAATGCGCCTTAGGAAAATAATTTCCTTCTGGTTTTTTGCATGTAAATCTAAAATAACACATTGAGAGTGTCTCCAAAGTTTCATAGAGTTTCGACAAACCCTCGGTTTATTTTGACTTTCCGACGGAACGCGTGCAATTGCGTTTTTGCCAAAAATGGAAGCGGAGGCAAACGCGGATTAGGAAAATAATTTCCTGCTGATTTTTTGCATTTACATCTCAAATAATACATTGAGAGTGTCCACAAAGTTTCGTAGAGTTTCGACAAGCCCTCGGTTTATTTTGACTTTCCGACGGTACGCGTGCAATTGCGTTTTTGCCAAAAACGGAAGCGGAGGCAAACGTGCTTTAGTAAAATAATTTCCTGCTTGTTTTTTGCATGTACTTCTCAAATAATACATTGAGAGTGTCCCCAAAGATTAATAGAGTTTCAACAAGCCCTCGGTTTATTTTGACTTTCCGACGGTACGCGAGCAATTGCGTTTATGCCAAAAACGGAAGCGGAGGCAAACGTGCATTAGGAAAATAATTTCCTGCTGATTTTTTGCATGTACATCTCAAATAATACATTGAGAGTGTCCCCAAATTTTCGTAGAGGTTCGACAAGCCCTCGGTTTATTTTGAATTTCCGAAGGTACGCGTGCAATTGCGTTTTTGCCAAAAACAGAAGCGGAGGCAAACAGTCCTTAGGAAAATAATTTCCTGCTGATTTTTTGCATGTAAATCTAAAATAATACATTGAGAGTGTCGCAAAAGTTTAATAGAGTCTCGACAAGCCCTCGGTTTATTTTGACTTTCCGACGGTACGCGACCAATTGCGTTTTTGCCAAAAACGGAAGCAGATGAAAATGCTCCTTAGGAAAATAATTTACTGCTGATTTTTTGCATGTAAATCTAAAATAATACAATGAGCTTGTCGCTAATGTTTCATAGCGTTTCGACAAACCCTCGGTTTATTTTGACTTTACGACGGTACGCGTGCAATTGCGCTTTTGCCAAAAATGGAAGCGGAGGCAAACACGCTTTAGTAAAATAATTTCCAGCTGGTTTTTTGCATGTACTTCTCAAATAATACATTGATAGTGTCCCCAAAGTTTCGTAGAGTTTAGACAAGCCCTCGGTTTATTTTGAATTTCTGACGTTACGCGTGAAATTGCGTTTTTGCCAAAAACAGAAGCAGAGGCAAACGTGCCCTAGGAAAATAACTTCCTGCTTATTTTTTGCATGGACATCTCAAATAATACATTGAGAGTGTCGCCAAACTTTCATAGCATTTCGACAAGCCCTCGGTTTATTTTGAATTTCCGACGGTACGCGTGCAATTGCGTTTTTGCCAAAAACGGAAGCGGAGGCAAACGCGCCTTAGGAAAATAATTTCCTGCTGATTTCTTGCATGTAAATCAAAAATAATACATTGAGAGTGTCCCCAAAGTATCACAGCGTTTCGACAAGCCCTCGGTTTATTTTGAATTTCCGACGGTACGGGTGCAATTGCGTTTTTGCCAAAAACGGAAGCGGAGGCAAACGCCAATTAGGAAAATAATTTTCAGCTTATTTTTTGCATTTAAATCTCTAATGATACATTGAGAGTGTCCCCAATGTTTCATAGAGTTTCGACAAGCCCTCGGTTTATTTTGAATTTCCGACGGTACGCGTGCAATTGCGTTTTTGCCAAAAACAGAAACGGAGGCAAACGCGCCTTAGGAAAATAATTTCCTTCTGGTTTTTTGCATGTAAATCTAAAATAACACATTGAGAGTGTCGCCAAAGTTTCATAGAGTTTCGACAAGCCCTCGGTTTATTTTGACTTTCCGACGGTACGCGTGCAATTTCGTGTTTGCCAAAAACGAAAGCGGAGGCAAACGCACATTAGGAAAATAATTTCCTGCCGGCTTTTTTGCATTTACATCTCAAATAATACATTGAGAGTGTCCACAAAGTTTCGTAGAGGTTCGACAAGCCCTCGGTTTATTTTGACTTTCCGACGGTACGCGTGCAATTGCGTTTTTGCCAAAAACGGAAGCAGAGGCAAACGCGCTTTAGTAAAATAATTTCTTGCTGATTTTTTGCATTTACATCTCAAATAATACATTGAGAGTGTGCCCAAAGTTTCGTAGAGTTTCGACAAGCCCTCGGTTTATTTTGAATTTCCTACGGTACGCGTGCAATTGCGTTTTTGCCAAAAACAGAAATGGAGGAAAACCCGCCTTAGGAAAATAATTTCTTGCTGATTTTTTTAAAGTACATATAAAATAATACATTGAGAGTGTCCCTAAAGTATCACAGCGTTTCAACAAGCCCTCGGTTTATTTTGAATTTCCGACGGTACGGGTGCAATTGCGTTTTTGCCAAAAACGGAAGCGGAGGCAAACGTCAATTAGGAAAATAATTTTCAGCTTATTTTTTGCATTTAAATCTCAAATGATACATTGATAGTGTCCCCAAAGTTTCATAGAGTTTCGACAAGCCCTCGGTTTATTTTGACTTTCCGACGGTACGCGTGCAATTGCGTTTTTGCCAAAAACGGAAGCGGAGGCAAACGCGCTTTAGTGAAATAATTTCCTGCTGGTTTTTTTCATGTACTTCTCAAATAATACATTGAGAGTGTCCCCAAAGTTTAATTAAGTTTCAACAAGCCCTCGAATTATTTTGACCATCCGACGGTACGCGTGCAATTGCGTTTTTCCCCAAAACATAAATGGAGGAAAACGCGCCTTAGGAAAATAATTTCTTGCTGATTTTATTCATGTACATCTCAAATAATACATTGAGAGTGTCCCCAAAGTTTCACAGCATTTCGACAAGCCCTCGGTTTATTTTGAATTTTTGACGGTACGCGTGCAATTGCGTTTTTGCGAAAAACATAAACGGAGGCAAATGCGCCTTAGGAAAATAATTTCCTTCTGGTTTTTTGCATGTAAATCTAAAATAACACATTGAGAGTGTCTCCAAAGTTTCATAGAGTTTCGACAAACCCTCGGTTTATTTTGACTTTCCGACGGAACGCGTGCAATTGCGTTTTTGCCAAAAATGGAAGCGGAGGCAAACGCGGATTAGGAAAATAATTTCCTGCTGATTTTTTGCATTTACATCTCAAATAATACATTGAGAGTGTCCACAAAGTTTCGTAGAGTTTCGACAAGCCCTCGGTTTATTTTGACTTTCCGACGGTACGCGTGCAATTGCGTTTTTGCCAAAAACGGAAGCGGAGGCAAACGTGCTTTAGTAAAATAATTTCCTGCTTGTTTTTTGCATGTACTTCTCAAATAATACATTGAGAGTGTCCCCAAAGATTAATAGAGTTTCAACAAGCCCTCGGTTTATTTTGACTTTCCGACGGTACGCGAGCAATTGCGTTTATGCCAAAAACGGAAGCGGAGGCAAACGTGCATTAGGAAAATAATTTCCTGCTGATTTTTTGCATGTACATCTCAAATAATACATTGAGAGTGTCCCCAAATTTTCGTAGAGGTTCGACAAGCCCTCGGTTTATTTTGAATTTCCGAAGGTACGCGTGCAATTGCGTTTTTGCCAAAAACAGAAGCGGAGGCAAACAGTCCTTAGGAAAATAATTTCCTGCTGATTTTTTGCATGTAAATCTAAAATAATACATTGAGAGTGTCGCAAAAGTTTAATAGAGTCTCGACAAGCCCTCGGTTTATTTTGACTTTCCGACGGTACGCGACCAATTGCGTTTTTGCCAAAAACGGAAGCAGATGAAAATGCTCCTTAGGAAAATAATTTACTGCTGATTTTTTGCATGTAAATCTAAAATAATACAATGAGCTTGTCGCTAATGTTTCATAGCGTTTCGACAAACCCTCGGTTTATTTTGACTTTACGACGGTACGCGTGCAATTGCGCTTTTGCCAAAAATGGAAGCGGAGGCAAACACGCTTTAGTAAAATAATTTCCAGCTGGTTTTTTGCATGTACTTCTCAAATAATACATTGATAGTGTCCCCAAAGTTTCGTAGAGTTTAGACAAGCCCTCGGTTTATTTTGAATTTCTGACGTTACGCGTGAAATTGCGTTTTTGCCAAAAACAGAAGCAGAGGCAAACGTGCCCTAGGAAAATAACTTCCTGCTTATTTTTTGCATGGACATCTCAAATAATACATTGAGAGTGTCGCCAAACTTTCATAGCATTTCGACAAGCCCTCGGTTTATTTTGAATTTCCGACGGTACGCGTGCAATTGCGTTTTTGCCAAAAACGGAAGCGGAGGCAAACGCGCCTTAGGAAAATAATTTCCTGCTGATTTCTTGCATGTAAATCAAAAATAATACATTGAGAGTGTCCCCAAAGTATCACAGCGTTTCGACAAGCCCTCGGTTTATTTTGAATTTCCGACGGTACGGGTGCAATTGCGTTTTTGCCAAAAACGGAAGCGGAGGCAAACGCCAATTAGGAAAATAATTTTCAGCTTATTTTTTGCATTTAAATCTCTAATGATACATTGAGAGTGTCCCCAATGTTTCATAGAGTTTCGACAAGCCCTCGGTTTATTTTGAATTTCCGACGGTACGCGTGCAATTGCGTTTTTGCCAAAAACAGAAACGGAGGCAAACGCGCCTTAGGAAAATAATTTCCTTCTGGTTTTTTGCATGTAAATCTAAAATAACACATTGAGAGTGTCGCCAAAGTTTCATAGAGTTTCGACAAGCCCTCGGTTTATTTTGACTTTCCGACGGTACGCGTGCAATTTCGTGTTTGCCAAAAACGAAAGCGGAGGCAAACGCACATTAGGAAAATAATTTCCTTCCAGCTTTTTTGCATTTACATCTCAAATAATACATTGAGAGTGTCCACAAAGTTTCGTAGAGGTTCGACAAGCCCTCGGTTTATTTTGACTTTCCGACGGTACGCGTGCAATTGCGTTTTTGCCAAAAACGGAAGCAGAGGCAAACGCGCTTTAGTAAAATAATTTCTTGCTGATTTTTTGCATTTACATCTCAAATAATACATTGAGAGTGTGCCCAAAGTTTCGTAGAGTTTCGACAAGCCCTCGGTTTATTTTGAATTTCCTACGGTACGCGTGCAATTGCGTTTTTGCCAAAAACAGAAATGGAGGAAAACACGCCTTAGGAAAATAATTTCTTGCTGATTTTTTTCATGTACATCTAAAATAATACATTGAGAGTGTCCCCAAAGTATCACAGTGTTTCGACAAGCCCTCAGTTTATTTTGAATTTCCGACGGTACGGGTGCAATTGCGTTTTTGCCAAAAACAGAAGCGGAGGCAAACGCGCATTAGGAAAACACATTCCAGCTTATTTTTTGCATTTAAATCTCAAATAATACATTGAGAGTGTAACCAAAGTTTCATAGAGTTTCGATAAGCCCTCGGTTAATTTTGAATTTCCGACTGTACGCGTGCAATTGCGTTTTTGCCAAAAACAGAAATGGAGGAAAACCCGCCTTAGGAAAATAATTTCTTGCTGATTTTTTTAAAGTACATCTAAAATAATACATTGAGAGTGTCCCCAAAGTATCACAGCGTTTCAACAAGCCCTCGGTTTATTTTGAATTTCCGACGGTACGGGTGCAATTGCGTTTTTGCCAAAAACGGAAGCGGAGGCAAACGTCAATTAGGAAAATAATTTTCAGCTTATTTTTTGCATTTAAATCTCAAATGATACATTGATAGTGTCCCCAAAGTTTCATAGAGTTTCGACAAGCCCTCGGTTTATTTTGAATTTCCGACGGTACGCGTGCAATTGTGTTTTTGCCAAAAACTGAATCGGAGGCAAACGCGCCTTAGGAAAATAATTTCCTTCTGGTTTTTTGCATGTAAATCTAAAATAACACATTGAGAGTGTCGCCAAAGTTTCATAGAGTTTCGACAAGCCCTCGGATTATTTTGACCATCCGACGGTACGCGTGCAATTGCGTTTTTGCCAAAAACAGAAGCGGAGGCAAACGCGCCTTAGGAAAATAATTTCCTGCTGATTTTTTTCATGTACATCTCAAGTAATAGATTGAGAGGGTTCCCAAAGTTTCATAGCGTCTCGACAAGCCCTCGGTTTATTTTGACTTTCCGACGGTCCGCGTGCAATTGCGTTTTTGGCAAAAACAGAAGCGGAGGCAAACGCGCTTTAGTAAAATAATTTCCTACTGGTTTTTTTCATGTACTTCTCAAATAATACATTGAGAGTGTCCCCAAAGTTTAATTAAGTTTCGACAAGCCCTCGGTTTATTTTGAATTTCCGACGCTACGCGTGCAATTGTGTTTTTGCCAAAAACAGAAGCGGAGGCAAACGCGCATTAGGAAAATAATTTCCTGCTGATTTTTTGCATTTACATCTCAAATAATACATTGAGAGTGTCCACAAAGTTTCGTAGAGTTTCGACAAGCCCTCGGTTTATTTTGAATTTCCGACGGTACGTGTGGAATTGCGTTTTTGCCAAAAATAAAAGCGGAGGAAAACGCGCCTTAGGAAAATAATTTCTTGCTGATTTTTTGCATGTAAATCTAAAATAATACATTGAAAGTGTCGCCAATGTTTCATAGCATTTCAACAAGCCCTCGGTTTATTTTGACTTTCCGACGGTACGCGTGCAATTGCGTTTTTGCCAAAAACGGAAGCGGAGGCAAACGCGCTTTAGTAAAATAATTTCCTGCTGGTTTTTTTCATGTACTTCTCAAATAATACATTGAGAGTGTCCCCAAAGTTTAATTAAGTTTCAACAAGCCCTCGAATTATTTTGACCATCCGACGGTACGCGTGCAATTGCGTTTTTCCCCAAAACATAAATGGAGGAAAACGCGCCTTAGGAAAATAATTTCTTGCTGATTTTATTCATGTACATCTCAAATAATACATTGAGAGTGTCCCCAAAGTTTCACAGCATTTCGACAAGCCCTCGGTTTATTTTGAATTTTTGACGGTACGCGTGCAATTGCGTTTTTGCGAAAAACATAAACGGAGGCAAACGCGCCTTAGGAAAATAATTTCCTTCTGGTTTTTTGCATGTAAATCTAAAATAACACATTGAGAGTGTCTCCAAAGTTTCATAGAGTTTCGACAAACCCTCGGTTTATTTTGACTTTCCGACGGAACGCGTGCAATTGCGTTTTTGCCAAAAATGGAAGCGGAGGCAAACGCGGATTAGGAAAATAATTTCCTGCTGACTTTTTGCATTTACATCTCAAATAATACATTGAGAGTGTCCACAAAGTTTCGTAGAGTTTCGACAAGCCCTCGGTTTATTTTGACTTTCCGACGGTACGCGTGCAATTGCGTTTTTGCCAAAAACGGAAGCGGAGGCAAACGCGCTTTAGTAAAATAATTTCTTGCTGATTTTTTGCATGTACATCTAAAATAATACATTGAGAGTGTGCCCAAAGTTTCGTAGAGTTTCGACAAGCCCTCGGTTTATTTTGAATTTCCGACGGTACGCGTGTAATTGCCTTTTTGCCAAAAACAGAAATGGAGGAAAACGCGCCTTAGGAAAATAATTTCATGCTGATTTTTTTCATGTAGATCTCAAATAATACATTGAGAGTGTCCCAAAAGTTTCACAGTGTTTCGACAAGCCCTCAGTTTATTTTGAATTTCCGACGGTACGGGTGCAATTGCGTTTTTGCCAAAAACGGAAGCGGAGGCAAACGCGCATTAGGAAAAAACATTCCAGCTTAATTTTTGCATTTAAATCTCAAATAATACATTGAGAGTGTAACCAAAGTTTCATAGAGTTTCGATAAGCCCTCGGTTAATTTTGAATTTCCGACTGTACGCGTGCAATTGCGTTTTTGCCTAAAACAGAAACAGAGGCAAACGCGCCTTAGGAAAATAATTTCCTTCTGGTTTTTTGCATGTAAATCTAAAATAACACAATGAGAGTGTCGCCAATGTTTCATAGCATTTCGACAAGCCCTCGGTTTATTTTGACTTTCCGACGGTACGCGTGCAATTGTGCTTTTGCCAAAAACGGAAAAGGAGGCAAAGGCGCTTTAGTAAAATAATTTCCTGCTGGTTTTTTGCATGTACTTCTCAAATAATACATTGATAGTTTCCCCAATGTTTCATAGCGTTTAGACAAGCCCTCAGTTTATTTTGAATTTCCGACGGTACGCGTGCAATTGCGTTTTTGCCAAAAACGGAAGAGGAGGCAAACGCGCCCTACGAAAATAACTTCCTGCTGATTTTTTGCATGGACATCTCAAATAATACATTGAGAGTGTCTCCAAAGTTTCATAGCTTTTCGACAAGCCCTCGGTTTATTTTGAATTTCCGACGGTACGCGTGCAATGGCGTTTTTGCCAAAAACGGAAGCGGAGGCAAACACGCCTTAGGAAAATAATTTCCTGATTATATTTTGCATGGACATCTCAAATAATACATTGAGAGTGTCTCCATAGTTTCATAGAGTTTCGACAAGCCCTCGGTTTATTTTGACTTTCCGACGGAACGCGTGCAATTGCGTTTTTGCCAAAAACAAAAGCGGAGGCAAACGCGCCTTAGGAAAATAATTTCCTGCTTATTTTTTTCATGTACATCTCAAATAATACATTGAGAGTGTCGCCAAAGTTTCATAGCGTCTCGACAATCCCTCGGTTTATTTTGACTTTCAGACGGTACGCGTGCAATTGCGTTTTTGGCAAAAATGGAAGCGGAGGCAAACGCGCTTTAGTAAAATAATTTCCTGCTTGTTTTTTGCATGTATTTCTCAAATAATACATTGAGAGTGTCCCCAAAGTTTAATAGAGTTTCAACAAGCCCTCGCTTTATTTTGACTTTCCGACGGTACGCGTGCAATTGCGTTTTTGCCAAAAACAGAAGCGGAGGCAAACACTCCTTAGGAAAATAATTTCCTGCTGATTTTTTGCATGTAAATCTAAAATAATACATTGAGAGTGTCGCAAAAGTTTAATAGAGTTTCGACAAGCCCTCGGTTTATTTTGACTTTCCGACGGTACGCGACCAATTGCGTTTTTGCCAAAAACGGAAGCAGAGGAAAATGCTCCTTAGGAAAATAATTTACTGCTGATTTTTTGCATGTAAATCTAAAATAATACAATGAGCTTGTCGCTAATGTTTCATAGCGTTTCGACAAGCGCTCGGTTTATTTTGACTTTCCGACGGTAAGCGTGCAATTTCCCTTTTGCCAAAAATGGAAGCGGAGGCAAACGCGCTTTAGTAAAATAAATTCCAGCTTGTTTTTTGCATGTACTTCTCAAATAATACATTGATAGTGTCCCCAAAGTTTCGTAGAGTTTAGACAAGCCCTCGGTTTATTTTGAATTTCTGACGGTACGCGTGCAATTGCGTTTTTGCCAAAAACGGAAGCGGAGGCAAACGTGCCCTAGGAAAATAACTTCCTGCTTGTTTTTTGCATGGACATCTCAAATAATACATTGAGAGTGTCGCCAAACTTTCATAGCATTTCGACAAGCCCTCGGTTTATTTTGAATTTCCGACGGTACGCATGCAATTGCGTTTTTGCCAAAAACGGAAGCGGACGCAAACGCGCCTTAGGAAAATAATTTCCTGATGATTTTTCGCATGGACATCTAAAATAATAAATTGAGAGTGTCTCCATAGTTTCATAGAGTTTCGACAAGCCCTCGGTTTATTTTGACTTTCCGACGGTACGCGTGCAATTGCGTTTTTGCCAAAAACGGAAGCGGATGAAAACGCGCCTTAGGAAAATAATTTCTTGCTGATTTCTTGCATGTAAATCTAAAATAATACTTTGAGAGTGTAGCCAAAGTTTCATAGAGTTTCGACAAACCCTCGGTTTATTTTGACTTTCCGACGGTACGCGTGCAATTGCGTTTTTGCCAAAAATAGAAACAGATGCAAACGCGCCTTATGAAAATAATTTCCTGCTGATTTTTTGCATGTAAATCTAAAAAATACATTGAGAGTTTAGCCAAAGTTTCATAGAGTTTCGACAAGCCCTCGTTTTATTTTGACTTTCCGACGGTACGCGTACAATTTCGTTTTTGCCAAAAATAGAAGCGGAGGCAAACGCGCCTTAGGAAAATAATTTCCTGATGATTTTTTGCATGGACATCTCAAATAATACATTGAGAGTGTCGTCATAGTTTCATAGAGTTTCGACAAGCCCTCGGTTTATTTTGACTTTACGATGGTACGCGTGCAATTGCGTTTTTGCCAAAAACAGAAGCGGAGGCAAACGCGCCTTAGGAAAATAATTTCCTGCTGATTTTTTTCATGTAAATCTAAAATAATACATTGAGAGTGTCTCCAAAGTGTCATAGAGTTTCGAAAATCCCTCGGTTTATTTTGACTTTCCGACGGTACGCGTGCAATTGCGTTTTTGCCAAAAACGGAAGCGGAGGCAAACACGCTTTAGTAAAATAATTTCCTGCTTGTTTTTTGCATGTACTTCTCAAATAATACATTGAGAGTGTCCCCAAAGTTTAATAGAGTTTCGACAAGCCCTCGGTTCTTTTTGACTTTCCGACGGTACGCGACCAATTGCGTTTTTGCCAAAAACAGAAGCGGAGTCAAACGCTCCTTAGGAAAATAATTTACTGCTGATTTTTTGCATGTAAATCTAAAATAATACAATGAGAGTGTCTCCAATGTTTCATAGCGTTTCGACAAGCCCTCAGTTTATTTTGACTTTCCGACGGTACGGGTGCAATTGCGCTTTTGCCAAAAATGGAAGCGGAGGCAAACACGCTTTAGTAAAATAATTTCCTGCTGGTTTTTTGCATGTACTTCTCAAATAATACATTGATAGTTTCCCCAAAGTTTCGTAGCGTTTAGACAAGCCCTTGGTTTATTTTGAATTTCTGAGGTTACGGGTGCAATTAAGTTTTTGCCAAAAACGGAAGCGGAGGCAAACGCGCCCTAGGAAAATAACTTCCTGCTGATATTTTGCATGGACATCTCAAATAATACATTGAGAGTGTCGCCAAATTTTCATAGCGTTTCGACAAGCCCTCGGTTTATTTTGACTTTCCAACGGTACGCGTGCAATTGAGTTTTTGCCAAAAACGGAAGCGGAGGCAAACGCGCTTTAGTAAAATATTTTCCTGCTTGTTTTTTGCATGTACTTCTCAAATAATACATTGAGAGTTCCCCCAAAGTTTAATAGAGTTTCGACAAGCCCTCGGTTTATTTTGACTTTCCGACGGTACGCGAGCAATTGAGTTTTTGCCAAAAACGGAAGCGGAGGCAAACGCGCATGAGAAAAATAATTTCCTGCTCATTTTTTGCATGTAAATCTAAAATAATACATTAAGAGTGTCGCCAATGTTTCATAGCGTTCCGACAAGCCCTCAGTTTATTTTGACTTTCCGACGGTACGCGTGCAATTGCGCTTTTGCCAAAAATGGAAGCGGAGGCAAACGCGCTTTAGTAAAATAATTTCCTGATGGTTTTTTGCATGTACTTCTCAAATAATACATTAATAGTGTCCCCAAAGTTTCGTAGCGTTTAGACAAGCCCTCGATTTATTTTGAATTTCCGACGGTATGTGTGCAATTGCGTTTTTGCCAAAAACGAAAGCGGAGGCAAACGCGCCCTAGGAAAATAACTTCCTGCTGATTTTTTGCATGGACATCTCAAATAATACATTGATAGTGTCGCCAAAGTTTCATAGCTTTTCGACAAGCCCTCTGTTTATTTTGAATTTCCGACGGTACGCATGCAATTGCGTTTTTGCCAAAAACGGAAGCGGAGTCAAAGGCGCCTTAGGAAAATAATTTCCTGATGATTTTTTGCATGGACATCTCAAATAATGAATTTAGAGTGTCTCCATAGTTTCATAGAGTTTCGACAAGCCCTCGGTTTATTTTGACTTTCCGACGGTACGCGTGCAATTGCGTTTTTGCCAAAAACAGAAGCAGAGGCAAACGCGCATTAGGAAAATAATTTACTGCTGATTTTTTGCATGTACATCTCAAATAATACATTGAGAGTGTCCCCAAATTTTAGTAGAGTTTCGACAAGCCCTCGGTTTATTTTGAATTTCCGACGGTACACGTGCAATTGCGTTTTTGCCAAAAACAGAAGCGGAGGCAAACGCTCCTTAGGAAAATAATTTCCTGCTAATTTTTTGCATGTATATCTAAAATAATACATAAAGAGTGTTTCCAATGTTTCATAGCGTTCCGACTAGCCCTCAGTTTATTTTGACTTTCCGACGGTACGCGTGCAATTCCGCTTTTGTCAAAAATGGAAGCGGAGGCAAACGCGCTTTAGTAAAATAATTTCCTGCTGGTTTTTTGCATGTACTTCTCAAATAATACATTGATAGTGCCCCCAATGTTTCGTAGCGTTTAGACAAGCCCTCGGTTTATTTTGAATTTCTGACGGTACGCGTGCAATTGCGTTTTTCCCAAAAACGGAAGCGGAGGCAAACGCGCCCTAGGAAAATAACTTCCTGCTGATTTTTTGCATCGACATCTCAAATAATACATTGAGAGTGTCGCCAAAGTTTCATAGCTTTTCGATAAGCCCTCGATTTATTTTGAATTTCCGACGGTACGCATGCAATTGCGTTTTTGCCAAAAACGGAAGCGGAGGCAAAGGCGCCTTAGGAAAATAATTTCCTGATGATTTTTTGCATGGACATCTCAAATAATACATTTAGAGTGTCTCCATAGTTTCATAGAGTTTCGACAAGCCCTCGGTTTATTTTGACTTTCCGACGGTACGCGTGCAATTGCGTTTTTGCCAAAAACAGAAGCGGTGGCAAACGCGCCTTAGGAAAATAATTTGCTGCTGATTTTTTGCATGTAAATCTAAAATAATACATTGATAGTGTATCCAAAGTTTCATTGAGTTTCGACAATCCCTCGGTTTATTTTGACTTTCCGACGATACGCGTGCAATCGCGTTTTTGCCAAAAACAGAAGCGGAGGCAAACGCGCATTAGGAAAATAATTTCCTGCTGATTTTTTGCATGTAAATCTAAAATAGTACATTGAGAGTGTCGCCAAAGTTTCATAGAGTTTCGACAAGCCCTCAGTTTATTTTGACTTTCCGACGGTACGCGTGCAATTGCGTTTTTGCCAAAAACGGAAGCGGAGACAAACGCGCTTTAGGAAAATAATTTCCTGCTTATTTTATTCATGTACATCTCAAATAATACATTGAGAGTGTCCCCAAAGTTTCATAGCGTCTCGACAATCCCTAGGTTTATTTTGACTTTCCGACGGTACGCGAGCAATTGCGTTTTTGCCAAAAACGGAAGCGGAGGCAAACGCGCATTAGGAAAATAATTTCCTGTTGATTTTTTGCATGTACATCTCAAATAATACATTGAGAGTGTCCCCAAATTATCGTAGAGTTTCGGCAAGCCCTCGGTTTATTTTGACTTTCCGACGGTACGCGAGCAATTGCGTTTTTGCCAAAAACGGAAGCGGAGGCAAACGCGCATTAGCAAAATAATTTCCTTCTGATTTTTTGCATCTAAATCTAAAATAATACAGTAAGAGTGTCGCCAATGTTTCATAGCGTTCCGACAAGCCCTCAGTTTATTTTGACTTTCCGACGGTACGCGTGCAATTGCGCTTTTGCCAAAAACGGAAGCGGAGGCAAACGCGCTTTAGTAAAATAATTTCCTGATGGTTTTTTGCATGTAATTCTCAAATAATACATTGATAGTGTCCCCAAAGTTTCGTAGCGTTTAGACAAGCCCTCGGTTTATTTTGAATTTCCGACGGTACGCGTGCAATTGCGTTTTTGCCAAAAACGGAAGCGGAGGCAAATGCGCCCTAGGAAAATAACTTCCTGCTGATTTTTTGCATCGACATCTCAAATAATACATTGAGAGTGTCGCCAAAGTTTCATAGCTTTTCGATAAGCCCTCGATTTATTTTGAATTTCCGACGGTACGCATGCAATTGCGTTTTTGCAAAAAACGGAAGCGGAGGCAAAGGCGCCTTAGGAAAATAATTTCCTGATGATTTTTTGCATGGACATCTCAAATAATACATTTAGAGTGTCTCCATAGTTTCATAGAGTTTCGACAAGCCCTCGGTTTATTTTGACTTTCCGACGGTACGCGTGCAATTGCGTTTTTGCCAAAAACAGAAGCGGTGGCAAACGCGCCTTAGGAAAATAATTTGCTGCTGATTTTTTGCATGTAAATCTAAAATAATACATTGATAGTGTATCCAAAGTTTCATTGAGTTTCGACAATCCCTCGGTTTATTTTGACTTTCCGACGATACGCGTGCAATCGCGTTTTTGCCAAAAACAGAAGCGGAGGCAAACGCGCATTAGGAAAATAATTTCCTGCTGATTTTTTGCATGTAAATCTAAAATAGTACATTGAGAGTGTCGCCAAAGTTTCATAGAGTTTCGACAAGCCCTCAGTTTATTTTGACTTTCCGACGGTACGCGTGCAATTGCGTTTTTGCCAAAAACGGAAGCGGAGACAAACGCGCTTTAGGAAAATAATTTCCTGCTTATTTTATTCATGTACATCTCAAATAATACATTGAGAGTGTCCCCAAAGTTTCATAGCGTCTCGACAATCCCTAGGTTTATTTTGACTTTCCGACGGTACGCGAGCAATTGCGTTTTTGCCAAAAACGGAAGCGGAGGCAAACGCGCATTAGGAAAATAATTTCCTGTTGATTTTTTGCATGTACATCTCAAATAATACATTGAGAGTGTCCCCAAATTATCGTAGAGTTTCGGCAAGCCCTCGGTTTATTTTGACTTTCCGACGGTACGCGAGCAATTGCGTTTTTGCCAAAAACGGAAGCGGAGGCAAACGCGCATTAGCAAAATAATTTCCTTCTGATTTTTTGCATGTAAATCTAAAATAATACAGTAAGAGTGTCGCCAATGTTTCATAGCGTTCCGACAAGCCCTCAGTTTATTTTGACTTTCCGACGGTACGCGTGCAATTGCGCTTTTGCCAAAAACGGAAGCGGAGGCAAACGCGCTTTAGTAAAATAATTTCCTGATGGTTTTTTGCATGTAATTCTCAAATAATACATTGATAGTGTCCCCAAAGTTTCGTAGCGTTTAGACAAGCCCTCGGTTTATTTTGAATTTCCGACGGTACGCGTGCAATTGCGTTTTTGCCAAAAACGGAAGCGGAGGCAAATGCGCCCTAGGAAAATAACTTCCTGCTGATTTTTTGCATGGACATCTCAAATAATACATTGAGAGTGTCGCAAAAGTTTCATAGCTTTTCCACAAGACCTCGGTTTATTTTGAATTTCCGACGGTACGCATGCAATTGCGTTTTTGCCAAAAACGGAAGCGGAGGCAAAGGCGCCTTAGGAAAATAATTTCCTGATGATTTTTTGCATGGACATCTCAAATAATACATTTAGAGTGTCTACATAGTTTCATAGAGTTTCGACAAGCCCTCGGTTTATTTTGACTTTCCGACGGTACGCGTGCAATTGCGTTTTTTCCAAAAACAGAAGCGGAGGCAAATGCGCATTAGGAAAATAATTTCCTTCTGATTTTTTGCATGTACATCTCAAATAATACATTGAGAGTGTCCCCAAATTTTAGTAGAGTTTCGACAAGCCCTCGGTTTATTTTGAATTTCCGACGGTACACGTGCAATTGCGTTTTTGCCAAAAACAGAAGCGGAGGCAAACGCTCCATAGGAAAATAATTTCCTGCTGATTTTTTGCATGTATATCTAAAATAATACATTAAGAGTGTTTCCAATGTTTCATAGCGTTCCGACAAGCCCTCGGTTTATTTTGAATTTCCGACGGTACGCATGCAATTGCGTTTTGCCAAAAACGGAAGCGGAGGCAAAGGCGCCTTAGGAAAATAATTTCCTGATGATTTCTTGCATGGACATCTCAAATAATACATTTAGAGTGTCTCCATAGTTTCATATAGTTTCGACAAGCCCTCGGTTTATTTTGACTTTCCGACGGTACGCGTGCAATTGCGTTTTTGCCAAAAACAGAAGCGGAGGCAAACGCGCATTAGGAAAATAATTTACTGCTGATTTTTTGCATGTACATCTCAAATAATACATTGAGAGTGTCCCCAAATTTTAGTAGAGTTTCGACAAGCCCTCGGTTTATTTTGAATTTCCGACGGTACACGTGCAATTGCGTTTTTGCCAAAAACAGAAGCGGAGGCAAACGCTCCTTAGGAAAATAATTTCCTGCTGATTTTTTGCATGTATATCTAAAATAATACATTAAGAGTGTTTCCAATGTTTCATAGCGTTCCGACTAGCCCTCAGTTTATTTTGACTTTCTGACGGTACGCGTGCAATTCCGCTTTTGTCAAAAATGGAAGCGGAGGCAAACACGCTTTAGTAAAATAATTTCCTGCTGGTTTTTTTCATGTACTTCTCAAATAATACATTGATAGTGCCCCCAAAGTTTCGTAGCGTTTAGACAAGCCCTCGGTTTATTTTGAATTTCCGACGGTACGCGTGCAATTGCGTTTTTCCCAAAAACGGAAGCGGAGGCAAACGCGCCCTAGGAAAATAACTTCCTGCTGATTTTTTTGCATGGACATCTCAAATAATACATTGAGAGTGTCGCCAAAGTTTCATAGCTTTTCGATATGCCCTCGATTTATTTTGAATTTCCGACGGTACGCATGCAATTGCGTTTTTGCCAAAAACGGAAGCGGAGGCAAAGGCGCCTTAGGAAAATAATTTCCTGATGATTTTTTGCATGGACATCTCAAATAATACATTTAGAGTGTCTCCATAGTTTCATAGAGTTTCGACAAGCCCTCGGTTTATTTTGACTTTCCGACGGTACGCGTGCAATTGCGTTTTTGCCAAAAACAGAAGCAGAGGCAAACGCGCCTTAGGAAAATAATTTCCTGCTGATTTTTTGCATGTAAATCTAAAATAATACATTGATAGTGTATCCAAAGTTTCATAGAGTTTCGACAATCCCTCGGTTTATTTTGACTTTCAGACGATACGCGTGCAATCGCGTTTTTGCCAAAAACAGAAGCGGAGGCAAACGCGCATTAGGAAAATAATTTCCTGCTGATTTTTTGCATGTAAATCTAAAATAATACATTGAGAGTGTCGCCAAAGTTTCATAGAGTTTCGACAAGCCCTCGGTTTATTTTGACTTTACGACGGTACGCGTGCAATTGCGTTTTTGCCAAAAACAGAAGCGGAGGCAAACGCGCCTTAGGAAAATAATTTCCTGCTGATTTTTTGCATGTAAATCTAAAATAATACATTGATAGTGTATCCAAAGTTTCATAGAGTTTCGACAATCCCTCGGTTTATTTTGACTTTCCGACGATACGCGTGCAATCGCGTTTTTGCCAAAAACAGAAGCGGAGGCAAACGCGCATTAGGAAAATAATTTCCTGCTGATTTTTTGCATGTAAATCTAAAATAATACATTGAGAGTGTCGCCAAAGTTTCATAGAGTTTCGACAAGCCCTCGGTTTATTTTGACTTTCCGACGGTACGCGTGCAATTGCGTTTTTGCCAAAAACGGAAGCGGAGACAAACGCGCTTTAGGAAAATAATTTCCTGCTTATTTTATTCATGTACATCTCAAATAATACATTGAGAGTGTCCCGAAAGTTTCATAGCGTCTCGACAATCCCTCGGTTTATTTTGACTTTCCGACGGTACGCGAGCAATTGCGTTTTTGCCAAAAACGGAAGCGGAGGCAAACGCGCATTAGGAATATAATTTCCTGTTGATTTTTTGCATGTACATCTCAAATAATACATTGAGAGTGTCCCCAAATTATCGTAGAGTTTCGACAAGCCCTCGGTTTATTTTGACTTTCCGACGGTACGCGAGCAATTGCGTTTTTGCCAAAAACGGAAGCGGAGGCAAACGCGCATTAGGAAAATAATTTCCTTCTGATTTTTTGCATGTAAATCTAAAATAATACATTAAGAGTTTCGCCAATGTTTCATAGCGTTCCGACAAGCCCTCAGTTTATTTTGACTTTCCGACGGTACGCGTGCAATTGCGCTTTTGCCAAAAACGGAAGCGGAGGCAAACGCGCTTTAGTAAAATAATTTCCTGATGGTTTTTTGCATGTAATTCTCAAATAATACATTGATAGTGTCCCCAAAGTTTCGTAGCGTTTAGACAAGCCCTCAGTTTATTTTGAATTTCCGACGGTACGCGTGCAATTGCGTTTTTGCCAAAAACGGAAGCGGAGGCAAATGCGCCCTAGGAAAATAACTTCCTGCTGATTTTTTGCATGGACATCTCAAATAATACATTGAGAGTGTCGCAAAAGTTTCATAGCTTTTCCACAAGCCCTCGGTTTATTTTGAATTTCCGACGGTACGCATGCAATTGCGTTTTTGCCAAAAATGGAAGCGGAGGCAAAGGCGCCTTAGGAAAATAACTTCCTGCTGATTTTTTGCATGGACATCTCAAATAATACATTGAGAGTGTCGCAAAAGTTTCATAGCTTTTCCACAAGCCCTCGGTTTATTTTGACTTTCCGACGGTACGCGTGCAATTGCGTTTTTGCCAAAAACAGAAGCGGAGGCAAACGCGCATTAGGAAAATAATTTCCTTCTGATTTTTTGCATGTACATCTCAAATAATACATTGAGAGTGTCCCCAAATTTTAGTAGAGTTTCGACAAGCCCTCGGTTTATTTTGAATTTCCGACGGTACACGTGCAATTGTGTTTTTGCCAAAAACAGAAGCGGAGGCAAACGCTCCTTAGGAAAATAATTTCCTGCTCATTTTTTGCATGTAAATCTAAAATAATACATTAAGAGTGTCGCCAATGTTTCATAGCATTCCGACAAGCCCTCAGTTTATTTTGACTTTCCGACGGTACGCGTGCAATTGCGCTTTTGCCAAAAATGGAAGCGGAGGCAAACGCGCTTTAGTAAAATAATTTCCTGATGGTTTTTTGCATGTACTTCTCAAATAATACATTAATAGTGTCCCCAAAGTTTCGTAGCGTTTAGACAAGCCCTCGATTTATTTTGAATTTCCGACGGTACGTGTGCAATTGCGTTTTTGCCAAAAACGAAAGCGGAGGCAAACGCGCCCTAGGAAAATAACTTCCTGCTGATTTTTTGCATGGACATCTCAAATAATACATTGATAGTGTCGCCAAAGTTTCATAGCTTTTCGACAAGCCCTCTGTTTATTTTGAATTTCCGACGGTACGCATGCAATTGCGTTTTTGCCAAAAACGGAAGCGGAGTCAAAGGCGCCTTAGGAAAATAATTTCCTGATGATTTTTTGCATGGACATCTCAAATAATGAATTTAGAGTGTCTCCATAGTTTCATAGAGTTTCGACAAGCCCTCGGTTTATTTTGACTTTCCGACGGTACGCGTGCAATTGCGTTTTTTCCAAAAACAGAAGCGGAGGCAAATGCGCATTAGGAAAATAATTTCCTTCTGATTTTTTGCATGTACATCTCAAATAATACATTGAGAGTGTCCCCAAATTTTAGTAGAGTTTCGACAAGCCCTCGGTTTATTTTGAATTTCCGACGGTACACGTGCAATTGCGTTTTTGCCAAAAACAGAAGCGGAGGCAAACGCTCCATAGGAAAATAATTTCCTGCTTATTTTTTGCATGTATATCTAAAATAATACATTAAGAGTGTTTCCAATGTTTCATAGCGTTCCGACAAGCCCTCGGTTTATTTTGAATTTCCGACGGTACGCATGCAATTGCGTTTTGCCAAAAACGGAAGCGGAGGCAAAGGCGCCTTAGGAAAATAATTTCCTGATGATTTTTTGCATGGACATCTCAAATAATACATTTAGAGTGTCTCCATAGTTTCATATAGTTTCGACAAGCCCTCGGTTTATTTTGACTTTCCGACGGTACGCGTGCAATTGCGTTTTTGCCAAAAACAGAAGCGGAGGCAAACGCGCATTAGGAAAATAATTTACTGCTGATTTTTTGCATGTACATCTCAAATAATACATTGAGAGTGTCCCCAAATTTTAGTAGAGTTTCGACAAGCCCTCGGTTTATTTTGAATTTCCGACGGTACACGTGCAATTGCGTTTTTGCCAAAAACAGAAGCGGAGGCAAACGCTCCTTAGGAAAATAATTTCCTGCTGATTTTTTGCATGTATATCTAAAATAATACATTAAGAGTGTTTCCAATGTTTCATAGCGTTCCGACTAGCCCTCAGTTTATTTTGACTTTCTGACGGTACGCGTGCAATTCCGCTTTTGTCAAAAATGGAAGCGGAGGCAAACACGCTTTAGTAAAATAATTTCCTGCTGGTTTTTTTCATGTACTTCTCAAATAATACATTGATAGTGCCCCCAAAGTTTCGTAGCGTTTAGACAAGCCCTCGGTTTATTTTGAATTTCCGACGGTACGCGTGCAATTGCGTTTTTCCCAAAAACGGAAGCGGAGGCAAACGCGCCCTAGGAAAATAACTTCCTGCTGATTTTTTTGCATGGACATCTCAAATAATACATTGAGAGTGTCGCCAAAGTTTCATAGCTTTTCGATATGCCCTCGATTTATTTTGAATTTCCGACGGTACGCATGCAATTGCGTTTTTGCCAAAAACGGAAGCGGAGGCAAAGGCGCCTTAGGAAAATAATTTCCTGATGATTTTTTGCATGGACATCTCAAATAATACATTTAGAGTGTCTCCATAGTTTCATAGAGTTTCGACAAGCCCTCGGTTTATTTTGACTTTCCGACGGTACGCGTGCAATTGCGTTTTTGCCAAAAACAGAAGCAGAGGCAAACGCGCCTTAGGAAAATAATTTCCTGCTGATTTTTTGCATGTAAATCTAAAATAATACATTGATAGTGTATCCAAAGTTTCATAGAGTTTCGACAATCCCTCGGTTTATTTTGACTTTCAGACGATACGCGTGCAATCACGTTTTTGCCAAAAACAGAAGCGGAGGCAAACGCGCATTAGGAAAATAATTTCCTGCTGATTTTTTGCATGTAAATCTAAAATAATACATTGAGAGTGTCGCCAAAGTTTCATAGAGTTTCGACAAGCCCTCGGTTTATTTTGACTTTACGACGGTACGCGTGCAATTGCGTTTTTGCCAAAAACAGAAGCGGAGGCAAACGCGCCTTAGGAAAATAATTTCCTGCTGATTTTTTGCATGTAAATCTAAAATAATACATTGATAGTGTATCCAAAGTTTCATAGAGTTTCGACAATCCCTCGGTTTATTTTGACTTTCCGACGATACGCGTGCAATCGCGTTTTTGCCAAAAACAGAAGCGGAGGCAAACGCGCATTAGGAAAATAATTTCCTGCTGATTTTTTGCATGTAAATCTAAAATAATACATTGAGAGTGTCGCCAAAGTTTCATAGAGTTTCGACAAGCCCTCGGTTTATTTTGACTTTCCGACGGTACGCGTGCAATTGCGTTTTTGCCAAAAACGGAAGCGGAGACAAACGCGCTTTAGGAAAATAATTTCCTGCTTATTTTATTCATGTACATCTCAAATAATACATTGAGAGTGTCCCGAAAGTTTCATAGCGTCTCGACAATCCCTCGGTTTATTTTGACTTTCCGACGGTACGCGAGCAATTGTGTTTTTGCCAAAAACGGAAGCGGAGGCAAACGCGCATTAGGAATATAATTTCCTGTTGATTTTTTGCATGTACATCTCAAATAATAAATTGAGAGTGTCCCCAAATTATCGTAGAGTTTCGACAAGCCCTCGGTTTATTTTGACTTTCCGACGGTACGCGAGCAATTGCGTTTTTGCCAAAAACGGAAGCGGAGGCAAACGCGCATTAGGAAAATAATTTCCTTCTGATTTTTTGCATGTAAATCTAAAATAATACATTAAGAGTTTCGCCAATGTTTCATAGCGTTCCGACAAGCCCTCAGTTTATTTTGACTTTCCGACGGTACGCGTGCAATTGCGCTTTTGCCAAAAACGGAAGCGGAGGCAAACGCGCTTTAGTAAAATAATTTCCTGATGGTTTTTTGCATGTAATTCTCAAATAATACATTGATAGTGTCCCCAAAGTTTCGTAGCGTTTAGACAAGCCCTCAGTTTATTTTGAATTTCCGACGGTACGCGTGCAATTGCGTTTTTGCCAAAAACGGAAGCGGAGGCAAATGCGCCCTAGGAAAATAACTTCCTGCTGATTTTTTGCATGGACATCTCAAATAATACATTGAGAGTGTCGCAAAAGTTTCATAGCTTTTCCACAAGCCCTCGGTTTATTTTGAATTTCCGACGGTACGCATGCAATTGCGTTTTTGCCAAAAATGGAAGCGGAGGCAAAGGCGCCTTAGGAAAATAACTTCCTGCTGATTTTTTGCATGGACATCTCAAATAATACATTGAGAGTGTCGCAAAAGTTTCATAGCTTTTCCACAAGCCCTCGGTTTATTTTGACTTTCCGACGGTACGCGTGCAATTGCGTTTTTGCCAAAAACAGAAGCGGAGGCAAATGCGCATTAGGAAAATAATTTCCTTCTGATTTTTTGCATGTACATCTCAAATAATACATTGAGAGTGTCCCCAAATTTTAGTAGAGTTTCGACAAGCCCTCGGTTTATTTTGAATTTCCGACGGTACACGTGCAATTGTGTTTTTGCCAAAAACAGAAGCGGAGGCAAACGCTCCTTAGGAAAATAATTTCCTGCTCATTTTTTGCATGTAAATCTAAAATAATACATTAAGAGTGTCGCCAATGTTTCATAGCATTCTGACAAGCCCTCAGTTTATTTTGACTTTCCGACGGTACGCGTGCAATTGCGCTTTTGCCAAAAATGGAAGCGGAGGCAAACGCGCTTTAGTAAAATAATTTCCTGATGGTTTTTTGCATGTACTTCTCAAATAATACATTAATAGTGTCCCCAAAGTTTCGTAGCGTTTAGACAAGCCCTCGATTTATTTTGAATTTCCGACGGTACGTGTGCAATTGCGTTTTTGCCAAAAACGAAAGCGGAGGCAAACGCGCCCTAGGAAAATAACTTCCTGCTGATTTTTTGCATGGACATCTCAAATAATACATTGATAGTGTCGCCAAAGTTTCATAGCTTTTCGACAAGCCCTCTGTTTATTTTGAATTTCCGACGGTACGCATGCAATTGCGTTTTTGCCAAAAACGGAAGCGGAGTCAAAGGCGCCTTAGGAAAATAATTTCCTGATGATTTTTTGCATGGACATCTCAAATAATGAATTTAGAGTGTCTCCATAGTTTCATAGAGTTTCGACAAGCCCTCGGTTTATTTTGACTTTCCGACGGTACGCGTGCAATTGCGTTTTTTCCAAAAACAGAAGCGGAGGCAAATGCGCATTAGGAAAATAATTTCCTTCTGATTTTTTGCATGTACATCTCAAATAATACATTGAGAGTGTCCCCAAATTTTAGTAGAGTTTCGACAAGCCCTCGGTTTATTTTGAATTTCCGACGGTACACGTGCAATTGCGTTTTTGCCAAAAACAGAAGCGGAGGCAAACGCTCCATAGGAAAATAATTTCCTGCTTATTTTTTGCATGTATATCTAAAATAATACATTAAGAGTGTTTCCAATGTTTCATAGCGTTCCGACAAGCCCTCGGTTTATTTTGAATTTCCGACGGTACGCATGCAATTGCGTTTTGCCAAAAACGGAAGCGGAGGCAAAGGCGCCTTAGGAAAATAATTTCCTGATGATTTTTTGCATGGACATCTCAAATAATACATTTAGAGTGTCTCCATAGTTTCATATAGTTTCGACAAGCCCTCGGTTTATTTTGACTTTCCGACGGTACGCGTGCAATTGCGTTTTTGCCAAAAACAGAAGCGGAGGCAAACGCGCATTAGGAAAATAATTTACTGCTGATTTTTTGCATGTACATCTCAAATAATACATTGAGAGTGTCCCCAAATTTTAGTAGAGTTTCGACAAGCCCTCGGTTTATTTTGAATTTCCGACGGTACACGTGCAATTGCGTTTTTGCCAAAAACAGAAGCGGAGGCAAACGCTCCTTAGGAAAATAATTTCCTGCTGATTTTTTGCATGTATATCTAAAATAATACATTAAGAGTGTTTCCAATGTTTCATAGCGTTCCGACTAGCCCTCAGTTTATTTTGACTTTCTGACGGTACGCGTGCAATTCCGCTTTTGTCAAAAATGGAAGCGGTGGCAAACACGCTTTAGTAAAATAATTTCCTGCTGGTTTTTTTCATGTACTTCTCAAATAATACATTGATAGTGCCCCCAAAGTTTCGTAGCGTTTAGACAAGCCCTCGGTTTATTTTGAATTTCCGACGGTACGCGTGCAATTGCGTTTTTCCCAAAAACGGAAGCGGAGGCAAACGCGCCCTAGGAAAATAACTTCCTGCTGATTTTTTTGCATGGACATCTCAAATAATACATTGAGAGTGTCGCCAAAGTTTCATAGCTTTTCGATATGCCCTCGATTTATTTTGAATTTCCGACGGTACGCATGCAATTGCGTTTTTGCCAAAAACGGAAGCGGAGGCAAAGGCGCCTTAGGAAAATAATTTCCTGATGATTTTTTGCATGGACATCTCAAATAATACATTTAGAGTGTCTCCATAGTTTCATAGAGTTTCGACAAGCCCTCGGTTTATTTTGACTTTCCGACGGTACGCGTGCAATTGCGTTTTTGCCAAAAACAGAAGCAGAGGCAAACGCGCCTTAGGAAAATAATTTCCTGCTGATTTTTTGCATGTAAATCTAAAATAATACATTGATAGTGTATCCAAAGTTTCATAGAGTTTCGACAATCCCTCGGTTTATTTTGACTTTCAGACGATACGCGTGCAATCGCGTTTTTGCCAAAAACAGAAGCGGAGGCAAACGCGCATTAGGAAAATAATTTCCTGCTGATTTTTTGCATGTAAATCTAAAATAATACATTGAGAGTGTCGCCAAAGTTTCATAGAGTTTCGACAAGCCCTCGGTTTATTTTGACTTTACGACGGTACGCGTGCAATTGCGTTTTTGCCAAAAACAGAAGCGGAGGCAAACGCGCCTTAGGAAAATAATTTCCTGCTGATTTTTTGCATGTAAATCTAAAATAATACATTGATAGTGTATCCAATGTTTCATAGAGTTTCGACAATCCCTCGGTTTATTTTGACTTTCCGACGATACGCGTGCAATCGCGTTTTTGCCAAAAACAGAAGCGGAGGCAAACGCGCATTAGGAAAATAATTTCCTGCTGATTTTTTGCATGTAAATCTAAAATAATACATTGAGAGTGTCGCCAAAGTTTCATAGAGTTTCGACAAGCCCTCGGTTTATTTTGACTTTCCGACGGTACGCGTGCAATTGCGTTTTTGCCAAAAACGGAAGCGGAGACAAACGCGCTTTAGGAAAATAATTTCCTGCTTATTTTATTCATGTACATCTCAAATAATACATTGAGAGTGTCCCGAAAGTTTCATAGCGTCTCGACAATCCCTCGGTTTATTTTGACTTTCCGACGGTACGCGAGCAATTGCGTTTTTGCCAAAAACGGAAGCGGAGGCAAACGCGCATTAGGAATATAATTTCCTGTTGATTTTTTGCATGTACATCTCAAATAATACATTGAGAGTGTCCCCAAATTATCGTAGAGTTTCGACAAGCCCTCGGTTTATTTTGACTTTCCGACGGTACGCGAGCAATTGCGTTTTTGCCAAAAACGGAAGCGGAGGCAAACGCGCATTAGGAAAATAATTTCCTTCTGATTTTTTGCATGTAAATCTAAAATAATACATTAAGAGTTTCGCCAATGTTTCATAGCGTTCCGACAAGCCCTCAGTTTATTTTGACTTTCCGACGGTACGCGTGCAATTGCGCTTTTGCCAAAAACGGAAGCGGAGGCAAACGCGCTTTAGTAAAATAATTTCCTGATGGTTTTTTGCATGTAATTCTCAAATAATACATTGATAGTGTCCCCAAAGTTTCGTAGCGTTTAGACAAGCCCTCAGTTTATTTTGAATTTCTGACGGTACGCGTGCAATTGCGTTTTTGCCAAAAACGGAAGCGGAGGCAAATGCGCCCTAGGAAAATAACTTCCTGCTGATTTTTTGCATGGACATCTCAAATAATACATTGAGAGTGTCGCAAAAGTTTCATAGCTTTTCCACAAGCCCTCGGTTTATTTTGAATTTCCGACGGTACGCATGCAATTGCGTTTTTGCCAAAAATGGAAGCGGAGGCAAAGGCGCCTTAGGAAAATAACTTCCTGCTGATTTTTTGCATGGACATCTCAAATAATACATTGAGAGTGTCGCAAAAGTTTCATAGCTTTTCCACAAGCCCTCGGTTTATTTTGACTTTCCGACGGTACGCGTGCAATTGCGTTTTTGCCAAAAACAGAAGCGGAGGCAAATGCGCATTAGGAAAATAATTTCCTTCTGATTTTTTGCATGTACATCTCAAATAATACATTGAGAGTGTCCCCAAATTTTAGTAGAGTTTCGACAAGCCCTCGGTTTATTTTGAATTTCCGACGGTACACGTGCAATTGTGTTTTTGCCAAAAACAGAAGCGGAGGCAAACGCTCCTTAGGAAAATAATTTCCTGCTCATTTTTTGCATGTAAATCTAAAATAATACATTAAGAGTGTCGCCAATGTTTCATAGCATTCTGACAAGCCCTCAGTTTATTTTGACTTTCCGACGGTACGCGTGCAATTGCGCTTTTGCCAAAAATGGAAGCGGAGGCAAACGCGCTTTAGTAAAATAATTTCCTGATGGTTTTTTGCATGTACTTCTCAAATAATACATTAATAGTGTCCCCAAAGTTTCGTAGCGTTTAGACAAGCCCTCGATTTATTTTGAATTTCCGACGGTACGTGTGCAATTGCGTTTTTGCCAAAAACGAAAGCGGAGGCAAACGCGCCCTAGGAAAATAACTTCCTGCTGATTTTTTGCATGGACATCTCAAATAATACATTGATAGTGTCGCCAAAGTTTCATAGCTTTTCGACAAGCCCTCTGTTTATTTTGAATTTCCGACGGTACGCATGCAATTGCGTTTTTGCCAAAAACGGAAGCGGAGTCAAAGGCGCCTTAGGAAAATAATTTCCTGATGATTTTTTGCATGGACATCTCAAATAATGAATTTAGAGTGTCTCCATAGTTTCATAGAGTTTCGACAAGCCCTCGGTTTATTTTGACTTTCCGACGGTACGCGTGCAATTGCGTTTTTTCCAAAAACAGAAGCGGAGGCAAATGCGCATTAGGAAAATAATTTCATTCTGATTTTTTGCATGTACATCTCAAATAATACATTGAGAGTGTCCCCAAATTTTAGTAGAGTTTCGACAAGCCCTCGGTTTATTTTGAATTTCCGACGGTACACGTGCAATTGCGTTTTTGCCAAAAACAGAAGCGGAGGCAAACGCTCCATAGGAAAATAATTTCCTGCTTATTTTTTGCATGTATATCTAAAATAATACATTAAGAGTGTTTCCAATGTTTCATAGCGTTCCGACAAGCCCTCGGTTTATTTTGAATTTCCGACGGTACGCATGCAATTGCGTTTTGCCAAAAACGGAAGCGGAGGCAAAGGCGCCTTAGGAAAATAATTTCCTGATGATTTTTTGCATGGACATCTCAAATAATACATTTAGAGTGTCTCCATAGTTTCATATAGTTTCGACAAGCCCTCGGTTTATTTTGACTTTCCGACGGTACGCGTGCAATTGCGTTTTTGCCAAAAACAGAAGCGGAAGCAAACGCGCATTAGGAAAATAATTTACTGCTGATTTTTTGCATGTACATCTCAAATAATACATTGAGAGTGTCCCCAAATTTTAGTAGAGTTTCGACAAGCCCTCGGTTTATTTTGAATTTCCGACGGTACACGTGCAATTGCGTTTTTGCCAAAAACAGAAGCGGAGGCAAACGCTCCTTAGGAAAATAATTTCCTACTGATTTTTTGCATGTATATCTAAAATAATACATTAAGAGTGTTTCCAATGTTTCATAGCGTTCCGACTAGCCCTCAGTTTATTTTGACTTTCTGACGGTACGCGTGCAATTCCGCTTTTGTCAAAAATGGAAGCGGAGGCAAACACGCTTTAGTAAAATAATTTCCTGCTGGTTTTTTTCATGTACTTCTCAAATAATACATTGATAGTGCCCCCAAAGTTTCGTAGCGTTTAGACAAGCCCTCGGTTTATTTTGAATTTCCGACGGTACGCGTGCAATTGCGTTTTTCCCAAAAACGGAAGCGGAGGCAAACGCGCCCTAGGAAAATAACTTCCTGCTGATTTTTTTGCATGGACATCTCAAATAATACATTGAGAGTGTCGCCAAAGTTTCATAGCTTTTCGATATGCCCTCGATTTATTTTGAATTTCCGACGGTACGCATGCAATTGCGTTTTTGCCAAAAACGGAAGCGGAGGCAAAGGCGCCTTAGGAAAATAATTTCCTGATGATTTTTTGCATGGACATCTCAAATAATACATTTAGAGTGTCTCCATAGTTTCATAGAGTTTCGACAAGCCCTCGGTTTATTTTGACTTTCCGACGGTACGCGTGCAATTGCGTTTTTGCCAAAAACAGAAGCAGAGGCAAACGCGCCTTAGGAAAATAATTTCCTGCTGATTTTTTGCATGTAAATCTAAAATAATACATTGATAGTGTATCTAAAGTTTCATAGAGTTTCGACAATCCCTCGGTTTATTTTGACTTTCAGACGATACGCGTGCAATCGCGTTTTTGCCAAAAACAGAAGCGGAGGCAAACGCGCATTAGGAAAATAATTTCCTGCTGATTTTTTGCATGTAAATCTAAAATAATACATTGAGAGTGTCGCCAAAGTTTCATAGAGTTTCGACAAGCCCTCGGTTTATTTTGACTTTCCGACGGTACGCGTGCAATTGCGTTTTTGCCAAAAACAGAAGCGGAGGCAAACGCGCCTTAGGAAAATAATTTCCTGCTGATTTTTTGCATGTAAACCTAAAATAATACATTGATAGTGTATCCAAAGTTTCATAGAGTTTCGACAATCCCTCGGTTTATTTTGACTTTCCGACGATACGCGTGCAATCGCGTTTTTGCCAAAAACAGAAGCGGAGGCAAACGCGCATTAGGAAAATAATTTCCTGCTGATTTTTTGCATGTAAATCTAAAATAATACATTGAGAGTGTCGCCAAAGTTTCATAGAGTTTCGACAAGCCCTCGGTTTATTTTGACTTTCCGACGGTACGCGTGCAATTGCGTTTTTGCCAAAAACGGAAGCGGAGACAAACGCGCTTTAGGAAAATAATTTCCTGCTTATTTTATTCATGTACATCTCAAATAATACATTGAGAGTGTCCCGAAAGTTTCATAGCGTCTCGACAATCCCTCGGTTTATTTTGACTTTCCGACGGTACGCGAGCAATTGCGTTTTTGCCAAAAACGGAAGCGGAGGCAAACGCGCATTAGGAATATAATTTCCTGTTGATTTTTTGCATGTACATCTCAAATAATACATTGAGAGTGTCCCCAAATTATCGTAGAGTTTCGACAAGCCCTCGGTTTATTTTGACTTTCCGACGGTACGCGAGCAATTGCGTTTTTGCCAAAAACGGAAGCGGAGGCAAACGCGCATTAGGAAAATAATTTCCTTCTGATTTTTTGCATGTAAATCTAAAATAATACATTAAGAGTTTCGCCAATGTTTCATAGCGTTCCGACAAGCCCTCAGTTTATTTTGACTTTCCGACGATACGCGTGCAATTGCGCTTTTGCCAAAAACGGAAGCGGAGGCAAACGCGCTTTAGTAAAATAATTTCTTGATGGTTTTTTGCATGTAATTCTCAAATAATACATTGATAGTGTCCCCAAAGTTTCGTAGCGTTTAGACAAGCCCTCAGTTTATTTTGAATTTCCGACGGTACGCGTGCAATTGCGTTTTTGCCAAAAACGGAAGCGGAGGCAAATGCGCCCTAGGAAAATAACTTCCTGCTGATTTTTTGCATGGACATCTCAAATAATACATTGAGAGTGTCGCAAAAGTTTCATAGCTTTTCCACAAGCCCTCGGTTTATTTTGAATTTCCGACGGTACGCATGCAATTGCGTTTTTGCCAAAAATGGAAGCGGAGGCAAAGGCGCCTTAGGAAAATAACTTCCTGCTGATTTTTTGCATGGACATCTCAAATAATACATTGAGAGTGTCGCAAAAGTTTCATAGCTTTTCCACAAGCCCTCGGTTTATTTTGACTTTCCGACGGTACGCGTGCAATTGCGTTTTTGCCAAAAACAGAAGCGGAGGCAAATGCGCATTAGGAAAATAATTTCCTTCTGATTTTTTGCATGTACATCTCAAATAATACATTGAGAGTGTCCCCAAATTTTAGTAGAGTTTCGACAAGCCCTCGGTTTATTTTGAATTTCCGACGGTACACGTGCAATTGCGTTTTTGCCAAAAACAGAAGCGGAGGCAAACGCTCCTTAGGAAAATAATTTCCTGCTCATTTTTTGCATGTAAATCTAAAATAATACATTAAGAGTGTCGCCAATGTTTCATAGCATTCCGACAAGCCCTCAGTTTATTTTGACTTTCCGACGGTACGCGTGCAATTGCGCTTTTGCCAAAAATGGAAGCGGAGGCAAACGCGCTTTAGTAAAATAATTTCCTGATGGTTTTTTGCATGTACTTCTCAAATAATACATTAATAGTGTCCCCAAAGTTTCGTAGCGTTTAGACAAGCCCTCGATTTATTTTGAATTTCCGACGGTACGTGTGCAATTGCGTTTTTGCCAAAAACGAAAGCGGAGGCAAACGCGCCCTAGGAAAATAACTTCCTGCTGATTTTTTGCATGGACATCTCAAATAATACATTGATAGTGTCGCCAAAGTTTCATAGCTTTTCGACAAGCCCTCTGTTTATTTTGAATTTCCGACGGTACGCATGCAATTGCGTTTTTGCCAAAAACGGAAGCGGAGTCAAAGGCGCCTTAGGAAAATAATTTCCTGATGATTTTTTGCATGGACATCTCAAATAATGAATTTAGAGTGTCTCCATAGTTTCATAGAGTTTCGACAAGCCCTCGGTTTATTTTGACTTTCCGACGGTACGCGTGCAATTGCGTTTTTGCCAAAAACAGAAGCAGAGGCAAACGCGCATTAGGAAAATAATTTACTGCTGATTTTTTGCATGTACATCTCAAATAATACATTGAGAGTGTCCCCAAATTTTAGTAGAGTTTCGACAAGCCCTCGGTTTATTTTGAATTTCCGACGGTACACGTGCAATTGCGTTTTTGCCAAAAACAGAAGCGGAGGCAAACGCTCCTTAGGAAAATAATTTCCTGCTAATTTTTTGCATGTATATCTAAAATAATACATAAAGAGTGTTTCCAATGTTTCATAGCGTTCCGACTAGCCCTCAGTTTATTTTGACTTTCCGACGGTACGCGTGCAATTCCGCTTTTGTCAAAAATGGAAGCGGAGGCAAACGCGCTTTAGTAAAATAATTTCCTACTGGTTTTTTGCATGTACTTCTCAAATAATACATTGATAGTGCCCCCAAAGTTTCATATAGTTTAGACAAGCCCTCGGTTTATTTTGAATTTCCGACGGTACGCGTGCAATTGCGTTTTTCCCAAAAACGGAAGCGGAGGCACACGCGCCCTAGGAAAATAACTTCCTGCTGATTTTTTGCATCGACATCTCGAATAATACATTGAGAGTGTCGCCAAAGTTTCATAGCTTTTCGATAAGCCCTCGATTTATTTTGAATTTCCGACGGTACGCATGCAATTGCGTTTTTGCCAAAAACGGAAGCGGAGGCAAAGGCGCCTTAGGAAAATAATTTCCTGATGATTTTTTGCATGGACATCTCAAATAATACATTTAGAGTGTCTCCATAGTTTCATAGAGTTTCGACAAGCCCTCGGTTTATTTTGACTTTCCGACGGTACGCGTGCAATTGCGTTTTTGCCAAAAACAGAAGCGGTGGCAAACGCGCCTTAGGAAAATAATTTGCTGCTGATTTTTTGCATGTAAATCTAAAATAATACATTGATAGTGTATCCAAAGTTTCATTGAGTTTCGACAATCCCTCGGTTTATTTTGACTTTCCGACGATACGCGTGCAATCGCGTTTTTGCCAAAAACAGAAGCGGAGGCAAACGCGCATTAGGAAAATAATTTCCTGCTGATTTTTTGCATGTAAATCTAAAATAGTACATTGAGAGTGTCGCCAAAGTTTCATAGAGTTTCGACAAGCCCTCAGTTTATTTTGACTTTCCGACGGTACGCGTGCAATTGCGTTTTTGCCAAAAACGGAAGCGGAGACAAACGCGCTTTAGGAAAATAATTTCCTGCTTATTTTATTCATGTACATCTCAAATAATACATTGAGAGTGTCCCCAAAGTTTCATAGCGTCTCGACAATCCCTAGGTTTATTTTGACTTTCCGACGGTACGCGAGCAATTGCGTTTTTGCCAAAAACGGAAGCGGAGGCAAACGCGCATTAGGAAAATAATTTCCTGTTGATTTTTTGCATGTACATCTCAAATAATACATTGAGAGTGTCCCCAAATTATCGTAGAGTTTCGGCAAGCCCTCGGTTTATTTTGACTTTCCGACGGTACGCGAGCAATTGCGTTTTTGCCAAAAACGGAAGCGGAGGCAAACGCGCATTAGCAAAATAATTTCCTTCTGATTTTTTGCATGTAAATCTAAAATAATACAGTAAGAGTGTCGCCAATGTTTCATAGCGTTCCGACAAGCCCTCAGTTTATTTTGACTTTCCGACGGTACGCGTGCAATTGCGCTTTTGCCAAAAACGGAAGCGGAGGCAAACGCGCTTTAGTAAAATAATTTCCTGATGGTTTTTTGCATGTAATTCTCAAATAATACATTGATAGTGTCCCCAAAGTTTCGTAGCGTTTTGACAAGCCCTCGGTTTATTTTGAATTTCCGACGGTACGCGTGCAATTGCGTTTTTGCCAAAAACGGAAGCGGAGGCAAATGCGCCCTAGGAAAATAACTTCCTGCTGATTTTTTGCATGGACATCTCAAATAATACATTGAGAGTGTCGCAAAAGTTTCATAGCTTTTCCACAAGCCCTCGGTTTATTTTGAATTTCCGACGGTACGCATGCAATTGCGTTTTTGCCAAAAACGGAAGCGGAGGCAAAGGCGCCTTAGGAAAATAATTTCCTGATGATTTTTTGCATGGACATCTCAAATAATACATTTAGAGTGTCTACATAGTTTCATAGAGTTTCGACAAGCCCTCGGTTTATTTTGACTTTCCGACGGTACGCGTGCAATTGCGTTTTTTCCAAAAACAGAAGCGGAGGCAAATGCGCATTAGGAAAATAATTTCCTTCTGATTTTTTGCATGTACATCTCAAATAATACATTGAGAGTGTCCCCAAATTTTAGTAGAGTTTCGACAAGCCCTCGGTTTATTTTGAATTTCCGACGGTACACGTGCAATTGCGTTTTTGCCAAAAACAGAAGCGGAGGCAAACGCTCCATAGGAAAATAATTTCCTGCTGATTTTTTGCATGTATATCTAAAATAATACATTAAGAGTGTTTCCAATGTTTCATAGCGTTCCGACAAGCCCTCGGTTTATTTTGAATTTCCGACGGTACGCATGCAATTGCGTTTTGCCAAAAACGGAAGCGGAGGCAAAGGCGCCTTAGGAAAATAATTTCCTGATGATTTTTTGCATGGACATCTCAAATAATACATTTAGAGTGTCTCCATAGTTTCATATAGTTTCGACAAGCCCTCGGTTTATTTTGATTTTCCGACGGTACGCGTGCAATTGCGTTTTTGCCAAAAACAGAAGCGGAGGCAAACGCGCATTAGGAAAATAATTTACTGCTGATTTTTTGCATGTACATCTCAAATAATACATTGAGAGTGTCCCCAAATTTTAGTAGAGTTTCGACAAGCCCTCGGTTTATTTTGAATTTCCGACGGTACACGTGCAATTGCGTTTTTGCCAAAAACAGAAGCGGAGGCAAACGCTCCTTAGGAAAATAATTTCCTGCTGATTTTTTGCATGTATATCTAAAATAATACATTAAGAGTGTTTCCAATGTTTCATAGCGTTCCGACAAGCCCTCAGTTTATTTTGAATTTCCGACGGTACGCATGCAATTGCGTTTTTGCCAAAAACGGAAGCGGAGGCAAAGGCGCCTTAGGAAAATCATTTCCTGCTGATTTTTTGCATGGACATCTCAAATAATACATTTAGAGTGTCTCCATAGTTTCATAGAGTTTCGACAAGCCCTCGGTTTATTTTGACTTTCCGACGGTACGCGTGCAATTGCGTTTTTGCCAAAAACAGAAGCGGAGGCAAACGCGCCTTAGGAAAATAATTTCCTGCTGATTTTTTGCATGTAAATCTAAAATAATACATTGATAGTGTATCCAAAGTTTCATAGAGTTTCGACAATCCCTCGGTTTATTTTGACTTTCAGACGATACGCGTGCAATCGCGTTTTTGCCAAAAACAGAAGCGGAGGCAAACGCGCATTAGGAAAATAATTTCCTGCTGATTTTTTGCATGTAAATCTAAAATAATACATTGAGAGTGTCGCCAAAGTTTCATAGAGTTTCGACAAGCCCTCGGTTTATTTTGACTTTCCGACGGTACGCGTGCAATTGCGTTTTTGCCAAAAACAGAAGCGGAGGCAAACGCGCCTTAGGAAAATAATTTCCTGCTGATTTTTTGCATGTAAATCTAAAATAATACATTGATAGTGTATCCAAAGTTTCATAGAGTTTCGACAATCCCTCGGTTTATTTTGACTTTCCGACGATACGCGTGCAATCGCGTTTTTGCCAAAAACAGAAGCGGAGGCAAACGCGCATTAGGAAAATAATTTCCTGCTGATTTTTTGCATGTAAATCTAAAATAATACATTGAGAGTGTCGCCAAAGTTTCATAGAGTTTCGACAAGCCCTCGGTTTATTTTGACTTTCCGACGGTACGCGTGCAATTGCGTTTTTGCCAAAAACGGAAGCGGAGACAAACGCGCTTTAGGAAAATAATTTCCTGCTTATTTTATTCATGTACATCTCAAATAATACATTGAGAGTGTCCCGAAAGTTTCATAGCGTCTCGACAATCCCTCGGTTTATTTTGACTTTCCGACGGTACGCGAGCAATTGCGTTTTTGCCAAAAACGGAAGCGGAGGCAAACGCGCATTAGGAATATAATTTCCTGTTGATTTTTTGCATGTACATCTCAAATAATACATTGAGAGTGTCCCCAAATTATCGTAGAGTTTCGACAAGCCCTCGGTTTATTTTGACTTTCCGACGGTACGCGAGCAATTGCGTTTTTGCCAAAAACGGAAGCGGAGGCAAACGCGCATTAGGAAAATAATTTCCTTCTGATTTTTTGCATGTAAATCTAAAATAATACATTAAGAGTTTCGCCAATGTTTCATAGCGTTCCGACAAGCCCTCAGTTTATTTTGACTTTCCGACGGTACGCGTGCAATTGCGCTTTTGCCAAAAACGGAAGCGGAGGCAAACGCGCTTTAGTAAAATAATTTCCTGATGGTTTTTTGCATGTAATTCTCAAATAATACATTGATAGTGTCCCCAAAGTTTCGTAGCGTTTAGACAAGCCCTCAGTTTATTTTGAATTTCCGACGGTACGCGTGCAATTGCGTTTTTGCCAAAAACGGAAGCGGAGGCAAATGCGCCCTAGGAAAATAACTTCCTGCTGATTTTTTGCATGGACATCTCAAATAATACATTGAGAGTGTCGCAAAAGTTTCATAGCTTTTCCACAAGCCCTCGGTTTATTTTGAATTTCCGACGGTACGCATGCAATTGCGTTTTTGCCAAAAATGGAAGCGGAGGCAAAGGCGCCTTAGGAAAATAACTTCCTCCTGATTTTTTGCATGGACATCTCAAATAATACATTGAGAGTGTCGCAAAAGTTTCATAGCTTTTCCACAAGCCCTCGGTTTATTTTGACTTTCCGACGGTACGCGTGCAATTGCGTTTTTGCCAAAAACAGAAGCGGAGGCAAATGCGCATTAGGAAAATAATTTCCTTCTGATTTTTTGCATGTACATCTCAAATAATACATTGAGAGTGTCCCCAAATTTTAGTAGAGTTTCGACAAGCCCTCGGTTTATTTTGAATTTCCGACGGTACACGTGCAATTGCGTTTTTGCCAAAAACAGAAGTGGAGGCAAACGCTCCTTAGGAAAATAATTTCCTGCTGATTTTTTGCATGTATATCTAAAATAATACATTAAGAGTGTTTCCAATGTTTCATAGCGTTCCGACAAGCCCTCGGTTTATTTTGAATTTCCGACGGTACGCATGCAATTGCGTTTTTGCCAAAAACGGAAGCGGAGGCAAAGGCGCCTTAGGAAAATAATTTCCTGATGATTTTTTGCATGGACATCTCAAATAATACATTTAGAGTGTCTCCATAGTTTCATAGAGTTTCGACAAGCCCTCAGTTTATTTTGACTTTCCGACGGTACGCGTGCAATTGCGTTTTTGCCAAAAACAGAAGCGGAGGCAAACGCTCCTTAGGAAAATAATTTCCTGCTGATTTTTTGCATGTATATCTAAAATAATACATTAAGAGTGTTTCCAATGTTTCATAGCGTTCCGACAAGCCCTCGGTTTATTTTGAATTTCCGACGGTACGCATGCAATTGCGTTTTTGCCAAAAACGGAAGCGGAGTCAAAGGCGCCTTAGGAAAATAATTTCCTGATGATTTTTTGCATGGACATCTCAAATAATACATTTAGAGTGTCTCCATAGTTTCATATAGTTTCGACAAGCCCTCAGTTTATTTTGACTTTTCGACGGTACGCGTGCAATTGCGTTTTTGCCAAAAACAGAAGCGGAGGCAAACGCGCATTAGGAAAATAATTTACTGCTGATTTTTTGCATGTACATCTCAAATAATACATTGAGAGTGTCCCCAAATTTTAGTAGAGTTTCGACAAGCCCTCGGTTTATTTTGAATTTCCGACGGTACACGTGCAATTGCGTTTTTGCCAAAAACAGAAGCGGAGGCAAACGCTCCTTAGGAAAATAATTTCCTGCTGATTTTTTGCATGTATATCTAAAATAATACATTAAGAGTGTTTCCAATGTTTCATAGCGTTCCGACTAGCCCTCAGTTTATTTTGACTTTCCGACGGTACGCGTGCAATTCCGCTTTTGTCAAAAATGGAAGCGGAGGCAAACGCGCTTTAGTAAAATAATTTCCTGCTGGTTTTTTGCATGTACTTCTCAAATAATACATTGATAGTGCCCCCAAAGTTTCGTAGCGTTTAGACAAGCCCTCGGTTTATTTTGAATTTCCGACGGTACGCGTGCAATTGCGTTTTTGCCAAAAACGGAAGCGGAGGCAAACGCGCATGAGAAAAATAATTTCCTGCTCATTTTTTGCATGTAAATCTAAAATAATACATTAAGAGTGTCGCCAATGTTTCATAGCGTTCCGACAAGCCCTCAGTTTATTTTGACTTTCCGACGGTACGCGTGCAATTGCGCTTTTGCCAAAAACGGAAGCGGAGGCAAACGCGCATGAGAAAAATAATTTCCTGCTCATTTTTTGCATGTAAATCTAAAATAATACATTAAGAGTGTCGCCAATGTTTCATAGCGTTCCGACAAGCCCTCAGTTTATTTTGACTTTCCGACGGTACGCGTGCAATTGCGCTTTTGCCAAAAACGGAAGCGGAGGCAAACGCGCTTTAGTAAAATAATTTCCTGATGGTTTTTTGCATGTACTTCTCAAATAATACATTAATAGTGTCCCCAAAGTTTCGTAGCATTTAGACAAGCCCTCGATTTATTTTGAATTTCCGACGGTACGTGTGCAATTGCGTTTTTGCCAAAAACGAAAGCGGAGGCAAACGCGCCCTAGGAAAATAACTTCCTGCTGATTTTTTGCATGGACATCTCAAATAATACATTGATAGTGTCGCCAAAGTTTCATAGCTTTTCGACAAGCCCTCTGTTTATTTTGAATTTCCGACGGTACGCATGCAATTGTGTTTTTGCCAAAAACGGAAGCGGAGGCAAAGGCACCTTAGGAAAATAATTTCCTGATGATTTTTTGCATGGACATCTCAAATAATGCATTTAGAGTGTCTCCATAGTTTCATAGAGTTTCGACAAGCCCTCGGTTTATTTTGACTTTCCGACGGTACGCGTGCAATTGCGTTTTTGCCAAAAACAGAAGCAGAGGCAAACGCGCATTAGGAAAATAATTTACTGCTGATTTTTTGCATGTACATCTCAAATAATACATTGAGAGTGTCCCCAAATTTTAGTAGAGTTTCGACAAGCCCTCGGTTTATTTTGAATTTCCGACGGTACACGTGCAATTGCGTTTTTGCCAAAAACAGAAGCGGAGGCAAACGCTCCTTAGGAAAATAATTTCCTGCTAATTTTTTGCATGTATATCTAAAATAATACATTAAGAGTGTTTCCAATGTTTCATAGCGTTCCGACTAGCCCTCAGTTTATTTTGACTTTCCGACGGTACGCGTGCAATTCCGCTTTTGTCAAAAATGGAAGCGGAGGCAAACGCGTTTTAGTAAAATAATTTCCTGCTGGTTTTTTGCATGTACTTCTCAAATAATACATTGATAGTGCCCCCAAAGTTTCGTAGCGTTTAGACAAGCCCTCGGTTTATTTTGAATTTCCGACGGTACGCGTGCAATTGCGTTTTTCCCAAAAACGGAAGCGGAGGCAAACGCGCCCTAGGAAAATAACTTCCTGCTGATTTTTTGCATGGACATCTCAAATAATACATTGAGAGTGTCGCCAAAGTTTCATAGCTTTTCGATAAGCCCTCGATTTATTTTGAATTTCCGACGGTACGCATGCAATTGCGTTTTTGCCAAAAACGGAAGCGGAGGCAAAGGCGCCTTAGGAAAATAATTTCCTGATGATTTTTTGCATGGACATCTCAAATAATACATTTAGAGTGTCTCCATAGTTTCATAGAGTTTCGACAAGCCCTCGGTTTATTTTGACTTTCCGACGCTACGCGTGCAATTGCGTTTTTGCCAAAAACAGAAGCGGAGGCAAACGCGCCTTAGGAAAATAATTTCCTGCTGATTTTTTGCATGTAAATCTAAAATAATACATTGATAGTGTATCGAAAGTTTCATAGAGTTTCGAAAATCCCTCGGTTTATTTTGACTTTCCGACGATACGCGTGCAATCGCGTTTTTGCCAAAAACAGAAGCGGAGGCAAACGCGCATTAGGAAAATAATTTCCTGCTGATTTTTTGCATGTAAATCTAAAATAGTACATTGAGAGTGTCGCCAAAGTTTCATAGAGTTTCGACAAGCCCTCGGTTTATTTTGACTTTCCGACGGTACGCGTGCAATTGCGTTTTTGCCAAAAACGGAAGCGGAGACAAACGCGCTTTAGGAAAATAATTTCCTGCTTATTTTATTCATGTACATCTCAAATAATACATTGAGAGTGTCCCCAAAGTTTCATAGCGTCTCGACAATCCCTCGGTTTATTTTGACTTTCCGACGGTACGCGAGCAATTGCGTTTTTGCCAAAAACGGAAGCGGAGGCAAACGCGCATTAGGAAAATAATTTCCTGTTGATTTTTTGCATGTACATCTCAAATAATACATTGAGAGTGTCCCCAAATTATCGTAGAGTTTCGACAAGCCCTCGGTTTATTTTGACTTTCCGACGGTACGCGAGCAATTGCGTTTTTGCCAAAAACGGAAGCGGAGGCAAACGCGCATTAGCAAAATAATTTCCTTTTGATTTTTTGCATGTAAATCTAAAATAATACATTAAGAGTGTCGCCAATGTTTCATAGCGTTCCGACAAGCCCTCGGTTTATTTTGACTTTCCGACGGTACGCGTGCAATTGCGCTTTTGCCAAAAACGGAAGCGGAGGCAAACGCGCTTTAGTAAAATAATTTCCTGATGGTTTTTTGCATGTAATTCTCAAATAATACATTGATAGTTTCCCCAAAGTTTCGTAGCGTTTAGACAAGCCCTCGGTTTATTTTGAATTTCCGACGGTACGCGTGCAATTGCGTTTTTGCCAAAAACGGAAGCGGAGGCAAATGCACCCTAGGAAAATAACTTCCTGCTGATTTTTTGCATGGACATCTCAAATAATACATTGAGAGTGTCGCAAAAGTTTCATAGCTTTTCCACAAGCCCTCGGTTTATTTTGAATTTCCGACGGTACGCATGCAATTGCGTTTTTGCCAAAAACAGAAGCGGAGGCAAAGGCGCCTTAGGAAAATAATTTCCTGATGATTTTTTGCATGGACATCTCAAATAATACATTTAGAGTGTCTACATAGTTTCATAGAGTTTCGACAAGCCCTCGGTTTATTTTGACTTTCCGACGGTACGCGTGCAATTGCGTTTTTTCCAAAAACAGAAGCGGAGGCAAATGCGCATTAGGAAAATAATTTACTGCTGATTTTTTGCATGTAAATCTAAAATAATACATTGATAGTGTATCCAAAGTTTCATAGAGTTTCGACAATCCCTCGGTTTATTTTGACTTTCCGACGATACGCGTGCAATCGCGTTTTTGCCAAAAACAGAAGCGGAGGCAAACGCGCATTAGGAAAATAATTTCCTGCTGATTTTTTGCATGTAAATCTAAAATAGTACATTGAGAGTGTCGCCAAAGTTTCATAGAGTTTCGACAAGCCCTCGGTTTATTTTGACTTTCCGACGGTACGCGTGCAATTGCGTTTTTGCCAAAAACGGAAGCGGAGACAAACGCGCTTTAGGAAAATAATTTCCTGCTTATTTTATTCATGTACATCTCAAATAATACATTGAGAGTGTCCCCAAAGTTTCATAGCGTCTCGACAATCCCTCGGTTTATTTTGACTTTCCGACGGTACGCGAGCAATTGCGTTTTTGCCAAAAACGGAAGCGGAGGCAAACGCGCATTAGGAAAATAATTTCCTGTTGATTTTTTGCATGTACATCTCAAATAATACATTGAGAGTGTCCTCAAATTATCGTAGAGTTTCGACAAGCCCTCGGTTTATTTTGACTTTCCGACGGTACGCGAGCAATTGCGTTTTTGCCAAAAACGGAAGCGGAGGCAAACGCGCATTAGCAAAATAATTTCCTTCTGATTTTTTGCATGTAAATCTAAAATAATACATTAAGAGTGTCGCCAATGTTTCATAGCGTTCCGATAAGCCCTCAGTTTATTTTGACTTTCCGACGGTACGCGTGCAATTGCGCTTTTGCCAAAAACGGAAGCGGAGGCAAACGCGCTTTAGTAAAATAATTTCCTGATGGTTTTTTGCATGTAATTCTCAAATAATACATTGATAGTGTCCCCAAAGTTTCGTAGCGTTTAGACAAGCCCTCGGTTTATTTTGAATTTCCGACGGTACGCGTGCAATTGCGTTTTTGCCAAAAACGGAAGCGGAGGCAAATGCGCCCTAGGAAAATAACTTCCTGCTGATTTTTTGCATGGACATCTCAAATAATACATTGAGAGTGTCGCAAAAGTTTCATAGCTTTTCCACAAGCCCTCGGTTTATTTTGAATTTCCGACGGTACGCATGCAATTGCGTTTTTGCCAAAAACGGAAGCGGAGGCAAAGGCGCCTTAGGAAAATAATTTCCTGATGATTTTTTGCATGGACATCTCAAATAATACATTTAGAGTGTCTACATAGTTTCATAGAGTTTCGACAAGCCCTCGGTTTATTTTGACTTTCCGACGGTACGCGTGCAATTGCGTTTTTTCCAAAAACAGAAGCGGAGGCAAATGCGCATTAGGAAAATAATTTCCTTCTGATTTTTTGCATGTACATCTCAAATAATACATTGAGAGTGTCCCCAAATTTTAGTAGAGTTTCGACAAGCCCTCGGTTTATTTTGAATTTCCGACGGTACACGTGCAATTGCGTTTTTGCCAAAAACAGAAGCGGAGGCAAACGCTCCATAGGAAAATAATTTCCTGCTGATTTTTTGCATGTATATCTAAAATAATACATTAAGAGTGTTTCCAATGTTTCATAGCGTTCCGACAAGCCCTCGGTTTATTTTGAATTTCCGACGGTACGCATGCAATTGCGTTTTTGCCAAAAACGGAAGCGGAGGCAAAGGCGCCTTAGGAAAATAATTTCCTGATGATTTTTTGCATGGACATCTCAAATAATACATTTAGAGTGTCTCCAGAGTTTCATAGAGTTTCGACAAGCCCTCAGTTTATTTTGACTTTCCGACGGTACGCGTGCAATTGCGTTTTTGCCAAAAACAGAAGCGGAGGCAAACGCTCCTTAGGAAAATAATTTCCTGCTGATTTTTTGCATGTATATCTAAAATAATACATTAAGAGTGTTTCCAATGTTTCATAGTGTTCCGACAAGCCCTCCGTTTATTTTGAATTTCCGACGGTACGCATGCAATTGCGTTTTTGCCAAAAACGGAAGCGGAGGCAAAGGCGCCTTAGGAAAATAATTTCCTGATGATTTTTTGCATGGACATCTCAAATAATACATTTAGAGTGTCTCCATAGTTTCATATAGTTTCGACAAGCCCTCGGTTTATTTTGACTTTCCGACGGTACGCGTGCAATTGCGTTTTTGCCAAAAACAGAAGCGGAGGCAAACGCGCATTAGGAAAATAATTTACTGCTGATTTTTTGCATGTACATCTCAAATAATACATTGAGAGTGTCCCCAAATTTTAGTAGAGTTTCGACAAGCCCTCGGTTTATTTTGAATTTCCGACGGTACACGTGCAATTGCGTTTTTGCCAAAAACAGAAGCGGAGGCAAACGCTCCTTAGGAAAATAATTTCCTGCTGATTTTTTGCATGTATATCTAAAATAATACATTAAGAGTGTTTCCATTGTTTCATAGCGTTCCGACTAGCCCTCAGTTTATTTTGACTTTCCGACGGTACGCGTGCAATTCCGCTTTTGTCAAAAATGGAAGCGGAGGCAAACGCGCTTTAGTAAAATAATTTCCTGCTGGTTTTTTTCATGTACTTCTCAAATAATACATTGATAGTGCCCCCAAAGTTTGGTAGCGTTTAGACAAGCCCTCGGTTTATTTTGAATTTTCGACGGTACGCGTGCAATTGCGTTTTTCCCAAAAACGGAAGCGGAGGCAAACGCGCCCTAGGAAAATAACTTCCTGCTGATTTTTTGCATGGACATCTCAAATAATACATTGAGAGTGTCGCCAAAGTTTCATAGCTTTTCGATAAGCCCTCGATTTATTTTGAATTTCCGACGGTACGCATGCAATTGCGTTTTTGCCAAAAACGGAAGCGGAGGCAAAGGCGCCTTAGGAAAATAATTTCCTGATGATTTTTTGCATGGACATCTCAAATAATACATTTAGAGTGTCTCCATAGTTTCATAGAGTTTCGACAAGCCCTCGGTTTATTTTGACTTTCCGACGGTACGCGTGCAATTGCGTTTTTGCCAAAAACAGAAGCGGAGGCAAACGCGCCTTAGGAAAATAATTTCCTGCTGATTTTTTGCATGTAAATCTAAAATAATACATTGATAGTGTATCCAAAGTTTCATAGAGTTTCGACAATCCCTCGGTTTATTTTGACTTTCCGACGATACGCGTGCAATCGCGTTTTTGCCAAAAACAGAAGCGGAGGCAAACGCGCATTAGGAAAATAATTTCCTGTTGATTTTTTGCATGTAAATCTAAAATAATACATTGAGAGTGTCGCCAAAGTTTCATAGAGTTTCGACAAGCCCTCGGTTTATTTTGACTTTCCGACGGTACGCGTGCAATTGCGTTTTTGCCAAAAACAGAAGCGGAGGCAAACGCGCCTTAGGAAAATAATTTCCTGCTGATTTTTTGCATGTAAATCTAAAATAATACATTGATAGTGTATCCAAAGTTTCATAGAGTTTCGACAATCCCTCGGTTTATTTTGACTTTCCGACGATACGCGTGCAATCGCGTTTTTGCCAAAAACAGAAGCGGAGGCAAACGCGCATTAGGAAAATAATTTCCTGCTGATTTTTTGCATGTAAATCTAAAATAATACATTGAGAGTGTCGCCAAAGTTTCATAGAGTTTCGACAAGCCTTCGGTTTATTTTTACTTTCCGACGGTACGCGTGCAATTGCGTTTTTGCCAAAAACGGAAGCGGAGACAAACGCGCTTTAGGAAAATAATTTCCTGCTTATTTTATTCATGTACATCTCAAATAATACATTGAGAGTGTCCCGAAAGTTTCATAGCGTCTCGACAATCCCTCGGTTTATTTTGACTTTCCGACGGTACGCGAGCAATTGCGTTTTTGCCAAAAACGGAAGCGGAGGCAAACGCGCATTAGGAAAATAATTTCCTGTTTATTTTTTGCATGTACATCTCAAATAATACATTGAGAGTGTCCCCAAATTATCGTAGAGTTTCGACAAGCCCTCGGTTTATTTTGACTTTCCGACGGTACGCGAGCAATTGCGTTTTTGCCAAAAACGGAAGCGGAGGCAAACGCGCATTAGGAAAATAATTTCCTTCTGATTTTTTGCATGTAAATCTAAAATAATACATTAAGAGTTTCGCCAATGTTTCATAGCGTTCCGACAAGCCCTCAGTTTATTTTGACTTTCCGACGGTACGCGTGCAATTGCGCTTTTGCCAAAAACGGAAGCGGAGGCAAACGCACTTTAGTAAAATAATTTCCTGATGGTTTTTTGCATGTAATTCTCAAATAATACATTGGTAGTGTCCCCAAAGTTTCGTAGCGTTTAGACAAGCCCTCGGTTTATTTTGAATTTCCGACGGTACGCGTGCAATTGCGTTTTTGCCAAAAACGGAAGCGGAGGCAAATGCGCCCTAGGAAAATAACTTCCTGCTGATTTTTTGCATGGACATCTCAAATAATACATTGAGAGTGTCGCAAAAGTTTCATAGCTTTTCCACAAGCCCTCGGTTTATTTTGAATTTCCGACGGTACGCATGCAATTGCGTTTTTGCCAAAAACGGAAGCGGAGGCAAAGGCGCCTTAGGAAAATAACTTCCTGCTGATTTTTTGCATGGACATCTCAAATAATACATTGAGAGTGTCGCAAAAGTTTCATAGCTTTTCCACAAGCCCTCGGTTTATTTTGACTTTCCGACGGTACGCGTGCAATTGCGTTTTTGCCAAAAACAGAAGCGGAGGCAAATGCGCATTAGGAAAATAATTTCCTTCTGATTTTTTGCATGTACATCTCAAATAATACATTGAGAGTGTCCCCAAATTTTAGTAGAGTTTCGACAAGCCCTCGGTTTATTTTGAATTTCCGACGGTACGCGTTTAATTGCGTTTTTGCCAAAAACAGAAGCGGAGGCAAACGCGCCCTAGGAAAATAACTTCCTACTGATTTTTTGCAAGGACATCTCAAATAATACATTGAGAGTGTCGCCAAAGTTTCATAGCTTTTCGATAAGCCCTCGATTTATTTTGAATTTCCGATGGTACGCATGCAATTGCGTTTTTGCCAAAAACGGAAGCAGAGGCAAAGGCGCCTTAGGAAAATAATTTCCTGATGATTTTTTGCATGGACATCTCAAATAATACATTTAGAGTGTCTCCATATTTTCATAGAGTTTCGACAAGCCCTTGGTTTATTTTGACTTTCCGACGGTACGCGTGCAATTGCGTTTTTGCCAAAAACAGAAGCGGAGGCAAACGCGCCTTAGGAAAATAATTTCCTGCTGATTTTTTGCATGTAAATCTAAAATAATACATTGATAGTGTATCCAAAGTTTCATAGAGTTTCGACAATCCCTCGGTTTATTTTGACTTTCCGACGATACGCGTGCAATCGCGTTTTTGCCAAAAACAGAAGCGGAGGCAAACGCGCATTAGGAAAATAATTTCCTGCTGATTTTTTGCATGTAAATCTAAAATAATACATTGAGAGTGTCGCCAAAGTTTCATAGAGTTTCGACAATCCCTCGGTTTATTTTGACTTTCCGACGGTACGCGTGCAATTGCGTTTTTGCCAAAAACAGAAGCGGAGGCAAACGCGCCTTAGGAAAATAATTTCCTGCTGATTTTTTGCATGTAAATCTAAAATAATACATTGATATTGTATCCAAAGTTTCATAGAGTTTCGACAATCCCTCGGTTTATTTTGACTTTCCGACGATACGCGTGCAATTGCGTTTTTGCCAAAAACAGAAGCGGAGGCAAACGCGCATTAGGAAAATAATTTCCTGCTGATTTTTTGCATGTAAATCTAAAATAATACATTGAGAGTGTCGCCAAAGTTTCATAGAGTTTCGACAAGCCCTCGGTTTATTTTGACTTTCCGACGGTACGCGTGCAATTGCGTTTTTGCCAAAAACGGAAGCGGAGACAAACGCGCTTTAGGAAAATAATTTCCTGCTTATTTTATTCATGTACATCTCAAATAATACATTGAGAGTGTCCCGAAAGTTTCATAGCGTCTCGACAATCCCTCGGTTTATTTTGACTTTCCGACGGTACGCGAGCAATTGCGTTTTTGCCAAAAACGGAAGCGGAGGCAAACGCGCATTAGGAAAATAATTTCCTGTTGATTTTTTGCATGTACATCTCAAATAATACATTGAGAGTGTCCCCAAATTATCGTAGAGTTTAGACAAGCCCTCGGTTTATTTTGACTTTCCGACGGTACGCGAGCAATTGCGTTTTTGCCAAAAACGGAAGCGGAGGCAAACGCGCATTAGGAAAATAATTTCCTTCTGATTTTTTGCATGTAAATCTAAAATAATACATTAAGAGTTTCGCCAATGTTTCATAGCGTTCCGACAAGCCCTCAGTTTATTTTGACTTTCCGACGGTACGCGTGCAATTGCGCTTTTGCCAAAAACGGAAGCGGAGGCAAACGCGCTTTAGTAAAATAATTTCCTGATGGTTTTTTGCATGTAATTCTCAAATAATACATTGGTAGTGTCCCCAAAGTTTCGTAGCGTTTAGACAAGCCCTCGGTTTATTTTGAATTTCCGACGGTACGCGTGCAATTGCGTTTTTGCCAAAAACGGAAGCGGAGGCAAATGCGCCCTAGGAAAATAACTTCCTGCTGATTTTTTGCATGGACATCTCAAATAATACATTGAGAGTGTCTTAAAAGTTTCATAGCTTTTCCACAAGCCCTCGGTTTATTTTGAATTTCCGACGGTACGCATGCAATTGCGTTTTTGCCAAAAACGGAAGCGGAGGAAAAGGCGCCTTAGGAAAATAACTTCCTGCTGATTTTTTGCATGGACATCTCAAATAATACATTGAGAGTGTCGCAAAAGTTTCATAGCTTTTCCACAAGCCCTCGGTTTATTTTGACTTTCCGACGGTACGCGTTCAATTGCGTTTTTGCCAAAAACAGAAGCGGAGGCAAATGCGCATTAGGAAAATAATTTCCTTCTGATTTTTTGCATGTACATCTCAAATAATACATTGAGAGTGTCCCCAAATTTTAGTAGAGTTTCGACAAGCCCTCGGTTTATTTTGAATTTCCGACGGTACACGTGCAATTGCGTTTTTGCCAAAAACAGAAGCGGAGGCAAACGCTCCTTAGGAAAATAATTTCCTGCTGATTTTTTGCATGTATATCTAAAATAATACATTAAGAGTGTTTCCAATGTTTCATAGCATTCCGACAAGCCCTCGGTTTATTTTGAATTTCCGACGGTACGCATGCAATTGCGTTTTTGCCAAAAACGGAAGCGGAGGCAAAGGCGCCTTAGGAAAATAATTTCCTGATGATTTTTTGCATGGACATCTCAAATAATACATTTAGAGTGTCTCCATAGTTTCATAGAGTTTCGACAAGCCCTCAGTTTATTTTGACTTTCCGACGGTACGCGTGCAATTGCGGTTTTGCCAAAAACAGAAGCGGAGGCAAACGCTCCTTAGGAAAATAATTTCCTGCTGATTTTTTGCATGTATATCTAAAATAATACATTAAGAGTGTTTCCAATGTTTCATAGCTTTTCCACAAGCCCTCGGTTTATTTTGAATTTCCGACGGTACGCATGCAATTGCGTTTTTGCCAAAAACGGAAGCGGAGGCAAAGGCGTCTTAGGAAAATAATTTCCTGATGATTTTTTGCATGGACATCTCAAATAATACATTTAGAGTGTCTCCATAGTTTCATATAGTTTCGACAAGCCCTCGGTTTATTTTGACTTTCCGACGGTACGCGTGCAATTGCGTTTTTGCCAAAAACAGAAGCAGAGGCAAACGCGCATTAGGAAAATAATTTACTGCTGATTTTTTGCATTTACATCTCAAATAATACATTGAGAGTGTCCCCAAATTTTAGTAGAGTTTCGACAAGCCCTCGGTTTATTTTGAATTTCCGACGGTACACGTGCAATTGCGTTTTTGCCAAAAACAGAAGCGGAGGCAAACGCTCCTTAGGAAAATAATTTCCTGCTGATTTTTTGCATGTATATCTAAAATAATACATTAAGAGTGTTTCCAATGTTTCATAGCGTTCCGACTAGCCCTCAGTTTATTTTGACTTTTCGACGGTACGCGTGCAATTCCGCTTTTGTCAAAAATGGAAGCGGAGGCAAACGCGCTTTAGTAAAATAATTTCCTGCTGGTTTTTTGCATGTACTTCTCAAATAATACATTGATAGTGCCCCCAAAGTTTCATAGCGTTTAGACAAGCCCTCGGTTTATTTTGAATTTCCGACGGTACGCGTGCAATTGCGTTTTTCCCAAAAACGGAAGCGGAGGCAAACGTGCCCTAGGAAAATAACTTCCTGCTCATTTTTTGCATGGACATCTCAAATAATACATTGAGAGTGTCGCCAAAGATTCATAGCTTTTCGATAAGCCCTCGATTTATTTTGAATTTCCGACGGTACGCATGCAATTGCGTTTTTGCCAAAAACGGAAGCGGAGGCAAAGGCGCCTTAGGAAAATAATTTCCTGATGATTTTTTGCATGGACATCTCAAATAATACATTTAGAGTGTCTCCATAGTTTCATAGAGTTTCGACAAGCCCTCGGTTTATTTTGACTTTCCGACGATACGCGTGCAATCGCGTTTTTGCCAAAAACAGAAGCGGAGGCAAACGCGCATTAGGAAAATAATTTCCTGCTGATTTTTTGCATGTAAATCTAAAATAATACATTGAGAGTTTCGCCAAAGTTTCATAGAGTTTCGACAAGCCCTCGGTTTATTTTGACTTTCCGACGGTACGCGTGCAATTGCGTTTTTGCCAAAAACGGAAGCGGAGACAAACGCGCTTTAGGAAAATAATTTCCTGCTTATTTTATTCATGTACATCTCAAATAATACATTGAGCGTGTCCCCAAAGTTTCATAGCGTCTCGACAATCCCTCGGTTTATTTTGACTTTCCGACGGTACGCGAGCAATTGCGTTTTTGCCAAAAACGGAAGCGGAGGCAAACGCGCATTAGGAAAATAATTTCCTGTTGATTTTTTGCATGTACATCTCAAATAATACATTGAGAGTGTCCCCAAATTATCGTAGAGTTTCGACAAGCCCTCGGTTTATTTTGACTTTCCGACGGTACGCGAGCAATTGCGTTTTTGCCAAAAACGGAAGCGGAGGCAAACGCGCATTAGGAAAATAATTTCCTTCTGATTTTTTGAATGTAAATCTAAAATAATACATTAAGAGTGTCGCCAATGTTTCATAGCGTTCCGACAAGCCCTCAGTTTATTTTGACTTTCCGACGGTACGCGTGCAATTGCGCTTTTGCCAAAAACGGAAGCGGCGGCAAACGCGCTTTAGTAAAATAATTTCCTGATGGTTTTTTGCATGTAATTCTCAAATAATACATTGATAGTGTCCCCAAAGTTTCGTAGAGTTTAGACAAGCCCTCGGTTTATTTTGAATTTTCGACGGTACGCGTGCAATTGCGTTTTTGCCAAAAACGGAAGCGGAGGCAAATGCGCCCTAGGAAAATAACTTCCTGCTGATTTTTTGCATGGACATCTCAAATAATACATTGAGAGTGTCGCAAAAGTTTCATAGCTTTTCCACAAGCCCTCGGTTTATTTTGAATTTCCGACGGTACGCATGCAATTGCGTTTTTGCCAAAAACGGAAGCGGAGGCAAAGGCGCCTTAGGAAAATAACTTCCTGCTGATTTTTTGCATGGACATCTCAAATAATACATTGAGAGTGTCGCAAAAGTTTCATAGCTTTTCCACAAGCCCTCGGTTTATTTTGACTTTCCGACGGTACGCGTGCAATTGCGTTTTTGCCAAAAACAGAAGCGGAGGCAAATGCGCATTAGGAAAATAATTTCCTTCTGATTTTTTGCATGTACATCTCAAATAATACATTGAGAGTGTCCCCAAATTTTAGTAGAGTTTCGACAAGCCCTCGGTTTATTTTGAATTTCCGACGGTACGCGTTTAATTGCGTTTTTGCCAAAAACAGAAGCGGAGGCAAACGCGCCCTAGGAAAATAACTTCCTACTGATTTTTTGCATGGACATCTCAAATAATACATTGAGAGTGTCGCCAAAGTTTCATAGCTTTTCGATAAGCCCTCGATTTATTTTGAATTTCCGATGGTACGCATGCAATTGCGTTTTTGCCAAAAACGGAAGCGGAGGCAAAGGCGCCTTAGGAAAATAATTTCCTGATGATTTTTTGCATGGACATCTCAAATAATACATTTAGAGTGTCTCCATATTTTCATAGAGTTTCGACAAGCCCTTGGTTTATTTTGACTTTCCGACGGTACGCGTGCAATTGCGTTTTTGCCAAAAACAGAAGCGGAGGCAAACGCGCCTTAGGAAAATAATTTCCTGCTGATTTTTTGCATGTAAATCTAAAATAATACATTGATAGTGTATCCAAAGTTTCATAGAGTTTCGACAATCCCTCGGTTTATTTTGACTTTCCGACGATACGCGTGCAATCGCGTTTTTGCCAAAAACAGAAGCGGAGGCAAACGCGCATTAGGAAAATAATTTCCTGCTGATTTTTTGCATGTAAATCTAAAATAATACATTGAGAGTGTCGCCAAAGTTTCATAGAGTTTCGACAATCCCTCGGTTTATTTTGACTTTCCGACGGTACGCGTGCAATTGCGTTTTTGCCAAAAACAGAAGCGGAGGCAAACGCGCCTTAGGAAAATAATTTCCTGCTGATTTTTTGCATGTAAATCTAAAATAATACATTGATATTGTATCCAAAGTTTCATAGAGTTTCGACAATCCCTCGGTTTATTTTGACTTTCCGACGATACGCGTGCAATCGCGTTTTTGCCAAAAACAGAAGCGGAGGCAAACGCGCATTAGGAAAATAATTTCCTGCTGATTTTTTGCATGTAAATCTAAAATAATACATTGAGAGTGTCGCCAAAGTTTCATAGAGTTTCGACAAGCCCTCGGTTTATTTTGACTTTCCGACGGTACGCGTGCAATTGCGTTTTTGCCAAAAACGGAAGCGGAGACAAACGCGCTTTAGGAAAATAATTTCCTGCTTATTTTATTCATGTACATCTCAAATAATACATTGAGAGTGTCCCGAAAGTTTCATAGCGTCTCGACAATCCCTCGGTTTATTTTGACTTTCCGACGGTACGCGAGCAATTGCGTTTTTGCCAAAAACGGAAGCGGAGGCAAACGCGCATTAGGAAAATAATTTCCTGTTGATTTTTTGCATGTACATCTCAAATAATACATTGAGAGTGTCCCCAAATTATCGTAGAGTTTAGACAAGCCCTCGGTTTATTTTGACTTTCCGACGGTACGCGAGCAATTGCGTTTTTGCCAAAAACGGAAGCGGAGGCAAACGCGCATTAGGAAAATAATTTCCTTCTGATTTTTTGCATGTAAATCTAAAATAATACATTAAGAGTTTCGCCAATGTTTCATAGCGTTCCGACAAGCCCTCAGTTTATTTTGACTTTCCGACGGTACGCGTGCAATTGCGCTTTTGCCAAAAACGGAAGCGGAGGCAAACGCGCTTTAGTAAAATAATTTCCTGATGGTTTTTTGCATGTAATTCTCAAATAATACATTGGTAGTGTCCCCAAAGTTTCGTAGCGTTTAGACAAGCCCTCGGTTTATTTTGAATTTCCGACGGTACGCGTGCAATTGCGTTTTTGCCAAAAACGGAAGCGGAGGCAAATGCGCCCTAGGAAAATAACTTCCTGCTGATTTTTTGCATGGACATCTCAAATAATACATTGAGAGTGTCTTAAAAGTTTCATAGCTTTTCCACAAGCCCTCGGTTTATTTTGAATTTCCGACGGTACGCATGCAATTGCGTTTTTGCCAAAAACGGAAGCGGAGGAAAAGGCGCCTTAGGAAAATAACTTCCTGCTGATTTTTTGCATGGACATCTCAAATAATACATTCAGAGTGTCGCAAAAGTTTCATAGCTTTTCCACAAGCCCTCGGTTTATTTTGACTTTCCGACGGTACGCGTTCAATTGCGTTTTTGCCAAAAACAGAAGCGGAGGCAAATGCGCATTAGGAAAATAATTTCCTTCTGATTTTTTGCATGTACATCTCAAATAATACATTGAGAGTGTCCCCAAATTTTAGTAGAGTTTCGACAAGCCCTCGGTTTATTTTGAATTTCCGACGGTACACGTGCAATTGCATTTTTGCCAAAAACAGAAGCGGAGGCAAACGCTCCTTAGGAAAATAATTTCCTGCTGATTTTTTGCATGTATATCTAAAATAATACATTAAGAGTGTTTCCAATGTTTCATAGCATTCCGACAAGCCCTCGGTTTATTTTGAATTTCCGACGGTACGCATGCAATTGCGTTTTTGCCAAAAACGGAAGCGGAGGCAAAGGCGCCTTAGGAAAATAATTTCCTGATGATTTTTTGCATGGACATCTCAAATAATACATTTAGAGTGTCTCCATAGTTTCATAGAGTTTCGACAAGCCCTCAGTTTATTTTGACTTTCCGACGGTACGCGTGCAATTGCGTTTTTGCCAAAAACAGAAGCGGAGGCAAACGCTCCTTAGGAAAATAATTTCCTGCTGATTTTTTGCATGTATATCTAAAATAATACATTAAGAGTGTTTCCAATGTTTCATAGCGTTCAGACAAGCCCTCGGTTTATTTTGAATTTCCGACGGTACGCATGCAATTGCGTTTTTGCCAAAAACGGAAGCGGAGGCAAAGGCGTCTTAGGAAAATAATTTCCTGATGATTTTTTGCATGGACATCTCAAATAATACATTTAGAGTGTCTCCATAGTTTCATATAGTTTCGACAAGCCCTCGGTTTATTTTGACTTTCCGACGGTACGCGTGCAATTGCGTTTTTGCCAAAAACAGAAGCAGAGGCAAACGCGCATTAGGAAAATAATTTACTGCTGATTTTTTGCATTTACATCTCAAATAATACATTGAGAGTGTCCCCAAATTTTAGTAGAGTTTCGACAAGCCCTCGGTTTATTTTGAATTTCCGACGGTACACGTGCAATTGCGTTTTTGCCAAAAACAGAAGCGGAGGCAAACGCTCCTTAGGAAAATAATTTCCTGCTGATTTTTTGCATGTATATCTAAAATAATACATTAAGAGTGTTTCCAATGTTTCATAGCGTTCCGACTAGCCCTCGGTTTATTTTGACTTTTCGACGGTACGCGTGCAATTCCGCTTTTGTCAAAAATGGAAGCGGAGGCAAACGCGCTTTAGTAAAATAATTTCCTGCTGGTTTTTTGCATGTACTTCTCAAATAATACATTGATAGTGACCCCAAAGTTTCATAGCGTTTAGACAAGCCCTCGGTTTATTTTGAATTTCCGACGGTACGCGTGCAATTGCGTTTTTCCCAAAAACGGAAGCGGAGGCAAACGTGCCCTAGGAAAATAACTTCCTGCTCATTTTTTGCATGGACATCTCAAATAATACATTGAGAGTGTCGCCAAAGTTTCATAGCTTTTCGATAAGCCCTCGATTTATTTTGAATTTCCGACGGTACGCATGCAATTGCGTTTTTGCCAAAAACGGAAGCGGAGGCAAAGGCGCCTTAGGAAAATAATTTCATGATGATTTTTTGCATGGACATCTCAAATAATACATTTAGAGTGTCTCCATAGTTTCATAGAGTTTCGACAAGCCCTCGGTTTATTTTGACTTTCCGACGATACGCGTGCAATCGCGTTTTTGCCAAAAACAGAAGCGGAGGCAAACGCGCATTAGGAAAATAATTTCCTGCTGATTTTTTGCATGTAAATCTAAAATAATACATTGAGAGTTTCGCCAAAGTTTCATAGAGTTTCGACAAGCCCTCGGTTTATTTTGACTTTCCGACGGTACGCGTGCAATTGCGTTTTTGCCAAAAACGGAAGCGGAGACAAACGCGCTTTAGGAAAATAATTTCCTGCTTATTTTATTCATGTACATCTCAAATAATACATTGAGCGTGTCCCCAAAGTTTCATAGCGTCTCGACAATCCCTCGGTTTATTTTGACTTTCCGACGGTACGCGAGCAATTGCGTTTTTGCCAAAAACGGAAGCGGAGGCAAACGCGCATTAGGAAAATAATTTCCTGTTGATTTTTTGCATGTACATCTCAAATAATACATTGAGAGTGTCCCCAAATTATCGTAGAGTTTCGACAAGCCCTCGGTTTATTTTGACTTTCCGACGGTACGCGAGCAATTGCGTTTTTGCCAAAAACGGAAGCGGAGGCAAACGCGCATTAGGAAAATAATTTCCTTCTGATTTTTTGAATGTAAATCTAAAATAATACATTAAGAGTGTCGCCAATGTTTCATAGCGTTCCGACAAGCCCTCAGTTTATTTTGACTTTCAGACGGTACGCGTGCAATTGCGGTTTTGCCAAAAACGGAAGCGGCGGCAAACGCGCTTTAGTAAAATAATTTCCTGATGGTTTTTTGCATGTAATTCTCAAATAATACATTGATAGTGTCCCCAAAGTTTCGTAGAGTTTAGACAAGCCCTCGGTTTATTTTGAATTTCCGACGGTACGCGTGCAATTGCGTTTTTGCCAAAAACGGAAGCGGAGGCAAATGCGCCCTAGGAAAATAACTTCCTGCTGATTTTTTGCATGGACATCTCAAATAATACATTGAGAGTGTCGCAAAAGTTTCATAGCTTTTCCACAAGCCCTCGGTTTATTTTGAATTTCCGACGGTACGCATGCAATTGCGTTTTTGCCAAAAACGGAAGCGGAGGCAAAGGCGCCTTAGGAAAATAATTTCCTGATGATTTTTTGCATGGACATCTCAAATAATACATTTAGAGTGTCTACATAGTTTCATAGAGTTTCGACAAGCCCTCGGTTTATTTTGACTTTCCGACTGTACGCGTGCAATTGCGTTTTTGCCAAAAACAGAAGCGGAGGCAAATGCGCATTAGGAATATAATTTCCTTCTGATTTTTTGCATGTACATCTCAAATAATACATTGAGAGTGTCCCCAATTTTTAGTAGAGTTTCGACAAGCCCTCGTTTTATTTTGAATTTCCGACGGTACACGTGCAATTGCGTTTTTGCCAAAAACAGAAGCGGAGGCAAACGCTCCTTAGGAAAATAATTTCCTGCTGATTTTTTGCATGTATATAATAAAATAATACATTAAGAGTGTTTCCAATGTTTCATAGCGTTCCGACAAGCCCTCAGTTTATTTTGAATTTCCGACGGTACGCATGCAATTGCGTTTTTGCCAAAAACGGAAGCGGAGGCAAAGGCGCCTTAGGAAAATAATTTCCTGATGATTTTTTGCATGGACATCTCAAATAATACATTTAGAGTGTCTCCATAGTTTCATATAGTTTCGACAAGCCCTCGGTTTATTTTGACTTTCCGACGGTACGCGTGCAATTGCGTTTTTGCCAAAAACAGAAGCGGAGGCAAACGCGCTTTAGTAAAATAATTTCCTGCTGGTTTTTTGCATGTAAATCTAAAATAATACATTGAGAGTTTCGCCAAAGTTTCGTAGCGTTTTGACAAGCCATCGGTTATTTTGACTTTCCGACGGTACGCGTGCAATTGTGTTTTTGCCAAAAACGGAAGCGGAGACAAACGCGCTTTAGGAAAATAATTTCCTGCTTATTTTATTCATGTACATATCAAATAATACATTGAGAGTGTCCCCAAAGTTTCATAGCGTCTCGAAAATCCCTCGGTTTATTTTGACTTTCCGACGGTACGCGTGCAATTGAGTTTTTGCCAAAAACGGAAGCGGAGGCAAACGCGCATTAGGAAAATAATTTCCTGTTGATTTTTTGCATGTACATCTCAAATAATACATTGAGAGTGTCCCCAAATTATCGTAGAGTTTCGACAAGCCCTCGGTTTATTTTGACTTTCCGACGGTACGCGAGCAATTGCGTTTTTGCCAAAAACGGAAGCGGAGGCAAACGCGCATTAGGAAAATAATTTCCTTCTGATTTTTTGAATGTAAATCTAAAATAATACATTAAGAGTGTCGCCAATGTTTCATAGCGTTCCGACAAGCCCTCAGTTTATTTTGACTTTCCGACGGTACGCGTGCAATTGCGCTTTTGCCAAAAACGGAAGCGGCGGCAAACGCGCTTTAGTAAAATAATTTCCTGATGGTTTTTTGCATGTAATTCTCAAATAATACATTGATAGTGTCCCCAAAATTTCATAGCGTTTAGACAAGCCCTCGGTTTATTTTGAATTTCGGACGGTACGCGTGCAATTGCGTTTTTGCCAAAAACGGAAGCGGAGGCAAATGCGCCCTAGGAAAATAACTTCCTGCTGATTTTTTGCATGGACATCTCAAATAATACATTGAGAGTGTCGCAAAAGTTTCATAGCTTTTCCACAAGCCCTCGGTTTATTTTGAATTTCCGACGGTACGCATGCAATTGCGTTTTTGCCAAAAACGGAAGCGGAGGCAAAGGCGCCTTAGGAAAATAACTTCCTGCTGATTTTTTGCATGGACATCTCAAATAATACATTGAGAGTGTCGCAAAAGTTTCATAGCTTTTCCACAAGCCCTCGGTTTATTTTGACTTTCCGACGGTACGCGTGCAATTGCGTTTTTGCCAAAAACAGAAGCGGAGGCAAATGCGCATTAGGAAAATAATTTCCTTCTGATTTTTTGCATGTACATCTCAAATAATACATTGAGAGTGTCCCCAAATTTTAGTAGAGTTTCGACAAGCCCTCGGTTTATTTTGAATTTCCGACGGTACACGTGCAATTGCGTTTTTGCCAAAAACAGAAGCGGAGGCAAACGCTCCTTAGGAAAATAATTTCCTGCTGATTTTTTGCATGTATATCTAAAATAATACATTAAGAGTGTTTCCAATGTTTCATAGCGTTCCGACAAGCCCTCGGTTTATTTTGAATTTCCGACGGTACGCATGCAATTGCGTTTTTGCCAAAAACGGAAGCGGAGGCAAAGGCGCCTTAGGAAAATAATTTCCTGATGATTTTTTGCATGGACATCTCAAATAATACATTTAGAGTGTCTCCATAGTTTCATAGAGTTTCGACAAGCCCTCAGTTTATTTTGACTTTCCGACGGTACGCGTGCAATTGCGTTTTTGCCAAAAACAGAAGCGGAGGCAAACGCTCCTTAGGAAAATAATTTCCTGCTGATTTTTTGCATGTATATCTAAAATAATACATTAAGAGTGTTTCCAATGTTTCATAGCGTTTCGACAAGCCCTCGGTTTATTTTGAATTTCCGACGGTACGCATGCAATTGCGTTTTTGCCAAAAACGGAAGCGGAGGCAAAGGCGCCTTAGGAAAATAATTTCATGATGATTTTTTGCATGGACATCTCAAATAATACATTTAGAGTGTCTCCATAGTTTCATATAGTTTCGACAAGCCCTCGGTTTATTTTGACTTTCCGACGGTACGCGTGCAATTGCGTTTTTGCCAAAAACAGAAGCGGAGGCAAACGCACATTAGGAAAATAATTTACTGCTGATTTTTTGCATTTACATCTCAAATAATACATTGAGAGTGTCCCCAAATTTTAGTAGAGTTTCGACAAGCCCTCGGTTTATTTTGAATTTCCGACGGTACACGTGCAATTGCGTTTTTGCCAAAAACAGAAGCGGAGGCAAACGCTCCTTAGGAAAATAATTTCCTGCTGATTTTTTGCATGTATATCTAAAATAATACATTAAGAGTGTTTCCAATGTTTCATAGCGTTCCGACTAGCCCTCAGTTTATTTTGACTTTCCGACGGTACGCGTGCAATTCCGCTTTTGTCAAAAATGGAAGCGGAGGCAAACGCGCTTTAGTAAAATAATTTCCTGCTGGTTTTTTGCATGTACTTCTAAAATAATACATTGATAGTGCCTCCAAAGTTTCATGGCATTTAGACAAGCCCTCGGTTTATTTTGAATTTCCGACGGTACGCGTGCAATTGCGTTTTTCCCAAAAACGGAAACGGAGGCAAACGTGCCCTAGGAAAATAAATTCCTGCTCATTTTTTGCATGGACATCTCAAATAATACATTGAGAGTGTCGCCAAAGTTTCATAGCTTTTCGATAAGCCCTTGATTTATTTTGAATTTCCGACGGTACGCATGCAATTGCGTTTTTGCCAAAAACGGAAGCGGAGGCAAAGGCGCCTTAGGAAAATAATTTCCTGATGATTTTTTGCATGGACATCTCAAATAATACATTTAGAGTGTCTCCATAGTTTCATAGAGTTTCGACAAGCCCTCGGTTTATTTTGACTTTCCAACGATAAGCGTGCAATCGCGTTTTTGCCAAAAACAGAAGCGGAGGCAAACGCGCATTAGGAAAATAATTTCCTGCTGATTTTTTGCATGTAAATCTAAAATAATACATTGAGAGTTTCGCCAAAGTTTCATAGAGTTTCGACAAGCCCTCGGTTTATTTTGACTTTCCGACGGTACGCGTGCAATTGCGTTTTTGCCAAAAACGGAAGCGGAGTCAAACGCGCTTTAGGAAAATAATTTCCTGCTTATTTTATTCATGTACATCTCAAATAATACATTGAGAGTGTCCCCAAAGTTTCATAGCGTCTCGACAATCCCTCGGTTTATTTTGACTTTTCGACGGTACGCGAGCAATTGCGTTTTTGCCAAAAACAGAAGCGGCGGCAAACGCGCTTTAGTAAAATAATTTCCTGATGGTTTTTTGCATGTAATTCTCAAATAATACATTGATAGTGTCCCCAAAGTTTCGTAGCGTTTAGACAAGCCCTCGGTTTATTTTGAATTTCCGACGGTACGCGTGCAATTGCGTTTTTGCCAATAACGGAAGCGGAGGCAAATGCGCCCTAGGAAAATAACTTCCTGCTGATTTTTTGCATGGACATCTCAAATAATACATTGAGAGTGTCGCAAAAGTTTCATAGCTTTTCCACAAGCCCTCGGTTTATTTTGAATTTCCGACGGTACGCATGCAATTGCGTTTTTGCCAAAAACGGAAGCGGAGGCAAAGGCGCCTTAGGAAAATAATTTCCTGATGATTTTTTGCATGGACATCTCAAATAATACATTTACAGTGTCTACATAGTTTCATAGAGTTTCGACAAGCCCTCGGTTTATTTTGACTTTCCGACGGTACGCGTGCAATTGCGTTTTTGCCAAAAACAGAAGCGGAGGCAAATGCGCATTAGGAATATAATTTCCTTCTGATTTTTTGCATGTACATCTCAAATAATACATTGAGAGTTTCCCCAATTTTTAGTAGAGTTTCGACAAGCCCTCGTTTTATTTTGAATTTCCGACGGTACACGTGCAATTGCGTTTTTGCCCAAAACAGAAGCGGAGGCAAACGCTCCTTAGGAAAATAATTTCCTGCTGATTTTTTGCATGTATATCTAAAATAATACATTAAGAGTGTTTCCAATGTTTCATAGCGTTCCGACAAGCCCTCAGTTTATTTTGAATTTCCGACGGTACGCATGCAATTGCGTTTTTGCCAAAAACGGAAGCGGAGGCAAAGGCGCCTTAGGAAAATCATTTCCTGATGATTTTTTGCATGGACATCTCAAATAATACATTTAGAGTGTCTCCATAGTTTCATATAGTTTCGACAAGCCCTCGGTTTATTTTGACTTTCCGACGGTACGCGTGCAATTGCGTTTTTGCCAAAAACAGAAGCGGAGGCAAACGCGCTTTAGTAAAATAATTTCCTGCTGGTTTTTTGCATGTAAATCTAAAATAATACATTGAGAGTTTCGCCAAAGTTTGGTAGCGTTTTGACAAGCCATCGGTTATTTTGACTTTCCGACGGTACGCGTGCAATTGCGTTTTTGCCAAAAACGGAAGCGGAGACAAACGCGCTTTAGGAAAATAATTTCCTGCTTATTTTATTCATGTACATCTCAAATAATACATTGAGAGTGTCCCCAAAGTTTCATAGCGTCTCGACAATCCCTCGGTTTATTTTGACTTTCCGACGGTACGCGTGCAATTGAGTTTTTGCCAAAAACGGAAGCGGAGGCAAACGCGCATTAGGAAAATAATTTCCTGTTGATTTTTTTCATGTACATCTCAAATAATACATTGAGAGTGTCCCCAAATTATCGTAGAGTTTCGACAAGCCCTCGGTTTATTTTGACTTTCCGACGGTACGCGAGCAATTGCGTTTTTGCCAAAAACGGAAGCGGAGGCAAACGCGCATTAGGAAAATAATTTCCTTCTGATTTTTTGAATGTAAATCTAAAATAATACATTAAGAGTGTCGCCAATGTTTCATAGCGTTCCGACAAGCCCTCAGTTTATTTTGACTTTCCGACGGTACGCGTGCAATTGCGCTTTTGCCAAAAACGGAAGCGGCGGCAAACGCGCTTTAGTAAAATAATTTCCTGATGGTTTTTTGAATGTAATTCTCAAATAATACATTGATAGTGTCCCCAAAGTTTCATAGCGTTTAGACAAGCCCTCGGTTTATTTTGAATTTCCGACGGTACGCGTGCAATTGCGTTTTTGCCAAAAACGGAAGCGGAGGCAAATGCGCCCTAGGAAAATAACTTCCTGCTGATTTTTTGCATCGACATCTCAAATAATACATTGAGAGTGTCTCAAAAGTTTCATAGCTTTTCCACAAGCCCTCGGTTTATTTTGAATTTCCGACGGTACGCATGCAATTGCGTTTTTGCCAAAAACGGAAGCGGAGGCAAAGGCGCCTTAGGAAAATAACTTCCTGCTGATTTTTTGCATGGACATCTCAAATAATACATTGAGAGTGTCGCAAAAGTTTCATAGCTTTTCCACAAGCCCTCGGTTTATTTTGACTTTCCGACGGTACGCGTGCAATTGCGTTTTTGCCAAAAACAGAAGCGGAGGCAAATGCGCATTAGGAAAATAATTTCCTTATGATTTTTTGCATGTACATCTCAAATAATACATTGAGAGTGTCCCCAAATTTTAGTAGAGTTTCGACAAGCCCTTGGTTTATTTTGAATTTCCGACGGTACACGTGCAATTGCGTTTTTGCCAAAAACAGAAGCGGAGGCAAACGCTCCTTAGGAAAATAATTTCCTGCTGATTTTTTGCATGTATATCTAAAATAATACATTAAGAGTGTTTCCAATGTTTCATAGCGTTCCGACAAGCCCTCGGTTTATTTTGAATTTCCGACGGTACGCATGCAATTGCGTTTTTGCCAAAAACGGAAGCGGAGGCAAAGGCGCCTTAGGAAAATAATTTCCTGATGATTTTTTGCATGGACATCTCAAATAATACATTTAGAGTGTCTCCATAGTTTCATAGCGTTTCGACAAGCCCTCAGTTTATTTTGACTTTCCGACGGTACGCGTGCAATTGCGTTTTTGCCAAAAACAGAAGCGGAGGCAAACGCTCCTTAGGAAAATAATTTCCTCCTGATTTTTTGCATGTATATCTAAAATAATACATTAAGAGTGTCACCAATGTTTCATAGCGTTCTGACAAGCCCTCGGTTTATTTTGAATTTCCGACGGTACGCATGCAATTGCGTTTTTGCCAAAAACGGAAGCGGAGGCAAAGGCGCCTTAGGAAAATAATTTCCTGATGATTTTTTGCATGGACATCTCAAATAATACATTTAGAGTGTCTCCATAGTTTCATAGAGTTTCGACAAGCCCTCGGCTTATTTTGACTTTCCGACGATACGCGTGCAATCGCGTTTTTGCCAAAAACAGAAGCGGAGGCAAACGCGCATTAGGAAAATAATTTCCTGCTGATTTTTTGCATGTAAATCTAAAATAATACATTGAGAGTTTCGCCAAAGTTTCATAGAGTTTCGACAAGCCCTCGGTTTATTTTGACTTTCCGACGGTACGCGTGCAATTGCGTTTTTGCCAAAAACGGAAGCGGAGACAAACGCGCTTTAGGAAAATAATTTCCTGCTTATTTTATTCATGTACATCTCAAATAATACATTGAGAGTGTCCCCAAAGTTTCATAGCGTCTCGACAATCCCTCGGTTTATTTTGACTTTCCGACGGTACGCGAGCAATTGCGTTTTTGCCAAAAACGGAAGCGGAGGCAAACGCGCATTAGGAAAATAATTTCCTGTTGATTTTTTGCATGTACATCTCAAATAATACATTGAGAGTGTCCCCAAATTATCGTAGAGTTTCGACAAGCCCTCGGTTTATTTTGACTTTCCGACGGTACGCGAGCAATTGCGTTTTTGCCAAAAACGGAAGCGGAGGCAAACGCGCATTAGGAAAATAATTTCCTTCTGATTTTTGAATGTAAATCTAAAATAATACATTAAGAGTGTCGCCAATGTTTCATAGCGTTCCGACAAGCCCTCAGTTTATTTTGACTTTCCGACGGTACGCGTGCAATTGCGCTTTTGCCAAAAACGGAAGCGGCGGCAAATGCGCTTTAGTAAAATAATTTCCTGATGGTTTTTTGCATGTAATTCTCAAATAATACATTGATAGTGTCCCCAAAGTTTCATAGCGTTTAGACAAGCCCTCGGTTTATTTTGAATTTCCGACGGTACGCGTGCAATTACAATTTTGCCAAAAACGGAAGCGGAGGCAAATGCGCCCTAGGAAAATAACTTCCTGCTGATTTTTTGCATAGACATCTCAAATAATACATTGAGAGTGTCGCAAAAGTTTCATAGCTTTTCCACAAGCCCTCAGTTTATTTTGAATTTCCGATGGTACGCATGCAATTGGGTTTTTGCCAAAAACGGAAGCGGAGGCAAAGGCGCCTTAGGAAAATAACTTCCTGCTGATTTTTTGCATGGACATCTCAAATAATACATTGAGAGTGTCGCAAAAGTTTCATAGCTTTTCCACAAGCCCTCGGTTTATTTTGACTTTCCGACGGTACTCGTGCAATTGCGTTTTTGCCAAAAACAGAAGCGGAGGCAAATGCGCATTAGGAAAATAATTTCCTTATGATTTTTTGCATGTACTTCTCAAATAATACATTGAGAGTGTCCCCAAATTTTAGTAGAGTTTCGACAAGCCCTTGGTTTATTTTGAATTTCCGACGGTACACGTGCAATTGCGTTTTTGCCAAAAACAGAAGCGGAGGCAAACGCTCCTTAGGAAAATAATTTCCTGCTGATTTTTTGCATGTATATCTAAAATAATACATTAAGAGTGTTTCCAATGTTTCATAGCGTTCCGACAAGCCCTCGGTTTATTTTGAATTTCCGACGGTAAGCATGCAATTGCGTTTTTGCCAAAAACGGAAGCGGAGGCAAAGGCGCCTTAGGAAAATAATTTCCTGATGATTTTTTGCATGGACATCTCAAATAATACATTTAGAGTGTCTCCATAGTTTCATAGCGTTTCGACAAGCCCTCAGTTTATTTTGACTTTCCGACGGTACGCGTGCAATTGCGTTTTTGCCAAAAACAGAAGCGGAGGCAAACGCTCCTTAGGAAAATAATTTCCTGCTGATTTTTTGCATGTATATCTAAAATAATACATTAAGAGTGTCACCAATGTTTCATAGCGTTCCGACAAGCCCTCGGTTTATTTTGAATTTCCGACGGTACGCATGCAATTGCGTTTTTGCCAAAAACGGAAGCGGAGGCAAAGGCGCCTTAGGAAAATAATTTCCTGATGATTTTTTGCATGGACATCTCAAATAATACATTTAGAGTGTCTCCATAGTTTCATAGAGTTTCGACAAGCCCTCGGCTTATTTTGACTTTCCGACGATACGCGTGCAATCGCGTTTTTGCCAAAAACAGAAGCGGAGGCAAACGCGCATTAGGAAAATAATTTCCTGCTGATTTTTTGCATGTAAATCTAAAATAATACATTGAGAGTTTCGCCAAAGTTTCATAGAGTTTCGACAAGCCCTCGGTTTATTTTGACTTTCCGACGGTACGCGTGCAATTGCGTTTTTGCCAAAAACGGAAGCGGAGACAAACGCGCTTTAGGAAAATAATTTCCTGCTTATTTTATTCATGTACATCTCAAATAATACATTGAGAGTGTCCCCAAAGTTTCATAGCGTCTCGACAATCCCTCGGTTTATTTTGACTTTCCGACGGTACGCGAGCAATTGCGTTTTTGCCAAAAACGGAAGCGGAGGCAAACGCGCATTAGGAAAATAATTTCCTGTTGATTTTTTGCATGTACATCTCAAATAATACATTGAGAGTGTCCCCAAATTATCGTAGAGTTTCGACAAGCCTTCGGTTTATTTTGACTTTCCGACGGTACGCGAGCAATTGCGTTTTTGCCAAAAACGGAAGCGGAGGCAAACGCGCATTAGGAAAATAATTTCCTTCTGATTTTTGAATGTAAATCTAAAATAATACATTAAGAGTGTCGCCAATGTTTCATAGCGTTCCGACAAGCCCTCAGTTTATTTTGACTTTCCGACGGTACGCGTGCAATTGCGCTTTTGCCAAAAACGGAAGCGGCAGCAAACGCGCTTTAGTAAAATAATTTCCTGATGGTTTTTTGCATGTAATTCTCAAATAATACATTGATAGTGTCCCCAAAGTTTCGTAGCGTTTAGACAAGCCCTCGGTTTATTTTGAATTTCCGACGGTACGCGTGCAATTGCGTTTTTGCCAAAAACGGAAGCGGAGGCAAATGCGCCCTAGGAAAATAACTTCCTGCTGATTTTTTGCATGGACATCTCAAATAATACATTGAGAGTGTCGCAAAAGTTTCATAGCTTTTCCACAAGCCCTCGGTTTATTTTGAATTTCCGACGGTACGCATGCAATTGCGTTTTTGCCAAAAACGGAAGCGGAGGCAAAGGCGCCTTAGGAAAATAATTTCCTGATGATTTTTTGCATGGACATCTCAAATAATACATTTACAGTGTCTACATAGTTTCATAGAGTTTCGACAAGCCCTCGGTTTATTTTGACTTTCCGACGGTACGCGTGCAATTGCGTTTTTGCCAAAAACAGAAGCGGAGGCAAATGCGCATTAGGAATATAATTTCCTTCTGATTTTTTGCATGTACATCTCAAATAATACATTGAGAGTGTCCCCAATTTTTAGTAGAGTTTCGACAAGCCCTCGTTTTATTTTGAATTTCCGACGGTACACGTGCAATTGCGTTTTTGCCAAAAACAGAAGCGGAGGCAAACGCTCCTTAGGAAAATAATTTCCTGCTGATTTTTTGCATGTATATCTAAAATAATACATTAAGAGTGTTTCCAATGTTTCATAGCGTTCCGACAAGCCCTCAGTTTATTTTGAATTTCCGACGGTACGCATGCAATTGCGTTTTTGCCAAAAACGGAAGCGGAGGCAAAGGCGCCTTAGGAAAATAATTTCCTGATTATTTTTTGCATGGACATCTCAAATAATACATTTAGAGTGTCTCCATAGTTTCATATAGTTTCGACAAGCCCTCGGTTTATTTTGACTTTCAGACGGTACGCGTGCAATTGCGTTTTTGCCAAAAACAGAAGCGGAGGCAAACGCGCTTTAGTAAAATAATTTCCTGCTGGTTTTTTGCATGTAAATCTAAAATAATACATTGAGAGTTTCGCCAAAGTTTCGTAGCGTTTTGACAAGCCATCGGTTATTTTGACTTTCCGACGGTACGCGTGCAATTGCGTTTTTGCCAAAAACGGAAGCGGAGACAAACGCGCTTTAGGAAAATAATTTCCTGCTTATTTTATTCATGTACATCTCAAATAATACATTGAGAGTGTCCCCAAAGTTTCATAGAGTCTCGACAATCCCTCGGTTTATTTTGACTTTCCAACGGTACGCGTGCAATTGAGTTTTTGCCAAAAACGGAAGCGGAGGCAAACGCGCATTAGGAAAATAATTTCCTGTTGATTTTTTTCATGTACATCTCAAATAATACATTGAGAGTGTCCCCAAATTATCGTAGAGTTTCGACAAGCCCTCAGTTTATTTTGACTTTCCGACGGTACGCGAGCAATTGCGTTTTTGCCAAAAACGGAAGCGGAGGCAAACGCGCATTAGGAAAATAATTTCCTTCTGATTTTTTGAATGTAAATCTAAAATAATACATTAAGAGTGTCGCCAATGTTTCATAGCATTCCAACAAGCCCTCAGTTTATTTTGACTTTCCGACGGTACGCGTGCAATTGCGCTTTTGCCAAAAACGGAAGCGGCGGCAAACGCGCTTTAGTAAAATAATTTCCTGATGGTTTTTTGCATGTAATTCTCAAATAATACATTGATAGTGTCCCCAAAGTTTCAAAGCTTTTAGACAAGCCCTCGGTTTATTTTGAATTTCCGACGGTACGCGTGCAATTGCGTTTTTGCCAAAAACGGAAGCGGAGGCAAATGCGCCCTAGGAAAATAACTTCCTGCTGATTTTTTGCATGGACATCTCAAATAATACATTGAGAGTGTCGCAAAAGTTTCATAGCTTTTCCACAAGCCCTCGGTTTATTTTGAATTTCCGACGGTACGCATGCAATTGCGTTTTTGCCAAAAACGGAAGGGGAGGCAAAGGCGCCTTAGGAAAATAATTTCCTGATGATTTTTTGCATGGACATCTCAAATAATACATTTAGAGTGTCTACATAGTTTCATAGAGTTTCGACAAGCCCTCGGTTTATTTTGACTTTCCGACGGTACGCGTGCAATTGCGTTTTTGCCAAAAACAGAAGCGGAGGAAAATGCGCATTAGGAAAATAATTTCCTTCTGATTTTTTGCATGTACATCTCAAATAATACATTGAGAGTGTCCCCAAATTTTAGTAGAGTTTCGACAAGCCCTCGGTTTATTTTGAATTTCCGACGGTACACGTGTAATTGCGTTTTTGCCAAAAACAGAAGCGGAGGCAAACGCTCCTTAGGAAAATAATTTCCTGCTGATTTTTTGCATGTATATCTAAAATAATACATTAAGAGTGTTTCCAATGTTTCATAGCGTTCCGACAAGCCCTCGGTTTATTTTGAATTTCCGACGGTACGCATGCAATTACGTTTTTGCCAAAAACGGAAGCGGAGGCAAAGGCGCGTTAGGAAAATAATTTCCTGATGATTTTTTTCATGGACATCTCAAATAATACATTTAGAGTGTCTCCATAGTTTCATATAGTTTCGACAAGCCCTCGGTTCATTTTGACTTTCCGACGGTACGCGTGCAATTGCGTTTTTGCCAAAAACAGAAGCGGAGGCAAACGCGCTTTAGTAAAATAATTTCCTGCTGGTTTTTTGCATGTAAATCTAAAATAATACATTGAGAGTGTCGCCAAAGTTTCGTAGCGTTTTGACAAGCCATCGGTTTATTTTGACTTTCCGACGGTACGCGTGCAATTGCGTTTTTGCCAAAAACGGAAGCGGAGACAAACGCGCTTTAGGAAAATAATTTCCTGCTTATTTTATTCATGTACATCTCAAATAATACATTGAGAGTGTCCCCAAAGTTTCATAGCGTCTCGACAATCGCTCGGTTTATTTTGACTTTCCGACGGTACGCGTGCAATTGAGTTTTTGCCAAAAACGGAAGCGGAGGCAAACGCTCTTTAGTAAAATAATTTCCTGCTAGTTTTTTGCATGTACTTCTCAAATAATACATTGAGAGTGTCCCCAAAGTTTAATAGAGTTTCGACAAGCCCTCGGTTTATTTTGACTTTTCGACGGTACGCGAGCAATTGCGTTTTTGCCAAAACAGAAGCGGAGGCAAACGCGCATTAGGAAAATAATTTCCTGTTGATTTTTTGCATGTACATCTCAAATAATACATTGAGAGTGTCCCCAAATTATCGTAGAGTTTCGACAAGCCCTCGGTTTATTTTGAATTTCCGACGGTACACGTGCAATTGCGTTTTTGCCAAAAACAGAAGCGGAGGCAAACACTCCTTAGGGAAATAATTTCCTGCTGATTTTTTGCATGTAAATCTAAAATAATACATTAAGAGTGTCTCCAATGTTTCATAGCGTTCCGACAAGCCCTCGGTTTATTTTGAATTTCCGACGGTACGCATGCAATTACGTTTTTGCCAAAAACGGAAGCGGAGGCAAAGGCGCCTTAGGAAAATAATTTCCTGATGATTTTTTGCATGGACATCTCAAATAATACATTTAGATTGTCTCCATAGTTTCATAGAGTTTCGACAAGCCCTCAGTTTATTTTGACTTTCCGACGGTACGCGTGCAATTGCGTTTTTGCCAAAAACAGAAGCGGAGGCAAACGCTCCTTAGGAAAATAATTTCCTGCTGATTTTTTGCATGTATATCTAAAATAATACATTAAGAGTGTTTCCAATGTTTCATAGCGTTCCGACAAGCCCTCGGTTTATTTTGAATTTCCGACGGTACGCATGCAATTGCGTTTTTGCCAAAAACGGAAGCGGAGGCAAAGGCGCCTTACGAAAATAATTTCCTGATGATTTTTTGCATGGACATCTCAAATAATACATTTAGAGTGTCTCCATAGTTTCATATAGTTTCGACAAGCCCTCGGTTTATTTTGACTTTCCGACGGTACGCGTGCAATTGCGTTTTTGCCAAAAATAGAAGCAGAGGCAAACGCGCTTTAGTAAAATAATTTCCTGCTGGTTTTTTGCATGTAAATATAAAATAATACATTGAGAGTGTCGCCAAAGTTTCGTAGCGTTTTGACAAGCCATCGGTTTATTTTGACTTTCCGACGGTACGCGTGCAATTGCGTTTTTGCCAAAAACGGAAGCGGAGACAAACGCGCTTTAGGAAAATAATTTCCTGCTTATTTTATTCATGTACATCTCAAATAATACATTGAGAGTGTCCCCAAAGTTTCATAGCGTCTCGACAATCCCTCGGTTTATTTTGACTTTCCGACGGTACGCGTGCAATTGAGTTTTTGCCAAAAACGGAAGCGGAGGCAAACGCTCTTTAGTAAAATAATTTCCTGCTTGTTTTCTGCATGTACTTCTCAAATAATACATTGAGAGTGTCCCCAAAGTTTAATAGAGTTTCGACAAGCCCTCGGTTTATTTTGACTTTCCGACGGTACGCGAGCAATTGCGTTTTTGCGAAAACGGAAGCGGAGGCAAACGCGCATTAGGAAAATAATTTCCTGTTGATTTTTTGCATGTACATCTCAAATAATACATTGAGAGTGTCCCCAAATTATCGTAGAGTTTCGACAAGCCCTCGGTTTATTTTGAATTTCCGACGGTACACGTGCAATTGCGTTTTTGCAAAAAACAGAAGCGGAGGCAAACACTCCTTAGGGAAATAATTTCCTGCTGATTTTTTGCATGTAAATCTAAAATAATACATTAAGAGTGTCTCCAATGTTTCATAGCGTTCCGACAAGCCCTCAGTTTATTTTGACTTTCCGACGCTACGCGTGCAATTGCGCTTTTGCCAAAAACGGAAGCAGAGGCAAACGCGCTTTAGTAAAATAATTTCCTGCTGGTTTTTTGCATGTAATTCTCAAATAATACATTGATAGTGTCCCCAAAGTTTCGTAGCGTTTAGACAAGCCCTCGGTTTATTTTGAATTTCCAACGGTACGCGTGCAATTGCGTTTTTGCCAAAAACGGAAGCGTAGGCAAATGCGCCCTAGGAAAATAACTTCCTGCTGATTTTTTGCATGGACATCTCAAATAATACACTGAGAGTGTCGCAAAAGTTTCATAGCTTTTCGACAAGCCCTCGGTTTATTTTGAATTTCCGACGGTACGCATGCAATTGCATTTTTGCCAAAAACGGAAGCGGAGGCAAAGGCGCCTTAGGAAAATAATTTCCTGATGATTTTTTGCATGGACATCTCAAATAATACATTTAGAGTGTCTCCATAGTTTCATAGAGTTTCGACAAGCCCTCAGTTTATTTTGACTTTCCGACGGTACGCGTGCAATTGCGTTTTTGCCAAAAACAGAAGCAGAGGAAAACGCGCCTTAGGAAAATAATTTCCTACTGATTTTTTTCATGTAAATCTCAAATAATACATTGAGAGTGTATCCAAAGTTTCATAGAGTTTCGACAAGCCCTCGGTTTATTTTGACATTTTGACGGTACGCGTGTAATTGCGTTTTTGCCAAAAACAGAAGCGGAGGCAAACGCGCCTTAGGAAAATAATTTCCTGCTGATTTTTTGCATGTAAATCTAAAATAATACATTGAGAGTGTCGCCAAAGTTTCATAGAGTTTCGACAAGCCCTCGGTTTATTTTGACTTTCCGACGATACGCGTGCAATTGCGTTTTTGCCAAAAATGGAAGCGGAGACAAACGTGCTTTAGGAAAATAATTTCCTGCTTATTTTATTCATGTACATCTCAAATAATACATTGAGAGTGTCCCCAAAGTTTCATAGCGCCTCGACAAGCCCTCGGTTTATTTTGACTTTCCGACGGTACGCGAGCAATTGCGTTTTTGCCAAAAACGGAAGCGGAGGCAAACGCGCTTTAGGAAAATAATTTCCTGTTGATTTTTTGCATGTACATCTCAAATAATACATTTAGAGTGTCCCCAAATTATCGTAGAGTTTTGACAAGCCCTCGGTTTATTTTGACTTTCAGACGGTACGCGAGCAATTGCGTTTTTGCCAAAAACAGAAGCGGAGGCAAATGCGCCCTAGGAAAATAACTTCCTGCTGATTTTTTGCATGGACATCTCAAATAATACATTGAGAGTGTCACAAATGTTTCATAGCGTTCCGACAAGCCCTCAGTTTATTTTGACTTTCCGACGGTACGCGTGCAATTGCGTTTTTGCCAAAAACGGAAGCGGAGGCAAACGCACTTTAGTAAAATAATTTCCTGATGGTTTTTTGCATGTAATTCTCAAATAATACATTGATAGTGACCCCAAAGTTTCGTAGCGTTTAGACAAGCCCTCGGTTTATTTTGAATTTCCGACGGTACACGTGCAATTGCGTTTTTGCCAAAAACAGAAGCGGAGGCAAACGCTCCTTAGGAAAATAATTTCTTGCTGATTTTTTGCATGTATATCTAAAATAATACATTAAGAGTGTTTCCAATGTTTCATAGCGTTCCGACAAGCCCTCGGTTTATTTTGAATTTCCGACGGTATGCATGCAATTGCGTTTTTGCCAAAAACGGAAGCGGAGGCAAAGGCGCCTTAGGAAAATAATTTCCTGATGATTTTTTGCATGGACATCTCAAATAATACATTTAGAGTGTCTCCATAGTTTCATAGAGTTTCGACAAGCCCTCAGTTTATTTTGACTTTCCGACGGTACGCGTGCAATTGCGTTTTTGCCAAAAACAGAAGCGGAGGAAAACGCGCCTTAGGAAAATAATTTCCTGCTGATTTTTTTCATGTAAATCTAAAATAATACATTGAGAGTGTATCCAAAGTTTCATAGAGTTTCGTCAAGCCCTCTGTTTATTTTGACTTTCCGACGGTACGCGTGCAATTGCGTTTTTGCCAAAAACAGAAGCGGAGGCAAACGCGCATTAGGAAAATAATTTCCTGCTGATTTTTTGCATGTACATCTCAAATAATACATTGAGAGTTTCCCCAAATTTTAGTAGAGTTTCGACAAGCCCTCGGTTTATTTTGAATTTCCGACGGTACATGTGCAATTGCGTTTTTGCCAAAAACAGAAGCGGAGGCAAACGCTCCGTAGGAAAATAATTTCCTGCTGATTTTTTGCATGTATATCTAAAATAATACATTAAGAGTGTTTCCAATGTTTCATAGCGTTCCGACAAGCCCTCAGTTTATTTTGACTTTCCGACGGTACGCGTGCAATTCCGCTTTTGTCAAAAATGGAAGCGGAGGCAAACGCGCTTTAGTAAAATAATTTCCTGCTGGTTTTTTGCATGTACTTCTCAAATAATACATTGATAGTGCCCCCAAAGTTTCGTAGCATTTAGACAAGCCCTCGGTTTATTTTGAATTTCCGACGGTACGCGTGCAATTGCGTTTTTCCCAAAAACGGAAGCGGAGGCAAACGCGTCCTAGGAAAATAACTTCCTGCTGATTTTTTGCATGGACATCTCAAATAATTCATTGAGAGTGTCGCCAAAGTTTCATAGCTTTTCGATAAGCCCTCGATTTATTTTGAATTTCCGACGGTACGCATGCAATTGCGTTTTTGCCAAAAACGGAAGCGGAGGCAAAGGCGCCTTAGGAAAATAATTTCCTGATGATTTTTTGCATGGACATCTCAAATAATACATTTAGAGTGTCTCCATAGTTTCATAGAGTTTCGACAAGCCCTCGGTTTATTTTGACTTTCCGACGGTACGCGTGCAATTGCGTTTTTGCCAAAAACAGAAGCGGAGGCAAACGCGCCTTAGGAAAATAATTTCCTGTTGATTTTTTGAATGTAAATCTAAAATAATACATTGATAGTGTATCCAAAGTTTCATAGAGTTTCGACAATCCCTCGGTTTATTTTGAATTTCCGACGGTACGCGTGCAATTGCGTTTTTCCCAAAAACGGAAGCGGAGGCAAACGCGCCCTAGGAAAATAACTTCCTGCTGATTTTTTGCATGGACATCTCAAATAATACATTGAGAGTGTCGCCAAAGTTTCATAGCTTTTCGATAAGCCCTCGATTTATTTTGAATTTCCGACGGTACGCGTGCAATTGCGTTTTTGCCAAAAACGGAAGCGGAGGCAAAGGCGCCTTAGGAAAATAATTTCCTGATGATTTTTTGCATGGACATCTCAAATAATACATTTAGAGTGTCTCCATAGTTTCATAGAGTTTCGACAAGCCCTCGGTTTATTTTGACTTTCCGACGGTACGCGTGCAATTGCGTTTTTGCCAAAAATAGAAGCGGAGGCAAACGCGCCTTAGGAAAATAATTTCCTGCTGATTTTTTGCATGTAAATCTAAAATAATACATTCATAGTGTATCCAAAGTTTCATAGAGTTTCGACAATCCCTCGGTTTATTTTGACTTTCCGACGATACGCGTGCAATTGCGTTTTTGCCAAAAACAGAAGCGGAGGCAAACGCGCATTAGGAAAATATTTTCCTGCTGATTTTTTGCATGTAAATCTAAAATAATACATTGAGAGTGTCGCCAAAGTTTCATAGAGTTTCGACAAGCCCTCGGTTTATTTTGACTTTCCGACGGGACGCGTGCAATTGCGTTTTTGCCAAAAACGGAAGCGGAGACAAACGCGCTTTAGGAAAATAATTTCCTGCTTATTTTATCCATGTACATCTCAAATAATACATTGAGAGTGTCCCCAAAGTTTCATAGCGTCTCGACAATCCCTCGGTTTATTTTGACTTTCCGACGGTACGCGAGCAATTGCGTTTTTGCCAAAAACGGAAGCGGAGGCAAAGGCGCATTAGGAAAATAATTTCCTGTTGATTTTTTGCATGTGCATCTCAAATAATACATTGAGAGTGTCCCCAAATTATCGTAGAGTTTCGACAAGCCCTCGGTTTATTTTGACTTTCCGACGGTACGCGAGCAATTGCGTTTTTGCCAAAAACAGAAGCGGAGGAAAACGCGCCTTAGGAAAATAATTTCCTGCTGATTTTTTTCATGTAAATCTAAAATAATACATTGAGAGTGTATCCAAAGTTTCATAGAGTTTCGACAAGCCCTCTGTTTATTTTGACTTTCCGACGGTACGCGTGCAATTGCGTTTTTGCCAAAAACAGAAGCGGAGGCAAACGCGCATTAGGAAAATAATTTCCTGCTGATTTTTTGCATGTACATCTCAAATAATACATTGAGAGTTTCCCCAAATTTTAGTAGAGTTTCGACAAGCCCTCGGTTTATTTTGAATTTCCGACGGTACATGTGCAATTGCGTTTTTGCCAAAAACAGAAGCGGAGGCAAACGCTCCTTAGGAAAATAATTTCCTGCTGATTTTTTGCATGTATATCTAAAATAATACATTAAGAGTGTTTCCAATGTTTCATAGCGTTCCGACAAGCCCTCAGTTTATTTTGACTTTCCGACGGTACGCGTGCAATTCTGCTTTTGTCAAAAATGGAAGCGGAGGCAAACGCGCTTTAGTAAAATAATTTCCTGCTGGTTTTTTGCATGTACTTCTCAAATAATACATTGATAGTGCCCCCAAAGTTTCGTAGCATTTAGACAAGCCCTCGGTTTATTTTGAATTTCCGACGGTACGCGTGCAATTGCGTTTTTCCCAAAAACGGAAGCGGAGGCAAACGCGTCCTAGGAAAATAACTTCCTGCTGATTTTTTGCATGGACATCTCAAATAATACATTGAGAGTGTCGCCAAAGTTTCATAGCTTTTCGATAAGCCCTCGATTTATTTTGAATTTCCAACGGTACGCATGCAATTGCGTTTTTGCCAAAAACGGAAGCGGAGGCAAAGGCGCCTTAGGAAAATAATTTCCTGATGATTTTTTGCATGGACATCTCAAATAATACATTTAGAGTGTCTCCATAGTTTCATAGAGTTTCGACAAGCCCTCGGTTTATTTTGACTTTCCGACGGTACGCGTGCAATTGCGTTTTTGCCAAAAACAGAAGCGGAGGCAAACGCGCCTTAGGAAAATAATTTCCTGTTGATTTTTTGAATGTAAATCTAAAATAATACATTGATAGTGTATCCAAAGTTTCATAGAGTTTCGACAATCCCTCGGTTTATTTTGAATTTCCGACGGTACGCGTGCAATTGCGTTTTTCCCAAAAACGGAAGCGGAGGCAAACGCGCCCTAGGAAAATAACTTCCTGCTGATTTTTTGCATGGACATCTCAAATAATACATTGAGAGTGTCGCCAAAGTTTCATAGCTTTTCGATAAGCCCTCGATTTATTTTGAATTTCCGACGGTACGCGTGCAATTGCGTTTTTGCCAAAAACGGAAGCGGAGGCAAAGGCGCCTTAGGAAAATAATTTCCTGATGATTTTTTGCATGGACATCTCAAATAATACATTTAGAGTGTCTCCATAGTTTCATAGAGTTTCGACAAGCCCTCGGTTTATTTTGACTTTCCGACGGTACGCGTGCAATTGCGTTTTTGCCAAAAATAGAAGCGGAGGCAAACGCGCCTTAGGAAAATAATTTCCTGCTGATTTTTTGCATGTAAATCTAAAATAATACATTCATAGTGTATCCAAAGTTTCATAGAGTTTCGACAATCCCTCGGTTTATTTTGACTTTCCGACGATACGCGTGCAATTGCGTTTTTGCCAAAAACAGAAGCGGAGGCAAACGCGCATTAGGAAAATATTTTCCTGCTGATTTTTTGCATGTAAATCTAAAACAATACATTGAGAGTGTCGCCAAAGTTTCATAGAGTTTCGACAAGCCCTCGGTTTATTTTGACTTTCCGACGGGACGCGTGCAATTGCGTTTTTGCCAAAAACGGAAGCGGAGACAAACGCGCTTTAGGAAAATAATTTCCTGCTTATTTTATCCATGTACATCTCAAATAATACATTGAGAGTGTCCCCAAAGTTTCATAGCGTCTCGACAATCCCTCGGTTTATTTTGACTTTCCGACGGTACGCGAGCAATTGCGTTTTTGCCAAAAACGGAAGCGGAGGCAAACGCGCATTAGGAAAATAATTTCCTGTTGATTTTTTGCATGTGCATCTCAAATAATACATTGAGAGTGTCCCCAAATTATCGTAGAGTTTCGACAAGCCCTCGGTTTATTTTGACTTTCCGACGGTACGCGAGCAATTGCGTTTTTGCCAAAAACAGAAGCGGAGGAAAACGCGCCTTAGGAAAATAATTTCCTGCTGATTTTTTGCATGTAAATCTAAAATAATACATTGAGAGTGTATCCAAAGTTTCATAGAGTTTCGACAAGCCCTCTGTTTATTTTGACTTTCCGACGGTACGCGTGCAATTGCGTTTTTGCCAAAAACAGAAGCGGAGGCAAACGCGCATTAGGAAAATAATTTCCTGCTGATTTTTTGCATGTACATCTCAAATAATACATTGAGAGTTTCCCCAAATTTTAGTAGAGTTTCGACAAGCCCTCGGTTTATTTTGAATTTCCGACGGTACATGTGCAATTGCGTTTTTGCCAAAAATAGAAGCGGAGGCAAACGCTCCTTAGGAAAATAATTTCCTGCTGATTTTTTGCATGTATATCTAAAATAATACATTAAGAGTGTTTCCAATGTTTCATAGCGTTCCGACAAGCCCTCAATTTATTTTGACTTTCCGACGGTACGCGTGCAATTCCGCTTTTGTCAAAAATGGAAGCGGAGGCAAACGCGCTTTAGTAAAATAATTTCCTGCTGGTTTTTTGCATGTACTTCTCAAATAATACATTGATAGTGCCCCCACAGTTTCGTAGCATTTAGACAAGCCCTCGGTTTATTTTGAATTTCCGACGGTACGCGTGCAATTGCGTTTTTCCCAAAAACGGAAGCGGAGGCAAACGCGTCCTAGGAAAATAACTTCCTGCTGATTTTTTGCATGGACATCTCAAATAATACATTGAGAGTGTCTCCAAAGTTTCATAGCTTTTCGATAAGCCCTCGATTTATTTTGAATTTCCGACGGTACGCTTGCAATTGCGTTTTTGCCAAAAACGGAAGCAGAGGCAAAGGCGCCTTAGGAAAATAATTTCCTGATGATTTTTTGCATGGACATCTCAAATAATACATTTAGAGTGTCTCCATAGTTTCATAGAGTTTCGACAAGCCCTCGGTTTATTTTGACTTTCCGACGGTACGCGTGCAATTGCGTTTTTGCCAAAAACAGAAGTGGAGGCAAACGCGCCTTAGGAAAATAATTTCCTGCTGATTTTTTGAATGTAAATCTAAAATAATACATTGATAGTGTATCCAAAGTTTCATAGAGTTTCGACAATCCCTCGGTTTATTTTGAATTTCCGACGGTACGCGTGCAATTGCGTTTTTCCCAAAAACGGAAGCGGAGGCAAATGCGCCCTAGGAAAATAACTTCCTGCTGATTTTTTGCATGGACATCTCAAATAATACATTGAGAGTGTCGCCAAAGTTTCATAGCTTTTCGATAAGCCCTCGATTTATTTTGAATTTCCGACGGTACGCGTTCAATTGCGTTTTTGCCAAAAACGGAAGCGGAGGCAAAGGCGCCTTAGGAAAATAATTTCCTGATGATTTTTTGCATGGACATCTCAAATAATACATTTAGAGTGTCTCCATAGTTTCATAGAGTTTCGACAAGCCCTCGATTTATTTTGACTTTCCGACGGTACGCGTGCAATTGCGTTTTTGCCAAAAACAGAAGCGGAGGCAAACGCGCCTTAGGAAAATAATTTCCTGCTGATTTTTTGCATGTAAATCTAAAATAATACATTGATAGTGTATCCAAAGTTTCATAGAGTTTCGACAATCCCTCGGTTTATTTTGACTTTCAGACGATACGCGTGCAATTGCGTTTTTGCCAAAAACAGAAGCGGAGGCAAACGCGCATTAGGAAAATATTTTCCTGCTGATTTTTTGCATGTAAATCTAAAATAATACATTGAGAGTGTCGCCAAAGTTTCATAGAGTTTCGACAAGCCCTCGGTTTATTTTGACTTTCCGACGGTACGCGTGCAATTGCGTTTTTGCCAAAAACGGAAGCGGAGACAAACGCGCTTTAGGTAAATAATTTCCTGCTTATTTTATCCATGTACATCTCAAATAATACATTGAGAGTGTCCCCAAAGTTTCATAGCGTCTCGACAATCCCTCGGTTTATTTTGACTTTCCGACGGTACGCGAGCAATTGCGTTTTTGCCAAAAACGGAAGCGGAGGCAAACGCGCCCTAGGAAAATAACTTCCTGCTGATTTTTTGCATGGACATCTCAAATAATACATTGAGAGTGTCGCCACAGTTTCATAGCTTTTCGATAAGCCCTCGATTTATTTTGAATTTCCGACGGTACGCGTGCAATTGCGTTTTTGCCAAAAACGGAAGCGGAGGCAAAGGCGCCTTAGGAAAATAATTTCCTGATGATTTTTTGCATGGACATCTCAAATAATACATTTATAGTGTCTCCATAGTTTCATAGAGTTTCGACAAGCCCTCGGTTTATTTTGACTTTCCGACGGTACGCGTGCAATTGCGTTTTTGCCAAAAACAGAAGCGGAGGCAAACGCGCCTTAGGAAAATAATTTCCTGCTGATTTTTTGTATGTAAATCTAAAATAATACATTGATAGTGTATCCAAAGTTTCATAGAGTTTCGACAATCCCTCGGTTTATTTTGACTTTCCGACGATACGCGTTGTGATCGGTGGATCTGGAACTGACTGTTTAACGCTGGTTCGCGAAATGTCGCGGAAGCAAGAGTCGCCACCGTATTTTATTTTCTCCAAATGGAAAGGACAAAAGCACAGAAAAATTCCTTAAAGAGATTGCTCTCGGTTCGGGAGGTAGGTTATAGAAAGGGAAGGTGTTAGCACCCTTTCTATCCATGGTTATCCATGGGCTCTTAGATACTTGCTCAATGTGCTTTCAAAATGTTTGCTTGCTTTTCAATTGTGGGTTTAAAAAAAGTTTCTTTGAAAAATTTCAGTTCGACTCGTACGTCAGAGTGTTTGAAAAATTTGCTTTGAAAGCTTTTGAAAAGTGTTGGTGTGAAAAGATTTCAGTTTGTTTTGAAGAGAGCAAGTATCCATGAGTCGTCTACCTACCCTAAGGAATTCGTCTGTGTAAATGTCCTTTAAAGCAGCGCCATCCCACCATTGAGAGGTAGGTAGCACCACCGTTGGAGGTGTTCGGGTCAATTCGAGTTTGTAGGGACATGGTGATCACCAGAGCAATAGGAAGACACCTTAGAAGCTACCCTCATGCCAGGTTCCCGGATCATGAGGACTTACTAAGACGTCCTCTACTCGACGATCACCTTTCGAAAGGCAAGGCAACAGTGAGGCGTACCCTAGGGGTGGTGTGTGATTTGTGTGTTGTTTTCATTGATATTTGTCTTGTCATGTTCATTGTGATCTACGCTTGATTTTAATTAAGGCCATACATTCTTTCATGCTTTTGATTAACAGTTAAGAAATATTTGCGGGAAAATAAATTCTAAGGCTATTACAAATGGCGCGGGTCCACATCGCCAAAATTAAACCGGACCCGATTTGACGGAAAGTAAATAAAGCAAAAGAAATAAAAGTGTGAGAAGTTTAAGTTACAATGCTTCGGGAGAGATACATAATGAATTAAGCGAAATAAAACAAATGTGCGAATAAAATAAATTACGAACGAGGGCGTTGGACCCTTTTGCAAAATATTATTAATAAGGAATTAAAATTAAGAATTAAAAGAAAATGTTTTTTTAGTATTTTTGTGTTTTTTTGAGATTTAATAAAAAAGAATTAATTAAAAACCAAAATGAAATGTTAAAACTTAGTTCTAATTATTTTTAAGTTTATTATGAAAGTATTAAAATTTAACCTAAATGCAACCCTAATTAGTTTACAAGTTTAATTATGAAAATAAATAAATCACTAATATTATGGCAAAAAAAAGGAAAATTAAAAGGAATAAAAAGTTATTAAACCTAATGCTATATTTTTGGATTTTTTATGAAAAAAAGAATTAATATTGCAAACCCTAATTTAAATTGAATTTATTTACATGCTAATTTATTGATGAAAATAATTAAATTAAATATTTATTATATTTGACATCTTTTCTGATTTTTTGTGATATGGTAAAAATAATTTATTAAATTAAAACAATAAAATAAATAAAATAAGAATTGAAAACAAAATAAATAAAAAGGAAATTGCAAACCAGGGGGGGTAGAAGTCCCAATTTGGAGGTGTTTTTATGAGGAATCTGGCCCAACAAGCAGTGGCCTTTTTGACTTTTGCATGACACGTACACGCATGTTGACTCACCCTCATGATACCCATCAATTCTCAGCCTTTGATCTGATCCCATTAAGCACGTGGCTGGCTTGATATGGTGAGTGTATGGTGATCCCCAAAGTTATGCCTGCACCTGAACACGCGTTGAAAAATAATATTGAGGTAACGTAGACCTGGGATTCGAACCCAGGTCTTGGACATTGCAAAGGGATGTACCTGCCACTGAAGCGCTTGCATTACTTTTACTATATAATAATTAACAAACATTATAAAAAGAAAACAATATGTTAGTGGGCAACGCGCGCCAATTTTAAATAAACCAGTCAACGTGTGCCACGACTCATCTTCTTCATCATCCCTGAAAGAGAAATATATTAGGCAATGGTTTTCATAGCGTGGCTTAAGACCATATACCAGAAAATAGCGATTAGGTGTAGCACGCTCATAAATTGGGCGCGAGCATATGTTCATGATCGTCTGAGTATGCTCTATCCAATGGTCTAAGTCTTGAAAACTAATTTTTCTTCAATTGAAAAGCCCTAATTCCAAGCTTTACGAACCCTAAAAGTTAACAATGGCAAACATCCATATATGGCACGAAATCAAAATTAGATTACATGGTTAGCTTCAGAATACGTTTATTAGTATGAATGCATCAATAAAAAACAATGAAAATGCCTTAAACATGGAACACGATCATGCATTTTTCTTGAAACTGTTTGAATCCATGGTACCAATTCAGGGCGTGTTGATAGATGTTTGGGATTGGAATGTGTTCAGGACAACCTTGGCAAGCTATTGAAACCAATATTAGGCTTTGAATCCCCTCCCAACAATGAATTCAGTTTTGAGTTTTATGGCAATTTTTCAAGTTTGCCAATTGGTCTCTAGCGCAGCATTTTGTGTGTTGGCATTAGGTTTTGACTCAGCACTTATGAGGGAAGGGAATTAGGTCATTAGCTGGCCTTGATCCATGCCCATGAGAGAACTAGTCCTAGGTTTTTCACCATTAACCAACTTTCCCTTTTTTAAGCAAAACCAAGACTTGGTGTACAATCTAACCCTAGCATGAGTTTGTGAGCTGGCACATGATATATGGAAGCTATCCAAATTCAAATGACACTATTTCATTGATTTTTAAATTTTATTTGAATTTTTAAAGATTTAAAATGAATTAAATTATCAAAAATTAAATAGAATAGAAAAATCAATGTTTGATCTTGAAATTAATCATGGGACACGTGTGTGGCATGACAAGGCTGAATCAAGTGGAAGAAAGTGGGCCCTTTTGTCAAAAATGGAAGTTTCAAGGATAGTTGACTTTTGCCATTTCACAAAAATTTCCCAACTTCTACAAGGCATAACTTGCTCAATTTTTAAGCTTTTCTCATGTTCTTGGACATTTTGGAAAGGTCTTTGAGTCCTTTAACCAATGCCTTTGGTCCCATGTCATTTTGATTTTCCAATCTCAAGTTATGGCCTTTGACTTAAAGTCCCTTTTTGTTGACTTTTGAAAATGACCTATAATGTTGAAATTGATAACTTTTTGTGAGAGCATTTCTTGGACTTGAAGTATGAATATGAGTTGTAAGAAATGTCTTTCTCTTCAAAATGAGCTTTGGATGGAATTTTTCTGATAATCCATGTGAAAGTTATGCCCTGGTCAATTTTAGTTGACTTTTTCAGCTGTCCAAAGAAGGAAACTTTTGCATCTTGATGATTTTCTGAGCCAAATTTTGAGAATCATGATCAAGCATTTATCAAATGATGTTTGTGGCTTCAAAATGATATGTTGACCAAAAATTTGAACTTTTGACTGTCAAATGACCATTTTGCCCCTACAGTTGACTGTAGTGCAATTTAGGGTTTTGACTGTGCAATTTTGAGCTGAATGCCTTGAAACTTGATATGAGGATGCTTGACCATGTTTGTAAGCATATGAGACTTGATTGGGCCTTTGAAAACTTCCTTTTCTTGATCAGACCCAAAACCCTAATTTTGACTGTTTAGGAGGCCCTTGCACTGTGCAACCCTTGGGGAATTTTGTGACTTGGCTTGGCAATTTCTTGAAGAACATGGGAGGGCAAATTTTGGGGTACAACAGTTGCCCCTGTTCAATCTTCTTAGACCTGAGGATGCAGATTGGCGGACGTGCCTTTCGTAATCCGAGGGTAGAAGATGATTGGACACTAGAGTGCCTAGAAATTTGCACTCACATAGTGGCAGTGATGGTGGAATGGGCTTATAGATGCCATCTGGATGTTTGATTGCGTAAGAGATTCCTTGGCGAGAACCTGTATACCTGCAAAACAGAAAATGAGTACCTGACACGTTACAGGAGCTGATTTTTAGATGCCTGGTATAGATGTGTCCTGACTGGTTACAGGAGCTGAGTTTGGAGCTTCAAACGGCGATGAAAGAACCAGGGATGGTTACTACCTTAGCATGAATGGTAAGAGAACCTTGGGCGACTTTAATTTCAACAACGCTCGTTGAGAAAAAATATTGGGTGACTTTAACTTCAACAACGCTCGTTGAGAAAAAATCTTGGGTGACTTTAACTTCAACAACGCTCGTTGAGAAAAAATCTTGGATGTCTTCTACTGGGATAAGAATCAGGGAGATCTTAGGGTCGATCTGACTGAACCAGAGAGGCCTCTGACTGGATAAGCATCAGGAAAATCTTAGGGTCGATTTAACTGAACCGGACAAGGTCTTGGAATATCTTCAACTGGATAAGCATCAGGGAGATCTTAGGGTCGATCTGACTGAACCAGAGAAGGCCTTTGACTGGATAAGCATCAGAAAATCTTAGGGTCGATTTAACTGAACCGGACAAGGTCTTGAAATATCTTCAACTGGATAAGCATCAGGGAGATCTTAGGGTCGATCTGACTGAACCAGAGAAGGCCTTTGACTGGATAAGCATTAGGAAAATCTTAGGGTCGATTTAACTGAACCGGACAAGGTCTTGAAATATCTTCAACTGGAATAAGTGTCAGAACGTCGCCATGCCTGGGTCACATCCGAGCTATATCTGGAAGGAAATCTGGAAGCAGCATCAGAACGTCACCATATCTGGTTTACATCTGAAACTATATCTGGAAGGAACTCTGGAAGCAGCATCAGAACGTCACCATATCTGGTTTACATCTGAAACTATATCTGGAAGGAATTCTGGAAGCAGCATCAGAACGTCACCATATCTGGTTTACATCTGAAACTATATCTAGAAGGAATTCTGGAAGCAGCATCAGAACGTCACCATATCTGGTTTACATCTGAAACTATATCTAGAAGGAATTCTGGAAGCAGCATCAGAATGTCACCATATCTGGGTCATATCTGAAACTATATCTGGAAGGAATTCTGGAAGCAGCATCAGAACGTCACCATATCTGGGTCATCTGAAACTATATCTAGAAGGAATTCTGGAAGCAGCATCAGAACGTCACCATATCTGGGTCATCTGAAACTATATCTAGAAGGAATTCTGGAAGCAGCATCAGAACATCACCATATCTGGGTCATATCCGAAACTATATATAGAAGGAAATCTGGAAGCAGCATCAGAACGTCACCAAATCTGGATCATATCCGAAACTATATCTAGAAGGAAATCTGGAAGCAGCATCAGAACGTCACCATATCTGGATCATATCTGAAACTATATCTAGAAGGAAATCTGGAAGCAGCATCAGAACGTCACCATATCTGGATCATATCCGAAACTATATCTAGAAGGAAATCTGGAAGCAGCATCAGAACGTCACCAAATCTGGATCATATCTGAAACTATATCTAGAAGGAAATCTGGAAGCAGCATCAGAACGTCACCATATCTGGATCATATCCGAAACTATATCTAGAAGGAAATCTGGAAGCAGCATCAGAACGTCACCAAATCTGGACCATATCTGAAACTATATCTAGAAGGAAATCTGGAAGCAGCATCAGAATGTCACCAAATCTGGATCATATCCGAAACTATATCTAGAATGAGTTGCGATAGTCGATAGTAATCATTTTGGTATTGATCTTTTTCCTGAAAAGGCAAAACATAATCGTATGCAAAATCATGATGCATGAACTGTATGTCTTCAAAATTAATGAGATTCGTGCCATATGATGCATATGCATGCTATAATGTACGAAGATATGATGTTTATGAACATATGTTTTCGTCTTAGGAAAATAAATCCTTGACGGGTGCCGGGAAGTCGTATCCTGGGCTGATGTTGAAGAATAGTTGCAAGAATTCCAATAGGCGAAGATAACTCCGTTGGGGAATAAACTTGGCGAATGGAGGATTCTGTGGGGAGAAAAGATACTCTTAGCGGCCATGCTGGGAAGTAATACTCTGTGGGAAGAGGGATGCCTTGCTGATTGTTGATAGTAACTTGCTGAGGATATCCTTGTTGTTGGAAGTATTGATGGACTTCGCTGGGGATAGGAAAGAACTACGTTGACGACGACCTTTCCTTGGCTTTTGGCTGAGGATAACCCAGTTATATCCTGTTGAGGAAATAACTCTTTAAACCAAGTCGGACGACGCGTTCGTGCTCTGCGAGAGGATAAGCTTCCAGAATCTACTGGGGATAAGCTTGCTGCTTGGGGATATGAATTCCAGCTTTCCTGGGGAGACTAGATTGGACTCTCCTGGGGAAGTATTGAACTGTGTTGGTTATGTTCTTCAACGGAACCTACCTTGATACCCTGGAGGATAGAACAATCAGATCGCTTAGACCATCCATTATTGCCCCTGTTTCTGATGTGGGAGCGGAAGATACCTGTGGGGGGCTGATAGTTGTTGATAGACCAAGCTTCTTCTGGTAGGCAGGTGACAAGATGATAGGACATAGTCGTACGCTTTGATCCCTAACTTTTTCCTGGACCGCCCTTTCGGGTTTTCAGTCCACCGGGATACCCATTTTTGCCCAAGCCGCCTTTTCAGGTTTTCGACTTGCCGGGTGTACAGATTTTTTCATTTCATCCCTTCATTTTGCCCGAACCCTTTTGGTTCGCCGGGAAGCCCTTATTTTTGCCTAGGTGTGTCAACCTAGCGGGTCTTTGATTATGCGTAGTATTTTTTCGACTATGTCCACACTCTTAGAATGCAGGTAGGTGCCCCTGGCTACTTGTGTTGCCATATTACCAGAAGGTGTCTGATCGTGCAAGATTCGTTGCTGGAGTGCCCCAAGTGACTCAGGCAGAGATTTGCCCCAGGCTTTTTGGCCTTTTGAGAGATTCTCTGGATCTTGACTTAACTGCCCCAGATGGTAGACCATGATCATGCCGTGCCCCTTGATTGGAGATACTCTTGTTCATTAGACTTTCGTCATGCGAATTTCTATGCTGTTCAAACAAAAAGTCATATGCAAACAAAGTTATGTTAAAAATGCAAAGCTTATGTCTGTCTCAAAGATTTTGAAAATGCATTCTTTTTTCATAAAACAAGTGAATGTTTGTAAAATGTGATGTCAACTCCGTATTTACCGTAGGCCTTCAGGAGTCAGGATACCTTTCGTAACAGTATGCTTTCGAACTAACCCATGCTTCAGCTAGGACTTTTAAGGGTTATAACGTGGCCTGGTTCACGGTTTAAGAAACAAAGGATAAAGGCTCAAATTATTTGTACCCACCCGCTCTTCGTGATGTTCTCCAAACCTAAACTCAGTTGATCGTGCGTTAGACCTTGCTTGAGTCTTTGCTCTGATGTTCCAATAATGGTTCGGATATTGATGATTTATTCTGAATAGGCAGTCATTTTTGCTTTGGTTGAGGGTTTGTGAGACCTCTTTCTTGATTTTGTTATCCCTTTCTTTTTTTGCCTGAACTGTTTCCTTTTTTGGAATCACAGTCAGCGGGATGCCCCAGTTTCATAAGTCCCCTTTGTAGGTTTAAACTTTTTGGGCTTTTCATTTATGAATTTTGATGATGACTGCCTGTCCTTTATTGATTATTCGGAACCATCACTGTCTTTCTTTGTTTTGTAAGGACCTCTTTGGTGCCATTCGTTATGCACTTGGATCAACTGAGAGACTACCCTGCCCCAGGTTATGATTAAGGGTTTCAATTTTCGAAAATAAAACTCCTACTTCTTTGGCTCAGATGGGTTGACGAGGGATTATCTTCCTTATAACTCCAGTGTTTAGGATTTGAAACAATGCCTGTACCTCATCAGCGGGGTCTGTTCAAAAGCATACTGTAGATTATGGTATCGTTTTCGTCATCCTCCCTCAAGAGGCTCAGAATTATTAACCAAGAGTTGATCATCAGAAAAAATATGAAAAGAATTTTGAATATAATGAAAATAATTGTATTAATTCCCAAAACAGACACATGCGATGCATTGATAGAATAAAAGGGTTTGCTATGACATTAATTGTTTGTATAAGCAAAGAAAAATACAACTCAAAAATTCAAATAAACAAAAGGTCTTCAACGATTGGGTAACGGAGCAGTGATTATGTTCGGAGTCTCTGGCACTTCAAACTGAATCTCTCCGGCGTCAATCATATCTTGGATCTTGTTCTTGAGAGGCCAGCAGTTGTCTGTAGTATGCCCCGGGCTATCTGAATGATATGCGCACCTATCGTTGGGATGATAGTTGGGAGCAGAAGTGTTCGGATTCCGAAGAGGAGCCCTTAAGGTGATCAGTCCTGCTTTCAACATTTGTTGCAGTGCTTGATCCAACGACATGTTGAGTTTGGTATACTGTCGTTTCTCCTTGCGCTGCTGCCCCTGTCCTTGTTGAGCAGGTCCAGGATTGGAGATCTGGATTGCCCCTGCCTCATGACGGCTCTTTATACCGTGCACAGCATTGGATTCTTTCTTTCCATGATGAGGCTTTTTATCAGAGGGTGCAGCCTCTTGAATTTTCCCAGATCGGATGCCAGCTTCTATTCTCTCTCCAGTCAAGATAAGATCTGTGAATCCAGCAGACGAATTCCCAATTAGGTGGTTGTAGAACGGACCAGACAGGGTCCCCAAGAACATATCGACAAGTTCCCGATCAGTCAGAGGTGGTTGTACCCTTCCAGCAAGATCCCTCCATTTCTGCGCATATTCTTTAAAACCTTCACTTGATCCTAACGACATACCCTGGAGTTGGGTACGCGTAGGAGCAAGGTCGGCATTATACTGATACTGCTTGTAGAAAGCAGTAGCCAACTCCTCCCAGTTACGAACCTTGGTCCCATCTAGTTGATAGAACCATTCGAGATGAGTCCCTGAAAGACTCTCCTGGAAGAAGTGGATCCACAGGTTCTTGTCCACCGTATATGGTTGAATCTTCCGAACATAGGACCTGAGATGTAACTTGGGACACGACGCCCCGTCATACTTGCTAAAGGATGGTGCTTTAAATTTCCGAGGAATAACCACACCAGTTGACAAACCCAGATCTCCAAAATCCAGCCCCGGTACCTGTTGGATCTCCATAGCATTCAGCCTATCCTCCAACTGTTTGTACTTGTCCTCAGCCGGAGGGTACTGTTCGTCGTTGAAATCTGTCTCATTGTCAGAGACCACTGGACTGAGAACCCTTTCCTCTTGATGACTGCCTTTCCCCACAGATGGAGTTGTCCTCTCAGCTTGATCCTGCAGGGTGTTCCCAGATCTGCGTCTAGGGCTGAACAAAACAGTCCTCCTCTTCTTCTTTTCTTTCTTCAAGAGCAGAGCCTTCAGATCTTGTTGCCCCTGGGTCAAGTTCATGATCAACTCTTGGAACTGGGCGTTCTGAGCCTGGAGGGCCTTGATGGACTGCTCAGCTGATGATTCAGGATTCATGACGATCGGCTGAAGTAAACAGCGAAGAAGGGTAAGCAACCTGTCCAAGGGGACACCTGCAATGCAATGAGATGTATGACATGCATGCAATGATTTCAAGGACCTCGCAGGGTAAACAGAGAAATTTGTTAGAGTTGGAAACTGGCAACTTGATTGAAGGAATTTCCTGTTGTAGAGAGCCCTTCTTCAAGGGTCAAAGGCTCACCATATCCAGTGGGTCATAGCCCCTGCCAACCTTGGCTAGAGGAAAATAAATCCTCTTTGCCCCTTGCTAGATGTTTGATTCATCACGACCTGTATCACAAGCCCTTGAGATCCTTGAAATGGGTTAGGATGTATGCAATGGTATGATGTCATGCTATGCATGGGGTGATGTAGGTAAACCATGTTATGAGTCCCAATTAAGGACTATAAACAGACCCTGCAAGAAATTCAGTATACTTTGTTATGAGTCCCAATTAAGGACTATAAACAAAACCTGCAAGAGATCTAGTAACCCCGTTATGAGTCCCAGTTAAGGACTATAAACAAAACCTGCAAGAAATTTGGTTAACCTTGTCATGAGTCCTAGTTAAGGACTATAAACAAAACCTGCAAGTAGTTCATGTGTCAGCTAACAAGCATGCAAGTAGGCAAGTACAAAGGCACACAAGTCACACAAGAGAAACCCTTAGGGTTTAAGCCAGCATGGGGTCTAGGTATTACCCTCTTGAAGTTGGTGGGTTCAACCTGTCCTAATCAAAGTAACCGGGTTCTAAGGTTCCCAATATCACGGGATCGCTTTCATTGTTCATCGTTTCGATTTAGCCACTGAACTGGCGACCGAAATATCCCAGGAAAGCAACCCTCAATTGGGTGTAGTATCGAGTATCAACCAACCTCGGACTGCACCAAAGTCAGTTATCTCACTACCCTAAAGAGGCCAAGATAGTTCAATTAAGGTTCCTAAGGTCTGTTGATGCTTCACGACACCACGCGGAGGCCCCGTACTCTCCTTGACTGAACTCAAGGGTTACCGGTACACACCAAAGTGCCACATCAACGTAGCAGACTGCTTCAACCATGTCGGTATACCCCGCACAGTTCCCTCACAGCCTTGTTGCTACTTTCTAAGAAAGGTATCCCCAGATCCGGGTTAGGATCTATAGAACTCCCAAGCAACCCACAATAATAAAGCAAGCAAAGAAGACAATTGAAAACATAGTTATGAACTAGCCTTAAGGTACACCTCACTTTAAATTAAGTCCCCAGCAGAGTCGCCAGTTCTGTGATCGGTGGATCTGGAACTGACTGTTTAACGCTGGTTCGCGAAATGTCGCGGAAGCAAGAGTCGCCACCGTCTTTTATTTTCTCCAAATGGAAAGGACAAAAGCACAGAAAAATTCCTTAAAGAGATTGCTCTCGGTTCGGGAGGTAGGTTATAGAAAGGGAAGGTGTTAGCACCCTTTCTATCCATGGTTATCCATGGGCTCTTAGATACTTGCTCAATGTGCTTTCAAAATGTTTGCTTGCTTTTCAATTGTGGGTTTAAAAAAAGTTTCTTTGAAAAATTTCAGTTCGACTCGTACGTCAGAGTGTTTGAAAAATTTGCTTTGAAAGCTTTTGAAAAGTGTTGGTGTGAAAAGATTTCAGTTTGTTTTAAAGAGAGCAAGTATCCATGAGTCGTCTACCTACCCTAAGGAATTCGTCTGTGTAAATGTCCTTTAAAGCAGCGCCATCCCACCATTGAGAGGTAGGTAGCACCACCGTTGGAGGTGTTCGGGTCAATTCGGGTTTGTAGGGACATGGTGATCACCAGAGCAATAGGAAGACACCTTAGAAGCTACCCTCATGCCAGGTTCCCGGATCATGAGGACTTACTAAGACGTCCTCTACTCGACGATCACCTTTCGAAAGGCAAGGCAACAGTGAGGCGTACCCTAGGGGTGGTGTGTGATTTGTGTGTCGTTTTCATTGATATTTGTCTTGTCATGTTCATTGTGATCTACGCTTGATTTTAATTAAGGCCATACATTCTTTCATGCTTTTGATTAACAGTTAAGAAATATTTGCGGGAAAATAAATTCTAAGGCTATTACAAATGGCGCGGGTCCACATCGCCAAAATTAAACCGGACCCGATTTGACGGAAAGTAAATAAAGCAAAAGAAATAAAAGTGTGAGAAGTTTAAGTTACAATGCTTCGGGAGAGATACATAATGAATTAAGCGAAATAAAACAAATGTGCGAATAAAATAAATTACGAACGAGGGCGTTGGACCCTTTTGCAAAATATTATTAATAAGGAATTAAAATTAAGAATTAAAAGAAAATGTTTTTTTAGTATTTTTGTGTTTTTTTGAGATTTAATAAAAAAGAATTAATTAAAAACCAAAATGAAATGTTAAAACTTAGTTCTAATTATTTTTAAGTTTATTATGAAAGTATTAAAATTTAACCTAAATGCAACCCTAATTAGTTTACAAGTTTAATTATGAAAATAAATAAATCACTAATATTATGGCAAAAAAAAAGGAAAATTAAAAGGAATAAAAAGTTATTAAACCTAATGCTATATTTTTGGATTTTTTATGAAAAAAAGAATTAATATTGCAAACCCTAATTTAAATTGAATTTATTTACATGCTAATTTATTGATGAAAATAATTAAATTAAATATTTATTATATTTGACATCTTTTCTGATTTTTTGTGATATGGTAAAAATAATTTATTAAATTAAAACAATAAAATAAATAAAATAAGAATTGAAAACAAAATAAATAAAAAGGAAATTGCAAACCAGGGGGGGTAGAAGTCCCAATTTGGAGGTGTTTTTATGAGGAATCTGGCCCAACAAGCAGTGGCCTTTTTGACTTTTGCATGACACGTACACGCATGTTGACTCACCCTCATGATACCCATCAATTCTCAGCCTTTGATCTGATCCCATTAACCACGTGGCTGGCTTGATATGGTGAGTGTATGGTGATCCCCAAAGTTATGCCTGCACCTGAACACGCGTTGAAAAATAATATTGAGGTAACGTAGACCTGGGATTCGAACCCAGGTCTTGGACATTGCAAAGGGATGTACCTGCCACTGAAGTGCTTGCATTACTTTTACTATATAATAATTAACAAACATTATAAAAAGAAAACAATATGTTAGTGGGCAACGCGCGCCAATTTTAAATAAACTAGTCAACGTGTGCCACGACTCATCTTCTTCATCATCCCTGAAAGAGAAATATATTAGGCAACGGTTTTCATAGCGTGGCTTAAGACCATATACCAGAAAATAGCGATTAGGTGTAGCACGCTCATAAATTGGGCGCGAGCATATGTTCATGATCGTCTGAGTATGCTCTATCCAATGGTCTAAGTCTTGAAAACTAATTTTTCTTCAATTGAAAAGCCCTAATTCCAAGCTTTACGAACCCTAAAAGTTAACAATGGCAAACATCCATATATGGCACGAAATCAAAATTAGATTACATGGTTAGCTTCAGAATACGTTTATTAGTATGAATGCATCAATAAAAAACAATGAAAATGCCTTAAACATGGAACACGATCATGCATTTTTCTTGAAACTGTTTGAATCCATGGTACCAATTCAGGGCGTGTTGATAGATGTTTGGGATTGGAATGTGTTCAGGACAACCTTGGCAAGCTATTGAAACCAATATTAGGCTTTGAATCCCCTCCCAACAATGAATTCAGTTTTGAGTTTTATGGCAATTTTTCAAGTTTGCCAATTGGTCTCTAGCGCAGCATTTTGTGTGTTGGCATTAGGTTTTGACTCAGCACTTATGAGGGAAGGGAATTAGGTCATTAGCTGGCCTTGATCCATGCCCATGAGAGAACTAGTCCTAGGTTTTTCACCATTAACCAACTTTCCCTTTTTTAAGCAAAACCAAGACTTGGTGTACAATCTAACCCTAGCATGAGTTTGTGAGCTGGCACATGATATATGGAAGCTATCCAAATTCAAATGACACTATTTCATTGATTTTTAAATTTTATTTGAATTTTTAAAGATTTAAAATGAATTAACTTATCAAAAATTAAATAGAATAGAAAAATCAATGTTTGATCTTGAAATTAATCATGGGACACGTGTGTGGCATGACAAGGCTGAATCAAGTGGAAGAAAGTGGGCCCTTTTGTCAAAAATGGAAGTTTCAAGGATAGTTGACTTTTGCCATTTCACAAAAATTTCCCAACTTCTACAAGGCATAACTTGCTCAATTTTTAAGCTTTTCTCATGTTCTTGGACATTTTGGAAAGGTCTTTGAGTCCTTTAACCAATGCCTTTGGTCCCATGTCATTTTGATTTTTCAATCTCAAGTTATGGCCTTTGACTTAAAGTCCCTTTTTGTTGACTTTTGAAAATGACCTATAATGTTGAAATTGATAACTTTTTGTGAGAGCATTTCTTGGACTTGAAGTATGAATATGAGTTGTAAGAAATGTCTTTCTCTTCAAAATGAGCTTTGGATGGAATTTTTCTGATAATCCATGTGAAAGTTATGCCCTGGTCAATTTCAGTTGACTTTTTCAACTGTCCAAATAAGGAAACTTTTGCATCTTGATGATTTTCTGAGCCAAATTTTGAGAATCATGATCAAGCATTGATCAAATGATGTTTGTGGCTTCAAAATGATATGTTGACCAAAAATTTGAACTTTTGACTGTCAAATGACCATTTTGCCCCTACAGTTGACTGTAGTGCAATTTAGGGTTTTGACTGTGCAATTTTGAGCTGAATGCCTTGAAACATGATATGAGGATGCTTGACCATGTTTGTAAGCATATGAGACTTGATTGGGCCTTTGAAAACTTCCTTTTCTTGATCAGACCCAAAACCCTAATTTTGACTGTTTAGGAGGCCCTTGCACTGTGCAACCCTTGGGGAATTTTGTGACTTGGCTTGGCAATTTCTTGAAGAACATGGGAGGGCAAATTTTGGGGTACAACACGCGTGCAATTGCGTTTTTGTCAAAAACAGAAGCGGAGGCAAACGCGCATTAGGAAAATATTTTCCTGCTGATTTTTTGCATGTAAATCTAAAATAATACATTGAGAGTGTCGCCAAAGTTTCATAGAGTTTCGACAAGCCCTCGGTTTATTTTGACTTTCCGACGGTACGCGTGCAATTGCGTTTTTGCCAAAAACGGAAGCGGAGACAAACGCGCTTTAGGAAAATAATTTCCTGCTTATTTTATCCATGTACATCTCAAATAATACATTGAGAGTGTCCCCAAAGTTTCATAGCGTCTCGACAATCCCTCGGTTTATTTTGACTTTCCGACGGTACGCGAGCAATTGCGTTTTTGCCAAAAACGGAAGCGGAGGCAAACGCGCATTAGGAAAATAATTTCCTGTTGATTTTTTGCATGTGCATCTCAAATAATACATTGAGAGTGTCCCCAAATTATCGTAGAGTTTCGACAAGCCCTCGGTTTATTTTGACTTTCCGACGGTACGCGAGCAATTGCGTTTTTGCCAAAAACAGAAGCGGAGGAAAACGCGCCTTAGGAAAATAATTTCCTGCTGATTTTTGGCATGTAAATCTAAAATAATACATTGAGAGTGTATCCAAAGTTTCATAGAGTTTCGACAAGCCCTCTGTTTATTTTGACTTTCCGACGGTACGCGTGCAATTGCGTTTTTGCCAAAAACAGAAGCGGAGGCAAACGCGCATTAGGAAAATAATTTCCTGCTGATTTTTTGCATGTACATCTCAAATAATACATTGAGAGTTTCCCCAAATTTTAGTAGAGTTTCGACAAGCCCTCGGTTTATTTTGAATTTCCGACGGTACATGTGCAATTGCGTTTTTGCCAAAAACAGAAGCGGAGGCAAACGCTCCTTAGGAAAATAATTTCCTGCTGATTTTTTGCATGTATATCTAAAATAATACATTAAGAGTGTTTCCAATGTTTCATAGCGTTCCGACAAGCCCTCAGTTTATTTTGACTTTCCGACGGTACGCGTGCAATTCTGCTTTTGTCAAAAATGGAAGCGGAGGCAAACTCGCTTTAGTAAAATAATTTCCTGCTGGTTTTTTGCATGTACTTCTCAAATAATACATTGATAGTGCCCCCAAAGTTTCGTAGCATTTAGACAAGCCCTCGGTTTATTTTGAATTTCCGACGGTACGCGTGCAATTGCGTTTTTCCCAAAAACGGAAGCGGAGTTAAACGCGTCCTAGGAAAATAACTTCCTGCTGATTTTTTGCATGGACATCTCAAATAATACATTGAGAGTGTCTCCAAAGTTTCATAGCTTTTCGATAAGCCCTCGGTTTATTTTGAATTTCCGACGGTACGCATGAAATTGCGTTTTTGCCAAAAACGGAAGCGGAGGCAAAGGCGCCTTAGGAAAATAATTTCCTGATGATTTTTTGCATGGACATCTCAAATAATACATTTAGAGTGTCTCCATAGTTTCATAGAGTTTCGACAAGCCCTCGGTTTATTTTGAATTTCCGACGGTACGCGTGCAATTGCGTTTTTCCCAAAAACGGAAGCGGAGTTAAACGCGTCCTAGGAAAATAACTTCCTGCTGATTTTTTGCATGGACATCTCAAATAATACATTGAGAGTGTCTCCAAAGTTTCATAGCTTTTCGATAAGCCCTCGGTTTATTTTGAATTTCCGACGGTACGCATGAAATTGCGTTTTTGCCAAAAACGGAAGCGGAGGCAAAGGCGCCTTAGGAAAATAATTTCCTGATGATTTTTTGCATGGACATCTCAAATAATACATTTAGAGTGTCTCCATAGTTTCATAGAGTTTCGACAAGCCCTCGGTTTATTTTGACTTTCCGACGGTACGCGTGCAATTGCGTTTTTGCCAAAAACAGAAGCGGAGGCAAATGCGCATTAAGAAAATAATTTACTTCTGATTTTTTGCATGTACATCTCAAATAATACATTGAGAGTGTCCCCAAATTTTATTAGAGTTTCGACAAGCCCTCGGTTTATTTTGAATTTCCGACGGTATACGTGCAATTGCGTTTTTGCCAAAAACAGAAGCGGAGGCAAACGCTCCTTAGGAAAATAATTTCCTGCTGATTTTTTGCATGTATATCTAAAATAATACATTAAGAGTGTTTCCAATGTTTCATAGCGTTCCGACAAGCCCTCGGTTTATTTTGAATTTCCGACGGTACGCATGCAATTGAGTTTTTGCCAAAAACGGAAGCGGAGGCAAAGGCGGCTTAGGAAAATAATTTCCTGATGATTTTTTGCATGGACATCTCAAATAATACATTTAGAGTGTCTCCATAGTTTCATAGAGTTTCGACAAGCCCTCAGTTTATTTTGACTTTCCGACGGTACGCGTGCAATTGCGTTTTTCCCAAAAACAGAAGCGAAGGAAAACGCGCCTTAGGAAAATAATTTCCTGCTGATTTTTTGCATGTAAATCTAAAGTAATACATTGAGAGTGTATCCAAAGTTTCATAGAGTTTCGACAAGCCCTCAGTTTATTTTGACTTTCCGACGGTACGCGTGCAATTGCGTTTTTGCCAAAAACGGAAGCGGAGGCAAAGGCGCCTTAGGAAAATAATTTCCTGATGATTTTTTGCATGGACATCTCAAATAATACATTTAGAGTGTCTCCATAGTTTCATAGAGTTTCGACAAGCCCTCGGTTTATTTTGACTTTCCTTGGTACGCGTGCAATTGCGTTTTTGCCAAAAACGGAAGCGGAGACAAACGCGCTTTAGGAAAATAATTTCCCGCTTATTTTATTCATGTACATCTCAAATAATACATTGAGAGTGTCCCCAAAGTTTCATAGCGTCTCGACAAGCCCTCAGTTTATTTTGACTTTCCGACGGTACGCGAGCAATTGCGTTTTTGCCAAAAACGGAAGTGGAGGCAAACGCGCTTTAGGAAACTAATTTCCTGTTGATTTTTTGCATGTACATCTCAAATAATACATTGAGAGTGTCCCCAAATTATCGTAGAGTTTCGACAAGCCCTCGGTTTATTTTGACTTTCAGACGGTACGCGAGCAATTGCGTTTTTGCCAAAAACGGAAGCGGAGGCAAATGCGCCCTAGGAAAATAGCGTCCTGCTGATTTTTTGCATGGACATCTCAAATAATACATTGAGAGTGTCACAAATGTTTCATAGCGTTCCGACAAGCCCTCAATTTATTTTGACTTTCCGACGGTACGCGTGCAATTGCGTTTTTGCCAAAAACGGAAGCGGAGGCAAACGCGCTTTAGTAAAATAATTTCCTGATGGTTTTTTGCATGTAATTCTCAAATAATACATTGATAGTGACCCCAAAGTTTCGTAGCGTTTAGACAAGCCCTCGGTTTATTTTGAATTTCCGACGGTACGCGTGCAATTGTGTTTTTGCCAAAAACGGAAGCGGAGGCGAATGCGCCCTAGGAAAATAACTTCCTGCTGATTTTTTGCATGGACATCTCAAATAATACATTGAGAGTGTCGCAAAAGTTTCATAGCTTTTCGACAAGCCCTCGGTTTATTTTGAATTTCCGACGGTACGCATGCAATTGCGTTTTTGCCAAAAATGGAAGCGGAGGCAAAGGCGCCTTAGGAAAATAATTTCCTGATGATTTTTTGCATGGACATCTCAAATAATACATTTAGAGTGTCTCCATAGTTTCATAGAGTTTCGACAAGCCCTCGGTTTATTTTGACTTTCCGACGGTACGCGTGCAATTGCGTTTTTGCCAAAAACAGAAGCGGAGGCAAATGCGAATTAGGAAAATAATTTCCTTCTGATTTTTTGCATGTACATCTCAAATAATACATTGAGAGTGTCCCCTAATTTTAGTAGAGTTTCGAAAAGCCCTCGGTTTATTTTGAATTTCCGACGGTACACGTGCAATTGCGTTTTTGCCAAAAACAGAAGCGGAGGCAAACGCTCCTTAGGAAAATAATTTCTTGCTGATTTTTTGCATGTATATCTAAAATAATACATTAAGAGTGTTTCCAATATTTCATAGCGTTCCGACAAGCCCTCGGTTAATTTTGAATTTCTGACGGTACGCATGCAATTGCGTTTTTGCCAAAAACGGAAGCGGAGGCAAAGGCGCCTTAGGAAAATAATTTCCTGATGATTTTTTGCATGGACATCTCAAATAATACATTTAGAGTGTCTCCATAGTTTCATAGAGTTTCGACAAGCCCTCAGTTTATTTTGACTTTTCGACGGTACGTGTGCAATTGCGTTTTTGCCAAAAACAGAAGCGGAGGAAAACGCGCCTTAGGAAAATAATTTCCTGCTGATTTTTTGCATGTAAATCTAAAATAATACATTGAGAGTGTATCCAAAGTTTCATAGAGTTTCGACAAGCCCTCTGTTTATTTTGACTTTCCGACGGTACGCGTGCAATTGCGTTTTTGCCAAAAACAGAAGCGGAGGCAAACGCGCATTAGGAAAATAATTTCCTGCTGATTTTTTGCATGTACATCTCAAGTAATACATTGAGAGTTTCCCCAAATTTTAGTAGAGTTTCCACAAGCCCTCGGTTTATTTTGAATTTCCGACGGTACGCATGCAATTGCGTTTTTGCCAAAAACGGAAGCGGAGGCAAAGGCGCCTTAGGAAAATAACTTCCTGCTGATTTTTTGAATGGACATCTCAAATAATACATTGAGAGTGTCGCAAAAGTTTCATAGCTTTTCCACAAGCCCTCGGTTTATTTTGACTTTCCGACGGTACGCGTGCAATTGCGTTTTTGCCAAAAACAGAAGCGGAGGCAAACGCGCTTTAGTAAAATAATTTCCTTCTGATTTTTTGCATGTACATCTCAAATAATACATTGAGAGTGTCCCCAAATTTTAGTAGAGTTTCGACAAGCCCTCGGTTTATTTTGAATTTCCGACGGTACGCGTGCAATTGCGTTTTTCCCAAAAACAGAAGCGGAGGCAAACGCGCCCTAGGAAAATAACTTCCTGCTGATTTTTTGCATGGACATCTCAAATAATACATTGAGAGTGTCGCCAAAGTTTCATAGCTTTTCGATAAGCCCTCGATTTATTTTGAATTTCCGACGGTACGCATGCAATTGCGTTTTTGCCAAAAACGGAAGCGGAGGCAAAGGCGCCTTAGGAAAATAATTTCCTGATGATTTTTTGCATGGACATCTCAAATAATACATTTAGAGTGTCTCCATATTTTCATAGAGTTTCGACAAGCCCTCGGTTTATTTTGACTTTCCGACGGTACGCGTGCAATTGCGTTTTTGCCAAAAAGAGAAGCGGAGGCAAACGCGCCTTAGGAAAATAATTTCCTGCTGATTTTTTGCATGTAAATCTAAAATAATACATTGAGAGTGTATCCAAAGTTTCATAGAGTTTCGACAAGCCCTCTGTTTATTTTGACTTTCCGACGGTACGCGTGCAATTGCGTTTTTGCCAAAAACAGAAGCGGAGGCAAACGCGCATTAGGAAAATAATTTCCTGCTGATTTTTTGCATGTACATCTCAAATAATACATTGAGAGTTTCCCCAAATTTTAGTAGAGTTTCCACAAGCCCTCGGTTTATTTTGAATTTCCGACGGTACGCATGCAATTGCGTTTTTGCCAAAAACGGAAGCGGAGGCAAAGGCGCCTTAGGAAAATAACTTCCTGCTGATTTTTTGCATGGACATCTCAAATAATACATTGAGAGTGTCGCAAAAGTTTCATAGCTTTTCCACAAGCCCTCGGTTTATTTTGACTTTCCGACGGTACGCGTGCAATTGCGTTTTTGCCAAAAACAGAAGCGGAGGGAAACACGCTTTAGTAAAATAATTTCCTTCTGATTTTTTGCATGTACATCTCAAATAATACATTGAGAGTGTCCCCAAATTTTAGTAGAGTTTCGACAAGCCCTCGGTTTATTTTGAATTTCCGACGGTACGCGTGCAATTGCGTTTTTCCCAAAAACAGAAGCGGAGGCAAACGCGCCCTAGGAAAATAACTTCCTGCTGATTTTTTGCATGGACATCTCAAATAATACATTGAGAGTGTCGCCAAAGTTTCATAGCTTTTCGATAAGCCCTCGATTTATTTTGAATTTCCGACGGTACGCATGCAATTGCGTTTTTGCCAAAAACGGAAGCGGAGGCAAAGGCGCCTTAGGAAAATAATTTCCTGATGATTTTTTGCATGGACATCTCAAATAATACATTTAGAGTGTCTCCATATTTTCATAGAGTTTCGACAAGCCCTCGGTTTATTTTGACTTTCCGACGGTACGCGTGCAATTGCGTTTTTGCCAAAAACAGAAGCGGAGGCAAACGCGCCTTAGGAAAATAATTTCCTGCTGATTTTTTGCATGTAAATCTAAAATAATACATTGATAGTGTATCCAAAGTTTCATAGAGTTTCGACAATCCCTCGGTTTATTTTGACTTTCCGACGATACGCGTGCAATCGCGTTTTTGCCAAAAACAGAAGCGGAGGCAAACGCGCATTAGGAAAATAATTTCCTGCTGATTTTTTGCAATTAAATCTAAAATAATACATTGAGAGTGTCGCCAAAGTTTCATAGAGTTTCGACAATCCCTCGGTTTATTTTGACTTTCCGACGGTACGCGTGCAATTGCGTTTTTGCCAAAAACAGAAGCGGAGGCAAACGCGCCTTAGGAAAATAATTTCCTGCTGATTTTTTGCATGTAAATCTAAAATAATACATTTATAGTGTATCCAAAGTTTCATAGAGTTTCGACAATCCCTCGGTTTATTTTGACTTTCCGACGATACGCGTGCAATCGCGTTTTTGCCAAAAACAGAAGCGGAGGAAAACGCGCATTAGGAAAATAATTTCCTGCTGATTTTTTGCATGTAAATCTAAAATAATACATTGAGAGTGTCGCCAAAGTTTCATAGAGTTTCGACAAGCCCTCGGTTTATTTTGACTTTCCGACGGTACGCGTGCAATTGCGTTTTTGCCAAAAACGGAAGCGGAGACAAACGCGCTTTAGGAAAATAATTTCCTGCTTATTTTATTCATGTACATCTCAAATAATACATTGAGAGTGTCCCGAAAGTTTCATAGCGTCTCGACAATCCCTCGGTTTATTTTGACTTTCCGACGGTACGCGAGCAATTGCGTTTTTGCCAAAAACGGAAGCGGAGGCAAACGCGCATTAGGAAAATAATTTCCTGTTGATTTTTTGCATGTACATCTCAAATAATACATTGAGAGTGTCCCCAAATTATCGTAGAGTTTCGACAAGCCCTCGGTTTATTTTGACTTTCCGACGGTACGCGAACAATTGCGTTTTTGCCAAAAACGGAAGCGGAGGCAAACGCGCATTAGGAAAATAATTTCCTTCTGATTTTTTGCATGTAAATCTAAAATAATACATTAAGAGTTTCGCCAATGTTTCATAGCGTTCCGACAAGCCCTCAGTTTATTTTGACTTTCCGACGGTACGCGTGCAATTGCGCTTTTGCCAAAAACGGAAGCGGAGGCAAACGCGCTTTAGTAAAATAATTTCCTGATGGTTTTTTGCATGTAATTCTCAAATAATACATTGGTAGTGTCCCCAAAGTTTCGTAGCGTTTAGACAAGCCCTCGGTTTATTTTGAATTTCCGACGGTAAGCGTGCAATTGCGTTTTTGCCAAAAACGGAAGCGGAGGCAAATGCGCCCTAGGAAAATAACTTCCTGCTGATTTTTTGCATGGACATCTCAAATAATACATTGAGAGTGTCGCAAAAGTTTCATAGCTTTTCCACAAGCCCTCGGTTTATTTTGAATTTCCGACGGTACGCATGCAATTGCGTTTTTGCCAAAAACGGAAGCGGAGGAAAAGGCGCCTTAGGAAAATAACTTCCTGCTGATTTTTTGCATGGACATCTCAAATAATACATTGAGAGTGTCGCAAAAGTTTCATAGCTTTTCCACAAGCCCTCGGTTTATTTTGACTTTCCGACGGTACGCGTTCAATTGCGTTTTTGCCAAAAACAGAAGCGGAGGCAAATGCGCATTAGGAAAATAATTTCCTTCTGATTTTTTGCATGTACATCTCAAATAATACATTGAGAGTGTCCCCAAATTTTAGTAGAGTTTCGACAAGCCCTCGGTTTATTTTGAATTTCCGACGGTACACGTGCAATTGCGTTTTTGCCAAAAACAGAAGCGGAGGCAAACGCTCCTTAGGAAAATAATTTCCTGCTGATTTTTTGCATGTATATCTAAAATAATACATTAAGAGTGTTTCCAATATTTCATAGCGTTCCGACAAGCCCTCGGTTTATTTTGAATTTCCGACGGTACGTATGCAATTGCGTTTTTGCCAAAAACGGAAGCGGAGGCAAAGGCGCCTTAGGAAAATAATTTCCTGATGATTTTTTGCATGGACATCTCAAATAATACATTTAGAGTGTCTCCATAGTTTCATAGAGTTTCGACAAGCCCTCAGTTTATTTTGACTTTCCGACGGTACGCGTGCAATTGCGTTTTTGCCAAAAACAGAAGCGGAGGCAAACGCTCCTTAGGAAAATAATTTCCTGCTGATTTTTTGCATGTATATCTAAAATAATACATTAAGAGTGTTTCCAATGTTTCATAGCGTTCCGACAAGCCCTCGGTTTATTTTGAATTTCCGACGGTACGCATGCAATTGCGTTTTTGCCAAAAACGGAAGCGGAGGCAAAGGCGCCTTAGGAAAATAATTTCCTGATGATTTTTTGCATGGACATCTCAAATAATACATTTAGAGTGTCTCCAAATTATCGTAGAGTTTCGACAAGCCCTCGGTTTATTTTGACTTTCCGACGGTACGCGTGCAATTGCGTTTTTGCCAAAAACAGAAGCGGAGGCAAACGCGCATTAGGAAAATAATTTACTGCTGATTTTTTGCATTTACATCTCAAATAATACATTGAGAGTGTCCCCAAATTTTAGTAGAGTTTCGACAAGCCCTCGGTTTATTTTGAATTTCCGACGGTACACGTGCAATTGCGTTTTTGCCAAAAACAGAAGCGGAGGCAAACGCTCCTTAGGAAAATAATTTCCTGCTGATTTTTTGCATGTATATCTAAAATAATACATTAAGAGTGTTTCCAATGTTTCATAGCGTTCCGACTAGCCCTCAGTTTATTTTGACTTTCCGACGGTACGCGTGCAATTCCGCTTTTGTCAAAAATGGAAGCGGAGGCAAACGCGCTTTAGTAAAATAATTTCCTGCTGGTTTTTTGCATGTACTTCTCAAATAATACATTGATAGTGCCCCCAAAGTTTCATAGCGTTTAGACAAGCCCTCGGTTTATTTTGAATTTCCGACGGTACGCGTGCAATTGCGTTTTTCCCAAAAACGGAAGCGGAGGCAAACGTGCCCTAGGAAAATAACTTCCTGCTCATTTTTTGCATGGACATCTCAAATAATACATTGAGAGTGTCGCCAAAGTTTCATAGCTTTTCGATAAGCCCTCGATTTATTTTGAATTTCCGACGGTACGCATGCAATTGAGTTTTTGCCAAAAACGGAAGCGGAGGCAAAGGCGCCTTAGGAAAATAATTTCCTGATGATTTTTTGCATGGACATCTCAAATAATACATTTAGAGTGTCTCCATAGTTTCATAGAGTTTCGACAAGCCCTCGGTTTATTTTGACTTTCCGACGATACGCGTGCAATCGCGTTTTTGCCAAAAACAGAAGCGGAGGCAAACGCGCATTAGGAAAATAATTTCCTGCTGATTTTTTGCATGTAAATCTAAAATAATACATTGAGAGTTTCGCCAAAGTTTCATAGAGTTTCGACAAGCCCTCGGTTTATTTTGACTTTCCGACGGTACCCGTGCAATTGCGTTTTTGCCAAAAATGGAAGCGGAGACAAACGCGCTTTAGGAAAATAATTTCCTGCTTATTTTATTCATGTACATCTCAAATAATACATTGAGAGTGTCCCCAAAGTTTCATAGCGTCTCGACAATCCCTCGGTTTATTTTGACTTTCCGACGGTACGCGAGCAATTGCGTTTTTACCAAAAACGGAAGCGGAGGCAAACGCGCATTAGGAAAATAATTTCCTGTTGATTTTTTGCATGTACATCTCAAATAATACATTGAGAGTGTCCCCAAATTATCGTAGAGTTTCGACAAGCCCTCAGTTTATTTTGACTTTCCGACGGTACGCGAGCAATTGCGTTTTTGCCAAAAACGGAAGCGGAGACAAACGCGCTTTAGGAAAATAATTTCCTGCTTATTTTATTCATGTACATCTCAAATAATACATTGATAGTTTCCCCAAAGTTTCATAGCGTCTCGACAATCCCTCGGTTTATTTTGACTTTCCGACGGTACGCGTGCAATTGAGTTTTTGCCAAAAACGGAAGCGGAGGCAAACGCGCATTAGGAAAATAATTTCCTGTTGATTTTTTGCATGTACATCTCAAATAATACATTGAGAGTATCCCCAAATTATCGTAGAGTTTCGACAAGCCCTCGGTTTATTTTGACTTTCCGACAGTACGCGAGCAATTGCGTTTTTGCCAAAAACGGAAGCGGAGGCAAACGCGCATTAGGAAAATAATTTCCTTCTGATTTTTTGAATGTAAATCTAAAATAATACATTAAGAGTGTCGCCAATGTTTCATAGCGTTCCGACAAGCCCTCAGTTTATTTTGACTTTCCGACGGTACGCGTGCAATTGCGCTTTTGCCAAAAACGGAAGCGGCGGCAAACGCGCTTTAGTAAAATAATTTCCTGATGGTTTTTTGCATGTAATTCTCAAATAATACATTGATAGTGTCCCCAAAGTTTCATAGCGTTTAGACAAGCCCTCGGTTTATTTTGAATTTCCGACGGTACGCGTGCAATTGCGTTTTTGCCAAAAACGGAAGCGGAGGCAAATGCGCCCTAGGAAAATAACTTCCTGCTGATTTTTTGCATGGACATCTCAAATAATACATTGAGAGTGTCGCAAAAGTTTCATAGCTTTTCCACAAGCCCTCGGTTTATTTTGAATTTCCGACGGTACGCATGCAATTGCGTTTTTGCCAAAAACGGAAGCGGAGGCAAAGGCGCCTTAGGAAAATAACTTCCTGCTGATTTTTTGCATGGACATCTCAAATAATACATTGAGAGTGTCGCAAAAGTTTCATAGCTTTTCCACAAGCCCTCAGTTTATTTTGACTTTCCAACGGTACGCGTGCAATTGCGTTTTTGCCAAAAACAGAAGCGGAGGCAAATGCGCATTAGGAAAATAATTTCCTTCTGATTTTTTGCATGTACATCTCAAATAATACATTGAGAGTGTCCCCAAATTTTAGTAGAGTTTCGACAAGCCCTCGGTTTATTTTGAATTTCCGACGGTACACGTGCAATTGCGTTTTTGCCAAAAACAGAAGCGGAGGCAAACGCTCCTTAGGAAAATAATTTCCTGCTGATTTTTTGCATGTATATCTAAAATAATACATTAAGAGTGTTTCCAATGTTTCATAGCGTTCCGACAAGCCCTCGGTTTATTTTGAATTTCCGACGGTACGCATGCAATTGCGTTTTTGCCAAAAACGGAAGCGGAGGCAAAGGCGCCTTAGGAAAATAATTTCCTGATGATTTTTTGCATGGACATCTCAAATAATACATTTAGAGTGTCTCCATAGTTTCATAGAGTTTCGACAAGCCCTCAGTTTATTTTGACTTTCCGACGGTACGCGTGCAATTGCGTTTTTGCCAAAAACAGAAGCGGAGGCAAACGCTCCTTAGGAAAATAATTTCCTGCTGATTTTTTGCATGTATATCTAAAATAATACATTAAGAGTGTTTCCAATGTTTCATAGCGTTCCGACAAGCCCTCGGTTTATTTTGAATTTCCGACGGTACGCATGCAATTGCGTTTTTGCCAAAAACGGAAGCGGAGGCAAAGGCGCCTTAGGAAAATAATTTCATGATGATTTTTTGCATGGACATCTCAAATAATACATTTAGAGTGTCTCCATAGTTTCATATAGTTTCGACAAGCCCTCGGTTTATTTTGACTTTCCGACGGTACGCGTGCAATTGCGTTTTTGCCAAAAACAGAAGCGGAGGCAAACGCGCATTAGGAAAATAATTTACTGCTGATTTTTTGCATTTACATCTCAAATAATACATAGAGAGTGTCCCCAAATTTTAGTAGAGTTTCGACAAGCCCTCGGTTTATTTTGAATTTCCGACGGTACACGTGCAATTGCGTTTTTGCCAAAAACAGAAGCGGAGGCAAACGCTCCTTAGGAAAATAATTTCCTGCTGATTTTTTGCATGTATATCTAAAATAATACATTAAGAGTGTTTCCAATGTTTCATAGCGTTCCGACTAGCCCTCAGTTTATTTTGACTTTCCGACGGTACGCGTGCAATTCCGCTTTTGTCAAAAATGGAAGCGGAGGCAAACGCGCTTTAGTAAAATAATTTCCTGCTGGTTTTTTGCATGTACTTCTAAAATAATACATTGATAGTGCCCCCAAAGTTTCATAGCGTTTAGACAAGCCCTCGGTTTATTTTGAATTTCCGACGGTACGCGTGCAATTGCGTTTTTCCCAAAAACGGAAGCGGAGGCAAACGTGCCCTAGGAAAATAAATTCCTGCTCATTTTTTGCATGGACATCTCAAATAATACATTGAGAGTGTCGCCAAAGTTTCATAGCTTTTCGATAAGCCCTCAATTTATTTTGAATTTCCGACGGTACGCATGCAATTGCGTTTTTGCCAAAAACGGAAGCAGAGGCAAAGGCGCCTTAGGAAAATAATTTCCTGATGATTTTTTGCATGGACATCTCAAATAATACATTTAGAGTGTCTCCATAGTTTCATAGAGTTTCGACAAGCCCTCGGTTTATTTTGACTTTCCGACGATACGCGTGCAATCGCGTTTTTGCCAAAAACAGAAGCGGAGGCAAACGCGCATTAGGAAAATAATTTCCTGCTGATTTTTTGCATGTAAATCTAAAATAATACATTGAGAGTTTCGCCAAAGTTTCATAGAGTTTCGACAAGCCCTCGGTTTATTTTGACTTTCCGACGGTACGCGTGCAATTGCGTTTTTGCCAAAAACGGAAGCGGAGACAAACGCGCTTTAGGAAAATAATTTCCTGCTTATTTTATTCATGTACATCTCAAATAATACATTGAGAGTGTCCCCAAAGTTTCATAGCGTCTCGACAATCCCTCGGTTTATTTTGACTTTCCGACGGTACGCGAGCAATTGCGTTTTTGCATTTTGACTTTCCGACGGTACGCTTGCAATTGAGTTTTTGCCAAAAACGGAAGCGGAGGCAAACGCGCATTAGGAAAATAACTTCCTATTGATTTTTTGCATGTACATCTCAAATAATACATTGAGAGTGTCCCCAAATTATCGTAGAGTTTCGACAAGCCCTCGGTTTATTTTGACTTTCCGACGGTACACGAGCAATTGCGTTTTTGCCAAAAACGGAAGCGGAGGCAAACGCGCATTAGGAAAATAATTTCCTTCTGATTTTTTGAATGTAAATCTAAAATAATACATTAAGAGTGTCGCCAATGTTTCATAGCGTTCCGACAAGCCCTCAGTTTATTTTGACTTTCCGACGGTACGCGTGCAATTGCGCTTTTGCCAAAAACGGAAGCGGCAGCAAACGCGCTTTAGTAAAATAATTTCCTGATGGTTTTTTGCATGTAATTCTCAAATAATACATTGATAGTGTCCCCAAAGTTTCATAGCGTTTAGACAAGCCCTCGGTTTATTTTGAATTTCCGACGGTACGCGTGCAATTGCGTTTTTGCCAAAAACGGAAGCGGAGGCAAATGCGCCCTAGGAAAATAACTTCCTGCTGATTTTTTGCATGGACATCTCAAATAATACATTGAGAGTGTCGCAAAAGTTTCATAGCTTTTCCACAAGCCCTCGGTTTATTTTGAATTTCCGACGGTACGCATGCAATTGTGTTTTTGCCAAAAACGGAAGCGGAGGCAAAGGCGCCTTAGGAAAATAACTTCCTGCTGATTTTTTGCATGGACATCTCAAATAATACATTGAGAGTGTCGCAAAAGTTTCATAGCTTTTCCACAAGCCCTCGGTTTATTTTGACTTTCCGACGGTACGCGTGCAATTGCGTTTTTGCCAAAAACAGAAGCGGAGGCAAATGCGCATTAGGAAAATAATTTCCTTCTGATTTTTTGCATGTACATCTCAAATAATACATTGAGAGTGTCCCCAAATTTTAGTAGAGTTTCGACAAGCCCTCGGTTTATTTTGAATTTCCGACGGTACACGTGCAATTGCGTTTTTGCCAAAAACAGAAGCGGAGGCAAACGCTCCTTAGGAAAATAATTTCCTGCTGATTTTTTGCATGTATATCTAAAATAATACATTAAGAGTGTTTCCAATGTTTCATAGCGTTCCGACAAGCCCTCGGTTTATTTTGAATTTCCGACGGTACGCATGCAATTGCGTTTTTGCCAAAAACGGAAGCGGAGGCAAAGGCGCCTTAGGAAAATAATTTCCTGATGATTTTTTGCATGGACATCTCAAATAATACATTTAGAGTGTCTCCATAGTTTCATAGAGTTTCGACAAGCCCTCAGTTTATTTTGACTTTCCGACGGTACGCGTGCAATTGCGTTTTTGCCAAAAACAGAAGCGGAGGCAAACGCTCCTTAGGAAAATAATTTCCTGCTAATTTTTTGCATGTATATCTAAAATAATACATTAAGAGTGTTTCCAATGTTTCATAGCGTTCCGACAAGCCCTCGGTTTATTTTGAATTTCCGACGGTACGCATGCAATTGCGTTTTTGCCAAAAACGGAAGCGGAGGCAAAGGCGCCTTAGGAAAATAATTTCATGATGATTTTTTGCATGGACATCTCAAATAATACATTTAGAGTGTCTCCATAGTTTCATATAGTTTCGACAAGCCCTCGGTTTATTTTGACTTTCCGACGGTACGCGTGCAATTGCGTTTTTGCCAAAAACAGAAGCGGAGGCAAACGCGCATTAGGAAAATAATTTACTGCTGATTTTTTGCATTTACATCTCAAATAATACATAGAGAGTGTCCCCAAATTTTAGTAGAGTTTCGACAAGCCCTCGGTTTATTTTGAATTTCCGACGGTACACGTGCAATTGCGTTTTTGCCAAAAACAGAAGCGGAGGCAAACGCTCCTTAGGAAAATAATTTCCTGCTGATTTTTTGCATGTATATCTAAAATAATACATTAAGAGTGTTTCCAATGTTTCATAGCGTTCCGACTAGCCCTCAGTTTATTTTGACTTTCCGACGGTACGCGTGCAATTCCGCTTTTGTCAAAAATGGAAGCGGAGGCAAACGCGCTTTAGTAAAATAATTTCCTGCTGGTTTTTTGCATGTACTTCTAAAATAATACATTGATAGTGCCCCCAAAGTTTCATAGCGTTTAGACAAGCCCTCGGTTTATTTTGAATTTCCGACGGTACGCGTGCAATTGCGTTTTTCCCAAAAACGGAAGCGGAGGCAAACGTGCCCTAGGAAAATAAATTCCTGCTCATTTTTTGCATGGACATCTCAAATAATACATTGAGAGTGTCGCCAAAGTTTCATAGCTTTTCGATAAGCCCTCAATTTATTTTGAATTTCCGACGGTACGCATGCAATTGCGTTTTTGCCAAAAACGGAAGCAGAGGCAAAGGCGCCTTAGGAAAATAATTTCCTGATGATTTTTTGCATGGACATCTCAAATAATACATTTAGAGTGTCTCCATAGTTTCATAGAGTTTCGACAAGCCCTCGGTTTATTTTGACTTTCCGACGATACGCGTGCAATCGCGTTTTTGCCAAAAACAGAAGCGGAGGCAAACGCGCATTAGGAAAATAATTTCCTGCTGATTTTTTGCATGTAAATCTAAAATAATACATTGAGAGTTTCGCCAAAGTTTCATAGAGTTTCGACAAGCCCTCGGTTTATTTTGACTTTCCGACGGTACGCGTGCAATTGCGTTTTTGCCAAAAACGGAAGCGGAGACAAACGCGCTTTAGGAAAATAATTTCCTGCTTATTTTATTCATGTACATCTCAAATAATACATTGAGAGTGTCCCCAAAGTTTCATAGCGTCTCGACAATCCCTCGGTTTATTTTGACTTTCCGACGGTACGCGAGCAATTGCGTTTTTGCATTTTGACTTTCCGACGGTACGCTTGCAATTGAGTTTTTGCCAAAAACGGAAGCGGAGGCAAACGCGCATTAGGAAAATAACTTCCTATTGATTTTTTGCATGTACATCTCAAATAATACATTGAGAGTGTCCCCAAATTATCGTAGAGTTTCGACAAGCCCTCGGTTTATTTTGACTTTCCGACGGTACACGAGCAATTGCGTTTTTGCCAAAAACGGAAGCGGAGGCAAACGCGCATTAGGAAAATAATTTCCTTCTGATTTTTTGAATGTAAATCTAAAATAATACATTAAGAGTGTCGCCAATGTTTCATAGCGTTCCGACAAGCCCTCAGTTTATTTTGACTTTCCGACGGTACGCGTGCAATTGCGCTTTTGCCAAAAACGGAAGCGGCAGCAAACGCGCTTTAGTAAAATAATTTCCTGATGGTTTTTTGCATGTAATTCTCAAATAATACATTGATAGTGTCCCCAAAGTTTCATAGCGTTTAGACAAGCCCTCGGTTTATTTTGAATTTCCGACGGTACGCGTGCAATTGCGTTTTTGCCAAAAACGGAAGCGGAGGCAAATGCGCCCTAGGAAAATAACTTCCTGCTGATTTTTTGCATGGACATCTCAAATAATACATTGAGAGTGTCGCAAAAGTTTCATAGCTTTTCCACAAGCCCTCGGTTTATTTTGAATTTCCGACGGTACGCATGCAATTGTGTTTTTGCCAAAAACGGAAGCGGAGGCAAAGGCGCCTTAGGAAAATAACTTCCTGCTGATTTTTTGCATGGACATCTCAAATAATACATTGAGAGTGTCGCAAAAGTTTCATAGCTTTTCCACAAGCCCTCGGTTTATTTTGACTTTCCGACGGTACGCGTGCAATTGCGTTTTTGCCAAAAACAGAAGCGGAGGCAAATGCGCATTAGGAAAATAATTTCCTTCTGATTTTTTGCATGTACATCTCAAATAATACATTGAGAGTGTCCCCAAATTTTAGTAGAGTTTCGACAAGCCCTCGGTTTATTTTGAATTTCCGACGGTACACGTGCAATTGCGTTTTTGCCAAAAACAGAAGCGGAGGCAAACGCTCCTTAGGAAAATAATTTCCTGCTGATTTTTTGCATGTATATCTAAAATAATACATTAAGAGTGTTTCCAATGTTTCATAGCGTTCCGACAAGCCCTCGGTTTATTTTGAATTTCCGACGGTACGCATGCAATTGCGTTTTTTCCAAAAACGGAAGCGGAGGCAAAGGCGCCTTAGGAAAATAATTTCATGATGATTTTTTGCATGGACATCTCAAATAATACATTTAGAGTGTCTCCATAGTTTCATATAGTTTCGACAAGACCTCGGTTTATTTTGACTTTCCGACGGTACGCGTGCAATTGCGTTTTTGCCAAAAACAGAAGCGGAGGCAAACGCGCATTAGGAAAATAATTTACTGCTGATTTTTTGCATTTACATCTCAAATAATACATTGAGAGTGTCCCCAAATTTTAGTAGAGTTTCGACAAGCCCTCGGTTTATTTTGAATTTCCGACGGTACACGTGCAATTGCGTTTTTGCCAAAAACAGAAGCGGAGGCAAACGCTCCTTAGGAAAATAATTTCCTGCTGATTTTTTTCATGTATATCTAAAATAATACATTAAGAGTGTTTCCAATGTTTCATAGCGTTCCGACAAGCCCTCGGTTTATTTTAAATTTCCGACGGTACGCATGCAATTGCGTTTTTGCCAAAAACGGAAGCGGAGGCAAAGGCGCCTTAGGAAAATAATTTCCTGATGATTTTTTGCATGGACATCTCAAATAATACATTTAGAGTGTCTCCATAGTTTCATAGAGTTTCGACAAGCCCTCAGTTTATTTTGACTTTCCGACGGTACGCGTGCAATTGCGTTTTTGCCAAAAACAGAAGCGGAGGCAAACGCTCCTTACGAAAATAATTTCCTGCTGATTTTTTGCATGTATATCTAAAATAATACATTAAGAGTGTTTCCAATGTTTCATAGCGTTCCGACAAGCCCTCGGTTTATTTTGAATTTCCGACGGTACGCATGCAATTGCGTTTTTGCCAAAAACGGAAGCGGAGGCAAAGGCGCCTTAGGAAAATAATTTCATGATGATTTTTTGCATGGACATCTCAAATAATACATTTAGAGTGTCTCCATAGTTTCATAGAGTTTCGACAAGCCCTCAGTTTATTTTGACTTTCCGACGGTACGCGTGCAATTGCGTTTTTGCCAAAAACAGAAGCGGAGGCAAACGCTCCTTAGGAAAATAATTTCCTGCTGATTTTTTGCATGTATATCTAAAATAATACATTAAGAGTGTTTCCAATGTTTCATAGCGTTCCGACAAGCCCTCGGTTTATTTTGAATTTCCGACGGTACGCATGCAATTGCGTTTTTGCCAAAAACGGAAGCGGAGGCAAAGGCGCCTTAGGAAAATAATTTCATGATGATTTTTTGCATGGACATCTCAAATAATACATTTAGAGTGTCTCCATAGTTTCATATAGTTTCGACAAGCCCTCGGTTTATTTTGACTTTCCGACGGTACGCGTGCAATTGCGTTTTTGCCAAAAACAGAAGCGGAGGCAAACGCGCATTAGGAAAATAATTTACTGCTGATTTTTTGCATTTACATCTCAAATAATACATAGAGAGTGTCCCCAAATTTTAGTAGAGTTTCGACAAGCCCTCGGTTTATTTTGAATTTCCGACGGTACACGTGCAATTGCGTTTTTGCCAAAAACAGAAGCGGAGGCAAACGCTCCTTAGGAAAATAATTTCCTGCTGATTTTTTGCATGTATATCTAAAATAATACATTAAGAGTGTTTTCAATGTTTCATAGCGTTCCGACTAGCCCTCAGTTTATTTTGACTTTCCGACGGTACGCGTGCAATTCCGCTTTTGTCAAAAATGGAAGCGGAGGCAAACGCGCTTTAGTAAAATAATTTCCTGCTGGTTTTTTGCATGTACTTCTAAAATAATACATTGATAGTGCCCCCAAAGTTTCATAGCGTTTAGACAAGCCCTCGGTTTATTTTGAATTTCCGACGGTACGCGTGCAATTGCGTTTTTCCCAAAAACGGAAGCGGAGGCAAACGTGCCCTAGGAAAATAAATTCCTGCTCATTTTTTGCATGGACATCTCAAATAATACATTGAGAGTGTCGCCAAAGTTTCATAGCTTTTCGATAAGCCCTCAATTTATTTTGAATTTCCGACGGTACGCATGCAATTGCGTTTTTGCCAAAAACGGAAGCGGAGGCAAAGGCGCCTTAGGAAAATAATTTCCTGATGATTTTTTGCATGGACATCTCAAATAATACATTTAGAGTGTCTCCATAGTTTCATAGAGTTTCGACAAGCCCTCGGTTTATTTTGACTTTCCGACGATACGCGTGCAATCGCGTTTTTGCCAAAAACAGAAGCGGAGGCAAACGCGCATTAGGAAAATAATTTCCTGCTGATTTTTTGCATGTATATCTAAAATAATACATTGAGAGTTTCGCCAAAGTTTCATAGAGTTTCGACAAGCCCTCGGTTTATTTTGACTTTCCGACGGTACGCGTGCAATTGCGTTTTTGCCAAAAACGGAAGCGGAGACAAACGCGCTTTAGGAAAATAATTTCCTGCTTATTTTATTCATGTACATCTCAAATAATACATTGAGAGTGTCCCCAAAGTTTCATAGCGTCTCGAGAATCCCTCGGTTTATTTTGACTTTCCGACGGTACGCGAGCAATTGCGTTTTTGCCAAAAACGGAAGCGGAGGCAAACGCGCATTAGGAAAATAATTTCCTGTTGATTTTTTGAATGTAAATCTAAAATAATACATTAAGAGTGTCGCCAATGTTTCATAGCGTTCCGACAAGCCCTCAGTTTATTTTGACTTTCCGACGGTACGCGTGCAATTGCGCTTTTGCCAAAAACGGAAGCGGCGGCAAACGCGCTTTAGTAAAATAATTTCCTGATGGTTTTTTGCATGTAATTCTCAAATAATACATTGATAGTGTCCCCAAAGTTTCGTAGCGTTTAGACAAGCCCTCGGTTTATTTTGAATTTCCGACGGTACGCGTGCAATTGCGTTTTTGCCAAAAACGGAAGCGGAGGCAAATGCGCCCTAGGAAAATAACTTCCTGCTGATTTTTTGCATGGACATCTCAAATAATACATTGAGAGTGTCGCAAAAGTTTCATAGCTTTTCCACAAGCCCTCGGTTTATTTTGAATTTCCGACGGTACGCATGCAATTGCGTTTTTGCCAAAAACGGAAGCGGAGGCAAAGGCGCCTTAGGAAAATAATTTCCTGATGATTTTTTGCATGGACATCTCAAATAATACATTTACAGTGTCTACATAGTTTCATAGAGTTTCGACAAGCCCTCGGTTTATTTTGACTTTCCGACGGTACGCGTGCAATTGCGTTTTTGCCAAAAACAGAAGCGGAGGCAAATGCGCATTAGGAATATAATTTCCTTCTGATTTTTTGCATGTACATCTCAAATAATACATTGAGAGTGTCCCCAATTTTTAGTAGAGTTTCGACAAGCCCTCGTTTTATTTTGAATTTCCGACGGTACACGTGCAATTGCGTTTTTGCCAAAAACAGAAGCGGAGGCAAACGCTCCTTAGAAAAATAATTTCCTGCTGATTTTTTGCATGTATATCTAAAATAATACATTAAGAGTGTTTCCAATGTTTCATAGCGTTCCGACAAGCCCTCAGTTTATTTTGAATTTCCGACGGTACGCATGCAATTGCGTTTTTGCCAAAAACGGAAGCGGAGGCAAAGGCGCCTTAGGAAAATAATTTCCTGATGATTTTTTGCATGGACATCTCAAATAATACATTTAGAGTGTCTCCATAGTTTCATATAGTTTCGACAAGCCCTCGGTTTATTTTGACTTTCCGACGGTACGCGTGCAATTGCGTTTTTGCCAAAAACAGAAGCGGAGGCAAACGCGCTTTAGTAAAATAATTTCCTGCTGGTTTTTTGCATGTAAATCTAAAATAATACATTGAGAGTTTCGCCAAAGTTTCGTAGCGTTTTGACAAGCCATCGGTTATTTTGACTTTCCGACGGTACGCGTGCAATTGCGTTTTTTCCAAAAACGGAAGCGGAGACAAACGCGCTTTAGGAAAATAATTTCCTTCTTATTTTATTCATGTACATCTCAAATAATACATTGAGAGTGTCCCCAAAGTTTCATAGCGTCTCGACAATCCCTCGGTTTATTTTGACTTTCCGACGGTACGTGTGCAATTGAGTTTTTGCCAAAAACGGAAGCGGAGGCAAACGCGCATTAGGAAAATAATTTCCTGTTGATTTTTTTCATGTACATCTCAAATAATACATTGAGAGTGTCCCCAAATTATCGTAGAGTTTCGACAAGCCCTCGGTTTATTTTGACTTTCCGACGGTACGCGAGCAATTGCGTTTTTGCCAAAAACGGAAGCGGAGGCAAACACGCATTAGGAAAATAATTTCCTTCTGATTTTTTGAATGTAAATCTAAAATAATACATTAAGAGTGTCGCCAATGTTTCATAGCGTTCCGACAAGCCCTCAGTTTATTTTGACTTTCCGACGGTACGCGTGCAATTGCGCTTTTGCCAAAAACGGAAGCGGCGGCAAACGCGCTTTAGTAAAATAATTTCCTGATGGTTTTTTGCATGTAATTCTCAAATAATACATTGATAGTGTCCCCAAAGTTTCATAGCGTTTAGACAAGCCCTCGGTTTATTTTGAATTTCCGACGGTACGCGTGCAATTGCGTTTTTGCCAAAAACGGAAGCGGAGGCAAATGCGCCCTAGGAAAATAACTTCCTGCTGATTTTTTGCATGGACATCTCAAATAATACATTGAGAGTGTCACAAAAGTTTCATAGCTTTTCCACAAGCCCTCGGTTTATTTTGAATTTCCGACGGTACGCATGCAATTGCGTTTTTGCCAAAAACGGAAGCGGAGGCAAAGGCGCCTTAGGAAAATAACTTCCTGCTGATTTTTTGCATGGACATCTCAAATAATACATTGAGAGTGTCGCAAAAGTTTCATAGCTTTTCCACAAGCCCTCGGTTTATTTTGACTTTCCGACGGTACGCGTGGAATTGCGTTTTTGCCAAAAACAGAAGCGGAGGCAAATGCGCATTAGGAAAATAATTTCCTTATGATTTTTTGCATGTACATCTCAAATAATACATTGAGAGTGTCCCCAAATTTTAGTAGAGTTTCGACAAGCCCTCGGTTTATTTTGAATTTCCGACGGTACACGTGCAATTGCGTTTTTGCCAAAAACAGAAGCGGAGGCAAACGCTCCTTAGGAAAATAATTTCCTGCTGATTTTTTGCATGTATATCTGAAATAATACATTAAGAGTGTTTCCAATGTTTCATAGCGTTCTGACAAGCCCTCGGTTTATTTTGAATTTCCGACGGTACGCATGCAATTGCGTTTTTGCCAAAAACGGAAGCGGAGGCAAAGGCGCCTTAGGAAAATAATTTCCTGATGATTTTTTGCATGGACATCTCAAATAATACATTTAGAGTGTCTCCATAGTTTCATAGAGTTTCGACAAGCCCTCAGTTTATTTTGACTTTCCGACGGTACGCGTGCAATTGCGTTTTTGCCAAAAACAGAAGCGGAGGCAAACGCTCCTTAGGAAAATAATTTCCTGCTGATTTTTTGCATGTATATCTAAAATAATACATTAAGAGTGTTTCCAATGTTTCATAGCGTTCCGACAAGCCCTCGGTTTATTTTGAATTTCCGACGGTACGCATGCAATTGCGTTTTTGCCAAAAACGGAAGCGGAGGCAAAGGCGCCTTAGGAAAATAATTTCATGATGATTTTTTGCATGGACATCTCAAATAATACATTTAGAGTGTCTCCATAGTTTCATATAGTTTCAACAAGCCCTCGGTTTATTTTGACTTTCCGACGGTACGCGTGCAATTGCGTTTTTGCCAAAAACAGAAGCGGAGGCAAACGCGCATTAGGAAAATAATTTACCGCTGATTTTTTGCATTTACATCTCAAATAATACATTGAGAGTGTCCCCAAATTTTAGTAGAGTTTCGACAAGCCCTCGGTTTATTTTGAATTTCCGACGGTACACGTGCAATTGCGTTTTTGCCAAAAACAGAAGCGGAGGCAAACGCTCCTTAGGAAAATAATTTCCTGCTGATTTTTTGCATGTATATCTAAAATAATACATTAAGAGTGTTTCCAATGTTTCATAGCGTTCCGACTAGCCCTCAGTTTATTTTGACTTTCCGACGGTACGCGTGCAATTCCGCTTTTGTCAAAAATGGAAGCGGAGGCAAACGCGCTTTAGTAAAATAATTTCCTGCTGGTTTTTTGCATGTACTTCTAAAATAATACATTGATAGTGCCCCCAAAGTTTCATAGCGTTTAGACAAGCCCTCGGTTTATTTTGAATTTCCGACGGTACGCGTGCAATTGCGTTTTTCCCAAAAACGGAAGCGGAGGCAAACGTGCCCTAGGAAAATAACTTCCTGCTCATTTTTTGCATGGACATCTCAAATAATACATTGAGAGTGTCACCAAAGTTTCATAGCTTTTCGATAAGCCCTCGATTTATTTTGAATTTCCGACGGTACGCATGCAATTGCGTTTTTGCCAAAAACGGAAGCGGAGGCAAAGGCGCCTTAGGAAAATAATTTCTTGATGATTTTTTGCATGGACATCTCAAATAATACATTTAGAGTGTCTCCATAGTTTCATAGAGTTTCGACAAGCCCTCGGTTTATTTTGACTTTCCGACGTTACGCGTGCAATTGCGTTTTTGCCAAAAACGGAAGCGGAGACAAACGCGCTTTAGGAAAATAATTTCCTGCTTATTTTATTCATGTACATCTCAAATAATACATTGAGAGTGTCCCCAAAGTTTCATAGCGTCTCGAGAATCCCTCGGTTTATTTTGACTTTCCGACGGTACGCGAGCAATTGCGTTTTTGCCAAAAACGGAAGCGGAGGCAAACGCGCATTAGGAAAATAATTTCCTGTTGATTTTTTGAATGTAAATCAGAAATAATACATTAAGAGTGTCGCCAATGTTTCATAGCGTTCCGACAAGCCCTCAGTTTATTTTGACTTTCCGACGGTACGCGTGCAATTGCGCTTTTGCCAAAAACGGAAGCGGCGGCAAACGCGCTTTAGTAAAATAATTTCCTGATGGTTTTTTGCATGTAATTCTCAAATAATACATTGATAGTGTCCCCAAAGTTTCGTAGCGTTTAGACAAGCCCTCGGTTTATTTTGAATTTCCGACGGTACGCGTGCAATTGCGTTTTTGCCAAAAACGGAAGCGGAGGCAAAGGCGCCTTAGGAAAATAATTTCCTGATGATTTTTTGCATGGACATCTCAAATAATACATTTACAGTGTCTACATAGTTTCATAGAGTTTCGACAAGCCCTCGGTTTATTTTGACTTTTCGACGGTACGCGTGCAATTGCGTTTTTGCCAAAAACAGAAGCGGAGGCAAATGCGCATTAGGAATATAATTTCCTTCTGATTTTTTGCATGTACATCTCAAATAATACATTGAGAGTGTCCCCAATTTTTAGTAGAGTTTCGACAAGCCCTCGTTTTATTTTGAATTTCCGACGGTACACGTGCAATTGCGTTTTTGCCAAAAACAGAAACGGAGGCAAACGCTCCTTAGGAAAATAATTTCCTGCTGATTTTTTGCATGTATATCTAAAATAATACATTAAGAGTGTTTCCAATGTTTCATAGCGTTCCGACAAGCCCTCAGTTTATTTTGAATTTCCGACGGTACGCATGCAATTGCGTTTTTGCCAAAAACGGAAGCGGAGGCAAAGGCGCCTTAGGAAAATAATTTCTTGATGATTTTTTGCATGGACATCTCAAATAATACATTTAGAGTGTCTCCATAGTTTCATATAGTTTCGACAAGCCCTCGGTTTATTTTGACTTTCCGACGGTACGCGTGCAATTGCGTTTTTGCCAAAAACAGAAGCGGAGGCAAACGCGCTTTAGTAAAATAATTTCCTGCTGGTTTTTTGCATGTAAATCTAAAATAATACATTGAGAGTTTCGCCAAAGTTTCGTAGCGTTTTGACAAGCCATCGGTTATTTTGACTTTCCGACGGTACGCGTGCAATTGCGTTTTTTCCAAAAACGGAAGCGGAGACAAACGCGCTTTAGGAAAATAATTTCCTTCTTATTTTATTCATGTACATCTCAAATAATACATTGAGAGTGTCCCCAAAGTTTCATAGCGTCTCGACAATCCCTCGGTTTATTTTGACTTTCCGACGGTACGCGTGCAATTGAGTTTTTGCCAAAAACGGAAGCGGAGGCAAACGCGCATTAGGAAAATAATTTCCTGTTGATTTTTTTCATGTACATCTCAAATAATACATTGAGAGTGTCCCCAAATTAACGTAGAGTTTCGACAAGCCCTCGGTTTATTTTGACTTTCCGACGGTACGCGAGCAATTGCGTTTTTGCCAAAAACGGAAGCGGAGGCAAACACGCATTAGGAAAATAATTTCCTTCTGATTTTTTGAATGTAAATCTAAAATAATACATTAAGAGTGTCGCCAATGTTTCATAGCGTTCCGACAAGCCCTCAGTTTATTTTGACTTTCCGACGGTACGCGTGCAATTGCGCTTTTGCCAAAAACGGAAGCGGCGGCAAACGCGCTTTAGTAAAATAATTTCCTGATGGTTTTTTGCATGTAATTCTCAAATAATACATTGATAGTGTCCCCAAAGTTTCATAGCGTTTAGACAAGCCCTCGGTTTATTTTGAATTTCCGACGGTACGCGTGCAATTGCGTTTTTGCCAAAAACGGAAGCGGAGGCAAATGCGCCCTAGGAAAATAACTTCCTGCTGATTTTTTGCATGGACATCTCAAATAATACATTGAGAGTGTCGCAAAAGTTTCATAGCTTTTCCACAAGCCCTCGGTTTATTTTGAATTTCCGACGGTACGCATGCAATTGCGTTTTTGCCAAAAACGGAAGCGGAGGCAAAGGCGCCTTAGGAAAATAACTTCCTGCTGATTTTTTGCATGGACATCTCAAATAATACATTGAGAGTGTCGCAAAAGTTTCATAGCTTTTCCACAAGCCCTCGGTTTATTTTGACTTTCCGACGGTACGCGTGCAATTGCATTTTTGCCAAAAACAGAAGCGGAGGCAAATGCGCATTAGGAAAATAATTTCCTTATGATTTTTTGCATGTACATCTCAAATAATACATTGAGAGTGTCCCCAAATTTTAGTAGAGTTTCGACAAGCCCTCGGTTTATTTTGAATTTCCGACGGTACACGTGCAATTGCGTTTTTGCCAAAAACAGAAGCGGAGGCAAACGCTCCTTAGGAAAATAATTTCCTGCTGATTTTTTGCATGTATATCTAAAATAATACATTAAGAGTGTTTCCAATGTTTCATAGCGTTCCGACAAGCCCTCGGTTTATTTTGAATTTCCGACGGTACGCATGCAATTGCGTTTTTGCCAAAAACGGAAGCGGAGGCAAAGGCGCCTTAGGAAAATAATTTCCTGATGATTTTTTGCATGGACATCTCAAATAATACATTTAGAGTGTCTCCATAGTTTCATAGAGTTTCGACAAGCCCTCAGTTTATTTTGACTTTCCGACGGTACGCGTGCAATTGCGTTTTTGCCAAAAACAGAAGCGGAGGCAAACGCTCCTTAGGAAAATAATTTCCTGCTGATTTTTTGCATGTATATCTAAAATAATACATTAAGAGTGTTTCCAATGTTTCATAGCGTTCCGACAAGCCCTCGGTTTATTTTGAATTTCCGACGGTACGCATGCAATTGCGTTTTTGCCAAAAACGGAAGCGGAGGCAAAGGCGCCTTAGGAAAATAATTTCATGATGATTTTTTGCATGGAAATCTCAAATAATACATTTAGAGTGTCTCCATAGTTTCATATAGTTTCGACAAGCCCTCGGTTTATTTTGACTTTCCGACGGTACGCGTGCAATTGCGTTTTTGCCAAAAACAGAAGCGGAGGCAAACGCGCATTAGGAAAATAATTTACTGCTGATTTTTTGCATTTACATCTCAAATAATACATTGAGAGTGTCCCCAAATTTTAGTAGAGTTTCGACAAGCCCTCGGTTTATTTTGAATTTCCGACGGTACACGTGCAATTGCGTTTTTGCCAAAAACAGAAGCGGAGGCAAACGCTCCTTAGGAAAATAATTTCCTGCTGATTTTTTGCATGTATATCTAAAATAATACATTAAGAGTGTTTCCAATGTTTCATAGCGTTCCGACTAGCCCTCAGTTTATTTTGACTTTCCGACGGTACGCGTGCAATTCCGCTTTTGTCAAAAATGGAAGCGGAGGCAAACGCGCTTTAGTAAAATAATTTCCTGCTGGTTTTTTGCATGTACTTCTAAAATAATACATTGATAGTGCCCCCAAAGTTTCATAGCGTTTAGACAAGCCCTCGGTTTATTTTGAATTTCTGACGGTACGCGTGCAATTGCGTTTTTCCCAAAAACGGAAGCGGAGGCAAACGTGCCCTAGGAAAATAACTTCCTGCTCATTTTTTGCATGGACATCTCAAATAATACATTGAGAGTGTCACCAAAGTTTCATAGCTTTTCGATAAGCCCTCGATTTATTTTGAATTTCCGACGGTACGCATGCAATTGCGTTTTTGCCAAAAACGGAAGCGGAGGCAAAGGCGCCTTAGGAAAATAATTTCCTGATGATTTTTTGCATGGACATCTCAAATAATACATTTAGAGTGTCTCCATAGTTTCATAGAGTTTCGACAAGCCCTCGGTTTATTTTGACTTTCCGACGGTACGCGTGCAATTGCGTTTTTGCCAAAAACGGAAGCGGAGACAAACGCGCTTTAGGAAAATAATTTCCTGCTTATTTTATTCATGTACATCTCAAATAATACATTGAGAGTGTCCCCAAAGTTTCATAGCGTCTCGAGAATCCCTCGGTTTATTTTGACTTTCCGACGGTACGCGAGCAATTGCGTTTTTGCCAAAAACGGAAGCGGAGGCAAACGCGCATTAGGAAAATAATTTCCTGTTGATTTTTTGAATGTAAATCTAAAATAATACATTAAGAGTGTCGCCAATGTTTCATAGCGTTCCGACAAGCCCTCAGTTTATTTTGACTTTCCGACGGTACGCGTGCAATTGCGCTTTTGCCAAAAACGGAAGCGGCGGCAAACGCGCTTTAGTAAAATAATTTCCTGATGGTTTTTTGCATGTAATTCTCAAATAATACATTGATAGTGTCCCCAAAGTTTCGTAGCGTTTAGACAAGCCCTCGGTTTATTTTGAATTTCCGACGGTACGCGTGCAATTGCGTTTTTGCCAAAAACGGAAGCGGAGGCAAATGCGCCCTAGGAAAATAACTTCCTGCTGATTTTTTGCATGGACATCTCAAATAATACATTGAGAGTGTCGCAAAAGTTTCATAGCTTTTCCACAAGCCCTCGGTTTATTTTGAATTTCCGACGGTACGCATGCAATTGCGTTTTTGCCAAAAACGGAAGCGGAGGCAAAGGCGCCTTAGGAAAATAATTTCCTGATGATTTTTTGCATGGACATCTCAAATAATACATTTACAGTGTCTACATAGTTTCATAGAGTTTCGACAAGCCCTCGGTTTATTTTGACTTTCCGACGGTACGCGTGCAATTGCGTTTTTGCCAAAAACAGAAGCGGAGGCAAATGCGCATTAGGAATATAATTTCCTTCTGATTTTTTGCATGTACATCTCAAATAATACATTGAGAGTGTCCCCAATTTTTAGTAGAGTTTCGACAAGCCCTCGTTTTATTTTGAATTTCCGACGGTACACGTGCAATTGCGTTTTTGCCAAAAACAGAAGCGGAGGCAAACGCTCCTTAGGAAAATAATTTCCTGCTGATTTTTTGCATGTATATCTAAAATAATACATTAAGAGTGTTTCCAATGTTTCATAGCGTTCCGACAAGCCCTCAGTTTATTTTGAATTTCCGACGGTACGCATGCAATTGCGTTTTTGCCAAAAACAGAAGCGGAGGCAAAGGCGCCTTAGGAAAATAATTTCCTGATGATTTTTTGCATGGACATCTCAAATAATACATTTAGAGTGTCTCCATAGTTTCATATAGTTTCGACAAGCCCTCGGTTTATTTTGACTTTCCGACGGTACGCGTGCAATTGCGTTTTTGCCAAAAACGGAAGCGGAGACAAACGCGCTTTAGGAAAATAATTTCCTTCTTATTTTATTCATGTACATCTCAAATAATACATTGAGAGTGTCCCCAAAGTTTCATAGCGTCTCGACAATCCCTCGGTTTATTTTGACTTTCCGACGGTACGCGTGCAATTGAGTTTTTGCCAAAAACGGAAGCGGAGGCAAACGCGCATTAGGAAAATAATTTCCTGTTGATTTTTTTCATGTACATCTCAAATAATACATTGAGAGTGTCCCCAAATTATCGTAGAGTTTCGACAAGCCCTCGGTTTATTTTGACTTTCCGACGGTACGCGAGCAATTGCGTTTTTGCCAAAAACGGAAGCGGAGGCAAACACGCATTAGGAAAATAATTTCCTTCTGATTTTTTGAATGTAAATCTAAAATAATACATTAAGAGTGTCGCCAATGTTTCATAGCGTTCCGACAAGCCCTCAGTTTATTTTGACTTTCCGACGGTACGCGTGCAATTGCGCTTTTGCCAAAAACGGAAGCGGCGGCAAACGCGCTTTAGTAAAATAATTTCCTGATGGTTTTTTGCATGTAATTCTCAAATAATACATTGATAGTGTCCCCAAAGTTTCATAGCGTTTAGACAAGCCCTCGGTTTATTTTGAATTTCCGACGGTACGCGTGCAATTGCGTTTTTGCCAAAAACGGAAGCGGAGGCAAATGCGCCCTAGGAAAATAACTTCCTGCTGATTTTTTGCATGGACATCTCAAATAATACATTGAGAGTGTCGCAAAAGTTTCATAGCTTTTCCACAAGCCCTCGGTTTATTTTGAATTTCCGACGGTACGCATGCAATTGCGTTTTTGCCAAAAACGGAAGCGGAGGCAAAGGCGCCTTAGGAAAATAACTTCCTGCTGATTTTTTGCATGGACATCTCAAATAATACATTGAGAGTGTCGCAAAAGTTTCATAGCTTTTCCACAAGCCCTCGGTTTATTTTGACTTTCCGACGGTACGCGTGCAATTGCGTTTTTGCCAAAAACAGAAGCGGAGGCAAATGCGCATTAGGAAAATAATTTCCTTATGATTTTTTGCATGTACATCTCAAATAATACATTGAGAGTGTCCCCAAATTTTAGTAGAGTTTCGACAAGCCCTCGGTTTATTTTGAATTTCCGACGGTACACGTGCAATTGCGTTTTGGCCAAAAACAGAAGCGGAGGAAAACGCTCCTTAGGAAAATAATTTCCTGCTGATTTTTTGCATGTATATCTAAAATAATACATTAAGAGTGTTTCCAATGTTTCATAGCGTTCCGACAAGCCCACGGTTTATTTTGAATTTCCGACGGTACGCATGCAATTGCGTTTTTGCCAAAAACGGAAGCGGAGGCAAAGGCGCCTTAGGAAAATAATTTCCTGATGATTTTTTGCATGGACATCTCAAATAATACATTTAGAGTGTCTCCATAGTTTCATAGAGTTTCGACAAGCCCTCAGTTTATTTTGACTTTCCGACGGTACGCGTGCAATTGCGTTTTTGCCAAAAACAGAAGCGGAGGCAAACGCTCCTTAGGAAAATAATTTCCTGCTGATTTTTTGCATGTATATCTAAAATAATACATTAAGAGTGTTTCCAATGTTTCATAGCGTTCCGACAAGCCCTCGGTTTATTTTGAATTTCCGACGGTACGCATGCAATTGCGTTTTTGCCAAAAACGGAAGCGGAGGCAAAGGCGCCTTAGGAAAATAATTTCATGATGATTTTTTGCATGGACATCTCAAATAATACATTTAGAGTGTCTCCATAGTTTCATATAGTTTCGACAAGCCCTCGGTTTATTTTGACTTTCCGACGGTACGCGTGCAATTGCGTTTTTGCCAAAAACAGAAGCGGAGGCAAACGCGCATTAGGAAAATAATTTACTGCTGATTTTTTGCATTTACATCTCAAATAATACATTGAGAGTGTCCCCAAATTTTAGTAGAGTTTCGACAAGCCCTCGGTTTATTTTGAATTTCCGACGGTACACGTGCAATTGCGTTTTTGCCAAAAACAGAAGCGGAGGCAAACGCTCCTTAGGAAAATAATTTCCTGCTGATTTTTTGCATGTATATCTAAAATAATACATTAAGAGTGTTTCCAATGTTTCATAGCGTTCCGACTAGCCCTCAGTTTATTTTGACTTTCCGACGGTACGCGTGCAATTCCGCTTTTGTCAAAAATGGAAGCGGAGGCAAACGCGCTTTAGTAAAATAATTTCCTGCTGGTTTTTTGCATGTACTTCTAAAATAATACATTGATAGTGCCCCCAAAGTTTCATAGCGTTTAGACAAGCCCTCGGTTTATTTTGAATTTCCGACGGTACGCGTGCAATTGCGTTTTTCCCAAAAACGGAAGCGGAGGCAAACATGCCCTAGGAAAATAACTTCCTGCTCATTTTTTGCATGGACATCTCAAATAATACATTGAGAGTGTCACCAAAGTTTCATAGCTTTTCGATAAGCCCTCGATTTATTTTGAATTTCCGACGGTACGCATGCAATTGCGTTTTTGCCAAAAACGGAAGCGGAGGCAAAGGCGCCTTAGGAAAATAATTTCCTGATGATTTTTTGCATGGACATCTCAAATAATACATTTAGAGTGTCTCCATAGTTTCATAGAGTTTCGACAAGCCCTCGGTTTATTTTGACTTTCCGACGGTACGCGTGCAATTGCGTTTTTGCCAAAAACGGAAGCGGAGACAAACGCGCTTTAGGAAAATAATTTCCTGCTTATTTTATTCATGTACATCTCAAATAATACATTGAGAGTGTCCCCAAAGTTTCATAGCGTCTCGAGAATCCCTCGGTTTATTTTGACTTTCCGACGGTACGCGAGCAATTGCGTTTTTGCCAAAAACGGAAGCGGAGGCAAACGCGCATTAGGAAAATAATTTCCTGTTGATTTTTTGAATGTAAATCTAAAATAATACATTAAGAGTGTCGCCAATGTTTCATAGCGTTCCGACAAGCCCTCAGTTTATTTTGACTTTCCGACGGTACGCGTGCAATTGCGCTTTTGCCAAAAACGGAAGCGGCGGCAAACGCGCTTTAGTAAAATAATTTCCTGATGGTTTTTTGCATGTAATTCTCAAATAATACATTGATAGTGTCCCCAAAGTTTCGTAGCGTTTAGACAAGCCCTCGGTTTATTTTGAATTTCCGACGGTACGCGTGCAATTGCGTTTTTGCCAAAAACGGAAGCGGAGGCAAATGCGCCCTAGGAAAATAACTTCCTGCTGATTTTTTGCATGGACATCTCAAATAATACATTGAGAGTGTCGCAAAAGTTTCATAGCTTTTCCACAAGCCCTCGGTTTATTTTGAATTTCCGACGGTACGCATGCAATTGCGTTTTTGCCAAAAACGGAAGCGGAGGCAAAGGCGCCTTAGGAAAATAATTTCCTGATGATTTTTTGCATGGACATCTCAAATAATACATTTACAGTGTCTACATAGTTTCATAGAGTTTCGACAAGCCCTCGGTTTATTTTGACTTTCCGACGGTACGCGTGCAATTGCGTTTTTGCCAAAAACAGAAGCGGAGGCAAATGCGCATTAGGAATATAATTTCCTTCTGATTTTTTGCATGTACATCTCAAATAATACATTGAGAGTGTCCCCAATTTTTAGTAGAGTTTCGACAAGCCCTCGTTTTATTTTGGATTTCCGACGGTACACGTGCAATTGCGTTTTTGCCAAAAACAGAAGCGGAGGCAAACGCTCCTTAGGAAAATAATTTCCTGCTGATTTTTTGCATGTATATCTAACATAATACATTAAGAGTGTTTCCAATGTTTCATAGCGTTCCGACAAGCCCTCAGTTTATTTTGAATTTCCGACGGTACGCATGCAATTGCGTTTTTGCCAAAAACGGAAGCGGAGGCAAAGGCGCCTTAGGAAAATAATTTCCTGATGATTTTTTGCATGGACATCTCAAATAATACATTTAGAGTGTCTCCATAGTTTCATATAGTTTCGACAAGCCCTCGGTTTATTTTGACTTTCCGACGGTACGCGTGCAATTGCGTTTTTGCCAAAAACAGAAGCGGAGGCAAACGCGCTTTAGTAAAATAATTTCCTGCTGGTTTTTTGCATGTAAATCTAAAATAATACATTGAGAGTTTCGCCAAAGTTTCGTAGCGTTTTGACAAGCCATCGGTTATTTTGACTTTCCGACAGTACGCGTGCAATTGCGTTTTTTCCAAAAACGGAAGCGGAGACAAAGGCGCCTTAGGAAAATAATTTCCTGATGATTTTTTGCATGGACATCTCAAATAATACATTTAGAGTGTCTCCATAGTTTCATATAGTTTCGACAAGCCCTCGGTTTATTTTGACTTTCCGACGGTACGCGTGCAATTGCGTTTTTGCCAAAAACAGAAGCGGAGGCAAACACGCATTAGGAAAATAATTTACTGCTGATTTTTTGCATTTACATCTCAAATAATACATTGAGAGTGTCCCCAAATTTTAGTAGAGTTTCGACAAGCCCTCAGTTTATTTTGAATTTCCGACGGTACACGTGCAATTGCGTTTTTGCCAAAAACAGAAGCGGAGGCAAACGCTCCTTAGGAAAATAATTTCCTGCTGATTTTTTGCATGTATATCTAAAATAATACATTAAGAGTGTTTCCAATGTTTCATAGCGTTCCGTCTAGCCCTAAGTTTATTTTGACTTTCCGACGGTACGCGTGCAATTCCGCTTTTGTCAAAAATGGAAGCGGAGGCAAACGCGCTTTAGTAAAATAATTTCCTGCTGGTTTTTTGCATGTACTTCTAAAATAATACATTGATAGTGCCCCCAAAGTTTCATAGCGTTTAGACAAGCCCTCGGTTTATTTTGAATTTCCGACGGTACGCGTGCAATTGCGTTTTTCCCAAAAACGGAAGCGGAGGCAAACGTGCCCTAGGAAAATAACTTCCTGCTCATTTTTTGCATGGACATCTCAAATAATACATTGAGAGTGTCACCAAAGTTTCATAGCTTTTCGATAAGCCCTCGATTTATTTTGAATTTCCGACGGTACGCATGCAATTGCGTTTTTGCCAAAAACGGAAGCGGAGGCAAAGGCGCCTTAGGAAAATAATTTCCTGATGATTTTTTGCATGGACATCTCAAATAATACATTTAGAGTGTCTCCATAGTTTCATAGAGTTTCGACAAGCCCTCGGTTTATTTTGACTTTCCGACGATACGCGTGCAATCGCGTTTTTGCCAAAAACAGAAGCGGAGGCAAACGCGCATTAGGAAAATAATTTCCTGCTGATTTTTTGCATGTAAATCTAAAATAATACATTGAGAGTTTCGCCGAAGTTTCATATAGTTTCGACAAGCCCTCGGTTTATTTTGACTTTCCGACGTTACGCGTGCAATTGCGTTTTTGCCAAAAATGGAAGCGGAGACAAACGCGCTTTAGGAAAATAATTTCCTGCTTATTTTATTCATGTACATCTCAAATAATACATTGAGAGTGTCCCCAAAGTTTCATAGCGTCTCGACAATCCCTCGGTTTATTTTGACTTTCCGACGGTACGCGAGCAATTGCGTTTTTGCCAAAAACGGAAGCGGAGGCAAACGCGCATTAGGAAAATAATTTCCTGTTGATTTTTTGCATGTACATCTCAAATAATACATTGAGAGTGTCCCCAAATTATCGTAGAGTTTCGACAAGCCCTCGGTTTATTTTGACTTTCCGACGGTACGCGAGCAATTGCGTTTTTGCCAAAAACGGAAGCGGAGGCAAACGCGCATTAGGAAAATAATTTCCTTCTGATTTTTTGAATGTAAATCTAAAATAATACATTAAGAGTGTCGCCAATGTTTCATAGCGTTCCGACAAGCCCTCAGTTTATTTTGACTTTCCGACGGTATGCGTGCAATTGCGCTTTTGCCAAAAACGGAAGCGGCGGCAAACGCGCTTTAGTAAAATAATTTCCTGATGGTTTTTTGCATGTAATTCTCAAATAATACATTGATAGTGTCCCCAAAGTTTCGTAGCGTTTAGACAAGCCCTCGGTTTATTTTGAATTTCCGACGGTAAGCGTGCAATTGCGTTTTTGCCAAAAACGGAAGCGGAGGCAAATGCGCCCTAGGAAAATAACTTCCTGCTGATTTTTTGCATGGACATCTCAAATAATACATTGAGAGTGTCGCAAAAGTTTCATAGCTTTTCCACAAGCCCTCGGTTTATTTTGAATTTCCGACGGTACGCATGCAATTGCGTTTTTGCCAAAAACGGAAGCGGAGGCAAAGGCGCCTTAGGAAAATAACTTCCTGCTGATTTTTTGCATGGACATCTCAAATAATACATTGAGAGTGTCGCAAAAGTTTCATAGCTTTTCCACAAGCCCTCGGTTTATTTTGACTTTCCGACGGTACGCGTGCAATTGCGTTTTTGCCAAAAACAGAAGCGGAGGCAAATGCGCATTAGGAATATAATTTCCTTCTGATTTTTTGCATGTACATCTCAAATAATACATTGAGAGTGTCCCCAATTTTTAGTAGAGTTTCGACAAGCCCTCGTTTTATTTTGGATTTCCGACGGTACACGTGCAATTGCGTTTTTGCCAAAAACAGAAGCGGAGGCAAACGCTCCTTAGGAAAATAATTTCCTGCTGATTTTTTGCATGTATATCTAAAATAATACATTAAGAGTGTTTCCAATGTTTCATAGCGTTCCGACAAGCCCTCAGTTTATTTTGAATTTCCGACGGTACGCATGCAATTGCGTTTTTGCCAAAAACGGAAGCGGAGGCAAAGGCGCCTTAGGAAAATAATTTCCTGATGATTTTTTGCATGGACATCTCAAATAATACATTTAGAGTGTCTCCATAGTTTCATATAGTTTCGACAAGCCCTCGGTTTATTTTGACTTTCCGACGGTACGCGTGCAATTGCGTTTTTGCCAAAAACAGAAGCGGAGGCAAACGCGCTTTAGTAAAATAATTTCCTGCTGGTTTTTTGCATGTAAATCTAAAATAATACATTGAGAGTTTCGCCAAAGTTTCATAGCGTTCCGACAAGCCCTCGGTTTATTTTGAATTTCCGACGGTACGCATGCAATTGCGTTTTTGCCAAAAACGGAAGCGGAGGCAAAGGCGCCTTAGGAAAATAATTTCATGATGATTTTTTGCATGGAAATCTCAAATAATACATTTAGAGTGTCTCCATAGTTTCATATAGTTTCGACAAGCCCTCGGTTTATTTTGACTTTCCGACGGTACGCGTGCAATTGCGTTTTTGCCAAAAACAGAAGCGGAGGCAAACGCGCATTAGGAAAATAATTTACTGCTGATTTTTTGCATTTACATCTCAAATAATACATTGAGAGTGTCCCCAAATTTTAGTAGAGTTTCGACAAGCCCTCGGTTTATTTTGAATTTCCGACGGTACACGTGCAATTGCGTTTTTGCCAAAAACAGAAGCGGAGGCAAACGCTCCTTAGGAAAATAATTTCCTGCTGATTTTTTGCATGTATATCTAAAATAATACATTAAGAGTGTTTCCAATGTTTCATAGCGTTCCGACTAGCCCTCAGTTTATTTTGACTTTCCGACGGTACGCGTGCAATTCCGCTTTTGTCAAAAATGGAAGCGGAGGCAAACGCGCTTTAGTAAAATAATTTCCTGCTGGTTTTTTGCATGTACTTCTAAAATAATACATTGATAGTGCCCCCAAAGTTTCATAGCGTTTAGACAAGCCCTCGGTTTATTTTGAATTTCTGACGGTACGCGTGCAATTGCGTTTTTCCCAAAAACGGAAGCGGAGGCAAACGTGCCCTAGGAAAATAACTTCCTGCTCATTTTTTGCATGGACATCTCAAATAATACATTGAGAGTGTCACCAAAGTTTCATAGCTTTTCGATAAGCCCTCGATTTATTTTGAATTTCCGACGGTACGCATGCAATTGCGTTTTTGCCAAAAACGGAAGCGGAGGCAAAGGCGCCTTAGGAAAATAATTTCCTGATGATTTTTTGCATGGACATCTCAAATAATACATTTAGAGTGTCTCCATAGTTTCATAGAGTTTCGACAAGCCCTCGGTTTATTTTGACTTTCCGACGGTACGCGTGCAATTGCGTTTTTGCCAAAAACGGAAGCGGAGACAAACGCGCTTTAGGAAAATAATTTCCTGCTTATATTATTCATGTACATCTCAAATAATACATTGAGAGTGTCCCCAAAGTTTCATAGCGTCTCGAGAATCCCTCGGTTTATTTTGACTTTCCGACGGTACGCGAGCAATTGCGTTTTTGCCAAAAACGGAAGCGGAGGCAAACGCGCATTAGGAAAATAATTTCCTGTTGATTTTTTGAATGTAAATCTAAAATAATACATTAAGAGTGTCGCCAATGTTTCATAGCGTTCCGACAAGCCCTCAGTTTATTTTGACTTTCCGACGGTACGCGTGCAATTGCGCTTTTGCCAAAAACGGAAGCGGCGGCAAACGCGCTTTAGTAAAATAATTTCCTGATGGTTTTTTGCATGTAATTCTCAAATAATACATTGATAGTGTCCCCAAAGTTTCGTAGCGTTTAGACAAGCCCTCGGTTTATTTTGAATTTCCGACGGTACGCGTGCAATTGCGTTTTTGCCAAAAACGGAAGCGGAGGCAAATGCGCCCTAGGAAAATAACTTCCTGCTGATTTTTTGCATGGACATCTCAAATAATACATTGAGAGTGTCGCAAAAGTTTCATAGCTTTTCCACAAGCCCTCGGTTTATTTTGAATTTCCGACGGTACGCATGCAATTGCGTTTTTGCCAAAAACGGAAGCGGAGGCAAAGGCGCCTTAGGAAAATAATTTCCTGATGATTTTTTGCATGGACATCTCAAATAATACATTTAGAGTGTCTCCATAGTTTCATAGAGTTTCGACAAGCCCTCGGTTTATTTTGACTTTCCGACGGTACGCGTGCAATTGCGTTTTTGCCAAAAACGGAAGCGGAGACAAACGCGCTTTAGGAAAATAATTTCCTGCTTATATTATTCATGTACATCTCAAATAATACATTGAGAGTGTCCCCAAAGTTTCATAGCGTCTCGAGAATCCCTCGGTTTATTTTGACTTTCCGACGGTACGCGAGCAATTGCGTTTTTGCCAAAAACGGAAGCGGAGGCAAACGCGCATTAGGAAAATAATTTCCTGTTGATTTTTTGAATGTAAATCTAAAATAATACATTAAGAGTGTCGCCAATGTTTCATAGCGTTCCGACAAGCCCTCAGTTTATTTTGACTTTCCGACGGTACGCGTGCAATTGCGCTTTTGCCAAAAACGGAAGCGGCGGCAAACGCGCTTTAGTAAAATAATTTCCTGATGGTTTTTTGCATGTAATTCTCAAATAATACATTGATAGTGTCCCCAAAGTTTCGTAGCGTTTAGACAAGCCCTCGGTTTATTTTGAATTTCCGACGGTACGCGTGCAATTGCGTTTTTGCCAAAAACGGAAGCGGAGGCAAATGCGCCCTAGGAAAATAACTTCCTGCTGATTTTTTGCATGGACATCTCAAATAATACATTGAGAGTGTCGCAAAAGTTTCATAGCTTTTCCACAAGCCCTCGGTTTATTTTGAATTTCCGACGGTACGCATGCAATTGCGTTTTTGCCAAAAACGGAAGCGGAGGCAAAGGCGCCTTAGGAAAATAATTTCCTGATGATTTTTTGCATGGACATCTCAAATAATACATTTACAGTGTCTACATAGTTTCATAGAGTTTCGACAAGCCCTCGGTTTATTTTGACTTTCCGACGGTACGCGTGCAATTGCGTTTTTGCCAAAAACAGAAGCGGAGGCAAATGCGCATTAGGAATATAATTTCCTTCTGATTTTTTGCATGTACATCTCAAATAATACATTGAGAGTGTCCCCAATTTTTAGTAGAGTTTCGACAAGCCCTCGTTTTATTTTGAATTTCCGACGGTACACGTGCAATTGCGTTTTTGCCAAAAACAGAAGCGGAGGCAAACGCTCCTTAGGAAAATAATTTCCTGCTGATTTTTTGCATGTATATCTAAAATAATACATTAAGAGTGTTTCCAATGTTTCATAGCGTTCCGACAAGCCCTCAGTTTATTTTGAATTTCCGACGGTACGCATGCAATTGCGTTTTTGCCAAAAACAGAAGCGGAGGCAAAGGCGCCTTAGGAAAATAATTTCCTGATGATTTTTTGCATGGACATCTCAAATAATACATTTAGAGTGTCTCCATAGTTTCATATAGTTTCGACAAGCCCTCGGTTTATTTTGACTTTCCGACGGTACGCGTGCAATTGCGTTTTTGCCAAAAACGGAAGCGGAGACAAACGCGCTTTAGGAAAATAATTTCCTTCTTATTTTATTCATGTACATCTCAAATAATACATTGAGAGTGTCCCCAAAGTTTCATAGCGTCTCGACAATCCCTCGGTTTATTTTGACTTTCCGACGGTACGCGTGCAATTGAGTTTTTGCCAAAAACGGAAGCGGAGGCAAACGCGCATTAGGAAAATAATTTCCTGTTGATTTTTTTCATGTACATCTCAAATAATACATTGAGAGTGTCCCCAAATTATCGTAGAGTTTCGACAAGCCCTCGGTTTATTTTGACTTTCCGACGGTACGCGAGCAATTGCGTTTTTGCCAAAAACGGAAGCGGAGGCAAACACGCATTAGGAAAATAATTTCCTTCTGATTTTTTGAATGTAAATCTAAAATAATACATTAAGAGTGTCGCCAATGTTTCATAGCGTTCCGACAAGCCCTCAGTTTATTTTGACTTTCCGACGGTACGCGTGCAATTGCGCTTTTGCCAAAAACGGAAGCGGCGGCAAACGCGCTTTAGTAAAATAATTTCCTGATGGTTTTTTGCATGTAATTCTCAAATAATACATTGATAGTGTCCCCAAAGTTTCATAGCGTTTAGACAAGCCCTCGGTTTATTTTGAATTTCCGACGGTACGCGTGCAATTGCGTTTTTGCCAAAAACGGAAGCGGAGGCAAATGCGCCCTAGGAAAATAACTTCCTGCTGATTTTTTGCATGGACATCTCAAATAATACATTGAGAGTGTCGCAAAAGTTTCATAGCTTTTCCACAAGCCCTCGGTTTATTTTGAATTTCCGACGGTACGCATGCAATTGCGTTTTTGCCAAAAACGGAAGCGGAGGCAAAGGCGCCTTAGGAAAATAACTTCCTGCTGATTTTTTGCATGGACATCTCAAATAATACATTGAGAGTGTCGCAAAAGTTTCATAGCTTTTCCACAAGCCCTCGGTTTATTTTGACTTTCCGACGGTACGCGTGCAATTGCGTTTTTGCCAAAAACAGAAGCGGAGGCAAATGCGCATTAGGAAAATAATTTCCTTATGATTTTTTGCATGTACATCTCAAATAATACATTGAGAGTGTCCCCAAATTTTAGTAGAGTTTCGACAAGCCCTCGGTTTATTTTGAATTTCCGACGGTACACGTGCAATTGCGTTTTGGCCAAAAACAGAAGCGGAGGCAAACGCTCCTTAGGAAAATAATTTCCTGCTGATTTTTTGCATGTATATCTAAAATAATACATTAAGAGTGTTTCCAATGTTTCATAGCGTTCCGACAAGCCCACGGTTTATTTTGAATTTCCGACGGTACGCATGCAATTGCGTTTTTGCCAAAAACGGAAGCGGAGGCAAAGGCGCCTTAGGAAAATAATTTCCTGATGATTTTTTGCATGGACATCTCAAATAATACATTTAGAGTGTCTCCATAGTTTCATAGAGTTTCGACAAGCCCTCAGTTTATTTTGACTTTCCGACGGTACGCGTGCAATTGCGTTTTTGCCAAAAACAGAAGCGGAGGCAAACGCTCCTTAGGAAAATAATTTCCTGCTGATTTTTTGCATGTATATCTAAAATAATACATTAAGAGTGTTTCCAATGTTTCATAGCGTTCCGACAAGCCCTCGGTTTATTTTGAATTTCCGACGGTACGCATGCAATTGCGTTTTTGCCAAAAACGGAAGCGGAGGCAAAGGCGCCTTAGGAAAATAATTTCATGATGATTTTTTGCATGGACATCTCAAATAATACATTTAGAGTGTCTCCATAGTTTCATATAGTTTCGACAAGCCCTCGGTTTATTTTGACTTTCCGACGGTACGCGTGCAATTGCGTTTTTGCCAAAAACAGAAGCGGAGGCAAACGCGCATTAGGAAAATAATTTACTGCTGATTTTTTGCATTTACATCTCAAATAATACATTGAGAGTGTCCCCAAATTTTAGTAGAGTTTCGACAAGCCCTCGGTTTATTTTGAATTTCCGACGGTACACGTGCAATTGCGTTTTTGCCAAAAACAGAAGCGGAGGCAAACGCTCCTTAGGAAAATAATTTCCTGCTGATTTTTTGCATGTATATCTAAAATAATACATTAAGAGTGTTTCCAATGTTTCATAGCGTTCCGACTAGCCCTCAGTTTATTTTGACTTTCCGACGGTACGCGTGCAATTCCGCTTTTGTCAAAAATGGAAGCGGAGGCAAACGCGCTTTAGTAAAATAATTTCCTGCTGGTTTTTTGCATGTACTTCTAAAATAATACATTGATAGTGCCCCCAAAGTTTCATAGCGTTTAGACAAGCCCTCGGTTTATTTTGAATTTCCGACGGTACGCGTGCAATTGCGTTTTTCCCAAAAACGGAAGCGGAGGCAAACATGCCCTAGGAAAATAACTTCCTGCTCATTTTTTGCATGGACATCTCAAATAATACATTGAGAGTGTCACCAAAGTTTCATAGCTTTTCGATAAGCCCTCGATTTATTTTGAATTTCCGACGGTACGCATGCAATTGCGTTTTTGCCAAAAACGGAAGCGGAGGCAAAGGCGCCTTAGGAAAATAATTTCCTGATGATTTTTTGCATGGACATCTCAAATAATACATTTAGAGTGTCTCCATAGTTTCATAGAGTTTCGACAAGCCCTCGGTTTATTTTGACTTTCCGACGGTACGCGTGCAATTGCGTTTTTGCCAAAAACGGAAGCGGAGACAAACGCGCTTTAGGAAAATAATTTCCTGCTTATTTTATTCATGTACATCTCAAATAATACATTGAGAGTGTCCCCAAAGTTTCATAGCGTCTCGAGAATCCCTCGGTTTATTTTGACTTTCCGACGGTACGCGAGCAATTGCGTTTTTGCCAAAAACGGAAGCGGAGGCAAACGCGCATTAGGAAAATAATTTCCTGTTGATTTTTTGAATGTAAATCTAAAATAATACATTAAGAGTGTCGCCAATGTTTCATAGCGTTCCGACAAGCCCTCAGTTTATTTTGACTTTCCGACGGTACGCGTGCAATTGCGCTTTTGCCAAAAACGGAAGCGGCGGCAAACGCGCTTTAGTAAAATAATTTCCTGATGGTTTTTTGCATGTAATTCTCAAATAATACATTGATAGTGTCCCCAAAGTTTCGTAGCGTTTAGACAAGCCCTCGGTTTATTTTGAATTTCCGACGGTACGCGTGCAATTGCGTTTTTGCCAAAAACGGAAGCGGAGGCAAATGCGCCCTAGGAAAATAACTTCCTGCTGATTTTTTGCATGGACATCTCAAATAATACATTGAGAGTGTCGCAAAAGTTTCATAGCTTTTCCACAAGCCCTCGGTTTATTTTGAATTTCCGACGGTACGCATGCAATTGCGTTTTTGCCAAAAACGGAAGCGGAGGCAAAGGCGCCTTAGGAAAATAATTTCCTGATGATTTTTTGCATGGACATCTCAAATAATACATTTACAGTGTCTACATAGTTTCATAGAGTTTCGACAAGCCCTCGGTTTATTTTGACTTTCCGACGGTACGCGTGCAATTGCGTTTTTGCCAAAAACAGAAGCGGAGGCAAATGCGCATTAGGAATATAATTTCCTTCTGATTTTTTGCATGTACATCTCAAATAATACATTGAGAGTGTCCCCAATTTTTAGTAGAGTTTCGACAAGCCCTCGTTTTATTTTGGATTTCCGACGGTACACGTGCAATTGCGTTTTTGCCAAAAACAGAAGCGGAGGCAAACGCTCCTTAGGAAAATAATTTCCTGCTGATTTTTTGCATGTATATCTAACATAATACATTAAGAGTGTTTCCAATGTTTCATAGCGTTCCGACAAGCCCTCAGTTTATTTTGAATTTCCGACGGTACGCATGCAATTGCGTTTTTGCCAAAAACGGAAGCGGAGGCAAAGGCGCCTTAGGAAAATAATTTCCTGATGATTTTTTGCATGGACATCTCAAATAATACATTTAGAGTGTCTCCATAGTTTCATATAGTTTCGACAAGCCCTCGGTTTATTTTGACTTTCCGACGGTACGCGTGCAATTGCGTTTTTGCCAAAAACAGAAGCGGAGGCAAACGCGCTTTAGTAAAATAATTTCCTGCTGGTTTTTTGCATGTAAATCTAAAATAATACATTGATAGTTTCGCCAAAGTTTCGTAGCGTTTTGACAAGCCATCGGTTATTTTGACTTTCCGACAGTACGCGTGCAATTGCGTTTTTTCCAAAAACGGAAGCGGAGACAAAGGCGCCTTAGGAAAATAATTTCCTGATGATTTTTTGCATGGACATCTCAAATAATACATTTAGAGTGTCTCCATAGTTTCATATAGTTTCGACAAGCCCTCGGTTTATTTTGACTTTCCGACGGTACGCGTGCAATTGCGTTTTTGCCAAAAACAGAAGCGGAGGCAAACACGCATTAGGAAAATAATTTACTGCTGATTTTTTGCATTTACATCTCAAATAATACATTGAGAGTGTCCCCAAATTTTAGTAGAGTTTCGACAAGCCCTCAGTTTATTTTGAATTTCCGACGGTACACGTGCAATTGCGTTTTTGCCAAAAACAGAAGCGGAGGCAAACGCTCCTTAGGAAAATAATTTCCTGCTGATTTTTTGCATGTATATCTAAAATAATACATTAAGAGTGTTTCCAATGTTTCATAGCGTTCCGTCTAGCCCTAAGTTTATTTTGACTTTCCGACGGTACGCGTGCAATTCCGCTTTTGTCAAAAATGGAAGCGGAGGCAAACGCGCTTTAGTAAAATAATTTCCTGCTGGTTTTTTGCATGTACTTCTAAAATAATACATTGATAGTGCCCCCAAAGTTTCATAGCGTTTAGACAAGCCCTCGGTTTATTTTGAATTTCCGACGGTACGCGTGCAATTGCGTTTTTCCCAAAAACGGAAGCGGAGGCAAACGTGCCCTAGGAAAATAACTTCCTGCTCATTTTTTGCATGGACATCTCAAATAATACATTGAGAGTGTCACCAAAGTTTCATAGCTTTTCGATAAGCCCTCGATTTATTTTGAATTTCCGACGGTACGCATGCAATTGCGTTTTTGCCAAAAACGGAAGCGGAGGCAAAGGCGCCTTAGGAAAATAATTTCCTGATGATTTTTTGCATGGACATCTCAAATAATACATTTAGAGTGTCTCCATAGTTTCATAGAGTTTCGACAAGCCCTCGGTTTATTTTGACTTTCCGACGATACGCGTGCAATCGCGTTTTTGCCAAAAACAGAAGCGGAGGCAAACGCGCATTAGGAAAATAATTTCCTGCTGATTTTTTGCATGTAAATCTAAAATAATACATTGAGAGTTTCGCCGAAGTTTCATATAGTTTCGACAAGCCCTCGGTTTATTTTGACTTTCCGACGTTACGCGTGCAATTGCGTTTTTGCCAAAAATGGAAGCGGAGACAAACGCGCTTTAGGAAAATAATTTCCTGCTTATTTTATTCATGTACATCTCAAATAATACATTGAGAGTGTCCCCAAAGTTTCATAGCGTCTCGACAATCCCTCGGTTTATTTTGACTTTCCGACGGTACGCGAGCAATTGCGTTTTTGCCAAAAACGGAAGCGGAGGCAAACGCGCATTAGGAAAATAATTTCCTGTTGATTTTTTGCATGTACATCTCAAATAATACATTGAGAGTGTCCCCAAATTATCGTAGAGTTTCGACAAGCCCTCGGTTTATTTTGACTTTCCGACGGTACGCGAGCAATTGCGTTTTTGCCAAAAACGGAAGCGGAGGCAAACGCGCATTAGGAAAATAATTTCCTTCTGATTTTTTGAATGTAAATCTAAAATAATACATTAAGAGTGTCGCCAATGTTTCATAGCGTTCCGACAAGCCCTCAGTTTATTTTGACTTTCCGACGGTATGCGTGCAATTGCGCTTTTGCCAAAAACGGAAGCGGCGGCAAACGCGCTTTAGTAAAATAATTTCCTGATGGTTTTTTGCATGTAATTCTCAAATAATACATTGATAGTGTCCCCAAAGTTTCGTAGCGTTTAGACAAGCCCTCGGTTTATTTTGAATTTCCGACGGTAAGCGTGCAATTGCGTTTTTGCCAAAAACGGAAGCGGAGGCAAATGCGCCCTAGGAAAATAACTTCCTGCTGATTTTTTGCATGGACATCTCAAATAATACATTGAGAGTGTCGCAAAAGTTTCATAGCTTTTCCACAAGCCCTCGGTTTATTTTGAATTTCCGACGGTACGCATGCAATTGCGTTTTTGCCAAAAACGGAAGCGGAGGCAAAGGCGCCTTAGGAAAATAACTTCCTGCTGATTTTTTGCATGGACATCTCAAATAATACATTGAGAGTGTCGCAAAAGTTTCATAGCTTTTCCACAAGCCCTCGGTTTATTTTGACTTTCCGACGGTACGCGTGCAATTGCGTTTTTGCCAAAAACAGAAGCGGAGGCAAATGCGCATTAGGAATATAATTTCCTTCTGATTTTTTGCATGTACATCTCAAATAATACATTGAGAGTGTCCCCAATTTTTAGTAGAGTTTCGACAAGCCCTCGTTTTATTTTGGATTTCCGACGGTACACGTGCAATTGCGTTTTTGCCAAAAACAGAAGCGGAGGCAAACGCTCCTTAGGAAAATAATTTCCTGCTGATTTTTTGCATGTATATCTAAAATAATACATTAAGAGTGTTTCCAATGTTTCATAGCGTTCCGACAAGCCCTCAGTTTATTTTGAATTTCCGACGGTACGCATGCAATTGCGTTTTTGCCAAAAACGGAAGCGGAGGCAAAGGCGCCTTAGGAAAATAATTTCCTGATGATTTTTTGCATGGACATCTCAAATAATACATTTAGAGTGTCTCCATAGTTTCATATAGTTTCGACAAGCCCTCGGTTTATTTTGACTTTCCGACGGTACGCGTGCAATTGCGTTTTTGCCAAAAACAGAAGCGGAGGCAAACGCGCTTTAGTAAAATAATTTCCTGCTGGTTTTTTGCATGTAAATCTAAAATAATACATTGAGAGTTTCGCCAAAGTTTCGTAGCGTTTTGACAAGCCATCGGTTATTTTGACTTTCCGACAGTACGCGTGCAATTGCGTTTTTTCCAAAAACGGAAGCGGAGACAAATGCGCTTTAGGAAAATAATTTCCTTCTTATTTTATTCATGTACATCTCAAATAATACATTGAGAGTGTCCCCAAAGTTTCATAGCGTCTCGACAATCCCTCGGTTTATTTTGACTTTCCGACGGTACGCGTGCAATTGAGTTTTTGCCAAAAACGGAAGCGGAGGCAAACGCGCATTAGGAAAATAATTTCCTGTTGATTTTTTTCATGTACATCTCAAATAATACATTGAGAGTGTCCCCAAATTATCGTAGAGTTTCGACAAGCCCTCGGTTTATTTTGACTTTCCGACGGTACGCGAGCAATTGCGTTTTTGCCAAAAACAGAAGCGGAGGCAAACACGCATTAGGAAAATAATTTCCTTCTGATTTTTTGAATGTAAATCTAAAATAATACATTAAGAGTGTCGCCAATGTTTCATAGCGTTCCGACAAGCCCTCAGTTTATTTTGACTTTCCGACAGTACGCGTGCAATTGCTCTTTTGCCAAAAACGGAAGCGGCGGAAAACGCGCTTTAGTAAAATAATTTCCTGATGGTTTTTTGCATGTAATTCTCAAATAATACATTGATAGTGTCCCCAAAGTTTCATAGCGTTTAGACAAGCCCTCGGTTTATTTTGAATTTCCGACGGTACGCGTGCAATTGCGTTTTTGCCAAAAACGGAAGCGGAGGCAAATGCGCCCTAGGAAAATAACTTTCTGCTGATTTTTTGCATGGACATCTCAAATAATACATTGAGAGTGTCGCAAAAGTTTCATAGCTTTTCCACAAGCCCTCGGTTTATTTTGAATTTCCGACGGTACGCATGCAATTGCGTTTTTGCCAAAAACGGAAGCGGAGGCAAAGGCGCCTTAGGAAAATAACTTCCTGCTGATTTTTTGCATGGACATCTCAAATAATACATTGAGAGTGTCGCAAAAGTTTCATAGCTTTTCCACAAGCCCTCGGTTTATTTTGACTTTCCGACGGTACGCGTGCAATTGCGTTTTTGCCAAAAACAGAAGCGGAGGCAAATGCGCATTAGGAAAATAATTTCCTTATGATTTTTTGCATGTACATCTCAAATAATACATTGAGAGTGTCCCCAAATTTTAGTAGAGTTTCGACAAGCCCTCGGTTTATTTTGAATTTCCGACGGTACACGTGCAATTGCGTTTTTGCCAAAAACAGAAGCGGAGGCAAACGCTCCTTAGGAAAATAATTTCCTGCTGATTTTTTGCATGTATATCTAAAATAATACATTAAGAGTGTTTCCAATGTTTCATAGCGTTCCGACAAGCCCTCGGTTTATTTTGAATTTCCGACGGTACGCATGCAATTGCGTTTTTGCCAAAAACGGAAGCGGAGGCAAAGGCGCCTTAGGAAAATAATTTCCTGATGATTTTTTGCATGGACATCTCAAATAATACATTTAGAGTGTCTCCATAGTTTCATAGAGTTTCGACAAGCCCTCAGTTTATTTTGACTTTCCGACGGTACGCGTGCAATTGCGTTTTTGCCAAAAACAGAAGCGGAGGCAAACGCTCCTTAGGAAAATAATTTCCTGCTGATTTTTTGCATGTATATTTAAAATAATACATTAAGAGTGTTTCCAATGTTTCATAGCGTTCCGACAAGCCCTCGGTTTATTTTGAATTTCCGACGGTACGCATGCAATTGCGTTTTTGCCAAAAACGGAAGCGGAGGCAAAGGCGCCTTAGGAAAATAATTTCATGATGATTTTTTGCATGGACATCTCAAATAATACATTTAGAGTGTCTCCATAGTTTCATATAGTTTCGACAAGCCCTCGGTTTATTTTGACTTTCCGACGGTACGCGTGCAATTGCGTTTTTGCCAAAAACAGAAGCGGAGGCAAACACGCATTAGGAAAATAATTTACTGCTGATTTTTTGCATTTACATCTCAAATAATACATTGAGAGTGTCCCCAAATTTTAGTAGAGTTTCGACAAGCCCTCGGTTTATTTTGAATTTCCGACGGTACACGTGCAATTGCGTTTTTGCCAAAAACAGAAGCGGAGGCAAACGCTCCTTAGGAAAATAATTTCCTGCTGATTTTTTGCATGTATATCTAAAATAATACATTAAGAGTGTTTCCAATGTTTCATAGCGTTCCGACTAGCCCTAAGTTTATTTTGACTTTCCGACGGTACGCGTGCAATTCCGCTTTTGTCAAAAATGGAAGCGGAGGCAAACGCGCTTTAGTAAAATAATTTCCTGCTGGTTTTTTGCATGTACTTCTAAAATAATACATTGATAGTGCCCCCAAAGTTTCATAGCGTTTAGACAAGCCCTCGGTTTATTTTGAATTTCCGACGGTACGCGTGCAATTGCGTTTTTCCCAAAAACGGAAGCGGAGGCAAACGTGCCCTAGGAAAATAACTTCCTGCTCATTTTTTGCATGGACATCTCAAATAATACATTGAGAGTGTCACCAAAGTTTCATAGCTTTTCGATAAGCCCTCGATTTATTTTGAATTTCCGACGGTACGCATGCAATTGCGTTTTTGCCAAAAACGGAAGCGGAGGCAAAGGCGCCTTAGGAAAATAATTTCCTGATGATTTTTTGCATGGACATCTCAAATAATACATTTAGAGTGTCTCCATAGTTTCATAGAGTTTCGACAAGCCCTCGGTTTATTTTGACTTTCCGACGATACGCGTGCAATCGCGTTTTTGCCAAAAACAGAAGCGGAGGCAAACGCGCATTAGGAAAATAATTTCCTGCTGATTTTTTGCATGTAAATCTAAAATAATACATTGAGAGTTTCGCCAAAGTTTCATAGAGTTTCGACAAGCCCTCGGTTTATTTTGACTTTCCGACGTTACGCGTGCAATTGCGTTTTTGCCAAAAATGGAAGCGGAGACAAACGCGCTTTAGGAAAATAATTTCCTGCTTATTTTATTCATGTACATCTCAAATAATACATTGAGAGTGTCCCCAAAGTTTCATAGCGTCTCGACAATCCCTCGGTTTATTTTGACTTTCCGACGGTACGCGAGCAATTGCGTTTTTGCCAAAAACGGAAGCGGAGGCAAACGCGCATTAGGAAAATAATTTCCTGTTGATTTTTTGCATGTACATCTCAAATAATACATTGAGAGTGTCCCCAAATTATCGTAGAGTTTCGACAAGCCCTCGGTTTATTTTGACTTTCCGACGGTACGCGAGCAATTGCGTTTTTGCCAAAAACGGAAGCGGAGGCAAACGCGCATTAGGAAAATAATTTCCTTCTGATTTTTTGAATGTAAATCTAAAATAATACATTAAGAGTGTCGCCAATGTTTCATAGCGTTCCGACAAGCCCTCAGTTTATTTTGACTTTCCGACGGTATGCGTGCAATTGCGCTTTTGCCAAAAACAGAAGCGGCGGCAAACGCGCTTTAGTAAAATAATTTCCTGATGGTTTTTTGCATGTAATTCTCAAATAATACATTGATAGTGTCCCCAAAGTTTCGTAGCGTTTAGACAAGCCCTCGGTTTATTTTGAATTTCCGACGGTACGCGTGCAATTGCGTTTTTGCCAAAAACGGAAGCGGAGGCAAATGCGCCCTAGGAAAATAACTTCCTGCTGATTTTTTGCATGGACATCTCAAATAATACATTGAGAGTGTCGCAAAAGTTTCATAGCTTTTCCACAAGCCCTCGATTTATTTTGAATTTCCGACGGTACGCATGCAATTGCGTTTTTGCCAAAAACGGAAGCGGAGGCAAAGGCGCCTTAGGAAAATAATTTCCTGATGATTTTTTGCATGGACATCTCAAATAATACATTTACAGTGTCTACATAGTTTCATAGAGTTTCGACAAGCCCTCGGTTTATTTTGACTTTCCGACGGTACGCGTGCAATTGCGTTTTTGCCAAAAACAGAAGCGGAGGCAAATGCGCATTAGGAATATAATTTCCTTCTGATTTTTTGCATGTACATCTCAAATAATACATTGAGAGTGTCCCCAATTTTTAGTAGAGTTTCGACAAGCCCTCGTTTTATTTTGAATTTCCGACGGTACACGTGCAATTGCGTTTTTGCCAAAAACAGAAGCGGAGGCAAACGCTCCTTAGGAAAATAATTTCCTGCTGATTTTTTGCATGTATATCTAAAATAATACATTAAGAGTGTTTCCAATGTTTCATAGCGTTCCGACAAGCCCTCAGTTTATTTTGAATTTTCGACGGTACGCATGCAATTGCGTTTTTGCCAAAAACGGAAGCGGAGGCAAAGGCGCCTTAGGAAAATAATTTCCTGATGATTTTTTGCATGGACATCTCAAATAATACATTTAGAGTGTCTCCATAGTTTCATATAGTTTCGACAAGCCCTCGGTTTATTTTGACTTTCCGACGGTACGCGTGCAATTGCGTTTTTGCCAAAAACAGAAGCGGAGGCAAACGCGCTTTAGTAAAACAATTTCCTGCTGGTTTTTTGCATGTAAATCTAAAATAATACATTGAGAGTTTCGCCAAAGTTTCGTAGCGTTTTGACAAGCCATCGGTTATTTTGACTTTCCGACGGTACGCGTGCAATTGCGTTTTTGCCAAAAACGGAAGCGGAGACAAACGCGCTTTAGGAAAATAATTTCCTGCTTATTTTATTCATGTACATCTGAAATAATACATTGAGAGTGTCCCCAAAGTTTCATAGCGTCTCGACAATCCCTCGGTTTATTTTGACTTTCCGACGGTACGCGTGCAATTGAGTTTTTGCCAAAAACGGAAGCGGAGGCAAACGCGCATTAGGAAAATAATTTCCTGTTGATTTTTTTCATGTACATCTCAAATAAATGATTGAGAGTGTCCCCAAATTATCGTAGAGTTTCGACAAGCCCTCGGTTTATTTTGACTTTCCGACGGTACGCGAGCAATTGCGTTTTTGCCAAAAACGGAAGCGGAGGCAAACGCGCATTAGGAAAATAATTTCCTTCTGATTTTTTGAATGTAAATCTAAAATAATACATTAAGAGTGTCGCCAATGTTTCATAGCGTTCCAACAAGCCCTCAGTTTATTTTGACTTTCTGACGGTACGCGTGCAATTGCGCTTTTGCCAAAAACGAAAGCGACGGCAAACGCGCTTTAGTAAAATAATTTCCTGATTGTTTTTTGCATGTAATTCTCAAATAATACATTGATAGTGTCCCCAAAGTTTCATAGCGTTTAGACAAGCCCTCGGTTTATTTTGAATTTCCGACGGTACGCGTGCAATTGCGTTTTTGCCAAAAACGGAAGCGGAGGCAAATGCATCCTAGGAAAATAACTTCCTGCTGATTTTTTGCATGGACATCTCAAATAATACATTGAGAGTGTCGCAAAAGTTTCATAGCTTTTCCACAAGCCCTCGGTTTATTTTGAATTTCCGACGGTACGCATGCAATTGCGTTTTTGCCAAAAACGGAAGGGGAGGCAAAGGCGCCTTAGGAAAATAATTTCCTGATGATTTTTTGCATGGACATCTCAAATAATACATTTAGAGTGTCTACATAGTTTCATAGAGTTTCGACAAGCCCTCGGTTTATTTTGACTTTCCGACGGTACGCGTGCAATTGCGTTTTTGCCAAAAACAGAAGCGGAGGCAAATGCGCATTAGGAAAATAATTTCCTTCTGATTTTTTGCATGTACATCTCAAATAATACATTGAGAGTGTCCCCAAATTTTAGTAGAGTTTCGACAAGCCCTCGGTTTATTTTGAATTTCCGACGGTACACGTGCAATTGCGTTTTTGCCAAAAACAGAAGCGGAGGCAAACGCTCCTTAGTAAAATAATTTCCTGCTGATTTTTTGCATGTATATCTAAAATAATACATTAAGAGTGTTTCCAATGTTTCATAGCGTTCCGACAAGCCCTCGGTTTATTTTGAATTTACGACGGTACGCATGCAATTGCGTTTTTGCCAAAAACGGAAGCGGAGGCAAAGGCGCCTTAGGAAAATAATTTCCTGATGATTTTTTGCATGGACATCTCAAATAATACATTTAGAGTGTCTCCATAGTTTCATATAGTTTCGACAAGCCCTCGGTTTATTTTGACTTTCCGACGGTACGCGTGCAATTGCGTTTTTGCCAAAAACAGAAGCGGAGGCAAACGCGCTTTAGTAAAATAATTTCCTGCTGGTTTTTTGCATGTAAATCTAAAATAATACATTGAGAGTTTCGCCAAAGTTTCGTAGCGTTTTGACAAGCCATCGGTTATTTTGACTTTCCGACGGTACGCGTGCAATTGCGTTTTTGCCAAAAACGGAAGCGGAGACAAACGCGCTTTAGGAAAATAATTTCCTGCTTATTTTATTCATGTACATCTGAAATAATACATTGAGAGTGTCCCCAAAGTTTCATAGCGTCTCGACAATCCCTCGGTTTATTTTGACTTTCCGACGGTACGCGTGCAATTGAGTTTTTGCCAAAAACGGAAGCGGAGGCAAACGCGCATTAGGAAAATAATTTCCTGTTGATTTTTTTCATGTACATCTCAAATAATAGATTGAGAGTGTCCCCAAATTATCGTAGAGTTTCGACAAGCCCTCGGTTTATTTTGACTTTCCGACAGTACGCGAGCAATTGCGTTTTTGCCAAAAACGGAAGCGGAGGCAAACGCGCATTAGGAAAATAATTTCCTTCTGATTTTTTGAATGTAAATCTAAAATAATACATTAAGAGTGTCGCCAATGTTTCATAGCGTTCCAACAAGCCCTCAGTTTATTTTGACTTTCTGACGGTACGCGTGCAATTGCGCTTTTGCCAAAAACGGAAGCGGCGGCAAACGCGCTTTAGTAAAATAATTTCCTGATTGTTTTTTGCATGTAATTCTCAAATAATACATTGATAGTGTCCCCAAAGTTTCATATCGTTTAGACAAGCCCTCGGTTTATTTTGAATTTCCGACGGTACGCGTGCAATTGCGTTTTTGCCAAAAACGGAAGCGGAGGCAAATGCATCCTAGGAAAATAACTTCCTGCTGATTTTTTGCATGGACATCTCAAATAATACATTGAGAGTGTCGCAAAAGTTTCATAGCTTTTCCACAAGCCCTCGGTTTATTTTGAATTTCCGACGGTACGCATGCAATTGCGTTTTTGCCAAAAACGGAAGGGGAGGCAAAGGCGCCTTAGGAAAATAATTTCCTGATGATTTTTTGCATGGACATCTCAAATAATACATTTAGAGTGTCTACATAGTTTCATAGAGTTTCGACAAGCCCTCGGTTTATTTTGACTTTCCGACGGTACGCGTGCAATTGCGTTTTTGCCAAAAACAGAAGCGGAGGCAAATGCGCATTAGGAAAATAATTTCCTTCTGATTTTTTGCATGTACATCTCAAATAATACATTGAGAGTGTCCCCAAATTTTAGTAGAGTTTCGAAAAGCCCTCGGTTTATTTTGAATTTCCGACGGTACACGTGCAATTGCGTTTTTGCCAAAAACAGAAGCGGAGGCAAACGCTCCTTAGTAAAATAATTTCCTGCTGATTTTTTGCATGTATATCTAAAATAATACATTAAGAGTGTTTCCAATGTTTCATAGCGTTCCGACAAGCCCTCGGTTTATTTTGAATTTCCGACGGTACGCATGCAATTACGTTTTTGCCAAAAACGGAAGCGGAGGCAAAGGCGCCTTAGGAAAATAATTTCCTGATGATTTTTTGCATGGACATCTCAAATAATACATTTAGAGTGTCTCCATAGTTTCATAGAGTTTCGACAAGCCCTCAGTTTATTTTGACTTTCCGACGGTACGCGTGCAATTGCGTTTTTGCCAAAAACAGAAGCGGAGGCAAACGCTCCTTAGGAAAATAATTTCCTGCTGATTTTTTGCATGTATATCTAAAATAATACATTAAGAGTGTTTCCAATGTTTCATAGCGTTCCGACAAGCCCTCGGTTTATTTTGAATTTCCGACGATACGCATGCAATTGCGTTTTTGCCAAAAACGGAAGCGGAGGCAAAGGCGCCTTAGGAAAATAATTTCCTGATGATTTTTTGCATGGACATCTCAAATAATACATTTAGAGTGTCTCCATAGTTTCATATACTTTCGACAAGCCCTCGGTTTATTTTGACTTTCCGACGGTACGCGTGCAATTGCGTTTTTGCAAAAAACAGAAGCGGAGGCAAACGCGCTTTAGTAAAATAATTTCCTGCTGGTTTTTTGCATGTAAATCTAAAATAATACATTGAGAGTGTCGCCAAAGTTTCGTAGCGTTTTGACAAGCCATCAGTTTATTTTGACTTTCCGACGGTACGCGTGCAATTGCGTTTTTGCCAAAAACGGAAGCGGAGACAAACGCGCTTTAGGAAAATAATTTCCTGCTTATTTTATTCATGTACATCTCAAATAATACATTGAGAGTGTCCCCAAAGTTTCATAGCGTCTCGATAATCGCTCGGTTTATTTTGACTTTCCGACGGTACGCGTGCAATTGAGTTTTTGCCAAAAACGGAAGCGGAGGCAAACGCTCTTTAGTAAAATAATTTCCTGCTAGTTTTTTGCATGTACTTCTCAAATAATACATTGAGAGTGTCCCCAAAGTTTAATAGAGTTTCGACAAGCCCTCGGTTTATTTTGACTTTCCGACGGTACGCGAGCAATTGCGTTTTTGCCAAAACAGAAGCGGAGGCAAACGCGCATTAGGAAAATAATTTCCTGTTGATTTTTTGCATGTACATCTCAAATAATACATTGAGAGTGTCCCCAAATTATCGTAGAGTTTCGACAAGCCCTCGGTTTATTTTGAATTTCCGACGGTACACGTGCAATTGCGTTTTTGCCAAAAACAGAAGCGGAGGCAAACACTCCTTAGGGAAATAATTTCCTGCTGATTTTTTGCATGTAAATCTAAAATAATACATTAAGAGTGTCTCCAATGTTTCATAGCGTTCCGACAAGCCCTCGGTTTATTTTGAATTTCCGACGGTACGCATGCAATTACGTTTTTGCCAAAAACGGAAGCGGAGGCAAAGGCGCCTTAGGAAAATAATTTCCTGATGATTTTTTGCATGGAAATCTCAAATAATACATTTAGAGTGTCTCCATAGTTTCATAGAGTTTCGACAAGCCCTCAGTTTATTTTGACTTTCCGGCGGTACGCGTGCAATTGCGTTTTTGCCAAAAACAGAAGCGGAGGCAAACGCTCCTTAGGAAAATAATTTCCTGCTGATTTTTTGCATGTATATATAAAATAATACATTAAGAGTGTTTCCAATGTTTCATAGCGTTCCGACAAGCCCTCGGTTTATTTTGAATTTCCGACGGTACGCATGCAATTGCGTTTTTGCCAAAAACGGAAGCGGAGGCAAAGGCGCCTTAGGAAAATAATTTCCTGATGATTTTTTGCATGGACATCTCAAATAATACATTTACAGTGTCTACATAGTTTCATAGAGTTTCGACAAGCCCTCGGTTTATTTTGACTTTCCGACGGTACGCGTGCAATTGCGTTTTTGCCAAAAACAGAAGCGGAGGCAAATGCGCATTAGGAATATAATTTCCTTCTGATTTTTTGCATGTACATCTCAAATAATACATTGAGAGTGTCCCCAATTTTTAGTAGAGTTTCGACAAGCCCTCGTTTTATTTTGAATTTCCGACGGTACACGTGCAATTGCGTTTTTGCCAAAAACAGAAGCGGAGGCAAACGCTCCTTAGGAAAATAATTTCCTGCTGATTTTTTGCATGTATATCTAAAATAATACATTAAGAGTGTTTCCAATGTTTCATAGCGTTCCGACAAGCCCTCAGTTTATTTTGAATTTTCGACGGTACGCATGCAATTGCGTTTTTGCCAAAAACGGAAGCGGAGGCAAAGGCGCCTTAGGAAAATAATTTCCTGATGATTTTTTGCATGGACATCTCAAATAATACATTTACAGTGTCTACATAGTTTCATAGAGTTTCGACAAGCCCTCGGTTTATTTTGGTTTTCCGACGGTACGCGTGCAATTGCGTTTTTGCCAAAAACAGAAGCGGAGGCAAATGCGCATTAGGAATATAATTTCCTTCTGATTTTTTGCATGTACATCTCAAATAATACATTGAGAGTGTCCCCAATTTTTAGTAGAGTTTCGACAAGCCCTCGTTTTATTTTGAATTTCCGACGGTACACGTGCAATTGCGTTTTTGCCAAAAACAGAAGCGGAGGCAAACGCTCCTTAGGAAAATAATTTCCTGCTGATTTTTTGCATGTATATCTAAAATAATACATTAAGAGTGTTTCCAATGTTTCATAGCGTTCCGACAAGCCCTCAGTTTATTTTGAATTTTCGACGGTACGCATGCAATTGCGTTTTTGCCAAAAACGGAAGCGGAGGCAAAGGCGCCTTAGGAAAATAATTTCCTGATGATTTTTTGCATGGACATCTCAAATAATACATTTAGAGTGTCTCCATAGTTTCATATAGTTTCGACAAGCCCTCGGTTTATTTTGACTTTCCGACGGTACGCGTGCAATTGCGTTTTTGCCAAAAACAGAAGCGGAGGCAAACGCGCTTTAGTAAAACAATTTCCTGCTGGTTTTTTGCATGTAAATCTAAAATAATACATTGAGAGTTTCGCCAAAGTTTCGTAGCGTTTTGACAAGCCATCGGTTATTTTGACTTTCCGACGGTACGCGTGCAATTGCGTTTTTGCCAAAAACGGAAGCGGAGACAAACGCGCTTTAGGAAAATAATTTCCTGCTTATTTTATTCATGTACATCTGAAATAATACATTGAGAGTGTCCCCAAAGTTTCATAGCGTCTCGACAATCCCTCGGTTTATTTTGACTTTCCGACGGTACGCGTGCAATTGAGTTTTTGCCAAAAACGGAAGCGGAGGCAAACGCGCATTAGGAAAATAATTTCCTGTTGATTTTTTTCATGTACATCTCAAATAAATGATTGAGAGTGTCCCCAAATTATCGTAGAGTTTCGACAAGCCCTCGGTTTATTTTGACTTTCCGACGGTACGCGAGCAATTGCGTTTTTGCCAAAAACGGAAGCGGAGGCAAACGCGCATTAGGAAAATAATTTCCTTCTGATTTTTTGAATGTAAATCTAAAATAATACATTAAGAGTGTCGCCAATGTTTCATAGCGTTCCAACAAGCCCTCAGTTTATTTTGACTTTCTGACGGTACGCGTGCAATTGCGCTTTTGCCAAAAACGGAAGCGGCGGCAAACGCGCTTTAGTAAAATAATTTCCTGATTTTTTTTTGCATGTAATTCTCAAATAATACATTGATAGTGTCCCCAAAGTTTCATAGCGTTTAGACAAGCCCTCGGTTTATTTTGAATTTCCGACGGTACGCGTGCAATTGCGTTTTTGCCAAAAACGGAAGCGGAGGCAAATGCATCCTAGGAAAATAACTTCCTGCTGATTTTTTGCATGGACATCTCAAATAATACATTGAGAGTGTCGCAAAAGTTTCATAGCTTTTCCACAAGCCCTCGGTTTATTTTGAATTTCCGACGGTACGCATGCAATTGCGTTTTTGCCAAAAACGGAAGGGGAGGCAAAGGCGCCTTAGGAAAATAATTTCCTGATGATTTTTTGCATGGACATCTCAAATAATACATTTAGAGTGTCTACATAGTTTCATAGAGTTTCGACAAGCCCTCGGTTTATTTTGACTTTCCGACGGTACGCGTGCAATTGCGTTTTTGCCAAAAACAGAAGCGGAGGCAAATGCGCATTAGGAAAATAATTTCCTTCTGATTTTTTGCATGTACATCTCAAATAATACATTGAGAGTGTCCCCAAATTTTAGTAGAGTTTCGACAAGCCCTCGGTTTATTTTGAATTTCCGACGGTACACGTGCAATTGCGTTTTTGCCAAAAACAGAAGCGGAGGCAAACGCTCCTTAGTAAAATAATTTCCTGCTGATTTTTTGCATGTATATCTAAAATAATACATTAAGAGTGTTTCCAATGTTTCATAGCGTTCCGACAAGCCCTCGGTTTATTTTGAATTTCCGACGGTACGCATGCAATTGCGTTTTTGCCAAAAACGGAAGCGGAGGCAAAGGCGCCTTAGGAAAATAATTTCCTGATGATTTTTTGCATGGACATCTCAAATAATACATTTAGAGTGTCTCCATAGTTTCATATAGTTTCGACAAGCCCTCGGTTTATTTTGACTTTCCGACGGTACGCGTGCAATTGCGTTTTTGCCAAAAACAGAAGCGGAGGCAAACGCGCTTTAGTAAAATAATTTCCTGCTGGTTTTTTGCATGTAAATCTAAAATAATACATTGAGAGTTTCGCCAAAGTTTCGTAGCGTTTTGACAAGCCATCGGTTATTTTGACTTTCCGACGGTACGCGTGCAATTGCGTTTTTGCCAAAAACGGAAGCGGAGACAAACGCGCTTTAGGAAAATAATTTCCTGCTTATTTTATTCATGTACATCTGAAATAATACATTGAGAGTGTCCCCAAAGTTTCATAGCGTCTCGACAATCCCTCGGTTTATTTTGACTTTCCGACGGTACGCGTGCAATTGAGTTTTTGCCAAAAACGGAAGCGGAGGCAAACGCGCATTAGGAAAATAATTTCCTGTTGATTTTTTTCATGTACATCTCAAATAATAGATTGAGAGTGTCCCCAAATTATCGTAGAGTTTCGACAAGCCCTCGGTTTATTTTGACTTTCCGACAGTACGCGAGCAATTGCGTTTTTGCCAAAAACGGAAGCGGAGGCAAACGCGCATTAGGAAAATAATTTCCTTCTGATTTTTTGAATGTAAATCTAAAATAATACATTAAGAGTGTCGCCAATGTTTCATAGCGTTCCAACAAGCCCTCAGTTTATTTTGACTTTCTGACGGTACGCGTGCAATTGCGCTTTTGCCAAAAACGGAAGCGGCTGCAAACGCGCTTTAGTAAAATAATTTCCTGATTGTTTTTTGCATGTAATTCTCAAATAATACATTGATAGTGTCCCCAAAGTTTCATAGCGTTTAGACAAGCCCTCGGTTTATTTTGAATTTCCGACGGTACGCGTGCAATTGCGTTTTTGCCAAAAACGGAAGCGGAGGCAAATGCATCCTAGGAAAATAACTTCCTGCTGATTTTTTGCATGGACATCTCAAATAATACATTGAGAGTGTCGCAAAAGTTTCATAGCTTTTCCACAAGCCCTCGGTTTATTTTGAATTTCCGACGGTACGCATGCAATTGCGTTTTTGCCAAAAACGGAAGGGGAGGCAAAGGCGCCTTAGGAAAATAATTTCCTGATGATTTTTTGCATGGACATCTCAAATAATACATTTAGAGTGTCTACATAGTTTCATAGAGTTTCGACAAGCCCTCGGTTTATTTTGACTTTCCGACGGTACGCGTGCAATTGCGTTTTTGCCAAAAACAGAAGCGGAGGCAAATGCGCATTAGGAAAATAATTTCCTTCTGATTTTTTGCATGTACATCTCAAATAATACATTGAGAGTGTCCCCAAATTTTAGTAGAGTTTCGAAAAGCCCTCGGTTTATTTTGAATTTCCGACGGTACACGTGCAATTGCGTTTTTGCCAAAAACAGAAGCGGAGGCAAACGCTCCTTAGTAAAATAATTTCCTGCTGATTTTTTGCATGTATATCTAAAATAATACATTAAGAGTGTTTCCAATGTTTCATAGCGTTCCGACAAGCCCTCGGTTTATTTTGAATTTCCGACGGTACGCATGCAATTACGTTTTTGCCAAAAACGGAAGCGGAGGCAAAGGCGCCTTAGGAAAATAATTTCCTGATGATTTTTTGCATGGACATCTCAAATAATACATTTAGAGTGTCTCCATAGTTTCATAGAGTTTCGACAAGCCCTCAGTTTATTTTGACTTTCCGACGGTACGCGTGCAATTGCGTTTTTGCCAAAAACAGAAGCGGAGGCAAACGCTCCTTAGGAAAATAATTTCCTGCTGATTTTTTGCATGTATATCTAAAATAATACATTAAGAGTGTTTCCAATGTTTCATAGCGTTCCGACAAGCCCTCGGTTTATTTTGAATTTCCGACGATACGCATGCAATTGCGTTTTTGCCAAAAACGGAAGCGGAGGCAAAGGCGCCTTAGGAAAATAATTTCCTGATGATTTTTTGCATGGACATCTCAAATAATACATTTAGAGTGTCTCCATAGTTTCATATAGTTTCGACAAGCCCTCGGTTTATTTTGACTTTCCGACGGTACGCGTGCAATTGCGTTTTTGCAAAAAACAGAAGCGGAGGCAAACGCGCTTTAGTAAAATAATTTCCTGCTGGTTTTTTGCATGTAAATCTAAAATAATACATTGAGAGTGTCGCCAAAGTTTCGTAGCGTTTTGACAAGCCATCAGTTTATTTTGACTTTCCGACGGTACGCGTGCAATTGCGTTTTTGCCAAAAACGGAAGCGGAGACAAACGCGCTTTAGGAAAATAATTTCCTGCTTATTTTATTCATGTACATCTCAAATAATACATTGAGAGTGTCCCCAAAGTTTCATAGCGTCTCGATAATCGCTCGGTTTATTTTGACTTTCCGACGGTACGCGTGCAATTGAGTTTTTGCCAAAAACGGAAGCGGAGGCAAACGCTCTTTAGTAAAATAATTTCCTGCTAGTTTTTTGCATGTACTTCTCAAATAATACATTGAGAGTGTCCCCAAAGTTTAATAGAGTTTCGACAAGCCCTCGGTTTATTTTGACTTTCCGACGGTACGCGAGCAATTGCGTTTTTGCCAAAACAGAAGCGGAGGCAAACGCGCATTAGGAAAATAATTTCCTGTTGATTTTTTGCATGTACATCTCAAATAATACATTGAGAGTGTCCCCAAATTATCGTAGAGTTTCGACAAGCCCTCGGTTTATTTTGAATTTCCGACGGTACACGTGCAATTGCGTTTTTGCCAAAAACAGAAGCGGAGGCAAACACTCCTTAGGGAAATAATTTCCTGCTGATTTTTTGCATGTAAATCTAAAATAATACATTAAGAGTGTCTCCAATGTTTCATAGCGTTCCGACAAGCCCTCGGTTTATTTTGAATTTCCGACGGTACGCATGCAATTACGTTTTTGCCAAAAACGGAAGCGGAGGCAAAGGCGCCTTAGGAAAATAATTTCCTGATGATTTTTTGCATGGAAATCTCAAATAATACATTTAGAGTGTCTCCATAGTTTCATAGAGTTTCGACAAGCCCTCAGTTTATTTTGACTTTCCGGCGGTACGCGTGCAATTGCGTTTTTGCCAAAAACAGAAGCGGAGGCAAACGCTCCTTAGGAAAATAATTTCCTGCTGATTTTTTGCATGTATATATAAAATAATACATTAAGAGTGTTTCCAATGTTTCATAGCGTTCCGACAAGCCCTCGGTTTATTTTGAATTTCCGACGGTACGCATGCAATTGCGTTTTTGCCAAAAACGGAAGCGGAGGCAAAGGCGCCTTAGGAAAATAATTTCCTGATGATTTTTTTCATGGACATCTCAAATAATACATTTAGAGTGTCTCTATAGTTTCATATAGTTTCGACAAGCCCTCAGTTTATTTTGACTTTCCGACGGTACGCGTGCAATTGCGTTTTTGCCAAAAATAGAAGCAGAGGCAAACGCGCTTTAGTAAAATAATTTCCTGCTGGTTTTTTGCATGTAAATATAAAATAATACATTGAGAGTGTCGCCAAAGTTTCGTAGCGTTTTGACAAGCCATCGGTTTATTTTGACTTTCCGACGGTACGCGTGCAATTGCGTTTTTGCCAAAAACGGAAGCGGAGACAAACGCGCTTTAGGAAAATAATTTCCTGCTTATTTTATTCATGTACATCTCAAATAATACATTGAGAGTGTCCCCAAAGTTTCATAGCGTCTCGACAATCCCTCGGTTTATTTTGACTTTCCGACGGTACGCGTGCAATTGAGTTTTTGCCAAAAACGGAAGCGGAGGCAAACGCTCTTTAGTAAAATAATTTCCTGCTTGTTTTCTGCATGTACTTCTCAAATAATACATTGAGAGTGTCCCCAAAGTTTAATAGAGTTTCAACAAGCCCTCGGTTTATTTTGACTTTCCGACGGTACGCGAGCAATTGCGTTTTTGCGAAAACGGAAGCGGAGGCAAACGCGCATTAGGAAAATAATTTCCTGTTGATTTTTTGCATGTACATCTCAAATAATACATTGAGAGTGTCCCCAAATTATCGTAGAGTTTCGACAAGCCCTCGGTTTATTTTGAATTTCCGACGGTACACGTGCAATTGCATTTTTGCCAAAAACAGAAGCGGAGGCAAACACTCCTTAGGGAAATAATTTCCTGTTGATTTTTTGCATGTAAATCTAAAATAATACATTAAGAGTGTCTCCAATGTTTCATAGCGTTCCGACAAGCCCTCAGTTTATTTTGACTTTCCGACGCTACGCGTGCAATTGCGCTTTTGCCAAAAACGGAAGCGGCGGCAAACGCGCTTTAGTAAAATAATTTCCTGATTGTTTTTTGCATGTAATTCTCAAATAATACATTGATAGTGTCCCCAAAGTTTCATAGCGTTTAGACAAGCCCTCGGTTTATTTTGAATTTCCGACGGTACGCGTGCAATTGCGTTTTTGCCAAAAACGGAAGCGGAGGCAAATGCATCCTAGGAAAATAACTTCCTGCTGATTTTTTGCATGGACATCTCAAATAATACATTGAGAGTGTCGCAAAAGTTTCATAGCTTTTCCACAAGCCCTCGGTTTATTTTGAATTTCCGACGGTACGCATGCAATTGCGTTTTTGCCAAAAACGGAAGGGGAGGCAAAGGCGCCTTAGGAAAATAATTTCCTGATGATTTTTTGCATGGACATCTCAAATAATACATTTAGAGTGTCTACATAGTTTCATAGAGTTTCGACAAGCCCTCGGTTTATTTTGACTTTCCGACGGTACGCGTGCAATTGCGTTTTTGCCAAAAACAGAAGCGGAGGCAAATGCGCATTAGGAAAATAATTTCCTTCTGATTTTTTGCATGTACATCTCAAATAATACATTGAGAGTGTCCCCAAATTTTAGTAGAGTTTCGACAAGCCCTCGGTTTATTTTGAATTTCCGACGGTACACGTGCAATTGCGTTTTTGCCAAAAACAGAAGCGGAGGCAAACGCTCCTTAGTAAAATAATTTCCTGCTGATTTTTTGCATGTATATCTAAAATAATACATTAAGAGTGTTTCCAATGTTTCATAGCGTTCCGACAAGCCCTCGGTTTATTTTGAATTTCCGACGGTACGCATGCAATTGCGTTTTTGCCAAAAACGGAAGCGGAGGCAAAGGCGCCTTAGGAAAATAATTTCCTGATGATTTTTTGCATGGACATCTCAAATAATACATTTAGAGTGTCTCCATAGTTTCATATAGTTTCGACAAGCCCTCGGTTTATTTTGACTTTCCGACGGTACGCGTGCAATTGCGTTTTTGCCAAAAACAGAAGCGGAGGCAAACGCGCTTTAGTAAAATAATTTCCTGCTGGTTTTTTGCATGTAAATCTAAAATAATACATTGAGAGTTTCGCCAAAGTTTCGTAGCGTTTTGACAAGCCATCGGTTATTTTGACTTTCCGACGGTACGCGTGCAATTGCGTTTTTGCCAAAAACGGAAGCGGAGACAAACGCGCTTTAGGAAAATAATTTCCTGCTTATTTTATTCATGTACATCTGAAATAATACATTGAGAGTGTCCCCAAAGTTTCATAGCGTCTCGACAATCCCTCGGTTTATTTTGACTTTCCGACGATACGCGTGCAATTGAGTTTTTGCCAAAAACGGAAGCGGAGGCAAACGCGCATTAGGAAAATAATTTCCTGTTGATTTTTTTCATGTACATCTCAAATAATAGATTGAGAGTGTCCCCAAATTATCGTAGAGTTTCGACAAGCCCTCGGTTTATTTTGACTTTCCGACAGTACGCGAGCAATTGCGTTTTTGCCAAAAACGGAAGCGGAGGCAAACGCGCATTAGGAAAATAATTTCCTTCTGATTTTTTGAATGTAAATCTAAAATAATACATTAAGAGTGTCGCCAATGTTTCATAGCGTTCCAACAAGCCCTCAGTTTATTTTGACTTTCTGACGGTACGCGTGCAATTGCGCTTTTGCCAAAAACGGAAGCGGCGGCAAACGCGCTTTAGTAAAATAATTTCCTGATTTTTTTTTGCATGTAATTCTCAAATAATACATTGATAGTGTCCCCAAAGTTTCATAGCGTTTAGACAAGCCCTCGGTTTATTTTGAATTTCCGACGGTACGCGTGCAATTGCGTTTTTGCCAAAAACGGAAGCGGAGGCAAATGCATCCTAGGAAAATAACTTCCTGCTGATTTTTTGCATGGACATCTCAAATAATACATTGAGAGTGTCGCAAAAGTTTCATAGCTTTTCCACAAGCCCTCGGTTTATTTTGAATTTCCGACGGTACGCATGCAATTGCGTTTTTGCCAAAAACGGAAGGGGAGGCAAAGGCGCCTTAGGAAAATAATTTCCTGATGATTTTTTGCATGGACATCTCAAATAATACATTTAGAGTGTCTACATAGTTTCATAGAGTTTCGACAAGCCCTCGGTTTATTTTGACTTTCCGACGGTACGCGTGCAATTGCGTTTTTGCCAAAAACAGAAGCGGAGGCAAATGCGCATTAGGAAAATAATTTCCTTCTGATTTTTTGCATGTACATCTCAAATAATACATTGAGAGTGTCCCCAAATTTTAGTAGAGTTTCGAAAAGCCCTCGGTTTATTTTGAATTTCCGACGGTACACGTGCAATTGCGTTTTTGCCAAAAACAGAAGCGGAGGCAAACGCTCCTTAGTAAAATAATTTCCTGCTGATTTTTTGCATGTATATCTAAAATAATACATTAAGAGTGTTTCCAATGTTTCATAGCGTTCCGACAAGCCCTCGGTTTATTTTGAATTTCCGACGGTACGCATGCAATTACGTTTTTGCCAAAAACGGAAGCGGAGGCAAAGGCGCCTTAGGAAAATAATTTCCTGATGATTTTTTGCATGGACATCTCAAATAATACATTTAGAGTGTCTCCATAGTTTCATAGAGTTTCGACAAGCCCTCAGTTTATTTTGACTTTCCGACGGTACGCGTGCAATTGCGTTTTTGCCAAAAACAGAAGCGGAGGCAAACGCTCCTTAGGAAAATAATTTCCTGCTGATTTTTTGCATGTATATCTAAAATAATACATTAAGAGTGTTTCCAGTGTTTCATAGCGTTCCGACAAGCCCTCGGTTTATTTTGAATTTCCGACGGTACGCATGCAATTGCGTTTTTGCCAAAAACGGAAGCGGAGGCAAAGGCGCCTTAGGAAAATAATTTCCTGATGATTTTTTGCATGGACATCTCAAATAATACATTTAGAGTGTCTCCATAGTTTCATATAGTTTCGACAAGCCCTCGGTTTATTTTGACTTTCCGACGGTACGCGTGCAATTGCGTTTTTGCAAAAAACAGAAGCGGAGGCAAACGCGCTTTAGTAAAATAATTTCCTGCTGGTTTTTTGCATGTAAATCTAAAATAATACATTGAGAGTGTCGCCAAAGTTTCGTAGCGTTTTGACAAGCCATCGGTTTATTTTGACTTTCCGACGGTACGCGTGCAATTGCGTTTTTGCCAAAAACGGAAGCGGAGACAAACGCGCTTTAGGAAAATAATTTCCTGCTTATTTTATTCATGTACATCTCAAATAATACATTGAGAGTGTCCCCAAAGTTTCATAGCGTCTCGATAATCGCTCGGTTTATTTTGACTTTCCGACGGTACGCGTGCAATTGAGTTTTTGCCAAAAACAGAAGCGGAGGCAAACGCTCTTTAGTAAAATAATTTCCTGCTAGTTTTTTGCATGTACTTCTCAAATAATACATTGAGAGTGTCCCCAAAGTTTAATAGAGTTTCGACAAGCCCTCGGTTTATTTTGACTTTCCGACGGTACGCGAGCAATTGCGTTTTTGCCAAAACAGAAGCGGAGGCAAACGCGCATTAGGAAAATAATTTCCTGTTGATTTTTTGCATGTACATCTCAAATAATACATTGAGAGTGTCCCCAAATTATCGTAGAGTTTCGACAAGCCCTCGGTTTATTTTGAATTTCCGACGGTACACGTGCAATTGCGTTTTTGCCAAAAACAGAAGCGGAGGCAAACACTCCTTAGGGAAATAATTTCCTGCTGATTTTTTGCATGTAAATCTAAAATAATACATTAAGAGTGTCTCCAATGTTTCATAGCGTTCCGACAAGCCCTCGGTTTATTTTGAATTTCCGACGGTACGCATGCAATTACGTTTTTGCCAAAAACGGAAGCGGAGGCAAAGGCGCCTTAGGAAAATAATTTCCTGATGATTTTTTGCATGGAAATCTCAAATAATACATTTAGAGTGTCTCCATAGTTTCATAGAGTTTCGACAAGCCCTCAGTTTATTTTGACTTTCCGGCGGTACGCGTGCAATTGCGTTTTTGCCAAAAACAGAAGCGGAGGCAAACGCTCCTTAGGAAAATAATTTCCTGCTGATTTTTTGCATGTATATATAAAATAATACATTAAGAGTGTTTCCAATGTTTCATAGCGTTCCGACAAGCCCTCGGTTTATTTTGAATTTCCGACGGTACGCATGCAATTGCATTTTTGCCAAAAACGGAAGCGGAGGCAAAGGCGCCTTAGGAAAATAATTTCCTGATGATTTTTTTCATGGACGTCTCAAATAATACATTTAGAGTGTCTCCATAGTTTCATATAGTTTCGACAAGCCCTCAGTTTATTTTGACTTTCCGACGGTACGCGTGCAATTGCGTTTTTGCCAAAAATAGAAGCAGAGGCAAACGCGCTTTAGTAAAATAATTTCCTGCTGGTTTTTTGCATGTAAATATAAAATAATACATTGAGAGTGTCGCCAAAGTTTCGTAGCGTTTTGACAAGCCATCGGTTTATTTTGACTTTCCGACGGTACGCGTGCAATTGCGTTTTTGCCAAAAACGGAAGCGGAGACAAACGCGCTTTAGGAAAATAATTTCCTGCTTATTTTATTCATGTACATCTCAAATAATACATTGAGAGTGTCCCCAAAGTTTCATAGCGTCTCGACAATCCCTCGGTTTATTTTGACTTTCCGACGATACGCGTGCAATTGAGTTTTTGCCAAAAACGGAAGCGGAGGCAAACGCTCTTTCGTAAAATAATTTCCTGCTTGTTTTCTGCATGTACTTCTCAAATAATACATTGAGAGTGTCCCCAAAGTTTAATAGAGTTTCAACAAGCCCTCGGTTTATTTTGACTTTCCGACGGTACGCGAGCAATTGCGTTTTTGCGAAAACGGAAGCGGAGGCAAACGCGCATTAGGAAAATAATTTCCTGTTGATTTTTTGCATGTACATCTCAAATAATACATTGAGAGTGTCCCCAAATTATCGTAGAGTTTCGACAAGCCCTCGGTTTATTTTGAATTTCCGACGGTACACGTGCAATTGCGTTTTTGCCAAAAACAGAAGCGGAGGCAAACACTCCTTAGGGAAATAATTTCCTGTTGATTTTTTGCATGTAAATCTAAAATAATACATTAAGAGTGTCTCCAATGTTTCATAGCGTTCCGACAAGCCCTCAGTTTATTTTGACTTTCCGACGCTACGCGTGCAATTGCGCTTTTGCCAAAAACGGAAGCAGAGGCAAACGCGCTTTAGTAAAATAATTTCCTGCTGGTTTTTTGCATGTAATTCTCAAATAATACATTGATAGTGTCCCCAAAGTTTCGTAGCGTTTAGACAAGCCCTCGGTTTATTTTGAATTTCCAACGGTACGCGTGCAATTGCGTTTTTGCCAAAAACGGAAGCGGAGGCAAATGCGCCCTAGGAAAATAACTTCCTGCTGATTTTTTGCATGGACATCTCAAATAATACATTGAGAGTGTCGCAAAAGTTTCATAGCTTTTCGACAAGCCCTCGGTTTATTTTGAATTTCCGACGGTACGCATGCAATTGCATTTTTGCCAAAAACGGAAGCGGAGGCAAAGGCGCCTTAGGAAAATAATTTCCTGATGATTTTTTGCATGGACATCTCAAATAATACATTTAGAGTGTCTCCATAGTTTCATAGAGTTTCGACAAGCCCTCAGTTTATTTTGACTTTCCGACGGTACGCGTGCAATTGCGTTTTTGCCAAAAACAGAAGCAGAGGAAAACGCGCCTTAGGAAAATAATTTCCTACTGATTTTTTGCATGTAAATCTCAAATAATACATTGAGAGTGTATCCAAAGTTTCATAGAGTTTCGACAAGCCCTCGGTTTATTTTGACTTTTTGACGGTACGCGTGTAATTGCGTTTTTGCCAAAAACAGAAGCGGAGGCAAACGCGCCTTAGGAAAATAATTTCCTGCTGATTTTTTGCATGTAAATCTAAAATAATACATTGAGAGTGTCGCCAAAGTTTCATAGAGTTTCGACAAGCCCTCGGTTTATTTTGACTTTCCGACGATACGCGTGCAATTGCGTTTTTGCCAAAAACGGAAGCGGAGATAAACGTGCTTTAGGAAAATAATTTCCTGCTTATTTTATTCATGTACATCTCAAATAATACATTGAGAGTGTCCCCAAACTTTCATAGCGTCTCGACAAGCCCTCGGTTTATTTTGACTTTCCGACGGTACGCGAGCAATTGCGTTTTTGCCAAAAACGGAAGCGGAGGCAAACACGCTTTAGGAAAATAATTTCCTGTTGATTTTTTGCATGTACATCTCAAATAATACATTGATAGTGTCCCCAAATTATCGTAGAGTTTTGACAAGCCCTCGGTTTATTTTGACTTTCAGACGGTACGCGAGCAATTGCGTTTTTGCCAAAAACAGAAGCGGAGGCAAATGTGCCCTAGGAAAATAACTTCCTGCTGATTTTTTGCATGAACATCTCAAATAATACATTGAGAGTGTCGCAAATGTTTCATAGCGTTCCGACAAGCCCTCAGTTTATTTTGACTTTCCGACGGTACGTGTGCAATTGCGTTTTTGCCAAAAACGGAAGCGGAGGCAAACGCGCTTTAGTAAAATAATTTCCTGATGGTTTTTTGCATGTAATTCTCAAATAATACATTGATAGTGACCCCAAAGTTTCGTAGCGTTTAGACAAGCCCTCGGTTTATTTTGAATTTCCGACGGTACACGTGCAATTGCGTTTTTGCCAAAAACAGAAGCGGAGGCAAACGCTCCTTAGGAAAATAATTTCTTGCTGATTTTTTGCATGTATATCTAAAATAATACATTAAGAGTGTTTCCAATGTTTCATAGCGTTCCGACAAGCCCTCGGTTTATTTTGAATTTCCGACGGTATGCATGCAATTGCGTTTTTGCCAAAAACGGAAGCGGAGGCAAAGGCGCCTTAGGAAAATAATTTCCTGATGATTTTTTGCATGGACATCTCAAATAATACATTTAGAGTGTCTCCATAGTTTCATAGAGTTTCGACAAGCCCTCAGTTTATTTTGACTTTCCGTCGGTACGCGTGCAATTGCGTTTTTGCCAAAAACAGAAGCGGAGGAAAACGCGCCTTAGGAAAATAATTTCCTGCTGATTTTTTTCATGTAACTCTAAAATAATACATTGAGAGTGTATCCAAAGTTTCATAGAGTTTCGACAAGCCCTCTGTTTATTTTGACTTTCCGACGGTACGCGTGCAATTGCGTTTTTGCCAAAAACAGAAGCGGAGGCAAACGCGCATTAGGAAAATAATTTCCTGCTGATTTTTTGCATGTACATCTCAAATAATACATTGAGAGTTTCCCCAAATTTTAGTAGAGTTTCGACAAGCCCTCGGTTTATTTTGAATTTCCGACGGTACATGTGCAATTGCGTTTTTGCCAAAAACAGAAGCGGAGGCAAACGCTCCGTAGGAAAATAATTTCCTGCTGATTTTTTGCATGTATATCTAAAATAATACATTAAGAGTGTTTCCAATGTTTCATAGCGTTCCGACAAGCCCTCAGTTTATTTTGACTTTCCGACGGTACGCGTGCAATTCCGCTTTTGTCAAAAATGGAAGCGGAGGCAAACGCGCTTTAGTAAAATAATTTCCTGCTGGTTTTTTGCATGTACTTCTCAAATAATACATTAATAGTGCCCCCAAAGTTTCGTAGCATTTAGAAAAGCCCTCGGTTTATTTTGAATTTCCGACGGTACGCGTGCAATTGCGTTTTTCCCAAAAACGGAAGCGGAGGCAAACGCGTCCTAGGAAAATAACTTCCTGCTGATTTTTTGCATGGACATCTCAAATAATACATTGAGAGTGTCGCCAAAGTTTCATAGCTTTTCGATAAGCCCTCGATTTATTTTGAATTTCCGACGGTACGCATGCAATTGCGTTTTTGCCAAAAACGGAAGCGGAGGCAAAGGCGCCTTAGGAAAATAATTTCCTGATGATTTTTTGCATGGACATCTCAAATAATACATTTAGAGTGTCTCCATAGTTTCATAGAGTTTCGACAAGCCCTCGGTTTATTTTGACTTTCCGACGGTACGCGTGCAATTGCGTTTTTGCCAAAAACAGAAGCGGAGGCAAACGCGCCTTAGGAAAATAATTTCCTGTTGATTTTTTGAATGTAAATCTAAAATAATACATTGATAGTATATCCAAAGTTTCATAGAGTTTCGACAATCCCTCGGTTTATTTTGAATTTCCGACGGTACGCGTGCAATTGCGTTTTTCCCAAAAACGGAAGCAGAGGCAAACGCGCCCTAGGAAAATAACTTCCTGCTGATTTTTTGCATGGACATCTCAAATAATACATTGAGAGTTTCGCCAATGTTTCATAGCTTTTCGATAAGCCCTCGATTTATTTTGAATTTCCGACGGTACGCGTGCAATTGCGTTTTTGCCAAAAACGGAAGCGGAGGCAAAGGCGCCTTAGGAAAATAATTTCCTGATGATTTTTTGCATGGACATCTCAAATAATACATTTAGAGTGTCTCCATAGTTTCATAGAGTTTCGACAAGCCCTCGGTTTATTTTGACTTTCCGACGGTACGCGTGCAATTGCGTTTTTGCCAAAAACAGAAGCGGAGGCAAACGCGCCTTAGGAAAATAATTTCCTGCTGATTTTTTGCATGTAAATCTAAAATAATACATTGATAGTGTATCCAAAGTTTCATAGAGTTTCGACAATCCCTCGGTTTATTTTGACTTTCCGACAATACGCGTGCAATTGCGTTTTTGCCAAAAACAGAAGCGGAGGGAAACGCGCATTAGGAAAATATTTTCCTGCTGATTTTTTGCATGTAAATCTAAAATAATACATTGAGAGTGTCGCCAAAGTTTCATAGAGTTTCGACAAGCCCTCGGTTTATTTTGACTTTCCGACAGGACGCGTGCAATTGCGTTTTTGCCAAAAACGGAAGCGGAGACAAACGCGCTTTAGGAAAATAATTTCCTGCTTATTTTATCCATGTACATCTCAAATAATACATTGAGAGTGTCCCCAAAGTTTCATAGCGTCTCGACAATCCCTCGGTTTATTTTGACTTTCCGACGGTACGCGAGCAATTGCGTTTTTTCCAAAAACGGAAGCGGAGGCAAACGCGCATTAGGAAAATAATTTCCTGTTGATTTTTTGCATGTGCATCTCAAATAATACATTGAGAGTGTCCCCAAATTATCGTAGAGTTTCGACAAGCCCTCGGTTTATTTTAACTTTCCGACGGTACGCGAGCAATTGCGTTTTTGCCAAAAACAGAAGCGGAGGAAAACGCGCCTTAGGAAAATAATTTCCTGCTGATTTTTTGCATGTAAATCTAAAATAATACATTGAGAGTGTATCCAAAGTTTCATAGAGTTTCGACAAGCCCTCTGTTTATTTTGACTTTCCGACGGTACGCGTGCAATTGCGTTTTTGCCAAAAACAGAAGCGGAGGCAAACGCGCATTAGGAAAATAATTTCCTGCTGATTTTTTGCATGTACATCTAAAATAATACATTAAGAGTGTTTCCAATGTTTCATAGCGTTCCGACAAGCCCTCAATTTATTTTGACTTTCCGACGGTATGCGTGCAATTCCGCTTTTGTCAAAAATGGAAGCGGAGGCAAACGCGCTTTAGTAAAATAATTTCCTGCTGGTTTTTTGCATGTACTTCTCAAATAATACATTGATAGTGCCCCCAAAGTTTAGTAGCATTTAGACAAGCCCTCGGTTTATTTTGAATTTCCGACGGTACGCGTGCAATTGCGTTTTTCCCAAAAACGGAAGCGGAGGAAAACGCGTCCTAGGAAAATAACTTCCTGCTGATTTTTTGCATGGACATCTCAAATAATACATTGAGAGTGTCTCCAAAGTTTCATAGCTTTTCGATAAGCCCTCGATTTATTTTGAATTTCCGACGGTACGCTTGCAATTGCGTTTTTGCCAAAAACGGAAGCAGAGGCAAAGGCGCCTTAGGAAAATAATTTCCTGATGATTTTTTGCATGGACATCTCAAATAATACATTTAGAGTGTCTCCATAGTTTCATAGAGTTTCAACAAGCCCTCGGTTTATTTTGACTTTCCGACGGTACGCGTGCAATTGCGTTTTTGCCAAAAACAGAAGTGGAGGCAAACGCGCCTTAGGAAAATAATTTCCTTCTGATTTTTTGAATGTAAATCTAAAATAATACATTGATAGTGTATCCAAAGTTTCATAGAGTTTCGACAATCCCTCGGTTTATTTTGAATTTCCGACGGTACGCGTGCAATTGCGTTTTTCCCAAAAACGGAAGCGGAGGCAAACGCGCCCTAGGAAAATAACTTCCTGTTGATTTTTTGCATGGACATCTCAAATAATACATTGAGAGTGTCGCCAAAGTTTCATAGCTTTTCGATAAGCCCTCGATTTATTTTGAATTTCCGACGGTACGCGTTCAATTGCGTTTTTGCCAAAAACGGAAGCGGAGGCAAAGGCGCCTTAGGAAAATAATTTCCTGATGATTTTTTGCATGGACATCTCAAATAATACATTTAGAGTGTCTCCATAGTTTCATAGAGTTTCGACAAGCCCTCGGTTTATTTTGACTTTCCGACGGTACGCGTGCAATTGCGTTTTTGCCAAAAACAGAAGCGGAGGCAAACGCGCCTTAGGAAAATAATTTCCTGCTGATTTTTTGCATGTAAATCTAAAATAATACATTGATAGTGTATCCAAAGTTTCATAGAGTTTCGACAATCCCTCGGTTTATTTTGACTTTCCGACAATACGCGTGCAATTGCGTTTTTGCCAAAAACAGAAGCGGAGGGAAACGCGCATTAGGAAAATATTTTCCTGCTGATTTTTTGCATGTAAATCTAAAATAATACATTGAGAGTGTCGCCAAAGTTTCATAGAGTTTCGACAAGCCCTCGGTTTATTTTGACTTTCCGACAGGACGCGTGCAATTGCGTTTTTGCCAAAAACGGAAGCGGAGACAAACGCGCTTTAGGAAAATAATTTCCTGCTTATTTTATCCATGTACATCTCAAATAATACATTGAGAGTGTCCCCAAAGTTTCATAGCGTCTCGACAATCCCTCGGTTTATTTTGACTTTCCGACGGTACGCGAGCAATTGCGTTTTTTCCAAAAACGGAAGCGGAGGCAAACGCGCATTAGGAAAATAATTTCCTGTTGATTTTTTGCATGTGCATCTCAAATAATACATTGAGAGTGTCCCCAAATTATCGTAGAGTTTCGACAAGCCCTCGGTTTATTTTAACTTTCCGACGGTACGCGAGCAATTGCGTTTTTGCCAAAAACAGAAGCGGAGGAAAACGCGCCTTAGGAAAATAATTTCCTGCTGATTTTTTGCATGTAAATCTAAAATAATACATTGAGAGTGTATCCAAAGTTTCATAGAGTTTCGACAAGCCCTCTGTTTATTTTGACTTTCCGACGGTACGCGTGCAATTGCGTTTTTGCCAAAAACAGAAGCGGAGGCAAACGCGCATTAGGAAAATAATTTCCTGCTGATTTTTTGCATGTACATCTCAAATAATACATTGAGAGTTTCCCCAAATTTTAGTAGAGTTTCGACAAGCCCTCGGTTTATTTTGAATTTCCGACGGTACATGTGCAATTGCGTTTTTGCCAAAAACAGAAGCGGAGGCAAACGCTCCTTAGGAAAATAATTTCCTGCTGATTTTTTGCATGTATATCTAAAATAATACATTAAGAGTGTTTCCAATGTTTCATAGCGTTCCGACAAGCCCTCAATTTATTTTGACTTTCCGACGGTATGCGTGCAATTCCGCTTTTGTCAAAAATGGAAGCGGAGGCAAACGCGCTTTAGTAAAATAATTTCCTGCTGGTTTTTTGCATGTACTTCTCAAATAATACATTGATAGTGCCCCCAAAGTTTCGTAGCATTTAGACAAGCCCTCGGTTTATTTTGAATTTCCGACGGTACGCGTGCAATTGCGTTTTTCCCAAAAACGGAAGCGGAGGAAAACGCGTCCTAGGAAAATAACTTCCTGCTGATTTTTTGCATGGACATCTCAAATAATACATTGAGAGTGTCTCCAAAGTTTCATAGCTTTTCGATAAGCCCTCGATTTATTTTGAATTTCCGACGGTACGCTTGCAATTGCGTTTTTGCCAAAAACGGAAGCAGAGGCAAAGGCGCCTTAGGAAAATAATTTCCTGATGATTTTTTGCATGGACATCTCAAATAATACATTTAGAGTGTCTCCATAGTTTCATAGAGTTTCAACAAGCCCTCGGTTTATTTTGACTTTCCGACGGTACGCGTGCAATTGCGTTTTTGCCAAAAACAGAAGTGGAGGCAAACGCGCCTTAGGAAAATAATTTCCTTCTGATTTTTTGAATGTAAATCTAAAATAATACATTGATAGTGTATCCAAAGTTTCATAGAGTTTCGACAATCCCTCGGTTTATTTTGAATTTCCGACGGTACGCGTGCAATTGCGTTTTTCCCAAAAACGGAAGCGGAGGCAAACGCGCCCTAGGAAAATAACTTCCTGTTGATTTTTTGCATGGACATCTCAAATAATACATTGAGAGTGTCGCCAAAGTTTCATAGCTTTTCGATAAGCCCTCGATTTATTTTGAATTTCCGACGGTACGCGTTCAATTGCGTTTTTGCCAAAAACGGAAGCGGAGGCAAAGGCGCCTTAGGAAAATAATTTCCTGATGATTTTTTGCATGGACATCTCAAATAATACATTTAGAGTGTCTCCATAGTTTCATATAGTTTCGACAAGCCCTCGATTTATTTTGACTTTCCGACGGTACGCGTGCAATTGCGTTTTTGCCAAAAATAGAAGCGGAGGCAAACGCGCCTTAGGAAAATAATTTCCTGCTGATTTTTTGCATGTAAATCTAAAATAATACATTGATAGTGTATCCAAAGTTTCATAGAGTTTCGACAATCCCTCGGTTTATTTTGACTTTCCGACGATACGCGTGCAATTGCGTTTTTGCCAAAAACAGAAGCGGAGGCAAACGCGCATTAGGAAAATATTTTCCTGCTGATTTTTTGCATGTAAATCTAAAATAATACATTGAGAGTGTCGCCAAAGTTTCATAGAGTTTCGACAAGCCCTCGGTTTATTTTGACTTTCCGACGGTACGCATGCAATTGCGTTTTTGCCAAAAACGGAAGCGGAGACAAACGCGCTTTAGGAAAATAATTTCCTGCTTATTTTATCCATGTACATCTCAAATAATACATTGAGAGTGTCCCCAAAGTTTCATAGCGTCTCGACAATCCCTCAGTTTATTTTGACTTTCCGACGGTACGCGAGCAATTGCGTTTTTGCCAAAAACGGAAGCGGAGGCAAACGCGCCCTAGGAAAATAACTTCCTGCTGATTTTTTGCATGGACATCTCAAATAATACATTGAGAGTGTCGCCAAAGTTTCATAGCTTTTCGATAAGCCCTCGATTTATTTTGAATTTCCGACGGTACGCGTGCAATTGCGTTTTTGCCAAAAACGGAAGCGGAGGCAAAGGCGCCTTAGGAAAATAATTTCCTGATGATTTTTTGCATGGACATCTCAAATAATACATTTATAGTGTCTCCATAGTTTCATAGAGTTTCGACAAGCCCTCGGTTTATTTTGACTTTCCGACGGTACGCGTGCAATTGCGTTTTTGCCAAAAACAGAAGCGGAGGCAAACGCGCCTTAGGAAAATAATTTCCTGCTGATTTTTTGCATGTAAATCTAAAATAATACATTGATAGTGTATCCAAAGTTTCATAGAGTTTCGACAATCCCTCGGTTTATTTTGACTTTCCGACGATACGCGTTGTGATCGGTGGATCTGGAACTGACTGTTTAACGCTGGTTCGCGAAATGTCGCGGAAGCAAGAGTCGCCACCGTCTTTTATTTTCTCCAAATGGAAAGGACAAAAGCACAGAAAAATTCCTTAAAGAGATTGCTCTCGGTTCGGGAGGTAGGTTATAGAAAGGGAAGGTGTTAGCACCCTTTCTATCCATGGTTATCCATGGGCTCTTAGATACTTGCTCAATGTGCTTTCAAAATGTTTGCTTGATTTTCAATTGTGGGTTTAAAAAAAGTTTCTTTGAAAAATTTCAGTTCGACTCGTACGTCAGAGTGTTTGAAAAATTTGCTTTGAAAGCTTTTGAAAAGTGTTGGTGTGAAAAGATTTCAGTTTGTTTTGAAGAGAGCAAGTATCCATGAGTCGTCTACCTACCCTAAGGAATTCGTCTGTGTAAATGTCCTTTAAAGCAGCGCCATCCCACCATTGAGAGGTAGGTAGCACCACCGTTGGAGGTGTTCGGGTCAATTCGGGTTTGTAGGGACATGGTGATCACCAGAGCAATAGGAAGACACCTTAGAAGCTACCCTCATGCCAGGTTCCCGGATCATGAGGACTTACTAAGACGTCCTCTACTCGACGATCACCTTTCGAAAGGCAAGGCAACAGTGAGGCGTACCCTAGGGGTGGTGTGTGATTTGTGTGTCGTTTTCATTGATATTTGTCTTGTCATGTTCATTGTGATCTACGCTTGATTTTAATTAAGGCCATACATTCTTTCATGCTTTTGATTAACAGTTAAGAAATATTTGCGGGAAAATAAATTCTAAGGCTATTACAAATGGCGCGGGTCCACATCGCCAAAATTAAACCGGACCCGATTTGACGGAAAGTAAATAAAGCAAAAGAAATAAAAGTGTGAGAAGTTTAAGTTACAATGCTTCGGGAGAGATACATAATGAATTAAGCGAAATAAAACAAATGTGCGAATAAAATAAATTACGAACGAGGGCGTTGGACCCTTTTGCAAAATATTATTAATAAGGAATTAAAATTAAGAATTAAAAGAAAATGTTTTTTTAGTATTTTTGTGTTTTTTTGAGATTTAATAAAAAAGAATTAATTAAAAACCAAAATGAAATGTTAAAACTTAGTTCTAATTATTTTTAAGTTTATTATGAAAGTATTAAAATTTAACCTAAATGCAACCCTAATTAGTTTACAAGTTTAATTATGAAAATAAATAAATCACTAATATTATGGCAAAAAAAAAGGAAAATTAAAAGGAATAAAAAGTTATTAAACCTAATGCTATATTTTTGGATTTTTTATGAAAAAAAGAATTAATATTGCAAACCCTAATTTAAATTGAATTTATTTACATGCTAATTTATTGATGAAAATAATTAAATTAAATATTTATTATATTTGACATCTTTTCTGATTTTTTGTGATATGGTAAAAATAATTTATTAAATTAAAACAATAAAATAAATAAAATAAGAATTGAAAACAAAATAAATAAAAAGGAAATTGCAAACCAGGGGGGGTAGAAGTCCCAATTTGGAGGTGTTTTTATGAGGAATCTGGCCCAACAAGCAGTGGCCTTTTTGACTTTTGCATGACACGTACACGCATGTTGACTCACCCTCATGATACCCATCAATTCTCAGCCTTTGATCTGATCCCATTAAGCACGTGGCTGGCTTGATATGGTGAGTGTATGGTGATCCCCAAAGTTATGCCTGCACCTGAACACGCGTTGAAAAATAATATTGAGGTAACGTAGACCTGGGATTTGAACCCAGGTCTTGGACATTGCAAAGGGATGTACCTGCCACTGAAGCGCTTGCATTACTTTTACTATATAATAATTAACAAACATTATAAAAAGAAAACAATATGTTAGTGGGCAACGCGCGCCAATTTTAAATAAACCAGTCAACGTGTGCCACGACTCATCTTCTTCATCATCCCTGAAAGAGAAATATATTAGGCAACGGTTTTCATAGCGTGGCTTAAGACCATATACCAGAAAATAGCGATTAGGTGTAGCACGCTCATAAATTGGGCGCAAGCATATGTTCATGATCGTCTGAGTATGCTCTATCCAATGGTCTAAGTCTTGAAAACTAATTTTTCTTCAATTGAAAAGCCCTAATTCCAAGCTTTACGAACCCTAAAAGTTAACAATGGCAAACATCCATATATGGCACGAAATCAAAATTAGATTACATGGTTAGCTTCAGAATACGTTTATTAGTATGAATGCATCAATAAAAAACAATGAAAATGCCTTAAACATGGAACACGATCATGCATTTTTCTTGAAACTGTTTGAATCCATGGTACCAATTCAGGGCGTGTTGATAGATGTTTGGGATTGGAATGTGTTTAGGACAACCTTGGCAAGCTATTGAAACCAATATTAGGCTTTGAATCCCCTCCCAACAATGAATTCAGTTTTGAGTTTTATGGCAATTTTTCAAGTTTGCCAATTGGTCTCTAGCGCAGCATTTTGTGTGTTGGCATTAGGTTTTGACTCAGCACTTATGAGGGAAGGGAATTAGGTCATTAGCTGGCCTTGATCCATGCCCATGAGAGAACTAGTCCTAGGTTTTTCACCATTAACCAACTTTCCCTTTTTTAAGCAAAACCAAGACTTGGTGTACAATCTAACCCTAGCATGAGTTTGTGAGCTGGCACATGATATATGGAAGCTATCCAAATTCAAATGACACTATTTCATTGATTTTTAAATTTTATTTGAATTTTTAAAGATTTAAAATGAATTAAATTATCAAAAATTAAATAGAATAGAAAAATCAATGTTTGATCTTGAAATTAATCATGGGACACGTGTGTGGCATGACAAGGCTGAATCAAGTGGAAGAAAGTGGGCCCTTTTGTCAAAAATGGAAGTTTCAAGGATAGTTGACTTTTGCCATTTCACAAAAATTTCCCAACTTCTACAAGGCATAACTTGCTCAATTTTTAAGCTTTTCTCATGTTCTTGGACATTTTGGAAAGGACTTTGAGTCCTTTAACCAATGCCTTTGGTCCCATGTCATTTTGATTTTCCAATCTCAAGTTATGGCCTTTGACTTAAAGTCCCTTTTTGTTGACTTTTGAAAATGACCTATAATGTTGAAATTGATAACTTTTTGTGAGAGCATTTCTTGGACTTGAAGTATGAAGATGAGTTGTAAGAAATGTCTTTCTCTTCAAAATGAGCTTTGGATGGAATTTTTCTGATAATCCATGTGAAAGTTATGCCCTGGTCAATTTCAGTTGACTTTTTCAACTGTCCAAATAAGGAAACTTTTGCATCTTGATGATTTTCTGAGCCAAATTTTGAGAATCATGATCAAGCATTGATCAAATGATGTTTGTGGCTTCAAAATGATATGTTGACCAAAAATTTGAACTTTTGACTGTCAAATGACCATTTTGCCCCTACAGTTGACTGTAGTGCAATTTAGGGTTTTGACTGTGCAATTTTGAGCTGAATGCCTTGAAACTTGATATGAGGATGCTTGACCATGTTTGTAAGCATATGAGACTTGATTGGGCCTTTGAAAACTTCCTTTTCTTGATCAGACCCAAAACCCTAATTTTGACTGTTTAGGAGGCCCTTGCACTGTGCAACCCTTGGGGAATTTTGTGACTTGGCTTGGCAATTTCTTGAAGAACATGGGAGGGCAAATTTTGGGGTACAACAGTTGCCCCTGTTCAATCTTCTTAGACCTGAGGATGCAGATTGGCGGACGTGCCTTTCGTAATCCGAGGGTAGAAGATGATTGGACACTAGAGTGCCCAGAAATTTGCACTCACATAGTGGCAGTGATGGTGGAATGGGCTTATAGATGCCATCTGGATGTTTGATTGCGTAAGAGATTCCTTGGCGAGAACCTGTATACCTGCAAAACAGAAAATGAGTACCTGACACGTTACAGGAGCTGATTTTTAGATGCCTGGTATAGATGTGTCCTGACTGGTTACAGGAGCTGAGTCTGGAGCTTCAAACGGCGATGAAAGAACCAGGGATGGTTACTACCTTAGCATGAATGGTAAGAGAACCTTGGGCGACTTTAATTTCAACAACGCTCGTTGAGAAAAAATCTTGGGTGACTTTAACTTCAACAACGCTCGTTGAGAAAAAATCTTGGGTGACTTTAACTTCAACAACGCTCGTTGAGAAAAAATCTTGGATGTCTTCTACTGGGATAAGAATCAGGGAGATCTTAGGGTCGATCTGACTGAACCAGAGAGGCCTCTGACTGGATAAGCATCAGGAAAATCTTAGGGTCGATTTAACTGAACCGGACAAGGTCTTGGAATATCTTCAACTGGATAAGCATCAGGGAGATCTTAGGGTCGATCTGACTGAACCAGAGAAGGCCTTTGACTGGATAAGCATCAGAAAATCTTAGGGTCGATTTAACTGAACCGGACAAGGTCTTGAAATATCTTCAACTGGATAAGCATCAGGGAGATCTTAGGGTCGATCTGACTGAACCAGAGAAGGCCTTTGACTGGATAAGCATCAGGAAAATCTTAGGGTCGATTTAACTGAACCGGACAAGGTCTTGAAATATCTTCAACTGGAATAAGTGTCAGAACGTCGCCATGCCTGGGTCACATCCGAGCTATATCTGGAAGGAAATCTGGAAGCAGCATCAGAACGTCACCATATCTGGTTTACATCTGAAACTATATCTGGAAGGAACTCTGGAAGCAGCATCAGAACGTCACCATATCTGGTTTACATCTGAAACTATATCTGGAAGGAATTCTGGAAGCAGCATCAGAACGTCACCATATCTGGTTTACATCTGAAACTATATCTAGAAGGAATTCTGGAAGCAGCATCAGAACGTCACCATATCTGGTTTACATCTGAAACTATATCTAGAAGGAATTCTGGAAGCAGCATCAGAATGTCACCATATCTGGGTCATATCTGAAACTATATCTGGAAGGAATTCTGGAAGCAGCATCAGAACGTCACCATATCTGGGTCATCTGAAACTATATCTAGAAGGAATTCTGGAAGCAGCATCAGAACGTCACCATATCTGGGTCATCTGAAACTATATCTAGAAGGAATTCTGGAAGCAGCATCAGAACATCACCATATCTGGGTCATATCCGAAACTATATCTAGAAGGAAATATGGAAGCAGCATCAGAACGTCACCAAATCTGGATCATATCCGAAACTATATCTAGAAGGAAATCTGGAAGCAGCATCAGAACGTCACCATATCTGGATCATATCTAAAACTATATCTAGAAGGAAATCTGGAAGCAGCATCAGAACGTCACCATATCTGGATCATATCCGAAACTATATCTAGAAGGAAATCTGGAAGCAGCATCAGAACGTCACCAAATCTGGATCATATCTGAAACTATATCTAGAAGGAAATCTGGAAGCAGCATCAGAACGTCACCATATCTGGATCATATCCGAAACTATATCTAGAAGGAAATCTGGAAGCAACATCAGAACGTCACCAAATCTGGATCATATCTGAAACTATATCTAGAAGGAAATCTGGAAGCAGCATCAGAATGTCACCAAATCTGGATCATATCCGAAACTATATCTAGAATGAGTTGCGATAGTCGATAGTAATCATTTTGGTATTGATCTTTTTCCTGAAAAGGCAAAACATAATCGTATGCAAAATCATGATGCATGATCTGTATGTCTTCAAAATTAATGAGATTCGTGCCATATGATGCATATGCATGCTATAATGTACGAAGATATGATGTTTATGAACATATGTTTTCGTCTTAGGAAAATAAATCCTTGACGGGTGCCGGGAAGTCGTATCCTGGGCTGATGTTGAAGAATAGTTGCAAGAATTCCAATAGGCGAAGATAACTCTGTTGGGGAATAAACTTGGCGAATGGAGGATTCTGCGGGGAGAAAAGATACTCTTAGCGGCCATGCTGGGAAGTAATACTCTGTGGGAAGAGGGATGCCTTGCTGATTGTTGATAGTAACTTGCTGAGGATATCCTTGTTGTTGGAAGTATTGATGGACTTCGCTGGGGATAGGAAAGAACTACGTTGACGACGACCTTTCCTTGGCTTTTGGCTGAGGATAACCCAGTTATATCCTGTTGAGGAAATAACTCTTTAAACCAAGCCGGACGACGCGTTCGTGCTCTGCGAGAGGATAAGCTTCCAGAATCTACTGGGGATAAGCTTGCTGCTTTGGGATATGAATTCCAGCTTTCCTGGGGAGACTAGATTGGACTCTCCTGTGGAAGTATTGAACTGTGTTGGTTATGTTCTTCAACGGAACCTACCTTGATACCCTGGAGGATAGAACAATCAGATCGCTTAGACCATCCATTATTGCCCCTGTTTCTGATGTGGGAGCGGAAGATACCTGTGGGGGCTGATAGTTGTTGATAGACCAAGCTTCTTCTGGTAGGCAGGTGACAAGATGATAGGACATAGTCGTACGCTTTGATCCCTAACTTTTGCCTGGACCGCCCTTTCGGGTTTTCAGTCCACCGGGATACCCATTTTTGCCCAAGCCGCCTTTTCAGGTTTTCGACTTGCCGGGTGTACAGATTTTTTCATTTCATCCCTTCATTTTGCGCGAACCCTTTTGGTTCGCCGGGAAGCCCTTATTTTTGCCTAGGTGTGTCAACCTAGCGGGTCTTTGATTATGCGTAGTATTTTTTCGACTATGTCCACACTCTTAGAATGCAGGTAGGTGCCCCTGGCTGCTTGTGTTGCCATATTACCTGAAGGTGTCTGATCGTGCAAGATTCGTTGCTGGAGTGCCCCAAGTGACTCAGGCAGAGATTTGCCCCAAGCTTTTTGGCCTTTTGAGAGATTCTCTGGATCTTGACTTAACTGCCCCAGATGGTAGACCATGATCATGCCGTGCCCCTTGATTGGAGATACTCTTGTTCATTAGACTTTCGTCATGCGAATTTCTATGCTGTTCAAACAAAAAGTCATATGCAAACAAAGTTATGTTAAAAATGCAAAGCTTATGTCTGTCTCAAAGATTTTGAAAATGCATTCTTTTTTCATAAAACAAGTGAATGTTTGTAAAATGTGATGTCAACTCCGTATTTACTGTAGGCCTTCAGGAGTCAGGATACCTTTCGTAACAGTATGCTTTCGAACTAACCCATGCTTCAGCTAGGACTTTTAAGGGTTATAACGTGGCCTGGTTCACGGTTTAAGAAACAAAGGATAAAGGCTCAAATTATTTGTACCCACCCGCTCTTCGTGATGTTCTCCAAACCTAAACTCAGTTGATCGTGCGATAGACCTTGCTTGAGTCTTTGCTCTGATGTTCCAATAATGGTTCGGATATTGATGATTTATTCTGAATAGGCAGTCATTTTTGCTTTGGTTGAGGGTTTGTGAGACCTCTTTCTTGATTTTGTTATCCCTTTCTTTTTTTGCTTGAACTGTTTCCTTTTTTGGAATCACAGTCAGCGGGATGCCCCAGTTTCATAAGTCCCCTTTGTAGGTTTAAACTTTTTGGGCTTTTCATTTATGAATTTTGATGATGACTGCCTGTCCTTTATTGATTATTCGGAACCATCACTGTCTTTCTTTGTTTTGTAAGGACCTCTTTGGTGCCATTCGTTATGCACTTGGATCAACTGAGAGACTACCCTGCCCCAGGTTATGATTAAGGGTTTCAATTTTCGAAAATAAAACTCCTACTTCTTTGGCTCAGATGGGTTGACGAGGGATTATCTTCCTTATAACTCCAGTGTTTAGGATTTGAAACAATGCCTGTACCTCATCAGCGGGGTCTGTTCAAAAGCATACTGTAGATTATGGTATCATTTTCGTCATCCTCCCTCAAGAGGCTCAGAATTATTAACCAAGAGTTGATCATCAGAAAAAATATGAAAAGAATTTTGAATATAATGAAAATAATTGTATTAATTCCCAAAACAGACACATGCGATGCATTGATAGAATAAAAGGGTTTGCTATGACATTAATTGTTTGTATAAGCAAAGAAAAATACAACTCAAAAATTCAAATAAACAAAAGGTCTTCAACGATTGGGTAACGGAGCAGTGATTATGTTCGGAGTCTCTGGAACTTCAAACTGAATCTCTCCGGCGTCAATCATATCTTGGATCTTGTTCTTGAGAGGCCAGCAGTTGTCTGTAGTATGCCCCGGGCTATCTGAATGATATGCGCACCTATCGTTGGGATGATAGTTGGGAGCAGAAGTGTTCGGATTCCGAAGAGGAGCCCTTAAGGTGATCAGTCCTTCTTTCAACATTTGTTGCAGTGCTTGATCCAACGACATGTTGAGTTTGGTATACTGTCGTTTCTCCTTGCGCTGCTGCCCCTGTCCTTGTTGAGCAGGTCCAGGATTGGAGATCTGGATTGCCCCTGCCTCATGACGGCTCTTTTTACCGTGCACAGCATTGGATTCTTTCTTTCCATGATGAGGCTTTTTATCAGAGGGTGCAACCTCTTGAATTTTCCCAGATCGGATGCCAGCTTCTATTCGCTCTCCAGTCAAGATAAGATCTGTGAATCCAGCAGACGAATTCCCAATTAGGTGGTTGTAGAACGGACCAGACAGGGTCCCCAAGAACATATCGACAAGTTCCCGATCAGTCAGAGGTGGTTGTACCCTTCCAGCAAGATCCCTCCATTTCTGCGCATATTCTTTAAAACCTTCACTTGATCCTAACGACATACCCTGGAGTTGGGTACGCGTAGGAGCAAGGTCGGCATTATACTGATACTGCTTGTAGAAAGCAGTAGCCAACTCCTCCCAGTTACGAACCTTGGTCCCATCTAGTTGATAGAACCATTCGAGATGAGTCCCTGAAAGACTCTCCTGGAAGAAGTGGATCCACAGGTTCTTGTCCACCGTATATGGTTGAATCTTCCGAACATAGGACCTGAGATGTAACTTGGGACACGACGCCCCGTCATACTTGGTAAAGGATTGTGCTTTAAATTTCCGAGGAATAACCACACCAGTTGACAAACCCAGATCTCCAAAATCCAGCCCCGGTACCTGTTGGATCTCCATAGCATTCAGCCTATCCTCCAACTGTTTGTACTTGTCCTCAGCCGGAGGGTACTGTTCGTCGTTGAAATCTGTCTCATTGTCAGAGACCACTGGACTGAGAACCCTTTCCTCTTGATGACTGCCTTTCCCCACAGATGGAGTTGTCCTCTCAGCTTGATCCTGCAGGGTGTTCCCAGATCTGCGTCTAGGGCTGAACAAAACAGTCCTCCTCTTCTTCTTTTCTTTCTTCAAGAGCAGAGCCTTCAGATCTTGTTTCCCCTGGGTCAAGTTCATGATCAACTCTTGGAACTGGGCGTTCTGATCCTGGAGGGCCTTGATGGACTGCTCAGCTGATGATTCAGGATTCATGACGATCGGCTGAAATAAACAGCGAAGAAGGGTAAGCAACCTGTCCAAGGGGACACCTGCAATGCAATGAGATGTATGACATGCATGCAATGATTTCAAGGACCTCGCAGGGTAAACAGAGAAATTTGTTAGAGTTGGAAACTGGCAACTTGATTGAAGGAATTTCCTGTTGTAGAGAGCCCTTCTTCAAGGGTCAAAGGCTCACCATATCCAGTGGGTCATAGCCCCTGCCAACCTTGGCTAGAGGAAAATAAATCCTCTTTGCCCCTTGCTAGATGTTTAATTCATCACGACCTGTATCACAAGCCCTTGAGATCCTTGAAATGGGTTAGGATGTATGCAATGGTATGATGTCATGCTATGCATGGGGTGATGTAGGTAAACCATGTTATGAGTCCCAATTAAGGACTATAAACAGACCCTGCAAGAAATTCAGTATACTTTGTTATGAGTCCCAATTAAGGACTATAAACAAAACCTGCAAGAGATCTAGTAACCCCGTTATGAGTCCCAGTTAAGGACTATAAACAAAACCTGCAAGAAATTTGGTTAACCTTGTCATGAGTCCTAGTTAAGGACTATAAACAAAACCTGCAAGTAGTTCATGTGTCAGCTAACAAGCATGCAAGTAGGCAAGTACAAAGGCACACAAGTCACACAAGAGAAACCCTTAGGGTTTAAGCCAGCATGGGGTCTAGGTATTACCCTCTTGAAGTTGGTGGGTTCAACCTGTCCTAATCAAAGTAACCGGGTTCTAAGGTTCCCAATATCACGGGATCGCTTTCATTGTTCATCGTTTCGATTTAGCCACTGAACTGGCGACCGAAATATCCCAGGAAAGCAACCCTCAATTGGGTGTAGTATCGAGTATCAACCAACCTCGGACTGCACCAAAGTCAGTTATCTCACTACCCTAAAGAGGCCAAGATAGTTCAATTAAGGTTCCTAAGGTCTGTTGATGCTTCACGACACCACGCGGAGGCCCCGTACTCTCCTTGACTGAACTCAAGGGTTACCGGTACACACCAAAGTGCCACATCAACGTAGCAGACTGCTTCAACCATGTCGGTATACCCCGCACAGTTCCCTCACAGCCTTGTTGCTACTTTCTAAGAAAGGTATCCCCAGATCCGGGTTAGGATCTATAGAACTCCCAAGCAACCCACAATAATAAAGCAAGCAAAGAAGACAATTGAAAACATAGTTATGAACTAGCCCTAAGGTACACCTCACTTTAAATTAAGTCCCCAGCAGAGTCGCCAGTTCTGTGATCGGTGGATCTGGAACTGACTGTTTAACGCTGGTTCGCGAAATGTCGCGGAAGCAAGAGTCACCACCGTCTTTTATTTTCTCCAAATGGAAAGGACAAAAGCACAGAAAAATTCCTTAAAGAGATTGCTCTCGGTTCGGGAGGTAGGTTATAGAAAGGGAAGGTGTTAGCACCCTTTCTATCCATGGTTATCCATGGGCTCTTAGATACTTGCTCAATGTGCTTTCAAAATGTTTGCTTGCTTTTCAATTGTGGGTTTAAAAAAAGTTTCTTTGAAAAATTTCAGTTCGACTCGTACGTCAGAGTGTTTGAAAAATTTGCTTTGAAAGCTTTTGAAAAGTGTTGGTGTGAAAAGATTTCAGTTTGTTTTGAAGAGAGCAAGTATCCATGAGTCGTCTACCTACCCTAAGGAATTCGTCTGTGTAAATGTCCTTTAAAGCAGCGCCATCCCACCATTGAGAGATAGGTAGCACCACCGTTGGAGGTGTTCGGGTCAATTCGGGTTTGTAGGGACATGGTGATCACCAGAGCAATAGGAAGACACCTTAGAAGCTACCCTCATGCCAGGTTCCCGGATCATGAGGACTTACTAAGACGTCCTCTACTCGACGATCACCTTTCGAAAGGCAAGGCAACAGTGAGGCGTACCCTAGGGGTGGTGTGTGATTTGTGTGTCGTTTTCATTGATATTTGTCTTGTCATGTTCATTGTGATCTACGCTTGATTTTAATTAAGGCCATACATTCTTTCATGCTTTTGATTAACAGTTAAGAAATATTTGCGGGAAAATAAATTCTAAGGCTATTACAAATGGCGCGGGTCCACATCGCCAAAATTAAACCGGACCCGATTTGACGGAAAGTAAATAAAGCAAAAGAAATAAAAGTGTGAGAAGTTTAAGTTACAATGCTTCGGGAGAGATACATAATGAATTAAGCGAAATAAAACAAATGTGCGAATAAAATAAATTACGAACGAGGGCGTTGGACCCTTTTGCAAAATATTATTAATAAGGAATTAAAATTAAGAATTAAAAGAAAATGTTTTTTTAGTATTTTTGTGTTTTTTTGAGATTTAATAAAAAAGAATTAATTAAAAACCAAAATGAAATGTTAAAACTTAGTTCTAATTATTTTTAAGTTTATTATGAAAGTATTAAAATTTAACCTAAATGCAACCCTAATTAGTTTACAAGTTTAATTATGAAAATAAATAAATCACTAATATTATGGCAAAAAAAAAGGAAAATTAAAAGGAATAAAAAGTTATTAAACCTAATGCTATATTTTTGGATTTTTTATGAAAAAAAGAATTAATATTGCAAACCCTAATTTAAATTGAATTTATTTACATGCTAATTTATTGATGAAAATAATTAAATTAAATATTTATTATATTTGACATCTTTTCTGATTTTTTGTGATATGGTAAAAATAATTTATTAAATTAAAACAATAAAATAAATAAAATAAGAATTGAAAACAAAATAAATAAAAAGGAAATTGCAAACCAGGGGGGGTAGAAGTCCCAATTTGGAGGTGTTTTTATGAGGAATCTGGCCCAACAAGCAGTGGCCTTTTTGACTTTTGCATGACACGTACACGCATGTTGACTCACCCTCATGATACCCATCAATTCTCAGCCTTTGATCTGATCCCATTAAGCACGTGGCTGGCTTGATATGGTGAGTGTATGGTGATCCCCAAAGTTATGTCTGCACCTGAACACGCGTTGAAAAATAATATTGAGGTAACGTAGACCTGGGATTCGAACCCAGGTCTTGGACATTGCAAAGGGATGTACCTACCACTGAAGCGCTTGCATTACTTTTACTATATAATAATTAACAAACATTATAAAAAGAAAACAATATGTTAGTGGGCAACGCGCGCCAATTTTAAATAAACCAGTCAACGTGTGCCACGACTCATCTTCTTCATCATCCCTGAAAGAGAAATATATTAGGCAACGGTTTTCATAGCATGGCTTAAGACCATATACCAGAAAATAGCGATTAGGTGTAGCACGCTCATAAATTGGGCGCGAGCATATGTTCATGATCGTCTGAGTATGCTCTATCCATTGGTCTAAGTCTTGAAAACTAATTTTTCTTCAATTGAAAAGCCCTAATTCCAAGCTTTACGAACCCTAAAAGTTAACAATGGCAAACATCCATATATGGCACGAAATCAAAATTAGATTACATGGTTAGCTTCAGAATACGTTTATTAGTATGAATGCATCAATAAAAAACAATGAAAATGCCTTAAACATGGAACACGATCATGCATTTTTCTTGAAACTGTTTGAATCCATGGTACCAATTCAGGGCGTGTTGATAGATGTTTGGGATTGGAATGTGTTCAGGACAACCTTGGCAAGCTATTGAAACCAATATTAGGCTTTGAATCCCCTCCCAACAATGAATTCAGTTTTGAGTTTTATGGCAATTTTTCAAGTTTGCCAATTGGTCTCTAGCGCAGCATTTTGTGTGTTGGCATTAGGTTTTGACTCAGCACTTATGAGGGAAGGGAATTAGGTCATTAGCTGGCCTTGATCCATGCCCATGAGAGAACTAGTCCTAGGTTTTTCACCATTAACCAACTTTCCCTTTTTTAAGCAAAACCAAGACTTGGTGTACAATCTAACCCTAGCATGAGTTTGTGAGCTGGCACATGATATATGGAAGCTATCCAAATTCAAATGACACTATTTCATTGATTTTTAAATTTTATTTGAATTTTTAAAGATTTAAAATGAATTAAATTATCAAAAATTAAATAGAATAGAAAAATCAATGTTTGATCTTGAAATTAATCATGGGACACGTGTGTGGCATGACAAGGCTGAATCAAGTGGAAGAAAGTGGGCCCTTTTGTCAAAAATGGAAGTTTCAAGGATAGTTGACTTTTGCCATTTCACAAAAATTTCCCAACTTCTACAAGGCATAACTTGCTCAATTTTTAAGCTTTTCTCATGTTCTTGGACATTTTGGAAAGGTCTTTAAGTCCTTTAACCAATGCTTTTGGTCCCATGTCATTTTGATTTTTCAATCTCAAGTTATGGCCTTTGACTTAAAGTCCCTTTTTGTTGACTTTTGAAAATGACCTATAATGTTGAAATTGATAACTTTTTGTGAGAGCATTTCTTGGACTTGAAGTATGAAGATGAGTTGTAAGAAATGTCTTTCTCTTCAAAATGAGCTTTGGATGGAATTTTTCTGATAATCCATGTGAAAGTTATGCCCTGGTCAATTTCAGTTGACTTTTTCAGCTGTCCAAATAAGGAAACTTTTGCATCTTGATGATTTTCTGAGCCAAATTTTGAGAATCATGATCAAGCATTGATCAAATGATGTTTGTGGCTTCAAAATGATATGTTGACCAAAAATTTGAACTTTTGACTGTCAAATGACCATTTTGCCCCTACAGTTGACTGTAGTGCAATTTAGGGTTTTGACTGTGCAATTTTGAGCTGAATGCCTTGAAACTTGATATGAGGATGCTTGACCATATTTGTAAGCATATGAGACTTGATTGGGCCTTTGAAAACTTCCTTTTCTTGATCAGACCCAAAACCCTAATTTTGACTGTTTAGGAGGCCCTTGCACTGTGCAACCCTTGGGGAATTTTGTGACTTGGCTTGGCAATTTCTTGAAGAACATGGGAGGGCAAATTTTGGGGTACAACACGCGTGCAATTGCGTTTTTGTCAAAAACAGAAGCGGAGGCAAACGCGCATTAGGAAAATATTTTCCTGCTGAATTTTTGCATGTAAATCTAAAATAATACATTGAGAGTGTCGCCAAAGTTTCATAGAGTTTCGACAAGCCCTCGGTTTATTTTGACTTTCCGACGGTACGCGTGCAATTGCGTTTTTGCCAAAAACGGAAGCGGAGACAAACGCGCTTTAGGAAAATAATTTCCTGCTTATTTTATCCATGTACATCTCAAATAATACATTGAGAGTGTCCCCAAAGTTTCATAGCGTCTCGACAATCCCTCGGTTTATTTTGACTTTCCGACGGTACGCGAGCAATTGCGTTTTTGCCAAAAACGGAAGCGGAGGCAAACGCGCATTAGGAAAATAATTTCCTGTTGATTTTTTGCATGTGCATCTCAAATAATACATTGAGAGTGTCCCCAAATTATCGTAGAGTTTCGACAAGCCCTCGGTTTATTTTGACTTTCCGACGGTACGCGAGCAATTGCGTTTTTGCCAAAAACAGAAGCAGAGGAAAACGCGCCTTAGGAAAATAATTTCCTGCTGATTTTTTGCATGTAAATCTAAAATAATACATTGAGAGTGTATCCAAAGTTTCATAGAGTTTCAACAAGCCCTCTGTTTATTTTGACTTTCCGACGGTACGCGTGCAATTGCGTTTTTGCCAAAAACAGAAGCGGAGGCAAACGCGCATTAGGAAAATAATTTCCTGCTGATTTTTTGCATGTACATCTCAAATAATACATTGAGAGTTTCCCCAAATTTTAGTAGAGTTTCGACAAGCCCTCGGTTTATTTTGAATTTCCGACGGTACATGTGCAATTGCGTTTTTGCCAAAAACAGAAGCGGAGGCAAACGCTCCTTAGGAAAATAATTTCCTGCTGATTTTTTGCATGTATATCTAAAATAATACATTAAGAGTGTTTCCAATGTTTCATAGCGTTCCGACAAGCCCTCAGTTTATTTTGACTTTCCGACGGTACGCGTGCAATTCCGCTTTTGTCAAAAATGGAAGCGGAGGCAAACTCGCTTTAGTAAAATAATTTCCTGCTGGTTTTTTGCATGTACTTCTCAAATAATACATTGATAGTGCCCCCAAAGTTTCGTAGCATTTAGACAAGCCCTCGGTTTATTTTGAATTTCCGACGGTACGCGTGCAATTGCGTTTTTCCCAAAAACGGAAGCGGAGTTAAACGCGTCCTAGGAAAATAACTTCCTGCTGATTTTTTGCATGGACATCTCAAATAATACATTGAGAGTGTCTCCAAAGTTTCGTAGCTTTTCGATAAGCCCTCGATTTATTTTGAATTTCCGACGGTACGCATGCAATTGCGTTTTTGCCAAAAACGGAAGCGAAGGCAAAGGCGCATTAGGAAAATAATTTCCTGATGATTTTTTGCATGGACATCTCAAATAATACATTTAGAGTGTCTCCATAGTTTCATAGAGTTTTGACAAGCCCTCGGTTTATTTTGACTTTCCGACGGTACGCGTGCAATTGCGTTTTTGCCAAAAACAGAAGTGGAGGCAAACGCGCCTTAGGAAAATAATTTCCTGCTGATTTTTTGAATGTAAATCTAAAATAATACATTGATAGTGTATCCAAAGTTTCATAGAGTTTCGACAATCCCTCGGTTTATTTTGAATTTCCGACGGTACGCGTGCAATTGCGTTTTTCCCAAAAACGGAAGCGGAGGCAAACGCGCCCTAGGAAAATAACTTCCTGTTGATTTTTTGCATGGACATCTCAAATAATACATTGAGAGTGTTGCCAAAGTTTCATAGCTTTTCGATAAGCCCTCGATTTATTTTGAATTTCCGACGGTACGCGTTCAATTGCGTTTTTGCCAAAAACGGAAGCGGAGGCAAAGGCGCCTTAGGAAAATAATTTCCTGATGATTTTTTGCATGCACATCTCAAATAATACATTTAGAGTGTCTCCATAGTTTCATAGAGTTTCGACAAGCCCTCGATTTATTTTGACTTTCCGACGGTACGCGTGCAATTGCGTTTTTGCCAAAAACAGAAGCGGAGGCAAACGCGCCTTAGGAAAATAATTTCCTGCTGATTTTTTGCATGTAAATCTAAAATAATACATTGATAGTGTATCCAAAGTTTCATAGAGTTTCGACAATCCCTCGGTTTATTTTGACTTTCCGACGATACGCGTGCAATTGCGTTTTTGCCAAAAACAGAAGCGGAGGCAAACGCGCATTAGGAAAATATTTTCCTGCTGATTTTTTGCATATAAATCTAAAATAATACATTGAGAGTGTCGCCAAAGTTTCATAGAGTTTCGACAAGCCCTCGGTTTATTTTGACTTTCCGACGGTACGCGTGCAATTGCGTTTTTGCCAAAAACGGAAGCGGAGACAAACGCGCTTTAGGAAAATAATTTCCTGCTTATTTTATCCATGTACATCTCAAATAATACATTGAGAGTGTCCCCAAAGTTTCATAGCGTCTCGACAATCCCTCGGTTTATTTTGACTTTCCGACGGTACGCGAGCAATTGCGTTTTTGCCAAAAACGGAAGCGGAGGCAAACGCGCATTAGGAAAATAATTTCCTGTTGATTTTTTGCATGTACATCTCAAATAATACATTGAGAGTGTCACCAAATTATCGTAGAGTTTCGACAAGCCCTCGGTTTATTTTGACATTCCGACGGTACGCGAGCAATTGCGTTTTTGCCAAAAACGGAAGTGGAGGCAAACACGCATTAGGAAAATAATTTCCTTCTGATTTTTTGCATGTAAATCTAAAATAATACATTAAGAGTTTCGCCAATGTTTCATAGCGTTCCGACAAGCCCTCAGTTTATTTTGACTTTCAGACGGTACGCGTGCATTTGCGCTTTTGCCAAAACGGAAGCGGAGGCAAACGTGCTTTAGTAAAATAATTTGCTGATGGTTTTTTGCATGTAATTCTCAAATAATACATTGAGAGTTTCCCCAAAGTTTCGTAGCGTTTAGACAGGCCCTCGGTTTATTTTGAATTTCCGACGGTACGCGTGCAATTGCGTTTTTGCCAAAAACGGAAGCGGAGGCAAATGCGCCCTAGGAAAATAACTTCCTGCTGATTTTTTGCATGGAAATCTCAAATAATACATTGAGAGTGTCGCAAAAGTTTCATAGCTTTTCGACAAGCCCTCGGTTTATTTTGAATTTCCGACGGTACGCATGAAATTGCGTTTTTGCCAAAAACGGAAGAGGAGGCAAAGGCGCCTTAGGAAAATAATTTCCTGATGATTTTTTGCATGGACATCTCAAATAATACATTTAGAGTGTCTCCATAGTTTCATAGAGTTTCGACAAGCCCTCGGTTTATTTTGACTTTCCGACGGTACGCGTGCAATTGCGTTTTTGCCAAAAACAGAAGCGGAGACAAATGCGCATTAAGAAAATAATTTACTTCTGATTTTTTGCATGTACATCTCAAATAATACATTGAGAGTGTCCCCAAATTTTAGTAGAGTTTCAACAAGCCCTCGGTTTATTTTGAATTTCCGACGGTATACGTGCAATTGCGTTTTTGCCAAAAACAGAAGCGGAGGCAAACGCTCCTTAGGAAAATAATTTCCTGCTGATTTTTTGCATGTATATCTAAAATAATACATTAAGAGTGTTTCCAATGTTTCATAGCGTTCCGACAAGCCCTCGGTTTATTTTGAATTTCCGACGGTACGCATGCAATTGAGTTTTTGCCAAAAACGGAAGCGGAGGCAAAGGCGCCTTATGAAAATAATTTCCTGATGATTTTTTGCATGGACATCTCAAATAATACATTTAGAGTGTCTCCATAGTTTCATAGAGTTTCGACAAGCCCTCAGTTTATTTTGACTTTCCGACGGTACGCGTGCAATTGCGTTTTTCCCAAAAACAGAAGCGAAGGAAAACGCGCCTTAGGAAAATAATTTCCTGCTGATTTTTTGCATGTAAATCTAAAATAATACATTGAGAGTGTATCCAAAGTTTCATAGAGTTTCGACAAGCCCTCGGTTTATTTTGACTTTCCGACGGTACGCGTGCAATTGCGTTTTTGCCAAAAACGGAAGCGGAGGCAAAGGCGCCTTAGGAAAATAATTTCCTGATGATTTTTTGCATGGACATCTCAAATAATACATTTAGAGTGTCTCCATAGTTTCATAGAGTTTCGACAAGCCCTCGGTTTATTTTGACTTTCCTTGGTACGCGTGCAATTGCGTTTTTGCCAAAAACGGAAGCGGAGACAAACGCGCTTTAGGAAAATAATTTCCCGCTTATTTTATTCATGTACATCTCAAATAATACATTGAGAGTGTCCCCAAAGTTTCATAGCGTCTCGACAAGCCCTCAGTTTATTTTGACTTTCCGACGGTACGCGAGCAATTGCGTTTTTGCCAAAAACGGAAGCGGAGGCAAACGCGCTTTAGGAAAATAATTTCCTATTGATTTTTTGCATGTACATCTCAAATAATACATTGAGAGTGTCCCCAAATTATCGTAGAGTTTCGACAAGCCCTCGGTTTATTTTGACTTTCCGACGGTACGCGAGCAATTGCGTTTTTGCCAAAAACAGAAGCGGAGGAAAACGCGCCTTAGGAAAATAATTTCCTGCTGATTTTTTGCATGTAAATCTAAAATAATACATTGAGAGTGTATCCAAAGTTTCATAGAGTTTCAACAAGCCCTCTGTTTATTTTGACTTTCCGACGGTACGCGTGCAATTGCGTTTTTGCCAAAAACAGAAGCGGAGGCAAACGCGCATTAGGAAAATAATTTCCTGCTGATTTTTTGCATGTACATCTCAAATAATACATTGAGAGTTTCCCCAAATTTTAGTAGAGTTTCGACAAGCCCTCGGTTTATTTTGAATTTCCGACGGTACATGTGCAATTGCGTTTTTGCCAAAAACAGAAGCGGAGGCAAACGCTCCTTAGGAAAATAATTTCCTGCTGATTTTTTGCATGTATATCTAAAATAATACATTAAGAGTGTTTCCAATGTTTCATAGCGTTCCGACAAGCCCTCAGTTTATTTTGACTTTCCGACGGTACGCGTGCAATTCCGCTTTTGTCAAAAATGGAAGCGGAGGCAAACTCGCTTTAGTAAAATAATTTCCTGCTGGTTTTTTGCATGTACTTCTCAAATAATACATTGATAGTGCCCCCAAAGTTTCATAGCATTTAGACAAGCCCTCGGTTTATTTTGAATTTCCGACGGTACGCGTGCAATTGCGTTTTTCCCAAAAACGGAAGCGGAGTTAAACGCGTCCTAGGAAAATAACTTCCTGCTGATTTTTTGCATGGACATCTCAAATAATACATTGAGAGTGTCTCCAAAGTTTCATAGCTTTTCGATAAGCCCTCGATTTATTTTGAATTTCCGACGGTACGCATGCAATTGCGTTTTTGCCAAAAACGGAAGCGGAGGCAAAGGCGCCTTAGGAAAATAATTTCCTGATGATTTTTTGCATGGACATCTCAAATAATACATTTAGAGTGTCTCCATAGTTTCATAGAGTTTCGACAAGCCCTCGGTTTATTTTGACTTTCCGACGGTACGCGTGCAATTGCGTTTTTGCCAAAAACAGAAGTGGAGGCAAACGCGCCTTAGGAAAATAATTTCCTGCTGATTTTTTGAATGTAAATCTAAAATAATACATTGATAGTGTATCCAAAGTTTCATAGAGTTTCGACAATCCCTCGGTTTATTTTGAATTTCCGACGGTACGCGTGCAATTGCGTTTTTCCCAAAAACGGAAGCGGAGGCAAACGCGCCCTAGGAAAATAACTTCCTGCTGATTTTTTGCATGGACATCTCAAATAATACATTGAGAGTGTCGCCAAAGTTTCATAGCTTTTCGATAAGCCCTCGATTTATTTTGAATTTCCGACGGTACGCGTTCAATTGCGTTTTTGCCAAAAACGGAAGCGGAGGCAAAGGCGCCTTAGGAAAATAATTTCCTGATGATTTTTTGCATGCACATCTCAAATAATACATTTAGAGTGTCTCCATAGTTTCATAGAGTTTCGACAAGCCCTCGATTTATTTTGACTTTCCGACGGTACGCGTGCAATTGCGTTTTTGCCAAAAACAGAAGCGGAGGCAAACGCGCCTTAGGAAAACAATTTCCTGCTGATTTTTTGCATGTAAATCTAAAATAATACATTGATAGTGTATCCAAAGTTTCATAGAGTTTCGACAATCCCTCGGTTTATTTTGACTTTCCGACGATACGCGTGCAATTGCGTTTTTGCCAAAAACAGAAGCGGAGGCAAACGCGCATTAGGAAAATATTTTCCTGCTGATTTTTTGCATGTAAATCTAAAATAAAACATTGAGAGTGTCGCCAAAGTTTCATAGAGTTTCGACAAGCCCTCGGTTTATTTTGACTTTCCGACGGTACGCGTGCAATTGCGTTTTTGCCAAAAACGGAAGCGGAGACAAACGCGCTTTAGGAAAATAATTTCCTGCTTATTTTATCCATGTACATCTCAAATAATACATTGAGAGTGTCCCCAAAGTTTCATAGCGTCTCGACAATCCCTCGGTTTATTTTGACTTTCCGACGGTACGCGAGCAATTGCGTTTTTGCCAAAAACGGAAGCGGAGGCAAACGCGCATTAGGAAAATAATTTCCTGTTGATTTTTTGCATGTACATCTCAAATAATACATTGAGAGTGTCACCAAATTATCGTAGAGTTTCGACAAGCCCTCGGTTTATTTTGACATTCCGACGGTACGCGAGCAATTGCGTTTTTGCCAAAAACGGAAGCGGAGGCAAACACGCATTAGGAAAATAATTTCCTTCTGATTTTTTGCATGTAAATCTAAAATAATACATTAAGAGTTTCGCCAATGTTTCATAGCGTTCCGACAAGCCCTCAGTTTATTTTGACTTTCAGACGGTACGCGTGCAATTGCGCTTTTGCCAAAACGGAAGCGGAGGCAAACGTGCTTTAGTAAAATAATTTGCTGATGGTTTTTTGCATGTAATTCTCAAATAATACATTGAGAGTTTCCCCAAAGTTTCGTAGCGTTTAGACAGGCCCTCGGTTTATTTTGAATTTCCGACGGTACGCGTGCAATTGCGTTTTTGCCAAAAACGGAAGCGGAGGCAAATGCGCCCTAGGAAAATAACTTCCTGCTGATTTTTTGCATGGAAATCTCAAATAATACATTGAGAGTGTCGCAAAAGTTTCATATCTTTTCGACAAGCCCTCGGTTTATTTTGAATTTCCGACGGTACGCATGAAATTGCGTTTTTGCCAAAAACGGAAGAGGAGGCAAAGGCGCCTTAGGAAAATAATTTCCTGATGATTTTTTGCATGGACATCTCAAATAATACATTGAGAGTGTCCCCAAATTTTAGTAGAGTTTCGACAAGCCCTCGGTTTATTTTGAATTTCCGACGGTATACGTGCAATTGCGTTTTTGCCAAAAACAGAAGCGGAGGCAAACGCTCCTTAGGAAAATAATTTCCTGCTGATTTTTTGCATGTATATCTAAAATAATACATTAAGAGTGTTTCCAATGTTTCATAGCGTTCCGACAAGCCCTCAGTTTATTTTGAATTTCCGACGGTACGCATGCAATTGAGTTTTTGCCAAAAACGGAAGCGGAGGCAAAGGCGCCTTAGGAAAATAATTTCCTGATGATTTTTTGCATGGACATCTAAAATAATACATTTAGAGTGTCTCCATAGTTTCATAGAGTTTCGACAAGCCCTCAGTTTATTTTGACTTTCCGACGGTACGCGTGCAATTGCATTTTCCCCAAAAACAGAAGCGAAGGAAAACGCGCCTTAGGAAAATAATTTCCTGCTGATTTTTTGCATGTAAATCTAAAATAATACATTGAGAGTGTATCCAAAGTTTCATAGAGTTTCGACAAGCCCTCGGTTTATTTTGACTTTCCGACGGTACGCGTGCAATTGCGTTTTTGCCAAAAACGGAAGCGGAGGCAAAGGCGCCTTAGGAAAATAATTTCCTGATGATTTTTTGCATGGACATATCAAATAATACATTTAGAGTGTCTCCATAGTTTCATAGAGTTTCGACAAGCCCTCGGTTTATTTTGACTTTCCTTGGTACGCGTGCATTTGCGTTTTTGCCAAAAACGGAAGCGGAGACAAACGCGCTTTAGGAAAATAATTTCCCGCTTATTTTATTCATGTACATCTCAAATAATACATTGAGAGTGTCCCCAAAGTTTCATAGCGTCTCGACAAGCCCTCAGTTTATTTTGACTTTCCGACGGTACGCGAGCAATTGCGTTTTTGCCAAAAACGGAAGCGGAGGCAAACGCGCTTTAGGAAAATAATTTCCTGTTGATTTTTTGCATGTACATCTCAAATAATACATTGAGAGTGTCCCCAAATTATCGTAGAGTTTCGACAAGCCCTCGGTTTATTTTGACTTTCAGACGGTACGCGAGCAATTGCGTTTTTGCCAAAAACGGAAGCGGAGGCAAATGCGCCCTAGGAAAATAGCTTCCTGCTGATTTTTTGCATGGACATCTCACTTAATACATTGAGAGTGTCGCAAATGTTTCATAGCGTTCCGACAAGCCCTCAGTTTATTTTGACTTTCCGACGGTACGCGTGCAATTGCGTTTTTGCCAAAAACGGAAGCGGAGGCAAACGCGCTTTAGTAAAATAATTTCCTGATGGTTTTTTGCATGTAATTCTCAAATAATACATTGATAGTGACCCCAATGTTTCGTAGCGTTTAGACAAGCCCTCGGTTTATTTTGAATTTCCGACGGTACGCGTGCAATTGCGTTTTTGCCAAAAACGGAAGCGGAGGCGAATGCGCCCTAGGAAAATAACTTCCTGCTGATTTTTTATATGGACATCTCAAATAATACATTGAGAGTGTCGCAAAAGTTTCATAGCTTTTCGACAAGCCCTCGGTTTATTTTGAATTTCCGACGGTACGCATGCAATTGCGTTTTTGCCAAAAATGGAAGCGGAGGCAAAGGCGCCTTAGGAAAATAATTTCCTGATGATTTTTTGCATGGACATCTCAAATAATACATTTAGAGTGTCTCCATAGTTTCATAGAGTTTCGACAAGCCCTCGGTTTATTTTGACTTTCCGACGGTACACGTGCAATTGCGTTTTTGCCAAAAACAGAAGCGGAGGCAAATGCGCATTAGGAAAATAATTTCCTTCTGATTTTTTGCATGTACATCTCAAATAATACATTGAGAGTGTCCCCAAATTTTAGTAGAGTTTCGAAAAGCCCTCGGTTTATTTTGAATTTCCGACGGTACACGTGCAATTGCGTTTTTGCTAAAAACAGAAGCGGAGGCAAACGCTCCTTAGGAAAATAATTTCTTGCTGATTTTTTGCATGTATATCTAAAATAATACATTAAGAGTGTTTCCAATATTTCATAGCGTTCCGACAAGCCCTCGGTTAATTTTGAATTTCTGACGGTACGCATGCAATTGCGTTTTTGCCAAAAACGGAAGCGGAGGCAAAGGCGCCTTAGGAAAATAATTTCCTGATGATTTTTTGCATGGACATCTCAAATAATACATTTAGAGTGTCTCCATAGTTTCATAGAGTTTCGACAAGCCCTCAGTTTATTTTGACTTTTCGACGGTACGTGTGCAATTGCGTTTTTGCCAAAAACAGAAGCGGAGGAAAACGCGCCTTAGGAAAATAATTTCCTGCTGATTTTTTGCATGTAAATCTAAAATAATACATTGAGAGTGTATCCAAAGTTTCATAGAGTTTCGACAAGCCCTCTGTTTATTTTGACTTTCCGATGGTACGCGTGCAATTGCGTTTTTGCCAAAAACAGAAGCGGAGGCAAACGCGCATTAGGAAAATAATTTCCTGCTGATTTTTTGCATGTACATCTCAAATAATACATTGAGAGTTTCCCCAAATTTTAATAGAGTTTCGACAAGCCCTCGGTTTATTTTGAATTTCCGACGGTACATGTGCAATTGCGTTTTTGCCAAAAACAGAAGCGGAGGCAAACGCTCCTTAGGAAAATAATTTCCTGCTGATTTTTTGCATGTATATCTAAAATAATACATTAAGAGTGTTTCCAATGTTTCATAGCGTTCCGACAAGCCCTCAGTTTATTTTGACTTTCCGACGGTACGCGTGCAATTCCGCTTTTGTCAAAAATGGAAGCGGAGGCAAACGCGCTTTAGTAAAATAATTTCCTGCTGGTTTTTTGCATGTACTTCTCAAATAATACATTGATAGTGCCCCCAAAGTTTCGTAGCATTTAGACAAGCCCTCGGTTTATTTTGAATTTCCGACGGTACGCTTGCAATTGCGTTTTTCCCAAAAACGGAAGCGGAGTCAAACGCGCCCTAGGAAAATAACTTCCTGCTGATTTTTTTCATGGACATCTCAAATAATACATTGAGAGTGTCGCCAAAGTTTCATAGCTTTTCGATAAGCCCTCGATTTATTTTGAATTTCCGACGGTACGCATGCAATTGCATTTTTGCCAAAAACGGAAGGGGAGGCAAAGGCGCCTTAGGAAAATAATTTCCTGATGATTTTTTGCATGGACATCTCATATAATACATTTAGAGTGTCTCCATAGTTTCATAGAGTTTCGACAAGCCCTCGGTTTATTTTGACTTTCCGACGGTACGCGTGCAATTGCGTTTTTGCCAAAAACAGAAGCGGAGGCAAACGCGCATTAGGAAAATATTTTCCTGCTGATTTTTTGCATGTAAATCTAAAATAATACATTGAGAGTGTCGCCAAAGTTTCATAGAGTTTCGACAAGCCCTCGGTTTATTTTGACTTTCCGACGGTACGCGTGCAATTGCGTTTTTGCCAAAAACGGAAGCGGAGACAAACGCGCTTTAGGAAATTAATTTCCTGCTTATTTTATTCATGTACATCTCAAATAATACATTGAGAGTGTCCCCAAAGTTTCATAGCGTCTCGACAATCCCTCGGTTTATTTTGACTTTCCGACGGTACGCGAGCAATTGCGTTTTTGCCAAAAACGGAAGCGGAGGCAAACGCGCATTAGGAAAATAATTTCCTGTTGATTTTTTGCATGTACATCTCAAATAATACATTGAGAGTGTCCCCAAATTATCGTAGAGTTTCGACAAGCCCTCGGTTTATTTTGACTTTCCAACGGTACGCGAGCAATTGCGTTTTTGCCAAAAACGAAAGTGGAGGCAAACGCGCATTAGGAAAATAATTTCCTTCTGATTTTTTGCGTGTAAATCTAAAATAATACATTAAGAGTGTCTCCAATGTTTCCTAGCGTTCCGACAAGCCCTCAGTTTATTTTGACTTTCCGACGGTACGCGTGCAATTGCGCTTTTGCCAAAAACGGAAGCGGAGGCAAACGCGCTTTAGTAAAATAATTTCCTGATGGTTTTTTGCATGTAATTCTCAAATAATACATTGATAGTGTCCCCAAAGTTTCGTAGCGTTTAGACAAGCCCTCGGTTTATTTTGAATTTCCGACGGTACGCGTGCAATTGCGTTTTTGCCAAAAACGGAAGCGGAGGCAAATGCGCCCTAGGAAAATAACTTCCTGCTGATTTTTTGCATGGACATCTCAAATAATACATTGAGAGTGTCGCAAAAGTTTCATAGCTTTTCGAATAGCCCTCGGTTTATTTTGAATTTCCGACGGTACGCATGCAATTGCGTTTTTGCCAAAAACGGAAGCGGAGGCAAAGGCGCCTTAGGAAAATAATTTCCTGATTATTTTTTGCATGGACATCTCAAATAATACATTTAGATTGTCTCCATAGTTTCATAGAGTTTCGACAAGCCCTCGGTTTATTTTGACTTTCCGACGGTACGCGTGCAATTGCGTTTTTGCCAAAAACAGAAGCAGAGGCAAACGCTCCTTAGGAAAATAATTTCCTGCTGATTTTTTGCATGTATATCTAAAATAATACATTAAGAGTGTTTCCAATGTTTCATAGCGTTCCGACAAGCCCTCGGTTTATTTTGAATTTCCGACGGTACGCATGCAATTGCGTTTTTGCCAAAAACGGAAGCGGAGGCAAAGGCGCCTTAGGAAAATAATTTCCTGATGATTTTTTACATGGACATCTCAAATAATACATTTAGAGTGTCTCCATAGTTTCATAGAGTTTCGACAAGCCCTCAGTTTATTTTGACTTTCCGACGGTACGCGTGCAATTGCGTTTTTGCCAAAAACAGAAGCGGAGGAAAACGCGCCTTAGGAAAATAATTTCCTGCTGATTTTTTGCAAGTAAATCTAAAATAATACATTGAGAGTGTATCCAAAGTTTCATAGAGTTTCGACAAGCCCTCGGTTTATTTTGACTTTCTGACGGTACGCGTGCAATTGCGTTTTTGCCAAAAACGGAAGCGGAGGCAAAGGCGCCTTAGGAAAATAATTTCCTGATGATTTTTTGCATGGACATCTCAAATAATACAATTAGAGTGTCTCCATAGTTTCATAGAGTTTCGACAAGCCCTCGGTTTATTTTGACTTTGCGACGGTACGCGTGCAATTGCGTTTTTGCCAAAAACAGAAGCGGAGGCAAACGCGCTTTAGTAAAATAATTTCCTGCTGGTTTTTTTCATATAAATCTAAAATAATACATTGAGAGTGTCGCCAAAGTTTCGTAGCGTTTCGACAAGCCCTCGGTTTATTTTGACTTTCCGACGCTACGCGTGCAATTGCGTTTTTGCCAAAAACAGAAGCGGAGACAAACGCGCTTTAGGAAAATAATTTCCTGCTTATTTTATTCATGTACATCTCAAATAATACATTGAGAGTGTCCCTAATGTTTCATAGCGTCTCGACAATCCCTCAGTTTATTTTGACTTTCCGACGGTACGCGTGCAATTGAGTTTTTGCCAAAAACGGAAGCGGAGGCAAACGCGCTTTAGTAAAATAATTTCCTGCTTGTTTTTTTCATGTACTTCTCAAATAATACATTGAGAGTGTCCCCAAAGTTTAATAGAGTTTCGACAAGCCCTCGGTTTATTTTGACTTTCCGACGGTACGCGAGCAATTGCGTTTTTGCCAAAAACGGAAGCGGAGGCAAACGCGCATTAGGAAAATAATTTCCTGTTGATTTTTTGCATGTACATCTCAAATAATACATTGAGAGTGTCCCCAAATTATCGTAGAGTTTCGACAAGCCCTCGGTTTATTTTGAATTTCCGACGGTACACGTGCAATTGCATTTTTGCCAAAAACAGAAGCGGAGGAAAACGCTCCTTAGGGAAATAATTTCCTGCTGATTTTTTGCATGTAAATCTAAAATAATACATTAAGAGTGTCTCCAATGTTTCATAGCGTTCCAACAAGCCCTCAGTTTATTTTGACTTTCCGACGGTACGCGTGCAATTGCGCTTTTGCCAAAAACGGAAGCAAAGGCAAACGCGCTTTAGTAAAATAATTTCCTGCTGGTTTTTTGCATGTAATTCTAAAATAATACATTGATAGTGTCCCCAAAGTTTCGTAGCGTTTAGACAATCCCTCGGTTTATTTTGAATTTCCAACGGTACGCATGCAATTGCGTTTTTGCCAAAAACGGAAGCGGAGGCAAATGCGCCCTAGGAAAATAACTTCCTGCTGATTTTTTGCATGGACATCTCAAATAATACATTGAGAGTGTCGCACAAGTTTCATAGCTTTTCGACAAGCCCTCGGTTTATTTTGAATTTCCGACGGTACGCATGCAATTGCGTTTTTTCCAAAAACGGAAGCGGAGGAAAAGGCACCTTACTAAAATAATTTCCTGATTATTTTCTGCATGTAAATCTAAAATAATACATTGAGAGTGTATCCAAAGTTTCATAGAGTTTCGACAAGCCCTCGGTTTATTTTGACTTTCCGACGGTACGCGTGTAATTGCATTTTTGCCAAAAACAGAAGCGGAGGCAAACGCGCCTTAGGAAAATAATTTCCTGCTGATTTTTTGCATGTAAATCTAAAATAATACATTGAGAGTGTCGCCAAAGTTTCATAGAGTTTCGACAAGCCCTCAGTTTATTTTGACTTTCCGACGGTACGCGTGCAATTGCGTTTTTGCCAAAAACGGAAGCGGAGACAAACGCGCTTTAGGAAAATAATTTCCTGCTTATTTTATTCATGTACATCTCAAATAATACATTGAGAGTGTCCCCAAAGTTTCATAGCGTCTCGACAAGCCCTCGTTTTATTTTGACTTTCCGACGGTACGCGAGCAATTGCATTTTTGCCAAAAACGGAAGCGGAGGCAAACGCGCTTTAGGAAAATAATTTCCTGTTGATTTTTTGCATGTACATCTCAAATAATACATTGAGAGTGTCCCCAAATTATCGTAGAGTTTCGACAAGCCCTCGGTTTATTTTGACTTTCCGACGGTACGCGAGCAATTGCGTTTTTGCCAAAAACGGAAGCGGAGGCAAATGCGCCCTAGGAAAATAACTTCCTGCTGATTTTTTGCATGGACATCTCAAATAATACATTAAGAGTGTCGCCAATGTTTCATAGCGTTCCGACAAGCCCTCAGTTTATTTTGACTTTCCGACGGTACGCGAGCAATTGCGTTTTTGCCAAAAACGGAAGCGGAGGCAAACGCGCTTTAGTAAAATAATTTCCTGATGGTTTTTTGCATGTAATTCTCAAGTAATACATTTAGAGTGTCTCCATAGTTTCATAGAGTTTCGACAAGCCCTCGGTTTATTTTGACTTTCCGACGGTACGCGTGCAATTGCGTTTTTGCCAAAAACAGAAGCGGAGGCAAATGCGCATTAGGAAAATAATTTCCTTCTGATTTTTTGCATGTACATCTCAAATAATACATTGAGAGTGTCCCCAAATTTTAGTAGAGTTTCAACAAGCCCTCGGTTTATTTTGAATTTCCGACGGTACACGTGCAATTGCGTTTTTGCCAAAAACAGAAGCGGAGGCAAACGCTCCTTAGGAAAATAATTTGCTGCTGATTTTTTGCATGTATATCTAAAATAATACATTAAGAGTGTTTCCAATGTTTCATAGCGTTCCGACAAGCCCTCGGTTTATTTTGAATTTCCGACGGTACGCATGCAATTGCGTTTTTGCCAAAAACGGAAGCGGAGGCAAAGGCGCCTTAGGAAAATAATTTCCTGATGATTTTTTGCATGGACATCTCATATAATACATTTAGAGTGTTTCCATAGTTTCATAGAGTTTCGACAAGCCCTCGGTTTATTTTGACTTTCCGACGGTACGCGTGCAATTGCGTTTTTGCCAAAAACAGAAGCGGAGGCAAACGCACCTTAGGAAAATAATTTCCTGCTGATTTTTTGCATGTAAATCTAAAATAATACATTGATAGTGTATCCAAAGTTTCATAGAGTTTCGACAATCCCTCGGTTTATTTTGACTTTCCGATGATACGCGTGGAATTGCGTTTTTGCCAAAAACAGAAGCGGAGGCAAACGCGCATTAGGAAAATATTTTCCTGCTGATTTTTTGCATGTAAATCTAAAATAATACATTGAGAGTGTCGCCAAAGTTTCATAGAGTTTCGACAAGCCCTCGGTTTATTTTGACTTTCCGACGGTACGCGTGCAATTGCGTTTTTGCCAAAAACGGAAGCGGAGACAAACGCGCTTTAGGAAATTAATTTCCTGCTTATTTTATTCATGTACATCTCAAATAATACATTGAGAGTGTCCCCAAAGTTTCATAGCGTCTCGACAATCCCTCGGTTTATTTTGACTTTCCGACGGTACGCGAGCAATTACGTTTTTGCCAAAAACGGAAGCGGAGGCAAACGCGCATTAGGAAAATAATTTCCTGTTGATTTTTTGCATGTACATCTCAAATAATACATTGAGAGTGTCCCCAAATTATCGTAGAGTTTCGACAAGCCCTCGGTTTATTTTGACTTTCCAACGGTACGCGAGCAATTGCGTTTTTGCCAAAAACGGAAGTGGAGGCAAACGCGCATTAGGAAAATAATTTCCTTCTGATTTTTTGCATGTAAATCTAAAATAATACATTAAGAGTGTCGCCAATGTTTCCTAGCGTTCCGACAAGCCCTCAGTTTATTTTGACTTTCCGACGGTACGCGTGCAATTGCGCTTTTGCCAAAAACGGAAGCGGAGGCAAACGCGCTTTAGTAAAATAATTTCCTGATGGTTTTTTGCATGTAATTCTAAAATAATACATTGATAGTGTCCCCAAAGTTTCGTAGCGTTTAGACAAGCCCTCAGTTTATTTTGAATTTCCGACGGTACGCGTGCAATTGCGTTTTTGCCAAAAACGGAAGCGGAGGCAAATGCGCCCTAGGAAAATAACTTCCTGCTGATTTTTTGCATGGACATCTCAAATAATACATTGAGAGTGTCGCAAAAGTTTCATAGCTTTTCGAATAGCCCTCGGTTTATTTTGAATTTCCGACGGTACGCATGCAATTGCGTTTTTGCCAAAAACGGAAGCGGAGGCAAAGGCGCCTTAGGAAAATAATTTCCTGATGATTTTTTGCATGGACATCTCAAATAATACATTTAGATTGTCTCCATAGTTTCATAGAGTTTCGACAAGCCCTCGGTTTATTTTGACTTTCCGACGGTACGCGTGCAATTGCGTTTTTGCCAAAAACAGAAGCGGAGGCAAATGCGCATTAAGAAAATAATTTCCTTCTGATTTTTTGCATGTACATCTCAAATAATACATTGAGAGTGTCCCCAAATTTTAGTAGAGTTTCGACAAGCCCTCGGTTAATTTTGAATTTCCGACGGTACACGTGCAATTGCGTTTTTGCCAAAAACAGAAGCGGAGGCAAACGCTCCTTAGGAAAATAATTTCCTTCTGATTTTTTGCATGTATATCTAAAATAATACATTAAGAGTGTTTCCAATGTTTCATAGCGTTCCGACAAGCCCTCGGTTTATTTTGAATTTCCGACGGTACGCATGCAATTGAGTTTTTGCCAAAAACGGAAGCGGAGGCAAAGGCGCCTTAGGAAAATAATTTCCTGATGATTTTTTGCATGGACATCTCAAATAATACATTTAGAGTGTCTCCATAGTTTCATAGAGTTTCGACAAGCCCTCAGTTTATTTTGACTTTCCGACGGTACGCGCGCAATTGCGTTTTTTCCAAAAACAGAAGCGGAGGAAAACGCGCCTTAGGAAAATAATTTCCTACTGATTTTTTGCATGTAAATCTAAAATAATACATTGAGAGTGTATCCAAAGTTTCATAGAGTTTCGACAAGCCCTCGGTTTATTTTGACTTTCCGACGGTACGCGTGCAATTGCGTTTTTGCCAAAAACGGAAGCGGAGGCAAAGGCGCCTTAGGAAAATAATTTCCTGATGATTTTTTGCATGGACATCTCAAATAATACATTTAGAGTGTCTACATAGTTTCATAGAGTTTCGACAAGCCCTCGGTTTATTTTGACTTTCCGACGGTACGCGTGCAATTGCGTTTTTGCCAAAAACAGAAGCGGAGGCAAACGCGCTTTAGTAAAATAATTTCCTGCTGGTTTTTTGCATGTAAATCTAAAATAATACATTGAGAGTGTCGCCAAAGTTTCGTAGCGTTTCGACAAGCCCTCGGTTTATTTTGACTTTCCGACGGTACGCGTGCAATTGCGTTTTTGCCAAAAACAGAAGCGGAGACAAACGCGCTTTAGGAAAATAATTTCCTGTTTATTTTATTCATGTACATCTCAAATAATACATTGAGAGTGTCCCCAAAGTTTCATAGCGTCTCGAAAATCCCTCGGTTTATTTTGACTTTCCGACGGTACGCGTGCAATTGAATTTTTGCCAAAAACGGAAGCAGAGGCAAACGCGCTTTAGTAAAATAATTTCCTGCTTGTTTTTTGCATGTACTTCTCAAATAATACATTGAGAGTTTCCCCAAAGTTTAATAGAGTTTCGACAAGCCCTCGGTTTATTTTGACTTTCCGACGGTACGCGAGCAATTGCGTTTTTGCCAAAAACGGAAGCGGAGGCAAACGCGCATTAGGAAAATTTTTTCCTTTTGATTTTTTGCATGTACATCTCAAATAATACATTGAGAGTATCCCCAATATATCGTAGAGTTTCGAAAAGCCCTCGGTTTATTTTGAATTTCCGACGGTACACGTGCAATTGCGTTTTTGCCAAAAACAGAAGCGGAGGCAAACGCTCCTTAGGGAAATAATTTCCTGCTGATTTTTTGCATGTAAATCTAAAATAATACATTGAGAGTGTCGCCAATGTTTCATAGAGTTTCGGCAAGCCCTCGGTTTATTTTGACTTTCCGACGGTACGCGTGCAATTGCGTTTTTGCCAAAAACGGAAGCGGAGACAAACGCGCTTTAGTAAAATAATTTCCTGCTTGTTTTTTGCATGTACTTCTCAAATAATACATTGAGAGTGTCCCCAAAGTTTAATAGAGTTTCGACAAGCCCTCGGTTTATTTTGACTTTCCGACGGTACGCGAGCAATTGCGTTTTTGCCAAAAACGGGAGCGGAGGCAAACGCGCATTAGGAAAATAATTTCCTTTTGATTTTTTGCATGTACATCTCAAATAATACATTGAGAGTATCCCCAAATTATCGTAGAGTTTCGAAAAGCCCTCGGTTTATTTTGAATTTCCGACGGTACACGTGCAATTGCGTTTTTGCCAAAAACAGAAGCGGAGGCAAACGCTCCTTAGGGAAATAATTTCCTGCTGATTTTTTGCATGTAAATCTAAAATAATACATTAAGAGTTTCTCCAATGTTTCATAGCGTTCCGACAAGCCCTCAGTTTATTTTGACTTTCCGACGGTACGCGTGCAATTGCGCTTTTGCCAAAAACGGAAGCGGAGGCAAATGCGCCCTAGGAAAATAACTTCCTGCTGATTTTTTGCATGGACATCTCAAATAATACATTGAGAGTGTCTCAAAAGTTTCATAGCTTTTCGACAAGCCCTCGGTTTATTTTGAATTTCCGACGGTACGCATGCAATTGCATTTTTGCCAAAAACGGAAGCGGAGGCAAAGGCGCCTTAGGAAAATAATTTCCTGATGATTTTTTGCATGGACATCTCAAATAATACATTTAGAGTGTCTCCATAGTTTCATAGAGTTTCGACAAGCCCTCGGTTTATTTTGACTTTCCGACGGTACGCGTGCAATTGCGTTTTTGCCAAAAACAGAAGCGGAGGCAAATGCGCATTAGGAAAATAATTTCCTTCTGATTCTTTGCATGTACATCTCAAATAATACATTGAGAGTGTCCCCAAATTTTAGTAGAGTTTCGACAAGCCCTCGGTTTATTTTGAATTTCCGACGGTACACGTGCAATTGCGTTTTTGCCAAAAACAGAAGCGGAGGCAAACGCTCCTTAGGAAAATAATTTCATGCTGATTTTTTGCATGTATATCTAAAATAATACATTAAGAGTGTTTCCAATGTTTCATAGCGTTCCGACAAGCCCTCGGTTTATTTTGAATTTCCGACGGTACGCATGCAATTGCGTTTTTGCCAAAAACGGAAGCGGAGGCAAAGGCGCCTTAGGAAAATAATTTCCTGATGATTTTTTGCATGTACATCTCAAATAATAAATTGAGAGTGTCCCCAAATTATCGTAGAGTTTTGACAAGCCCTCGGTTTATTTTGACTTTCCGACGGTACGCGAGCAATTGCGTTTTTGCCAAAAACGGAAGCGGAGGCAAATGCGCCCTAGGAAAATAACTTCCTGCTGATTTTTTGCATGGACATCTCAAATAATACATTAAGAGTGTCGCCAATGTTTCATAGCGTTCCGACAAGCCCTCAGTTTATTTTGACTTTCCGACGGTACGCGTGCAATTGCGTTTTTGCCAAAAACGGAAGCGGAGGCAAACGCGCTTTAGTAAAATAATTTCCTGATGGTTTTTTGCATGTAATTCTCAAATAATACATTGATAGTGTCCCCAAAGTTTCGTAGCGTTTAGACAAGCCCTCGGTTTATTTTGAATTTCCGACGGTACGCGTGCAATTGCGTTTTTGCCAAAAACGGAAGCGGAGGCAAATGCGCCCTAGGAAAATAACTTCCTGCTGATTTTTTGCATGGACATCTCAAATAATACATTGAGAGTGTCTCAAAAGTTTCATAGCTTTTTGACAAGCCCTCGGTTTATTTTGAATTTCCGACAGTACGCATGCAATTGCGTTTTTGCAAAAAACGGAAGCGGAGGCAAAGGCGCCTTAGGAAAATAATTTCCTGATGATTTTTTGCATGGACATCTCAAATAATACATTTAGAGTTTCTCCATAGTTTCATAGAGTTTCGACAAGCCCTCGGTTTATTTTGACTTTCCGACGGTACGCGTGCAATTGCGTTTTTGCCAAAAACAGAAGCGGAGGCAAATGCGCATTAGGAAAATAATTTCCTTCTGATTTTTTGCATGTACATCTCAAATAATACATTGAGAGTGTCCCCAAATTTTAGTAGAGTTTCAACAAGCCCTCGGTTTATTTTGAATTTCCGACGGTACACGTGCAATTGCGTTTTTGCCAAAAACAGAAGCGGAGGCAAACGCTCCTTAGGAAAATAATTTCCTGCTGATTTTTTGCATGTATTTCTAAAATAATACATTAAGAGTGTTTCCAATGTTTCATAGCGTTCCGACAAGCCCTCGGTTTATTTTGAATTTCCGACGGTACGCATGCAATTGCGTTTTTGCCAAAAACAGAAGCGGAGGCAAAGGCGCCTTAGGAAAATAATTTCCTGATGATTTTTTGCATGTACATCTCAAATAATACATTTAGAGTGTCTCCATAGTTTCATAGAGTTTCGACAAGCCCTCAGTTTATTTTGACTTTCCGACGTTACGCGTGCAATTACGTTTTTGCCAAAAACAGAAGCGGAGGAAAACGCGCCTTAGGAAAATAATTTCCTGCTGATTTTTTGCAAGTAAATCTAAAATAATACATTGAGAGTGTATCCAAAGTTTCATAGAGTTTCGACAAGCCCTCAGTTAATTTTGACTTTCCGACGGTACGCGTGCAATTGCGTTTTTGCCAAAAACGGAAGCGGAGGCAAAGGCGCCTTAGGAAAATAATTTCCTGATGATTTTTTGCATGGACATCTCAAATAATACATTTAGAGTGTCTCCATAGTTTCATAGAGTTTTGACAAGCCCTGGGTTTATTTTGACTTTCCGACGGTACGCGTGCAATTGCGTTTTTGCCAAAAACAGAAGCGGAGGCAAACGCGCTTTAGTAAAATAATTTCCTGCAGGTTTTTTGCATGTAAATCTAAAATAATACATTGAGAGTGTCGCCAAAGTTTCGTAGCGTTTCGACAAGCCCTCGGTTTATTTTGACTTTCCGACGGTACGCGTGCAATTGCGTTTTTGCCAAAAACAGAAGCGGAGACAAACGCGCTTTAGGAAAATAATTTCCTGCTTATTTTATTCATGTACATCTCAAATAATACATTGAGAGTGTCCCCAATGTTTCATAGCGTCTCGACAATCCCTCGGTTTATTTTGACTTTCCGACGGTACGCGTGCAATTGAGTTTTTGCCAAAAACGGAAGCGGAGGCAAACGCGCTTTAGTAAAATAATTTCCTGCTTGTTTTTTGCATGTACTTCTCAAATAATACATTGAGAGTGTCCCCAAAGTTTAATAGAGTTTCGACAAGCCCTCGGTTTATTTTGACTTTCCGACGGTACGCGAGCAATTGCGTTTTTGCCAAAAACGGAAGCGGAGGCAAACGCGCATTAGGAAAATAATTTCCTGTTGATTTTTTGCATGTACATCTCAAATAATACATTGAGAGTGTCCCCAAATTATCGTAGAGTTTCGACAAGCCCTCGGTTTATTTTGAATTTCCGACGGTACGCATGCAATTGCGTTTTTGCCAAAAACGGAAGCGGAGGCAAAGGTGCCTTAGGAAAATAATTTCCTGATGATTTTTTGCATGTAAATCTAAAATAATACATTGAGAGTGTATCCAAAGTTTCATAGAGTTTCGACAAGCCCTCGGTTTATTTTGACTTTCCGACGGTACGCGTGTAATTGCGTTTTTGCCAAAAACAGAAGCAGAGGCAAACGCGCCTTAGGAAAATAATTTCCTGCTGATTTTTTGCATGTAAATCTAAAATAATACATTGAGAGTGTAGCCAAAGTTTCATAGAGTTTCGACAAGCCCTCGGTTTATTTTGACTTTCCGACGGTACGCGTGCAATTGCGTTTTTGCCAAAAACGGAAGCGGAGGCAAACGCGCTTTAGGAAAATAATTTCCTGCTTATTTTATTCATGTACATCTCAAATAATACATTGAGAGTGTCCCCAAAGTTTCATAGCGTCTCGACAATCCCTCGGTTTATTTTGACTTTCCGACGGTACGCGTGCAATTGAGTTTTTGCCAAAAACGGAAGCGGAGGGAAACGCGCTTTAGTAAAATAATTTCCTGCTTGTTTTTTGCATGTACTTCTCAAATAATACATTGAGAGTGTCCCCAAAGTTTAATAGAGTTTCGACAAGCCCTCGGTTTATTTTGACTTTCCGACGGTACGGGAGCAATTGCGTTTTTGCCAAAAACGGAAGCGGAGGCAAACGCGCATTAGGAAAATAATTTCCTGCTGATTTTTTGCATGTACATCTCAAATAATACATTGAGAGTTTCCCCAAATTTTCGTAGAGTTTCGACAAGCCCTCGTTTTATTTTGAATTTCCGACGGTACACGTGCAATTGCGTTTTTGCCAAAAACAGAAGCGGAGGCAAACGCTCCTTAGGGAAATAATTTCCTGCTGATTTTTTGCATGTAAATATAAAATAATACATTAAGAGTGTCTCCAAAGTTTCATAGCGTTCGGACAAGCCCTCAGTTTATTTTGACTTTCCGACGGTACGCGTGCAATTGCGCTTTTGCCAAAAACGGAAGCAGAGGCAAACGCGCTTTAGTAAAATAATTTCCTGCTGGTTTTTTGCATGTAATTCTCAAATAATACATTGATAGTGTCCCCAAAGTTTCGTAGCGTTTAGACAATCCCTCGGTTTATTTTGAATTTCCAACGGTACGCGTGCAATTGCGTTTTTGCCAAAAACGGAAGCGGAGGCAAATGCGCCCTAGGAAAATAACTTCCTGCTGATTTTTTGCATGGACATCTCAAATAATACATTGAGAGTGTCACAAAAGTTTCATAGCTTTTCGCAAGCCCTCGGTTTATTTTGAATTTCCGACGGTACGCATGCAATTGCGTTTTTGCCAAAAACGGAAGCGGAGGCAAAGGCGCCTTAGGAAAATAATTTCCTGATGATTTTTTGCATGTAAATCTAAAATAATACATTGAGAGTGTATCGAAAGTTTCATAGAGTTTCGACAAGCCCTCGGTTTATTTTGACTTTCCGACGGTACGCGTGTAATTGCGTTTTTGCCAAAAACAGAAGCGGAGGCAAACGCGCCTTAGGAAAATAATTTCCTGCTGATTTTTTGCATGTAAATCTAAAATAATACATTGAGAGTGTCGCCAAAGTTTCATAGAGTTTCTACAAGCCCTCGATTTATTTTGACTTTCCGACGGTACGCGTGCAATTGCGTTTTTGCCAAAAACGGAAGCGGAGGCAAACGCGCTTTACGAAAATAATTTCCTGCTTATTTTATTCATGTACATCTCAAATAATACATTGAGAGTGTCCCCAAAGTTTCATAGCGTCTCGACAATCCCTCGGTTTATTTTGACTTTCCGACGGTACGCGTGCAATTGAGTTTTTGCCAAAAACGGAAGCGGAGGCAAACGCGCTTTAGTAAAATAATTTCCTGCTTGTTTTTTGCATGTACTTCTCAAATAATACATTGAGAGTGTCCCCAAAGTTTAATAGAGTTTCGACAAGCCCTCTGTTTATTTTGACTTTCCGACGGTACGCGAGCAATTGCGTTTTTGCCAAAAACGGAAGCGGAGGCAAACGCGCATTAGGAAAATAATTTCCTGCTGATTTTTTGCATGTACATCTCAAATAATAAATTGAGAGTTTCCCCAAATTTTCGTAGAGTTTCGACAAGCCCTCGGTTTATTTTGAATTTCCGACGGTACACGTGCAATTGCGTTTTTGCCAAAAACAGAAGCGGAGGCAAACGCTCCTTAGGAAAATAATTTCCTGCTGATTTTTTGCATGTAAATCTAAAATAATACATTAAGAGTGTCGCCAATGTTTCATAGCGTTCCGACAAGCCCTCAATTTATATTGACTTTCCGACGGTACGCGTGCAATTGCGCTTTTGCCAAAAACGGAAGCGCAGGCAAACGCGCTTTAGTAAAATAATTTCCTGCTAGTTTTTTGCATGTACTTCTCAAATAATACATTGATAGTGTCCCCAAAGTTTCGTAGCGTTTAGACATGCCCTCGGTTTATTTTAAATTTCCAACGGTACGAGTGCAATTGCGATTTTGCCAAAAACGGAAGCGGAGGAAAACGCGCCCTAGGAAAATAACTTCCTGCTGATTTTTTGCATGGACATCTCAAATAATACATTGAGAGTGTCGCCAAAGTTTCATAGCTTTTCGACAAGCCCTCGGTTTATTTTGAATTTCCGACGGTACGCATGCAATTGCGTTTTTGCCAAAAACGGAAGCGGAGGCAAAGGCGCCTTAGGAAAATAATTTCCTGATGATTTTTTGCATGGACATCTCAAATAATAAATGTAGAGTGTCTCCATAGTTTCATAGAGTTTCGACAAGCCCTCGTTTTATTTTGACTTTCCGACGGTTCGCGTGCAATTGCATTTTTACCAAAAACAGAAGCGGAGGCAAACGTGCATTAGGAAAATAATTTCCTGTTGATTTTTTGCATGTACATCTCAAATAATACATTGAAAGTGTCCCCAAATTATCGTAGAGTTTCGACAAGCCCTCGGTTTATTTTGAATTTCCGACGGTACACGTGCAATTGCGTTTTTGCCAAAAACAGAAGCGGAGGCAAACGCTCCTTAGGAAAATAATTTCCTGCTGATTTTTTGCATGTAAATCTAAATTAATACATTAAGAGTGTCGCCAATGTTTCATAGCGTTCCGACAAGCCCTCAGTTTATTTTGACTTTCCGACGGTACGCGTGCAATTGCGCTTTTACCAAAAACGGAAGCAGAGGCAAACGCTCTTTAGTAAAATAATATCCTGCTGGTTTTTTGCATGTAATTCTCAAATAATACATTGATAGTGTCCCCAAAGTTTCTTAGCGTTTAGACAAGCCCTCGGTTTATTTTGAATTTCCGACGGTACGCGTGCAATGGCGTTTTTGCCAAAAACGGAAGCGGAGGCAAATGCGCCCTAGGAAAATAACTTCCTGCTTATTTTTTGCATGGACATCTCAAATAATACATTGAGAGTGTCGCAAAAGTTTCATAGCTTTTCGACAAGCCCTCGGTTTATTTTGAATTTCCGACGGTACGCATGCAATTGCGTTTTTGCCAAAAATGGAAGCGGAGGCAAAGGCGCCTTAGGAAAATAATTTCCTGATGATTTTTTTGCATGGACATCTCAAATAATACATTTAGAGTGTCTCCATAGTTTCATAGAGTTTCGACAAGCCCTCAGTTTATTTTGACTTTCCGACGGTACGCGTGCAATTGCGTTTTTGCCAAAAACAGAAGCGGAGGAAAACGCGCCTTAGGAAAATAATTTCCTGCTGATTTTTTGCATGTAAATCTAAAATAATACATTGAGAGTGTATCCAAAGTTTCATAGAGTTTCGACAAGCCCTCAGTTTATTTTGACTTTCCGACGGTACGCGTGCAATTGCGTTTTTGCCAAAAACAGAAGCGGAGGCAAACGTGCCTTAGGAAAATAATTTCCTGCTTATTTTTTGCATGTAAATCTAAAATAGTACATTGAGAGTGTCGCCAAAGTTTCATAGAGTTTCGACAAGCCCTCGGTTTATTTTGACTTTCCGACTGTACGCGTGCAATTGCGTTTTTGCCAAAAACGGAAGCGGAGTCAAACACGCTTTAGGAAAATAATTTCCTGCTTATTTTATTCATGTACATCTCAAATAATACTTTGAGAGTGTCCCCAAAGTTTCATAGCGTCTCGACAATCCCTCAGTTTATTTTGACTTTCCGACGGTACGCGTGCAATTGAGTTTTTGCCAAAAACGAAAGCGGAGGCAAACGCGCTTTAGTAAAATAATTTCCTTCTTGTTTTTTGCATGTACTTCTCAAATAATACATTGAGAGTTTCTCCAAAGTTTAATAGAGTTTCGACAAGCCCTCGGTTTATTTTGACTTTCCGACGGTACGCGAGCAATTGCGTTTTTGCCAAAAACGGAAGCAGAGGCAAACGCGCATTAGGAAAATAATTTCCTGCTGATTTTTTGCATGTACATCTCAAATAATACATTGAGAGTGTCCCCAAATTTTCGTAGAGTTTCGACAAGCCCTCGGTTTATTTTGAATTTCCGACGGTACACGTGCAATTGCGTTTTTGCCAAAAACAGAAGCGGAGGCAAACGCTCCTTAGGAAAATAATTTCCTTCTGATTTTTTGCATGTAAATCTAAAATAATACATTAAGAGTGTCGCCAATGTTTCATAGCGTTCCGACAAGCCCTCGGTTTATTTTGACTTTCCGACGGTACGCGTGCAATTGCGCTTTTGCCAAAAACGGAAGCGGAGGCAAACACGCTTTAGTAAAATAATTTCCTGCTGGTTTTTTGCATGTACTTCTCAAATAATACATTGATAGTGTCCCCAAAGTTTCGTAGCGTTTAGACAAGCCCTCGGTTTATTTTGAATTTCCAACGGTACGCGTGCAATTACGTTTTTGCCAAAAACGGAAGCGGAGGCAAACGCGCCCTAGGAAAATAATTTCCTGATGATTTTTTGCATGGACATCTCAAATAATACATTTAGAGTGTCTCCATAGTTTCATAGAGTTTCGACAAGCCCTCGGTTTATTTTGACTTTCCGACGGTACGCGTGCAATTGCATTTTTGCCAAAAACAGAAGCGGAGGCAAACGCGCCTTAGGAAAATAATTTCCTGCTGATTTTTTGCATGTAAATCTAAACTAATACACTGAGAGTGTATCCAAAGTTTCATAGAGTTTCGACAAGCCCTCGGTTTATTTTGACTTTCCGACGGTACGAGTGCAATTGCGTTTTTGCCAAAAACAGAAGGGGAGGCAAACGCGCCTTAGGAAAATAATTTCCTGCTGATTTTTTGCATGTAAATCTAAAATAATACATTGATAGTGTCGCCAAAGTTTCATAGAGTTTCGAAATGCCCTCGGTTTATTTTGACTTTCCGACGGTACGCGTGCAATTGCGTTTTTGCCAAAAATGGAAGCGGAGGCAAACGCGCTTTAGTAAAATAATTTCCTGCTTGTTTTTTGCATGTACATCTCAAATAATACATTGAGAGTGTCCCCAAAGTTTCATAGCGTCTCGACAATCCCTCGGTTTATTTTGACTTTCCGACGGTACGCGTGCAATTGAGTTTTTGCCAAAAACGAAAGCGGAGGCAAACGCGCTTTAGTAAAATAATTTCCTGCTTGTTTTTTGCATGTACTTCACAAATAATACATTGATAGTTTCCCCAAAGTTTAATAGAGTTTCGACAAGCCCTCGGTTTATTTTGACTTTCCGACGGTACGCGAGCAATTGCGTTTTTGCCAAAAACGGAAGCAGAGGCAAACGCGCATTAGGAAAATAATTTCTTGCTGATTTTTTGCATGTACATCTCAAATAATACATTGAGAGTGTGCCCAAATTTTCGTAGAGTTTCGACAAGACCTCGGTTTATTTTGAATTTCCGACGGTACACGTGCAATTGCGTTTTTGCCAAAAACAGAAGCGAAGGCAAACGCTCCTTAGGAAAATAATTTCCTGCTGATTTTTTGCATGTCAATCTAAAATAATACATTAAGAGTGTCGCCAATGTTTCATAGTGTTCCGACAAGCCCTCGGTTTATTTTGACTTTCCGACGGTACGCGTGCAATTACGTTTTTGCCAAAAACGGAAGCAGAGGCAAACGCGCCCTAGGAAAATAACTTCCTGCTGATTTTTTGCATGGACATCTCAAATAATACATTGAGAGTGTCGCCAATGTTTCATAGCGTTCCGACAAGCCCTCGGTTTATCTTGACTTTCCGACGGTACGCGTGCAATTGCGCTTTTGCCAAAAACGGAAGCGGAGGCAAAGGCGCCTTAGGAAAATAATTTCCAGATGATTTTTTGCATGGACATCTCAAATAATACATTTAGAGTGTCTCCATAGTTTCATAGAGTTTCGACAAGCCCTCGATTTATTTTGACTTTCCGACGGTACGCGTGCAATTGCATTTTTGCCAAAAACAGAAGCGGAGGCAAACGCGCCTTAGGAAAATAATTTCCTGCTGATTTTTTGCATGTAAATCTAAACTAATACACTGAGAGTGTATCCAAAGTTTCATAGAGTTTCGACAAGCCCTCGGTTTATTTTGACTTTCCGACGGTACGAGTGCAATTACGTTTTTGCCAAAAACAGAAGGGGAGGCAAACGCGCCTTAGGAAAATAATTTCCTGCTGATTTTTTGCATGTAAATCTAAAATAATACATTGATAGTGTCGCCAAAGTTTCATAGAGTTTCGACAATCCCTCGGTTTATTTTGACTTTCCGACGGTACGCGTGCAATTGAGTTTTTGCCAAAAACGAAAGCGGAGGCAAACGCGCTTTAGTAAAATAATTTCCTGCTTGTTTTTTGCATGTACTTCTCAAATAATACATTGAGAGTTTCCCCAAAGTTTAATAGAGTTTCGACAAGCCCTCGGCTTATTTTGACTTTCCGACGGTACACGAGCAATTGCGTTTTTGCCAAAAACGGAAGCAGAGGCAAACGCGCATTAGGAAAATAATTTCCTGCTGATTTTTTGCATGTACATCTCAAATAATACATTGATAGTGTCCCCAAATTTTCGTATAGTTTCGACAAGCCCTCTGTTTATTTTGAATTTTCGACGGTACACGTGCAATTGCGTTTTTGCCAAAAACAGAAGCGGAGGCAAACGCTCCTTAGGAAAATAATTTCCTGCTGATTTTTTGCATGTAAATCTAAAATAATACATTAAGAGTGTCGCCAATGTTTCATAGCGTTCCGACAAGCCCTCGGTTTATTTTGACTTTCCGACGGTACGCGTGCAATTGCGTTTTTGCCAAAAATGGAAGCGGAGGCAAACGCGCTTTAGTAAAATAATTTCCTGCTTGTTTTTTGCATGTACATCTCAAATAATACATTGAGAGTGTCCCCAAAGTTTCATAGCGTCTCGACAATCCCTCGGTTTATTTTGACTTTCCGACGGTACGCGTGCAATTGAGTTTTTGCCAAAAACGGAAGCGGAGGCAAACACGCTTTAGTAAAATAATTTCCTGCTGGTTTTTTGCATGTACTTCTCAAATAATACATTGATAGAGTCCCCAAAGTTTCGTAGCGTTTAGACAAGCCCTCGGTTTATTTTGAATTTCCGACGGTACGCGTGCAATTGCGTTTTTGCCAAAAACGGAAGCGGAGGCAAACGCGCCCTAGGAAAATAACTTCCTGCTGATTTTTTGCATGGACATCTCAAATAATACATTGAGAGTGTCGCCAAAGTTTCATAGCTTTTCGACAAGCCCTAGGTTTATTTTGAATTTCCGACAGTACGCATGCAATTGCGTTTTTGCCAAAAACGGAAGCGGAGGCAAAGGCGCCTTAGGAAAATAATTTCCTGATGATTTTTTGCATGGACATCTCAAATAATACATTTAGAGTGTCTCCATAGTTTCATAGAGTTTCGACAAGCCCTCGATTTATTTTGACTTTCCGACGGTACGCGTGCAATTGCATTTTTGCCAAAAACAGAAGCGGAGGCAAACGCGCCTTAGGAAAATAATTTCCTGCTGATTTTTTGCATGTAAATCTAAAATAATACATTGAGAGTGTATCCAAAGTTTCATAGAGTTTCGACAAGCCCTCGGTTTATTTTGACTTTCCGACGGTACGCGTGCAATTGAGTTTTTGCCAAAAACGAAAGCGGAGGCAAACGCGCTTTAGTAAAATAATTTCCTGCTTGTTTTTTGCATGTACTTCACAAATAATACATTGATAGTTTCCCCAAAGTTTAATAGAGTTTCGACAAGCCCTCGGTTTATTTTGACTTTCCGACGGTACGCGAGCAATTGCGTTTTTGCCAAAAACGGAAGCAGAGGCAAACGCGCATTAGGAAAATAATTTCTTGCTGATTTTTTGCATGTACATCTCAAATAATACATTGAGAGTGTGCCCAAATTTTCGTAGAGTTTCGACAAGACCTCGGTTTATTTTGAATTTCCGACGGTACACGTGCAATTGCGTTTTTGCCAAAAACAGAAGCGAAGGCAAACGCTCCTTAGGAAAATAATTTCCTGCTGATTTTTTGCATGTCAATCTAAAATAATACATTAAGAGTGTCGCCAATGTTTCATAGTGTTCCGACAAGCCCTCGGTTTATTTTGACTTTCCGACGGTACGCGTGCAATTACGTTTTTGCCAAAAACGGAAGCAGAGGCAAACGCGCCCTAGGAAAATAACTTCCTGCTGATTTTTTGCATGGACATCTCAAATAATACATTGAGAGTGTCGCCAATGTTTCATAGCGTTCCGACAAGCCCTCGGTTTATCTTGACTTTCCGACGGTACGCGTGCAATTGCGCTTTTGCCAAAAACGGAAGCGGAGGCAAAGGCGCCTTAGGAAAATAATTTCCAGATGATTTTTTGCATGGACATCTCAAATAATACATTTAGAGTGTCTCCATAGTTTCATAGAGTTTCGACAAGCCCTCGATTTATTTTGACTTTCCGACGGTACGCGTGCAATTGCATTTTTGCCAAAAACAGAAGCGGAGGCAAACGCGCCTTAGGAAAATAATTTCCTGCTGATTTTTTGCATGTAAATCTAAACTAATACACTGAGAGTGTATCCAAAGTTTCATAGAGTTTCGACAAGCCCTCGGTTTATTTTGACTTTCCGACGGTACGAGTGCAATTACGTTTTTGCCAAAAACAGAAGGGGAGGCAAACGCGCCTTAGGAAAATAATTTCCTGCTGATTTTTTGCATGTAAATCTAAAATAATACATTGATAGTGTCGCCAAAGTTTCATAGAGTTTCGACAATCCCTCGGTTTATTTTGACTTTCCGACGGTACGCGTGCAATTGAGTTTTTGCCAAAAACGAAAGCGGAGGCAAACGCGCTTTAGTAAAATAATTTCCTGCTTGTTTTTTGCATGTACTTCTCAAATAATACATTGAGAGTTTCCCCAAAGTTTAATAGAGTTTCGACAAGCCCTCGGCTTATTTTGACTTTCCGACGGTACACGAGCAATTGCGTTTTTGCCAAAAACGGAAGCAGAGGCAAACGCGCATTAGGAAAATAATTTCCTGCTGATTTTTTGCATGTACATCTCAAATAATACATTGATAGTGTCCCCAAATTTTCGTATAGTTTCGACAAGCCCTCTGTTTATTTTGAATTTTCGACGGTACACGTGCAATTGCGTTTTTGCCAAAAACAGAAGCGGAGGCAAACGCTCCTTAGGAAAATAATTTCCTGCTGATTTTTTGCATGTAAATCTAAAATAATACATTAAGAGTGTCGCCAATGTTTCATAGCGTTCCGACAAGCCCTCGGTTTATTTTGACTTTCCGACGGTACGCGTGCAATTGCGTTTTTGCCAAAAATGGAAGCGGAGGCAAACGCGCTTTAGTAAAATAATTTCCTGCTTGTTTTTTGCATGTACATCTCAAATAATACATTGAGAGTGTCCCCAAAGTTTCATAGCGTCTCGACAATCCCTCGGTTTATTTTGACTTTCCGACGGTACGCGTGCAATTGAGTTTTTGCCAAAAACGGAAGCGGAGGCAAACACGCTTTAGTAAAATAATTTCCTGCTGGTTTTTTGCATGTACTTCTCAAATAATACATTGATAGAGTCCCCAAAGTTTCGTAGCGTTTAGACAAGCCCTCGGTTTATTTTGAATTTCCGACGGTACGCGTGCAATTGCGTTTTTGCCAAAAACGGAAGCGGAGGCAAACGCGCCCTAGGAAAATAACTTCCTGCTGATTTTTTGCATGGACATCTCAAATAATACATTGAGAGTGTCGCCAAAGTTTCATAGCTTTTCGACAAGCCCTAGGTTTATTTTGAATTTCCGACAGTACGCATGCAATTGCGTTTTTGCCAAAAACGGAAGCGGAGGCAAAGGCGCCTTAGGAAAATAATTTCCTGATGATTTTTTGCATGGACATCTCAAATAATACATTTAGAGTGTCTCCATAGTTTCATAGAGTTTCGACAAGCCCTCGATTTATTTTGACTTTCCGACGGTACGCGTGCAATTGCATTTTTGCCAAAAACAGAAGCGGAGGCAAACGCGCCTTAGGAAAATAATTTCCTGCTGATTTTTTGCATGTAAATCTAAAATAATACATTGAGAGTGTATCCAAAGTTTCATAGAGTTTCGACAAGCCCTCGGTTTATTTTGACTTTCCGACGGTACTCGTGCAATTGCGTTTTTGCCAAAAACAGAAGCGGAGGCAAACGCGCCTTAGGAAAATAATTTCCTGCTGAATTTTTGCATGTAAATCCAAAATAATACATTGAGAGTGTCGCCAAAGTTTCATAGAGTTTCGAAAAGCCCTCGGTTTATTTTGACTTTGCGACGGTACGCGTGCAATTGCGTTTTTACCAAAAATGGAAGCGGAGGCAAACGCGCTTTAGTAAAATAATTTCCTGCTTGTTTTTTGCATGTACATCTTAAATAATACATTAAGAGTGTCCCCAAAGTTTCATAGCGTCTCGACAATCCATAGGTTTATTTTGACTTTCCGACGGTACGCGTGCAATTGAGTTTTTGCCAAAAACGAAAGCGGAGGCAAACGCGCTTTAGTAAAATAATTTCCTGCTTGTTTTTTGCATGTACTTCTCAAATAATACATTGAGAGTGTCCCCAAAGTTTAATATATTTTCGACAAGCCCTTGGTTTATTTTGACTTTCCGACGATACGCGAGCAATTGCGTTTTTGCCAAAAACGAAAGCGGAGGCAAACGCGCATTAGGAAAATAATTTCCTGCTGATTTTTTGCATGTACATCTCAAATAATACATTAAGAGTGTCCCCAAATTTTCGTAGAGTTTCGACAAGCCCTCTGTTTATTTTGAATTTCCGACGGTACACGTGCAATTGCGTTTTTGCCAAAAACAGAAGCGGAGGCAAACGCTCCTTAGGAAAATAATTTCCTGCTGATTTTTTGCATGTAAATCTAAAATAATACATTAAGAGTGTCGCCAATGTTTCATAGCGTTCCGACAAGCCCTCGGTTTATTTTGACTTTCCGACGGTACGCGTGCAATTGCGTTTTTGCCAATAATGGAAGCGGAGGCAAACGCGCTTTAGTAAAATAATTTCCTGCTTGTTTTTTGCATGTACATCTCAAATAATACATTGAGAGTGTCCCCAAAGTTTCATAGCGTCTCGACAATCCCTCGGTTTATTTTGACTTTCCGACGGTACGCGTGCAATTGAGTTTTTGCCAAAAACGAAAGCGGAGGCAAACGCGCTTTAGTAAAATAATTTCCTGCTTGTTTTTTGCATGTACTTCTCAAATAATACATTGAGAGTTTTCCCAAAGTTTAATAGAGTTTCGACAAGCCCTCGGTTTATTTTGACTTTCCGACGGTACACGAGCAATTGCGTTTTTGCCAAAAACGGAAGCAGAGGCAAACGCGCATTAGGAAAATAATTTCCTGCTGATTTTTTGCATGTACATATCAAATAATACATTGATAGTGTCCCCAAATTTTCGTAGAGTTTCGACAAGCCCTCTGTTTATTTTGAATTTCCGACGGTACACGTGCAATTGCGTTTTTGCCAAAAACAGAAGCGGAGGCAAACGCTCCTTAGGAAAATAATTTCCTGCTGATTTTTTGCATGTAAATCTAAAATAATACATTAAGAGTGTCGCCAATGTTTCATAGCGTTCCGACAAGCCCTCGGTTTATTTTGACTTTCCGACGGTACGCGTGCAATTGCGTTTTTGCCAAAAATGGAAGCGGAGGCAAACGCGCTTTAGTAAAATAATTTCCTGCTTGTTTTTTGCATGTACATCTTAAATAATACATTGAGAGTGTCCCCAAAGTTTCATAGCGTCTCGACAATCCCTTGGTTTATTTTGACTTTCCGACGGTACGCGTGCAATTGAGTTTTTGCCAAAAACGGAAGCGGAGGCAAACGCGCTTTAGTAAAATAATTTCCTGCTGGTTTTTTGCATGTACTTCTCAAATAATACATTGATAGAGTCCCCAAAGTTTCGTAGCGTTTAGACAAGCCCTCGGTTTATTTTGAATTTCCGACGGTACGCGTGCAATTGCGTTTTTGCCAAAAACGGAAGCGGAGGCAAACGCGCCCTAGGAAAATAACTTCCTGCTGATTTTTTGCATGGACATCTCAAATAATACATTGAGAGTGTCGCCAAAGTTTCATAGCTTTTCGACAAGCCCTAGGTTTATTTTGAATTTCCGACAGTATGAATGCAATTGCGTTTTTGCCAAAAACGCAAGCGGAGGCAAAGGCGCCTTAGGAAAATAATTTCCTGATGATTTTTGGCATGGACATCTCAAATAATACATTTAGAGTGTCTCCATAGTTTCATAGAGTTTCGACAAGCCCTCGATTTATTTTGACTTTCCGACGGTACGCGTGCAATTGCATTTTTGCCAAAAACAGAAGCGGAGGCAAACGCGCCTTAGGAAAATAATTTCCTGCTGATTTTTTGCATGTAAATCTAAAATAATACATTGAGAGTGTATCCAAAGTTTCATAGAGTTTCGACAAGCCCTCGGTTTATTTTGACTTTCCGACGGTACGCGTGCAATTGCGTTTTTGCCAAAAACAGAAGCGGAGGCAAACGCGCCTTAGGAAAATAATTTCCTGCTGAATTTTTGCATGTAAATCCAAAATAATACATTGAGAGTGTCGCCAAAGTTTCATAGAGTTTCGAAAAGCCCTCGGTTTATTTTGACTTTCCGACGGTACGCGTGCAATTGCGTTTTTGCCAAAAATGGAAGCGGAGGCAAACGCGCTTTAGTAAAATAATTTCCTGCTTGTTTTTTGCATGTACATCTTAAATAATACATTGAGAGTGTCCCCAAAGTTTCATAGCGTCTCGACAATCCCTCGGTTTATTTTGACTTTCCGACGGTACGCGTGCAATTGAGTTTTTGCCAAAAACGAAAGCGGAGGCAAACGCGCTTTAGTAAAATAATTTCCTGCTTGTTTTTTGCATGTACTTCTCAAATAATACATTGAGAGTGTCCCCAAAGTTTAATATATTTTCGACAAGCCCTTGGTTTATTTTGACTTTCCGACGGTACGCGAGCAATTGCGTTTTTGCCAAAAACGGAAGCGGAGGCAAACGCGCATTAGGAAAATAATTTCCTGCTGATTTTTTGCATGTACATCTCAAATAATACATTGAGAGTGTCCCCAAATTTTCGTAGAGTTTCGCCAAGCCCTCGGTTTATTTTGAATTTCCGACGGTACACGTGCAATTGCGTTTTTGCCAAAAACAGAAGCGGAGGCAAACGCTCCTTAGGAAAATAATTTCCTGCTGATTTTTTGCATGTAAATCTAAAATAATACATTAAGAGTGTCGCCAATGTTTCATAGCGTTCCGACAAGCCCTCGGTTTATTTTGACTTTCCGACGGTACGCGTGCAATTGCGCTTTTGCCAAAAACGGAAGCGGACGCAAACGCGCTTTAGTAAAATAATTTCCTGCTTGTTTTTTGCATGTACATCTCAAATAATACATTGAGAGTGTCCCCAAAGTTTCATAGCGTCTCGACAATCCCTCGGTTTATTTTGACTTTCCGACGGTACGCGTGCAATTGAGTTTTTGCCAAAAAAGGAAGCGGAGGCAAACGCGCTTTAGTAAAATCATTTCTTGCTGGTTTTTTGCATGTACTTCTCAAATAATACATTGATAGTGTCCCCAAAGTTTCGTAGCGTTTAGACAAGCCCTCAGTTTATTTTGAATTTCCGACCGTACTCGTGCAATTGCGTTTTTGGCAAAAACGGAAGCGGAGGCAAACGAGCCCTAGGAAAATAACTTTCTGCTGATTTTTTGCATGGACATCTCAAATAATACATTGAGAGTGTCTCCAAAGTTTCATAGCTTTTCGACAAGCCCTAGGTTTATTTTGAATTTCCGACGGTACGCATGCAATTGCGTTTTTGCCAAAAACGGAAGCGGAGGCAAAGGCGCCATAGGAAAATAATTTCCTGATGTTTTTTTGCATGGACATCTAAAATAATACATTTAGAGTGTCGCCATAGTTTCATAGAGTTTCGACAAGCCCTCGGTTTATTTTGACTTTCCGACGGTACGCGTGCAATTGCGTTTTTGCCAAAAATGGAAGCGGAGGCAAACGCGCTTTAGTAAAATAATTTCCTGCTTGTTTTTTGCATGTACATCTTAAATAATACATTGAGAGTGTCCCCAAAGTTTCATAGCGTCTCGACAATCCCTAGTTTTATTTTGACTTTCCGACGGTACGCGTGCAATTGAGTTTTTGCCAAAAACGAATGCGGAGGCAAACGCGCTTTAGTAAAATAATTTCCTGCTTGTTTTTTGCATGTACTTCTCAAATAATACATTGAGAGTGTCCCCAAAGTTTAATATATTTTCGACAAGCCCTTGGTTTATTTTGACTTTCCGACGGTACGCGAGCAATTGCGTTTTTGCCAAAAACGGAAGCGGAGGCAAACGCGCATTAGGAAAATAATTTCCTGCTGATTTTTTGCATGTACATCTCAAATAATACATTGAGAGTGTCCCCAAATTTTCGTAGAGTTTCGACAAGCCCTCTGTTTATTTTGAATTTCCGACGGTACACGTGCAATTGCGTTTTTGCCAAAAACAGAAGCGGAGGCAAACGCTCCTTAGGAAAATAATTTCCTGCTGATTTTTTGCATGTAAATATAAAATAATACATTAAGAGTGTCGCCAATGTTTCATAGCGTTCCGACAAGCCCTCGGTTTATTTTGACTTTCCGACGGTACGCGTGCAATTGCGTTTTTGCCAAAAATGGAAGCGGAGGCAAACGCGCTTTAGTAAAATAATTTCCTGCTTGTTTTTTGCATGTACATCTCAAATAATACATTGAGAGTGTCCCCAAAGTTTCATAGCGTCTCGACAATCCCTCGGTTTATTTTGACTTTCCGACGGTACGGGTGCAATTGAGTTTTTGCCAAAAACGAAAGCGGAGGCAAACGCGCTTTAGTAAAATAATTTCCTGCTTGTTTTTTGCATGTACTTCTCAAATAATACATTGAGAGTTTCCCCAAAGTTTAATAGAGTTTCGACAAGCCCTCGGTTTATTTTGACTTTCCGACGGTACACGAGCAATTGCGTTTTTGCCAAAAACGGAAGCAGAGGCAAACGCGCATTAGGAAAATAATTTCCTGCTGATTTTTTGCATGTACATCTCAAATAATACATTGATAGTGTCCCCAAATTTTCGTAGAGTTTCGACAAGCCCTCTGTTTATTTTGAATTTCCGACGGTACACGTGCAATTGCGTTTTTGCCAAAAACAGAAGCGGAGGCAAACGCTCCTTAGGAAAATAATTTCCTGCTGATTTTTTGCATGTAAATCTAAAATAATACATTAAGAGTGTCGCCAATGTTTCATAGCGTTCCGACAAGCCCTCGGTTTATTTTGACTTTCCGACGGTACGCGTGCAATTGCGTTTTTGCCAAAAATGGAAGCGGAGGCAAACACGCTTTAGTAAAATAATTTCCTGCTTGTTTTTTGCATGTACATCTCAAATAATACATTGAGAGTGTCCCCAAAGTTTCATAGCGTCTCGACAATCCCTCGGTTTATTTTGACTTTCCGACGGTACGCGTGCAATTGAGTTTTTGCCAAAAACGGAAGCGGAGGCAAACGCGCTTTAGTAAAATAATTTCCTGCTGGTTTTTTGCATGTACTTCTCAAATAATACATTGATAGAGTCCCCAAAGTTTCGTAGCGTTTAGACAAGCCCTCGGTTTATTTTGAATTTCCGACGGTACGCGTGCAATTGCGTTTTTGCCAAAAACGGAAGCGGAGGCAAACGCGCCCTAGGAAAATAACTTCCTGCTGATTTTTTGCATGGACATCTCAAATAATACATTGAGAGTGTCGCCATAGTTTCATAGCTTTTCGACAAGCCCTAGGTTTATTTTGAATTTCCGACGGTACGCATGCAATTGCGTTTTTGCCAAAAACGGAAGCGGAGGCAAAGGCGCCTTAGGAAAATAATTTCCTGATGATTTTTTGCATGGACATCTCAAATAATATATTTAGAGTGTCGCCATAGTTTCATAGAGTTTCGACAAGCCCTCGGTTTATTTTGACATTCCGACGGTACGCGTGCAATTGCATTTTTGCCAAAAACAGAAGCGGAGGCAAACGCGCCTTAGGAAAATAATTTCCTGCTGATTTTTTGCATGTAAATCTAAAATAATACATTGAGAGTGTGTCCAAAGTTTCATAGAGTTTCGACAAGCCCTCGGTTTATTTTGACTTTCCGACGGTACGCGTGCAATTGAGTTTTTGCCAAAAACGAAAGCGGAGGCAAACGCGCTTTAGTAAAATAATTTCCCGCTTGTTTTTTGCATGTACTTCTCAAATAATACATTGAGAGTGTCCCCAAAGTTTAATATATTTTCGACAAGCCCTTGGTTTATTTTGACTTTCCGACGGTACGCGAGCAATTGCGTTTTTGCCAAAAACGGAAGCGGAGGCAAACGCGCATTAGGAAAATAATTTCCTGCTGATTTTTTGCATGTACATCTCAAATAATACATTGAGAGTGTCCCCAAATTTTCGTAGAGTTTCGACAAGCCCTCTGTTTATTTTGAATTTCCGACGGTACACGTGCAATTGCGTTTTTGCCAAAAACAGAAGCGGAGGCAAACGCTCCTTAGGAAAATAATTTCCTGCTGATTTTTTGCATGTAAATCTAAAATAATACATTAAGAGTGTCGCCAATGTTTCATAGCGTTCCGACAAGCCATCGGTTTATTTTGACTTTCCGACGGTACGCGTGCAATTGCGTTTTTGCCAAAAATGGAAGCGGAGGCAAACGCGCTTTAGTAAAATAATTTCCTGCTTGTTTTTTGCATGTACATCTCAAATAATACATTGAGAGTGTCCCCAAAGTTTCATAGCGTCTCGACAATCCCTCGGTTTATTTTGACTTTCCGACGGTACGCGTGCAATTGAGTTTTTGCCAAAAACGAAAGCGGAGGCAAACGCGCTTTAGTAAAATAATTTCCTGCTTGTTTTTTGCATGTACTTCTCAAATAATACATTGAGAGTTTCCCCAAAGTTTAATAGAGTTTCGACAAGCCCTCGGTTTATTTTGACTTTCCGACGGTACACGAGCAATTGCGTTTTTGCCAAAAACGGAAGCAGAGGCAAACGCGCATTAGGAAAATAATTTCCTGCTGATTTTTTGCATGTACATCTCAAATAATACATTGATAGTGTCCCCAAATTTTCGTAGAGTTTCGACAAGCCCTCTGTTTATTTTGAATTTCCGACGGTACACGTGCAATTGCGTTTTTGCCAAAAACAGAAGTGGAGGCAAACGCTCCTTAGGAAAATAATTTCCTACTGATTTTTTGCATGTAAATCTAAAATAATACATTAAGAGTGTCGCCAATGTTTCATAGCGTTCCGACAAGCCCTCGGTTTATTTTGACTTTCCGACGGTACGCGTGCAATTGCGTTTTTGCCAAAAGAGGAAGCGGAGGCAAACGCGCTTTAGTAAAATAATTTCCTGCTTGTTTTTTGCATGTACATCTCAAATAATACATTGAGAGTGTCCCCAAAGTTTCATAGCGTCTCAACAATCCCTCGGTTTATTTTGACTTTCCGACGGTACGCGTGTAATTGAGTTTTTGCCAAAAACGGAAGCGGAGGCAAACGCGCTTTAGTAAAATAATTTCCTGCTGGTTTTTTGCATGTACTTCTCAAATAATACATTGATAGAGTCCCCAAAGTTTCGTAGCGTTTAGACAAGACCTCGGTTTATTTTGAATTTCCGACGGTACGCGTGCAATTGCGTTTTTGCCAAAAACGGAAGCGGAGGCAAACGCGCCCTAGGAAAATAACTTCCTGCTGATTTTTTGCATGGACATCTCAAATAATACATTGAGAGTGTCGCCAAAGTTTCATAGCTTTTCGACAAGCCCTAGGTTTATTTTGAATTTCCGACAGTACGCATGCAATTGCGTTTTTGCCAAAAACGGAAGCGGAGGCAAAGGCGCCTTAGGAAAATAATTTCCTGATGATTTTTTGCATGGACATCTCAAATAATACATTTAGAGTGTCTCCATAGTTTCATAGAGTTTCGACAAGCCCTCGATTTATTTTGACTTTCCGACGGTACGCGTGCAATTGCATTTTTGCCAAAAACAGAAGCGGAGGCAAACGCGCCTTAGGAAAATAATTTCCTGCTGATTTTTTGCATGTAAATCTAAAATAATACATTGAGAGTGTATCCAAAGTTTCATAGAGTTTCGACAAGCCCTCGGTTTATTTTGACTTTCCGACGGTACGCGTGCAATTGCGTTTTTGCCAAAAACAGAAGCGGAGGCAAACGCGCCTTAGGAAAATAATTTCCTGCTGAATTTTTGCATGTAAATCCAAAATAATACATTGAGAGTGTCGCCAAAGTTTCATAGAGTTTCGAAAAGCCCTCGGTTTATTTTGACTTTCCGACGGTACGCGTGCAATTGCGTTTTTGCCAAAAATGGAAGCGGAGGCAAACGCGCTTTAGTAAAATAATTTCCTGCTTCTTTTTTGCATGTACATCTTAAATAATACATTGAGAGTGTCCCCAAAGTTTCATAGCGTCTCGACAATCCCTCGGTTTATTTTGACTTTCCGACGGTACGCGTCCAATTGAGTTTTTGCCAAAAACGAAAGCGGAGGCAAACGCGCTTTAGTAAAATAATTTCCTGCTTGTTTTTTGCATGTACTTCTCAAATAATACATTGAGAGTGTCCCCAAAGTTTAATATATTTTCGACAAGCCCTTGGTTTATTTTGACTTTCCGACGGTACGCGAGCAATTGCGTTTTTGCCAAAAACGGAAGCGGAGGCAAACGCGCATTAGGAAAATAATTTCCTGCTGATTTTTTGCATGTACATCTCAAATAATACATTGAGAGTGTCCCCAAATTTTCGTAGAGTTTCGCCAAGCCCTCGGTTTATTTTGAATTTCCGACGGTACACGTGCAATTGCGTTTTTGCCAAAAACAGAAGCGGAGGCAAACGCTCCTTAGGAAAATAATTTCCTGCTGATTTTTTGCATGTAAATCTAAAATAATACATTAAGAGTGTCGACAATGTTTCATAGCGTTCCGACAAGCCCTCAGTTTATTTTGACTTTCCGACGGTACGCGTGCAATTGCGCTTTTGCCAAAAACGGAAGCGGACGCAAACGCGCTTTAGTAAAATAATTTCCTGCTTGTTTTTTGCATGTACATCTCAAATAATACATTGAGAGTGTCCCCAAAGTTTCATAGCGTCTCGACAATCCCTCGGTTTATTTTGACTTTCCGACGGTACGCGTGCAATTGAGTTTTTGCCAAAAAAGGAAGCGGAGGCAAACGCGCTTTAGTAAAATCATTTCTTGCTGGTTTTTTGCATGTACTTCTCAAATAATACATTAATAGTGTCCCCAAAGTTTCGTAGCGTTTAGACAAGCCCTCGGTTTATTTTGAATTTCCGACGGTACGCGTGCAATTGCGTTTTTGCCAAAAACAGAAGCGGAGGCAAACGCGCCCTAGGAAAATAACTTCCTGCTGATTTTTTGCATGGACATCTCAAATAATACATTGAGAGTGTCGCCAAAGTTTCATAGCTTTTCGACAAGCCCTAGGTTTATTTTGAATTTCCGACGGTACGCATGCAATTGCGTTTTTGCCAAAAACGGAAGCGGAGGCAAAGGCGCCATAGGAAAATAATTTCCTGATGTTTTTTTGCATGGACATCTAAAATAATACATTTAGAGTGTCGCCATAGTTTCATAGAGTTTTGACAAGCCCCCGGTTTATTTTGACTTTCCGACGGTACGCGTGCATTTGCGTTTTTGCCAAAAACAGAAACAGAGGCAAACGCGCCTTAGGAAAATAATTTCCTGCTGATTTTTTGCATGTAAATCTAAAATAATACATTGAGAGTGTATCCAAAGTTTCATAGAGTTTCGACAAGCCCTCGATTTATTTTGACTTTCCGACGGTACGCGTGCAATTGCATTTTTGCCAAAAACAGAAGCGGAGGCAAACGCGCCTTAGGAAAATAATTTCCTGCTGATTTTTTGCATGTAAATCTAAAATAATACATTGAGAGTGTATCCAAAGTTTCATAGAGTTTCGACAAGCCCTCGGTTTATTTTGACTTTCCGACGGTACTCGTGCAATTGCGTTTTTGCCAAAAATAGAAGCGGAGGCAAACGCGCCTTAGGAAAATAATTTCCTGCTGAATTTTTGCATGTAAATCCAAAATAATACATTGAGAGTGTCGCCAAAGTTTCATAGAGTTTCGAAAAGCCCTCGGTTTATTTTGACTTTCCGACGGTACGCGTGCAATTGCGTTTTTGCCAAAAATGGAAGCGGAGGCAAACGCGCTTTAGTAAAATAATTTCCTGCTTGTTTTTTGCATGTACATCTTAAATAATACATTGAGAGTGTCCCCAAAGTTTCATAGCGTCTCGACAATCCCTCGGTTTATTTTGACTTTCCGACGGTACGCGTGCAATTGAGTTTTTGCCAAAAACGAAAGCGGAGGCAAACGCGCTTTAGTAAAATAATTTCCTGCTTGTTTTTTGCATGTACTTCTCAAATAATACATTGAGAGTGTCCCCAAAGTTTAATATATTTTCGACAAGCCCTTGGTTTATTTTGACTTTCCGACGGTACGCGAGCAATTGCGTTTTTGCCAAAAACGGAAGCGGAGGCAAACGCGCATTAGGAAAATAATTTCCTGCTGATTTTTTACATGTACATCTCAAATAATACATTGAGAGTGTCCCCAAATTTTCGTAGAGTTTCGCCAAGCCCTCGGTTTATTTTGAATTTCCGACGGTACACGTGCAATTGCGTTTTTGCCAAAAACAGAAGCGGAGGCAAACGCTCCTTAGGAAAATAATTTCCTGCTGATTTTTTGCATGTAAATCTAAAATAATACATTAAGAGTGTCGCCAATGTTTCATAGCGTTCCGACAAGCCCTCAGTTTATTTTGACTTTCCGACGGTACGCGCGCAATTGCGCTTTTGCCAAAAACGGAAGCGGACGCAAACGCGCTTTAGTAAAATAATTTCCTGCTTGTTTTTTGCATGTACATCTCAAATAATACATTGAGAGTGTCCCCAAAGTTTCATAGCGTCTCGACAATCCCTCGGTTTATTTTGACTTTCCGACGGTACGCGTGCAATTGAGTTTTTGCCAAAAAAGGAAGCGGAGGCAAACGCGCTTTAGTAAAATCATTTCTTGCTGGTTTTTTGCATGTACTTCTCAAATAATACATTGATAGTGTCCCCAAAGTTTCGTAGCGTTTAGACAAGCCCTCGGTTTATTTTGAATTTCCGACGGTACGCGTGCAATTGCGTTTTTGCCAAAAACGGAAGCGGAGGCAAACGCGCCCTAGGAAAATAACTTCCTGCTGATTTTTTGCATGGACATCTCAAATAATACATTGAGAGTGTCGCCAAAGTTTCATAGCTTTTCGACAAGCCCTAGGTTTATTTTGAATTTCCGACGGTACGCATGCAATTGCGTTTTTGCCAAAAACGGAAGCGGAGGCAAAGGCGCCATAGGAAAATAATTTCCTGATGTTTTTTTGCATGGACATCTAAAATAATACATTTAGAGTGTCGCCATAGTTTCATAGAGTTTCGACAAGCCCCCGGTTTATTTTGACTTTCCGACGGTACGCGTGCAATTGCGTTTTTGCCAAAAACAGAAACAGAGGCAAACGCGCCTTAGGAAAATAATTTCCTGCTGATTTTTTGCATGTAAATCTAAAATAATACATTGAGAGTGTATCCAAAGTTTCATAGAGTTTCGACAAGCCCTCGATTTATTTTGACTTTCCGACGGTACGCGTGCAATTGCATTTTTGCCAAAAACAGAAGCGGAGGCAAACGCGCCTTAGGAAAATAATTTCCTGCTGATTTTTTGCATGTAAATCTAAAATAATACATTGAGAGTGTATCCAAAGTTTCATAGAGTTTCGACAAGCCCTCGGTTTATTTTGACTTTCCGACGGTACTCGTGCAATTGCGTTTTTGCCAAAAACAGAAGCGGAGGCAAACGCGCCTTAGGAAAATAATTTCCTGCTGAATTTTTGCATGTAAATCCAAAATAATACATTGAGAGTGTCGCCAAAGTTTCATAGAGTTTCGAAAAGCCCTCGGTTTATTTTGACTTTCCGACGGTACGCGTGCAATTGCGTTTTTGCCAAAAATGGAAGCGGAGGCAAACGCGCTTTAGTAAAATAATTTCCTGCTTGTTTTTTGCATGTACATCTTAAATAATACATTGAGAGTGTCCCCAAAGTTTCATAGCGTCTCGACAATCCCTCGGTTTATTTTGACTTTCCGACGGTACGCGTGCAATTGAGTTTTTGCCAAAAACGAAAGCGGAGGCAAACGCGCTTTAGTAAAATAATTTCCTGCTTGTTTTTTGCATGTACTTCTCAAATAATACATTGAGAGTGTCCCCAAAGTTTAATATATTTTCGACAAGCCCTTGGTTTATTTTGACTTTCCGACGGTACGCGAGCAATTGCGTTTTTGCCAAAAACGGAAGCGGAGGCAAACGCGCATTAGGAAAATAATTTCCTGCTGATTTTTTACATGTACATCTCAAATAATACATTGAGAGTGTCCCCAAATTTTCGTAGAGTTTCGCCAAGCCCTCGGTTTATTTTGAATTTCCGACGGTACACGTGCAATTGCGTTTTTGCCAAAAACAGAAGCGGAGGCAAACGCTCCTTAGGAAAATAATTTCCTGCTGATTTTTTGCATGTAAATCTAAAATAATACATTAAGAGTGTCGCCAATGTTTCATAGCGTTCCGACAAGCCCTCCGTTTATTTTGACTTTCCGACGGTACGCGCGCAATTGCGCTTTTGCCAAAAACGGAAGCGGACGCAAACGCGCTTTAGTAAAATAATTTCCTGCTTGTTTTTTGCATGTACATCTCAAATAATACATTGAGAGTGTCCCCAAAGTTTCATAGCGTCTCGACAATCCCTCGGTTTATTTTGACTTTCCGACGGTACGCGTGCAATTGAGTTTTTGCCAAAAAAGGAAGCGGAGGCAAACGCGCTTTAGTAAAATCATTTCTTGCTGGTTTTTTGCATGTACTTCTCAAATAATACATTGATAGTGTCCCCAAAGTTTCGTAGCGTTTAGACAAGCCCTCGGTTTATTTTGAATTTCCGACGGTACGCGTGCAATTGCGTTTTTGCCAAAAACGGAAGCGGAGGCAAACGCGCCCTAGGAAAATAACTTCCTGCTGATTTTTTGCATGGACATCTCAAATAATACATTGAGAGTGTCGCCAAAGTTTCATAGCTTTTCGACAAGCCCTAGGTTTATTTTGAATTTCCGACGGTACGCATGCAATTGCGTTTTTGCCAAAAACGGAAGCGGAGGCAAAGGCGCCATAGGAAAATAATTTCCTGATGTTTTTTTGCATGGACATCTAAAATAATACATTTAGAGTGTCGCCATAGTTTCATAGAGTTTTGACAAGCCCCCGGTTTATTTTGACTTTCCGACGGTACGCGTGCAATTGCGTTTTTGCCAAAAACAGAAACAGAGGCAAACGCGCCTTAGGAAAATAATTTCCTGCTGATTTTTTGCATGTAAATCTAAAATAATACATTGAGAGTGTATCCAAAGTTTCATAGAGTTTCGACAAGCCCTCGATTTATTTTGACTTTCCGACGGTACGCGTGCAATTGCATTTTTGCCAAAAACAGAAGCGGAGGCAAACGCGCCTTAGGAAAATAATTTCCTGCTGATTTTTTGCATGTAAATCTAAAATAATACATTGAGAGTGTATCCAAAGTTTCATAGAGTTTCGACAAGCCCTCGGTTTATTTTGACTTTCCGACGGTACGCGTGCAATTGCGTTTTTGCCAAAAACAGAAGCGGAGGCAAACGCGCCTTAGGAAAATAATTTCCTGCTGAATTTTTGCATGTAAATCCAAAATAATACATTGAGAGTGTCGCCAAAGTTTCATAGAGTTTCGAAAAGCCCTCGGTTTATTTTGACTTTCCGACGGTACGCGTGCAATTGCGTTTTTGCCAAAAATTGAAGCGGAGGCAAACGCGCTTTAGTAAAATAATTTCCTGCTTTTTTTTTGCATGTACATCTTAAATAATACATTGAGAGTGTCCCCAAAGTTTCATAGCGTCTCGACAATCCCTCGGTTTATTTTGACTTTCCGACGGTACGCGTGCAATTGAGTTTTTGCCAAAAACGAAAGCGGAGGCAAACGCGCTTTAGTAAAATAATTTCCTGCTTGTTTTTTGCATGTACTTCTCAAATAATACATTGAGAGTGTCCCCAAAGTTTAATATATTTTCGACAAGCCCTTGGTTTATTTTGACTTTCCGACGGTACGCGAGCAATTGCGTTTTTGCCAAAAACGGAAGCGGAGACAAACGCGCATTAGGAAAATAATTTCCTGCTGATTTTTTGCATGTACATCTCAAATAATACATTGAGAGTGTCCCCAAATTTTCGTAGAGTTTCTCCAAGCCCTCGGTTTATTTTGAATTTCCGACGGTACACGTGCAATTGCGTTTTTGCCAAAAACAGAAGCGGAGGCAAACGCTCCTTAGGAAAATAATTTCCTGCTGATTTTTTGCATGTAAATCTAAAATAATACATTAAGAGTGTCGCCAATGTTTCATAGCGTTCCGACAAGCCCTCAGTTTATTTTGACTTTCCGACATAACGCGTGCAATTGCGCTTTTGCCAAAAACGGAAGCGGACGCAAACGCGCTTTAGTAAAATAATTTCCTGCTTGTTTTTTGCATGTACATCTCAAATAATACATTGAGAGTGTCCCCAAAGTTTCATAGCGTCCCGACAATCCCTCGGTTTATTTTGACTTTCCGACGGTACGCGTGCAATTGAGTTTTTGCCAAAAAAGGAAGCGGAGGCAAACGCGCTTTAGTAAAATCATTTCTTGCTGGTTTTTTGCATGTACTTCTCAAATAATACATTGATAGTGTCCCCAAAGTTTCGTAGCGTTTAGACAAGCCCTCGGTTTATTTTGAATTTCTGACGGTACGCGTGCAATTGCGTTTTTGCCAAAAACGGAAGCGGAGGCAAACGCGCCCTAGGAAAATAACTTCCTGCTGATTTTTTGCATGGACATCTCAAATAATACATTGAGAGTGTCGCCAAATTTCATATCTTTTCGACAAGCCCTAAGTTTATTTTGAATTTCCGACGGTACGCATGCAATTGCGTTTTTGCCAAAAACGGAAGCGGAGGCAAAGGCGCCTTAGGAAAATAATTTCCTGATGTTTTTTTGCATGGACATCTAAAATAATACATTTAGAGTGTCGCCATAGTTTCATAGAGTTTCGACAAGCCCTCGGTTTATTTTGACTTTCCGACGGTACGCGTGCAATTGCGTTTTTGCCAAAAACAGAAACAGAGGCAAACGCGCCTTAGGAAAATAATTTCCTGCTGATTTTTTGCATGTAAATCTAAAATAATACATTGAGAGTGTATCCAAAGTTTCATAGAGTTTCGACAAGTCCTCGGTTTATTTTGACTTTCCGACGGTACGCGTGCAATTGCGTTTTTGCCAAAAACAGAAGCGGAGGCAAACGCGCCTTAGGAAAATAATTTCCTGCTGATTTTTTGCATGTAAATCTAAAATAATACATTGAGAGTGTCGCCAAAGTTTCATAGAGTTTCGAAAAGCCCTCGGTTTATTTTGACTTTCCGACGGTACGCGTGTAATTGCGTTTTTGCCAAAAATGGAAGCGGAGGCAAACGCGCTTTAGTAAAATAATTTCCTGCTTGTTTTTTGCATGTACATCTCAAATAATACATTGAGAGTGTCCCCAAAGTTTCACTGCGTCTCGACAATCCCTCGGTTTATTTTGACTTTCCGACGGTACGCGTGCAATTGAGTTTTTGCCAAAAAAGGAAGCGGAGGCAAACGCGCTTTAGTAAAATCATTTCTTGCTGTTTTTTTGCATGTACTTCTCAAATAATACATTGATAGTGTCTCCAAAGTTTCGTAGCGTTTAGACAAGCCCTCAGTTTATTTTGAATTTCCGACGGTACGCGTGCAATTGCGGTTTTGCCAAAAACGGAAGCGGAGGCAAACGCGCCCTAGGAAAATAACTTCCTGCTGATTTTTTGCATGGACATCTCAAATAATACATTGAGAGTGTCGCCAAAGTTTCATAGCTTTTCGAAAAGCCCTAGGTTTATTTTGAATTTCCGACGGTACGCATGCAATTGCGTTTTTGCCAAAAACCGAAGCGGAGGCAAAGGCGCCTTAGGAAAATAATTTCCTGATGTTTTTTTGCATGGACATCTAAAATAATACATTTAGAGTGTCGCCATAGTTTCATAGAGTTTCGACAAGCCCTCGGTTTATTTTCACTTTCCGACGGTACGCGTGCAATTGCGTTTTTGCCAAAAACGGAAGCGGAGGCAAACGCGCCCTAGGAAAATAACTTCCTGCTGATTTTTTGCATGGACATCTCAAATAATACATTGAGAGTGTCGCCAAAGTTTCATAGCTTTTAGACAAGCCCTAGGTTTATTTTGAATTTCCGACGGTACGCATGCAATTGCGTTTTTGCCAAAAACAGAAGCGGAGGCAAACGCTCCTTAGGAAAATAATTTCCTGCTGATTTTTTGCATGTAAATCTAAAATAATACATTAAGAGTGTCGCCAATGTTTCATAGCGTTCCGACAAGCCCTCAGTTTATTTTGACTTTCCGACATAACGCGTGCAATTGCGCTTTTGCCAAAAACGGAAGCGGACGCAAACGCGCTTTAGTAAAATAATTTCCTGCTTGTTTTTTGCATGTACATCTCAAATAATACATTGAGAGTGTCCCCAAAGTTTCATAGCGTCCCGACAATCCCTCGGTTTATTTTGACTTTCCGACGGTACGCGTGCAATTGAGTTTTTGCCAAAAAAGGAAGCGGAGGCAAACGCGCTTTAGTAAAATCATTTCTTGCTGGTTTTTTGCATGTACTTCTCAAATAATACATTGATAGTGTCCCCAAAGTTTCGTAGCGTTTAGACAAGCCCTCGGTTTATTTTGAATTTCTGACGGTACGCGTGCAATTGCGTTTTTGCCAAAAACGGAAGCGGAGGCAAACGCGCCCTAGGAAAATAACTTCCTGCTGATTTTTTGCATGGACATCTCAAATAATACATTGAGAGTGTCGCCAAATTTCATATCTTTTCGACAAGCCCTAAGTTTATTTTGAATTTCCGACGGTACGCATGCAATTGCGTTTTTGCCAAAAACGGAAGCGGAGGCAAAGGCGCCTTAGGAAAATAATTTCCTGATGTTTTTTTGCATGGACATCTAAAATAATACATTTAGAGTGTCGCCATAGTTTCATAGAGTTTCGACAAGCCCTCGGTTTATTTTGACTTTCCGACGGTACGCGTGCAATTGCGTTTTTGCCAAAAACAGAAACAGAGGCAAACGCGCCTTAGGAAAATAATTTCCTGCTGATTTTTTGCATGTAAATCTAAAATAATACATTGAGAGTGTATCCAAAGTTTCATAGAGTTTCGACAAGTCCTCGGTTTATTTTGACTTTCCGACGGTACGCGTGCAATTGCGTTTTTGCCAAAAACAGAAGCGGAGGCAAACGCGCCTTAGGAAAATAATTTCCTGCTGATTTTTTGCATGTAAATCTAAAATAATACATTGAGAGTGTCGCCAAAGTTTCATAGAGTTTCGAAAAGCCCTCGGTTTATTTTGACTTTCCGACGGTACGCGTGTAATTGCGTTTTTGCCAAAAATGGAAGCGGAGGCAAACGCGCTTTAGTAAAATAATTTCCTGCTTGTTTTTTGCATGTACATCTCAAATAATACATTGAGAGTGTCCCCAAAGTTTCACTGCGTCTCGACAATCCCTCGGTTTATTTTGACTTTCCGACGGTACGCGTGCAATTGAGTTTTTGCCAAAAAAGGAAGCGGAGGCAAACGCGCTTTAGTAAAATCATTTCTTGCTGTTTTTTTGCATGTACTTCTCAAATAATACATTGATAGTGTCTCCAAAGTTTCGTAGCGTTTAGACAAGCCCTCAGTTTATTTTGAATTTCCGACGGTACGCGTGCAATTGCGGTTTTGCCAAAAACGGAAGCGGAGGCAAACGCGCCCTAGGAAAATAACTTCCTGCTGATTTTTTGCATGGACATCTCAAATAATACATTGAGAGTGTCGCCAAAGTTTCATAGCTTTTCGAAAAGCCCTAGGTTTATTTTGAATTTCCGACGGTACGCATGCAATTGCGTTTTTGCCAAAAACCGAAGCGGAGGCAAAGGCGCCTTAGGAAAATAATTTCCTGATGTTTTTTTGCATGGACATCTAAAATGATACATTTAGAGTGTCGCCATAGTTTCATAGAGTTTCGACAAGCCCTCGGTTTATTTTGACTTTCCGACGGTACGCGTGCAATTGCGTTTTTGCCAAAAACGGAAGCGGAGGCAAACGCGCCCTAGGAAAATAACTTCCTGCTGATTTTTTGCATGGACATCTCAAATAATACATTGAGAGTGTCGCCAAAGTTTCATAGCTTTTAGACAAGCCCTAGGTTTATTTTGAATTTCCGACGGTACGCATGCAATTGCGTTTTTGCCAAAAACGGAAGCGGAGGCAAAGGCGCCTTAGGAAAATAATTTCCTGATGTTTTTTTGCATGGACATCTAAAATAATACATTTAGAGTGTCGCCATAGTTTCATAGAGTTTCGACAAGCCGTCGGTTTATTTTGACTTTCCGACGGTACGCGTGCAATTGCGTTTTTGCCAAAAACAGAAACAGAGGCAAACGCGCCTTAGGAAAATAATTTCCTGCTGATTTTTTGCATGTAAATCTAAAATAATACATTGAGAGTGTATCCAAAGTTTCATAGAGTTTCGACAAGCCCTCGATTTATTTTGACTTTCCGACGGTACGCGTGCAATTGCAATTTTGCCAAAAACAGAAGCGGAGGCAAACGCGCCTTAGGAAAATAATTTCCTGCTGATTTTTTGCATGTAAATCTAAAATAATACATTGAGAGTGTATCCAAAGTTTCATAGAGTTTCGACAAGCCCTCGGTTTATTTTGACTTTCCGACGGTACGCGTGCAATTGCGTTTTTGCCAAAAACAGAAGCGGAGGCAAACGCGCCTTAGGAAAATAATTTCCTGCTGAATTTTTGCATGTAAATCCAAAATAATACATTGAGAGTGTCGCCAAAGTTTCATAGAGTTTCGAAAAGCCCTCGGTTTATTTTGACTTTCCGACGGTACGCGTGCAATTGCGTTTTTGCCAAAAATTGAAGCGGAGGCAAACGCGCTTTAGTAAAATAATTTCCTGCTTGTTTTTTGCATGTACATCTTAAATAATACATTGAGAGTGTCCCCAAAGTTTCATAGCGTCTCGACAATCCCTCGGTTTATTTTGACTTTCCGACGGTACGCGTGCAATTGAGTTTTTGCCAAAAACGAAAGCGGAGGCAAACGCGCTTTAGTAAAATAATTTCCTGCTTGTTTTTTGCATGTACTTCTCAAATAATACATTGAGAGTGTCCCCAAAGTTTAATATATTTTCGACAAGCCCTTGGTTTATTTTGACTTTCCGACGGTACGCGAGCAATTGCGTTTTTGCCAAAAACGGAAGCGGAGGCAAACGCGCATTAGGAAAATAATTTCCTGCTGATTTTTTGCATGTACATCTCAAATAATACATTGAGAGTGTCCCCAAATTTTCGTAGAGTTTCTCCAAGCCCTCGGTTTATTTTGAATTTCCGACGGTACACGTGCAATTGCGTTTTTGCCAAAAACAGAAGCGGAGGCAAACGCTCCTTAGGAAAATAATTTCCTGCTGATTTTTTGCATGTAAATCTAAAATAATACATTAAGAGTGTCGCCAATGTTTCATAGCGTTCCGACAAGCCCTCAGTTTATTTTGACTTTCCGACATAACGCGTGCAATTGCGCTTTTGCCAAAAACGGAAGCGGACGCAAACGCGCTTTAGTAAAATAATTTCCTGCTTGTTTTTTGCATGTACATCTCAAATAATACATTGAGAGTGTCCCCAAAGTTTCATAGCGTCCCGACAATCCCTCGGTTTATTTTGACTTTCCGACGGTACGCGTGCAATTGAGTTTTTGCCAAAAAAGGAAGCGGAGGCAAACGCGCTTTAGTAAAATCATTTCTTGCTGGTTTTTTGCATGTACTTCTCAAATAATACATTGATAGTGTCCCCAAAGTTTCGTAGCGTTTAGACAAGCCCTCGGTTTATTTTGAATTTCTGACGGTACGCGTGCAATTGCGTTTTTGCCAAAAACGGAAGCGGAGGCAAACGCGCCCTAGGAAAATAACTTCCTGCTGATTTTTTGCATGGACATCTCAAATAATACATTGAGAGTGTCGCCAAATTTCATATCTTTTCGACAAGCCCTAGGTTTATTTTGAATTTCCGACGGTACGCATGCAATTGCGTTTTTGCCAAAAACGGAAGCGGAGGCAAAGGCGCCTTAGGAAAATAATTTCCTGATGTTTTTTTGCATGGACATCTAAAATAATACATTTAGAGTGTCGCCATATTTTCATAGAGTTTCGACAAGCCCTCGGTTTATTTTGACTTTCCGACGGTACGCGTGCAATTGCGTTTTTGCCAAAAACAGAAACAGAGGCAAACGCGCCTTAGGAAAATAATTTCCTGCTGATTTTTTGCATGTAAATCTAAAATAATACATTGAGAGTGTATCCAAAGTTTCATAGAGTTTCGACAAGCCCTCGATTTATTTTGACTTTCCGACGGTACGCGTGCAATTGCATTTTTGCCAAAAACAGAAGCGGAGGCAAACGCGCCTTAGGAAAATAATTTCCTGCTGATTTTTTGCATGTAAATCTAAAATAATACATTGAGAGTGTATCCAAAGTTTCATAGAGTTTCGACAAGCCCTCGGTTTATTTTGACTTTCCGACGGTACGCGTGCAATTGCGTTTTTGCCAAAAACAGAAGCGGAGGCAAACGCGCCTTAGGAAAATAATTTCCTGCTGAATTTTTGCATGTAAATCCAAAATAATACATTGAGAGTGTCGCCAAAGTTTCATAGAGTTTCGAAAAGCCCTCGGTTTATTTTGACTTTCCGACGGTACGCGTGCAATTGCGTTTTTGCCAAAAATTGAAGCGGAGGCAAACGCGCTTTAGTAAAATAATTTCCTGCTTTTTTTTTGCATGTACATCTTAAATAATACATTGAGAGTGTCCCCAAAGTTTCATAGCGTCTCGACAATCCCTCGGTTTATTTTGACTTTCCGACGGTACGCGTGCAATTGAGTTTTTGCCAAAAACGAAAGCGGAGGCAAACGCGCTTTAGTAAAATAATTTCCTGCTTGTTTTTTGCATGTACTTCTCAAATAATACATTGAGAGTGTCCCCAAAGTTTAATATATTTTCGACAAGCCCTTGGTTTATTTTGACTTTCCGACGGTACGCGAGCAATTGCGTTTTTGCCAAAAACGGAAGCGGAGACAAACGCGCATTAGGAAAATAATTTCCTGCTGATTTTTTGCATGTACATCTCAAATAATACATTGAGAGTGTCCCCAAATTTTCGTAGAGTTTCTCCAAGCCCTCGGTTTATTTTGAATTTCCGACGGTACACGTGCAATTGCGTTTTTGCCAAAAACAGAAGCGGAGGCAAACGCTCCTTAGGAAAATAATTTCCTGCTGATTTTTTGCATGTAAATCTAAAATAATACATTAAGAGTGTCGCCAATGTTTCATAGCGTTCCGACAAGCCCTCAGTTTATTTTGACTTTCCGACATAACGCGTGCAATTGCGCTTTTGCCAAAAACGGAAGCGGACGCAAACGCGCTTTAGTAAAATAATTTCCTGCTTGTTTTTTGCATGTACATCTCAAATAATACATTGAGAGTGTCCCCAAAGTTTCATAGCGTCCCGACAATCCCTCGGTTTATTTTGACTTTCCGACGGTACGCGTGCAATTGAGTTTTTGCCAAAAAAGGAAGCGGAGGCAAACGCGCTTTAGTAAAATCATTTCTTGCTGGTTTTTTGCATGTACTTCTCAAATAATACATTGATAGTGTCCCCAAAGTTTCGTAGCGTTTAGACAAGCCCTCGGTTTATTTTGAATTTCTGACGGTACGCGTGCAATTGCGTTTTTGCCAAAAACGGAAGCGGAGGCAAACGCGCCCTAGGAAAATAACTTCCTGCTGATTTTTTGCATGGACATCTCAAATAATACATTGAGAGTGTCGCCAAATTTCATATCTTTTCGACAAGCCCTAAGTTTATTTTGAATTTCCGACGGTACGCATGCAATTGCGTTTTTGCCAAAAACGGAAGCGGAGGCAAAGGCGCCTTAGGAAAATAATTTCCTGATGTTTTTTTGCATGGACATCTAAAATAATACATTTAGAGTGTCGCCATAGTTTCATAGAGTTTCGACAAGCCCTCGGTTTATTTTGACTTTCCGACGGTACGCGTGCAATTGCGTTTTTGCCAAAAACAGAAACAGAGGCAAACGCGCCTTAGGAAAATAATTTCCTGCTGATTTTTTGCATGTAAATCTAAAATAATACATTGAGAGTGTATCCAAAGTTTCATAGAGTTTCGACAAGTCCTCGGTTTATTTTGACTTTCCGACGGTACGCGTGCAATTGCGTTTTTGCCAAAAACAGAAGCGGAGGCAAACGCGCCTTAGGAAAATAATTTCCTGCTGATTTTTTGCATGTAAATCTAAAATAATACATTGAGAGTGTCGCCAAAGTTTCATAGAGTTTCGAAAAGCCCTCGGTTTATTTTGACTTTCCGACGGTACGCGTGTAATTGCGTTTTTGCCAAAAATGGAAGCGGAGGCAAACGCGCTTTAGTAAAATAATTTCCTGCTTGTTTTTTGCATGTACATCTCAAATAATACATTGAGAGTGTCCCCAAAGTTTCACTGCGTCTCGACAATCCCTCGGTTTATTTTGACTTTCCGACGGTACGCGTGCAATTGAGTTTTTGCCAAAAAAGGAAGCGGAGGCAAACGCGCTTTAGTAAAATCATTTCTTGCTGTTTTTTTGCATGTACTTCTCAAATAATACATTGATAGTGTCTCCAAAGTTTCGTAGCGTTTAGACAAGCCCTCAGTTTATTTTGAATTTCCGACGGTACGCGTGCAATTGCGGTTTTGCCAAAAACGGAAGCGGAGGCAAACGCGCCCTAGGAAAATAACTTCCTGCTGATTTTTTGCATGGACATCTCAAATAATACATTGAGAGTGTCGCCAAAGTTTCATAGCTTTTCGAAAAGCCCTAGGTTTATTTTGAATTTCCGACGGTACGCATGCAATTGCGTTTTTGCCAAAAACCGAAGCGGAGGCAAAGGCGCCTTAGGAAAATAATTTCCTGATGTTTTTTTGCATGGACATCTAAAATAATACATTTAGAGTGTCGCCATAGTTTCATAGAGTTTCGACAAGCCCTCGGTTTATTTTGACTTTCCGACGGTACGCGTGCAATTGCGTTTTTGCCAAAAACGGAAGCGGAGGCAAACGCGCCCTAGGAAAATAACTTCCTGCTGATTTTTTGCATGGACATCTCAAATAATACATTGAGAGTGTCGCCAAAGTTTCATAGCTTTTAGACAAGCCCTAGGTTTATTTTGAATTTCCGACGGTACGCATGCAATTGCGTTTTTGCCAAAAACAGAAGCGGAGGCAAACGCTCCTTAGGAAAATAATTTCCTGCTGATTTTTTGCATGTAAATCTAAAATAATACATTAAGAGTGTCGCCAATGTTTCATAGCGTTCCGACAAGCCCTCAGTTTATTTTGACTTTCCGACATAACGCGTGCAATTGCGCTTTTGCCAAAAACGGAAGCGGACGCAAACGCGCTTTAGTAAAATAATTTCCTGCTTGTTTTTTGCATGTACATCTCAAATAATACATTGAGAGTGTCCCCAAAGTTTCATAGCGTCCCGACAATCCCTCGGTTTATTTTGACTTTCCGACGGTACGCGTGCAATTGAGTTTTTGCCAAAAAAGGAAGCGGAGGCAAACGCGCTTTAGTAAAATCATTTCTTGCTGGTTTTTTGCATGTACTTCTCAAATAATACATTGATAGTGTCCCCAAAGTTTCGTAGCGTTTAGACAAGCCCTCGGTTTATTTTGAATTTCTGACGGTACGCGTGCAATTGCGTTTTTGCCAAAAACGGAAGCGGAGGCAAACGCGCCCTAGGAAAATAACTTCCTGCTGATTTTTTGCATGGACATCTCAAATAATACATTGAGAGTGTCGCCAAATTTCATATCTTTTCGACAAGCCCTAAGTTTATTTTGAATTTCCGACGGTACGCATGCAATTGCGTTTTTGCCAAAAACGGAAGCGGAGGCAAAGGCGCCTTAGGAAAATAATTTCCTGATGTTTTTTTGCATGGACATCTAAAATAATACATTTAGAGTGTCGCCATAGTTTCATAGAGTTTCGACAAGCCCTCGGTTTATTTTGACTTTCCGACGGTACGCGTGCAATTGCGTTTTTGCCAAAAACAGAAACAGAGGCAAACGCGCCTTAGGAAAATAATTTCCTGCTGATTTTTTGCATGTAAATCTAAAATAATACATTGAGAGTGTATCCAAAGTTTCATAGAGTTTCGACAAGTCCTCGGTTTATTTTGACTTTCCGACGGTACGCGTGCAATTGCGTTTTTGCCAAAAACAGAAGCGGAGGCAAACGCGCCTTAGGAAAATAATTTCCTGCTGATTTTTTGCATGTAAATCTAAAATAATACATTGAGAGTGTCGCCAAAGTTTCATAGAGTTTCGAAAAGCCCTCGGTTTATTTTGACTTTCCGACGGTACGCGTGTAATTGCGTTTTTGCCAAAAATGGAAGCGGAGGCAAACGCGCTTTAGTAAAATAATTTCCTGCTTGTTTTTTGCATGTACATCTCAAATAATACATTGAGAGTGTCCCCAAAGTTTCACTGCGTCTCGACAATCCCTCGGTTTATTTTGACTTTCCGACGGTACGCGTGCAATTGAGTTTTTGCCAAAAAAGGAAGCGGAGGCAAACGCGCTTTAGTAAAATCATTTCTTGCTGTTTTTTTGCATGTACTTCTCAAATAATACATTGATAGTGTCTCCAAAGTTTCGTAGCGTTTAGACAAGCCCTCAGTTTATTTTGAATTTCCGACGGTACGCGTGCAATTGCGGTTTTGCCAAAAACGGAAGCGGAGGCAAACGCGCCCTAGGAAAATAACTTCCTGCTGATTTTTTGCATGGACATCTCAAATAATACATTGAGAGTGTCGCCAAAGTTTCATAGCTTTTCGAAAAGCCCTAGGTTTATTTTGAATTTCCGACGGTACGCATGCAATTGCGTTTTTGCCAAAAACCGAAGCGGAGGCAAAGGCGCCTTAGGAAAATAATTTCCTGATGTTTTTTTGCATGGACATCTAAAATGATACATTTAGAGTGTCGCCATAGTTTCATAGAGTTTCGACAAGCCCTCGGTTTATTTTGACTTTCCGACGGTACGCGTGCAATTGCGTTTTTGCCAAAAACGGAAGCGGAGGCAAACGCGCCCTAGGAAAATAACTTCCTGCTGATTTTTTGCATGGACATCTCAAATAATACATTGAGAGTGTCGCCAAAGTTTCATAGCTTTTAGACAAGCCCTAGGTTTATTTTGAATTTCCGACGGTACGCATGCAATTGCGTTTTTGCCAAAAACGGAAGCGGAGGCAAAGGCGCCTTAGGAAAATAATTTCCTGATGTTTTTTTGCATGGACATCTAAAATAATACATTTAGAGTGTCGCCATAGTTTCATAGAGTTTCGACAAGCCGTCGGTTTATTTTGACTTTCCGACGGTACGCGTGCAATTGCGTTTTTGCCAAAAACAGAAACAGAGGCAAACGCGCCTTAGGAAAATAATTTCCTGCTGATTTTTTGCATGTAAATCTAAAATAATACATTGAGAGTGTATCCAAAGTTTCATAGAGTTTCGACAAGCCCTCGATTTATTTTGACTTTCCGACGGTACGCGTGCAATTGCAATTTTGCCAAAAACAGAAGCGGAGGCAAACGCGCCTTAGGAAAATAATTTCCTGCTGATTTTTTGCATGTAAATCTAAAATAATACATTGAGAGTGTATCCAAAGTTTCATAGAGTTTCGACAAGCCCTCGGTTTATTTTGACTTTCCGACGGTACGCGTGCAATTGCGTTTTTGCCAAAAACAGAAGCGGAGGCAAACGCGCCTTAGGAAAATAATTTCCTGCTGAATTTTTGCATGTAAATCCAAAATAATACATTGAGAGTGTCGCCAAAGTTTCATAGAGTTTCGAAAAGCCCTCGGTTTATTTTGACTTTCCGACGGTACGCGTGCAATTGCGTTTTTGCCAAAAATTGAAGCGGAGGCAAACGCGCTTTAGTAAAATAATTTCCTGCTTGTTTTTTGCATGTACATCTTAAATAATACATTGAGAGTGTCCCCAAAGTTTCATAGCGTCTCGACAATCCCTCGGTTTATTTTGACTTTCCGACGGTACGCGTGCAATTGAGTTTTTGCCAAAAACGAAAGCGGAGGCAAACGCGCTTTAGTAAAATAATTTCCTGCTTGTTTTTTGCATGTACTTCTCAAATAATACATTGAGAGTGTCCCCAAAGTTTAATATATTTTCGACAAGCCCTTGGTTTATTTTGACTTTCCGACGGTACGCGAGCAATTGCGTTTTTGCCAAAAACGGAAGCGGAGGCAAACGCGCATTAGGAAAATAATTTCCTGCTGATTTTTTGCATGTACATCTCAAATAATACATTGAGAGTGTCCCCAAATTTTCGTAGAGTTTCTCCAAGCCCTCGGTTTATTTTGAATTTCCGACGGTACACGTGCAATTGCGTTTTTGCCAAAAACAGAAGCGGAGGCAAACGCTCCTTAGGAAAATAATTTCCTGCTGATTTTTTGCATGTAAATCTAAAATAATACATTAAGAGTGTCGCCAATGTTTCATAGCGTTCCGACAAGCCCTCAGTTTATTTTGACTTTCCGACATAACGCGTGCAATTGCGCTTTTGCCAAAAACGGAAGCGGACGCAAACGCGCTTTAGTAAAATAATTTCCTGCTTGTTTTTTGCATGTACATCTCAAATAATACATTGAGAGTGTCCCCAAAGTTTCATAGCGTCCCGACAATCCCTCGGTTTATTTTGACTTTCCGACGGTACGCGTGCAATTGAGTTTTTGCCAAAAAAGGAAGCGGAGGCAAACGCGCTTTAGTAAAATCATTTCTTGCTGGTTTTTTGCATGTACTTCTCAAATAATACATTGATAGTGTCCCCAAAGTTTCGTAGCGTTTAGACAAGCCCTCGGTTTATTTTGAATTTCTGACGGTACGCGTGCAATTGCGTTTTTGCCAAAAACGGAAGCGGAGGCAAACGCGCCCTAGGAAAATAACTTCCTGCTGATTTTTTGCATGGACATCTCAAATAATACATTGAGAGTGTCGCCAAATTTCATATCTTTTCGACAAGCCCTAGGTTTATTTTGAATTTCCGACGGTACGCATGCAATTGCGTTTTTGCCAAAAACGGAAGCGGAGGCAAAGGCGCCTTAGGAAAATAATTTCCTGATGTTTTTTTGCATGGACATCTAAAATAATACATTTAGAGTGTCGCCATATTTTCATAGAGTTTCGACAAGCCCTCGGTTTATTTTGACTTTCCGACGGTACGCGTGCAATTGCGTTTTTGCCAAAAACAGAAACAGAGGCAAACGCGCCTTAGGAAAATAATTTCCTGCTGATTTTTTGCATGTAAATCTAAAATAATACATTGAGAGTGTATCCAAAGTTTCATAGAGTTTCGACAAGTCCTCGGTTTATTTTGACTTTCCGACGGTACGCGTGCAATTGCGTTTTTGCCAAAAACAGAAGCAGAGGCAAACGCGCCTTAGGAAAATAATTTCCTGCTGATTTTTTGCATGTAAATCTAAAATAATACATTGAGAGTGTCGCCAAAGTTTCATAGAGTTTCGAAAAGCCCTCGGTTTATTTTGACTTTCCGACGGTACGCGTGTAATTGCGTTTTTGCCAAAAATGGAAGCGGAGGCAAACGCGCTTTAGTAAAATAATTTCCTGCTTGTTTTTTGCATGTACATCTCAAATAATACATTGAGAGTGTCCCCAAAGTTTCACTGCGTCTCGACAATCCCTCGGTTTATTTTGACTTTCCGACGGTACGCGTGCAATTGAGTTTTTGCCAAAAAAGGAAGCGGAGGCAAACGCGCTTTAGTAAAATCATTTCTTGCTGTTTTTTTGCATGTACTTCTCAAATAATACATTGATAGTGTCCCCAAAGTTTCGTAGCGTTTAGACAAGCCCTCAGTTTATTTTGAATTTCCGACGGTACGCGTGCAATTGCGGTTTTGCCAAAAACGGAAGCGGAGGCAAACGCGCCCTAGGAAAATAACTTCCTGCTGATTTTTTGCATGGACATCTCAAATAATACATTGAGAGTGTCGCCAAAGTTTCATAGCTTTTCGAAAAGCCCTAGGTTTATTTTGAATTTCCGACGGTACGCATGCAATTGCGTTTTTGCCAAAAACCGAAGCGGAGGCAAAGGCGCCTTAGGAAAATAATTTCCTGATGTTTTTTTGCATGGACATCTAAAATAATACATTTAGAGTGTCGCCATAGTTTCATAGAGTTTCGACAAGCCCTCGGTTTATTTTGACTTTCCGACGGTACGCGTGCAATTGCGTTTTTGCCAAAAACAGAAGCGGAGGCAAACGCGCCTTAGGAAAATAATTTCCTGCTGATTTTTTGCATGTAAATCTAAAATAATACATTGAGAGTGTATCCAAAGTTTCATAGAGTTTCGACAAGCCCTCGGTTTATTTTGACTTTCCGACGGTACGCGTGCAATTGCGTTTTTGCCAAAAATGGAAGCGGAGGCAAACGCGCTTTAGTAAAATAATTTCCTGCTTGTTTTTTGCATGTACATCTCAAATAATACATTGAGAGTGTCCCCAAAGTTTCATAGCGTCTCGACAATCCCTCGGTTTATTTTGACTTTCCGACGGTACGCGTGCAATTGAGTTTTTGCCAAAAACGAAAGCGGAGGCAAACGCGCTTTAGTAAAATAATTTCCTGCTTGTTTTTTGCATATACTTCTCAAATAATACATTGAGAGTTTCCCCAAAGTTTAATAGAGTTTCGACAAGCCCTCAGTTTATTTTGACTTTCCGACGGTACGCGAGCAATTGCGTTTTTGCCAAAAATGGAAGCGGAGGCAAACGCGCATTAGGAAAATAATTTCCTGCTGATTTTTTGCATGTACATCTCAAATAATACATTGAGAGTGTCCCCAAAATTTCGTAGAGTTTCGACAAGCCCTCGGTTTATTTTCAATTTCCGACGGTACACGTGCAATTGCTTTTTTTCCAAAAACAGAAGCGGAGGCAAACGCGCCTTAGGAAAATAATTTCCTGCTGATTTTTTGCATGTAAATCTAAAATAATACATTGAGAGTGTCGCCAAAGTTTCATAGAGTTTCGAAAAGCCCTCGGTTTATTTTGACTTTCCGACGGTACGCGTGCAATTGCGTTTTTGCCAAAAATGGAGGCGGAGGCAAACGCGCTTTAGTAAAAAAATTTCCTGCTTGTGTTTTGCATGTACATCTCAAATAATACATTGAGAGTGTCCCCAAAGTTTCATAGCGTCTTGACAATCCCTCGGTTTATTTTGACTTTCCGACGGTACGCAAGCAATTGAGTTTTTGCCAAAAACGAAAGCGGAGGCAAACGCGCTTTAGTAAAATAATTTCCTGCTTGTTTTTTGCATGTACTTCTCAAATAATACATTGAGAGTTTCCCCAAAGTTTAATAGAGTTTCGACAAGCCCTCGGTTTATTTTGACTTTCCGACGGTACGCGAGCAATTGCGTTTTTGCGAAAAACGGAAGCGGAGGCAAACGCGCATTAGGAAAATAATTTCCTGCTGATTTTTTGCATGTACATCTCAAATAATACATTGAGAGTGTCCCCAAATTTTCGTAGAGTTTCGACAAGCCCTCGGTTTATTTTGAATTTCCGACGGTACACGTGCAATTGCGTTTTTGCCAAAAACAGAAGCGGAGGCAAACGCTCCTTAGGAAAATAATTTCCTGCTGATTTTTTGCATGTAAATCTAAAATAATACATTAAGAGTGTCGCCAATGTTTCATAGCGTTCCGACAAGCCCTCAGTTTATTTTGACTTTCCGACATAACGCGTGCAATTGCGCTTTTGCCAAAAACGGAAGCGGACGCAAACGCGCTTTAGTAAAATAATTTCCTGCTTGTTTTTTGCATGTACATCTCAAATAATACATTGAGAGTGTCCCCAAAGTTTCATAGCGTCCCGACAATCCCTCGGTTTATTTTGACTTTCCGACGGTACGCGTGCAATTGAGTTTTTGCCAAAAAAGGAAGCGGAGGCAAACGCGCTTTAGTAAAATCATTTCTTGCTGGTTTTTTGCATGTACTTCTCAAATAATACATTGATAGTGTCCCCAAAGTTTCGTAGCGTTTAGACAAGCCCTCGGTTTATTTTGAATTTCTGACGGTACGCGTGCAATTGCGTTTTTGCCAAAAACGGAAGCGGAGGCAAACGCGCCCTAGGAAAATAACTTCCTGCTGATTTTTTGCATGGACATCTCAAATAATACATTGAGAGTGTCGCCAAATTTCATATCTTTTCGACAAGCCCTAGGTTTATTTTGAATTTCCGACGGTACGCATGCAATTGCGTTTTTGCCAAAAACGGAAGCGGAGGCAAAGGCGCCTTAGGAAAATAATTTCCTGATGTTTTTTTGCATGGACATCTAAAATAATACATTTAGAGTGTCGCCATATTTTCATAGAGTTTCGACAAGCCCTCGGTTTATTTTGACTTTCCGACGGTACGCGTGCAATTGCGTTTTTGCCAAAAACAGAAACAGAGGCAAACGCGCCTTAGGAAAATAATTTCCTGCTGATTTTTTGCATGTAAATCTAAAATAATACATTGAGAGTGTATCCAAAGTTTCATAGAGTTTCGACAAGTCCTCGGTTTATTTTGACTTTCCGACGGTACGCGTGCAATTGCGTTTTTGCCAAAAACAGAAGCGGAGGCAAACGCGCCTTAGGAAAATAATTTCCTGCTGATTTTTTGCATGTAAATCTAAAATAATACATTGAGAGTGTCGCCAAAGTTTCATAGAGTTTCGAAAAGCCCTCGGTTTATTTTGATTTTCCGACGGTACGCGTGTAATTGCGTTTTTGCCAAAAATGGAAGCGGAGGCAAACGCGCTTTAGTAAAATAATTTCCTGCTTGTTTTTTGCATGTACATCTCAAATAATACATTGAGAGTGTCCCCAAAGTTTCACTGCGTCTCGACAATCCCTCGGTTTATTTTGACTTTCCGACGGTACGCGTGCAATTGAGTTTTTGCCAAAAAAGGAAGCGGAGGCAAACGCGCTTTAGTAAAATCATTTCTTGCTGTTTTTTTGCATGTACTTCTCAAATAATACATTGATAGTGTCCCCAAAGTTTCGTAGCGTTTAGACAAGCCCTCAGTTTATTTTGAATTTCCGACGGTACGCGTGCAATTGCGGTTTTGCCAAAAACGGAAGCGGAGGCAAACGCGCCCTAGGAAAATAACTTCCTGCTGATTTTTTGCATGGACATCTCAAATAATACATTGAGAGTGTCGCCAAAGTTTCATAGCTTTTCGAAAAGCCCTAGGTTTATTTTGAATTTCCGACGGTACGCATGCAATTGCGTTTTTGCCAAAAACCGAAGCGGAGGCAAAGGCGCCTTAGGAAAATAATTTCCTGATGTTTTTTTGCATGGACATCTAAAATAATACATTTAGAGTGTCGCCATAGTTTCATAGAGTTTCGACAAGCCCTCGGTTTATTTTGACTTTCCGACGGTACGCGTGCAATTGCGTTTTTGCCAAAAACAGAAGCGGAGGCAAACGCGCCTTAGGAAAATAATTTCCTGCTGATTTTTTGCATGTAAATCTAAAATAATACATTGAGAGTGTATCCAAAGTTTCATAGAGTTTCGACAAGCCCTCGGTTTATTTTGACTTTCCGACGGTACGCGTGCAATTGCGTTTTTGCCAAAAATGGAAGCGGAGGCAAACGCGCTTTAGTAAAATAATTTCCTGCTTGTTTTTTGCATGTACATCTCAAATAATACATTGAGAGTGTCCCCAAAGTTTCATAGCGTCTCGACAATCCCTCGGTTTATTTTGACTTTCCGACGGTACGCGTGCAATTGAGTTTTTGCCAAAAACGAAAGCGGAGGCAAACGCGCTTTAGTAAAATAATTTCCTGCTTGTTTTTTGCATATACTTCTCAAATAATACATTGAGAGTTTCCCCAAAGTTTAATAGAGTTTCGACAAGCCCTCAGTTTATTTTGACTTTCCGACGGTACGCGAGCAATTGCGTTTTTGCCAAAAATGGAAGCGGAGGCAAACGCGCATTAGGAAAATAATTTCCTGCTGATTTTTTGCATGTACATCTCAAATAATACATTGAGAGTGTCCCCAAAATTTCGTAGAGTTTCGACAAGCCCTCGGTTTATTTTCAATTTCCGACGGTACACGTGCAATTGCTTTTTTTCCAAAAACAGAAGCGGAGGCAAACGCGCCTTAGGAAAATAATTTCCTGCTGATTTTTTGCATGTAAATCTAAAATAATACATTGAGAGTGTCGCCAAAGTTTCATAGAGTTTCGAAAAGCCCTCGGTTTATTTTGACTTTCCGACGGTACGCGTGCAATTGCGTTTTTGCCAAAAATGGAGGCGGAGGCAAACGCGCTTTAGTAAAAAAATTTCCTGCTTGTGTTTTGCATGTACATCTCAAATAATACATTGAGAGTGTCCCCAAAGTTTCATAGCGTCTTGACAATCCCTCGGTTTATTTTGACTTTCCGACGGTACGCAAGCAATTGAGTTTTTGCCAAAAACGAAAGCGGAGGCAAACGCGCTTTAGTAAAATAATTTCCTGCTTGTTTTTTGCATGTACTTCTCAAATAATACATTGAGAGTGTCCCCAAAGTTTAATATATTTTCGACAAGCCCTTGGTTTATTTTGACTTTCCGACGGTACGCGAGCAATTGCGTTTTTGCCAAAAACGGAAGCGGAGGCAAACGCGCATTAGGAAAATAATTTCCTGCTGATTTTTTACATGTACATCTCAAATAATACATTGAGAGTGTCCCCAAATTTTCGTAGAGTTTCGCCAAGCCCTCGGTTTATTTTGAATTTCCGACGGTACACGTGCAATTGCGTTTTTGCCAAAAACAGAAGCGGAGGCAAACGCTCCTTAGGAAAATAATTTCCTGCTGATTTTTTGCATGTAAATCTAAAATAATACATTAAGAGTGTCGCCAATGTTTCATAGCGTTCCGACAAGCCCTCAGTTTATTTTGACTTTCCGACGGTACGCGTGCAATTGCGCTTTTGCCAAAAACGGAAGCGGACGCAAACGCGCTTTAGTAAAATAATTTCCTGCTTGTTTTTTGCATGTACATCTCAAATAATACATTGAGAGTGTCCCCAAAGTTTCATAGCGTCTCGACAATCCCTCGGTTTATTTTGACTTTCCGACGGTACGCGTGCAATTGAGTTTTTGCCAAAAAAGGAAGCGGAGGCAAACGCGCTTTAGTAAAATCATTTCTTGCTGGTTTTTTGCATGTACTTCTCAAATAATACATTGATAGTGTCCCCAAAGTTTCGTAGCGTTTAGACAAGCCCTCGGTTTATTTTGAATTTCCGACGGTACGCGTGCAATTGCGTTTTTGCCAAAAACGGAAGCGGAGGCAAACGCGCCCTAGGAAAATAACTTCCTGCTGATTTTTTGCATGGACATCTCAAATAATACATTGAGAGTGTCGCCAAAGTTTCATAGCTTTTAGACAAGCCCTAGGTTTATTTTGAATTTCCGACGGTACGCATGCAATTGCGTTTTTGCCAAAAACGAAAGCGGAGGCAAAGGCGCCTTAGGAAAATAATTTCCTGATGTTTTTTTGCATGGACATCTAAAATAATACATTTAGAGTGTCGCCATAGTTTCATAGAGTTTCGACAAGCCCTCGGTTTATTTTGACTTTCCGACGGTACGCGTGCAATTGCGTTTTTGCCAAAAACAGAAACAGAGGCAAACGCGCCTTAGGAAAATAATTTCCTGCTGATTTTTTGCATGTAAATCTAAAATAATACATTGAGAGTGTATCCAAAGTTTCATAGAGTTTCGACAAGCCCTCAATTTATTTTGACTTTCCGACGGTACGCGTGCAATTGCAATTTTGCCAAAAACAGAAGCGGAGGCAAACGCGCCTTAGGAAAATAATTTCCTGCTGATTTTTTGCATGTAAATCTAAAATAATACATTGAGAGTGTATCCAAAGTTTCATAGAGTTTCGACAAGCCCTCGGTTTATTTTGACTTTCCGACGGTACGCGTGCAATTGCGTTTTTGCCAAAAACAGAAGCGGAGGCAAACGCGCCTTAGGAAAATAATTTCCTGCTGAATTTTTGCATGTAAATCCAAAATAATACATTGAGAGTGTCGCCAAAGTTTCATAGAGTTTCGAAAAGCCCTCGGTTTATTTTGACTTTCCGACGGTACGCGTGCAATTGCGTTTTTGCCAAAAATTGAAGCGGAGGCAAACGCGCTTTAGTAAAATAATTTTCTGCTTGTTTTTTGCATGTACATCTTAAATAATACATTGAGAGTGTCCCCAAAGTTTCATAGCGTCTCGACAATCCCTCGGTTTATTTTGACTTTCCGACGGTACGCGTGCAATTGAGTTTTTGCCAAAAACGAAAGCGGAGGCAAACGCGCTTTAGTAAAATAATTTCCTGCTTGTTTTTTGCATGTACTTCTCAAATAATACATTGAGAGTGTCCCCAAAGTTTAATATATTTTCGACAAGCCCTTGGTTTATTTTGACTTTCCGACGGTACGCAAGCAATTGAGTTTTTGCCAAAAACGAAAGCGGAGGCAAACGCGCTTTAGTAAAATAATTTCCTGCTTGTTTTTTGCATGTACTTCTCAAATAATACATTGAGAGTTTCCCCAAAGTTTAATAGAGTTTCGACAAGCCCTCGGTTTATTTTGACTTTCCGACGGTACGCGAGCAATTGCGTTTTTGCGAAAAACGGAAGCGGAGGCAAACGCGCATTAGGAAAATAATTTCCTGCTGATTTTTTGCATGTACATCTCAAATAATACATTGAGAGTGTCCCCAAATTTTCGTAGAGTTTCGACAAGCCCTCGGTTTATTTTGAATTTCCGACGGTACACGTGCAATTGCGTTTTTGCCAAAAACAGAAGCGGAGGCAAACGCTCCTTAGGAAAATAATTTCCTGCTGATTTTTTGCATGTAAATCTAAAATAATACATTAAGAGTGTCGCCAATGTTTCATAGCGTTCCGACAAGCCCTCGGTTTATTTTGACTTTCCGACGGTACGCGTGCAATTGCGTTTTTGCCAAACATGGAAGCGGAGGCAAACGCGCTTTAGTAAAATAATTTCCTGCTTGTTTTTTGCATGTACATCTCAAATAATACATTGAGAGTGTCCCCAAAGTTTCATAGCGTCTCGACAATCCCTCGGTTTATTTTGACTTTCCGACGGTACGCGTGCAATTGAGTTTTTGCCAAAAACGAAAGCGGAGGCAAACGCGCTTTAGTAAAATAATTTCCTGCTTGTTTTTTGCATGTACTTCTCAAATAATACATTGAGAGTGTCCCCAAAGTTTAATATATTTTCGACAAGCCCTTGGTTTATTTTGACTTTCCGACGGTACGCGAGCAATTGCGTTTTTGCCAAAAACGGAAGCGGAGGCAAACGCGCATTAGGAAAATAATTTCCTGCTGATTTTTTACATGTACATCTCAAATAATACATTGAGAGTGTCCCCAAATTTTCGTAGAGTTTCGCCAAGCCCTCGGTTTATTTTGAATTTCCGACGGTACACGTGCAATTGCGTTTTTGCCAAAAACAGAAGCGGAGGCAAACGCTCCTTAGGAAAATAATTTCCTGCTGATTTTTTGCATGTAAATCTAAAATAATACATTAAGAGTGTCGCCAATGTTTCATAGCGTTCCGACAAGCCCTCAGTTTATTTTGACTTTCCGACGGTACGCGTGCAATTGCGCTTTTGCCAAAAACGGAAGCGGACGCAAACGCGCTTTAGTAAAATAATTTCCTGCTTGTTTTTTGCATGTACATCTCAAATAATACATTGAGAGTGTCCCCAAAGTTTCATAGCGTCTCGACAATCCCTCGGTTTATTTTGACTTTCCGACGGTACGCGTGCAATTGAGTTTTTGCCAAAAAAGGAAGCGGAGGCAAACGCGCTTTAGTAAAATCATTTCTTGCTGGTTTTTTGCATGTACTTCTCAAATAATACATTGATAGTGTCCCCAAAGTTTCGTAGCGTTTAGACAAGCCCTCGGTTTATTTTGAATTTCCGACGGTACGCGTGCAATTGCGTTTTTGCCAAAAACGGAAGCGGAGGCAAACGCGCCCTAGGAAAATAACTTCCTGCTGATTTTTTGCATGGACATCTCAAATAATACATTGAGAGTGTCGCCAAAGTTTCATAGCTTTTAGACAAGCCCTAGGTTTATTTTGAATTTCCGACGGTACGCATGCAATTGCGTTTTTGCCAAAAACGGAAGCGGAGGCAAAGGCGCCTTAGGAAAATAATTTCCTGATGTTTTTTTTCATGGACATCTAAAATAATACATTTAGAGTGTCGCCATAGTTTCATAGAGTTTCGACAAGCCCTCGGTTTATTTTGACTTTCCGACGGTACGCGTGCAATTGCGTTTTTGCCAAAAACAGAAACAGAGGCAAACGCGCCTTAGGAAAATAATTTCCTGCTGATTTTTTGCATGTAAATCTAAAATAATACATTGAGAGTGTATCCAAAGTTTCATAGAGTTTCGACAAGCCCTCAATTTATTTTGACTTTCCGACGGTACGCGTGCAATTGCAATTTTGCCAAAAACAGAAGCGGAGGCAAACGCGCCTTAGGAAAATAATTTCCTGCTGATTTTTTGCATGTAAATCTAAAATAATACATTGAGAGTGTATCCAAAGTTTCATAGAGTTTCGACAAGCCCTCGGTTTATTTTGACTTTCCGACGGTACGCGTGCAATTGCGTTTTTGCCAAAAACAGAAGCGGAGGCAAACGCGCCTTAGGAAAATAATTTCCTGCTGAATTTTTGCATGTAAATCCAAAATAATACATTGAGAGTGTCGCCAAAGTTTCATAGAGTTTCGAAAAGCCCTCGGTTTATTTTGACTTTCCGACGGTACGCGTGCAATTGCGTTTTTGCCAAAAATTGAAGCGGAGGCAAACGCGCTTTAGTAAAATAATTTCCTGCTTGTTTTTTGCATGTACATCTTAAATAATACATTGAGAGTGTCCCCAAAGTTTCATAGCGTCTCGACAATCCCTCGGTTTATTTTGACTTTCCGACGGTACGCGTGCAATTGAGTTTTTGCCAAAAACGAAAGCGGAGGCAAACGCGCTTTAGTAAAATAATTTCCTGCTTGTTTTTTGCATGTACTTCTCAAATAATACATTGAGAGTGTCCCCAAAGTTTAATATATTTTCGACAAGCCCTTGGTTTATTTTGACTTTCCGACGGTACGCGAGCAATTGCGTTTTTGCCAAAAACGGAAGCGGAGGCAAACGCGCATTAGGAAAATAATTTCCTGCTGATTTTTTGCATGTACATCTCAAATAATACATTGAGAGTGTCCCCAAATTTTCGTAGAGTTTCTCCAAGCCCTCAGTTTATTTTGAATTTCCGACGGTACACGTGCAATTGCGTTTTTGCCAAAAACAGAAGCGGAGGCAAACGCTCCTTAGGAAAATAATTTCCTGCTGATTTTTTGCATGTAAATCTAAAATAATACATTAAGAGTGTCGCCAATGTTTCATAGCGTTCCGACAAGCCCTCAGTTTATTTTGACTTTCCGACATAACGCGTGCAATTGCGCTTTTGCCAAAAACGGAAGCGGACGCAAACGCGCTTTAGTAAAATAATTTCCTGCTTGTTTTTTGCATGTACATCTCAAATAATACATTGAGAGTGTCCCCAAAGTTTCATAGCGTCCCGACAATCCCTCGGTTTATTTTGACTTTCCGACGGTACGCGTGCAATTGAGTTTTTGCCAAAAAAGGAAGCGGAGGCAAACGCGCTTTAGTAAAATCATTTCTTGCTGGTTTTTTGCATGTACTTCTCAAATAATACATTGATAGTGTCCCCAAAGTTTCGTAGCGTTTAGACAAGCCCTCGGTTTATTTTGAATTTCTGACGGTACGCGTGCAATTGCGTTTTTGCCAAAAACGGAAGCGGAGGCAAACGCGCCCTAGGAAAATAACTTCCTGCTGATTTTTTGCATGGACATCTCAAATAATACATTGAGAGTGTCGCCAAATTTCATATCTTTTCGACAAGCCCTAGGTTTATTTTGAATTTCCGACGGTACGCATGCAATTGCGTTTTTGCCAAAAACGGAAGCGGAGGCAAAGGCGCCTTAGGAAAATAATTTCCTGATGTTTTTTTGCATGGACATCTAAAATAATACATTTAGAGTGTCGCCATAGTTTCATAGAGTTTCGACAAGCCCTCGGTTTATTTTGACTTTCCGACGGTACGCGTGCAATTGCGTTTTTGCCAAAAACAGAAACAGAGGCAAACGCGCCTTAGGAAAATAATTTCCTGCTGATTTTTTGCATGTAAATCTAAAATAATACATTGAGAGTGTATCCAAAGTTTCATAGAGTTTCGACAAGTCCTCGGTTTATTTTGACTTTCCGACGGTACGCGTGCAATTGCGTTTTTGCCAAAAACAGAAGCAGAGGCAAACGCGCCTTAGGAAAATAATTTCCTGCTGATTTTTTGCATGTAAATCTAAAATAATACATTGAGAGTGTCGCCAAAGTTTCATAGAGTTTCGAAAAGCCCTCGGTTTATTTTGACTTTCCGACGGTACGCGTGTAATTGCGTTTTTGCCAAAAATGGAAGCGGAGGCAAACGCGCTTTAGTAAAATAATTTCCTGCTTGTTTTTTGCATGTACATCTCAAATAATACATTGAGAGTGTCCCCAAAGTTTCACTGCGTCTCGACAATCCCTCGGTTTATTTTGACTTTCCGACGGTACGCGTGCAATTGAGTTTTTGCCAAAAAAGGAAGCGGAGGCAAACGCGCTTTAGTAAAATCATTTCTTGCTGTTTTTTTGCATGTACTTCTCAAATAATACATTGATAGTGTCCCCAAAGTTTCGTAGCGTTTAGACAAGCCCTCAGTTTATTTTGAATTTCCGACGGTACGCGTGCAATTGCGGTTTTGCCAAAAACGGAAGCGGAGGCAAACGCGCCCTAGGAAAATAACTTCCTGCTGATTTTTTGCATGGACATCTCAAATAATACATTGAGAGTGTCGCCAAAGTTTCATAGCTTTTCGAAAAGCCCTAGGTTTATTTTGAATTTCCGACGGTACGCATGCAATTGCGTTTTTGCCAAAAACCGAAGCGGAGGCAAAGGCGCCTTAGGAAAATAATTTCCTGATGTTTTTTTGCATGGACATCTAAAATAATACATTTAGAGTGTCGCCATAGTTTCATAGAGTTTCGACAAGCCCTCGGTTTATTTTGACTTTCCGACGGTACGCGTGCAATTGCGTTTTTGCCAAAAACAGAAGCGGAGGCAAACGCGCCTTAGGAAAATAATTTCCTGCTGATTTTTTGCATGTAAATCTAAAATAATACATTGAGAGTGTATCCAAAGTTTCATAGAGTTTCGACAAGCCCTCGGTTTATTTTGACTTTCCGACGGTACGCGTGCAATTGCGTTTTTGCCAAAAATGGAAGCGGAGGCAAACGCGCTTTAGTAAAATAATTTCCTGCTTGTTTTTTGCATGTACATCTCAAATAATACATTGAGAGTGTCCCCAAAGTTTCATAGCGTCTCGACAATCCCTCGGTTTATTTTGACTTTCCGACGGTACGCGTGCAATTGAGTTTTTGCCAAAAACGAAAGCGGAGGCAAACGCGCTTTAGTAAAATAATTTCCTGCTTGTTTTTTGCATATACTTCTCAAATAATACATTGAGAGTTTCCCCAAAGTTTAATAGAGTTTCGACAAGCCCTCGGTTTATTTTGACTTTCCGACGGTACGCGAGCAATTGCGTTTTTGCCAAAAATGGAAGCGGAGGCAAACGCGCATTAGGAAAATAATTTCCTGCTGATTTTTTGCATGTACATCTCAAATAATACATTGAGAGGGTCCCCAAAATTTCGTAGAGTTTCGACAAGCCCTCGGTTTATTTTGAATTTCCGACGGTACATGTGCAATTGCGTTTTTTCCAAAAACAGAAGCGGAGGCAAACGCGCCTTAGGAAAATAATTTCCTGCTGATTTTTTGCATGTAAATCTAAAATAATACATTGAGAGTGTCGCCAAAGTTTCATAGAGTTTCGAAAAGCCCTCGGTTTATTTTGACTTTCCGACGGTACGCGTGCAATTGCGTTTTTGCCAAAAATGGAGGCGGAGGCAAACGCGCTTTAGTAAAAAAATTTCCTGCTTGTTTTTTGCATGTACATCTCAAATAATACATTGAGAGTGTCCCCAAAGTTTCAAAGCGTCTTGACAATCCCTCGGTTTATTTTGACTTTCCGACGGTACGCAAGCAATTGAGTTTTTGCCAAAAACGAAAGCGGAGGCAAACGCGCTTTAGTAAAATAATTTCCTGCTTGTTTTTTGCATGTACTTCTCAAATAATACATTGAGAGTTTCCCCAAAGTTTAGTAGAGTTTCGACAAGCCCTCGGTTTATTTTGACTTTCCGACGGTACGCGAGCAATTGCGTTTTTGCGAAAAACGGAAGCGGAGGCAAACGCGCATTAGGAAAATAATTTCCTGCTGATTTTTTGCATGTACATCTCAAATAATACATTGAGAGTGTCCCCAAATTTTCGTAGAGTTTCGACAAGCCCTCGGTTTATTTTGAATTTCCGACGGTACACGTGCAATTGCGTTTTTGCCAAAAACAGAAGCGGAGGCAAACGCTCCTTAGGAAAATAATTTCCTGCTGATTTTTTGCATGTAAATCTAAAATAATACATTAAGAGTGTCGCCAATGTTTCATAGCGTTCCGACAAGCCCTCGGTTTATTTTGACTTTCCGACGGTACGCGTGCAATTGCGTTTTTGCCAAACATGGAAGCGGAGGCAAACGCGCTTTAGTAAAATAATTTCCTGCTTGTTTTTTGCATGTACATCTCAAATAATACATTGAGAGTGTCCCCAAAGTTTCATAGCGTCTCGACAATCCCTCGGTTTATTTTGACTTTCCGACGGTACGCGTGCAATTGAGTTTTTGCCAAAAACGAAAGCGGAGGCAAACGCGCTTTAGTAAAATAATTTCCTGCTTGTTTTTTGCATATACTTCTCAAATAATACATTGAGAGTTTCCCCAAAGTTTAATAGAGTTTCGACAAGCCCTCGGTTTATTTTGACTTTCCGACGGTACGCGAGCAATTGCGTTTTTGCCAAAAATGGAAGCGGAGGCAAACGCGCATTAGGAAAATAATTTCCTGCTGATTTTTTGCATGTACATCTCAAATAATACATTGAGAGGGTCCCCAAAATTTCGTAGAGTTTCGACAAGCCCTCGGTTTATTTTGAATTTCCGACGGTACATGTGCAATTGCGTTTTTTCCAAAAACAGAAGCGGAGGCAAACGCGCCTTAGGAAAATAATTTCCTGCTGATTTTTTGCATGTAAATCTAAAATAATACATTGAGAGTGTCGCCAAAGTTTCATAGAGTTTCGAAAAGCCCTCGGTTTATTTTGACTTTCCGACGGTACGCGTGCAATTGCGTTTTTGCCAAAAATGGAGGCGGAGGCAAACGCGCTTTAGTAAAAAAATTTCCTGCTTGTTTTTTGCATGTACATCTCAAATAATACATTGAGAGTGTCCCCAAAGTTTCATAGCGTCTTGACAATCCCTCGGTTTATTTTGACTTTCCGACGGTACGCAAGCAATTGAGTTTTTGCCAAAAACGAAAGCGGAGGCAAACGCGCTTTAGTAAAATAATTTCCTGCTTGTTTTTTGCATGTACTTCTCAAATAATACATTGAGAGTTTCCCCAAAGTTTAGTAGAGTTTCGACAAGCCCTCGGTTTATTTTGACTGTCCGACAGTACGCGAGCAATTGCGTTTTTGCGAAAAACGGAAGCGGAGGCAAACGCGCATTAGGAAAATAATTTCCTGCTGATTTTTTGCATGTACATCTCAAATAATACATTGAGAGTGTCCCCAAATTTTCGTAGAGTTTCGACAAGCCCTCGGTTTATTTTGAATTTCCGACGGTACACGTGCAATTGCGTTTTTGCCAAAAACAGAAGCGGAGGCAAACGCTCCTTAGGAAAATAATTTCCTGCTGATTTTTTGCATGTAAATCTAAAATAATACATTAAGAGTGTCGCCAATGTTTCATAGCGTTCCGACAAGCCCTCGGTTTATTTTGACTTTCCGACGGTACGCGTGCAATTGCGTTTTTGCCAAACATGGAAGCGGAGGCAAACGCGCTTTAGTAAAATAATTTCCTGCTTGTTTTTTGCATGTACATCTCAAATAATACATTGAGAGTGTCCCCAAAGTTTCATAGCGTCTCGACAATCCCTCGGTTTATTTTGACTTTCCGACGGTACGCGTGCAATTGAGTTTTTGCCAAAAACGGAAGCGGAGGCAAACGCGCTTTAGTAAAATAATTTCCTGCTGGTTTTTTGCATGTACTTCTCAAATAATACATTGATAGTGTCCCCAAAGTTTCGTAGCGTTTAGACAAGCCCTCGGTTTATTTTGAATTTCCGACGGTATGCGTGCAATTGCGTTTTTGCCAAAAACGGAAGCGGAGGCAAACGCGCCCTAGGAAAATAACTTCCTGCTGATTTTTTGCATGGACATCTCAAATAATACATTGAGAGTGTCGCCAAAGTTTCATAGCTTTTCGACAAGCCCTCGGTTTATTTTGAATTTCCGACGGTACGCATGCAATTGCGTTTTGGCCAAAAACGGAAGCGGAGGCAAAGGCGCCTTAGAAAAATAATTTCCTGATGATTTTTTGCATGGACATCTCAAATAAGACATTTAGAGTGTCTCCATAGTTTCATAGAGTTTCGACAAGCCCTCGATTTATTTTGACTTTCCGACGGTACGCGTGCAATTGCATTTTTGCCAAAAACAAAAGCGGAGGCAAACGCGCCTTGGGAAAATAATTTCCTGCTGATTTTTTGCATGTAAATCTAAAATAATACATTGAGAGTGTATCCAAAGTTTCATAGAGTTTCGACAAGCCCTCGGTTTATTTTGACTTTCCGACGGTACGTGTGCAATTGCGTTTTTGCCAAAAATAGAAGCGGAGGCAAACGCGCCTTAGGAAAATAATTTCCTGCTGATTTTTTGCATGTAAATCTAAAATAATACATTGAGAGAGTCGCCAAAGTTTCATAGAGTTTCGAAAAGCCCTCGGTTTATTTTGACTTTCCGACGGTACGCGTGCAATTGCGTTTTTGCCAAAAATGGAAGCGGAGGCAAACGCGCTTTAGTAAAATAATTTCCTGCTTGTTTTTTGAATGTACATCTCAAATAATACATTGAGAGTGTCCCCAAAGTTTCATAGCGTCTCGACAATCCCTCGGTTTATTTTGACTTTCCGACGTTACGCGTGCAATTGAGTTTTTGCCAAAAACGAAAGCGGAGGCAAACGCGCTTTAGTAAAATAATTTCCTGCTTGTTTTTTGCATGTACTTCTCAAATAATACATTGAGAGTGTCCCGAAAGTTTAATAGAGTTTCGACAAGCCCTTGGTTTATTTTGACTTTCCGACGGTACGCGAGCAATTGCGTTTTTGCCAAAAACGGAAGCGGAGGCAAACGCGCATTAGGAAAATAATTTCCTGCTGATTTTTTGCATGTACATCTCAAATAATACATTGAGAGTGTCCCGAAATTTTCGTAGAGTTTCGACAAGCCCTCGGTTTATTTTTAATTTCCGACGGTACACGTGCAATTGCGTTTTTGCCAAAAACAGAAGCGGAGGCAAACGCTCCTTAGGAAAATAATTTCCTGCTGATTTTTTGCATGTAAATCTAAAATAATACATTAAGAGTGTCGCCAATGTTTCATAGCGTTCCGACAATCCCTCAGTTTATTTTGACTTTCCGACGGTACGCGTGCAATTGCGCTTTTGCCAAAAACGGAAGCGGAGGAAAACGCGCTTTAGTAAAATAATTTCCTGCTTGTTTTTTGCATGTACATCTCAAATAATACATTGAGAGTGTCCCCAAAGTTTCATAGCGTCTCGACAATCCCTCGGTTTATTTTGACTTTCCGACGGTACGCGTGCAATTGAGTTTTTGCCAAAAAAAGAAGCGGAGGCAAACGTGCTTTAGTAAAATCATTTCCTGCTGGTTTTTTGCATGTACTTCTCAAATAATACATTGATAGTGTCCCAAATGTTTCGTAGCGTTTAGACAAGCGCTCGGTTTATTTTGAATTTTCGACGGTACGCGTGCAATTGCGTTTTTGCCAAAAACGGAAGCGGAGGCAAACGCGCCCTAGGAAAATAACTTCCTGCTGATTTTTTGCATGGACATCTCAAATAATACATTGAGAGTGTCGCCAAAGTATCATAGCTTTTCGACAAGCCCTAGGTTTATTTTGAATTTCCGACGGTACGCATGCAATTGCATTTTTGCCAAAAACGGAAGCGGAGGCAAAGGCGCCTTAGGAAAATAATTTCCTGATGTTTTTTTGCATGGACATCTAAAATAATACATTTAGAGTGTCGCCATAGTTTCATAGAGTTTCGACAAGCCCTCGGTTTATTTTGACTTTCCGACGGTACGCGTGCAATTGCGTTTTTGCCAAAAATAGAAGCGGAGGCAAACGCGCCTTAGGAAAATAATTTCCTACTGATTTTTTGCATGTAAATCTAAAATAATACATTGAGAGTGTATCCAAAGTTTCATAGAGTTTCGACAAGCCCTCGGTTTATTTTGACTTTCCGACGGTACGCGTGCAATTGCGTTTTTGCCAAAAACAGAAGCGGAGGCAAACACGCCTTAGGAAAATAATTTCCTGTTGATTTTTTGCATGTAAATCTAAAATAATACATTGAGAGTGTCGCCAAAGTTTCATAGAGTTTCGAAAAGCCCTCGGTTTATTTTGACTTTCCGACGGTACGCGTGAAATTGCGTTTTTGCCAAAAATGGAAGCGGAGGCAAACGCGCTTTAGTAAAATAATTTCCTGCTTGTTTTTTGCATGTGAATCTCAAATAATACATTGAGAGTGTCCCCAAAGTTTCATAGCGTCTCGACAATCCCTCGGTTTATTTTGACTTTCCGACGGTACGCGTGCAATTGAGTTTTTGCCAAAAACGAAAGCGGAGGCAAACGCGCTTTAGTAAAATAATTTCCTGCTTGTTTTTTGCATTTACTTCTCAAATAATACATTGAGAGTGTCCCCAAAGTTTAATAGAGTTTCGAAAAGCCCTTGGTTTATTTTGACTTTCCGACGGTACGCGAGCAATTGCGTTTTTGCCAAAAACGGAAGCAGAGGCAAACGCGCATTAGGAAAATAATTTCCTGCTGATTTTTTGCATGTACATCTCAAATAATACATTGAGAGTGTCCCCAAATTTTCGTAGAGTTTCGACAAGCCCTCGGTTTATTTCGAATTTCCGACGGTACACGTGCAATTGCGTTTTTGCCAAAAACAGAAGCGGAGGCAAACGCTCCTTAGGAAAATAATTTCCTGCTGATTTTTTGCATGTAAATCTAAAATAATACATTAAGAGTGTCCCCAAAGTTTCGTAGCGTTTTGACAAGCCCTCGGTTTATTTTGAATTTCCGACGGTACGCGTGCAATTGCGCTTTTGCCAAAAACGGAAGCGGAGGCAAACGCGCTTTAGTAAAATAATTTCCTGCTTGTTTTTTGCATGTACATCTCAAATAATACATTGAGAGTGTCGCCAAAGTTTCATAGCTTTTCGACAAGCCCTAGGTTTATTTTGAATTTCCGACGGTACGCATGCAATTGCGTTTTTGCCAAAAACGGAAGCGGAGGCAAAGGCACCTGAGGAAAATAATTTCCTGATGTTTTTTAAAATGGACATCTAAAATAATACATTTAGAGTGTCGCCATAGTTTCATAGAGTTTCGACAAGCCCTCGGTTTATTTTGACTTTCCGACGGTACGCGTGCAATTGCGTTTTTTCCAAAAACAGAAGCGGAGGCAAACGCGCCTTAGGAAAATAATTTCCTGCTGATTTTTTGCATGTAAATCTAAAATAATACATTGAGAGTGTATCCAAAGTTTCATAGAGTTTCGACAAGCCCTCGGTTTATTTTGACTTTCCGACGGTACGTGTGCAATTGCGTTTTTGCCAAAAACAGAAGTGAAGGCAAACGCGCCTTAGGAAAATAATTTCCTGCTGATTTTTTGCATGTAAATCTAAAATAATACATTGAGAGTGTCGCCAAAGTTTCATAGAGTTTCGAAAAGCCCTCGATTTATTTTGACTTTCCGACGGTACGCGTGCAATTGCGTTTTTGCCAAAAATGGAAACGGAGGCAAACGCGCTTTAGTAAAATAATTTCCTGCTTGTTTTTTGAATGTACATCTCAAATAATACATTGAGAGTGTCCCCTAAGTTTCATAGCGTCTCGACAATCCCTCGATTTATTTCGACTTTCCGACGGTACGCGTGCAATTGAGTTTTTGCCAAAAACGAAAGCGGAGGCAAACGCGCTTTAGTAAAATAATTTCCTGCTTGTTTTTAGCATGTACTTCTCAAATAATACATTGAGAGTGTCCCCAAAGTTTAATAGAGTTTCAACAAGCCCTCGGTTTATTTTGACTTTCCGACGGTACGCGAGCAATTGCGTTTTTGCCAAAAACTAAAGCGGAGGCAAACGCGCATTAGGAAAATAATTTCCTGCTTATTTTTTGCATGTACATCTCAAATAATACATTGAGAGTGTCCTCAAATTTTCGTAGAGTTTCGAAAAGCCCTCGGTTTATTTTGAGTTACCGACGGTACACGTGCAATTGCGTTTTTGCCAAAAACAGAAGCGGAGGCAAACGCTCCTTAGGAAAATAATTTCCTGCTGATTTTTTGCATGTAAATCTAATATAATACATTAAGAGTGTCGCCAATGTTTCATAGCGTTCCGACAAGCCCTCCGTTTATTTTGACTTTCCGACAGTACGCGTGCAATTGCGCTTTTGCCAAAAACGGAAGCGGAGGCAAACGCGCTTTAGTAAAATAATTTCCTGCCGGTTTTTTGCATGTACTTCTTAAATAATACATTGATAGTGTCCCCAAAGTTTCGTAGCGTTTAGACAAGCCCTCGGTTTATTTTGAATTTCCGACGGTACGCGTGCAATTGCGTTTTTGCCAAAAACGGAAGTGGAGGCAAAGGCGCCCTAGGAAAATAACTTCCTGTTGATTTTTTGCATGGACATCTCAAATAATACATTGAGAGTGTCGCCAAAGTTTCAGATCTTTTCGACAAGCCCTCGGTTTATTTTGAATTTCCGACGGTACGCATGCAATTGCATTTTTGCCAAAAACGGAAGCGGAGGCAAAGGCGCCTTAGGAAAATAATTTCCTGATGATTTTTTGCATGGACATCTCAAATAATACATTTATAGTGTCGCCATAGTTTCATAGAGTTTCAACAAGCCCTCGGTTTATTTTGACTTTTCGACGATACGCGTGCAATTGCGTTTTTGCCAAAAACAAAAGCGGAGGCAAACGCGCCTTGGGAAATAATTTCCTGCTGATTTTTTGCATGTAAATCTAAAATAATACATTGAGAGTGTATCCAAGGTTTCATAGAGTTTCGACAAGCCCTCGGTTTATTTTGACTTTCCGACGGTATGCGTGCAATTGCGTTTTTGACAAAATTAGAAGCGGAGGCAAACGCGCCTTAGGAAAATAATTTCCTGCTGATTTTTTGCATGTAAATCTAAAATAATAAATTGAGAGTGTCTCCAAAGTTTTATAGAGTTTCGAAAAGCCCTCGGTTTATTTTGACTTTCCGACGATACGCGTGTAATTGCGTTTTTGCCAAAAACGGAAGCGGAGGCAAACGCGCTTTAGTAAAATAAATTCCTGCTTGTTTTTTGCATGTACTTATCAAATATTACATTGAGAGTGTCCCCAAAGTTTAATAGAGTTTCAACAAGCCCTCGGTTTATTTTGATTTTCCGACGGTACGCGACCAATTGCGTTTTCGCCAAAAACGGAAGCGGTGGCAAACGCTCCTTAGGAAAATAATTTACTGCTGATTTTTTGCATGTAAATATAAAATAATACAATGAGAGTGTCGCCAATGTTTCATAGCGTTTTGACAAGCCCTCGGTTTATTTTGACTTTCCGACGGTACGCGCGTAATTGCGCTTTTGCCAAAAACGGAAGCGGAGGCAAATGCGCTTTAGTAAAATAATTTCCTGCTGGTTTTTTGCATGTACTTATAAAATAATACAATGAGAGTGTCCCCAAAGTTTCGTAGCGTTTAGACAAGCCCTCGGTTTATTTTGAATTTCCGACGGTACGCGCGTAATTGCGCTTTTGCCAAAAACGGAAGCGGAGGCAAATGCGCTTTAGTAAAATAATTTCCTGCTGGTTTTTTGCATGTACTTCTAAAATAATACATTGATAGTGTCCCCAAAGTTTCGTAGCGTTTAGACAAGCCCTCGATTTATTTTGAATTTCCGACGGTACGCGTGCAATTGTGTTTTTGCCAAAAACGGAAGCGGAGGCAAACACGCCCTAGGAAAATAACTTCCTTCTGATTTTTTGCATGGACATCTCAAATAATACATTGAGAGTGTCGCCAAATTTTCATAGAGTTTCGACAAGCCCTCGGTTTATTTTGACTTTCCGACGGTACGCGTGCAATTGTGTTTTTGGCAAAAATAGAAGCGGAGGCAAACGCGCCTTAGGAAAATAATTTCCTTCTGATTTTTTGCATGTAAATCTAAAATAATACATTGAGAGTGTAGCCAAAGTTTCATAGAGTTTAGAAAAGCCCTCGGTTTATTTTGACTTTCCGACGGTACGCGTGCAATTGCGTTTTTGCCAAAAACAGAAGCAGAGGCAAACGCGCCTTAGGAAAATAATTTCCTGCTGGTTTTTTGCATGTAAATCTCAAATAATACATTGATAGTGTCCCCAAAGTTTCGTAGCGTTTAGACAAGCCCTCGGTTTATTTAGAATTTCCGACGGTACGCGTGCAATTGCGTTTTTGCCAAAAACGGAAGCGGAGGCAAACGCGCCCTAGGAAAATAACTTCCTGCTTATTTTATTCATGTACATCTCAAATAATACATTTAGAGTGTCGTCATAGTTTCATATAGTTTCGACAAGCCCTCGGTTTTTTTTTACTTTCCGACGGTACGCGTGCAATTGCGTTTTTGCCAAAAACAGAAGCGGAGGCAAACGCGCCTTAGGAAAATAATTTCCTGCTGATTTTTTGCATGTAAATCTAAGATAATACATTGAGAGTGTAACCAAAGTTTCATAGAGTTTCGACATGCCCTCGGTTTATTTTGACTTTCCGACGGTACGCGTGCAATTGCGTTTTTGCCAAAAACTGAAGCGGAGGCAAACGCGCCTTAGGAAAATAATTTCCTGCTGATTTTTTTCATGTAAATCTAAAATAATACATTGAGAGTGTCGCCAAAGTTTCATAGAGTTTCGAAAAGCCCTCGGTTTATTTTGACTTTCCGACGATACGCGTGCAATTGTGTTTTTGCCAAAAACGGAAGCGGAGGCAAACGCGCCTTAGGAAAATAATTTCCTGCTTATTATTTTCATGTACATCTCAAATAATACATTGAGAGTGTCCCCAAAGTTTCATAGCGTCTCGACAAGCCCTCAGTTTATTTTGACTTTTCGACGGTACGCGTGCAATTGCGTTTTTGCAATAAACGGAAGCGAAGGCAAACACGCTTTAGTAAAATAATTTCCTGCTTGTTTTTTGCATGTACTTCTCAAATAATACATTGAGAGTGTTCCCAAAGTTTAATAGAGTTTCGACAAGCCCTCGATTTATTTTGACTTTCCGTTGGTACGCGACCAATTGCGTTTTTGCCAAAAACGGAAGCGGAGGCAAACGCTCCTTAGGGAAATAATTTACTGCTTATTTTTTGCATGTAAATCTAAAATAATACAATGAGAGTGTCACCAATGTTTCATAGCGTTTCGACAAGCCCTCGGTTCATTTTGACTTTCCGAAGGTACGCGCGCAATTGTGCTTTTGCCAAAAACGGAAGCGGAGGAAAACACGCTTTAGTAAAATAATTTCCTGCTGGTTTTTTGCATGTACTTATAAAATAATACATTGATAGTGTCCCCAAAGTTTTGTAGCGTTTAGACAAGCCCTCGGTTTATTTTGAATTTCCAATAGTACGCGTGCAATTGTGTTTTTGCCAAAAACGGAAGCGGAGGCAAACGCGCCCTAGGAAAATAACTTCCTTCTGATTTTTTGCATGGACATCTCAAATAATACATTGAGAGTTTCGCCAAAGTTTCATAGAGTTTTGACAAGCCCTCAGTGTATTTTGAATTTCCGACGGTACGCGTGTAATTGCGTTTTTGCCAAAAACAGAAGCGGAGGCAAACGCGCCTTAGAAAAATAATTTCCTGCTGATTTTTTGCATGTAAATCTAAAATAATACATTGAGAGTGTAGCCAAAGTTTCATAGAGTTTCGAAAAGCCCTAGGTTTATTTTGACTTTCTGACGGTACGCGTGCAATTGCGTTTTTGCCAAAAACAGAAGCGGAGGCAAACGCGCCTTAGGAAAATAATTTCCTGCTGATTTTTTGCATGTAAATCTAAAATAATACATTGAGAGTTCCACCAAAGTTTCATAGAGTTTTGACAAGCCCTCGATTTATTTTGACTTTCCGACGGTACGCGTGCAATTGCGTTTTTGCCAAAAACAGAAGCGTAGGCAAACGCGCTTTAGGAAAATAATTTCCTGCTTATTTTATTCATGTACATCTCAAATAATACATTGAGAGTGTCCCAATAGTTTCATAGCGTCTCGATAATCCCTCGGTTTGTTTTGACTTTCCGACGGTACGCGTGCAATTGCGTTTTTGCCAAAAACGGAAGCGGAGGCAAACGCGCTTTAGTAAAATAATTTCCTGCTTGTTTTTTGCATGTACTTCTCAAATAATACATTGAGAGTGTCCCCAAAGTTTAATAGAGTTTCGACAAGCCCTCGGTTTATTTTGACTTTCCGACGGTACGCGAGCAATTGCGTTTTTGCCCAAAACGGAAGCGGAGGCAAACGCGCATTGGCAAAATAATTTCCTGCTGATTTTTTGCATGTACATCTCAAATAATACATTGAGAGTGTCCCCAAGTTTTCATAGAGTTTCGAAAAGCCCTTGGTTTATTTTGAATTTCCGACGGTACGCGTGCAATTGCGTTTTTGCCAAAAACAGAAGCGGAGGCAAACGCTCCTTAGGAAAATAATTTCCTGTTGATTTTTTGCATGTAAATCTAAAATAATACATTAAGAGTTTCGCCAATGTTTCATAGCGTTCCGACAAGCCCTCAGTTTATTTTGACTTTCCGACGGTACGCGTGCAATTGCGCTTTTGCCAAAAACGGAAGCGGAGGCAAACGCGCTTTAGTAAAATAATTTCCTGCTGGTTTTTTGCATGTACTTCTCAAATAATACATTGATAGTGTCCCCAAAGTTTCGTAGCGTTTAGACAAGCCCTAGGTTTATTTTGAATTTTCGACGGTACGCGTGCAATTGCGTTTTTGCCAAAAACGGAAGCGGAGGCAAACGCGCCCTAGGAAAATAACTTCATGCTGATTTTTTGCACGGACATCTCAAATAATACATTGAGAGTGTCGCCAAAGTTTAATAGCTTTTCGACAAGCCCTCGGTTTATTTTGAATTTCCGACGGTACGCATGCAATTACGTTTTGGCAAAAACGGAAGCGGAGGCAAACGCGCCTTAGGAAAATAATTTCCTGATGATTTTTTGCATGGAAATCTAAAATAATACATTTATAGTGTCGCCATAGTTTCATAGAGTTTGGACCAGCCCTCGGTTTATTTTGACTTTCCGACAGTACGCGTGCAATTGCGTTTTTGCCAAAAACAGCAGCGGAGGCTAACGCGCCTTAGGAAAATAATTTCCTGCTGATTTTTTGCATGTAAATCTAAAATAATACATTGAGAGTGTAGCCAAAGTTTCATAGAGTTTCGACAAGCCCTCGGTTTATTTTGACTTTCCGACGGTACGCGTGCAATTGCGTTTTTGCCAAAAACAGAAGCGGAGGCAAACGCGCCTTAGGAAAATAATTTCCTGCTGATTTTTTGCATGTAAATCTAAAATAATACATTGAGAATGTCGCCAAAGTTTCATAGAGTTTCGAAAAGCCCTCGGTTTATTTTGACTTTCCGACGGTACGCGTGCAATTGCGTTTTTGCCAAAAACGGAAGCGGAGGCAAACGCGCCTTAGGAAAATAATTTCATGCTTATTATTTTCATGTACATCTCAAATAATACATTGAGAGTGTCCCCAAAGTTTCATAGCGTCTCGACAAGCCCTCGGTTTATTTTGACTTTCCGACGGTACGCGTGCAATTGCATTTTTGCCAAAAACGGAAGCAGAGGCAAACACGCTTTAGTTAAATAATTTCCTGCTTGTTTTTTGCATGTACTTCTCAAATAATACATTGAGAGTGTCCCCAAAGTTTAAAAGAGTTTCGACAAGCCCTCGGTTTATTTTGACTTTCCGACAATACGCGACCAATTGCATTTTGGGCAAAAACGGAAGCGGAGGCAAACGCTCCTTAGGATAATAATTTACTGCTGATTTTTTGCATGTAAATCTAAAATAATACAATGAGAGTGTCGCCAATGTTTCATAGCGTTTCGACAAGCCCTCGGTTTATTTTGACTTTCCGACGGTACGCGCGTAATTGCGTTTTTGCCAAAAACAGAAGCGGAGGCAAACGCGCCCTAGGAAAATAAATTCCTGCTGATTTTTTGCATGGACATCTGAAATAATACATTGAGAGTGTCGCCAAAGTTTCATAGCGTTTCGACAAGCCCTCGGTTTATTTTGAATTTCCGACGGTACGCGTGCAATTGCATTTTTGCCAAAAATGGAAACAGAGGCAAACGCGCCTTAGGAAAATAATTTCCTGATTATTTTTTTCATGGACATCTCAAATAATACATTGAGAGTGTCGCCATAGTTTCATAGAGTTTCGACAAGCCCTCGGTTTATTTTGACTTTCCGACGATACGCGTGCAATTGCGTTTTTGCCAAAAATGGAAGCGGAGGCAAACGCGCCTTAAGAAAATAATTTCCTGCTTATTTTTTTCATGTACATCTCAAATAATACATTGAGAGTGTCCCCAAAGTTTCATAGCGTCTCGATAATCCCTCGGTTTATTTTGACTTTCAGACGGTACGCGTGGAATTGCGTTTTTGCCAAAAACAGAAGCGGAGGCAAACCCGCCCTAGCAAAATAACTTCCTGCTGATTTTTTGCACGGACATCTCAAATAATACATTGAGAGTGTCGCCAAAGTTTCATAGCGTTTCGACAAGCCCTCGGTTTATTTTGAATTTCCGACGGTACGCGTGCAATTGTGATTTTGCCAGAAACGGAAGCGGAGGCAAACGCGCCTTAGGAAAATAATTTCCTGATTATTTTTTGCATGGACATCTCAAATAATACATTGAGAGTGTCGCCATAGTTTCAAAGAGTTTCGACAAGCCCTCAGTTTATTTTGACTTTCCGACGATACGCGTGTAATTGCGTTTTTGCCAAAAACGGAAGCGGAGGCAAACGCGCCTTAGGAAAATCATTTCCTGCTTATTTTTTTCATGTACATCTCAAATAATACATTGAGAGTGTCCCCAAAGTTTCATAGTGTCTCGACAATCCCTCGGTTTATTTTGACTTTCCGACGGTATGCGTGCAATTGTGTTTTTGCCAAAAACGGAAGCGGAGGCAAACGCGGTTTAGTAAAATAATTTCCTGCTTGTTTTTTGCATGTACTTCTCAAATAATACATTGAGAGTGTCGCCAAAGTTTAATAGAGTTTCGACAAGCCCTCGGTTTATTTTGACTTTCCGACGGTACGCGAGCAATTGCGTTTTTGCCAAAAATGGAAGCGGAGGCAAACGCGCATTAGGAAAATAATTTCATGCTGATTTTTTGCATGTACATCTCAAATAATACATTGAGAGTGTCCCCAAATTTTCGTAGAGTTTCGACAAGCCCTCGGTTTATTTTGACTTTCCGACGGTACGGTGCAATTGCGTTTTTGCCAAAAACAGAAACAGAGGCAAACACGCCTTAGGAAAATAATTTCCTGCTGATTTTTTGCATGTAAATCTAAAATAATACATTGAGAGTGTCGCCATAGTTTCAAAGAGTTTCGACAAGCCCTCAGTTTATTTTGACTTTCCGACGATACGCGTGTAATTGCGTTTTTGCCAAAAACGGAAGCGGAGGCAAACGCGCCTTAGGAAAATAATTTCCGGCTTATTTTTTTCATGTACATCTCAAATAATACATTGAGAGTGTCCCCAAAGTTTCATAGTGTCTCGACAATCCCTCGGTTTATTTTGACTTTCCGACGGTATGCGTGCAATTGTGTTTTTGCCAAAAACGGAAGCGGAGGCAAACGCGGTTTAGTAAAATAATTTCCTGCTTGTTTTTTGCATGTACTTCTCAAATAATACATTGAGAGTGTCGCCAAAGTTTAATAGAGTTTCGACAAGCCCTCGGTTTATTTTGACTTTCCGACGGTACGCGAGCAATTGCGTTTTTGCCAAAAATGGAAGCGGAGGCAAACGCGCATTAGGAAAATAATTTCATGCTGATTTTTTGCATGTACATCTCAAATAATACATTGAGAGTGTCCCCAAATTTTCGTAGAGTTTCGACAAGCCCTCGGTTTATTTTGACTTTCCGACGGTACGGTGCAATTGCGTTTTTGCCAAAAACAGAAACAGAGGCAAACACGCCTTAGGAAAATAATTTCCTGCTGATTTTTTGCATGTAAATCTAAAATAATACATTGAGAGTGTAGCCAAAGTTTCATAGAGTTTCGACAAGCCCTCGGTTTATTTTGACTTTCCCACGGTACGCGTGCAATTGCGTTTTTGCCAAAAAAAAAGCGGAGGCAAACGCGCCTTAGGAAAATAATTTCCTTCTGATTTTTTGCATGTAAATCTAAAATAATACATTGAGAGTGTAGCCAAAGTTTCATAGAGTTTCGACAAGCCCTCGGTTTATTTTGACTTTCCGACGGTACGCGTGCAATTGCGTTTTTGCCAATAACATAAGCGGAGGCAAACGCGCCTTAGGAAAATAATTTCCTGCTGATTTTTTGCATGTAAATCTAAAATAATACATTGAGAATGTCGCCAAAGTTTCATAGAGTTTCGAAAAGCCCTCGGTTTATTTTGACTTTCCGACGGTACGCGTGCAATTGCGTTTTTGCCAAAAACGGAAGCGGAGGCAAACGCGCCTTAGGAAAATAATTTCATGCTAATTATTTTCATGTACATCTCAAATAATACATTGAGAGTGTCCCCAAAGTTTCATAGCGTCTCGACAAGCCCTCGGTTTATTTTGACTTTCCGACGGTACGCGTGCAATTGCATTTTTGCCAAAAACGGAAGCAGAGGCAAACGCGCTTTAGTTAAATAATTTCCTGCTTGTTTTGTGCATGTACTTCTCAAATAATACATTGAGAGTGTCCCCAAAGTTTAAAAGAGTTTCGACAAGCCCTCGGTTTATTTTGACTTTCCGACAGTACGCGACCAATTGCATTTTTGGCAAAAACGGAAGCGGAGGCAAACGCTCCTTAGGAAAATAATTTACTGCTGATTTTTTGCATGTAAATCTAAAATAATACAATGAGAGTGTCGCCAATGTTTCATAGCGTTTCGACAAGCCCTCGGTTTATTTTGACTTTCCGACGGTACGCGCGCAATTGCGCTTTTGCCAAAAACGGAAGCGGAGGCAAACGCGCTTTAGTAAAATAATTTCCTGCTGGTTTTTTGCATGTACTTCTCAAATAATACATTGATAGTGTCCCCAAAGTTCCGTAGCGTTTAGACAAGCCCTCGGTTTATTTTGAATTTCCGACGGTACGCGTGCAATTGCGTTTTTGCCAAAAACAGAAGCGGAGGCAAACGCGCCCTAGGAAAATAACTTCCTGCTGATTTTTTGCATGGACATCTGAAATAATACATTGAGAGTGTCGCCAAAGTTTCATAGCGTTTCGACAAGCCCTCGGTTTATTTTGAATTTCCGACGGTACGCGTGCAATTGCATTTTTGCCAAAAATGGAAACAGAGGCAAACGCGCCTTAGGAAAATAATTTCCTGATTATTTTTTTCATGGACATCTCAAATAATACATTGAGAGTGTCGCCATAGTTTCATAGAGTTTCGACAAGCCCTCGGTTTATTTTGACTTTCCGACGATACGCGTGCAATTGCGTTTTTGCCAAAAATGGAAGCGGAGGCAAACGCGCCTTAAGAAAATAATTTCCTGCTTATTTTTTTCATGTACATCTCAAATAATACATTGAGAGTGTCCCCAAAGTTTCATAGCGTCTCGATAATCCCTCGGTTTATTTTGACTTTCAGACGGTACGCGTGGAATTGCGTTTTTGCCAAAAACGGAAGCGGAGGCAAACCCGCCCTAGCAAAATAACTTCCTGCTGATTTTTTGCACGGACATCTCAAATAATACATTGAGAGTGTCGCCAAAGTTTCATAGCGTTTCGACAAGCCCTCGGTTTATTTTGAATTTCCGACGGTACGCGTGCAATTGTGATTTTGCCAGAAACGGAAGTGGAGGCAAACGCGCCTTAGGAAAATAATTTCCTGATTATTTTTTGCATGGACATCTCAAATAATACATTGAGAGTGTCGCCATAGTTTCAAAGAGTTTCGACAAGCCCTCAGTTTATTTTGACTTTCCGACGATACGCGTGTAATTGCGTTTTTGCCAAAAACGGAAGCGGAGGCAAACGCGCCTTAGGAAAATAATTTCCTGCTTATTTTTTTCATGTACATCTCAAATAATACATTGAGAGTGTCCCCAAAGTTTCATAGTGTCTCGACAATCCCTCGGTTTATTTTGACTTTCTGACGGTATGCGTGCAATTATGTTTTTGCCAAAAACGGAAGCGGAGGCAAACGCAGTTTAGTAAAATAATTTCCTGCTTGTTTTTTGCATGTACTTCTCAAATAATACATTGAGAGTGTCGCCAAAGTTTAATAGAGTTTCGACAAGCCCTCGGTTTATTTTGACTTTCCGACGGTACGCGAGCAATTACGTTTTTGCCAAAAATGGAAGCGGAGGCAAACGCGCATTAGGAAAATAATTTCATGCTGATTTTTTGCATGTACATCTCAAATAATACATTGAGAGTGTCCCCAAATTTTCGTAGAGTTTCGACAAGCCCTCGGTTTATTTTGACTTTCCGACGGTACGGTGCAATTGCGTTTTTGCCAAAAACAGAAACAGAGGCAAACACGCCTTAGGAAAATAATTTCCTGCTGATTTTTTGCATGTAAATCTAAAATAATACATTGAGAGTGTAGCCAAAGTTTCATAGAGTTTCGACAAGCCCTCGGTTTATTTTGACTTTCCCACGGTACGCGTGCAATTGCGTTTTTGCCAAAAAAAAAGCGGAGGCAAACGCGCCTTAGGAAAATAATTTCCTTCTGATTTTTTGCATGTAAATCTAAAATAATACATTGAGAGTGTAGCCAAAGTTTCATAGAGTTTCGACAAGCCCTCGGTTTATTTTGACTTTCCGACGGTACGCGTGCAATTGCGTTTTTGCCAATAACATAAGCGGAGGCAAACGCGCCTTAGGAAAATAATTTCCTGCTGATTTTTTGCATGTAAATCTAAAATAATACATTGAGAATGTCGCCAAAGTTTCATAGAGTTTCGAAAAGCCCTCGGTTTATTTTGACTTTCCGACGGTACGCGTGCAATTGCGTTTTTGCCAAAAACGGAAGCGGAGGCAAACGCGCCTTAGGAAAATAATTTCATGCTTATTATTTTCATGTACATCTCAAATAATACATTGAGAGTGTCCCCAAAGTTTCATAGCGTCTCGACAAGCCCTCGGTTTATTTTGACTTTCCGACGGTACGCGTGCAATTGCATTTTTGCCAAAAACGGAAGCAGAGGCAAACGCGCTTTAGTTAAATAATTTCCTGCTTGTTTTTTGCATGTACTTCTCAAATAATACATTGAGAGTGTCCCCAAAGTTTAAAAGAGTTTCGACAAGCCCTCGGTTTATTTTGACTTTCCGACAGTACGCGACCAATTGCATTTTTGGCAAAAACGGAAGCGGAGGCAAACGCTCCTTAGGAAAATAATTTACTGCTGATTTTTTGCATGTAAATCTAAAATAATACAATGAGAGTGTCGCCAATGTTTCATAGCGTTTCGACAAGCCCTCGGTTTATTTTGACTTTCCGACGGTACGCGCGCAATTGCGCTTTTGCCAAAAACGGAAGCGGAGGCAAACGCGCTTTAGTAAAATAATTTCCTGCTGGTTTTTTGCATGTACTTCTCAAATAATACATTGATAGTGTCCCCAAAGTTTCGTAGCGTTTAGACAAGCCCTCGGTTTATTTTGAATTTCCGACGGTACGCGTGCAATTGCGTTTTTGCCAAAAACAGAAGCGGAGGCAAACGCGCCCTAGGAAAATAACTTCCTGCTGATTTTTTGCATGGACATCTGAAATAATACATTGAGAGTGTCGCCAAAGTTTCATAGCGTTTCGACAAGCCCTCGGTTTATTTTGAATTTCCGACGGTACGCGTGCAATTGCATTTTTGCCAAAAATGGAAACAGAGGCAAACGCGCCTTAGGAAAATAATTTCCTGATTATTTTTTTCATGGACATCTCAAATAATACATTGAGAGTGTCGCCATAGTTTCATAGAGTTTCGACAAGCCCTCGGTTTATTTTGACTTTCCGACGATACGCGTGCAATTGCGTTTTTGCCAAAAATGGAAGCGGAGGCAAACGCGCCTTAAGAAAATAATTTCCTGCTTATTTTTTTCATGTACATCTCAAATAATACATTGAGAGTGTCCCCAAAGTTTCATAGCGTCTCGATAATCCCTCGGTTTATTTTGACTTTCAGACGGTACGCGTGGAATTGCGTTTTTGCCAAAAACGGAAGCGGAGGCAAACCCGCCCTAGCAAAATAACTTCCTGCTGATTTTTTGCATGGACATCTCAAATAATACATTGAGAGTGTCGCCAAAGTTTCATAGCGTTTCGACAAGCCCTCGGTTTATTTTGAATTTCCGACGGTACGCGTGCAATTGTGATTTTGCCAGAAACGGAAGTGGAGGCAAACGCGCCTTAGGAAAATAATTTCCTGATTATTTTTTGCATGGACATCTCAAATAATACATTGAGAGTGTCGCCATAGTTTCAAAGAGTTTCGACAAGCCCTGAGTTTATTTTGACTTTCCGACGATACGCGTGCAATTGCGTTTTTGCCAAAAACGGAAGCGGAGGCAAACGCGCCTTAGGAAAATAATTTCCTGCTTATTTTTTTCATGTACATCTCAAATAATACATTGAGAGTGTCCCCAAAGTTTCATAGTGTCTCGACAATCCCTCGGTTTATTTTGACTTTCCGATGGTATGCGTGCAATTGTGTTTTTGCCAAAAACGGAAGCGGAGGCAAACGCGGTTTAGTAAAATAATTTCATGCTTGTTTTTTGCATGTACTTCTCAAATAATACATTGAGAGTGTCGCCAAAGTTTAATAGAGTTTCGACAAGCCCTCGGTTTATTTTGACTTTCCGACGGTACGTGAGCAATTGCGTTTTTGCCAAAAATGGAAGCAGAGGCAAACGCGCATTAGGAAAATAATTTCATGCTGATTTTTTGAATGTACATCTCAAATAATACATTGAGAGTGTCCCCAAATTTTCGTAGAGTTTCGACAAGCCCTCGGTTTATTTTGACTTTCCGACGGTACGGTGCAATTGCGTTTTTGCCAAAAACAGAAACAGAGGCAAATGCGCCTTAGGAAAATAATTTCTTGCTGATTTTTTGCATGTAAATCTAAAATAATACATTGAGAGTGTAGCCAAAGTTTCATAGAGTTTCGACAAGCCCTCGTTTATTTTGACTTTCCCACGGTACGCGTGCAATTGCGTTTTTGCCAAAAAAAGAAGCGGAGGCAAACGCGCCTTAGGAAAATAATTTCCTGCTGATTTTTTGCATGTAAATCTAAAATAATACATTGAGAGTGTAGCCAAAGTTTCATAGAGTTTCGACAAGCCCTCGGTTTATTTTGACATTCCGACGGTACGCGTGCAATTGCGTTTTGCCAAAAACAGAAGCGGAGGCAAACGCGCCTTAGGAAAATAATTTCCTGCTGATTTTTTACATGGACATCTGAAATAATACATTGAGAGTGTCGCCAAAGTTTCATAGCGTTTCGACAAGCCCTCGGTTTATTTTGAATTTCTGACGGTACGCGTGCAATTGCGTTTTTGCCAAAAACGGAAGCGGAGGCAAACGCACCTTATGAAAATAATTTCCTGATTATTGTTTTCATGGACATCTCAAATAATACATTGAGAGTGTTTCCATAGTTTCATAGAGTTTCGACAAGCCCTCGGTTTATTTTGACTTTCCGACGATACTCGTGCAATTGCGTTTTTGCCAAAAAAGGAAGCGAAGGCAAACGCGCCTTAAGAAAATAATTTCCTGCTTATTTTTTTCATGTACATCTCAAATAATACATTGAGAGTGTCCCCAAAGTTTCATAGTGTCTCGACAATCCCTCAGTTTATTTTGACTTTCCGACGGTACGTGTGCAATTGCGTTTTTGCCAAAAACCGAAGCGGAGGAAAACGCGCCCTAGCAAAATAACTTCCTACTGATTTTTTGCATGGACATCTCAAATAATACATTGAGAGTGTCTCCAAAGTTTCATAGCGTTTCGACAAGCCCTCGGTTTATTTTGAATTTCCGACGTTACGCGTGCAATTGCGTTTTTGCCAAAAACGGAAGCGGAGGCAAACGCGCCATAGGAAAATAATTTCCTGATTATTTTTTGCATGGACATCTCAAATAATACATTGAGAGTGTCGCCATAGTTTCAAAGAGTTTCGACAAGCCCTCAGTTTATTTTGACTTTCCGACGATACGCGTGCAATTGCGTTTTTGCCAAAAACGGAAGCGGAGGCAAACGCGCCTTAGGAAAATAATTTCCTGCTTATTTTTTTCATGTACATCTCAAATAATACATTGAGAGTGTCCCCAAAGTTTCATAGTGTCTCGACAATCCCTCGGTTTATTTTTACTTTCCGACGGTACGCGTGCAATTGCGTTTTTGCCAAAAACGGAAGCGGAGGCAAACGCGGTTTAGTAAAATAATTTCCTGCTTTTTTGAATGTGCTTCTCAAATAATACATTGAGAGTGTCCCCAAAGTTTAATAGAGTTTCGACAAGCCCTCGGTTTATTTTGACTTTCGGACGGTACGCGAGCAATTGCGTTTTTGCCAAAAACGGAAGCGGAGGCAAACGCGCATTAGGAAAATAATTTCCTGCCGATTTTTTGCATGTACTTCTCAAATAATACATTGAGAGTGTCCCCAAATTTTCATAGAGTTTCGACAAGCCCTCGGTTTATTTTGACTTTCCGACGGTACGCGTGCAATTGCGTTTTTGCCAAAAACAGAAGCAGAGGCAAACGCGCCTTAGGAAAATATTTTCCTGCTTATTTCTTGCATGTAAATCTAAAATAATACATTGAGAGTTTCGCCAAAGTTTCATAGAGTTTAGACAAGCCCTCGATTTATTTTGACTTTACGACGGTACGCGTGCAATTGCTTTTTTGCTAAAAACGGAAGCGGAGGCAAACGCGCCTTAGGAAAATAATTTCCTGCTTATTTTTTTCATGTACATCTCAAATAATACATTGAGAGTGTCCCCAAAGTTTCATAGCGTCTCGACAATCCCTCGGTTTATTTTGACTTTCCGACGGTACGGTGCAATTGCGTTTTTGCCAAAAACAGAAACAGAGGCAAACACGCCTTAGGAAAATAATTTCCTGCTGATTTTTTGCATGTAAATCTAAAATAATACATTGAGAGTGTAGCCAAAGTTTCATAGAGTTTCGACAAGCCCTCGGTTTATTTTGACTTTCCCACGGTACGCGTGCAATTGCGTTTTTGCCAAAAAAAAAGCGGAGGCAAACGCGCCTTAGGAAAATAATTTCCTTCTGATTTTTTGCATGTAAATCTAAAATAATACATTGAGAGTGTAGCCAAAGTTTCATAGAGTTTCGACAAGCCCTCGGTTTATTTTGACTTTCCGACGGTACGCGTGCAATTGCGTTTTTGCCAATAACATAAGCGGAGGCAAACGCGCCTTAGGAAAATAATTTCCTGCTGATTTTTTGCATGTAAATCTAAAATAATACATTGAGAATGTCGCCAAAGTTTCATAGAGTTTCGAAAAGCCCTCGGTTTATTTTGACTTTCCGACGGTACGCGTGCAATTGCGTTTTTGCCAAAAACGGAAGCGGAGGCAAACGCGCCTTAGGAAAATAATTTCATGCTTATTATTTTCATGTACATCTCAAATAATACATTGAGAGTGTCCCCAAAGTTTCATAGCGTCTCGACAAGCCCTCGGTTTATTTTGACTTTCCGACGGTACGCGTGCAATTGCATTTTTGCCAAAAACGGAAGCAGAGGCAAACGCGCTTTAGTTAAATAATTTCCTGCTTGTTTTTTGCATGTACTTCTCAAATAATACATTGAGAGTGTCCCCAAAGTTTAAAAGAGTTTCGACAAGCCCTCGGTTTATTTTGACTTTCCGACAGTACGCGACCAATTGCATTTTTGGCAAAAACGGAAGCGGAGGCAAACGCTCCTTAGGAAAATAATTTACTGCTGATTTTTTGCATGTAAATCTAAAATAATACAATGAGAGTGTCGCCAATGTTTCATAGCGTTTCGACAAGCCCTCGGTTTATTTTGACTTTCCGACGGTACGCGCGCAATTGCGCTTTTGCCAAAAACGGAAGCGGAGGCAAACGCGCTTTAGTAAAATAATTTCCTGCTGGTTTTTTGCATGTACTTCTCAAATAATACATTGATAGTGTCCCCAAAGTTTCGTAGCGTTTAGACAAGCCCTCGGTTTATTTTGAATTTCCGACGGTACGCGTGCAATTGCGTTTTTGCCAAAAACAGAAGCAGAGGCAAACGCGCCCTAGGAAAATAACTTCCTGCTGATTTTTTGCATGGACATCTGAAATAATACATTGAGAGTGTCGCCAAAGTTTCATAGCGTTTCGACAAGCCCTCGGTTTATTTTGAATTTCCGACGGTACGCGTGCAATTGCATTTTTGCCAAAAATGGAAACAGAGGCAAACGCGCCTTAGGAAAATAATTTCCTGATTATTTTTTTCATGGACATCTCAAATAATACATTGAGAGTGTCGCCATAGTTTCATAGAGTTTCGACAAGCCCTCAGTTTATTTTGACTTTCCGACGATACGCGTGCAATTGCGTTTTTGCCAAAAACGGAAGCGGAGGCAAACGCGCCTTAAGAAAATAATTTCCTGCTTATTTTTTTCATGTACATCTCAAATAATACATTGAGAGTGTCCCCAAAGTTTCATAGCGTCTCGATAATCCCTCGGTTTATTTTGACTTTCAGACGGTACGCGTGGAATTGCGTTTTTGCCAAAAACGGAAGCGGAGGCAAACCCGCCCTAGCAAAATAACTTCCTGCTGATTTTTTGCACGGACATCTCAAATAATACATTGAGAGTGTCGCCAAAGTTTCATAGCGTTTCGACAAGCCCTCGGTTTATTTTGAATTTCCGACGGTACGCGTGCAATTGTGATTTTGCCAGAAACGGAAGTGGAGGCAAACGCGCCTTAGGAAAATAATTTCCTGATTATTTTTTGCATGGACATCTCAAATAATACATTGAGAGTGTCGCCATAGTTTCAAAGAGTTTCGACAAGCCCTCAGTTTATTTTGACTTTCCGACGATACGCGTGCAATTGCGTTTTTGCCAAAAACGGAAGCGGAGGCAAACGCGCCTTAGGAAAATAATTTCCTGCTTATTTTTTTCATGTACATCTCAAATAATACATTGAGAGTGTCCCCAAAGTTTCATAGTGTCTCGACAATCCCTCGGTTTATTTTGACTTTCCGATGGTATGCGTGCAATTGTGTTTTTGCCAAAAACGGAAGCGGAGGCAAACGCGGTTTAGTAAAATAATTTCATGCTTGTTTTTTGCATGTACTTCTCAAATAATACATTGAGAGTGTCGCCAAAGTTTAATAGAGTTTCGACAAGCCCTCGGTTTATTTTGACTTTCCGACGGTACGTGAGCAATTGCGTTTTTGCCAAAAATGGAAGCAGAGGCAAACGCGCATTAGGAAAATAATTTCATGCTGATTTTTTGAATGTACATCTCAAATAATACATTGAGAGTGTCCCCAAATTTTCGTAGAGTTTCGACAAGCCCTCGGTTTATTTTGACTTTCCGACGGTACGGTGCAATTGCGTTTTTGCCAAAAACAGAAACAGAGGCAAATGCGCCTTAGGAAAATAATTTCTTGCTGATTTTTTGCATGTAAATCTAAAATAATACATTGAGAGTGTAGCCAAAGTTTCATAGAGTTTCGACAAGCCCTCGGTTTATTTTGACTTTCCCACGGTACGCGTGCAATTGCGTTTTTGCCAAAAAAAGAAGCGGAGGCAAACGCGCCTTAGGAAAATAATTTCCTGCTGATTTTTTGCATGTAAATCTAAAATAATACATTGAGAGTGTAGCCAAAGTTTCATAGAGTTTCGACAAGCCCTCGGTTTATTTTGACATTCCGACGGTACGCGTGCAATTGCGTTTTGCCAAAAACAGAAGCGGAGGCAAACGCGCCTTAGGAAAATAATTTCCTGCTGATTTTTTACATGGACATCTGAAATAATACATTGAGAGTGTCGCCAAAGTTTCATAGCGTTTCGACAAGCCCTCGGTTTATTTTGAATTTCTGACGGTACGCGTGCAATTGCGTTTTTGCCAAAAACGGAAGCGGAGGCAAACGCACCTTATGAAAATAATTTCCTGATTATTGTTTTCATGGACATCTCAAATAATACATTGAGAGTGTTTCCATAGTTTCATAGAGTTTCGACAAGCCCTCAGTTTATTTTGACTTTCCGACGATACTCGTGCAATTGCGTTTTTGCCAAAAAAGGAAGCGAAGGCAAACGCGCCTTAAGAAAATAATTTCCTGCTTATTTTTTTCATGTACATCTCAAATAATACATTGAGAGTGTCCCCAAAGTTTCATAGTGTCTCGACAATCCCTCAGTTTATTTTGACTTTCCGACGGTACGTGTGCAATTGCGTTTTTGCCAAAAACCGAAGCGGAGGAAAACGCGCCCTAGCAAAATAACTTCCTACTGATTTTTTGCATGGACATCTCAAATAATACATTGAGAGTGTCTCCAAAGTTTCATAGCGTTTCGACAAGCCCTCGGTTTATTTTGAATTTCCGACGTTACGCGTGCAATTGCGTTTTTGCCAAAAACGGAAGCGGAGGCAAACGCGCCATAGGAAAATAATTTCCTGATTATTTTTTGCATGGACATCTCAAATAATACATTGAGGGTGTCGCCATAGTTTCATAGAGTTTCGACAAGCCCTCTGTTTATTTTGACTTTCTGACGATACGCGTGCAATTGCGTTTTTGCCAAAAACGTAAGCGGAGGCAAACGCGCCTTAGGAAAATAATTTCCTACTTATTTTTTTCATGTACATCTCAAATAATACATTGAGAGTGTCCCCAAAGTTTCATAGCATCTCGACAATCCCTCGGTTTATTTTTACTTTCCGACGGTACGCGTGCAATTGCGTTTTTGCCAAAAACGGAAGCGGAGGCAAACGCGGTTTAGTAAAATAATTTCCTGCTTTTTTGAATGTGCTTCTCAAATAATACATTGAGAGTGTCCCCAAAGTTTAATAGAGTTTCGACAAGCCCTCGGTTTATTTTGACTTTCGGACGGTACGCGAGCAATTGCGTTTTTGCCAAAAACGGAAGCGGAGGCAAACGCGCATTAGGAAAATAATTTCCTGCCGATTTTTTGCATGTACTTCTCAAATAATACATTGAGAGTGTCCCCAAATTTTCATAGAGTTTCGACAAGCCCTCGGTTTATTTTGACTTTCCGACGGTACGCGTGCAATTGCGTTTTTGCCAAAAACAGAAGCGGAGGCAAACGCGCCTTAGGAAAATATTTTCCTGCTTATTTCTTGCATGTAAATCTAAAATAATACATTGAGAGTGTCGCCAAAGTTTCATAGAGTTTAGACAAGCCCTCGATTTATTTAGACTTTACGACGGTACGCGTGCAATTGCTTTTTTGCTAAAAACGGAAGCGGAGGCAAACGCGCCTTAGGAAAATAATTTCCTACTTATTTTTTTCATGTACATCTCAAATAATACATTGAGAGTGTCCCCAAAGTTTCATAGCGTCTCGACAATCCCTCGGTTTATTTTGACTTTCCGACGGTACGCGTGCAATTGCGTTTTTGCCAAAAACGGAAGCGGAGGCAAACGCGCTTTAGTAAAATAATTTCCTGCTTGTTTTTTGCATGTACTTCTCAAATAATACATTGATAGTGTCCCCAAAGTTTAATAGAGTTTCGACAAGCCCTCAGTTTATTTTGACTTTCCGACGGTACGCGACCAATTGCGTTTTTGCCAAAAACAGAAGCGGAGGCAAACGCTCCTTAGGAAAATAATTTACTGCTGATTTTTTGCATGTAAATCTAAAATAATACAATGAGAGTGTCGCCAATGTTTCATAGCGTTTCGACAAGCCCTCGGTTTATTTTGACTTTCCGACGGTACGCGCGCAATTACGCTTTTGCCAAAAACGGAAGCGGAGGCAAACGCGCTTTAGTAAAATAATTTCCTGCTGGTTTTTTGCATGTACTTCTAAAATAATACATTGAGAGTGTAGCCAAAGTTTCGTAGCGTTTAGACAAGCCCTCGGTTTATTTTGACTTTCCCACGGTACGCGTGCAATTGCGTTTTTGCCAAAAACGGAAGCGGAGGCAAACGCGCCCTAGGAAAATAACTTCCTGCTGATTTTTTGCATGGACATCTGAAATAACACATTGAGAGTGTCGCCAAAGTTTCATAGAGTTTAGACAAGCCCTCGGTTTATTTTGACTTTCCGACGGTACGCGTGCAATTGCATTTTTACCAAAAACGGAAGCGGAGGCAAACGCGCCTTAGGAAAATAATTTCCTGCTTATTTTTTTCATGTACATCTCAAATAATACAATGAGAGTGTCCCCAATGTTTCATAGCGTATCGACAATCCCTCGGTTTATTTTGACTTTCTGACGGTACGCGTGCAATTGCGTTTTTGCCAAAAACGGAAGCGGAGGCAAACGCGGTTTAGTAAAATAATTTCCTGCTTGTTTTTTGCATGTACTTCTCAAATAATACATTGAGAGTGTCCCCAAAGTTTAATAGAGTTTCGACAAGCCCTCGGTTTATTTTGACTTTCCGACGGTACGCGAGCAATTGCGTTTTTGCCAAAAACGGAAGCGGAGGCAAACGCGCATTAGGAGAATAATTTCCTGCTGATTTTTTGCATGTACATCTCAAATAGTACATTGAGAGTGTCCCCAAATTTTCGTAGATTTTCGACAAGCACTCAGTTTATTTTGACTTTCCGACGGTACGCGTGCAATTGCGTTTTTGCCAAAAACAGGAGCGGAGGCAAACGCGCCTTAGGAAAATAATTTCCTGCTGATTTTTTGCATGTAAATCTAAAATAATACATTGAGAGTGTAGCCAAAGTTTCATAGAGTTTCAACAAGCCCTCGGTTTATTTTGACTTTCCGACAGTACGCGTGCAATTGAGTTTTTGCCAAAAACAGAAGCGCAGGCAAACGCGCCTTAGGAAAATAATTTCCTGCTGATTTTTTGCATGTAAATCTAAAATAATACATTGTGAGTGTAGCCAAAGTTTCATAGAGTTTTGAGAATCCCTCGGTTTATTTTGACTTTCCGACGGTACGCGTACAATTGCGTTTTTGCCAAAAACAGAAGTGGAGGCAAACGCGCCTTAGGAAAATAATTTCCTGCTGATTTTATTCATGTAAATCTAAAATAATACATTGAGAGTGTCGCCAAAGTTTCATAGAGTTTAGACAAGCCCTCGATTTATTTTGACTTTCCGACGGTACGCGTGCAATTGCGTTTTTGCCAAAAACGGAAGCGGAGGCAAACGCGCCTTGGGAAAATAATTTCCTGCTTATTTTTTTCATGTACATCTCAAATAATACATTGAGAGTGTCCCCAAAGATTCATAGCGTCTCGACAATCCCTCGATTTATTTTGACTTTCCGACGGTACGCGTGCAATTGCGTTTTTGCCAAAACCAGAAACAGAGGCAAACGCGCCTTAGGAAAATAATTTCCTGCTGATTTTTTGCATGTAAATCTAAAATAATAAATTGAGATTGCAGCCAAAGTTTCAAAGAGTTTCAACAAGCCCTCGGTTTATTTTAACTTTCCCACAGTACGCGTGCAATTGCGTTTTTGCCAAAAACAGAAGCGGAGGCAAACGCGCCTTAGGAAAATAATTTCCTGCTGAATTTTTTCATGTAAATCTAAAATAATACATTGAGATTGTCGCCAAAGTTTCATAGAGTTTAGACAAGCCCTCGATTTATTTTGACTTTCCGACGGTACGCGTGCAATTGCGTTTTTGCCAAAAACGGAAGCGGAGGCAAACGCGCCTTAGGAAAATAATTTCCTGCTTATTTTTTTCATGTACATCTCAAATAATACATTGAGAGTGTCCCCAAAGTTTCATAGCGTCTCGACAATCCCTCGGTTTATTTTGACTTTCCGACGGTACGCGTGCAATTGCGTTTTTTCCAAAAACGGAAGCGGAGGCAAACTTGCTTTAGTAAAATAATTTCCTGCTTGTTTTTTGCATGTACTTCTCAAATAATACATTGATAGTGACCCCAAAGTTTAATATAGTTTCGACAAGCCCTCAGTTTATTTTGACTCTCCGACGGTACGCGACCAATTGCGTTTTTGCCAAAAACGGAAGCGGAGGCAAACGCTCCTTAGGAAAATAATTTACTGCTGATTTTTTGCATGTAAATCTAAAATAATACAATGAGAGTATCGCCAATGTTTCATAGCATTTCGACAAGCCCTCGGTTTATTTTGACTTTCCGACGGTACGCGCGCAATTGCGCTTTTGCCAAAAACGGAAGCGGAGGCAAACGCGCTTTAGTAAAATAATTTCCTGCTGGTTTTTTGCATGTACTTCTAAAATAATACATTGATAGTGTCCCCAAATTTTCGTAGCGTTTAGACAAGCCCTCGGTTTATTTTGAATTTTCGACGGTACGCGTGCAATTGCGTTTTTGCCAAAAACGGAAGCGGAGGCAAACGCGCCCTAGGAAAATAACTTCCTGCTGATTTTTTGCATGGACATCTGAAATAATTCATTGAGAGTGTCGCCAAAGTTTCATAGCGTTTCGACAAGCCCTCGGTTTATTTTGAATTTCCGACGGTACGCGTGCAATTGCGTTTTTGCCAAAAACGGAAGCGGAGGCAAACACACCTTAGGAAAATAATTTCCTGATTATTTTTTTCATGGACATCTCAAATAATACATTTAGAGTGTCTCCATAGTTTCATAGAGTTTCGACAATCCCACGGTTTATTTTGACTTTCCGACGATACGCGTGCAATTGCGTTTTTGCCAAAAACAGAAGGGGAGGCAAACGCGCCTTAAGAAAATAATTTCCTGCTTATTTTTTTCATGTACATCTCAAATAATACATTGAGAGTGTCCCCAAAGTTTCATAGTGTCTCGACAATCCCTCAGTTTATTTTGACTTTTCGACGGTACGCGTGCAATTGCGTTTTTGCCAAAAACGGAAGCGGAGGCAAACACGCATTAGGAAAATAATGTCCTGCTGATTTTTTGCATGTACATCTCAAATAATACATTGAGAGTGTCCCCAAAGTTTCATAGCGTCTCGACAATCCCTCGGTTTATTTTGAATTTCCGACGTTACGCGTGCAATTGCGTTTTTGCCAAAAACGGAAGCGGAGGCAAACGCGGTTTAGTAAAATAATTTCCTGCTTTTTTGAATGTGCTTCTCAAATAATACATTGAGAGTGTCCCCAAAGTTTAATAGAGTTTCGACAAGCCCTCGGTTTATTTTGACTTTCGGACGGTACGCGAGCAATTGCGTTTTTGCCAAAAACGGAAGCGGAGGCAAACGCGCATTAGGAAAATAATTTCCTGCCGATTTTTTGCATGTACATCTCAAATAATACATTGAGAGTGTCCCCAAATTTTCGTAGAGTTTCGACAAGCCCTCGGTTTATTTTGACTTTCCGACGGTACGCGTGCAATTGCGTTTTTGCCAAAACCAGAAGCGGAGGCAAACGCGCCTTAGGAAAATAATTTCCTGCTGATTTTTTGCATGTAAATCTAAAATAATACATTGAGAGTGTCGCCAAAGTTTCATAGAGTTTAGACAAGCCCTCGGTTTATTTTGACTTTCCGACGGCACGTGTGCAATTGCGTTTTTGCCAAAAACGGAAGCGGAGGCAAACGCGCCTTAGGAAAATAATTTCCTGCTTATTTTTTTCATGTACATCTCAAATAATACATTGAGAGTGTCCCCAAAGTTTCATAGCGTCTTGACAATCCCTCGGTTTATTTTGACTTTCCGACGGTACGCGTGCAATTGCGTTTTTGCCAAAAACGGAAGCGGAGGCAAACGCGCTTTAGTAAAATAATTTCCTGCTTGTTTTTTGCATGTACTTCTCAAATAATACATTGATAGTGTCCCCAAAGTTTAATAGAGTTTCGACAAGCCCTCAGTTTATTTTGACTTTCCGACGGTACGCGACCAATTGCGTTTTTGCCAAAAACAGAAGCGGAGGCAAACGCTCCTTAGGAAAATAATTTACTGCTGATTTTTTGCATGTAAATCTAAAATAATACAATGAGAGTGTCGCCAATGTTTCATAGCGTTTCGACAAGCCCTCGATTTATTTTGACTTTCCGACGGTACGCGCGCAATTACGCTTTTGCCAAAAACGGAAGCGGAGGCAAACGCGCTTTAGTAAAATAATTTCCTGCTGCTTTTTTGCATGTACTTCTAAAATAATACATTGAGAGTGTAGCCAAAGTTTCGTAGCGTTTAGACAAGCCCTCGGTTTATTTTGACTTTCCCACGGTACCCGTGCAATTGCGTTTTTGCCAAAAACGGAAGCGGAGGCAAACGCGCCCTAGGAAAATAACTTCCTGCTGATTTTTTGCATGGACATCTGAAATAATACATTGAGAGTGTCGCCAAAGTTTCATAGAGTTTAGACAAGCCCTCGGTTTATTTTGACTTTCCGACGGTACGCGTGCAATTGCGTTTTTACCAAAAACGGAAGCGGAGGCAAACGCGCCTTAGGAAAATAATTTCCTGCATATTTTTTTCATGTACATCTCAAATAATACATTGAGAGTGTCCCCAATGTTTCATAGCGTATCGACAATCCCTCGGTTTATTTTGACTTTCTGACGGTAGGCGTGCAATTGCGTTTTTGCCAAAAACGGAAGCGGAGGCAAACGCGGTTTAGTAAAATAATTTTCTGCTTGTTTTTTGCATGTACTTCTCAAATAATACATTGAGAGTGTCCCCAAAGTTTAATAGAGTTTCGACAAGCCCTCGGTTTATTTTGACTTTCCGACGGTACGCGAGCAATTGCGTTTTTGCCAAAAACGGAAGCGGAGGCAAACGCGCATTAGGAGAATAATTTCCTGCTGATTTTTTCCATGTACATCTCAAATAATACATTGAGAGTGTCCCCAAATTTTCGTAGATTTTCGACAAGCACTCAGTTTATTTTAACTTTCCGACGGTACGCGTGCAATTGCGTTTTTGCCAAAAACAGGAGCGGAGGCAAACGCGCCTTAGGAAAATAATTTCCTGCTGATTTTTTGCATGTAAATCTAAAATAATACATTGAGAGTGTAGCCAAAGTTTCATAGAGTTTCGACAAGCCCTCGGTTTATTTTGACTTTCCGACAGTACGCGTGCAATTGTGTTTTTGCCAAAAACAGAAGCGCAGGCAAATGCGCCTTAGGAAAATAATTTCCTGCTGATTTTTTGCATGTAAATCTAAAATAATACATTGAGAGTGTAGCCAAAGTTTCATAGAGTTTTGAAAATCCCTCGGTTTATTTTGACTTTCCGACGGTACGCGTGCAATTGCGTTTTTGCCAAAAACAGAAGCGGAGGCAAACGCGCCTTAGGGAAATAATTTCCTGCTGATTTTTTTCATGTAAATCTAAAATAATACATTGAGAGTTTCGCCAAAGTTTCATAGAGTTTAGACAAGCCCTCGATTTATTTTGACTTTCCGACGGTACGCGTGCAATTGCGTTTTTGCCAAAAACGGAAGCGGAGGCAAACGCGCCTTAGGAAAATAATTTCCTGCTTATTTTTTTCATGTACATCTGAAATAATACATTGAGAGTGTCCCCAAAGATTCATAGCGTCTCGACAATCCCTCGATTTATTTTGACTTTCCGACGGTACGCGTGCAATTGCGTTTTTGCCAAAACCAGAAATAGAGGCAAACGCGCCTTAGGAAAATAATTTCCTGCTGATTTTTTGCATGTAAATCTAAAATAATAAATTGAGAGTTTAGCCAAAGTTTCATAGAGTTTCAACAAGCCCTCGGTTTATTTTAACTTTCCCACAGTACGCGTGCAATTGCGTTTTTGCCAAAAACAGAAGCGGAGGCAAACGCGCCTTAGGAAAATAATTTCCTGCTGAATTTGTTCATGTAAATCTAAAATAATACATTGAGAGTGTCGCCAAAGTTTCATAGAGTTTAGACAAGCCCTCGATTTATTTTGACTTTCCGACGGTACGCGTCCAATTGCGTTTTTGCCAAAAACGGAAGCGGAGGCAAACGCGCCTTAGGAAAATAATTTCCTGCTTATTTTTTTCATGTACATCTCAAATAATACATTGAGAGTGTCCCCAAAGTTTCATAGCGTCTCGACAATCCCTCGGTTTATTTTGACTTTCCGACGGTACGCGTGCAATTGCGTTTTTGCCAAAAACGAAAGCGGAGGCAAACTTGCTTTAGTAAAATAATTTCCTGCTTGTTTTTTGCATGTACTTCTCAAATAATACATTGATAGTGACCCCAAAGTTTAATAGAGTTTCGACAAGCCCTCAGTTTATTTTGACTTTCCGACGGTACGCGACCAATTGCGTTTTTGCCAAATACGGAAGCGGAGGCAAACGCTCCTTAGGAAAATAATTTACTGCTGATTTTTTGCATGTAAATATAAAATAATACAATGAGAGTATCGCCAATGTTTCATAGCGTTTCGACAAGCCCTCGGTTTATTTTGACTTTCCGACGGTACGCGCGCAATTGCGCTTTTGCCAAAAACGGAAGCGGAGGCAAACGCGCTTTAGTAAAATAATTTCCTGCTGGTTTTTTGCATGTACTTCTCAAATAATACATTGATAGTGTCCCCAAATTTTCATAGCGTTTAGACAAGCCCTCGGTTTATTTTGAATTTTCGACGGTACGCGTGCAATTGCGTTTTTGCCAAAAACGGAAGCGGAGGCAAACGCGCCCTAGGAAAATAACTTCCTGCTGATTTTTTGCATGGACATCTGAAATAATACATTGAGAGTGTAGCCAAAGTTTCATAGAGTTTCGACAAGCCCTCGGTTTATTTTGAGTTTCCGACGGTACGCGTGCAATTGCATTTTTGCCAAAAACAGAAACAGAGGCAAACGCGCCTTAGGAAAATAATTTCCTGCTGATTTTTTGCATGTAAATCTAAAATAATACATTGAGAGTGTAGCCAAAGTTTCATAGAGTTTTGAAAATCCCTCGGTTTATTTTGACTTTCCGACGGTACGCGTGCAATTGCGTTTTTGCCAAAACCAGAAACAGAGGCAAACGCGCCTTAGGAAAATAATTTCCTGCTGATTTTTTTCATGTAAATCTAAAATAATACATTGAGAGTGTCGCCAAAGTTTCATAGAGTTTAGACAAGCCCTCGATTTATTTTGACTTTCCGACGGTACGCGTGCAATTGCGTTTTTGCCAAAAACGGAAGCGGAGGCAAACGCGCCTTAGGAAAATAATTTCCTGCTTATTTTTTTCATGTACATCTCAAATAATACATTGAGAGTGTCCCCAAAGATTCATAGCGTCTCGACAATCCCTCGATTTATTTTGACTTTCCGACGGTACGCGTGCAATTGCGTTTTTGCCAAAACCAGAAACAGAGGCAAACGCGCCTTAGGAAAATAATTTCCTGCTGATTTTTTGCATGTAAATCTAAAATAATAAATTGAGAGTGTAGCCAAGGTTTCATAGAGTTTCAACAAGCCCTCGGTTTATTTTAACTTTCCCACAGTACGCGTGCAATTGCGTTTTTGCCAAAAACAGAAGCGGAGGCAAACGCGCCTTAGGAAAATAATTTCCTGCTGAATTTTTTCATGTAAATCTAAAAGAATACATTGAGAGTGTCGCCAAAGTTTCATAGAGTTTAGACAAGCCCTCGATTTATTTTGACTTTCCGACGGTACGCGTGCAATTGCGTTTTTGCCAAAAACTGAAGCGGAGGCAAACGCGCCTTAGGAAAATAATTTTCTGCTTATTTTTTTCATGTACATCTCAAATAATACATTGAGAGTGTCCCCAAAGTTTCATAGCGTCTCAACAATCCCTCGGTTTATTTTGACTTTCCGACGCTACGCGTGCAATTGCGTTTTTGCCAAAAACGGAAGCGGAGGCAAACTTGCTTTAGTAAAATAATTTCCTTCTTGTTTTTTGCATGTACTTCTCAAATAATACATTAATAGTGACCCCAAAGTTTAATAGAGTTTCGACAAGCCCTCAGTTTATTTTGACTTTCCGACGGTACGCGACCAATTGCGTTTTTGCCAAAAACGGAAGCGGAGGCAAACGCTCCTTAGGAAAATAATTTACTGCTGATTTTTTGCATGTAAATCTAAAATAATACAATGAGAGTATCGCCAATGTTTCATAGCGTTTCGACAAGCCCTCGGTTTATTTTGACTTTCCGACGGTACGCGCGCAATTGCGCTTTTGCCAAAAATGGAAGCGGAGGCAAACGCGCTTTAGTAAAATAATTTCCTGCTGGTTTTTTGCATGTACTTCTCAAATAATACATTGATAGTGTCCCCAAATTTTCGTAGCGTTTAGACAAGCCCTCGGTTTATTTATAATTTTCGACGGTACGCGTGCAATTGCGTTTTTGCCAAAAACGGAAGCGGAGGCAAACGCGCCCTAGGAAAATAACTTCCTGCTGATTTTTTGCATGGACATCAGAAATATTACATTGAGAGTGTCGCCAAAGTTTCATAGCGTTTCGACAAGCCCTCTGTTTATTTTGAATTTCCGACGGTACGCGTGCAATTGCGTTTTTGCCAAAAACGGAAGCGGAGGCAAACACACCTTAGGAAAATAATTTCCTGATTATTTTTTTCATGGAAATCTCAAATAATACATTTAGAGTGTCTCCATAGTTTCATAGAGTTTCGACAAGCCCACGGTTTATTTTGACTTTCCGACGATACGCGTGCAATTGCGTTTTTGCCAAAAACGGAAGCGGAGGCAAACGCGCCTTAAGAAAATAATTTCCTTCTTATTTTTTTCATGTACATCTCAAATAATACATTGAGAGTGTCCCCAAAGTTTCATAGTGTCTGGACAATCCCTCAGTTTATTTTGACTTTTCGACGGTACGCGTGCAATTGCGTTTTTGCCAAAAACGGAAGCGGAGGCAAACGCGCATTAGGAAAATAATTTCCTGCTGATTTTTTGCATGTACATCTCAAATAATACATTGAGAGTGTCCCCAAATTTTCGTAGAGTTTCGACAATCTCTCGGTTTATTTTGACTTTCCGACGGTACGCGTGCAATTGCGTTTTTGCCAAAAACAGGAGCGGAGGCAAACACGCCTTAGGAAAATAATTTCCTGCTGATTTTTTGCATGTAAATCTAAAATAATACATTGAGAGTGTATCCAAAGTTTCATAGAGTTTCGACAAGCCCTCGGTTTATTTTAACTTTCCGACGGTACGCGTGCAATTGCATTTTTGCCAAAAACAGAAACAGAGGCAAACGCGCCTTAGGAAAATAATTTCCTGCTGATTTTTTGCATGTAAATCTAAAATAATACATTGAGAGTGTAGCCAAAGTTTCATAGAGTTTTGAAAATCCCTCAGTTTATTTTGACTTTCCGACGGTACGCGTGCAATTGCGTTTTTGCCAAAACCAGAAACAGAGGCAAACGCGCCTTAGGAAAATAATTTCCTGCTTATTTTTTTCATGTACATCTCAAATAATACATTGAGAGTATCCCCAAAGATTCATAGCGTCTCGACAATCCCTCGATTTATTTTGACTTTCCGACGGTACGCGTGCAATTGCGTTTTTGCCAAAACCAGAAACAGAGGCAAACGCGCCTTAGGAAAATAATTTCCTGCTGATTTTTTGCATGTAAATCTAAAATAATAAATTGAGAGTGTAGCCAAAGTTTCATAGAGTTTCAACAAGCCCTCGGTTTATTTTAACTTTCCCACAGTTGGCGTGCAATTGCGTTTTTGCCAAAAACAGAAGCGGAGGCAAACGCGCCTTAGGAAAATAATTTCCTGCTGAATTTTTTCATGTAAATCTAAAATAATACATTGAGAGTGTCGCCAAAGTTTCATAGAGTTTAGACAAGCCCTCGATTTATTTTGACTTTCCGACGGTACGCGTGCAATTGCGTTTTTGCCAAAAACGGAAGCGGAGGCAAACGCGCCTTAGGAAAATAATTTCCTGCTTATTTTTTTCATGTACATCTCAAATAATACATTGAGAGTGTCCCCAAAGTTTCATAGCGTCTCAACAATCCCTCGGTTTATTTTGCCTTTCCGACGGTACGCGTGCAATTGCGTTTTTGCCAAAAACGGAAGCGGAGGCAAACTTGCTTTAGTAAAATAATTTCCTGCTTGTTTTTTGCATGTACTTCTCAAATAATACATTGATAGTGACCCCAAAGTTTAATAGAGTTTCGACAAGCCCTCAGTTTATTTTGACTTTCCGACGGTACGCGACCAATTGCGTTTTTGCCAAAAACGGAAGCGGAGGCAAACGCTCCTTAGGAAAATAATTTACTGCTGATTTTTTGCATGTAAATCTAAAATAATACAATGAGAGTATCGCCAATGTTTCATAGCGTTTCGACAAGCCCTCGGTTTATTTTGACTTTCCGACGGTACGGGCGCAATTGCGCTTTTGCCAAAAATGGAAGCGGAGGCAAACGCGCTTTAGTAAAATAATTTCCTGCTGGTTTTTTGCATGTACTTCTCAAATAATACATTGATAGTGTCCCCAAATTTTCGTAGCGTTTAGACAAGCCCTCGGTTTATTTTGAATTTTCGACGGTACGCGTGCAATTGCGTTTTTGCCAAAAACGGAAGCGGAGGCAAACGCGCCCTAGGAAAATAACTTCCTGCTGATTTTTTGCATGGACATCTGAAATAATACATTGAGAGTGTCGCCAAAGTTTCATAGCGTTTCGACAAGCCCTCGGTTTATTTTGAATTTCCGACGGTACGCGTGCAATTGCTTTTTTTGCCAAAAACGGAAGCGGAGGCAAACGCACCTTAGGAAAATAATTTCCTGATTATTTTTTTCATGGACATCTCAAATAATACATTTAGAGTGTCTCCATAGTTTCATAGAGTTTCGACAAGCCCTCGGTTTATTTTGACTTTCCGACGATACGCGTGCAATTACGTTTTTGCCAAAAACGGAAGCGGAGGCAAACGCGCCTTAAGAAAATAATTTCCTGCTTATTTTTTTCATGTACATCTCAAATAATACATTGAGAGTGTCCCCAAAGTTTCATAGTGTCTCGACAATCCCTCAGTTTATTTTGACTTTTCGACGGTACGCGTGCAATTGCGTTTTTGCCAAAAACGGAAGCGGAGGCAAACGCGCATTAGGAAAATAATTTCCTGCTGATTTTTTGCATGTACATCTCAAATAATACATTGAGAGTGTCCCCAAATTTTCGTAGAGTTTCGACAAGCTCTCGGTTTATTTTGACTTTCCGACGGTACGCGTGCAATTGCGTTTTTGCCAAAAACAGGAGCGGAGGCAAACGCGCCTTAGGAAAATAATTTCCTGCTGATTTTTTGCATGTAAATCTAAAATAATACATTGAGAGTGTAGCCAAAGTTTCATAGAGTTTCGACAAGCCCTCGGTTTATTTTAACTTTCCGACGCTACGCGTGCAATTGCATTTTTGCCAAAAACAGAAACAGAGGCAAACGCGCCTTAGGAAAATAATTTCCTGCTGATTTTTTTCATGTAAATCTAAAATAATACATTGAGAGTGTAGCCAAAGTTTCATAGAGTTTTGAAAATCCCTCGGTTTATTTTGACTTTCCGACGGTACGCGTGCAATTGCGTTTTTGCCAAAACCAGAAACAGAGGCAAACGCGCCTTAGGAAAATAATTTCCTGCTGATTTTTTTCATGTAAATCTAAAATAATACATTGAGAGTGTCGCCAAAGTTTCATAGAGTTTAGACAAGCCCTCGATTTATTTTGACTTTCCGACGGTACGCGTGCAATTGCGTTTTTGCCAAAAACGGAAGCGGAGGCAAACGCGCCTTAGGAAAATAATTTCCTGCATATTTTTTTCATGTACATCTCAAATAATAAATTGAGAGTGTCCCCAAAGATTCATAGCGTCTCGACAATCCCTCGATTTATTTTGACTTTCCGACGGTACGCGTGCAATTGCGTTTTTGCCAAAACCAGAAACAGAGGCAAACGCGCCTTAGGAAAATAATTTCCTGCTGATTATTTGCACGTAAATCTAAAATAATAAATTGAGAGTGTAGCCAAAGTTTCATAGAGTTTCAACAAGCCCTCGGTTTATTTTAACTTTCCCACAGTTGGCGTGCAATTGCGTTTTTGCCAAAAACAGAAGCGGAGGCAAACGCGCCTTAGGAAAATAATTTTCTGCTGAATTTTTTCATGTAAATCTAAAATAATACATTGAGAGTGTCGCCAAAGTTTCATAGAGTTTAGACAAGCCCTCGATTTATTTTGACTTTCCGACGGTACGCGTGCAATTGCGTTTTTGCCAAAAACGGAAGCGGAGGCAAACGCGCCTTAGGAAAATAATTTCCTGCTTATTTTTTTCATGTGCATCTTAAATAATACATTGAGAGTGTCCCCAAAGTTTCATAGCGTCTCGACAAGCCCTCGGTTTATTTTGACTTTCCGACGGTACGCGTGCAATTGCGTTTTTGCCAAAAACGGAAGCGGAGGCAAACTTGCTTTAGTAAAATAATTTCCTGCTTGTTTTTTGCATGTACTTCTCAAATAATACATTGATAGTGACCCCAAAGTTTAATAGAGTTTCGACAAGCCATCAGTTTATTTTGACTTTCCGACGGTACGCGACCAATTGCATTTTTGCCAAAAACGGAAGCAGAGGCAAACGCTCCTTAGGAAAATAATTTACTGCTGATTTTTTGCATGTAAATCTAAAATAATACAATGAGGGTCTCGCCAATGTTTCATAGCGTTTCGACAAGCCCTCGGTTTATTTTGACTTTCCGACGGTACGCGCGCAATTGCGCATTTGCCAAAAACGGAAGCGGAGGCAAACGCGCTTTAGTAAAATAATTTCCTGCTGGTTTTTTGCATGTACTTCTCAAATAATACATTGATAGTGTCCCCAAATTTTCGTAGCGTTTAGACAAGCCCTCGGTTTATTTTGAATTTTCGACGGTACGTGTGAAATTGCGTTTTTGCCAAAAACGGAAGCGGAGGCAAACGCGCCCTAGGAAAATAACTTCCTGCTGATTTTTTGCATGGACATCTGAAATAATACATTGAGAGTGTCGCCAAAGTTTCATATCGTTTCGACAAGCCCTCGGTTTATTTTGAATTTCCGACGGTACGCGTGCAATTGCGTTTTTGCCAAAAACGGAAGCGGAGGCAAACGCGCATTAGGAAAATAATTTCCTGCTGATTTTTTTGCATGTACATCTCAAATAATACAATGAGAGTGTCCCCAAATTTTCGTAGAGTTTCGACAAGCTCTCGGTTTATTTTGACTTTCCGACGGTACGCGTGCAATTGCGTTTTTGCCAAAAATAGGAGCGGAGGCAAACGCGCCTTAGGAAAATAATTTCCTGCTGATTTTTTGCATGTAAATCTAAAATAATACATTGAGAGTGTAGCCAAAGTTTCATAGAGTTTCGACAAGCCCTCGGTTTATTTTAACTTTCCGACGGTACGCGTGCAATTGCATTTTTGCCAAAAACAGAAACAGAGGCAAACGCGCCTTAGGAAAATAATTTCCTGCTGATTTTTTGCATGTAAATCTAAAATAATACATTGAGAGTGTAGCCAAAGTTTCATAGAGTTTTGAAAATCCCTCGGTTTATTTTGACTTTCCGACGGTACGCGTGCAATTGCGTTTTTGCCAAAACCAGAAACAGAGGCAAACGCGCCTTAGGAAAATAATTTCCTGCTGATTTTTTTCATGTAAATCTAAAATAATACATTGAGAGTGTCGCCAAAGTTTCATAGAGTTTAGACAAGCCCTCGATTTATTTTGACTTTCCGACGGTACGCGTGCAATTGCGTTTTTGCCAAAAACGGAAGCGGAGGCAAACGCGCCTTAGGAAAATAATTTCCTGCATATTTTTTTCATGTACATCTCAAATAATAAATTGAGAGTGTCCCCAAAGATTCATAGCGTCTCGACAATCCCTCGATTTATTTTGACTTTCCGACAGTACGCGTGCAATTGCGTTTTTGCCAAAACCAGAAACAGAGGCAAACGCGCCTTAGGAAAATAATTTCCTGCTGATTATTTGCACGTAAATCTAAAATAATAAATTGAGAGTGTAGCCAAAGTTTCATAGAGTTTCAACAAGCCCTCGGTTTATTTTAACTTTCCCACAGTTGGCGTGCAATTGCGTTTTTGCCAAAAACAGAAGCGGAGGCAAACGCGCCTTAGGAAAATAATTTTCTGCTGAATTTTTTCATGTAAATCTAAAATAATACATTGAGAGTGTCGCCAAAGTTTCATAGAGTTTAGACAAGCCCTCGATTTATTTTGACTTTCCGACGGTACGCGTGCAATTGCGTTTTTGCCAAAAACGGAAGCGGAGGCAAACGCGCCTTAGGAAAATAATTTCCTGCTTATTTTTTTCATGTGCATCTTAAATAATACATTGAGAGTGTCCCCAAAGTTTCATAGCGTCTCGACAAGCCCTCGGTTTATTTTGACTTTCCGACGGTACGCGTGCAATTGCGTTTTTGCCAAAAACGGAAGCGGAGGCAAACTTGCTTTAGTAAAATAATTTCCTGCTTGTTTTTTGCATGTACTTCTCAAATAATACATTGATAGTGACCCCAAAGTTTAATAGAGTTTCGACAAGCCATCAGTTTATTTTGACTTTCCGACGGTACGCGACCAATTGCATTTTTGCCAAAAACGGAAGCGGAGGCAAACGCTCCTTAGGAAAATAATTTACTGCTGATTTTTTGCATGTAAATCTAAAATAATACAATGAGGGTCTCGCCAATGTTTCATAGCGTTTCGACAAGCCCTCGGTTTATTTTGACTTTCCGACGGTACGCGCGCAATTGCGCTTTTGCCAAAAACGGAAGCGGAGGCAAACGCGCTTTAGTAAAATAATTTCCTGCTGGTTTTTTGCATGTACTTCTCAAATAATACATTGATAGTGTCCCCAAATTTTCGTAGCGTTTAGACAAGCCCTCGGTTTATTTTGAATTTTCGACGGTACGCGTGAAATTGCGTTTTTGCCAAAAACGGAAGCGGAGGCAAACGCGCCCTAGGAAAATAACTTCCTGCTGATTTTTTGCATGGACATCTGAAATAATACATTGAGAGTGTCGCCAAAGTTTCATATCGTTTCGACAAGCCCTCGGTTTATTTTGAATTTCCGACGGTACGCGTGCAATTGCGTTTTTGCCAAAAACGGAAGCGGAGGCAAACGCGCATTAGGAAAATAATTTCCTGCTGATTTTTTTGCATGTACATCTCAAATAATACAATGAGAGTGACCCCAAATTTTCGTAGAGTTTCGACAAGCCCTCGGTTTATTTTGACTTTCCGACGGTACGCGTGCAATTGCGTTTTTGCCAAAAACAGGAGCGGAGGCAAACGCGCCTTAGGGAAATAATTTCCTGCTGATTTTTTGCATGTAAATCTAAAATAATACATTGAGAGTGTAGCCAAAGTTTCATAGAGTTTCGACAAGCCCTCGGTTTATTTTGACTTTCCGACGGTACGCGTGCAATTGCGTTTTTGCCAAAAACAGAAACAGAGGCAAACGCGCCTTAGGAAAATAATTTCCTGCTGATTTTTTGCATGTAAATCTAAAATAATACATTGAGAGTGTAGCCATAGTTACATAGATTTTAGACAAGCCCTCGGTTTATTTTGACTTTCCCACAGTACGCGTGCAATTGCGTTTTTGCCAAAAACAGAAGCGCAGACAAACGCGCCTTAGGAAAATAATTTCCTGCTGATTTTTTGCATGTAAATCTAAAATAATACATTGAGAGTGTAGCCAAAGTTTCATAGAGTTTGGAAAATCCCTCGGTTTATTTTGACTTTCCGACGGTACGCGTGCAATTGCGTTTTTGCCAAAAACAGAAGCGGAGGCAAACGCGCCTTAGGAAAATAATTTCCTGCTGATTTTTATCATGTAAATCTAAAATAATACATTGAGAATGTCGCCAAAGTTTCATAGAGTTTAGACAAGCCCTCGGTTTATTTTGACTTTCCGACGGTACGCGTGCAATTGCGTTTTTGCCAAAAACGGAAGCGGAGGCAAACGCGCCTTAGGAAAATAATTTCCTGCTTATTTTTTTCATGTACATCTCAAATAATACATTGAGAGTGCCCCCAAAGTTTCATAGCGTCTCGACAATCCCTCGGTTTATTTTGACTTTCCGACGGTACGCGTGCAATTGCGTTTTTGCCAAAAACGGAAGCGGAGGCAAACGCGCTTTAGTAAAATAATTTCCTGCTTGTTTTTTGCATGTACTTCTCAAATAATACATTGATAGTGTCCCCAAATTTTAATAGAGTTTCGACAAGCCCTCAGTTTATTTTGACTTTCCGACGGTACGCGACCAATTGCGTTTTTGGCAAAAACGGAAGCGGAGGCAAACGCTCCTTAAGAAAATAATTTACTGCTGATTTTTTGCATGTAAATCTAAAATAATACAATGAGAGTGTCGCCAATTTTTCATAGCGTTTCGACAAGCCCTCGGTTTATTTTGACTTTTGGACGGTACGCGCGCAATTGCGCTTTTGCCAAAAACGGAAGCGGAGGCAAACACGCTTTAGTAAAATAATTTCCTGCTGGTTTTTTGAATGTACTTCTCAAATAATACATTGATAGTGTCCCCAAAGTTTCGTAGCGTTTAGACAAGCCCTCGGTTTATTTTGAATTTTCGACGGTACGCGTGCTATTGCGTTTTTGCCAAAAACGGAAGCGGAGGCAAACGCGCCCTAGGAAAATAAATTCCTGCTGATTTTTTGCATGGACATCTGAAATAATACATTGAGAGTGTCGCCAAAGTTTCATAGCGTTTCGACAAGCCCTCGTTTTATTTTGAATTTCCGACGGTACGCGTGCAATTGTGTTTTTGCCAAAAACGGAAGTGGAGGCAAACGCACCTTAGGAAAATAATTTCCTGATTATTTTTTTCATGGACATCTCAAATAATACATTTAGAGTGTCTCCATAGTTTCATAGAGTTTCGACAAGCCTTCGGTTTATTTTGACATTTCGACGATACGCGTGCAATTACGTTTTTGCCAAAAACGGAAGCGGAGGCAAACGCGCCTTAAGAAAATAATTTCCTGCTTATTTTTTTCATGTACATCTCAAATAATACATTGAGAGTGTCCCCAAAGTTTCATAGTGTCTCGACAATCCCTCAGTTTATTTTGACTTTCCGACGGTACGCGTGCAATTGCGTTTTTGCCAAAAACGGAAGCGGAGGCAAACGCGCATTAGGAAAATAATTTCCTGCTGATTTTTATGCATGTACATCTCAAATAATACATTGAGAGTGTCCCCAAATTTTCGTAGAGTTTCGACAAGCCCTCGGTTTATTTTGACTTTCTGACGGTACGCGTGCAATTGCGTTTTTGCCAAAAACAGGAGCGGAGGCAAACGCGCCTTAGGAAAATAATTTCCTGCTGATTTTGTGCATGTAAATCTAAAATAATACATTGAGAGTGTAGCCAAAGTTTCATAGAGTTTCGACAAGCCCTCGGTTTATTTTGACTTTCCGACGGTACACGTGCAATTGCGTTTTTGCCAAAAACAGAAGCAGAGGCAAACGCGCCTTAGGAAAATAATTTCTTTCTGATTTTTTTCATGTAAATCTAAAATAATACATTGAGAGTGTCGCCAAAGTTTCATAGAGTTTGGACAAGCCCTCGGTTTATTTTGACTTTCCGACGGTACGCGTGCAATTGCGTTTTTGCCAAAAACGGAAGCGGAGGCAAACGCGCTTTAGTAAAATAATTTCCTGTTTGTTTTTTGCATGTACTTCTCAAATAATACATTGATAGTGTCCCCAAAGTTTAATAGAGTTTCGACAAGCCCTCAGTTTATTTTGACTTTCCGACGGTACGCGACCAATTGCGTTTTTGCCAAAAACGGAAGCGGAGGCAAACGCTCCTTAGGAAAATAATTTACTGCTTATTTTTTGCATGTAAATCTAAAATAATACAATAAGAGTGTCGCCAATGTTTCATAGCGTTTCGACAAGCCCTCGGTTTATTTTGACTTTCCGACGGTACGCGCGCAATTGCGTTTTTGCCAAAAACGGAAGCGGAGGCAAACGCGCTTTAGTAAAATAATTTCCTGCTGGTTTTTTGCATGTAATTCTCAAATAATACATTGATAGTGTCCCCAAAGTTTCGTAGCGTTTAGACAAGCCCTCGGTTTATTTTGAATTTCCGAGAGTACGCGTGCAATTGCGTTTTTGCCAAAAACAGAAGCGGAGGCAAACACGCCCTAGGAAAATAACTTCCTGGTGATTTTTTGCATGGACATCTGAAATAATACATTGAGAGTGTCGCCAAAGTTTCATAGAGTTTAGACAAGCCCTCGGTTTATTTTGACTTTCCGACGGTACGCGTGCAATTGCGTTTTTGCCAAAAACGGAAGCAGAGGCAAACGCGCCTTAGGAAAATAATTTCCTGCTTATTTTTTTCATGTACATCTCAAATAATACATTGAGAGTGTCCCCAAAGTTTCATAGCGTATCGGCAATCCCTCGGTTTATTTTGACTTTCCGACAGTACGCGTGCAATTGCGTTTTTGCCAAAAACGGAAGCGGAGGAAAACGCGGTTTAGTAAAATAATTCCCTGCTTGTTTTTTGCATGTACTTCTCAAATAATACATTGAGAGTGTCCCCAAAGTTTAATAGAGTTTCGACAAGCCCTCGGTTTATTTTGACTTTCCGACGGTACGCGAGCAATTGCGTTTTTGCCAAAAACGGAAGCGGAGGCAAACGCGCATTCGGAAAATAATTTCCTGCTGATTTTTTGCATGTACATCTCAAATAATACATTGAGAGTGTCCCCAAATTTTCGTAGAGTTTCGACAAGCCCTCGGTTTATTTTGACTTTCCGACGGTACGCGTGCAATTGCGTTTTTGCCAAAAACAGGAGCGGAGGCAAACGCGCCTTAGGAAAATAATTTCCTGCTGATTTTTTGCATGTAAATCTAAAATAATACATTGAGAGTGTAGCCAAAGTTTCATAGAGTTTCGACAAGCCCTCAGTTTATTTTGACTTTCCGACGGTACGCGTGCAATTGCGTTTTTGCCAAAAACAAAAACAGAGGCAAACGCGCCTTAGGAAAATAATTTCCTGCTGATTTTTTGCATGTAAATCTAAAATAATACATTGAGAGATTAGCCAAAGTTTCATAGGGTTTCGACAAGCCGTCGGTTTATTTTGACTTTCCCACAGTACGCGTGCAATTGCGTTTTTGCCAAAAACAGAAGCGCATGCAAACGCGTCTTAGGAAAATATTTTCCTGCTGATTTTTTGCATGTAAATCTAAAATAATACATTGAGAGTGTAGCCAAAGTTTCATAGAGTTTCGAAAATCCCTCGGTTTATTTTGACTTTCCGACGGTACGCGTGCAATTGCGTTTTTGCCAAAAACAGAAGCGGAGGCAAACGCGCCTTAGGAAAATAATTTCCTGCTGATTTTTTTCATGTAAATCTAAAATAATACATTGAGAGTGTCGCCAAAGTTTCATAGAGTTTAGACAAGCCCTCGGTTTATTTTGACTTTCCGACGGTACGCGTGCAATTGCGTTTTTGCCAAAAACGGAAGCGGAGGCAAACGCGCCCTAGAAAAATAACTTCCTACTGATTTTTTGCATGGACATCTCAAATAATACATTGAGAGTGTCTCCAAAGTTTCATAGCGTTTCGACAAGCCCTCGGTTTATTTTGAATTTCCGACGGTACGCGTGCAATTGCGTTTTTGCCAAAAACGGAAGCGGAGGCAAACGCGCCATAGGAAAATAATTTCCTGCTTATTTTTTTCATGTACATCTCAAATAATACATTGAGAGTGTCCCCAAAGTTTCATAGCGTCTCGACAATCCCTCGGTTTATTTTGACTTTCCGACGGTACGCGTGCAATTGCGTTTTTGCCAAAAACGGAAGCGGAGGCAAACGCGCTTTAGTAAAATAATTTCCTGCTTGTTTTTTGCATGTACTTCTCAAATAATACATTGATAGTGTCCCCAAAGTGTAATAGAGTTTCGACAAGCCCTCTGTTTATTTTGACTTTCCGACGGTACGCGACCAATTGCGTTTTTGCCAAAAACGGAAGCGGAGGCAAACGCTCCTTAGGAAAATAATTTCCTGCTTGTTTTTTGCATGTACTTCTCAAATAATAAATTGAGAGTGTCCCCAAAGTTTAATAGAGTTTCGACAAGCCCTCGCTTTATTTTGACTTTCCGACGGTACGCGCGCAATTGCGCTTTTGCCAAAAACGGAAGCGGAGGCAAACGCGCTTTAGTAAAATAATTTCCTGCTGGTTTTTTGCATGTACATCTCAAATAATACATTTATAGTGTCCCCAAAGTTTCGTAGCGTTTAGACAAGCCCTATGTTTATTTTGAATTTCCGACGGTACGCGTGCAATTGCGTTTTTGCCAAAAACGGAAGCGGAGGCAAACACGCCCTAGGAAAATAACTTCCTGCTGATTTTTTGCATGGACATCTGAAATAATACATTGAGAGTGTCGCCAAAGTTTCATAGCGTTTCGACAAGCCCTCGGTTTATTTTGAATTTCCGACGGTACGCGTGCAATTGCGTTTTTGCCAAAAACGGAAGCGGAGGCAAACGCACCTTAGGAAAATAATTTCCTGATTATTTTTTTCATGGACTTCTCAAATAATACATTTAGAGTGTATCCATAGTTTCATAGAGTTTCGACAAGCCCTCGGTTTATTTTGACTTTCCGACGATACGCGTGCAATTGCGTTTTTGCCAAAAACGGAAGCGGAGGCAAACGCGCCTTAAGAAAATAATTTCCTGCTTATTTTTTTCATGTACATCTCAAATAATACATTGAGAGTGTCCCCAAAGTTTCATAGTGTCTCGACAATCCCTCAGTTTATTTTGACTTTCCGACGGTACGCGTGGAATTGCGTTTTTGCCAAAAACGGAAGCGGAGGCAAACGCGCCCTAGAAAAATAACTTCCTACTGATTTTTTGCATGGACATCTCAAATAATACATTGAGAGTGTCTCCAAAGTTTCATAGCGTTTCGACAAGCCCTCGGTTTATTTTGAATTTCCGACGGTACGCGTGCAATTGCGTTTTTGCCAAAAACGGAAGCGGAGGCAAACGCGCCATAGGAAAATAATTTCCTGCTTATTTTTTTCATGTACATCTCAAATAATACATTGAGAGTGTCCCCAAAGTTTCATAGCGTCTCGACAATCCCTCGGTTTATTTTGACTTTCCGACGGTTCGCGTGCAATTGCGTTTTTGCCAAAAACGGAAGCGGAGGCAAACGCGCCTTAGGAAAATAATTTCCTACTTATTTTTTTCATGTACATCTCAAATAATACATTGAGAGTGTCCCCAAAGTTTAATAGAGTTTCGACAAGCCCTCGGTTTATTTTGACTTTCCGACGGTACGCGAGCAATTGCGTTTTTGCCAAAAACGGAAGCAGAGGCAAACACGCATTAGGAAAATAATTTCCTGCTGATTTTTTGCATGTACATATCAAATAATACATTGAGAGTGTCCCCAAATTTTCGTAGAGTTTCGACAAGCCCTCGGTTTATTTTGACTTTCCGACGGTACGCGTGCAATTGCGTTTTTGCCAAAAACAGGAGCGGAGGCAAACGCGGCGTAGGAAAATAATTTCCTGCTGATTTTTTGCATGTAAATCTAAAATAATACATTGAGAGTGTAGCCAAAGTTTCATAGAGTTTCGACAAGCCCTCGGTTTATTTTGACTTTCCGACGGTACGCGTGCAATTGCGTTTTTGCCAAAAACAGAAACAGAGGCAAACGCGCCTTAGGAAAATAATTTCCTGCTGATTTTTTTTCATGTAAATCTAAAATAATACATTGAGAGTGTAGCCAAAGTTTCATAGAGTTTCGACAAGCCCTCGATTTATTTTGACTTTCCAACGGTACGCGTGCAATTGCGTTTTTGCCAAAAACAGAAGCGGAGGCCAACGCGCCTTAGGAAAATAATTTCCTACTGATTTTTTGCATGTAAATCTAAAATATTACATTTTGAGTGTAGCCAAAGTTTCATAGAGTTTCGAAAAGCCCTCGGTTTATTTTGACTTTCCGACGGTACGCGCGCAATTGCGCTTTTGCCAAAAACGGAAGCGGAGGCAAACACGCTTTAGTAAAATAATTTCCTGCTGGTTTTTTGCATGTACTTCTCAAATAATAAATTGATAGTGTCCCCAAAGTTTCGTAGCGTTTAGACAAGCCCTCGGTTTATTTTGAATTTCCGACGGTACGCGTGCAATTGCGTTTTTGCCAAAACAGAAGCGGAGGCAAACGCGCCCTAGGAAAATAACTTCCTGCTGATTTTTTGCATGGACATCTGAAATAATACATTGAGAGTGTCGCCAAAGTTTCATAGCGTTTCGACAAGCCCTCGGTTTATTTTGACTTTACGACGATACGCGTGCAATTGCGTTTTTGCCAAAAACGGAAGCGGAGGCAAACGCTCCTTAAGAAAATAATTTCCTGCTTATTTTTTTCATGTACATCTCAAATAATACATTGAGAGTGTCCCCAAAGTTTCATAGTGTCTCGACAATCCCTCAGTTTATTTTGACTTTCCGACGGTACGTGTGCAATTGCGTTTTTGCCAAAAACGGAAGCGGAGGCAAACGCGCATTAGCAAAATAATTTCCTGCTGATTTTTTTGCATGTACATCTCAAATAATACATTGAGAGTGTCCCCAAATTTTTGTAGAGTTTCGACAAGCCCTCGGTTTATTTTGACTTTCCGACGGTACGCGTGCAATTGCGTTTTTGCCAAAAACAGGAGCGGAGGCAAACGCGCCTTAGGAAAATAATTTCCTGCTGATTTTTTGCATGTAAATCTAAAATAATCCATTGAGAGTGTAGCCAAAGTTTCATAGAGTTTCGACAAGCCCTCGGTTTATTTTGACTTTCCAGCGATACGCGTGCAATTGCGTTTTTGCCAAAAACAGAAGCAGAGGCAAACGCGCCTTAGGAAAATAATTTCCTGCTGATTTTTTTCATGTAAATCTAAAATAATACATTGAGAGTGCCGCCAAAGTTTCATAGAGTTTAGACAAGCCCTCGGTTTATTTTGACTTTCCGACGGTACGCGTGCAATTGCGTTTTTGCCAAAAACAGAAGCGGAGGCCAACGCGCCTTAGGAAAATAATTTCCTACTGATTTTTTGCATGTAAATCTAAAATATTACATTTTGAGTGTAGCCAAAGTTTCATAGAGTTTCGAAAAGCCCTCGGTTTATTTTGACTTTCCGACGGTACGCGCGCAATTGCGCTTTTGCCAAAAACGGAAGCGGAGGCAAACACGCTTTAGTAAAATAATTTCCTGCTGGTTTTTTGCATGTACTTCTCAAATAATAAATTGATAGTGTCCCCAAAGTTTCGTAGCGTTTAGACAAGCCCTCGGTTTATTTTGAATTTCCGACGGTACGCGTGCAATTGCGTTTTTGCCAAAACAGAAGCGGAGGCAAACGCGCCCTAGGAAAATAACTTCCTGCTGATTTTTTGCATGGACATCTGAAATAATACATTGAGAGTGTCGCCAAAGTTTCATAGCGTTTCGACAAGCCCTCGGTTTATTTTGACTTTACGACGATACGCGTGCAATTGCGTTTTTGCCAAAAACGGAAGCGGAGGCAAACGCTCCTTAAGAAAATAATTTCCTGCTTATTTTTTTCATGTACATCTCAAATAATACATTGAGAGTGTCCCCAAAGTTTCATAGTGTCTCGACAATCCCTCAGTTTATTTTGACTTTCCGACGGTACGTGTGCAATTGCGTTTTTGCCAAAAACGGAAGCGGAGGCAAACGCGCATTAGCAAAATAATTTCCTGCTGATTTTTTTGCATGTACATCTCAAATAATACATTGAGAGTGTCCCCAAATTTTTGTAGAGTTTCGACAAGCCCTCGGTTTATTTTGACTTTCCGACGGTACGCGTGCAATTGCGTTTTTGCCAAAAACAGGAGCGGAGGCAAACGCGCCTTAGGAAAATAATTTCCTGCTGATTTTTTGCATGTAAATCTAAAATAATCCATTGAGAGTGTAGCCAAAGTTTCATAGAGTTTCGACAAGCCCTCGGTTTATTTTGACTTTCCAGCGATACGCGTGCAATTGCGTTTTTGCCAAAAACAGAAGCAGAGGCAAACGCGCCTTAGGAAAATAATTTCCTGCTGATTTTTTTCATGTAAATCTAAAATAATACATTGAGAGTGCCGCCAAAGTTTCATAGAGTTTAGACAAGCCCTCGGTTTATTTTGACTTTCCGACGGTACGCGTGCAATTGCGTTTTTGCCAAAAACGGAAGCGGAGGCAAACGCGCTTTAGTAAAATAATTTCCTGTTTGTTTTTTGCATGTACTTCTCAAATAATACATTGATAGTGTCCCCAAAGTTTAATAGAGTTTCGTCAAGCCCTCAGTTTATTTTGACTTTCCGACGGTACGCGACCAATTGCGTTTTTGCCAAAAACGGAAGCGGAGGCAAACGCTCCTTAGGAAAATAATTTACTGCTTATTTTTTTCATGTAAATCTAAAATAATACAATGAGAGTGTCGCCAATGTTTCATAGCGTTTCGACAAGCCCTCGGTTTATTTTGACTTTCCGACGGTACGCGCGCAATTGTGCTTTTGCCAAAAATGGAAGCGGAGGCAAACGCGCTTTAGTAAAATAATTTCCTGCTGGTTTTTTGCATGTACTTCTCAAATAATACATTGATAGTGTCCCCAAAGTTTCGTAGCGTTTAGACAAGCCCTCGGTTTATTTTGAATTTCCGACGGTACGCGTGCAATTGCGTTTTTGCCAAAAACGGAAGCGGAGGCAAATGCGCCCTAGGAAAATAACTTCCTGGTGATTTTTTGCATGGAAATCTGAAATAATACATTGAGAGTATCGCCAAAGTTTCATAGAGTTTAGACAAGCCCTCGGTTTATTTTGACTTTCCGACGGTACGCGTGCAATTGCGTTTTTGCCAAAAACGGAAGCGGAGGCAAACGCGCCTTAGGAAAATAATTTCCTGCTTATTTTTTTCATGTACATCTCAAATAATACATTGAGAGTGTCCCCAAAGTTTCATAGCGTATCGACAATCCCTCGGTTTATTTTGACTTTCCGACGGTACGCGTGCAATTGCGTTTTTGCCAAAAATGGAAGTGGAGGCAAACGCGGTTTAGTAAAATAATTTCCTGCTTGTTTTTTGCATGTACTTCTCAAATAATACATTGAGATTGTCCCCAAAGTTTAATAGAGTTTCGACAAGCCCTCGGTTTATTTTGACTTTCCGACGGTACGCGAGCAATTGCGTTTTTGCCAAAAATGGAAGCGGAGGCAAACGCGCATTAGGAAAATAATTTCCTGCTGATTTTTTGCATGTACATCTAAAATAATACATTGAGAGTGTCCCCAAATTTTCGTAGAGTTTCGACAAGCCCTCGGTTTATTTTGACTTTCCGACGGTACGCGTGCAATTGCGTTTTTGCCAAAAACAGGAGCGGAGGCAAACGCGCCTTAGGAAAATAATTTCCTGCTGATTTTTTGCATGTAAATCTAAAATAATACATTGAGAGTGTAGCCAAAGTTTCATAGAGTTTCGACAAGCCCTCGGTTTATTTTGACTTTCCGACGGTACGCGTGCAATTGCGTTTTTGCCAAAAACGGAAGCGGAGGCAAACGCGGTTTAGTAAAATAATTTCCTGCTTGTTTTTTGCATGTACATCTCAAATAATACATTGAGAGTGTCCCCAAAGTTTAATAGAGTTTCGACAAGCCCTCGGTTTATTTTGACTTTCCGACGGTACGCGAGCAATTGCGTTTTTGCCAAAAACGGAAGCGGAGGCAAACGCGCATTAGGAAAATAATTTCCTGCTGATTTTTTGCATGTACATCTCAAATAATACATTGAGAGTGTCCCCAAATTTTCGTAGAGTTTTGACAAGCCCTCGGTTTATTTTGACTTTCCGACGGTACGCGTGCAATTGCGTTTTTGCCAAAAACAGGAGCGGAGGCAAACGCGCCTTAGGAAAATAATTTCCTGCTGATTTTTTGCATGTAAATCTAAAATAATACATTGAGAGTGTAGCCAAAGTTTCATAGAGTTTCGACAAGCCCTCGGTTTATTTTGACTTTCCGACGGTACGCGTGCAATTGCGTTTTTGCCAAAAACAAAAACAGAGGCAAACGCGCCTTAGGAAAATAATTTCCTGCTTATTTTTTGCATGTAAATCTAAAATAATACATTGAGAGTGTAGCCAAAGTTTCATAGAGTTTCGACAAGCCCTCGGTTTATTTTGACTTTCCCACAGTACGCGTGCAATTGCGTTTTTGCCAAAAACAGAAGTGCAGGCAAACGCGCCTTAGGAAAATAATTTCCTGCTGATTTTTTTCATGTAAATCTAAAATAATACATTGAGAGTGTCGCCAAAGTTTCATAGAGTTTAGACAAGCCCTCGGTTCATTTTGACTTTCCGACGGTACGCGTGCAATTGCGTTTTTGCCAAAAACGGAAGCGGAGGCAAACGCGCTTTAGTAAAATAATTTCCTGTTTGTTTTTTGCATGTACTTTTTAAATAATACATTGATAGTGTCCCCAAAGTTTAATAGAGTTTCGACAAGCCCTCAGTTTATTTTGACTTTCCGACGGTACGCGACCAATTGCGTTTTTGCAAAAAACGGAAGCGGAGGCAAACGCTCCTTAGGAAAATAATTTACTGCTTATTTTTTGCATGTAAATCTAAAATAATACATTGAGAGTGCCGCCAAAGTTTCATAGAGTTTAGACAAGCCCTCGGTTTATTTTGACTTTCCGACGGTACGCGTGCAATTGCGTTTTTGCCAAAAATGGAAGCGGAGGCAAACGCGCTTTAGTAAAATAATTTCATGTTTGTTTTTTGCATGTACTTCTCAAATAATACATTGATAGTGTCCCCAAAGTTTAATAGAGTTTCGACAAGCCCTCAGTTTATTTTGACTTTCCGACGGTACGTGACCAATTGCGTTTTTGCCAAAAACGGAAGCGGAGGCAAACGCTCCTTAGGAAAATAATTTACTGCTTATTTTTTGCATGTAAATCTAAAATAATACAATGAGAGTGTCGCCAATGTTTCATAGCATTTCGACAAGCCCTCGGTTTATTTTGACTTTCCGACGGTACGCGCGCAATTGTGCTTTTGCCAAAAATGGAAGCGGAGGCAAACGCGCTTTAGTAAAATAATTTCGTGCTGGTTTTTTGCATGTACTTCTCAAATAATACATTGATAGTGTCCCCAAAGTTTCGTAGCGTTTAGACAAGCCCTCGGTTTATTTTGAATTTCCGACGGTACGCGTGCAATTGCGTTTTTGCCAAAAACAGAAGCGGAGGCAAACGCGCCCTAGGAAAATAACTTCCTGCTGATTTTTTGCATGGACATCTGAAATAATACATTGAGAGTGTCGCCAAAGTTTCATAGCGTTTCGACAAGCCCTCGTTTTATTTTGAATTTCCGACGGTACGCATGCAATTGCGTTTTTGCCAAAAACGGAAGCGGAGGCAAACGCACCATAGGAAAATAATTTCCTGATTATTTTTTTCATGGACATCTCAAATAATACATTTAGAGTGTCTCCATAGTTTCATAGAGTTTCGACAAGCCCTCGGTTTATTTTGACTTTACGACGATACGCGTGCAATTGCGTTTTTGCCAAAAACGGAAGCGGAGGCAAACGCTCCTTAAGAAAATAATTTCCAGTTTATTTTTTTCATGTACATCTCAAATAATACATTGAGAGTGTCCCCAAAGTTTCATAGTGTCTCGACAATCCCTCATTTTATTTTGACTTTCAGACGGTACGTGTGCAATTGCGTTTTTGCCAAAAACGAAAGCGGAGGCAAACGCGCATTAGCAAAATAATTTCCTGCTGATTTTTTTGCATGTACATCTCAAATAATACATTGAGAGTGTCCCCAAATTTTCGTAGAGTTTCGACAAGCCCTCGGTTTATTTTGACTTTCCGACGGTACGCGTGCAATTGCGTTTTTGCCAAAAACAGGAGCGGAGGCAAACGCGCCTTAGGAAAATAATTTCCTGCTGATTTTTTGCATGTAAATCTAAAATAATACATTGAGAGTGTAGCCAAAGTTTCATAGAGTTTCGACAAGCCCTCGGTTTATTTTGACTTTCCGACGGTACGCGTGCAATTGCGTTTTTGCCAAAAACAAAAACAGAGGCAAACGCGCCTTAGGAAAATAATTTCCTGCTGATTTTTTTCATGTAAATCTAAAATAATACATTGAGAGTGCCGCCAAAGTTTCATAGAGTTTAGACAAGCCCTCGGTTTATTTTGACTTTCCGACGGTACGCGTGCAATTGCGTTTTTGCCAAAAACGGAAGCGGAGGCAAACGCGCTTTAGTAAAATAATTTCCTGTTTGTTTTTTGCATGTACTTCTCAAATAATACATTGATAGTGTCCCCAAAGTTTAATAGAGTTTCGACAAGCCCTCAGTTTATTTTGACTTTCCGACGGTACGCGACCAATTGCGTTTTTGCCAAAAACGGAAGCGGAGGCAAACGCTCCTTAGGAAAATAATTTACTGCTTATTTTTTGCATGTAAATCTAAAATAATACAATGAGAGTGTCGCCAATGTTTCATAGCATTTCGACAAGCCCTCGGTTTATTTTGACTTTCCGACGGTACGCGCGCAATTGTGCTTTTGCCAAAAATGGAAGCGGAGGCAAACGCGCTTTAGTAAAATAATTTCCTGCTGGTTTTTTGCATGTACTTCTCAAATAATACATTGATAGTGTCCCCAAAGTTTCGTAGCGTTTAGACAAGCCCTCGGTTTATTTTGAATTTCCGACGGTACGCGTGCAATTGCGTTTTTGCCAAAAACAGAAGCGGAGGCAAACGCGCCCTAGGAAAATAACTTCCTGCTGATTTTTTGCATGGACATCTGAAATAATACATTGAGAGTGTCGCCAAAGTTTCATAGAGTTTAGACAAGCCCTCGGTTTATTTTGACTTTCCGACGGTACGCGTGCAATTGCGTTTTTGCCAAAAACGGAAGCGGAGGCAAACGCGCCTTAGGAAAATAATTTCCTGCTTATTTTTTTCATGTACATCTCAAATAATACATTGAGAGTGTCCCCAAAGTTTCATAGCGTATCGACAATCCCTCGGTTTATTTTGACTTTCCGACGGTACGCGTGCAATTGCGTTTTTGCCAAAAACGGAAGCGGAGGCAAACGCGGTTTAGTAAAATAATTTCCTTCTTGTTTTTTGCATGTACTTCTCAAATAATACATTGAGAGTGTCCCCAAAGTTTAATAGAGTTCCGACAAGCCCTCGGTTTATTTTGACTTTCCGACGGTACGCGAGCAATTGCGTTTTTGCCAAAAACGGAAGCGGAGGCAAACGCGCATTAGGAAAATAATTTCCTGCTGATTTTTTGCATGTACATCTCAAATAATACATTGAGAGTGTCCCCAAATTTTCGTAGAGTTTCGACAAGCCCTCGGTTTATTTTGACTTTCCGACGGTACGCGTGCAATTGCGTTTTTGCCAAAAACAGGAGCGGAGGCAAACGCGCCTTAGGAAAATAATTTCCTGCTGATTTTTTGCATGTAAATCTAAAATAATACATTGAGAGTGTATCCAAAGTTTCATAGAGTTTCGACAAGCCCTCGGTTTATTTTGACTTTCCGACGGTACGCGTGCAATTCCGTTTTTGCCAAAAACAAAAACAGAGGCAAACGCGCCTTAGGAAAATAATTTCCTGCTTATTTTTTGCATGTAAATCTAAAATAATACATTGAGAGTGTAGCCAAAGTTTCATAGAGTTTCGACAAGCCCTCGGTTTATTTTGACTTTCCCACAGTACGCGTGCAATTGCGTTTTTGCCAAAAACAGAAGCGCAGGAAAACGCGCCTTAGGAAAATAATTTCCTGCTGATTTTTTTCATGTAAATCTAAAATAATACATTGAGAGTGTCGCCAAAGTTTCATAGAGTTTCGACAAGCCCTCGGTTTATTTTGACTTTCCGACGGTACGCGTGCAATTGCGTTTTTGCCAAAAACAGGAGCGGAGGCAAACGCGCCTTAGGAAAATAATTTCCTGCTGATTTTTTGCATGTAAATCTAAAATAATACATTGAGAGTGTAGCCAAAGTTTCATAGAGTTTCGACAAGCCCTCAGTTTATTTTGACTTTCCGACGGTACGCGTGCAATTGCGTTTTTGCCAAAAACAAAAACAGAGGCAAACGCGCCTTAGGAAAATAATTTCCTGCTGATTTTTTGCATGTAAATCTAAAATAATACATTGAGAGATTAGCCAAAGTTTCATAGAGTTTCGACAAGCCGTCGGTTTATTTTGACTTTCCCACAGTACGCGTGCAATTGCGTTTTTGCCAAAAACAGAAGCGCATGCAAACGCGTCTTAGGAAAATATTTTCCTGCTGATTTTTTGCATGTAAATCTAAAATAATACATTGAGAGTGTAGCCAAAGTTTCATAGAGTTTCGAAAATCCCTCGGTTTATTTTGACTTTCCGACGGTACGCGTGCAATTGCGTTTTTGCCAAAAACAGAAGCGGAGGCAAACGCGCCTTAGGAAAATAATTTCCTGCTGATTTTTTTCATGTAAATCTAAAATAATACATTGAGAGTGTCGCCAAAGTTTCATAGAGTTTAGACAAGCCCTCGGTTTATTTTGACTTTCCGACGGTACGCGTGCAATTGTGTTTTTGCCAAAAACGGAAGCGGAGGCAAACGCGCCTTAGGAAAATAATTTCCTGCTTATTTTTTTCTTGTACATCTCAAATAATACATTGAGAGTGTCCCCAAAGTTTCATAGCGTCTCGACAATCCCTCGGTTTATTTTGACTTTCCGACGGTACGCGTGCAATTGCGTTTTTGCCAAAAACGGAAGCGGAGGCAAACGCGCTTTAGTAAAATAATTTCCTGCTTGTTTTTTGCATGTACTTCTCAAATAATACATTGATAGTGTCCCCAAAGTTTAATAGAGTTTCGACAAGCCCTCAGTTTATTTTGACTTTCCGACGGTACGCGACCAATTGCGTTTTTGCCAAAAACGGAAGCGGAGGCAAACGCTCCTTAGGAAAATAATTTCCTGCTTGTTTTTTGCATGTACTTCTCAAATAATAAATTGAGAGTGTCCCCAAAGTTTAATAGAGTTTCGACAAGCCCTCGCTTTATTTTGACTTTCCGACGGTACGCGCGCAATTGCGCTTTTGCCAAAAACGGAAGCGGAGGCAAACGCGCTTTAGTAAAATAATTTCCTGCTGGTTTTTTGCATGTACATCTCAAATAATACATTGATAGTGTCCCCAAAGTTTCGTAGCGTTTAGACAAGCCCTATGTTTATTTTGAATTTCCGACGGTACGCGTGCAATTGCGTTTTTGCCAAAAACGGAAGCGGAGGCAAACACGCCCTAGGAAAATAACTTCCTGCTGATTTTTTGCATGGACATCTGAAATAATACATTGAGAGTGTCGCCAAAGTTTCATAGCGTTTCGACAAGCCCTCGGTTTATTTTGAATTTCCGACGGTACGCGTGCAATTGCGTTTTTGCCAAAAACGGAAGCGGAGGCAAACGCACCTTAGGAAAATAATTTCCTGATTATTTTTTTCATGGACTTCTCAAATAATACATTTAGAGTGTATCCATAGTTTCATAGAGTTTCGACAAGCCCTCGGTTTATTTTGACTTTCCGACGATACGCGTGCAATTGCGTTTTTGCCAAAAACGGAAGCGGAGGCAAACGCGCCTTAAGAAAATAATTTCCTGCTTATTTTTTTCATGTACATCTCAAATAATACATTGAGAGTGTCCCCAAAGTTTCATAGTGTCTCGACAATCCCTCAGTTTATTTTGACTTTCCGACGGTACGCGTGGAATTGCGTTTTTGCCAAAAACGGAAGCGGAGGCAAACGCGCCCTAGAAAAATAACTTCCTACTGATTTTTTGCATGGACATCTCAAATAATACATTGAGAGTGTATCCAAAGTTTCATAGCGTTTCGACAAGCCCTCGGTTTATTTTGAATTTCCGACGGTACGCGTGCAATTGCGTTTTTGCCAAAAACGGAAGCGGAGGCAAACGCGCCATAGGAAAATAATTTCCTGCTTATTTTTTTCATGTACATCTCAAATAATACATTGAGAGTGTCCCCAAAGTTTCATAGCGTCTCGACAATCCCTCGGTTTATTTTGACTTTCCGACGGTTCGCGTGCAATTGCGTTTTTGCCAAAAACGGAAGCGGAGGCAAACGCGCCTTAGGAAAATAATTTCCTACTTATTTTTTTCATGTACATCTCAAATAATACATTGAGAGTGTCCCCAAAGTTTAATACAGTTTCGACAAGCCCTCGGTTTATTTTGACTTTCCGACGGTACGCGAGCAATTGCGTTTTTGCCAAAAACGGAAGCAGAGGCAAACACGCAATAGGAAAATAATTTCCTGCTGATTTTTTGCATGTACATCTCAAATAATACATTGAGAGTGTCCCCAAATTTTCGTAGAGTTTCGACAAGCCCTCGGTTTATTTTGACTTTCCGACGGTACGCGTGCAATTGCGTTTTTGCCAAAAACAGGAGCGGAGGCAAACGCGGCGTAGGAAAATAATTTCCTGCTGATTTTTTGCATGTAAATCTAAAATAATACATTGAGAGTGTAGCCAAAGTTTCATAGAGTTTCGACAAGCCCTCGGTTTATTTTGACTTTCCGACGGTACGCGTGCAATTGCGTTTTTGCCAAAAACAGAAACAGAGGCAAACGCGCCTTAGGAAAATAATTTCCTGCTGATTTTTTTTCATGTAAATCTAAAATAATACATTGAGAGTGTAGCCAAAGTTTCATAGAGTTTCGACAAGCCCTCGATTTATTTTGACTTTCCAACGGTACGCGTGCAATTGCGTTTTTGCCAAAAACAGAAGCGGAGGCCAACGCGCCTTAGGAAAATCATTTCCTACTGATTTTTTGCATGTAAATCTAAAATATTACATTTAGAGTGTAGCCAAAGTTTCATAGAGTTTCGAAAAGCCCTCGGTTTATTTTGACTTTCCGACGGTACGCGCGCAATTGCGCTTTTGCCAAAAACGGAAGCGGAGGCAAACACGCTTTAGTAAAATAATTTCCTGCTGGTTTTTTGCATGTACTTCTCAAATAATAAATTGATAGTGTCCCCAAAGTTTCGTAGCGTTTAGACAAGCCCTCGGTTTATTTTGAATTTCCGACGGTACGCGTGCAATTGCGTTTTTGCCAAAACAGAAGCGGAGGCAAACGCGCCCTAGGAAAATAACTTCCTGCTGATTTTTTGCATGGACATCTGAAATAATACATTGAGAGTGTCGCCAAAGTTTCATAGCGTTTCGACAAGCCCTCGTTTTATTTTGAATTTCCGACGGTACGCGTGCAATTGCGTTTTTGCCAAAAACGGAAGCGGAGGCAAACGCACCTTAGGAAAATAATTTCCTGATTATTTTTTTCATGGACATCTCAAATAATACATTTAGAGTGTCTCCATAGTTTCATAGAGTTTCGACAAGCCCTCGGTTTATTTTGACTTTACGACGATACGCGTGCAATTGCGTTTTTGCCAAAAACGGAAGCGGAGGCAAACGCTCCTTAAGAAAATAATTTCCTGCTTATTTTTTTCATGTACATCTCAAATAATACATTGAGAGTGTCCCCAAAGTTTCATAGTGTCTCGACAATCCCTCAGTTTATTTTGACTTTCCGACGGTACGTGTGCAATTGCGTTTTTGCCAAAAACGGAAGCGGAGGCAAACGCGCATTAGCAAAATAAGTTCCTGCTGATTTTTTTTCATGTACATCTCAAATAATACATTGAGAGTGTCCCCAAATTTTTGTAGAGTTTCGACAAGCCCTCGGTTTATTTTGACTTTCCGACGGTACGCGTGCAATTGCGTTTTTGCCAAAAACAGGAGCGGAGGCAAACGCGCCTTAGGAAAATAATTTCCTGCTGATTTTTTGCATGTAAATCTAAAATAATACATTGAGAGTGTAGCCAAAGTTTCATAGAGTTTCGACAAGCCCTCGGTTTATTTTGACTTTCCGACGATACGCGTGCAATTGCGTTTTTGCCAAAAACAGAAGCAGAGGCAAACGCGCCTTAGGAAAATAATTTCCTGCTGATTTTTTTCATGTAAATCTAAAATAATACATTGAGAGTGCCGCCAAAGTTTCATAGAGTTTAGACAAGCCCTCGGTTTATTTTGACTTTCCGACGGTACGCGTGCAATTGCGTTTTTGCCAAAAACGGAAGCGGAGGCAAACGCGCTTTAGTAAAATAATTTCCTGTTTGTTTTTTGCATGTACTTTTCAAATAATACATCGATAGTGTCCCCAAAGTTTAATAGAGTTTCGACAAGCCCTCAGTTTATTTTGACTTTCCGACGGTACGCGACCAATTGCGTTTTTGCCAAAAACGGAAGCGGAGGCAAACGCTCCTTAGGAAAATAATTTACTGCTTATTTTTTTCATGTAAATCTAAAATAATACAATGAGAGTGTCGCCAATGTTTCATAGCGTTTCGACAAGCCCTCGGTTTACTTTGACTTTCCGACGGTACGCGCGCAATTGTGCTTTTGCCAAAAATGGAAGCGGAGGCAAACACGCTTTAGTAAAATAATTTCCTGCTGGTTTTTTGCATGTACTTCTCAAATAATACATTGATAGTGTCCCCAAAGTTTCGTAGCGTTTAGACAAGCCCTCGGTTTATTTTGAATTTCCGACGGTACGCGTGCAATTGCGTTTTTGCCAAAAACGGAAGCGGAGGCAAATGCGCCCTAGGAAAATAACTTCCTGGTGATTTTTTGCATGGAAATCTGAAATAATACATTGAGAGTATCGCCAAAGTTTCATAGAGTTTAGACAAGCCCTCGGTTTATTTTGACTTTCCGACGGTACGCGTGCAATTGCGTTTTTGCCAAAAACGGAAGCGGAGGCAAACGCGCCTTAGGAAAATAATTTCCTGCTTATTTTTTTCATGTACATCTCAAATAATACATTGAGAGTGTCCCCAAAGTTTCATAGCGTATCGACAATCCCTCGGTTTATCTTGACTTTCCGACGGTACGCGTGCAATTGCGTTTTTGCCAAAAATGGAAGCGGAGGCAAATGCGGTTTAGTAAAATAATTTCCTGCTTGTTTTTTGCATGTACTTCTCAAATAATACATTGAGAGTGTCCCCAAAGTTTAATAGAGTTTCGACAAGCCCTCGGTTTATTTTGACTTTCCGACGGTACGCGAGCAATTGCGTTTTTGCCAAAAATGGAAGCGGAGGCAAACGCGCATTAGGAAAATAATTTCCTGCTGATTTTTTGCATGTACATCTCAAATAATACATTGAGAGTGTCCCCAAATTTTCGTAGAGTTTCGACAAGCCCTCGGTTTATTTTGACTTTCCGACGGTACGCGTGCAATTGCGTTTTTGCCAAAAACAGGAGCGGAGGCAAACGCGCCTTAGGAAAATAATTTCCTGCTGATTTTTTGCATGTAAATCTAAAATAATACATTGAGAGTGTAGCCAAAGTTTCATAGAGTTTCGACAAGCCCTCGGTTTATTTTGACTTTCCGACGGTACGCGTGCAATTGCGTTTTTGCCAAAAACGGAAGCGGAGGCAAACGCGGTTTAGTAAAATAATTTCCTGCTTGTTTTTTGCATGTACATCTCAAATAATACATTGAGAGTGTCCCCAAAGTTTAATAGAGTTTCGACAAGCCCTCGGTTTATTTTGACTTTCCGACGGTACGCGAGCAATTGCGTTTTTGCCAAAAACGGAAGCGGAGGCAAACGCGCATTAGGAAAATAATTTCCTGCTGATTTTTTGCATGTACATCTCAAATAATACATTGAGAGTGTCCCCAAATTTTCGTAGAGTTTCGACAAGCCCTCGGTTTATTTTGACTTTCCGACGGTACGCGTGCAATTGCGTTTTTGCCAAAAACAGGAGCGGAGGCAAACGCGCCTTAGGAAAATAATTTCCTGCTGATTTTTTGCATGTAAATCTAAAATAATACATTGAGAGTGTAGCCAAAGTTTCATAGAGTTTCGACAAGCCCTCGGTTTATTTTGACTTTCCGACGGTACGCGTGCAATTGCGTTTTTGCCAAAAACAAAAACAGAGGCAAACGCGCCTTAGGAAAATAATTTCCTGCTTATTTTTTGCATGTAAATCTAAAATAATACATTGAGAGTGTAGCCAAAGTTTCATAGAGTTTCGACAAGCCCTCGGTTTATTTTGACTTTCCCACAGTACGCGTGCAATTGCGTTTTTGCCAAAAACAGAAGCGCAGGCAAACGCGCCTTAGGAAAATAATTTCCTGCTTATTTTTTTCATGTACATCTCAAATAATACATTGAGAGTGTCCCCAAAGTTTCATAGCGTATCGACAATCCCTCGGTTTATTTTGACTTTCCGACGATACGCGTGCAATTGCGTTTTTGCCAAAAATGGAAGCGGAGGCAAACGCGGTTTAGTAAAATAATTTCCTGCTTGTTTTTTGCATGTACTTCTCAAATAATACATTGAGAGTGTCCCCAAAGTTTAATAGAGTTTCGACAAGCCCTCGGTTTATTTTGACTTTCCGACGGTACGCGAGCAATTGCGTTTTTGCCAAAAATGGAAGCGGAGGCAAACGCGCATTAGGAAAATAATTTCCTGCTGATTTTTTGCATGTACATCTCAAATAATACATTGAGAGTGTCCCCAAATTTTCGTAGAGTTTCGACAAGCCCTCGGTTTATTTTGACTTTCCGACGGTACGCGTGCAATTGCGTTTTTGCCAAAAACAGGAGCGGAGGCAAACGCGCCTTAGGAAAATAATTTCCTGCTGATTTTTTGCATGTAAATCTAAAATAATACATTGAGAGTGTAGCCAAAGTTTCATAGAGTTTCGACAAGCCCTCGGTTTATTTTGACTTTCCGACGGTACGCGTGCAATTGCGTTTTTGCCAAAAACGGAAGCGGAGGCAAACGCGGTTTAGTAAAATAATTTCCTGCTTGTTTTTTGCATGTACATCTCAAATAATACATTGAGAGTGTCCCCAAAGTTTAATAGAGTTTCGACAAGCCCTCGGTTTATTTTGACTTTCCGACGGTACGCGAGCAATTGCGTTTTTGCCAAAAACGGAAGCGGAGGCAAACGCGCATTAGGAAAATAATTTCCTGCTGATTTTTTGCATGTACATCTCAAATAATACATTGAGAGTGTCCCCAAATTTTCGTAGAGTTTCGACAAGCCCTCGGTTTATTTTGACTTTCCGACGGTACGCGTGCAATTGCGTTTTTGCCAAAAACAGGAGCGGAGGCAAACGCGCCTTAGGAAAATAATTTCCTGCTGATTTTTTGCATGTAAATCTAAAATAATACATTGAGAGTGTAGCCAAAGTTTCATAGAGTTTCGACAAGCCCTCGGTTTATTTTGACTTTCCGACGGTACGCGTGCAATTGCGTTTTTGCCAAAAACAAAAACAGAGGCAAACGCGCCTTAGGAAAATAATTTCCTGCTTATTTTTTGCATGTAAATCTAAAATAATACATTGAGAGTGTAGCCAAAGTTTCATAGAGTTTCGACAAGCCCTCGGTTTATTTTGACTTTCCCACAGTACGCGTGCAATTGCGTTTTTGCCAAAAACAGAAGCGCAGGCAAACGCGCCTTAGGAAAATAATTTCCTGCTGATTTTTTTCATGTAAATCTAAAATAATACATTGAGAGTGTCGCCAAAGTTTCATAGAGTTTAGACAAGCCCTCGGTTTATTTTGACTTTCCGACGGTACGCGTGCAATTGCGTTTTTGCCAAAAACGGAAGCGGAGGCAAACGCGCTTTAGTAAAATAATTTCCTGTTTGTTTTTTGCATGTACTTTTTAAATAATACATTGATTGTGTCCCCAAAGTTTAATAGAGTTTCGACAAGCCCTCAGTTTATTTTGACTTTCTGACGGTACGCGACCAATTGCGTTTTTGCCAAAAACGGAAGCGGAGGCAAACGCTCCTTAGGAAAATAATTTGCTGCTTATTTTTTGCATGTAAATCTAAAATAATACATTGAGAGTGCCGCCAAAGTTTCATAGAGTTTAGACAAGCCCTCGGTTTATTTTGACTTTCCGACGGTACGCGTGCAATTGCGTTTTTGCCAAAAACGGAAGCGGAGGCAAACGCGCTTTAGTAAAATAATTTCATGTTTGTTTTTTGCATGTACTTCTCAAATAATACATTGATAGTGTCCCCAAAGTTTAATAGAGTTTCGACAAGCCCTCAGTTTATTTTGACTTTCCGACGGTACGCGACCAATTGCGTTTTTGCCAAAAACGGAAGCGGAGGCAAACGCTCCTTAGGAAAATAATTTACTGCTTATTTTTTGCATGTAAATCTAAAATAATACAATGAGAGTGTCGCCAATGTTTCATAGCATTTCGACAAGCCCTCGGTTTATTTTGACTTTCCGACGGTACGCGCGCAATTGTGCTTTTGCCAAAAATGGAAGCGGAGGCAAACGCGCTTTAGTAAAATAATTTCCTGCTGGTTTTTTGCATGTACTTCTCAAATAATACATTGATAGTGTCCCCAAAGTTTCGTAGCGTTTAGACAAGCCCTCGGTTTATTTTGAATTTCCGACGGTACGCGTGCAATTGCGTTTTTGCCAAAAACAGAAGCGGAGGCAAACGCGCCCTAGGAAAATAACTTCCTGCTGATTTTTTGCATGGACATCTGAAATAATACATTGAGAGTGTCGCCAAAGTTTCATAGCGTTTCGACAAGCCCTCGTTTTATTTTGAATTTCCGACGGTACGCATGCAATTGCGTTTTTGCCAAAAACGGAAGCGGAGGCAAACGCACCTTAGGAAAATAATTTCCTGATTATTTTTTTCATGGACATCTCAAATAATACATTTAGAGTGTCTCCATAGTTTCATAGAGTTTCGACAAGCCCTCGGTTTATTTTGACTTTACGACGATACGCGTGCAATTGCGTTTTTGCCAAAAACGGAAGCGGAGGCAAACGCTCCTTAAGAAAATAATTTCCAGTTTATTTTTTTCATGTACATCTCAAATAATACATTGAGAGTGTCCCCAAAGTTTCATAGTGTCTCGACAATCCCTCATTTTATTTTGACTTTCCGACGGTACGTGTGCAATTGCGTTTTTGCCAAAAACGGAAGCGGAGGCAAACGCGCATTAGCAAAATAATTTCCTGCTGATTTGTTTGCATGTACATCTCAAATAATACATTGAGAGTGTCCCCAAATTTTCGTAGAGTTTCGACAAGCCCTCGGTTTATTTTGACTTTCCGACGGTACGCGTGCAATTGCGTTTTTGCCAAAAACAGGAGCGGAGGCAAACGCGCCTTAGGAAAATAATTTCCTGCTGATTTTTTGCATGTAAATCTAAAATAATACATTGAGAGTGTAGCCAAAGTTTCATAGAGTTTCGACAAGCCCTCGGTTTATTTTGACTTTCCGACGGTACGCGTGCAATTGCGTTTTTGCCAAAAACAAAAACAGAGGCAAACGCGCCTTAGGAAAATAATTTCCTGCTGATTTTTTTCATGTAAATCTAAAATAATACATTGAGAGTTCCGCCAAAGTTTCATAGAGTTTAGACAAGCCCTCGGTTTATTTTGACTTTCCGACGGTACGCGTGCAATTGCGTTTTTGCCAAAAACGGAAGCGGAGGCAAACGCGCTTTAGTAAAATAATTTCCTGTTTGTTTTTTGCATGTACTTCTCAAATAATACATTGATAGTGTCCCCAAAGTTTAATAGAGTTTCGACAAGCCCTCAGTTTATTTTGACTTTCCGACGGTACGCGACCAATTGCGTTTTTGCCAAAAACGGAAGCGGAGGCAAACGCTCCTTAGGAAAATAATTTACTGCTTATTTTTTGCATGTAAATCTAAAATAATACAATGAGAGTGTCGCCAATGTTTCATAGCGTTTCGACAAGCCCTCGGTTTATTTTGACTTTCCGACGGTACGCGCGCAATTGTGCTTTTGCCAAAAATGGAAGCGGAGGCAAACACGCTTTAGTAAAATAATTTCCTGCTAGTATTTTGCATGTACTTCTCAAATAATACATTGATAGTGTCCCCAAAGTTTCGTAGCGTTTAGACAAGCCCTCGGTTTATTTTGAATTTCCGACGGTACGCGTGCAATTGCGTTTTTGCCAAAAACGGAAGCGGAGGCAAACGCGCCCTAGGAAAATAACTTCCTGGTGATTTTTTGCATGGACATCTGAAATAATACATTGAGAGTGTCGCCAAAGTTTCATAGAGTTTAGACAAGCCCTCGGTTTATTTTGACTTTCCGACGGTACGCGTGCAATTGCGTTTTTGCCAAAAACGGAAGCGGAGGCAAACGCGCCTTAGGAAAATAATTTCCTGCTTATTTTTTTCATGTACATCTCAAATAATACATTGAGAGTGTCCCCAAAGTTTCATAGCGTATCGATAATCCCTCGGTTTATTTTGACTTTCCGACGGTACGCGTGCAATTGCGTTTTTGCCAAAAACGCAAGCGGAGGCAAACGCGGTTTAGTAAAATAATTTCCTTCTTGTTTTTTGCATGTACTTCTCAAATAATACATTGAGAGTGTCCCCAAAGTTTAATAGAGTTTCGACAAGCCCTCGGTTTATTTTGACTTTCCGACGGTACGCGAGCAATTGCGTTTTTGCCAAAAACGGAAGCGGAGGCAAACGCGCATTAGGAAAATAATTTCCTGCTGATTTTTTGCATGTACATCTCAAATAATACATTGAGAGTGTCCCCAAATTTTTGTAGAGTTTCGACAAGCCCTCGGTTTATTTTGACTTTCCGACGGTACGCGTGCAATTGCGTTTTTGCCAAAAACAGGAGCGGAGGCAAACGCGCCTTAGGAAAATAATTTCCTGCTGATTTTTTGCATGTAAATCTAAAATAATACATTGAGAGTGTAGCCAAAGTTTCATAGAGTTTCGACAAGCCCTCGGTTTATTTTGACTTTCCGACGGTACGCGTGCAATTGCGTTTTTGCCAAAAACAAAAACAGAGGCAAACGCGCCTTAGGAAAATAATTTCCTGCTTATTTTTTGCATGTAAATCTAAAATAATACATTGAGAGTGTAGCCAAAGTTTCATAGAGTTTCGACAAGCCCTCGGTTTATTTTGACTTTCCCACAGTACGCGTGCAATTGCGTTTTTGCCAAAAACAGAAGCGCAGGCAAACGCGCCTTAGGAAAATAATTTCCTGCTGATTTTTTTCATGTAAATCTAAAATAATACATTGAGAGTGTCGCCAAAGTTTCATAGAGTTTAGACAAGCCCTCGGTTTATTTTGACTTTCCGACGGTACGCGTGCAATTGCGTTTTTGCCAAAAACGGAAGCGGTGGCAAACGCGCTTTAGTAAAATAATTTCCTGTTTGTTTTTTGCATGTACTTCTCAAATAATACATTGATAGTGTCCCCAAAGTTTAATAGAGTTTCGACAAGCCCTCAGTTTATTTTGACTTTCCGACGGTACGCGACCAATTGCGTTTTTGCCAAAAACGGAAGCGGAGGCAAATGCTCCTTAGGAAAATAATTTACTGCTTATTTTTTGCATGTAAATCTAAAATAATACATTGAGAGTGCCGCCAAAGTTTCATAGAGTTTAGACAAGCCCTCGGTTTATTTTGACTTTCCGACGGTACGCGTGCAATTGCGTTTTTGCCAAAAACGGAAGCGGAGGCAAACGCGCTTTAGTAAAATAATTTCATGTTTGTTTTTTGCATGTACTTCTCAAATAATACATTGATAGTGTCCCCAAAGTTTAATAGAGTTTCGACAAGCCCTCAGTTTATTTTGACTTTCCGACGATACGCGACCAATTGCGTTTTTGCCAAAAACGGAAGCGGAGGCAAACGCTCCTTAGGAAAATAATTTACTGCTTATTTTTTGCATGTAAATCTAAAATAATACAATGAGAGTGTCGCCAATGTTTCATAGCGTTTCGACAAGCCCTCGGTTTATTTTGACTTTCCGACGGTACGCGCGCAATTGTGCTTTTGCCAAAAATGGAAGCGGAGGCAAACACGCTTTAGTAAAATAATTTCCTGCTGGTTTTTTGCATGTACTTCTCAAATAATACATTGATAGTGTCCCCAAAGTTTCGTAGCGTTTAGACAAGCCCTCAGTTTATTTTGAATTTCCGACGGTACGCGTGCAATTGCGTTTTTGCCAAAAACGGAAGCGGAGGCAAACGCGCCCTAGGAAAATAACTTCCTGGTGATTTTTTGCATGGACATCTGAAATAATACATTGAGAGTGTCGCCAAAGTTTCATAGAGTTTAGACAAGCCCTCGGTTTATTTTGACTTTCCGACGGTACGCGTGCAATTGTGTTTTTGCCAAAAACGGAAGCGGAGGCAAACGCGCCTTAGGAAAATAATTTCCTGCTTATTTTTTTCATGTACATCTCAAATAATACATTGAGAGTGTCCCCAAAGTTTCATAGCGTGTCGACAATCCCTCGGTTTATTTTGACTTTCCGACGGTACGCGTGCAATTGCATTTTTGCCAAAAACGGAAGCGGAGGCAAACGCGGTTTAGTAAAACAATTTCCTGCTTGTTTTTTGCATGTACTTCTCAAATAATACATTGAGAGTGTCCCCAAAGTTTAATAGAGTTTCGACAAGCCCTCGGTTTATTTTGACTTTCCGACGGTACGCGAGCAATTGCGTTTTTGCCAAAAACGGAAGCGGAGGCAAACGCGCATTAGGAAAATAATTTCCTGCTGATTTTTTGCATGTACATCTCAAATAATACATTGAGAGTGTCCCCAAATTTTCGTAGAGTTTCGACAAGCCCTCGGTTTATTTTGACTTTCCGACGGTACGCGTGCAATTGCGTTTTTGCCAAAAACAGGAGCGGAGGCAAACGCGCCTTAGGAAAATAATTTCCTGCTGATTTTTTGAATGTAAATCTAAAATAATACATTGAGAGTGTAGCCAAAGTTTCATAGAGTTTCGACAAGCCCTCGGTTTATTTTGACTTTCCGACGGTACGCGTGCAATTGCGTTTTTGCCAAAAACAAAAACAGAGGCAAACGCGCCTTAGGAAAATAATTTCCTGCTTATTTTTTGCATGTAAATCTAAAATAATACATTGAGAGTGTAGCCAAAGTTTCATAGAGTTTCGACAAGCCCTCGGTTTATTTTGACTTTCCCACAGTACGCGTGCAATTGCGTTTTTGCCAAAAACAGAAGCGCAGGCAAACGCGCCTTAGGAAAATAATTTCCTGCTGATTTTTTTCATGTAAATCTAAAATAATACATTGAGAGTGTCGCCAATGTTTCATAGAGTTTAGACAAGCCCTCGGTTTATTTTGACTTTCCGACGGTACGCGTGCAATTGCGTTTTTGCCAAAAACGGAAGCGGAGGCAAACGCGCCTTAGGAAAATAATTTCCTGCTTATTTTTTTCATGTACATCTCAAATAATACATTGATTGTGTCCCCAAAGTTTCGTAGCGTTTAGACAAGCCCTCGGTTTATTTTGAATTTCCGACGGTACGCGTGCAATTGCGTTTTTGCCAAAAACGGAAGCGGAGGCAAACGCGCCCTAGGAAAATAAATTCCTGCTGATTTTTTGCATGGACATCTGAAATAATACATTGAGAGTGTCGCCAAAGTTTCATAGCGTTTCGACAAGCCCTCGGTTTATTTTTAATTTCCGACGGTACGCGTGCAATTGCGTTTTTGCCAAAAACGGAAGCGGAGGCAAACACGCTTTAGTAAAATAATTTCCTACTGATTTTTTGCATGTAAATCTAAATTATTACATTTATAGTGTAGCCAAAGTTTCATAGAGTTTCGAAAAGCCCTCGGTTTATTTTGACTTTCCGACGGTACGCGCGCAATTGCGCTTTTGCCAAAAACGGAATCGGAGGCAAACGCGCTTTAGTAAAATAATTTCCTGCTGGTGTTTTGCATGTACTTCTCAAATAATACATTGATTGTGTCCCCAAAGTTTCGTAGCGTTTAGACAAGCCCTCTGTTTATTTTGAATTTCCGACGGTACGCGTACAATTGCGTTTTTGCCAAAAACGGAAGCGGAGGCAAACGCACCCTAGGAAAATAACTTTCTGCTGATTTTTTGCATGGACATCTGAAATAATACATTGAGAGTGTCGCCAAAGTTTCATAGCGTTTCGACAAGCCCTCGGTTTATTTTTAAGTTCCGACGGTACGCGTGCAATTGCGTTTTTGCCAAAAACGGAAGCGGAGGCAAACGCACCTTAGGAAAATAATTTCCTGATTATTTTTTTCATGGACTTCTCAAATAATACATTTAGAGTGTCTCCATAGTTTCATAGAGTTTCGACAAGCCCTCGGTTTATTTTGACTTTCCGACGATACGCGTGCAATTGCGTTTTTGCCAAAAACGGAAGCGGAGGCAAACGCGCCTTAAGAAAATAATTTCCTGCTTATTTTTTTCATGTACATCTCAAATAATACATTGAGAGTGTCCCCAAAGTTTCATAGTGTCTCGACAGTCCCTCAGTTTATTTTGACTTTCCGACGGTACGCGTGGAATTGCGTTTTTGCCAAAAACGGAAGCGGAGGCAAACGCGCCCTAGAAAAATAATTTCCTACTTATTTTTTTCATGTACATCTCAAATAATACATTGAGAGTGTCTCCAAAGTTTCATAGCGTTTCGACAAGCCCTCGGTTTATTTTGACTTTCCGACGATACGCATGCAATTACGTTTTTGCCAAAAACGGAAGCGGAGGCAAACGCGCCTTAGGAAAATAATTTCCTACTTATTTTTTTCATTTACTTCTCAAATAATACATTGAGAGTGTCCCCAAAGTTTAATAGAGTTTCGACAAGCCCTCGGTTTATTTTGACTTTCCGACGGTACGCGAGCAATTGCGTTTTTGCCAAAAACTGAAGCAGAGGCAAACACGCATTAGTAAAATAATTTCCTGCTGATTTTTTGCATGTACATCTCAAATAATACATTGAGAGTGTCCCCAAATTTTCGTAGAGTTTCGACAAGCCCTTGGTTTATTTTGACTTTCCGACGGTACGCGTGCAATTGCGTTTTTGCCAAAAACAGGAGCGGAGGCAAACGCGCCTTAGGAAAATAATTTCCTGCTGATTTTTTTCATGTAAATCTAAAATAATACATTGAGAGTGTCGCCAAAGTTTCATAGAGTTTAGACAAGCCCTCGATTTATTTTGACTTTCCGACGGTACGCGTGCAATTGTGTTTTTGCCAAAAACGGAAGCGGAGGCAAACGCGCCTTAGGAAAATAATTTCCTGCTTATTTTTTTCATGTACATCTAAAATAATACATTGAGAGTGTCCCCAAAGTTTCATAGCGTCTCGACAATCCCTCAGTTTATTTTGACTTTCCGACGGTACGCGTGCAATTGCGTTTTTGCCAAAAACGGAAGCGGAGGCAAACGCGCTTTAGTAAAATAATTTCCTGCTTGTTTTTTGCATGTACTTCTCAAATAATACATTGATAGTGTCCCCAAAGTTTAATAGAGTTTCGACAAGCCCTCAGTTTATTTTGACTTTCCGACGGTAAGCGACCAATTGCGTTTTTGCCAAAAACGGAAGCGGAGGCAAACACTCCTTAGGAAAATAATTTCCTTCTTGTTTTTTGCATGTACTTCTCAAATAATACATTGAGAGTGTCCCCAAAGTTTAATAGAGTTTCGACAAGCCCTCGGTTTATTTTGACTTTCCTACGGTACGCGCGCAATTGCGCTTTTGCCAAAAACGGAAGCGGAGGCAAACGCGCTTTACTAAAATAATTTCCTGCTGGTTTTTTGCATGTACATCTCAAATAATACATTGATAGTGTCCCCAAAGTTTCGTAGCGTTTAGACAAGCCCTCGGTTTATTTTGAATTTCCGACGGTATGCGTGCAATTGCGTTTTTGCCAAAAACGGAAGCGGAGGCAAACGCGCCCTAGGAAAATAACTTCCTGCTGATTTTTTGCATGGACATCTGAAATAATACATTGAGAGTGTCGCCAAAGTTTCATAGCGTTTCGACAAGCCCTCGGTTTATTTTGAATTTCCGACGGTACGCGTGCAATTGCGTTTTTGCCAAAAACGGAAGCGGAGGCAAACGCACCTTAGGAAAATAATTTCCTGATTATTTTTTTCATGGACTTCTCAAATAATACATTTAGAGTGTCTCCATAGTTTCATAGAGTTTCGACAAGCCCTCGGTTTATTTTGACTTTCCGACGATACGCGTGCAATTGCGTTTTTGCCAAAAACGGAAGCGGAGGCAAACGCGCCTTAAGAAAATAATTTCCTGCTTATTTTTTTCATGTACATCTCAAATAATACATTGAGAGTGTCCCCAAAGTTTCATAGTGTCTCGACATTCCTTCAGTTTATTTTGACTTTCCGACGGTACGCGTGCAATTGCGTTTTTGCCAAAAACGGAAGCGGAGGCAAACGCGCCCTAGAAAAATTACTTCCTACTGATTTTTTGCATGGACATCTCAAATAATACATTGAGAGTGTCTCCAAAGTTTCATAGCGTTTCGACAAGCCCTCGGTTTATTTTGAATTTCCGACGGTACGCGTGCAATTGCGTTTTTGCCAAAAACGGAAGCGGAGGCAAACGCGCCATAGGTAAATAATTTCCTGATTATTTTTTGCATGGACATCTCAAATAATAAATTGAAGGTGTCGCCATAGTTTCATAGAGTTTCGACAAGCCCTCGGTTTATTTTGACTTTCTGACGATACGCATGCAATTACGTTTTTGCCAAAAACGGAAGCGGAGGCAAACGCGCCTTAGGAAAATAATTTCCTACTTATTTTTTTCATGTACTTCTCAAATAATACATTGAGAGTGTCCCCAAAGTTTAATAGAGTTTCTACAAGCCCTCGGTTTATTTTGACTTTCCGACGGTACTCGAGCAATTGCGTTTTTGCCAAAAACGGAAGCGGAGGCAAACGCGCATTAGGAAAATAATTTCCTGCTGATTTTTTGCGTGTACATCTCAAATAATACATTGAGAGTGTCCCCAAATTTTCGTAGAGTTTCGACAAGCCCTCGGTTTATTTTGACTTTCCGACGGTACGCGTGCAATTGCGTTTTTGCCAAGAACAGGAGCGGAGGCAAACGTGCCTTAGGAAAATAATTTCCTGCTGATTTTTTGCATGTAAATCTAAAATAATACATTGAGAGTGTAGCCAAAGTTTCATAGAGTTTCGACAAGCCCTCGGTTTATTTTGACTTTCCGACGATACGCGTGCAATTGCGTTTTTGCCAAAAACGGAAGCGGAGGCAAACGCGCCTTAAGAAAATAATTTCCTGCTTATTTTTTTCATGTACATCTCAAATAATACATTGAGAGTGTCCCCAAAGTTTCATAGTGTCTCGACATTCCTTCAGTTTATTTTGACTTTCCGACGGTACGCGTGCAATTGCGTTTTTGCCAAAAACGGAAGCGGAGGCAAACGCGCCCTAGAAAAATTACTTCCTACTGATTTTTTGCATGGACATCTCAAATAATACATTGAGAGTGTCTCCAAAGTTTCATAGCGTTTCGACAAGCCCTCGGTTTATTTTGAATTTCCGACGGTACGCGTGCAATTGCGTTTTTGCCAAAAACGGAAGCGGAGGCAAACGCGCCATAGGTAAATAATTTCCTGATTATTTTTTGCATGGACATCTCAAATAATAAATTGAAGGTGTCGCCATAGTTTCATAGAGTTTCGACAAGCCCTCGGTTTATTTTGACTTTCTGACGATACGCATGCCATTACGTTTTTGCCAAAAACGGAAGCGGAGGCAAACGCGCCTTAGGAAAATAATTTCCTACTTATTTTTTTCATGTACTTCTCAAATAATACATTGAGAGTGTCCCCAAAGTTTAATAGAGTTTCTACAAGCCCTCGGTTTATTTTGACTTTCCGACGGTACTCGAGCAATTGCGTTTTTGCCAAAAACGGAAGCGGAGGCAAACGCGCATTAGGAAAATAATTTCCTGCTGATTTTTTGCGTGTACATCTCAAATAATACATTGAGAGTGTCCCCAAATTTTCGTAGAGTTTCGACAAGCCCTCGGTTTATTTTGACTTTCCGACGGTACGCGTGCAATTGCGTTTTTGCCAAAAACAGGAGCGGAGGCAAACGCGCCTTAGGAAAATAATTTCCTGCTGATTTTTTGCATGTAAATCTAAAATAATACATTGAGAGTGTAGCCAAAGTTTCATAGAGTTTCGACAAGCCCTCGGTTTATTTTGACTTTCCGACGGTACGCGTGCAATTTCGTTTTTGCCAAAAACAGAAACAGAGGCAAACGCGCCTTAGGAAAATAATTTCCTGCTGATTTCTTGCATGTAAATCTAAAATAATACATTGAGAGTGTAGCCAAAGTTTCATAGAGTTTCGATAAGCCCTCGGTTTATTTTGACTTTCCCACAGTACGCGTGCAATTGCGTTTTTGCCAAAAACAGAAGCGCAGGCAAACGCGCCTTAGGAAAATAATTTCCTGCTGATTTTTTGCATGTAAATCTAAAATAATACATTGAGAGTGTAGCCAAAGTTTCATAGAGTTTCTAAAATCCCTCGGTTTATTTTGACTTTCCGACGGTACGCGTGCAATTGCGTTTTTGCCAAAAACAGAAGCGGAGGCAAACGCGCCTTAGGAAAATAATTTCCTGCTGATTTTTTTCATGTAAATCTAAAATAATACATTGAGAGTGTCGCCAAAGTTTCATAGAGTTTAGACAAGCCCTCGGTTTATTTTGACTTTCCGACGGTACGCGTGCAATTGCGTTTTTGCCAAAAACGGAAGCGGAGGAAAACGCGCCTTAGGAAAATAATTTCCTGCTTATTTTTTTCATGTACATCTCAAATAATACATTGAGAGTGTCCCCAAAGTTTCATAGCGTCTCGACAATCCCTCAGTTTATTTTGACTTTCCGACGGTACACGTGCAATTGCGTTTTTGCCAAAAACGGAAGCGGAGGCAAACGCGCCTTAGGAAAATAATTTCCTGCTTATTTTTTTCATGTACATCTCAAATAATACATTGATTGTGTCCCCAAAGTTTCGTAGCGTTTAGACAAGCCCTCGGTTTATTTTGAATTTCCGACGGTACGCGTGCAATTGCGTTTTTGCCAAAAACGGAAGCGGAGGCAAACGCGCCCTAGGAAAATAAATTCCTGCTGATTTTTTGCATGGACATCTGAAATAATACATTGAGAGTGTCGCCAAAGTTTCATAGCGTTTCGACAAGCCCTCGGTTTATTTTTAATTTCCCACGATACGCGTGCAATTGCGTTTTTGCCAAAAACGGAAGCGGAGGCAAACACGCTTTAGTAAAATAATTTCCTACTGATTTTTTGCATGTAAATCTAAATTATTACATTTATAGTGTAGCCAAAGTTTCATAGAGTTTCGAAAAGCCCTCGGTTTATTTTGACTTTCCGACGGTACGCGCGCAATTGCGCTTTTGCCAAAAACGGAATCGGAGGCAAACGCGCTTTAGTAAAATAATTTCCTGCTGGTGTTTTGCATGTACTTCTCAAGTAATACATTGATTGTGTCCCCAAAGTTTCGTAGCGTTTAGACACGCCCTCTGTTTATTTTGAATTTCCGACGGTACGCGTACAATTGCGTTTTTGCCAAAAACGGAAGCGGAGGCAAACGCACCCTAGGAAAATAACTTTCTGCTGATTTTTTGCATGGACATCTGAAATAATACATTGAGAGTGTCGCCAAAGTTTCATAGCGTTTCGACAAGCCCTCGGTTTATTTTTAAGTTCCGACGGTACGCGTGCAATTGCGTTTTTGCCAAAAACGGAAGCGGAGGCAAACGCACCTTAGTAAAATAATTTCCTGATTATTTTTTTCATGGACTTCTCAAATAATACATTTAGAGTGTCTCCATAGTTTCATAGAGTTTCGACAAGCCCTCGGTTTATTTTGACTTTCCGACGATACGCGTGCAATTGCGTTTTTGCCAAAAACGGAAGCGGAGGCAAACGCGCCTTAAGAAAATAATTTCATGCTTATTTTTTTCATGTACATCTCAAATAATACATTGAGAGTGTCCCCAAAGTTTCATAGTGTCTCGACAGTCCCTCAGTTTATTTTGACTTTCCGACGGTACGCGTGGAATTGCGTTTTTGCCAAAAACGGAAGCGGAGGCAAACGCGCCCTAGAAAAATAATTTCCTACTTATTTTTTTCATGTACATCTCAAATAATACATTGAGAGTGTCTCCAAAGTTTCATAGCGTTTCGACAAGCCCTCGGTTTATTTTGACTTTCCGACGATACGCATGCAATTACGTTTTTGCCAAAAACGGAAGCGGAGGCAAACGCGCCTTAGGAAAATAATTTCCTACTTATTTTTTTCATGTACTTCTCAAATAATACATTGAGAGTGTCCCCAAAGTTTAATAGAGTTTCGACAAGCCCTCGGTTTATTTTGACTTTCCGACGGTACGCGAGCAATTGCGTTTTTGCCAAAAACTGAAGCAGAGGCAAACACGCATTAGTAAAATAATTTCCTGCTGATTTTTTGCATGTACATCTCAAATAATACATTGAGAGTGTCCCCAAATTTTCGTAGAGTTTCGACAAGCCCTTGGTTTATTTTGACTTTCCGACGGTACGCGTGCAATTGCGTTTTTGCCAAAAACAGGAGCGGAGGCAAACGCGCCTTAGGAAAATAATTTCCTGCTGATTTTTTTCATGTAAATCTAAAATAATACATTGAGAGTGTCGCCAAATTTTCATAGAGTTTAGACAAGCCCTCGGTTTATTTTGACTTTCCGACGGTACGCGTGCAATTGTGTTTTTGCCAAAAACGGAAGCGGAGGCAAACGCGCCTTAGGAAAATAATTTCCTGCTTATTTTTTTCATGTACATCTAAAATAATACATTGAGAGTGTCCCCAAAGTTTCATAGCGTCTCGACAATCCCTCAGTTTATTTTGACTTTCCGACGGTACGCGTGCAATTGCGTTTTTGCCAAAAACGGAAGCGGAGGCAAACGCGCTTTAGTAAAATAATTTCCTGCTTGTTTTTTGCATGTACTTCTCAAATAATACATTGATAGTGTCCCCAAAGTTTAATAGAGTTTCGACAAGCCCTCAGTTTATTTTGACTTTCCGACGGTACGCGACCAATTGCGTTTTTGCCAAAAACGGAAGCGGAGGCAAACACTCCTTAGGAAAATAATTTCCTTCTTGTTTTTTGCATGTACTTCTCAAATAATACATTGAGAGTGTCCCCAAAGTTTAATAGAGTTTCGACAAGCCCTCGGTTTATTTTGACTTTCCTACGGTACGCGCGCAATTGCGCTTTTGCCAAAAACGGAAGCGGAGGCAAACGCGCTTTACTAAAATAATTTCCTGCTGGTTTTTTGCATGTACATCTCAAATAATACATTGATAGTGTCCCCAAAGTTTCGTAGCGTTTAGACAAGCCCTCGGTTTATTTTGAATTTCCGACGGTACGCGTGCAATTGCGTTTTTGCCAAAAACGGAAGCGGAGGCAAACGCGCCTTAAGAAAATAATTTCCTGCTTATTTTTTTCATGTACATCTCAAATAATACATTGAGAGTGTCCCCAAAGTTTCATAGTGTCTCGACAGTCCCTCAGTTTATTTTGACTTTCCGACGGTACGCGTGGAATTGCGTTTTTGCCAAAAACGGAAGCGGAGGCAAACGCGCCCTAGAAAAATAATTTCCTACTTATTTTTTTCATGTACATCTCAAATAATACATTGAGAGTGTCTCCAAAGTTTCATAGCGTTTCGACAAGCCCTCGGTTTATTTTGACTTTCCGACGATACGCATGCAATTACGTTTTTGCCAAAAACGGAAGCGGAGGCAAACGCGCCTTAGGAAAATAATTTCCTACTTATTTTTTTCATGTACTTCTCAAATAATACATTGAGAGTGTCCCCAAAGTTTAATAGAGTTTCGACAAGCCCTCGGTTTGTTTTGACTTTCCGACGGTACGCGAGCAATTGCGTTTTTGCCAAAAACTGAAGCAGAGGCAAACACGCATTAGTAAAATAATTTCCTGCTGATTTTTTGCATGTACATCTCAAATAATACATTGAGAGTGTCTCCAAAGTTTCATAGCGTTTCGACAAGCCCTCGGTTTATTTTGAATTTCCGACGGTACGCGTGCAATTGCGTTTTTGCCAAAAACGGAAGCGGAGGCAAACGCGCCATAGGTAAATAATTTCCTGATTATTTTTTGCATGGACATCTCAAATAATAAATTGAAGGTGTCGCCATAGTTTCATAGAGTTTCGACAAGCCCTCGGTTTATTTTGACTTTCTGACGATACACATGCAATTACGTTTTTGCCAAAAACGGAAGCGGAGGCAAACGCGCCTTAGGAAAATAATTTCCTACTTATTTTTTTCATGTACTTCTCAAATAATACATTGAGAGTGTCCCCAAAGTTTAATAGAGTTTCTACAAGCCCTCGGTTTATTTTGACTTTCCGACGGTACTCGAGCAATTGCGTTTTTGCCAAAAACGGAAGCGGAGGCAAACGCGCATTAGGAAAATAATTTCCTGCTGATTTTTTGCGTGTACATCTCAAATAATACATTGAGAGTGTCCCCAAATTTTCGTAGAGTTTCGACAAGCCCTCGGTTTATTTTGACTTTCCGACGGTACGCGTGCAATTGCGTTTTTGCCAAAAACAGGAGCGGAGGCAAACGCGCCTTAGGAAAATAATTTCCTGCTGATTTTTTGCATGTAAATCTAAAATAATACATTGAGAGTGTAGCCAAAGTTTCATAGAGTTTCGACAAGCCCTCGGTTTATTTTGACTTTCCGACGGTACGCGTGCAATTGCGTTTTTGCCAAAAACAGAAACAGAGGCAAACGCGCCTTAGGAAAATAATTTCCTGCTGATTTTTTGCATGTAAATCTAAAATAATACATTGAGAGTGTAGCCAAAGTTTCATAGAGTTTCGACAAGCCCTCGGTTTATTTTGACTTTCCCACAGTACGCGTGCAATTGCGTTTTTGCCAAAAACAGAAGCGCAGGCAAACGCGCCTTAGGAAAATAATTTCCTGCTGATTTTTTGCATGTAAATCTAAAATAATACATTGAGAGTGTAGCCAAAGTTTCATAGAGTTTCTAAAATCCCTCGGTTTATTTTGACTTTCCGACGGTACGCGTGCAATTGCGTTTTTGCCAAAAACAGAAGCGGAGGCAAACGCGCCTTAGGAAAATAATTTCCTGCTGATTTTTTTCATGTAAATCTAAAATAATACATTGAGAGTGTCGCCAAAGTTTCATAGAGTTTAGACAAGCCCTCGGTTTATTTTGACTTTCCGACGGTACGCGTGCAATTGCGTTTTTGCCAAAAACGGAAGCGGAGGAAAACGCGCCTTAGGAAAATAATTTCCTGCTTATTTTTTTCATGTACATCTCAAATAATACATTGAGAGTGTCCCCAAAGTTTCATAGCGTCTCGAAAATCCCTCGGTTTATTTTGACTTTCCGACGGTACGCGTGCAATTGCGTTTTTGCCAAAAACGGAAGCGGAGGCAAACGCGCCTTAGGAAAATAATTTCCTGCTTATTTTTTTCATGTACATCTCAAATAATACATTGAGAGTGTCCCCAAAGTTTCATAGCGTCTCTACAATCCCTCGGTTTATTTTGACTTTCCGACGGTACGCGTGCAATTGCGTTTTTGCCAAAAACGGAAGCGGAGGCAAACGCTCCTTAGGAAAATAATTTCCTTCTTGTTTTTTGCATGTACTTCTCAAATAATACATTGAGAGTGTCCCCAAAGTTTAATAGAGTTTCGACAAGCCCTCAGTTTATTTTGACTTTCCGACGGTACGCGCGCAATTGCGCTTTTGCCAAAAACGGAAGCGGAGGCAAACGCGCTTTACTAAAATAATTTCCTGCTGGTTTTTTGCATGTACATCTCAAATAATACATTGATAGTGTCCCCAAAGTTTCGTAGCGTTTAGACAAGCCCTCGGTTTATTTTGAATTTCCGACGGTACGCGTGCAATTGCGTTTTTGCCAAAAACGGAAGCGGAGGCAAACGCGCCCTAGGAAAATAACTTCCTGCTGATTTTTTGCATGGACATCTGAAATAATGCATTGAGAGTGTCGCCAAAGTTTCATAGCGTTTCGACAAGCCCTCGGTTTATTTTGAATTTCCGACGGTACGCGTGCAATTGCGTTTTTGCCAAAAACGGAAGCGGAGGCAAACGCACCTTAGGAAAATAATTTCCTGATTATTTTTTTCATGGACTTCTCAAATAATACATTTAGAGTGTCTCCATAGTTTCATAGAGTTTCGACAAGCCCTCGGTTTATTTTGACTTTCCGACGATACGCGTGCAATTGCGTTTTTGCCAAAAACGGAAGCGGAGGCAAACGCGCCTTAAGAAAATAATTTCCTGCTTATTTTTTTCATGTACATCTCAAATAATACATTGAGAGTGTCCCCAAAGTTTCATAGTGTCTCGACATTCCCTCAGTTTATTTTGACTTTCCGACGGTACGCGTGCAATTGCGTTTTTGCCAAAAACGGAAGCGGAGGCAAACGCGCCCTAGAAAAATTACTTCCTACTGATTTTTTGCATGGACATCTCAAATAATACATTGAGAGTGTCTCCAAAGTTTCATAGCGTTTCGACAAGCCCTCGGTTTATTTTGAATTTCCGACGGTACGCGTGCAATTGCGTTTTTGCCAAAAACGGAAGCGGAGGCAAACGCGCCATAGGAAAATAATTTCCTGATTATTTTTTGCATGGACATCTCAAATAATAAATTGAGGGTGTCGCCATAGTTTCATAGAGTTTCGACAAGCCCTCGGTTTATTTTGACTTTCCGACGATACGCATGCAATTACGTTTTTGCCAAAAACGGAAGCGGAGGCAAACGCGCCTTAGGAAAATAATTTCCTACTTATTTTTTTCATGTACTTCTTAAATAATACATTGAGAGTGTCCCCAAAGTTTAATAGAGTTTCAACAAGCCCTCGGTTTATTTTGACTTTCCGACGGTACTCGAGCAATTGCGTTTTTGCCAAAAACGGAAGCGGAGGCAAACGCGCATTAGGAAAATAATTTCCTGCTGATTTTTTGCGTGCACATCTCAAATAATACATTGAGAGTGTCCCCAAATTTTCGTAGAGTTTCGACAAGCCCTCGGTTTATTTTGTCTTTCCGACGGTACGCGTGCAATTGCGTTTTTGCCAAAAACAGGAGTGGAGGCAAACGCGCCTTAGGAAAATAATTTCCTGCTGATTTTTTGCATGTAAATCTAAAATAATACAATGAGAGTGTACCCAAAGTTTCATAGAGTTTCGACAAGCCCTCGGTTTATTTTGACTTTCCGACGGTACGCGTGCAATTGCGTTTTTGCCAAAAACAGAAACAGAGGCAAACGCGCCTTAGGAAAATAATTTCCTGCTGATTTTTTGCATGTAAATCTAAAATAATACATTGAGAGTGTAGCCAAAGTTTCATAGAGTTTCGACAAGCCCTCGATTTATTTTGACTTTCCCACAGTACGCGTGCAATTGCGTTTTTGCCAAAAACAGAAGCGCAGGCAAACGCGCCTTAGGAAAATAATTTCCTGCTGATTTTTTGCATGTAAATCTCAAATAATACATTGAGAGTGTAGCCAAAGTTTCATAGAGTTTCTAAAATCCCTCGGTTTATTTTGACTTTCCGACGGTACGCGTGCAATTGCGTTTTTGCCAAAAACAGAAGCGGAGGCAAACGCGCCTTAGGAAAATAATTTCCTGCTGATTTTTTTCATGTAAATCTAAAATAATACATTGAGAGTGTCGCCAAAGTTTCATAGAGTTTAGACAAGCCCTCGGTTTATTTTGACTTTCCGACGGTACGCGAGCAATTGCGTTTTTGCCAAAAACGGAAGCGGAGGCAAACGCGCCTTAGGAAAATAATTTCCTGCTTATTTTTTTCATGTACATCTCAAATAATACATTGAGAGTGTCCCCAAAGTTTCATAGCGTCTCGACAATCCCTCGGTTTATTTTGACTTTCCGACGGTACACGTGCAATTGCGTTTTTGCCAAAAACGGAAGCGGAGGCAAACGCGCTTTAGTAAAATAATTTCCTGCTTGTTTTTTGCATGTACTTCTCAAATAATACATTGATAGTGTCCCCAAAGTTTAATAGAGTTTCGACAAGCCCTCAGTTTATTTTGACTTTCCGACGGTACGCGACCAATTGCGTTTTTGCCAAAAACGGAAGCGGAGGCAAACGCACCTTAGGAAAATAATTTCCTGATTATTTTTTTCATGGACTTCTCAAATAATACATTTAGAGTGTCTCCATAGTTTCATAGAGTTTCGACAAGCCCTCGGTTTATTTTGACTTTCCGACGATACGCGTGCAATTGCGTTTTTGCCCAAAACGGAAGCGGAGGCAAACGCAACTTAAGAAAATAATTTCCTGCTTATTTTTTTCATGTACATCTCAAATAATACATTGAGAGTGTCCCCAAAGTTTCATAGTGTCTCGACAATCCCTCAGTTTATTTTGACTTTCCGACGGTACGCGTGCAATTGCGTTTTTGCCAAAAACGGAAGCGGAGGCAAATGCGCCCTAGAAAAATAACTTCCTACTGATTTTTTGCAAGGACATCTCAAATAATACATTGAGAGTGTCTCCAAAGTTTCATAGCGTTTCGACAAGCCCTCGGTTTATTTTGAATTTCCGACGGTACGCGTGCAATTGCGTTTTTGCCAAAAACGGAAGCGGAGGCAAACGCGCCATAGGAAAATAATTTCCTGATTATTTTTTGCATGGACATCTCAAATAATAAATTGAGAGTGTCCCCAAAGTTTAATAGAGTTTCGACAAGCCCTCTGTTTATTTTGACTTTCCGACGGTACGCGAGCAATTGCGTTTTTCCCAAAAACGGAAGCGGAGGCAAACGCGCATTAGGAAAATAATTTCCTGCTGATTTTTTGCATGTACATCTCAAATAATACATTGAGAGTGTCCCCAAATTTTCGTAGAGTTTCGACAAGCCCTCGGTTTATTTTGACTTTCCGACGGTACGCGTGCAATTGCGTTTTTGCCAAAAACAGGAGCGGAGGCAAACGCGCCTTAGGAAAATAATTTCCTGCTGATTTTTTGCATGTAAATCTAAAATAATACATTGAGAGTGTAGCCAAAGTTTCATAGAGTTTCGATAAGCCCTCGGTTTATTTTGACTTTCTGACGGTACGCGTGCAATTGCGTTTTTGCCAAAAACAGAAACAGAGGCAAACGCGCCTTAGGAAAATAATTTCCTGCTGATTCTTTGCATGTAAATCTAAAATAATACATTGAGAGTGTAGCCAAAGTTTCATAGAGTTTCGACAAGCCCTCGGTTTATTTTGACTTTCTGACGGTACGCGTGCAATTGCGTTTTTGCCAAAAACAGAAGCGCAGGCAAACGCGCTTTAGGAAAATAATTTACTGCTGATTTTTTGAATGTAAATCTAAAATAATACATTGAGAGTGTAGCCAAAGTTTCATAGAGTTTCTAAAATCCCTCGGTTTATTTTGACTTTCCGACGGTACGCGTGTAATTGCGTTTTTGCCAAAAATAGAAGCGGAGGCAAACGCGCCTTAGGAAAATAATTTCCTGCTGATTTTTTTCATGTAAATCTAAAATAATACATTGAGAGTGTCGCCAAAGTTTCATAGAGTTTAGACAAGCCCTCGGTTTATTTTGACTTTCCGACGGTACGCGTGCAATTGCGTTTTTGCCAAAAACGGAAGCGGAGGCAAACGCGCCTTAGGAAAATAATTTCCTGCTTATTTTTTTCATGTACATCTCAAATAATACATTGAGAGTGTCCCCGAAGTTTCATAGTGTCTCGACAATCCCTCAGTTTATTTTGACTTTCCGACGGTACGTGTGCAATTGCGTTTTTGCCAAAAACGGAAGCGGAGGCAAACGCGCATTAGCAAAATAATTTCCTGCTGATTTTTTTGCATGTACATCTCAAATAATAAATTGAGAGTGTCCCCAAATTTTCGTAGAGTTTCGACAAGCCCTCGGTTTATTTTGACTTTCCGACGGTACGCGTGCAATTGCGTTTTTGCCAAAAACAGGAGCGGAGGCAAACGCGCCTTAGGAAAATAATTTCCTTCTGATTTTTTGCATGTACATCTAAAATAATACATTGAGAGTGTAGCCAAAGTTTCATAGAGTTTCGACAAGCCCTCGGTTTATTTTGACTTTCCGACGATACGCGTGCAATTGCGTTTTTGCCAAAAACAGAAGCAGAGGCAAACGCGCCTTAGGAAAATAATTTCCTGCTGATTTTTTTCCTGTAAATCTAAAATAATACATTGAGAGTGCCGCCAAAGTTTCATAGAGTTTAGACAAGCCCTCGGTTTATTTTGACTTTCCGACGGTACGCGTGCAATTGCGTTTTTGCCAAAAACGGAAGCGGAGGCAAACGCGCTTTAGTAAAATAATTTCCTGTTTGTTTTTTGCATGTACTTCTCAAATAATACATTGATAGTGTCCCCAAAGTTTAATAGAGTTTCGACAAGCCCTCAGTTTATTTTGACTTTCCGACGGTACGCGACCAATTGCGTTTTTGCCAAAAACGGAAGCGGAGGCAAACGCTCCTTAGGAAAATAATTTACTGCTTATTTTTTGCATGTAAATCTAAAATAATACAATGAGAGTGTCGCCAATGTTTCATAGCGTTTCGACAAGCCCTCGGTTTATTTTGACTTTCCGACGGTACGCGCGCAATTGTGCTTTTGCCAAAAATGGAAGCGGAGGCAAACACGCTTTAGTAAAATAATTTCCTGCTGGTTTTTTGCATGTACTTCTCAAATAATACATTGATAGTGTCCCCAAAGTTTCGTAGTGTTTAGACAAGCCCTCGGTTTATTTTGAATTTCCGATGGTACGCGTGCAATTGCGTTTTTGCCAAAAACGGAAGCGGAGGCAAACGCGCCCTAGGAAAATAACTTCCTGGTGATTTTTTGCATGGACATCTGAAATAATACATTGAGAGTATCGCCAAAGTTTCATAGAGTTTAGACAAGCCCTCGGTTTATTTTGACTTTCCGACGGTACGCGTGCAATTGCGTTTTTGCCAAAAATGGAAGCGGAGGCAAACGCGCCTTAGGAAAATAATTTCCTGCTTATTTTTTTCATGTACATCTCAAATAATACATTGAGAGTGTCCCCAAAGTTTCATAGCGTATCGACAATCCCTCGGTTTATTTTGACTTTCCGACGGTACGCGTGCAATTGCGTTTTTGCCAAAAACGGAAGCGGAGGCAAACGCGGTTTAGTAAAATAATTTCCTGCTTGTTTTTTGCATGTACTTCTCAAATAATACATTGAGAGTGTCCCCAAAGTTTAATAGAGTTTCGACAAGCCCTCGGTTTATTTTGACTTTCCGACGGTACGCGCACAATTGCGCTTTTGCCAAAAACGGAAGCAGAGGCAAACGCGCTTTAGTAAAATAATTTCCTGCTGGTTTTTTGCATGTACATCTCAAATAATACATTGATAGTGTCCCTAAAGTTTCGTAGCGTTTAGACAAGCCCTCGGTTTATTTTGAATTTCCGACGGTACGCGTGCAATTGCGTTTTTGCCAAAAACGGAAGCAGAGGCAAACGCGCCCTAGGAAAATAACTTCCTGCTGATTTTTTGCATGGACATCTGAAATAATACATTGAGAGTGTCGCCAAAGTTTCATAGTGTTTCGACAAGCCCTCGGTTTATTTTGAATTTCCGACGGTACGCGTGCAATTGCGTTTTTGCCAAAAACGGAAGCGGAGGCAAACGCACCTTAGGAAAATAATTTCCTGATTATTTTTTTCATGGACTTCTCAAATAATACATTTAGAGTGTCTCCATAGTTTCATAGAGTTTCGACAAGCCCTCGGTTTATTTTGACTTTCCGACGATACGCGTGCAATTGCTATTTTGCCAAAAACGGAAGCGGAGGCAAACGCGCCATAGGAAAATAATTTCCTGATTATTTTTTGCATGGACATCTCAAATAATAAATTGAGGGTGTCGCCATAGTTTCATAGAGTTTCGACCATCCCTCGGTTTATTTTGACTTTCCGACGGTACGCCAGCAATTGCGTTTTTGCCAAAAACGGAAGCGGAGGCAAACACGCATTAGGAAAATAATTTCCTGCTGATTTTTTGCATGTACATCTCAAATAATACATTGAGAGTGTCCCCAAATTTTCGTAGAGTTTCGACAAGCCCTCGGTTTATTTTGACTTTCCGACGGTACGCGTGCAATTGCGTTTTTGCCAAAAACAGGAGCGGAGGCAAACGCGCCTTAGGAAAATAATTTCCTGCTGATTTTTTGCATGTAAATCTAAAATAATACATTGAGAGTGTAGCCAAAGTTTCATAGTGTTTCGACAAGCCCTCGGTTTTTTTTGACTTTCCGACGGTACGCGTGCAATTGCGCTTTTGCCAAAAACGGAAGCGGAGGCAAACGCGCTTTAGTAAAATAATTTCCAACTGGTTTTTTGCATGTACTTCTCAAATAATAAATTGATAGTGTCCCCAAAGTTTCGTAGCGTTTAGACAAGCCCTCCATTTATTTTGAATTTCCGACGGTACGCGTGCAATTGCGTTTTTGCCAAAAACGGAAGCGGAGGCAAACGCTCCCTAGGAAAATAACTTCCTGCTGATTTTTTGCATGGAAATCTCAAATAATACATTGAGAGTGTAGCCAAAGTTTCATAGAGTTTCGACAAGCCCTCGGTTTATTGACTTTCGGACGGTACGCGTGCAATTGCGTTTTTGCAAAAAACGGAAGCGGAGGCAAACGCGCATTAGGAAAATAATTTCCTGCTGATTTTTTGCATGTAAATCTCAAATAATACATTAAGAGTGTCCCCAAATTTTCGTAGAGTTTCGACAAGCCCTCGGTTTATTTTGAATTTCCGACGGTACGCGTGCAATTGCGTTTTTGCCAAAAACAGAAGCGGAGGCAAACACTCCTTAGGAAAATAATTTCCTGCTGATTTTTTGCATGTAAATCTAAAATAATACATTGAGTGTGTCGCCAAAGTTTCATAGTGTCTCGACAATGCCTCAGTTTATTTTGACTTTCCGACGGTACGCGTGCAATTGCGTTTTCGCCAAAAACGGAAGCGGAGGCAAACGCGCCCTAGCAAAATAACTTCCTGCTGATTTTTTGCATGGACATCTCAAATAATACATTGAGAGTGTCGTCAAAGTTTCATAGCGTTTCGACAAGCCCTCTGTTTATTTTGAATTTTCGACGGTACGCGTGCAATTGCGTTTTTGCCAAAAACGGAAGCGGAGGCAAACGCGCCATAGGAAAATAATTTCCTGATTATTTTTTGCATGGACATCTCAAATAATAGATTGAGGGTGTCGCCATAGTTTCATAGAGTTTCGACAAGCCCTCGGTTTATTTTGAATTTCCGACGATACGCGTGCAATTGCGTTTTTGCCAAAAACGAAAGCGGAGGCAAACGCGCCTTAGGAAAATAATTTCCTACTTATTTTTTCATGTACATCTCAAATAATACATTGAGAGTATCCCCAAAGTTTCATAGCGTCTCGACAATCCCTCGGTTTATTTTGACTTTCCGACGGTACGCGTGCAATTGCGTTTTTGCCAAAAACGGAAGCGGAGGCAAACGCGGTTTAGTAAAATAATTTCTTGCTTGTTTTTTGCATGTACTTCTCAAATAATACATTGAGAGTGTCCCCAAAGTTTAATAGAGTTTCGACAAGCCCTCGGTTTATTTTGACTTTCCGACGGTACGCGAGCAATTGCGTTTTTGCCAAAAACGGAAGCGGAGGCAAACGCGCATTAGGAAAATAATTTCCTGCTGATTTTTTGCATGTACATCTCAAATAATACATTGAGAGTGTCCCCAAATTTTCGTAGAGTTTCGACAAGCCCTCGGTTTATTTTGACTTTCCGACGGTACGCGTGTAATTGCGTTTTTGCCAAAAACAGGAGCGGAGGCAAACGCGCCTTAGGAAAATAATTTCCTGCTGATTTTTTGCATGTAAATATAAAATAATACATTGAGAGTGTAGCCAATGTTTCATAGAGTTTCGACAAGCCCTCGGTTTATATTGACTTTCCGACAGTACGCGTGCAATTGCGTTTTTGCCAAAAACAGAAACAGAGGCAAATGCGCCTTAGGAAAATAATTTCCTGCTGATTTTTGGCATGTAAATCTAAAATAATACATTGAGAGTGTAGCCAAAGTTTCATAGAGTTTCGACAAGCCCTCGGTTTATTTTGACTTTCCAACGGTACGCGTGCAATTGCGTTTTTGCCAAAAACAGAAGCGGAGGCAAACGTGCCTTAGGAAAATAATTTCCTGCTGATTTTTTGCATGTAAATCTAAAATATTACATTGAGAGTGTCGCCAAAGTTTCATAGTGTTTCGACAAGCCCTCGGTTTATTTTGACTTTCCGACGGTACGCGTGCAATTGCGCTTTTGCCAAAAACGGAAGCGGAGGCAAACGCGCTTTAGTAAAATAATTTCCTGCTGGTTTTTTGCATGTACTTCTCAAATAATAAATTGATAGTGTCCCCAAAGTTTCGTAGCGTTTAGACAAGCCCTCCATTTATTTTGAATTTCCGACGGTACGCGTGCAATTGCGTTTTTGCCAAAAACGGAAGCGGAGGCAAACGCGCCCTAGGAAAATAACTTCCTGCTGATTTTTTGCATGGAAATCTCAAATAATACATTGAGAGTGTAGCCAAAGTTTCATAGAGTTTCGACAAGCCCTCGGTTTATTTTAACTTTCCGACGGTACGCGTGCAATTGCGTTTTTGCAAAAAACGGAAGCGGAGGCAAACGCGCATTAGGAAAATAATTTCCTCCTGATTTTTTGCATGTACATCTCAAATAATACATTGAGAGTGTCCCCAAATTTTCGTAGAGTTTCGACAAGCCCTAGGTTTATTTTGAATTTCCGACGGTACGCGTGCAATTGCGTTTTTGCCAAAAACAGAAGCGGAGGCAAACACTCTTTAGGAAAATAATTTCCTGCTGATTTTTTGCATGTAAATCTAAAATAATACATTGAGAGTGTCTCCAATGTTTCATAGCGTTTCGACAAGCCCTCGGTTTATTTTGACTTTCCGACGGTACGCGTGCAATTGCGTTTTTGCCAAAAACAGAAACAGAGGCAAACGCGCCTTAGGAAAATAATTTCCTGCTGATTCTTTGCATGTAAATCTAAAATAATACATTGAGAGTGTAGCCAAAGTTTCATAGAGTTTCGACAAGCCCTCGGTTTATTTTGACTTTCCCACAGTACGCATGCAATTGCGTTTTTGCCAAAAACAGAAGCGCAGGCAAACGCGCTTTAGGAAAATAATTTCGTGCTGATTTTTTGCATGTAAATCTAAAATAATACATTGAGAGTGTAGCCAAAGTTTCATAGAGTTTCTAAAATCCCTCGGTTTATTTTGACTTTCCGACGGTACGCGTGTAATTGCGTTTTTGCCAAAAATAGAAGCGGAGGGAAACGCGCCTTAGGAAAATAATTTCCTGCTGATTTTTTTCATGTAAATCTAAAATAATACATTGAGAGTGTCACCAAAGTTTCATAGAGTTTAGACAAGCCCTCGGTTTATTTTGACTTTCCGACGGTACGCGTGCAATTGCGTTTTTGCCAAAAACGGAAGCGGAGGCAAACGCGCCTTAGGAAAATAATTTCCTGCTTATTTTTTTCATGTACATCTCAAATAATACATTGAGAGTTTCCCCAAAGTTTCATAGCGTCTCGACAATCCCTCGGTTTATTTTGACTTTCCGACGGTACGCGTGCAATTGCGTTTTTGCCAAAAACGGAAGCGGAGGCAAACGCTCCTTAGGAAAATAATTTCCTGCTTGTTTTTTGCATGTACTTCTCAAATAATACATTGAGAGTTTACCCAAAGTTTAATAGAGTTTCGACAAGCCCTCGGTTTATTTTGACTTTCCGACGGTACGCGCGCAATTGCGCTTTTGCCAAAAACGGAAGCGGAGGCAAACGCGCTTTAGTAAAATAATTTCCTACTGGTTTTTTGCATGTACATCTCAAATAATACATTGATAGTGTCCCCAAAGTTTCGTAGCGTTTAGACAAGCCCTCGGTTTATTTTGAATTTCCGACGGTACGCGTGCAATTGCGTTTTTGCCAAAAACGGAAGCGGAGGCAAACGCACCTTAGGAAAATAATTTCCTGATTTTTTTTAATGGACTTCTCAAATAATACATTTAGAGTGTCTCCATAGTTTCATAGAGTTTCGACAAGCCCTCGGTTTATTTTGACTTTCCGACGATACGCGTGCAATTGTGTTTTTGCCAAAAACGGAAGCGGAGGCAAACGCGCCTTAAGAAAATAATTTCCTGCTTATTTTTTTCATGTACATCTCAAATAATACATTGAGAGTGTCCCCAAAGTTTCATAGTGTGTCGACAATCCCTCAGTTTATTTTGACTTTCCGACGGTACGCGTGCAATTGCGTTTTTGCCAAAAACGGAAGCGGAGGCAAACGCGCCCTAGAAAAATAACTTCCTACTGATTTTTTGCATGGACATCTAAAATAATACATTGAGAGTGTCTCCAAAGTTTCATAGCGTTTCGACAAGCCCTCGGTTTATTTTGAATTTCCGACGGTACGCGTGCAATTGCGTTTTTGCCAAAAACGGAAGCGGAGGCAAACGCGCCATAGGAAAATAATTTCCTGATTATTTTTTGCATGGACATCTCAAATAATAAATTGAGGGTGTCGCCATAGTTTCATAGAGTTTCGACCATCCCTCGGTTTATTTTGACTTTCCGACGGTACGCGAGCAATTGCGTTTTTGCCAAAAACGGAAGCGGAGGCAAACACGCATTAGGAAAATAATTTCCTGCTGATTTTTTGCATGTACATCTCAAATAATACATTGAGAGTGTCCCCAAATTTTCGTAGAGTTTCGACAAGCCCTCGGTTTATTTTGACTTTCCGACAGTACGCGTGCAATTGCGTTTTTGCCAAAAACAGGAGCGTAGGCAAACGCGCCTTAGGAAAATAATTTCCTGCTGATTTTTTGCATGTAAATCTAAAATAATACATTGAGAGTGTAGCCAAAGTTTCATAGTGTTTCGACAAGCCCTCGGTTTATTTTGACTTTCCGACGGTACACGTGCAATTGCGCTTTTGCCAAAAACGGAAGCGGAGGCAAACGCGCTTTAGTAAAATAATTTCCTGCTGGTTTTTTGCATGTACTTCTCAAATAATAAATTGATAGTGTCCCCAAAGTTTCGTAGCGTTTAGACAAGCCCTCCATTTATTTTGAATTTCCGACGGTACGCGTGCAATTGCGTTTTTGCCAAAAACGGAAGCGGAGGCAAACGCGTCCTAGGAAAATAACTTCCTGCTGATTTTTTGCATGGAAATCTCACATAATACATTGAGAGTGTAGCCAAAGTTTAATAGAGTTTCGACAAGCCCTCGGTTTATTTTGACTTTCCGACGGTACGCGTGCAATTGCGTTTTTGCAAAAAACGGAAGCGGAGGCAAACGCGCATTAGGAAAATAATTTCCTGCTGATTTTTTGCATGTAAATCTCAAATAATACATTAAGAGTGTCCCCAAATTTTCGTAGAGTTTCGACAAGCCCTCGGTTTATTTTGAATTTCCGACTGTACGCGTGCAATTGCGTTTTTGCCAAAAACAGAAGCGGAGGCAAACACTCCTTAGGAAAATAATTTCCTGCTGATTTTTTTCATGTAAATCTAAAATAATACATTGAGTGTGTCGCCAAAGTTTCATAGTGTCTCGACAATCCCTCAGTTTATTTTGACTTTCCGACGGTACGCGTGCAATTGCGTTTTCGCCAAAAACGGAAGCGGACGCAAACGCGCCCTAGCAAAATAACTTCCTGCTGATTTTTTGCATGGACATCTCAAAAAATACATTGAGAGTGTCCCCAAAGTTTCATAGCGTTTCGACAAGCCCTCAGTTTATTTTGAATTTCCGACGGTACGCGTGCAATTGCGTTTTTGCCAAAAACGGAAGCGGAGGCAAACGCGCCATAGGAAAATAATTTACTGATTATTTTTTGCATGGACATCTCAAATAATAGATTGAGGGTGTCGCCATAGTTTCATAGAGTTTCGACAAGCCCTCGGTTTATTTTGACTTTCCGACGATACGCGTGCAATTGCGTTTTTGCCAAAAACGAAAGCGGAGGCAAACGCGCCTTAGGAAAATAATTTCCTACTTATTTTTTCATGTACATCTCAAATAATACATTGAGAGTATCCCCAAAGTTTCATAGCGTCTCGACAATCCCTCGGTTTATTTTGACTTTCCCACGGTACGCGTGCAATTGCGTTTTTGCCAAAAACAAAAGCGGAGGCAAACGCGGTTTAGTAAAATAATTTCTTGCTTGTTTTTTGCATGTACTTCTCAAATAATACATTGAGAGTGTCCCCAAAGTTTAATAGAGTTTCGACAAGCCCTCGGTTTATTTTGACTTTCCGACGGTACGCGAGCAATTGCGTTTTTGCCAAAAACGGAAGCGGAGGCAAACGCGCATTAGGAAAATAATTTCCTGCTGATTTTTTGCATGTACATCTCAAATAATACATTGAGAGTGTCCCCAAATTTTCGTAGAGTTTCGACAAGCCCTCGGTTTATTTTGACTTTCCGACGGTACGCGTGCAATTGCGTTTTTGCCAAAAACAGGAGCGGAGGCAAACGCGCCTTAGGAAAATAATTTCCGGCTGATTTTTTGCATGTAAATATAAAATAATACATTGAGAGTGTAGCCAATGTTTCATAGAGTTTCGACAAGCCCTCGGTTTATTTTGATTTTCCGACAGTACGCGTGCAATTCCGTTTTTGCCAAAAACAGAAACAGAGGCAAATGCGCCTTAGGAAAATAATTTCCTGCTGATTTTTGGCATGTAAATCTAAAATAATACATTGAGAGTGTAGCCAAAGTTTCATAGAGTTTCGACAAGCCCTCGGTTTATTTTGACTTTCCAACGGTACGCGTGCAATTGCGTTTTTGCCAAAAACAGAAGCGGAGGCAAACGTGCCTTAGGAAAATAATTTCCTGCTGATTTTTTGCATGTAAATCTAAAATATTACATTGAGAGTGTAGCCAAAGTTTCATAGAGTTTCGAAAAGCCCTCGGTTTATTTTAACTTTCCGACGGTACGCGTGCAATTGCGTTTTTGCCAAAAACAGAAGCAGAGGCAAACGCGCTTTAGGAAAATAATTTCGTGCTGATTTTTTGCATGTAAATCTAGAATAATACATTGAGAGTGTAGCCAAAGTTTCATAGAGTTTCTAAAATCCCTCGGTTTATTTTGACTTTCCGACGGTACGCGTGTAATTGCGTTTTTGCCAAAAATAGAAGCGGAGGCAAACGCGCCTTAGGAAAATAATTTCCTGCTGATTTTTTTCATGTAAATCTAAAATAATACATTGAGAGTGTCACCAAAGTTTCATAGAGTTTAGACAAGCCCTCGGTTTATTTTGACTTTCCGACGGTACGCGTGCAATTGCGTTTTTGCCAAAAACGGAAGCGGAGGCAAACGCGCCTTAGGAAAATAATTTCCTGCTTATTTTTTTCATGTACATCTCAAATAATACATTGAGAGTTTCCCCAAAGTTTCATAGCGTCTCGACAATCCCTCGGTTTATTTTGACTTTCCGACGGTACGCGTGCAATTGCGTTTTTGCCAAAAACGGAAGCGGAGGCAAACGCTCCTTAGGAAAATAATTTCCTGCTTGTTTTTTGCATGTACTTCTCAAATAATACATTGAGAGTTTCCCCAAAGTTTAATAGAGTTTCGACAAGCCCTCGGTTTATTTTGACTTTCCGACGGTACGCGCGCAATTGCGCTTTTGCCAAAAACGGAAGCGGAGGCAAACGCGCTTTAGTAAAATAATTTCCTACTGGTTTTTTGCATGTACATCTCAAATAATACATTGATAGTGTCCCCAAAGTTTCGTAGCGTTTAGACAAGCCCTCGGTTTATTTTGAATTTCCGACGGTACGCGTGCAATTGCGTTTTTGCCAAAAACGGAAGCGGAGGCAAACGCACCTTAGGAAAATAATTTCCTGATTTTTTTTTAATGGACTTCTCAAATAATACATTTAGAGTGTCTCCATAGTTTCATAGAGTTTCGACAAGCCCTCGGTTTATTTTGACTTTCCGACGATACGCGTGCAATTGTGTTTTTGCCAAAAACGGAAGCGGAGGCAAACGCGCCTTAAGAAAATAATTTCCTGCTTATTTTTTTCATGTACATCTCAAATAATACATTGAGAGTGTCCCCAAAGTTTCATAGTGTGTCGACAATCCCTCAGTTTATTTTGACTTTCCGACGGTACGCGTGCAATTGCGTTTTTGCCAAAAACGGAAGCGGAGGCAAACGCGCCCTAGAAAAATAACTTCCTACTGATTTTTTGCATGGACATCTAAAATAATACATTGAGAGTGTCTCCAAAGTTTCATAGCGTTTCGACAAGCCCTCGGTTTATTTTGAATTTCCGACGGTACGCGTGCAATTGCGTTTTTGCCAAAAACGGAAGCGGAGGCAAACGCGCCATAGGAAAATAATTTCCTGATTATTTTTTGCATGGACATCTCAAATAATAAATTGAGGGTGTCGCCATAGTTTCATAGAGTTTCGACCATCCCTCGGTTTATTTTGACTTTCCGACGGTACGCGAGCAATTGCGTTTTTGCCAAAAACGGAAGCGGAGGCAAACACGCATTAGGAAAATAATTTCCTGCTGATTTTTTGCATGTACATCTCAAATAATACATTGAGAGTGTCCCCAAATTTTCGTAGAGTTTCGACAAGCCCTCGGTTTATTTTGACTTTCCGACGGTACGCGTGCAATTGCGTTTTTGCCAAAAACAGGAGCGTAGGCAAACGCGCCTTAGGAAAATAATTTCCTGCTGATTTTTTGCATGTAAATCTAAAATAATACATTGAGAGTGTAGCCAAAGTTTCATAGTGTTTCGACAAGCCCTCGGTTTATTTTGACTTTCCGACGGTACACGTGCAATTGCGCTTTTGCCAAAAACGGAAGCGGAGGCAAACGCGCTTTAGTAAAATAATTTCCTGCTGGTTTTTTGCATGTACTTCTCAAATAATAAATTGATAGTGTCCCCAAAGTTTCGTAGCGTTTAGACAAGCCCTCCATTTATTTTGAATTTCCGACGGTACGCGTGCAATTGCGTTTTTGCCAAAAACGGAAGCGGAGGCAAACGCGTCCTAGGAAAATAACTTCCTGCTGATTTTTTGCATGGAAATCTCACATAATACATTGAGAGTGTAGCCAAAGTTTAATAGAGTTTCGACAAGCCCTCGGTTTATTTTGACTTTCCGACGGTACGCGTGCAATTGCGTTTTTGCAAAAAACGGAAGCGGAGGCAAACGCGCATTAGGAAAATAATTTCCTGCTGATTTTTTGCATGTAAATCTCAAATAATACATTAAGAGTGTCCCCAAATTTTCGTAGAGTTTCGACAAGCCCTCGGTTTATTTTGAATTTCCGACTGTACGCGTGCAATTGCGTTTTTGCCAAAAACAGAAGCGGAGGCAAACACTCCTTAGGAAAATAATTTCCTGCTGATTTTTTTCATGTAAATCTAAAATAATACATTGAGTGTGTCGCCAAAGTTTCATAGTGTCTCGACAATCCCTCAGTTTATTTTGACTTTCCGACGGTACGCGTGCAATTGCGTTTTCGCCAAAAACGGAAGCGGACGCAAACGCGCCCTAGCAAAATAACTTCCTGCTGATTTTTTGCATGGACATATCAAAAAATACATTGAGAGTGTCCCCAAAGTTTCATAGCGTTTCGACAAGCCCTCAGTTTATTTTGAATTTCCGACGGTACGCGTGCAATTGCGTTTTTGCCAAAAACGGAAGCGGAGGCAAACGCGCCATAGGAAAATAATTTACTGATTATTTTTTGCATGGACATCTCAAATAATAGATTGAGGGTGTCGCCATAGTTTCATAGAGTTTCGACAAGCCCTCGGTTTATTTTGACTTTCCGACGATACGCGTGCAATTGCGTTTTTGCCAAAAACGAAAGCGGAGGCAAACGCGCCTTAGGAAAATAATTTCCTACTTATTTTTTCATGTACATCTCAAATAATACATTGAGAGTATCCCCAAAGTTTCATAGCGTCTCGACAATCCCTCGGTTTATTTTGACTTTCCGACGGTACGCGTGCAATTGCGTTTTTGCCAAAAACAAAAGCGGAGGCAAACGCGGTTTAGTAAAATAATTTCTTGCTTGTTTTTTGCATGTACTTCTCAAATAATACATTGAGAGTGTCCCCAAAGTTTAATAGAGTTTCGACAAGCCCTCGGTTTATTTTGACTTTCCGACGGTACGCGAGCAATTGCGTTTTTGCCAAAAACGGAAGCGGAGGCAAACGCGCATTAGGAAAATAATTTCCTGCTGATTTTTTGCATGTACATCTCAAATAATACATTGAGAGTGTCCCCAAATTTTCGTAGAGTTTCGACAAGCCCTCGGTTTATTTTGACTTTCCGACGGTACGCGTGCAATTGCGTTTTTGCCAAAAACAGGAGCGGAGGCAAACGCGCCTTAGGAAAATAATTTCCGGCTGATTTTTTGCATGTAAATATAAAATAATACATTGAGAGTGTAGCCAATGTTTCATAGAGTTTCGACAAGCCCTCGGTTTATTTTGATTTTCCGACAGTACGCGTGCAATTCCGTTTTTGCCAAAAACAGAAACAGAGGCAAATGCGCCTTAGGAAAATAATTTCCTGCTGATTTTTGGCATGTAAATCTAAAATAATACATTGAGAGTGTAGCCAAAGTTTCATAGAGTTTCGACAAGCCCTCGGTTTATTTTGACTTTCCAACGGTACGCGTGCAATTGCGTTTTTGCCAAAAACAGAAGCGGAGGCAAACGTGCCTTAGGAAAATAATTTCCTGCTGATTTTTTGCATGTAAATCTAAAATATTACATTGAGAGTGTAGCCAAAGTTTCATAGAGTTTCGAAAAGCCCTCGGTTTATTTTAACTTTCCGACGGTACGCGTGCAATTGCGTTTTTGCCAAAAACAGAAGCAGAGGCAAACGCGTCTTAAGAAAATAATTTCCTGCTGATTTTTTGCATGTAAATCTAAAATAATACATTGAGAGTGTCGCCAAAGTTTCATATAGTTTAGACAAGCCCTCGGTTTATTTTGACTTTCTGACGGTACGCGTTCAATTGCGTTTTTGCCAAAAACGGAAGCGGAGGCAAACGCGTCTTAGGAAAATAATTTCCTGCTTATTTTTTTCATGTACATCTCAAATAATACATTGAGAGTGTCCCCAAAGTTTCATAGCGTCTCGACAATCCCTCGGTTTATTTTGACTTTCCGACGGTACGCGTGCAATTGCGTTTTTGCCAAAAACGGAAGCGGAGGAAAACGCGCTTTAGTAAAATAATTTCCTGCTTGTTTTTTGCATGTACTTCTCAAATAATACATTGAGAGTTTCCCCAAAGTTTAATAGAGTTTCGACAAGCCCTCGGTTTATTTTGACTTTCCAACGGTACACGAGCAATTGCGTTTTTGCCAAAAACGGAAGCGGAGGAAAACGCGCATTAGGAAAATAATTTCCTGCTGATTTTTTGCATGTACATATCAAATAATACATTGAGAGTGTCCCCAAATTTTCGTAGAGTTTCGACAAGCCCTCGGTTTATTTTGAATTTCCGACGGTACGCGTGCAATTGCGTTTTTGCCAAAAACAGAAGCGGAGGCAAACACTCCTTAGGAAAATAATTTCCTGCTGATTTTTTGCATGTAAATCTAAAATAATACATTGAGAGTGTCTCCAATGTTTCATAGTGTTTCGACAAGCCCTCGGTTTATTTTGACTTTCCGACGGTACGCGTGCAATTGCGCTTTTGCTAAAAACGGATGCGGAGGCAAATGCGCTTTAGTAAAATAATTTCCTGCTGGTTTTTTGCATGTACTTCTCAAATAATAAGTTCATAGTGTCCCCAAAGTTTCGTAGCGTTTAGACAAGCCCTCCATTTATTTTGAATTTCCGACGGTACGCGTGCAATTGCGTTTTTGCCAAAAACGGAAGCGGAGGCAAACGCGCCCTAGGAAAATAACTTCCTGCTGATTTTTTGCATGGACATCTCAAATAATACATTGACAGTGTAGCCAAAGTTTCATAGAGTTTCGACAAGCCCTCGGTTTATTTTGACTTTCCGACGGTACGCGTGCAATTGCGTTTTTGCCAAAAACGGAAGCGGAGGCAAACGCGCCTTAGGAAAATAATTTCCTGCTGATTTTTTGCATGTAAATCTAAAATAATACATTGAGAGTGTAGCCAAAGTTTCATAGAGTTTCGACAAGCCCTCGGTTTATTTTGACTTTCCCACGGTACGCGTGCAATTGCGTTTTTGCCAAAAACAGAAGCGGAGGCAAACGCGCCTTAGGAAAATAATTTCCTGCTGATTTTTTGCATGTAAATCTAAAATAATACATTGAGTGTGTCGCCAAAGTTTCATAGTGTCTCGACAATCCCTCAGTTTATTTTGACTTTCCGACTGTACGCGTGCAATTGCGTTTTTGCCAAAAACGGAAGCGGAGGCAAACACGCCCTAGCAAAATAATTTCCTTATGATTTTTTGCATGTACATCTCAAATAATACATTGAGAGTGTCGTCAAAGTTTCATAGCGTTTCGACAAGCCCTCGGTTTATTTTGAATTTCCGACGGTACGCGTACAATTGCGTTTTTGCCAAAAACGGAAGCGGAGGCAAACGCGCCTTAGGAAAATAATTTTTTCTTATTTTTTGCATGTACATCTCAAATAATACGTTAAGAGTGTACCCAAAAATTTCATAGAGTTTCGACAAGCCCTCGGTTTATTTTGACTTTCCGACAGTTCGCGTACAATTTTGTTTTTGCCAAAAAATGAAGCGGGGGAAAACGCGCATTAGGAAAATAATTTCCTGCTAATTTATTGAATGGACATCTCAAATAATACATTGAGAGTGTCCCCGAAATTTCAGAGCGTTTCGACAAGCCCTCAGTTTATTTTGACTTTCTGACGGTACGAGTACATTTGTGTTTTTATAAAAAACGGAAGCGGAGGCAAACGCGCCTTATGAAAATAATTTCCTGCTTATTTTTTGCAGGGACATCTATAATAATACATTGAGAGTGTCCCCAAAGTTTCGTAGAGTTTCAACAAGCCCTCGGTTTATTGTGACTTTCCGACGGTACGCGTGCAATTGCGTTTTTGCCAAAAATTGAAGTGGAGGCAAACGCTCATTAGGAAAATAATTTCCTTCGGATTTTTGGCATGGACATCTAAAATAATACATTTAGAGTGTCTCCAAACTTTCATAGCATTTGGACAAGCCCTCGGTTTATTTTGAATTTCCGACGGTACGCGTGCAGTTGCGTTTTTGCCAAAAACGGAAGCGGAGGCAAACGCACCATAGGAAAATAATTTCCTTATAATTTTTTGCATGTACATCTCAAATAATACATTGAGAGTGCACCCAAAGTTTCATAGCGTTTCGACAAGCCCTCGGTTTATTTTGAATTTCTGACGGTACGCATACAATTGCGTTTTTGCCAAAAACGGAAGCGGAGGCAAACGCGCCTTAGGAAAATAATTTCTTGCCAATTTTTTGCCTTTACATCTCAAATGATACATTAAAAGTGTCCCCAAAGTTTCATAGCGTTTCGACAAGCCCTCGGTTTATTTTGACTTTCCGACGGTACGCGTGCAATTGCGTTTTTGCCAAAAACGGAAGCGGAGGAAAACGCGCATTAGGAAAATAATTTCCTTTAAATTTTTTGCATGGACATCTAAAATAATACATTGAGAGTGTCCCCAAAGTTTCATAGTGTTTTGAAAAGCCCTCGGTTTATTTTAAATTTCTGACGGTACGCGTGCAATTGCGTTTTTGCCAAAAACGGAAGCGGAGGCAAACGCGCCTTAGGAAAATAATTCCTTGCCAATTTTTTGCATGGACATATAAAATTATACATTGAGAGTGTCCCCAAAGTTTCATAGCGTTTCGACAAGCCCTCAGTTTATTTTGAATTTCCGACGGTACGAGTGCAATTGCGTTTTTGCCAAAAACGGAAGCGGAGGCAAACGCGCATTAGGAAAATAATTTCCTGCTAATTTATTGAATGTACATATAAAATAATACATTGAGAGTGTCCCCAAAGTTTCATAGCGTTTCGACAAGCCCTCGGTTTATTTTGAATTTCCGAGGGTACGAGTGCAATTGCGTTTTTGCCAAAAACGGAAGCGGAGGCAAACGCGCCTTAGGAAAATAATTTTTTCTTATTTTTTGAATGTACATCTCAAATAATACGTTAAGAGTGTACCCAAAGTTTCATAGAGTTTCGACAAGCCCTCGGTTTATTTTGACTTTCCGACGGTACGCGTGCAATTTTGTTTTTGCCAAAAAATGAAGCGTGGGCAAACGCGCATTAGGAAAATAATTTCCTGCTAATTTATTGAATGAACATCTCAAATAATACATTGAGAGTGTCCCCTCAGTTTCATAGCGTTTCGACAAGCCCTCAGTTTATTTTGACTTTCTGACGGTACGCGTGCAATTGCATTTTTGCCAAAAACGGAAGCGGAGGCAAACGCGCCATAGGAAAATAATTTCCTGCTCATTTTTTGCATGGACATCTAAAATAATACATTGAGACTGTCCCCGAAGTTTCGTAGAGTTTCGACAAGCCCTCTGTTTATTTTGACTTTCCGACGGTTAGCGTGCAATTGCGTTTTAAATGGAACCTGGAGGAAAAAGCGCATTAGGAAAATAATTTCCTGATGATTTTACGCATGTACATCTCAAATAATACATTGAGAGTGTCCCCAAAGTTTCATAGCGTTTAGACAAGCCCTGGGTTTATTTTGAATTTCCGACGGAACACGTGCAATTTCGTTTTTGCCAAAAACGGAAGCAGAGACAAACCCGCCTTAGGAAAATACTTTATTGCTTATTTTTTGCATGTACATCTCAAATAATACATTGAGAGTGTCCCCATAGTTTTGTAGAGGTTCGACAAGCCCTCGGTTTATTTTTTCTTTCCGACGGTACGCGTGCAATTGTGTTTTTGCCAAAAACGGAAGCGGAGGCAAACACGCATTAGGAAAATAATTTCCTGCTGATTTTTTGCACAGACATCTCAAATAATACATTTAGAGTGTCCCCAAAGTTTCATAGCGTTTCGACAAGCCCTCGGTTTATTTTGAATTTCCGACGATACGCGTGCAATTGCGTTTTTATAAAAAACAGAAGGGGAGGCAAACGCGCCTTATGAAAATAATTTCATGCTGATTTTTTGCAGGAACATCTATAATAATACATTGAGAGTGTCCCCAAAGTTTCGTAGAGTTTCAACAAGCCCTCGGTTTATTTTGCTTTTCCGACGGTACCCGTGCAATTGCGTTTTTGCCAAAAATGGAAGTGGAGGCAAACACGCATTAGGAAAATAATTTCCTTCTGATTTTTGGCATGGACATCTAAAATAATACATTGAGAGTGTCTCCAAACTTTCATAGCGTTTCGACAAGCCCTCGGTTTATTTTGAATTTCCGACGGTACGCGTGCAATTGCATTTTTGCCAAAAACGGAAGCGGAGGCAAACGCGCCATAGGAAAATAATTTCCTGCTCATTTTTTGCATGGACATCTAAAATAATACATTGAGACTGTCCACGAAGTTTCGTAGAGTTTCGACAAGCCCTCTGTTTATTTTGACTTTCCGACGGTTAGCGTGCAATTGCGTTTTTTCCAAAAATGGAACCTGGAGGAAAAAGCGCATTAGGAAAATAATTTCCTGATGATTTTACGCATGTACATCTCAAATAATACATTGAGAGTGTCCCCAAAGTTTCATAGCGTTTAGACAAGCCCTGGGTTTATTTTGAATTTCCGACGGAACGCGTGCAATTGCGTTTTTGCCAAAAACGGAAGCAGAGACAAACCCGCCTTAGGAAAATAATTTATTGCTTATTTTTTGCATGTACATCTCAAATAATACATTGAGAGTGTCCCCATAGTTTTGTAGAGGTTCGACAAGCCCTCGGTTTATTTTTTCTTTCCGACGGTACGCGTGCAATTGTGTTTTTGCCAAAAACAAAAGCGGAGGCAAACGCGCATTAGGAAAATAATTTCCTGCTGATTTTTTGCACAGACATCTCAAATAATACATTTAGAGTGTCCCCAAAGTTTCATAGCGTTTCGACAAGCCCTCGGTTTATTTTGAATTTCCGACGATACGCGTGCAATTGCGTTTTTATAAAAAACAGAAGGGGAGGCAAACGCGCCTTATGAAAATAATTTCATGCTGATTTTTTGCAGGAACATCTATAATAATACATTGAGAGTGTCCCCAAAGTTTCGTAGAGTTTCAACAAGCCCTCGGTTTATTTTGCTTTTCCGACGGTACCCGTGCAATTGCGTTTTTGCCAAAAATGGAAGTGGAGGCAAACACGCATTAGGAAAATAATTTCCTTCTGATTTTTGGCATGGACATCTAAAATAATACATTGAGAGTGTCTCCAAACTTTCATAGCGTTTCGACAAGCCCTCGGTTTATTTTGAATTTCCGACGGTACGCGTGCAATTGCATTTTTGCCAAAAACGGAAGCGGAGGCAAACGCGCCATAGGAAAATAATTTCCTGCTCATTTTTTGCATGGACATCTAAAATAATACATTGAGACTGTCCACGAAGTTTCGTAGAGTTTCGACAAGCCCTCTGTTTATTTTGACTTTCCGACGGTTAGCGTGCAATTGCGTTTTTTCCAAAAATGGAACCTGGAGGAAAAAGCGCATTAGGAAAATAATTTCCTGATGATTTTACGCATGTACATCTCAAATAATACATTGAGAGTGTCCCCAAAGTTTCATAGCGTTTAGACAAGCCCTGGGTTTATTTTGAATTTCCGACGGAACGCGTGCAATTGCGTTTTTGCCAAAAACGGAAGCAGAGACAAACCCGCCTTAGGAAAATAATTTATTGCTTATTTTTTGCATGTACATCTCAAATAATACATTGAGAGTGTCCCCATAGTTTTGTAGAGGTTCGACAAGCCCTCGGTTTATTTTTTCTTTCCGACGGTACGCGTGCAATTGTGTTTTTGCCAAAAACAAAAGCGGAGGCAAACGCGCATTAGGAAAATAATTTCCTGCTGATATTTTGCACAGACATCTCAAATAATTAATTTAGAGTGTCCCCAAAGTTTCATAGCGTTTCGACAAGCCCTCGGTTTATTTTGAATTTCCGACGATACGCGTGCAATTGCGTTTTTATAAAAAACAGAAGCGGAGGCAAACGCACCTTATGAAAATAATTTCATGATGAGTTTTTGCAGGGACATCTATAATAATACATTGAGAGTGTCCCCAAAGTTTCGTAGAGTTTCAACAAGCCCTGGGTTTATTTTGACTTTCCGACGGTACGCGTGCAATTGCATTTTTGCCAAAAATGGAAGTGGAGGCAAACGCGCATTAGGAAAATAATTTCCTTCTGATTTTTGGCATGGACATCTAAAATAATACATTGAGAGTGTCTCCAAACTTTCATAGCGTTTCGACAAGCCCTCGGTTTATTTTGAATTTCTGACGGTACGCGTGCAATTGCGTTTTTGCCAAAAACGGAAGCGGAGGCAAACACACCATAGGAAAATAATTTCCTTCTGATTTTTTGAATGTACATCTCAAATAATACATTGAGAGTGTACCCAAAGTTTCATAGCGTTTCGACAAACCCTCGGTTTATTTTGAATTTCTGACGGTACGCATGCAATTGCGTTTTTTCCAAAAACGGAAGCGGAGGCAAACGCGCCTTAGGAAAATAATTTCCTACTGATTTTTTGCATGGAAAACTAAAATAATACATTGAGAATATCCCCAAAGTTTCATAGAGTTTCGACAAGCCCTCGGTTTATTTTGACTTTCCGACGGTACGCGTGCACGTGCGTTTTTGCCAAAAAATGAAGCGGGGGCAAACGCGCATTAGGAAAATAATTTCCTGCTGATTTTTAGCTTGGACATCTCAAATAATACATTGAGAGTGTCCCCGAAATTTCATAGCGTTTCGACAAGCCCTCAGTTTATTTTGACTTTCTGATGGTACGCGTGCAATTGCATTTTTGCCAAAAATGGAAGCGGAGGAAAACGCACCTTAGGAAAATAATTTCCTGCTGATTTTTTGCATGGACATCTAAAATAATACATTGAGACTGTCCCCGAAGTTTCGTAGAGTTTCGACAAGCCCTCTGTTTATTTTGACTTTCCGACGGTACGCGTGCAATTGCGTTTTTTCCAAAAACGGAACCGGAGGAAAAAGCGCATTAGGAAAATAATTTCCTGATTATTTTATGCATGTACATCTCAAATAATACATTGAGAGTGTCCCCAAAGTTTCATAGCGTTTAGACAAGCCCTCGGTTTATTTTGAATTTCCGACGGAACGGGTGCAATTGCGTTTTTGCCAAAAACGGAAGCGGAGACAAACCCGCCTTAGGAAAATAATTTATTGCTTATTTTTTGAATGTACATCTCAAATAATACATTGAGAGTGTCCCCATAGTTTTGTAGAGGTTCTACAAGCCCTCGGTTTATTTTTTTCTTTCCGACGGTACGCGTGCAATTGTGTTTTTGCCAAAAACGGAAGCGGAGGCAAACGCGCATTACGAAAATAATTTGCTGCTGATTTTTTGCACGGACATCTCAAATAATACATTGATAGTGTCCCGAAAGTTTCATAGCGTTTCGACAAGCCCTCGATTTATTTTGAATTTCCGACGGTACGAGTACATTTGTGTTTTTATAAAAAACGGAAGCGGAGGCAAACGCGCCTTATGAAAATAATTTCCTGCTTATATTTTGTAGGGACATCTATAATAATACATTGAGAGTGTCCCCAAAGTTTCGTAGAGTTTCAACAAGCCCTCGGTTTATTGTGACTTTCCGACGGTACGCGTGCAATTGCGTTTTTGCCAAAAATTGAAGTGGAGGCAAACGCTCATTAGGAAAATAATTTCCTTCGGATTTTTGGCATGGACATCTAAAATAATACATTTTGAGTGTCTCCAAACTTTCATAGCATTTGGACAAGCCCTCGGTTTATTTTGAATTTCCGACGGTACGCGTGCAGTTGCGTTTTTGCCAAAAACGGAAGCGGAGGCAAACGCACCATAGTAAAATAATTTCCTTATGATTTTTTGCATGTACATCTCAAATAATACATTGAGAGTGTACCCAAAGTTTCATAGCGTTTCGACAAGCCCTCGGTTTATTTTGAATTTCTGACGGTACGCATACAATTGCGTTTTTGCCAAAAACGGAAGCGGAGGCAAACGCGCCTTAGGAAAATAATTTCTTGCCAATTTTTTGCCTTTACATCTCAAATGATACATTAAAAGTGTCCTCAAAGTTTCATAGCGTTTCGACAAGCCCTCGGTTTATTTTGACTTTCCGACGATACGCGTGCAATTGCGTTTTTGCCAAAAACGGAAGCGGAGGAAAACGCGCATTAGGAAAATAATTTCCTTTAAATTTTTTGCATGGACATCTAAAATAATACATTGAGAGTGTCCCCAAAGTTTCATAGTGTTTTGAAAAGCCCTCGGTTTATTTTAAATTTATGACGGTACGCGTGCAATTGCGTTTTTGCCAAAAATGGAAGCGGAGGCAAACGCGCCTTAGGAAAATAATTCCTTGCCAATTTTTTGCATGGACATATAAAATGATACATTGAGAGTGTCCCCAAAGTTTCATAGCGTTTCGACAAGCCCTCAGTTTATTTTGAATTTCCGACGGTACGTGTGCATTTGCGTTTTTGCCAAAAACGGAAGCGGAGGCAAACACGCATTAGGAAAATAATTTCCTGCTAATTTATTGAATGGAAATATAAAATAATACATTGAGAGTGTCCCCAAAGTTTCATAGCGTTTCGACAAGCCCTCGGTTTATTTCGAATTTCCGACGGTACGCGTGCAATTGCGTTTTTGCCAAAAACAGAAGCGGAGGCAAACGCGCCTTTGGAAAATATTTTTTTCTTATTTTTTGCATGTACATCTCAAATAATACGTTAAGAGTGTACCCAAAGTTTCATAGAGTTTCGACAAGCCCTCGGTTTATTTTGACTTTCCGACGGTACGCGTGCAATTTTGTTTTTGCCAAAAAATGAAGCGGGGGCAAACGCGCATTAGGAAAATAATTTCCTGCTAATTTATTGAATGGACATCTCAAATAATACATTGAGAGTGTCCCCGAAGTTTCATAGCGTTTCGACAAGCCCTCAGTTTATTTTGACTTTCTGACGGTACGCGTGCAATTGCATTTTTGCCAAAAACGGAAGCTAGGCAAACGCGCCTTAGGAAAATAATTTCCTGCTGATTTTTTGCATGGACATCTAAAATAATACATTGAGACTGTCCCCGAAGTTTCGTAGAGTTTCGACAAGCCCTCTGTTTATTTTGACTTTTTGACGGTACGCGTGCAATTGCGTTTTTTCCAAAAACGGAACCGGAGGAAAAAGCGCATTAGGAAAATAATTTCCTGATGATTTTACACATGTACATCTCAAATAATACATTGAGAGTGTCCCCAAAGTTTCATAGCGTTTAGACAAGCCCTCGATTTATTTTGAATTTCAGACGGAACGCGTGCAATTGCGTTTTTGCCAAAAACGGAAGCGGAGACAAACCCGCCATAGGAAAATAATTTATTGCTTATTTTTTGCATGTACATCTCAAATAATACATTGAGAGTGTCCCCATAGTTTTGTAGAGGTTCGACAAGCCCTCGGTTTATTTTTTCTTTCCGACGGTACGCGTGAAATTGTGTTTTTGCCAAAAACGGAAGCGGAGGCAAACGCGCATTAGGAAAATAATTTCCTGCTGATTTTTTGCACAGACATCTCAAATAATACATTTAGAGTGTCCCCAAAGTTTCATAGCGTTTCGACCAGCCCTCGGTTTATTTTGAATTTCCGACGATACGCGTGCAATTGCGTTTTTATAAAAAACAGAAGGGGAGGCAAACGCGCCTTATGAAAATAATTTCATGCTGATTTTTTGCAGGAACATCTATAATAATACATTGAGAGTGTCCCCAAAGTTTCGTAGAGTTTCAACAAGCCCTCGGTTTATTTTGCTTTTCCGACGGTACCCGTGCAATTGCGTTTTTGCCAAAAATGGAAGTGGAGGCAAACACGCATTAGGAAAATAATTTCCTTCTGATTTTTGGCATGGACATCTAAAATAATACATTGAGAGTGTCTCCAAACTTTCATAGCGTTTCGACAAGCCCTCGGTTTATTTTGAATTTCCGACGGTACGCGTGCAATTGCATTTTTGCCAAAAACGGAAGCGGAGGCAAACGCGCCATAGGAAAATAATTTCCTGCTCATTTTTTGCATGGACATCTAAAATAATACATTGAGACTGTCCACGAAGTTTCGTAGAGTTTCGACAAGCCCTCTGTTTATTTTGACTTTCCGACGGTTAGCGTGCAATTGCGTTTTTTCCAAAAATGGAACCTGGAGGAAAAAGCGCATTAGGAAAATAATTTCCTGATGATTTTACGCATGTACATCTCAAATAATACATTGAGAGTGTCCCCAAAGTTTCATAGCGTTTAGACAAGCCCTGGGTTTATTTTGAATTTCCGACGGAACGCGTGCAATTGCGTTTTTGCCAAAAACGGAAGCAGAGACAAACCCGCCTTAGGAAAATAATTTATTGCTTATTTTTTGCATGTACATCTCAAATAATACATTGAGAGTGTCCCCATAGTTTTGTAGAGGTTCGACAAGCCCTCGGTTTATTTTTTCTTTCCGACGGTACGCGTGCAATTGTGTTTTTGCCAAAAACAAAAGCGGAGGCAAACGCGCATTAGGAAAATAATTTCCTGCTGATTTTTTGCACAGACATCTCAAATAATTAATTTAGAGTGTCCCCAAAGTTTCATAGCGTTTCGACAAGCCCTCGGTTTATTTTGAATTTCCGACGATACGCGTGCAATTGCGTTTTTATAAAAAACAGAAGCGGAGGCAAACGCGCCTTATGAAAATAATTTCATGCTGATTTCTTGCAGGGACATCTATAATAATACATTGAGAGTGTCCCCAAAGTTTCGTAGAGTTTCAACAAGCCCTGGGTTTATTTTGACTTTCCGACGGTACGCGTGCAATTGCATTTTTGCCAAAAATGGAAGTGGAGGCAAACGCGCATTAGGAAAATAATTTCCTTCTGATTTTTGGCATGAACATCTAAAATAATACATTGAGAGTGTCTCCAAACTTTCATAGCGTTTCGACAAGCCCTCGGTTTATTTTGAATTTCTGACGGTACGCGTGCAATTGCGTTTTTGCCAAAAACGGAAGCGGAGGCAAACGCACCATAGGAAAATAATTTCCTTCTGATTTTTTGAATGTACATCTCAAATAATACATTGAGAGTGTACCCAAAGTTTCATAGCGTTTCGACAAACCCTCGGTTTATTTTGAATTTCTGACGGTACGCATGCAATTGCGTTTTTTCCAAAAACGGAAGCGGAGGCAAACGCGCCTTAGGAAAATAAATTCCTACTGATTTTTTGCACGGAAAACTAAAATAATACATTGAGAATATCCCCAAAGTTTCATAGAGTTTCGACAAGCCCTCGGTTTATTTTGACTTTCCGACGGTACGCGTGCAATTGTGTTTTTGCCAAAAAATGAAGCGGGGGCAAACGCGCATTAGGAAAATAATTTCCTGCTGATTTTTAGCTTGGACATCTCAAATAATACATTGAGAGTGTCCCCGAAATTTCATAGCGTTTCGACAAGCCCTCAGTTTATTTTGACTTTCTGACGGTACGCGTGCAATTGCATTTTTGCCAAAAACGGAAGCGGAGGCAAACGCACCTTAGGAAAATAATTTCCTGCTGATTTTTTGCATGGACATCTAAAATAATACATTGAGAATGTCCCCGAAGTTTCGTAGAGTTTCGACAAGCCCTCTGTTTATTTTGACTTTCCGACGGTACGCGTGCAATTGCGTTTTTTCCAAAAACGGAACTGGAGGAAAAAGCGCATTAGGAAAATAATTTCCTGATTATTTTACGCATGTACATCTTAAATAATACATTGAGAGTGTCCCCAAAGTTTCATAGCGTTTAGACAAGCCCTCGGTTTATTTTGAATTTCCGACGGAACGGGTGCAATTGCGTTTTTGCCAAAAACGGAAGCGGAGACAAACCCGCCTTAGGAAAATAATTTATTGCTTATTTTTTGAATGTACATCTCAAATAATACATTGAGAGTGTCCCCATAGTTTTGTAGAGGTTCTACAAGCCCTCGGTTTATTTTTTCTTTCCGACGGTACGCGTGCAATTGTGTTTTTGCCAAAAACAGAAGCGGAGGCAAACGCGCATTACGAAAATAATTTCCTGCTGATTTTTTGCACGGACATCTCAAATAATACATTGATAGTGTCCCCAAAGTTTCATAGCGTTTCGACAAGCCCTCGATTTATTTTGAATTTCCGACGGTACGAGTACATTTGTGTTTTTATAAAAAACGGAAGCGGAGGCAAACGCGCCTTATGAAAATAATTTCCTGCTTATTTTTTGCAGGGACATCTATAATAATACATTGAGAGTGTCCCCAAAGTTTCGTAGAGTTTCAACAAGCCCTCGGTTTATTGTGACTTTCCGACGGTACGCGTGCAATTGCGTTTTTGCCAAAAATTGAAGTGGAGGCAAACGCTCATTAGGAAAATAATTTCCTTCTGATTTTTGGCATGGACATCTAAAATAATAAATTTAGAGTGTCTCCAAACTTTCATAGCATTTGGACAAGCCCTCGGTTTATTTTGAATTTCCGACGGTACGCGTGCAATTGCGTTTTTGCCAAAAACGGAAGCGGAGGCAAACGCACCATAGGAAAATAATTTCCTTATGATTTTTTGCATGTACATCTCAAATAATACATTGAGAGTGTACCCAAAGTTTCATAGCGTTTCGACAAGCCCTCGGTTTATTTTGAATTTCTGACGGTACGCATGCAATTGCGTTTTTGCCAAAAACGGAAGCGGAGGCAAACGCGCCTTAGGAAAATAATTTCTTGCCAATTTTTTGCCTTTACATCTCAAATGATACATTAAAAGTGTCCCCAAAGTTTCATAGCGTTTCGACAAACCCTCGGTTTATTTTGACTTTCCGACGGTACGCGTGCAATTGCGTTTTTGCCAAAAACGGAAGCGGAGGAAAACGCGCATTAGGAAAATAATTTCCTTTAAATTTTTTGCATTGACATCTAAAATAATACATTGATAGTGTCCCCAAAGTTTCATAGTGTTTTGAAAAGCCCTCGGTTTATTTTAAATTTATGACGGTACGCGTGCAATTGCGTTTTTGCCAAAAATGGAAGCGGAGGCAAACGCGCCTTAGGAAAATAATTCCTTGCCAATTTTTTGCATGGACATATAAAATGATACATTGAGAGTGTCCCCAAAGTTCATAGAGTTTCGACAAGCCCTCAGTTTATTTTGACTTTCCGACGGTACGTGTGCATTTGCGTTTTTGCCAAAAACGGAAGCGGAGGCAAACGCGCATTAGGAAAATAATTTCCTGCTAATTTATTGAATGGAATTATAAAATAATACATTGAGAGTGTCCCCAAAGTTTCATAGCGTTTCGACAAGCCCTCGGTTTATTTCGAATTTCCGACGGTACGCGTGCAATTGCGTTTTTGCCAAAAACGGAAGCGGAGGCAAACGCGCCTTTGGAAAATAATTTTTTCTTATTTTTTTCATGTACATCTCAAATAATACGTTAAGAGTGTACCCAAAGTTTCATAGAGTTTCGACAAGCCTCGGTTTATTTTGACTTTCCGACGGTACGCGTGCAATGTTGTTTTTGCCAAAAAATGAAGCGGGGGCTAACGCGCATTAGGAAAATAATTTCCTGCTAATTTATTGAATGGACATCTCAAATAATACATTGAGAGTGTCCCCGAAGTTTCATAGCGTTTCGACAAGCCCTCAGTTTATTTTGACTTTCTGACGGTACGTGTGCAATTGCATTTTTGCCAAAAACGGAAGGGAGGCAAACGCGCCTTAGGAAAATAATTTCCTGCTGATTTTTTGCATGGACATCTAAAATAATACATTGAGACTGTCCCCGAAGTTTCGTAGAGTATCGACAAGCCCTTTGTTTATTTTGACTTTTTGACGGTACGCGTGCAATTGCGTTTTTTCCAAAAACGGAACCGGAGGAAAAAGCGCATTAGGAAAATAATTTCCTGATGATTTTACGCATGTACATCTCAAATAATACATTGAGAGTGTCCCCAAAGTTTCATAGCGTTTAGACAAGCCCTCGGTTTATTTTGAATTTCAGACGAAACGCGTGCAATTGCGTTTTTGCCAAAAACGGAAGCGGAGACAAACCCGCCTTAGGAAAATAATTTATTGCTTATTTTTTGCATGTACATCTCAAATAATACATTGAGAGTGTCCCCATATTTTTGTAGAGGTTCGACAAGCCCTCGGTTTATTTTTTCTTTCCGACGTTACGCGTGCAATTGTGTTTTTGCCAAAAACGGAAGCGGAGGCAAACGCGCATTAGGAAAATAATTTCCTGCTGATTTTTTGCACAGACATCTCAAATAATACATTTAGAGTGTCCCCAAAGTTTCATAGCGTTTCGACAAGCCCTCGGTTTATTTTGAATTTCCGACGATACGCGTGCAATTGCGTTTTTATAAAAAACAGAAGCGGAGGCAAACGCGCCTTATGAAAATAATTTCATGCTGATTTTTTGCAGGAACATCTATAATAATACATTGAGAGTGTCCCCAAAGTTTCGTAGAGTTTCAACAAGCCCTCGGTTTATTTTGCTTTTCCGACGGTACCCGTGCAATTGCGTTTTTGCCAAAAATGGAAGTGGAGGCAAACACGCATTAGGAAAATAATTTCCTTCTGATTTTTGGCATGGACATCTAAAATAATACATTGAGAGTGTCTCCAAACTTTCATAGCGTTTCGACAAGCCCTCGGTTTATTTTGAATTTCCGACGGTACGCGTGCAATTGCGTTTTTGCCAAAAACGGAAGCAGAGGCAAACGCACCATAGGAAAATATTTTCCTTCTGATTTTTTGAATGTACAACTCAAATAATACATTGAGAGTGTACCCAAAGTTTCATAGCGTTTCGACAAGCCCTCGGTTTATTTTGAATTTATGACGGTACGCATGCAATTGCGTTTTTGCCAAAAACGGAAGCGGAGGCAAACGCGCCTTAGGAAAATAATTTCCTACTTATTTTTTGCATGGAAAACTAAAATAATACATTGAGAGTGTCCCCAAAGTTTCATAGAGTTTCGACAAGCCCTCGGTTTATTTTGACTTTCTGACTGTACGCGTGCAATTGCGTTTTTGCCAAAATATGAAGCGGGGGCAAACGCGCATTAGGAAAATAATTTCCAGCTGATTTTTTGATTGGACATCTCAAATAATACATTGAGAGTGTCCCTGAAATTTCATAGCGTTTCGACAAGCCCTCAGTTTATTTTGACTTTCTGACGGTACGCGTGCAATTGCATTTTTGCCAAAAACGGAAGCGGAGGCAAACGCGCCTTAGGAAAATAATTTCCTACTGATTTTTTGCATGTACATCTCAAATAATACATTGAGAACGTCCCCTAAGTTTCGTAGAGTTTCGACAAGCCCTCTGTTTATTTTGACTTTCCGACGGTACGCGTGCAATTGCGTTTTTGCCAAAAACGGAACCGGAGGAAAAAGTGCATTAGGAAAATAATTTCCTACTGATTTTATGCATGTACATCTCAAATAATACATTGAGAGTGTCCCCAAAGTTTCATAGCGTTTCGACAAGCCCTCGATTTAGTTTGAATTTCCGACGGTACGTGTACAATTGCATTTTTATAAAAAACGGAAGCGGAGGCAAACGCGCCTTATGAAAATAATTTCCTGCTTATTTTTTGCAGGGACATCTATAATAATACATTGAGAGTGTCCCCAAAGTTTCGTAGAGTTTCAACAAGCCCTCGGTTTATTGTGACTTTCCGACGGTACGCGTGCAATTGCGTTTTTGCCAAAAATTGAAGTGTAGGCAAACGCTCATTAGGAAAATAATTTCCTTCTGATTTTTGGCATGGACATCTAAAATAATACATTTAGAGTGTCTCCAAACTTTCATAGCATTTCGACAAGCCCTCGGTTTATTTTGAATTTCCGACGGTACGCGTGCAATTGCGTTTTTGCCAAAAACGGAAGCGGAGGCAAACGCACCATAGGAAAATAATTTCCTTATGATTTTTTGCATGTACATCTCAAATAATACATTGAGAGTGTACCCAAAGTTTCATAGCGTTTCGACAAGCCCTCGGTTTATTTTGAATTTCTGACGGTACGCATGCAATTGCGTTTTTGCCAAAAACGGAAGCGGAGGCAAACACGCCTTAGGAAAATAATTTCTTGCCAATTTTTTGCCTTTACATCTCAAATGATACATTGAAAGTGTCCCCAAAGTTTCATAGCGTTTCGACAAGCCCTCGGTTTATTTTGACTTTCCGACGGTACGCGTGCAATTGCGTTTTTGCCAAAAATGGAAGCGGAGGAAAACGCGCATTAGGAAAATAATTTCCTTTAAATTTTTTGCATGGACATATAAAATAATACATTGAGAGTGTCCCCAAACTTTCATAGTGTTTTGAAAAGCCCTCGGTTTATTTTAAATTTCTGACGGTACGCGTGCAATTGCGTTTTTGCCAAAAACGGAAGCGGAGGCAAACGCGCCTTAGGGAAATAATTCCTTGCCAATTTTTTGCATGGACATATAAAATGATACATTGAGAGTGTCCCCAAAGTTTCATAGCGTTTCGACAAGCCCTCAGTTTATTTTGACTTTCCGACGGTACGTGTGCATTTGCATTTTTGCCAAAAATGGAAGCGGAGGCAAACGCGCATTAGGAAAATAATTTCCTGCTAATTTATTGAATGGACATATAAAATAATACATTGAGAGTGTCCCCAAAGTTTCATAGCGTTTCGACAAGCCCTCGGTTTATTTTGAATTTCCGACGGTACGCGTGCAATTGCGTTTTTGCCAAAAACGGAAGCAGAGGCAAACGCGCCTTAGGAAAATAATTTTTTCTTATTTTTTGCATGTACATCTCAAATAATACGTTAAGAGTGTACCCAAAATTTCATAGAGTTTCGACAAGCCCTCGGTTTATTTTGACTTTCCGACGGTACGCGTGCAATTTTGTTTTTGCCAAAAAATGAAGCGATGGCAAACGCGCATTAGGAATATAATTTCCTGCTAATTTATTGAATGGACATCTCAAATAATACATTGAGAGTGTCCCCGAAATTTCATAGCGTTTCGACAAGCCCTCAGTTTATTTTGACTTTCTGACGGTACGCGTGCAATTGCATTTTTGCCAAAAACGGAAGCGGAGGCAAACGCGCCTTAGGAAAATAATTTCCTGCTGATTTTTTGCATGGACATCTAAAATAATACATTGAGACTGTCCCCGAAGTTTCATAGAGTTTCGACAAGCCCTCTGTTTATTTTGACTTTCCGACGGTACGCGTGCAATTGCGTTTTTTCCAAAAATGGAACCGGAGGAAAAAGCGCATTAGGAAAATAATTTCCTGATGATTTTACGCATGTACATCTCAACTAATACATTGAGAGTGTCCCCAAAGTTTCATAGCGTTTAGACAAGCCCTCGGTTTATTTTGAATTTCCGACGGAACGCGTGCAATTGCGTTTTTGCCAAAAACGGAAGCGGAGACAAACCCTCCTTAGGAAAATAATTTATTGCTTATTTTTTGCATGTACATCTCAAATAATACATTGAGAGTGTCCCCATAGTTTTGTAGAGGTTCGACAAGCCCTCGGTTTATTTTTTCTTTCCGACGGTACGCATGCAATTGCGTTTTTGCCAAAAACGGAAGCGGAGGCAAACGCGCCTTAGGAAAATAATTTATTGCCAATTTTTTGCCTTTACATCTCAAATGATACATTGAAAGTGTCCCCAAAGTTTCATAGAGTTTCGACAAGCACTCGGTTTATTTTGACTTTCCGACGGTACGCGTGCAATTGCATTTTTGCCAAAAACGGAAGCGGAGGAAAACGCGCATTAGGAAAATAATTTCCATTAAATTTTATGCATGGACATCTAAAATAATACATTGAGAGTGTCCCCAAAGTTTCATAGTGTTTTGAAAAGCCCTCGGTTTATTTTAAATTTCTGACGGTACGCGTGCAATTGCGTTTTTACCAAAAACGGAAGTGGAGGCAAACGCGCCTTAGGAAAATAATTCCTTGCCAATTTTTTGCATGGACATATAAAATTATACATTGAGAGTGTCCCCAAAGTTTCATAGCGTTTCGACAAGCCCTCGGTTTATTTCGAATTTCCGACGGTACGCGTGCAATTGCGTTTTTGCCAAAAACGAAAGCGGAGGCAAACGCGCCTTTGGAAAATATTTTTTTCTTATTTTTTGCATGTACATCTCAAATAATACGTTAAGAGTGTACCCAAAGTTTCATAGAGTTTCGACAAGCCCTCGGTTTATTTTGACTTTCCGACGGTACGCGTGCAATTTTGTTTTTGCCAAAAAATGAAGCGGGGGCAAACGCGCATTAGGAAAATAATTTCCTGCTAATTTATTGAATGGACATCTCAAATAATACATTGAGAGTGTCCCCGAAGTTTCATAGCGTTTCGACAAGCCCTCAGTTTATTTTGACTTTCTGACGGTACGCGTGCAATTGCATTTTTGCCAAAAACGGAAGCGAGGCAAACGCGCCTTAGGAAAATAATTTCCTGCTGATTTTTTGCATGGACATCTAAAATAATACATTGAGACTGTCCCCGAAGTTTCGTAGAGTTTCGACAAGCCCTCTGTTTATTTTGACTTTTTGACGGTACGCGTGCAATTGCGTTTTTTCCAAAAACGGAACCGGAGGAAAAAGCGCATTAGGAAAATAATTTCCTGATGATTTTACGCATGTACATCTCAAATAATACATTGAGAGTGTCCCCAAAGTTTCATAGCTTTTAGACAAGCCCTCGATTTATTTTGAATTTCAGACGGAACGCGTGCAATTGCGTTTTTGCCAAAAACGGAAGCGGAGACAAACCCGCCATAGGAAAGTAATTTATTGCTTATTTTTTGCATGTACATCTCAAATAATACATTGAGAGTGTCCCCATAGTTTTGTAGAGGTTCGACAAGCCCTCGGTTTATTTTTTCTTTCCGACGGTACGCGTGCAATTGTGTTTTTGCCAAAAACGGAAGCGGAGGCAAACGCGCATTAGGAAAATAATTTCCTGCTGATTTTTTGCACAGACATCTCAAATAATACATTTAGAGTGTCCCCAAAGTTTCATAGCGTTTCGACCAGCCCTCGGTTTATTTTGAATTTCCGACGATACGCGTGCAATTGCGTTTTTATAAAAAACAGAAGGGGAGGCAAACGCGCCTTATGAAAATAATTTCATGCTGATTTTTTGCAGGAACATCTATAATAATACATTGAGAGTGTCCCCAAAGTTTCGTAGAGTTTCAACAAGCCCTCGGTTTATTTTGCTTTTCCGACGGTACCCGTGCAATTGCGTTTTTGCCAAAAATGGAAGTGGAGGCAAACACGCATTAGGAAAATAATTTCCTTCTGATTTTTGGCATGGACATCTAAAATAATACATTGAGAGTGTCTCCAAACTTTCATAGCGTTTCGACAAGCCCTCGGTTTATTTTGAATTTCCGACGGTACGCGTGCAATTGCATTTTTGCCAAAAACGGAAGCGGAGGCAAACGCGCCATAGGAAAATAATTTCCTGCTCATTTTTTGCATGGACATCTAAAATAATACATTGAGACTGTCCACGAAGTTTCGTAGAGTTTCGACAAGCCCTCTGTTTATTTTGACTTTCCGACGGTTAGCGTGCAATTGCGTTTTTTCCAAAAATGGAACCTGGAGGAAAAAGCGCATTAGGAAAATAATTTCCTGATGATTTTACGCATGTACATCTCAAATAATACATTGAGAGTGTCCCCAAAGTTTCATAGCGTTTAGACAAGCCCTGGGTTTATTTTGAATTTCCGACGGAACGCGTGCAATTGCGTTTTTGCCAAAAACGGAAGCAGAGACAAACCCGCCTTAGGAAAATAATTTATTGCTTATTTTTTGCATGTACATCTCAAATAATACATTGAGAGTGTCCCCATAGTTTTGTAGAGGTTCGACAAGCCCTCGGTTTATTTTTTCTTTCCGACGGTACGCGTGCAATTGTGTTTTTGCCAAAAACAAAAGCGGAGGCAAACGCGCATTAGGAAAATAATTTCCTGCTGATTTTTTGCACAGACATCTCAAATAATTAATTTAGAGTGTCCCCAAAGTTTCATAGCGTTTCGACAAGCCCTCGGTTTATTTTGAATTTCCGACGATACGCGTGCAATTGCGTTTTTATAAAAAACAGAAGCGGAGGCAAACGCGCCTTATGAAAATAATTTCATGCTGATTTCTTGCAGAGACATCTATAATAATACATTGAGAGTGTCCCCAAAGTTTCGTAGAGTTTCAACAAGCCCTGGGTTTATTTTGACTTTCCGACGGTACGCGTGCAATTGCATTTTTGCCAAAAATGGAAGTGGAGGCAAACGCGCATTAGGAAAATAATTTCCTTCTGATTTTTGGCATGAACATCTAAAATAATACATTGAGAGTGTCTCCAAACTTTCATAGCGTTTCGACAAGCCCTCGGTTTATTTTGAATTTCTGACGGTACGCGTGCAATTGCGTTTTTGCCAAAAACGGAAGCGGAGGCAAACGCACCATAGGAAAATAATTTCCTTCTGATTTTTTGAATGTACATCTCAAATAATACATTGAGAGTGTACCCAAAGTTTCATAGCGTTTCGACAAACCCTCGGTTTATTTTGAATTTCTGACGGTACGCATGCAATTGCGTTTTTTCCAAAAACGGAAGCGGAGGCAAACGCGCCTTAGGAAAATAAATTCCTACTGATTTTTTGCACGGAAAACTAAAATAATACATTGAGAATATCCCCAAAGTTTCATAGAGTTTCGACAAGCCCTCGGTTTATTTTGACTTTCCGACGGTACGCGTGCAATTGCGTTTTTGCCAAAAAATGAAGCGGGGGCAAACGCGCATTAGGAAAATAATTTCCTGCTGATTTTTAGCTTGGACATCTCAAATAATACATTGAGAGTGTCCCCGAAATTTCATAGCGTTTCGACAAGCCCTCAGTTTATTTTGACTTTCTGACGGTACGCGTGCAATTGCATTTTTGCCAAAAACGGAAGCGGAGGCAAACGCACCTTAGGAAAATAATTTCCTGCTGATTTTTTGCATGGACATCTAAAATAATACATTGAGACTGTCCCCGAAGTTTCGTAGAGTTTCGACAAGCCCTCTGTTTATTTTGACTTTCCGACGGTACGCGTGCAATTGCGTTTTTTCCAAAAACGGAACCGGAGGAAAAAGCGCATTAGGAAAATAATTTCCTGATTATTTTACGCATGTACATCTTAAATAATACATTGAGAGTGTCCCCAAAGTTTCATAGCGTTTAGACAAGCCCTCGGTTTATTTTGAATTTCCGACGGAACGGGTGCAATTGCGTTTTTGCCAAAAACGGAAGCGGAGACAAACCCGCCTTAGGAAAATAATTTATTGCTTATTTTTTGAATGTACATCTCAAATAATACATTGAGAGCGTCCCCATAGTTTTGTAGAGGTTCTACAAGCCCTCGGTTTATTTTTTCTTTCCGACGGTACGCGTGCAATTGTGTTTTTGCCAAAAACAGAAGCGGAGGCAAACGCGCATTACGAAAATAATTTCCTGCTGATTTTTTGCACGGACATCTCAAATAATACATTGATAGTGTCCCCAAAGTTTCATAGCGTTTCGACAAGCCCTCGATTTATTTTGAATTTCCGACGGTACGAGTACATTTGTGTTTTTATAAAAAACGGAAGCGGAGGCAAACGCGCCTTATGAAAATAATTTCCTGCTTATTTTTTGCAGGGACATCTATAATAATACATTGAGAGTGTCCCCAAAGTTTCGTAGAGTTTCAACAAGCCCTCGGTTTATTGTGACTTTCCGACGGTACGCGTGCAATTGCGTTTTTGCCAAAAATTGAAGTGGAGGCAAACGCTCATTAGGAAAATAATTTCCTTCTGATTTTTGGCATGGACATCTAAAATAATAAATTTAGAGTGTCTCCAAACTTTCATAGCATTTGGACAAGCCCTCGGTTTATTTTGAATTTCCGACGGTACGCGTGCAATTGCGTTTTTGCCAAAAACGGAAGCGGAGGCAAACGCACCATAGGAAAATAATTTCCTTATGATTTTTTGCATGTACATCTCAAAAAATACATTGAGAGTGTACCCAAAGTTTCATAGCGTTTCGACAAGCCCTCGGTTTATTTTGAATTTCTGACGGTACGCATGCAATTGCGTTTTTGCCAAAAACGGAAGCGGAGGCAAACGCGCCTTAGGAAAATAATTTCTTGCCAATTTTTTGCCTTTACATCTCAAATGATACATTAAAAGTGTCCCCAAAGTTTCATAGCGTTTCGACAAACCCTCGGTTTATTTTGACTTTCCGACGGTACGCGTGCAATTGCGTTTTTGCCAAAAACGGAAGCGGAGGAAAACGCGCATTAGGAAAATAATTTCCTTTAAATTTTTTGCATTGACATCTAAAATAATACATTGATAGTGTCCCCAAAGTTTCATAGTGTTTTGAAAAGCCCTCGGTTTATTTTAAATTTATGACGGTACGCGTGCAATTGCGTTTTTGCCAAAAATGGAAGCGGAGGCAAACGCGCCTTAGGAAAATAATTCCTTGCCAATTTTTTGCATGGACATATAAAATGATACATTGAGAGTGTCCCCAAAGTTCATAGCGTTTCGACAAGCCCTCAGTTTATTTTGACTTTCCGACGGTACGTGTGCATTTGCGTTTTTGCCAAAAACGGAAGCGGAGGCAAACGCGCATTAGGAAAATAATTTCCTGCTGATTTATTGAATGGAATTATAAAATAATACATTGAGAGTGTCCCCAAAGTTTCATAGCGTTTCGACAAGCCCTCGGTTTATTTCGAATTTCCGACGGTACGCGTGCAATTGCGTTTTTGCCAAAAACGGAAGCGGAGGCAAACGCGCCTTTGGAAAATAATTTTTTCTTATTTTTTTCATGTACATCTCAAATAATACGTTAAGAGTGTACCCAAAGTTTCATAGAGTTTCGACAAGCCTCGGTTTATTTTGACTTTCCGACGGTACGCGTGCAATTTTGTTTTTGCCAAAAAATGAAGCGGGGGAAAACGCGCATTAGGAAAATAATTTCCTGCTAATTTATTGAATGGACATCTCAAATAATACATTGAGAGTGTCCCCGAAGTTTCATAGCGTTTCGACAAGCCCTCAGTTTATTTTGACTTTCTGACGGTACGCGTGCAATTGCATTTTTGCCAAAAACGGAAGGGAGGCAAACGCGCCTTAGGAAAATAATTTCCTGCTGTCTTTTTGCATGGACATCTAAAATAATACATTGAGACTGTCCCCGAAGTTTCGTAGAGTATCAACAAGCCCTTTGTTTATTTTGACTTTTTGACGGTACGCGTGCAATTGCGTTTTTTCCAAAAACGGAACCGGAGGAAAAAGCGCATTAGGAAAACAATTTCCTGATGATTTTACGCATGTACATCTCAAATAATACATTGAGAGTGTCCCCAAAGTTTCATAGCGTTTAGACAAGCCCTCGGTTTATTTTGAATTTCAGACGGAACGCGTGCAATTGCGTTTTTGCCAAAAACGGAAGCGGAGACAAACCCGCCTTAGGAAAATAATTTATTGCTTATTTTTTGCATGTACATCTCAAATAATACATTGAGAGTGTCCCCATATTTTTGTAGAGGTTCGACAAGCCCTCGGTTTATTTTTTCTTTCCGACGGTACGCGTGCAATTGTGTTTTTGCCAAAAAAGGAAGCGGAGGCAAACGCGCATTAGGAAAATAATTTCCTGCTGATTTTTTGCACAGACATCTCAAATAATACATTTAGAGTGTCCCCAAAGTTTCATAGCGTTTCGACAAGCCCTCGGTTTATTTTGAATTTCCGACGATACGCGTGCAATTGCGTTTTTATAAAAAACAGAAGCGGAGGCAAACGCGCCTTATGAAAATAATTTCATGCTGATTTTTTGCAGGAACATCTATAATAATACATTGAGAGTGTCCCCAAAGTTTCGTAGAGTTTCAACAAGCCCTCGGTTTATTTTGCTTTTCCGACGGTACCCGTGCAATTGCGTTTTTGCCAAAAATGGAAGTGGAGGCAAACACGCATTAGGAAAATAATTTCCTTCTGATTTTTGGCATGGACATCTAAAATAATACATTGAGAGTGTCTCCAAACTTTCATAGCGTTTCGACAAGCCCTCGGTTTATTTTGAATTTCCGACGGTACGCGTGCAATTGCGTTTTTGCCAAAAACGGAAGCGGAGGCAAACGCACCATAGGAAAATATTTTCCTTCTGATTTTTTGAATGTACAACTCAAATAATACATTGAGAGTGTACCCAAAGTTTCATAGCGTTTCGACAAGCCCTCGGTTTATTTTGAATTTATGACGGTACGCATGCAATTGCGTTTTTGCCAAAAACGGAAGCGGAGGCAAACGCGCCTTAGGAAAATAATTTCCTACTTACTTTTTGCATGGAAAACTAAAATAATACATTGAGAGTGTCCCCAAAGTTTCATAGAGTTTCGACAAGCCCTCGGTTTATTTTGACTTTCTGACTGTACGCGTGCAATTGCGTTTTTGCCAAAATATGAAGCGGGGGCAAACCCGCATTAGGAAAATAATTTCCTGCTGATTTTTTGATTGGACATCTCAAATAATACATTGAGAGTGTCCCTGAAATTTCATAGCGTTTCGACAAGCCCTCAGTTTATTTTGACTTTCTTACGGTACGCGTGCAATTGCATTTTTGCCAAAAACGGAAGCGGAGGCAAACGCGCCTTAGGAAAATAATTTCCTACTGATTTTTTGCATGTACATCTCAAATAATACATTGAGAACGTCCCCTAAGTTTCGTAGAGTTTCGACAAGCCCTCTGTTTATTTTGACTTTCCGACGGTACGCGTGCAATTGCGTTTTTGCCAAAAACGGAACCGGAGGAAAAAGTGCATTAGGAAAATAATTTCCTGCTGATTTTATGCATGTACATCTCAAATAATACATTGAGAGTGTCCCCAAAGTTTCATAGCGTTTCGACAAGCCCTCGATTTAGTTTGAATTTCCGACGGTACGTGTACAATTGAATTTTTATAAAAAACGGAAGCGGAGGCAAACGCGCCTTATGAAAATAATTTCCTGCTTATTTTTTGCAGGGACATCTATAATAATACATTGAGAGTGTCCCCAAAGTTTCGTAGAGTTTCAACAAGCCCTCGGTTTATTGTGACTTTCCGACGGTACGCGTGCAATTGCGTTTTTGCCAAAAATTGAAGTGTAGGCAAACGCTCATTAGGAAAATAATTTCCTTCTGATTTTTGGCATGGACATCTAAAATAATACATTTAGAGTGTCTCCAAACTTTCATAGCATTTCGACAAGCCCTCGGTTTATTTTGAATTTCCGACGGTACGCGTGCAATTGCGTTTTTGCCAAAAACGGAAGCGGAGGCAAACGCACCATAGGAAAATAATTTCCTTATGATTTTTTGCATGTACATCTCAAATAATACATTGAGAGTGTACCCAAAGTTTCATAGCGTTTCGACAAGCCCTCGGTTTATTTTGAATTTCTGACGGTACGCATGCAATTGCGTTTTTGCCAAAAACGGAAGCGGAGGCAAACACGCCTTAGGAAAATAATTTCTTGCCAATTTTTTGCCTTTACATCTCAAATGATACATTGAAAGTGTCCCCAAAGTTTCATAGCGTTTCGACAAGCCCTCGGTTTATTTTGACTTTCCGACGGTACGCGTGCAATTGCGTTTTTGCCAAAAATGGAAGCGGAGGAAAACGCGCATTAGGAAAATAATTTCCTTTAAATTTTTTGCATGGACATATAAAATAATACATTGAGAGTGTCCCCAAAGTTTCATAGTGTTTTGAAAAGCCCTCGGTTTATTTTAAATTTCTGACGGTACGCGTGCAATTGCGTTTTTGCCAAAAACGGAAGCGGAGGCAAACGCGCCTTAGGGAAATAATTCCTTGCCAATTTTTTGCATGGACATATAAAATGATACATTGAGAGTGTCCCCAAAGTTTCATAGCGTTTCGACAAGCCCTCAGTTTATTTTGACTTTCCGACGGTACGTGTGCATTTGCATTTTTGCCAAAAATGGAAGCGGAGGCAAACGCGCATTAGGAAAATAATTTCCTGCTAATTTATTGAATGGACATATAAAATAATACATTGAGAGTGTCCCCAAAGTTTCATAGCGTTTCGACAAGCCCTCGGTTTATTTTGAATTTCCGACGGTACGCGTGCAATTGCGTTTTTGCCAAAAACGGAAGCGGAGGCAAACGCGCCTTAGGAAAATAATTTTTTCTTATTTTTTGCATGTACATCTCAAATAATACGTTAAGAGTGTACCCAAAATTTCATAGAGTTTCGACAAGCCCTCGGTTTATTTTGACTTTCCGACGGTACGCGTGCAATTTTGTTTTTGCCAAAAAATGAAGCGATGGCAAACGCGCATTAGGAATATAATTTCCTGCTAATTTATTGAATGGACATCTCAAATAATACATTGAGAGTGTCCCCGAAATTTCATAGCGTTTCGACAAGCCCTCAGTTTATTTTGACTTTCTGACGGTACGCGTGCAATTGCATTTTTGCCAAAAACGGAAGCGGAGGCAAACGCGCCTTAGGAAAATAATTTCCTACTGATTTTTTGCATGTACATCTCAAATAATACATTGAGAACGTCCCCTAAGTTTCGTAGAGTTTCGACAAGCCCTCTGTTTATTTTGACTTTCCGACGGTACGCGTGCAATTGCGTTTTTGCCAAAAACGGAACCGGAGGAAAAAGTGCATTAGGAAAATAATTTCCTGCTGATTTTATGCATGTACATCTCAAATAATACATTGAGAGTGTCCCCAAAGTTTCATAGCGTTTCGACAAGCCCTCGATTTAGTTTGAATTTCCGACGGTACGTGTACAATTGAATTTTTATAAAAAACGGAAGCGGAGGCAAACGCGCCTTATGAAAATAATTTCCTGCTTATTTTTTGCAGGGACATCTATAATAATACATTGAGAGTGTCCCCAAAGTTTCGTAGAGTTTCAACAAGCCCTCGGTTTATTGTGACTTTCCGACGGTACGCGTGCAATTGCGTTTTTGCCAAAAATTGAAGTGTAGGCAAACGCTCATTAGGAAAATAATTTCCTTCTGATTTTTGGCATGGACATCTAAAATAATACATTTAGAGTGTCTCCAAACTTTCATAGCATTTCGACAAGCCCTCGGTTTATTTTGAATTTCCGACGGTACGCGTGCAATTGCGTTTTTGCCAAAAACGGAAGCGGAGGCAAACGCACCATAGGAAAATAATTTCCTTATGATTTTTTGCATGTACATCTCAAATAATACATTGAGAGTGTACCCAAAGTTTCATAGCGTTTCGACAAGCCCTCGGTTTATTTTGAATTTCTGACGGTACGCATGCAATTGCGTTTTTGCCAAAAACGGAAGCGGAGGCAAACACGCCTTAGGAAAATAATTTCTTGCCAATTTTTTGCCTTTACATCTCAAATGATACATTGAAAGTGTCCCCAAAGTTTCATAGCGTTTCGACAAGCCCTCGGTTTATTTTGACTTTCCGACGGTACGCGTGCAATTGCGTTTTTGCCAAAAATGGAAGCGGAGGAAAACGCGCATTAGGAAAATAATTTCCTTTAAATTTTTTGCATGGACATATAAAATAATACATTGAGAGTGTCCCCAAAGTTTCATAGTGTTTTGAAAAGCCCTCGGTTTATTTTAAATTTCTGACGGTACGCGTGCAATTGCGTTTTTGCCAAAAACGGAAGCGGAGGCAAACGCGCCTTAGGGAAATAATTCCTTGCCAATTTTTTGCATGGACATATAAAATGATACATTGAGAGTGTCCCCAAAGTTTCATAGCGTTTCGACAAGCCCTCAGTTTATTTTGACTTTCCGACGGTACGTGTGCATTTGCATTTTTGCCAAAAATGGAAGCGGAGGCAAACGCGCATTAGGAAAATAATTTCCTGCTAATTTATTGAATGGACATATAAAATAATACATTGAGAGTGTCCCCAAAGTTTCATAGCGTTTCGACAAGCCCTCGGTTTATTTTGAATTTCCGACGGTACGCGTGCAATTGCGTTTTTGCCAAAAACGGAAGCGGAGGCAAACGCGCCTTAGGAAAATAATTTTTTCTTATTTTTTGCATGTACATCTCAAATAATGCGTTAAGAGTGTACCCAAAATTTCATAGAGTTTCGACAAGCCCTCGGTTTATTTTGACTTTCCGACGGTACGCGTGCAATTTTGTTTTTGCCAAAAAATGAAGCGATGGCAAACGCGCATTAGGAATATAATTTCCTGCTAATTTATTGAATGGACATCTCAAATAATACATTGAGAGTGTCCCCGAAATTTCATAGCGTTTCGACAAGCCCTCAGTTTATTTTGACTTTCTGACGGTACGCGTGCAATTGCATTTTTGCCAAAAACGGAAGCGGAGGCAAACGCGCCTTAGGAAAATAATTTCCTGCTGATTTTTTGCATGGACATCTAAAATAATACATTGAGACTTTCCCCGAAGTTTCATAGAGTTTCGACAAGCCCTCTGTTTATTTTGACTTTCCGACGGTACGCGTGCAATTGCGTTTTTTCCAAAAACGGAACCGGAGGAAAAAGCGCATTAGGAAAATAATTTCCTGATGATTTTACGCATGTACGTCTCAAATAATACATTGAGAGTGTCCCCAAAGTTTCATAGCGTTTAGACAAGCCCTCGGTTTATTTTGAATTTCCGACGGAACGCGTGCAATTGCGTTTTTGCAAAAAACGGAAGCGGAGACAAACCCGCCTTAGGAAAATAATTTATTGCTTATTTTTTGCATGTACATCTCAAATAATACATTGAGAGTGTCCCCAAAGTTTTGTAGATGTTCGACAAGCCCTCGGTTTATTTTTTCTTTCCGACGGTACGCATGCAATTGCGTTTTTGCCAAAAACGGAAGCGGAGGCAAACGCGCCTTAGGAAAATAATTTATTGCCAATTTTTTGCCTTTACATCTCAAATGATACATTGAAAGTGTCCCCAAAGTTTCATAGCGTTTCGACAAGCCCTCGGTTTATTTTGACTTTCCGACGGTACGCGTGCAATTGCGTTTTTGCCAAAAACGGAAGTGGAGGAAAACGCGCATTAGGAAAATAATTTCCTTTAAATTTTTTGCATGGACATCTAAAATAATACATTGAGAGTTTCCCCAAAGTTTCATAGTGTTTTGAAAAGCCCTCGGTTTATTTTAAATTTCTGACGGTACGCGTGCAATTGCGTTTTTGCCAAAAACGGAAGCGGAGGCAAACGCGCCTTAGGAAAATAATTCCTTGCCAATTTTTTGCATGGACATATAAAATGATACATTGAGAGTGTCCCCAAAGTTTCATAGCGTTTCGACAAGCCCTCAGTTTATTCTGACTTTCCGACGGTACGTGTGCATTTGCATTTCTGCCAAAAACGGAAGCGGAAGCAAACGCGCATTAGGAAAATAATTTCCTGCTAATTTATTGAATGGACATATAAAATAATACATTGAGAGTGTCCCCAAAGTTTCATAGCGTTTCGACAAGCCCTCGGTTTATTTTGAATTTCCGACGGTACGCGTGCAATTGCGTTTTTGCCAAAAATGGAAGCGGAGGCAAACGCGCCTTAGGAAAATAATTTTTTCTTATTTTTTGCATGTACATCTCAAATAATACGTTAAGAGTGTACCCAAAATTTCATAGAGTTTCGACAAGCCCTCGGTTTATTTTGACTTTCCGACGGTACGCGTGCAATTTTGTTTTTGCCAAAAAATGAAGCGGGGACAAACGCGCATTAGGAAAATAATTTCCTGCTAATTTATTGAATGGACATCTCAAATAATACATTGAGAGTGTCCCCGAAATTTCATAGCGTTTCGACAAGCCCTCAGTTTATTTTGACTTTCTGACGGTACGCGTGCAATTGCATTTTTGCCAAAAACGGAAGCGGAGGCAAACGCGCCTTAGGAAAATAATTTCCTGCTGATTTTTTGCATGGACATCTAAAATAATACATTGAGACTGTCCCCGAAGTTTCGTAGAGTTTCGACAAGCCCTCTGTTTATTTTGACTTTCCGACGGTACGCGTGCAATTGCGTTTTTTCCAAAAACGGAACCGGAGGAAAAAGCGCATTAGGAAAATAATTTCCTGATGATTTTACGCATGTACATCTCAAATAATACATTGAGAGTGTCCCCAAAGTTTCATAGCGTTTAGACAAGCCCTCGGTTTATTTTGAATTTCCGACGGAACGCGTGCAATTGCGTTTTTGCCAAAAACGGAAGCAGAGACAAACCCGCCTTAGGAAAATAATTTATTGCTTATTTTTTGCATGTACATCTCAAATAATACATTGAGAGTGTCCCCATAGTTTTGTAGAGGTTCGACAAGCCCTCGGTTTATTTTTTCTTTCCGACGGTACGCGTGCAATTGTGTTTTTGCCAAAAACAAAAGCGGAGGCAAACGCGCATTAGGAAAATAATTTCCTGCTGATCTTTTGCACAGACATCTCAAATAATTAATTTAGAGTGTCCCCAAAGTTTCATAGCGTTTCAACAAGCCCTCGGTTTATTTTGAATTTCCGACGATACGCGTGCAATTGCGTTTTTATAAAAAACAGAAGCGGAGGCAAACGCGCCTTATGAAAATAATTTCATGCTGATTTTTTGCAGGGACATCTATAATAATACATTGAGAGTGTCCCCAAAGTTTCGTAGAGTTTCAACAAGCCCTGGGTTTATTTTGACTTTCCGACGGTACGCGTGCAATTGCATTTTTGCCAAAAACAAAAGTGGAGGCAAACGCGCATTAGGAAAATAATTTCCTTCTGATTTTTGGCATGGACATATAAAATAATACATTGAGAGTGTCTCCAAACTTTCATAGCGTTTCTACAAGCCCTCGGTTTATTTTGACTTTCCGACGGTACGCGTGCAATTTTGTTTTTGCCAAAAAATGAAGCGGGGGCAAACGCGCATTAGGAAAATAATTTCCTGCTAATTTATTGAATGGACATCTCAAATAATACATTGAGAGTGTACCCAAAGTTTCATAGCGTTTCGACAAACCCTCGGTTTATTTTGAATTTCTGACGGTACGCATGCAATTGCGTTTTTTCCAAAAACGGAAGCGGAGGCAAACGCGCCTTAGGAAAATAATTTCCTACTGATTTTTTGCATGGAAAACTAAAATAATACATTGAGAATATCCCCAAAGTTTCATAGAGTTTCGACAAGCCCTCGGTTTATTTTGACTTTCCGACGGTACACGTGCAATTGCGTTTTTGCCAAAAAATGAAGCGGGGGCAAACGCGCATTAGGAAAATAATTTCCTGCTGATTTTTTGCTTGGACATCTCAAATAATACATTGAGAGTGTCCCCGAAGTTTCATAGCGTTTCGACAAGCCCTCAGTTTATTTTGACTTTCTCACGCTACGCGTGCAATTGCATTTTTGCCAAAAACGGAAGCGGAGGCAAACGCACCTTAGGAAAATAATTTCCTGCTGATTTTTATCATGGACATCTAAAATAATACATTGAGACTGTCCCCGAAGTTTCGTAGAGTTTCGACAAGCCCTCTACTTATTTTGACTTTCCGACGGTACGCGTGCAATTGCGTTTTTGCCAAAAACGGAACCGGAGGAAAAAGCGCATTAGGAAAATAATTTCCTTATGATTTTACGCATGTACATCTCAAATAATACATTGAGAGTGTCCCCAAAGTTTCATAGTTTTTAGACAAGCCCTCGGTTTATTTTGAATTTCCGACGGAACGCGTGCAATTGCGTTTTTGCCAAAAACGGAAGCGGAGACAAACGCGCCTTAGGAAAATAATTTATTGCTTATTTTTTGCATGTACATCTCAAATAATACATTGAGAGTGTCCCCATAGTTTTGTAGAGTTTCGACAGGCCCTTAGTTTATTTTTTCTTTCCGACGGTACGCGTGCAATTGCGTTTTTGCAAAAAACGGAAGCGGAGGCAAACGCGCATTAGGAAAATAATTTCCTGCTGATTTTTTGCACGGACATCTCAAATAATACATTGATAGTGTCCCCAAAGTTTCATAGAGTTTCAACAAGCCCTCGATTTATTTTGAATTTCCGACGGTACGCGTACAATTGCGTTTTTATAAAAAACGGAAGCGGAGGCAAACGCGCCTTATGAAAATAATTTCCTGCTTATTTTTTGCAGGGACATCTATAATAGTACATTTAGAGTGTCCCCAAAGTTTCGTAGAGTTTCAACAAGCCCTCGGTTTATTGTGACTTTCCGACGGTACGCGTGCAATTGCGTTTTTATCAAAAATTGAAGTGGAGGCAAACGCTCATTAGGAAAATAATTTCCTTCTTATTTTTGCCATGGACATCTAAAATAATACATTGAGAGTGTCTCCAAACTTTCATAGCATTTCGACAAGCCCTCGGTTTATTTTGAATTTCCGACGGTACGCGTGCAATTGCGTTTTTGCCAAAAACGGAAGCGGAGGCAAACGCACCATAGGAAAATAATTTCCTTATGATTTTTTGCATGTACATCTCAAATAATACATTGAGAGTGTACCCAAAGTTTCATAGCGTTTCGACAAGCCCTCAGTTTATTTTGAATTTCTGACGGTACGCATGCAATTGCGTTTTTGCCAAAAACGGAAGCGGAGGCATACGCGCCTTAGGAAAATAATTTCTTGCCAATTTTTTTGCCTTTACATCTCAAATGATACATTAAAAGTGTTCCCAAAGTTTCATAGCGTTTCGACAAGCCCTCGGTTTATTTTTACTTTCCGACGGTACGCGTGCAATTGCGTTTTTGCCAAAAACGGAAGTGGAGGAAAACGCGCATTAGGAAAATAATTTCCTTTAAATTTTTTGCATGGACATCTAAAATAATACATTGAGAGTTTCCCCAAAGTTTCATAGTGTTTTGAAAAGCCCTCGGTTTATTTTAAATTTCTGACGGTACGCGTGCAATTGCGTTTTTGCCAAAAACGGAAGCGGAGGCAAACGCGCCTTAGGAAAATAATTCCTTGCCAATTTTTTGCATGGACATATAAAATGATACATTGAGAGTGTCCCCAAAGTTTCATAGTGTTTCGACAAGCCCTCAGTTTATTCTGACTTTCCGACGGTACGTGTGCATTTGCATTTCTGCCAAAAACGGAAGCGGAAGCAAACGCGCATTAGGAAAATAATTTCCTGCTAATTTATTGAATGGACATATAAAATAATACATTGAGAGTGTCCCCAAAGTTTCATAGCATTTCGACAAGCCCTCGGTTTATTTTGAATTTCCGACGGTACGCGTGCAATTGCGTTTTTGCCAAAAACGGAAGCGGAGGCAAACGCGCCTTAGGAAAATAATTTTTTCTTATTTTTTGCATGTACATCTAAAATAATACGTTAAGAGTTTACCCAAAATTTCATAGAGTTTCGACAAGCCCTCGGTTTATTTTGACTTTCCGACGGTACGCGTGCAATTTTGTTTTTGCCAAAAAATGAAGCGGGGGCGAACGCGCATTAGGAAAATAATTTCCTGCTAATTTATTGAATGGACATCTCAAATAATACATTGAGAGTGTCCCCGAAATTTCATAGCGTTTCGACAAGCCCTCAGTTTATTTTGACTTTCTGACGGTACGCGTGCAATTGCATTTTTGCCAAAAACGGAAGCGGAGGCAAACGCGCCTTAGGAAAATAATTTCCTGCTGATTTTTTGCATGGACATCTAAAATAATACATTGAGACTGTCCCCTAAGTTTCGTAGAATTTCGACAAGCCCTCTACTTATTTTGACTTTCCGACGGTACGCGTGCAATTGCGTTTTTGTCAAAAACGGAACCGGAGGAAAAAGCGCATTAGGAAAATAATTTCCTGATGATTTTATGCATGTACATCTCAAATAATACATTGAGAGTGTCCCCAAAGTTTCATAGCGTTTAGACAAGCCCTCGGTTTATTTTGAATTTCCGACGGAACGCGTGCAATTGCGTTTTTGCCAAAAACGGAAGCGGAGACAAACACGCCTTAGGAAAATAATTTATTGCTTATTTTTTGCATGTACATCTCAAATAATACATTGAGAGTGTCCCCATAGTTTTGTAGAGTTTCGACAGGCCCTCGGTTTATTTTTTCTTTCCGACGGTACGCGTGCAATTGCGTTTTTGCAAAAAACGGAAGCGGAGGCAAACGCGCATTAGGAAAATAATTTCCTGCTGATTTTTTGCACGGACATCTCAAATAATACATTGATAGTGTCCCCAAAGTTTCATAGAGTTTCAACAAGCCCTCGATTTATTTTGAATTTCCGACGGTACGCGTACAATTGCGTTTTTATAAAAAACGGAAGCGGAGGCAAACGCGCCTTATGAAAATAATTTCCTGCTTATTTTTTGCAGGGACATCTATAATAATACATTTAGAGTGTCCCCAAAGTTTCGTAGAGTTTCAACAAGCCCTCGGTTTATTGTGACTTTCCGACGGTACGCTTGCAATTGCGTTTTTATCAAAAATTGAAGTGGAGGCAAACGCTCATTAGGAAAATAATTTCCTTCTTATTTTTGCCATGGACATCTAAAATAATACATTGAGAGTGTCTCCAAACTTTCATAGCATTTCGACAAGCCCTCGGTTTATTTTGAATTTCCGACGGTACGCGTGCAATTGCGTTTTTGCCAAAAACGGAAGCGGAGGCAAACGCACCATAGGAAAATAATTTCCTTATGATTTTTTGCATGTACATCTCAAATAATACATTGAGAGTGTACCCAAAGTTTCATAGCGTTTCGACAAGCCCTCAGTTTATTTTGAATTTCTGACGGTACGCATGCAATTGCGTTTTTGCCAAAAACGGAAGCGGAGGCAAACGCGCCTTAGGAAAATAATTTCTTGCCAATTTTTTGCCTTTACATCTCAAATGATACATTGAAAGTGTCCCCAAAGTTTCATAGCGTTTCGACAAGCCCTCGGTTTATTTTGACTTTCCGACGGTACGCGTGCAATTGCGTTTTTGCCAAAAACGGAAGTGGAGGAAAACGCGCATTAGGAAAATAATTTCCTTTAAATTTTTTGCATGGACATCTAAAATAATACATTGAGAGTTTCCCCAAAGTTTCATAGTGTTTTGAAAAGCCCTCGGTTTATTTTAAATTTCTGACGGTACGCGTGCAATTGCGTTTTTGCCAAAAACGGAAGCGGAGGCAAACGCGCCTTAGGAAAATAATTCCTTGCCAATTTTTTGCATGGACATATAAAATGATACATTGAGAGTGTCCCCAAAGTTTCATAGTGTTTCGACAAGCCCTCAGTTTATTCTGACTTTCCGACGGTACGTGTGCATTTGCATTTCTGCCAAAAACGGAAGCGGAAGCAAACGCGCATTAGGAAAATAATTTCCTGCTAATTTATTGAATGGACATATAAAATAATACATTGAGAGTGTCCCCAAAGTTTCATAGCGTTTCGACAAGCACTCGGTTTATTTTGAATTTCCGACGGTACGCGTGCAATTGCGTTTTTGCCAAAAACGGAAGCGGAGGCAAACGCGCCTTAGGAAAATAATTTTTTCTTATTTTTTGCATGTACATCTCAAATAATACGTTAAGAGTTTACCCAAAATTTCATAGAGTTTCAACAAGCCCTCGGTTTATTTTGACTTTCCGACGGTACGCGTGCAATTTTGTTTTTGCCAAAAAATGAAGCGGGGGCGAACGCGCATTAGGAAAATAATTTCCTGCTAATTTATTGAATGTACATCTCAAATAATACATTGAGAGTGTCCCCGAAATTTCATAGCGTTTCGACAAGCCCTCAGTTTATTTTGACTTTCTGACGGTACGCGTGCAATTGCATTTTTGCCAAAAACGGAAGCGGAGGCAAACGCGCCTTAGGAAAATAATTTCCTGCTGATTTTTTGCATGGACATCTAAAATAATACATTGAGATTGTCCCCGAAGTTTCATAGAGTTTCGACAAGCCCTCTGTTTATTTTGACTTTCCGACGGTACGCGTGCAATTGCGTTTTTGTCAAAAACGGAACCGGAGGAAAAAGCGCATTAGGAAAATAATTTCCTGATGATTTTACGCATGTACATCTCAAATAATACATTGAGAGTGTCCCCAAAGTTTCATAGTGTTTAGACAAGCCCTCGGTTTATTTTGAATTTCCGACGGAACGCGTGCAATTGCGTTTTTGCCAAAAACAGAAGCGGAGACAAACGCGCCTTAGGAAAATAATTTATTGCTTATTTTTTGCATGTACATCTCAAATAATACATTGAGAGTGTCGCCATAATTTTGTAGAGTTTCGACAGGCCCTCGGTTTATTTTTTCTTTCCGATGGTACGCGTGCAATTGCGTTTTTGCAAAAAACGGAAGCGGAGGCAAACGCGCATTAGGAAAATAATTTCCTGCTGATTTTTTGCACGGACATCTCAAATAATACATTGATAGTGTCCCCAAAGTTTCATAGAGTTTCAACAAGCCCTCGATTTATTTTGAATTTCCGACGGTACGCGTACAATTGCATTTTTATAAAAAACAGAAGCGGAGGCAAACGCGCCTTATGAAAATAATTTCCTGCTTATTTTTTGCAGGGACATCTATAATAATACATTTAGAGTGTCCCCAAAGTTTCGTAGAGTTTCAACAAGCCCTCGGTTTATTGTGACTTTCCGACGGTACGCGTGCAATTGCGTTTTTATCAAAAATTGAAGTGGAGGCAAACGCTCATTAGGAAAATAATTTCCTTCTTATTTTTGCCATGGACATCTAAAATAATACATTGAGAGTGTCTCCAAACTTTCATAGCATTTCGACAAGCCCTCGGTTTATTTTGAATTTCCGACGGTACGCGTGCAATTGCGTTTTTGCCAAAAACGGAAGCGGAGGCAAACGCACCATAGGAAAATAATTTCCTTATGATTTTTTGCATGTACATCTCAAATAATACATTGAGAGTGTACCCAAAGTTTCATAGCGTTTCGACAAGCCCTCAGTTTATTTTGAATTTCTGACGGTACGCTTGCAATTGCGTTTTTGCCAAAAACGGAAGCGGAGGCAAACGCGCCTTAGGAAAATAATTTCTTGCCAATTTTTTGCCTTTACATCTCAAATGATACATTGAAAGTGTCCCCAAAGTTTCATAGCGTTTCGACAAGCCCTCGGTTTATTTTGACTTTCCGACGGTACGCGTGCAATTGCGTTTTTGCCAAAAACGGAAGTGGAGGAAAACGCGCATTAGGAAAATAATTTCCTTTAAATTTTTTGCATGGACATCTAAAATAATACATTGAGAGTTTCCCCAAAGTTTCATAGTGTTTTGAAAAGCCCTCGGTTTATTTTAAATTTCTGACGGTACGCGTGCAATTGCGTTTTTGCCAAAAACGGAAGCGGAGGCAAACGCGCCTTAGGAAAATAATTCCTTGCCAATTTTTTGCATGGACATATAAAATGATACATTGAGAGTGTCCCCAAAGTTTCATAGTGTTTCGACAAGCCCTCAGTTTATTCTGACTTTCCGACGGTACGTGTGCATTTGCATTTCTGCCAAAAACGGAAGCGGAAGCAAACGCGCATTAGGAAAATAATTTCCTGCTAATTTATTGAATGGACATATAAAATAATACATTGAGAGTGTCCCCAAATTTTCATAGCGTTTCGACAAGCACTCGGTTTATTTTGAATTTCCGACGGTACGCGTGCAATTGCGTTTTTGCCAAAAACGGAAGCGGAGGCAAATGCGCCTTAGGAAAATAATTTTTTCTTATTTTTTGCATGTACATCTCAAATAATACGTTAAGAGTTTACCCAAAATTTCATAGAGTTTCGACAAGCCCTCGGTTTATTTTGACTTTCCGACGGTACGCGTGCAATTTTGTTTTTGCCAAAAAATGAAGCGTGGGCGAACGCGCATTAGGAAAATAATTTCCTGCTAATTTATTGAATGGACATCTCAAATAATACATTGAGAGTGTCCCCGAAATTTCATAGCGTTTCGACAAGCCCTCAGTTTATTTTGACTTTCTGACGGTACGCGTGCAATTGCATTTTTGCCAAAAACGGAAGCGGAGGCAAACGCGCCTTAGGAAAATAATTTCCTGCTGATTTTTTGCATGGACATCTAAAATAATACATTGAGACTGTCCCCGAAGTTTCGTAGAGTTTCGACAAGCCCTCTGTTTATTTTGACTTTCCGACGGTACGCGTGCAATTGCGTTTTTGTCAAAAACGGAACCGGAGGAAAAAGCGCATTAGGAAAATAATTTCCTGATGATTTTACGCATGTACATCTCAAATAATACATTGAGAGTGTCCCCAAAGTTTCATAGTGTTTAGACAAGCCCTCGATTTATTTTGAATTTCCGACGGAACGCGTGCAATTGCGTTTTTGCCAAAAACAGAAGCGGAGACAAACGCGCCTTAGGAAAATAATTTATTGCTTATTTTTTGCATGTACATCTCAAATAATACATTGAGAGTGTCCCCATAATTTTGTAGAGTTTCGACAGGCCCTCGGTTTATTTTTTCTTTCCGATGGTACGCGTGCAATTGCGTTTTTGCAAAAAACGGAAGCGGAGGCAAACGCGCATTAGGAAAATAATTTCCTGCTGATTTTTTGCACGGACATCTCAAATAATACATTGATAGTGTCCCCAAAGTTTCATAGAGTTTCAACAAGCCCTCGATTTATTTTGAATTTCCGACGGTACGCGTACAATTGCGTTTTTATAAAAAACGGAAGCGGAGGCAAACGCGCCTTATGAAAATAATTTCCTGCTTATTTTTTGCAGGGACATCTATAATAATACATTTAGAGTGTCCCCAAAGTTTCGTAGAGTTTCAACAAGCCCTCGGTTTATTGTGACTTTCCGACGGTACGCGTGCAATTGCGTTTTTATCAAAAATTGAAGTGGAGGCAAACGCTCATTAGGAAAATAATTTCCTTCTTATTTTTGCCATGGACATCTAAAATAATACATTGAGAGTGTCTCCAAACTTTCATAGCATTTCGACAAGCCCTCGGTTTATTTTGAATTTCCGACGGTACGCGTGCAATTGCGTTTTTGCCAAAAACGGAAGCGGAGGCAAACGCACCATAGGAAAATAATTTCCTTATGATTTTTTGCATGTACATCTCAAATAATACATTGAGAGTGTACCCAAAGTTTCATAGCGTTTCGACAAGCCCTCAGTTTATTTTGAATTTCTGACGGTACGCATGCAATTGCGTTTTTGCCAAAAACGGAAGCGGAGGCAAACGCGCCTTAGGAAAATAATTTCTTGCCAATTTTTTGCCTTTACATCTCAAATGATACATTGAAAGTGTCCCCAAAGTTTCATAGCGTTTCGACAAGCCCTCGGTTTATTTTGACTTTCCGACGGTAGGCGTGCAATTGCGTTTTTGCCAAAAACGGAAGTGGAGGAAAACGCGCATTAGGAAAATAATTTCCTTTAAATTTTTTGCATGGACATCTAAAATAATACATTGAGAGTTTACCCAAAGTTTCATAGTGTTTTGAAAAGCCCTCGGTTTATTTTAAATTTCTGACGGTACGCGTGCAATTGCGTTTTTGCCAAAAACGGAAGCGGAGGCAAACGCGCCTTAGGAAAATAATTCCTTGCCAATTTTTTGCATGGACATATAAAATGATACATTGAGAGTGTCCCCAAAGTTTCATAGCGTTTCGACAAGCCCTCAGTTTATTCTGACTTTCCGACGGTACGTGTGCATTTGCATTTCTGCCAAAAACGGAAGCGGAAGCAAACGCGCATTAGGAAAATAATTTCCTGCTAATTTATTGAATGGACATATAAAATAATACATTGAGAGTGTCCCCAAAGTTTCATAGCGTTTCGACAAGCCCTCGGTTTATTTTGAATTTCCGACGGTACGCGTGCAATTGCGTTTTTGCCAAAAACGGAAGCGGAGGCAAACGCGCCTTAGGAAAATAATTTTTTCTTATTTTTTGCATGTACATCTCAAATAATACGTTAAGAGTGTACCCAAAATTATATAGAGTTTCGACAAGCCCTCGGTTTATTTTGACTTTCCGACGGTACGCGTGCAATTTTGTTTTTGCCAAAAAATGAAGCGGGGGCAAACGCGCATTAGGAAAATAATTTCCTGCTAATTTATTGAATGGACATCTCAAATAATACATTGAGAGTGTCCCCGAAATTTCATAGCGTTTCGACAAGCCCTCAGTTTATTTTGACTTTCTGACGGTACGCGTGCAATTGCATTTTTGCCAAAACCGGAAGCGGAGGCAAACGCGCCTTAGGAAAATAATTTCCTGCTGATTTTTTGCATGGACATCTAAAATAATACATTGAGACTGTCCCCGAAGTTTCGTAGAGTTTCGACAAGCCCTCTGTTTATTTTGACTTTCCGACGGTACGCGTGCAATTGCGTTTTTTCCAAAAACGGACCCGGAGGAAAAAGCGCATTAGGAAAATAATTTCCTGATGATTTTACGCATGTACATCTCAAATAATACATTGAGAGTGTCCCCAAAGTTTCATAGCGTTTAGACAAGCCCTCGGTTTATTTTGAATTTCCGACGGAACGCGTGCAATTGCGTTTTTGCCAAAAACGGAAACGGAGACAAACCCGCCTTAGGAAAATAATTTATTGCTTATTTTTTGCATGTACATCTCAAATAATACATTGAGAGTGTCCCCATAGTTTTGTAGAGGTTCGACAAGCCCTCGGTTTATTTTTTCTTTCCGACGGTACGCTTGCAATTGTGTTTTTGCCAAAAACGAAAGCGGAGGCAAACGCGCATTACGAAAATAATTTCCTGCTGATTTTTTGCACGGACATCTCAAATAATACATTTAGAGTGTCCTCAAAGTTTCATAGCGTTTCGACAAGCCCTCGGTTTATTTTGAATTTCCGACGATACGCGTGCAATTGCGTTTTTATAAAAAACGGAAGCGGAGGCAAACGCGCCTTATGAAAATAATTTCATGCTGATTTTTTGCAGGGACATCTATAATAATACATTTAGAGTGTCCCCAAAGTTTCGTAGAGTTTCAACAAGCCCTCGGTTTATTTTGACTTTCCGACGGTACGCGTGCAATTGCGTTTTTGCCAAAAATGGAAGTGGAGGCAAACGCGCATTAGGAAAATAATTTCCTTCTGATTTTTGGCATGGACATCTAAAATAATACATTGAGAGTGTCTCCAAACTTTCATAGCGTTTCGACAAGCCCTCGGTTTATTTTGAATTTCCGACGGTACGCGTGCAATTGCGTTTTTGCCAAAAACGGAAGCGGAGGCAAATGCACCATAGGAAAATAATTTCCTTCTGATTTTTTGCATGTACATCTCAAATAATACATTGAGAGTGTACACAAAGTTTCATAGCGTTTCGACAAGCCCTCGGTTTATTTTGAATTTCTGACGGTACGCATGCAATTGCGTTTTTGCCAAAAATGGAAGCGGAGGCAAACGCGCCTTAGGAAAATAATTTCCTGCTGATTTTTTGCATGGACATCTAAAATAATACATTGAGACTGTCCCCGAAGTTTCGTAGAGTTTCGACAAGCCCTCTGTTTATTTTGACTTTCCGACGGTACGCGTGCAATTTTGTTTTTGCCAAAAAATGAAGCGGGGGCGAACGCGCATTAGGAAAATAATTTCCTGCTAATTTATTGAATGGACATCTCAAATAATACATTGAGAGTGTCCCCGAAATTTCATAGCGTTTCGACAAGCCCTCAGTTTATTTTGACTTTCTGACGGTACGCGTGCAATTGCATTTTTGCCAAAAACGGAAGCGGAGGCAAACGCGCCTTAGGAAAATAATTTCCTGCTGATTTTTTGCATGGACATCTAAAATAATACATTGAGACTGTCCCCTAAGTTTCGTAGAATTTCGACAAGCCCTCTACTTATTTTGACTTTCCGACGGTACGCGTGCAATTGCGTTTTTGTCAAAAACGGAACCGGAGGAAAAAGCGCATTAGGAAAATAATTTCCTGATGATTTTATGCATGTACATCTCAAATAATACATTGAGAGTGTCCCCAAAGTTTCATAGCGTTTAGACAAGCCCTCGGTTTATTTTGAATTTCCGACGGAACGCGTGCAATTGCGTTTTTGCCAAAAACGGAAGCGGAGACAAACACGCCTTAGGAAAATAATTTATTGCTTATTTTTTGCATGTACATCTCAAATAATACATTGAGAGTGTCCCCATAGTTTTGTAGAGTTTCGACAGGCCCTCGGTTTATTTTTTCTTTCCGACGGTACGCGTGCAATTGCGTTTTTGCAAAAAACGGAAGCGGAGGCAAACGCGCATTAGGAAAATAATTTCCTGCTGATTTTTTGCACGGACATCTCAAATAATACATTGATAGTGTCCCCAAAGTTTCATAGAGTTTCAACAAGCCCTCGATTTATTTTGAATTTCCGACGGTACGCGTACAATTGCGTTTTTATAAAAAACGGAAGCGGAGGCAAACGCGCCTTATGAAAATAATTTCCTGCTTATTTTTTGCAGGGACATCTATAATAATACATTTAGAGTGTCCCCAAAGTTTCGTAGAGTTTCAACAAGCCCTCGGTTTATTGTGACTTTCCGACGGTACGCTTGCAATTGCGTTTTTATCAAAAATTGAAGTGGAGGCAAACGCTCATTAGGAAAATAATTTCCTTCTTATTTTTGCCATGGACATCTAAAATAATACATTGAGAGTGTCTCCAAACTTTCATAGCATTTCGACAAGCCCTCGGTTTATTTTGAATTTCCGACGGTACGCGTGCAATTGCGTTTTTGCCAAAAACGGAAGCGGAGGCAAACGCACCATAGGAAAATAATTTCCTTATGATTTTTTGCATGTACATCTCAAATAATACATTGAGAGTGTACCCAAAGTTTCATAGCGTTTCGACAAGCCCTCAGTTTATTTTGAATTTCTGACGGTACGCATGCAATTGCGTTTTTGCCAAAAACGGAAGCGGAGGCAAACGCGCCTTAGGAAAATAATTTCTTGCCAATTTTTTGCCTTTACATCTCAAATGATACATTGAAAGTGTCCCCAAAGTTTCATAGCGTTTCGACAAGCCCTCGGTTTATTTTGACTTTCCGACGGTACGCGTGCAATTGCGTTTTTGCCAAAAACGGAAGTGGAGGAAAACGCGCATTAGGAAAATAATTTCCTTTAAATTTTTTGCATGGACATCTAAAATAATACATTGAGAGTTTCCCCAAAGTTTCATAGTGTTTTGAAAAGCCCTCGGTTTATTTTAAATTTCTGACGGTACGCGTGCAATTGCGTTTTTGCCAAAAACGGAAGCGGAGGCAAACGCGCCTTAGGAAAATAATTCCTTGCCAATTTTTTGCATGGACATATAAAATGATACATTGAGAGTGTCCCCAAAGTTTCATAGTGTTTCGACAAGCCCTCAGTTTATTCTGACTTTCCGACGGTACGTGTGCATTTGCATTTCTGCCAAAAACGGAAGCGGAAGCAAACGCGCATTAGGAAAATAATTTCCTGCTAATTTATTGAATGGACATATAAAATAATACATTGAGAGTGTCCCCAAAGTTTCATAGCGTTTCGACAAGCACTCGGTTTATTTTGAATTTCCGACGGTACGCGTGCAATTGCGTTTTTGCCAAAAACGGAAGCGGAGGCAAACGCGCCTTAGGAAAATAATTTTTTCTTATTTTTTGCATGTACATCTCAAATAATACGTTAAGAGTTTACCCAAAATTTCATAGAGTTTCAACAAGCCCTCGGTTTATTTTGACTTTCCGACGGTACGCGTGCAATTTTGTTTTTGCCAAAAAATGAAGCGGGGGCGAACGCGCATTAGGAAAATAATTTCCTGCTAATTTATTGAATGTACATCTCAAATAATACATTGAGAGTGTCCCCGAAATTTCATAGCGTTTCGACAAGCCCTCAGTTTATTTTGACTTTCTGACGGTACGCGTGCAATTGCATTTTTGCCAAAAACGGAAGCGGAGGCAAACGCGCCTTAGGAAAATAATTTCCTGCTGATTTTTTGCATGGACATCTAAAATAATACATTGAGACTGTCCCCGAAGTTTCATAGAGTTTCGACAAGCCCTCTGTTTATTTTGACTTTCCGACGGTACGCGTGCAATTGCGTTTTTGTCAAAAACGGAACCGGAGGAAAAAGCGCATTAGGAAAATAATTTCCTGATGATTTTACGCATGTACATCTCAAATAATACATTGAGAGTGTCCCCAAAGTTTCATAGTGTTTAGACAAGCCCTCGGTTTATTTTGAATTTCCGACGGAACGCGTGCAATTGCGTTTTTGCCAAAAACAGAAGCGGAGACAAACGCGCCTTAGGAAAATAATTTATTGCTTATTTTTTGCATGTACATCTCAAATAATACATTGAGAGTGTCGCCATAATTTTGTAGAGTTTCGACAGGCCCTCGGTTTATTTTTTCTTTCCGATGGTACGCGTGCAATTGCGTTTTTGCAAAAAACGGAAGCGGAGGCAAACGCGCATTAGGAAAATAATTTCCTGCTGATTTTTTGCACGGACATCTCAAATAATACATTGATAGTGTCCCCAAAGTTTCATAGAGTTTCAACAAGCCCTCGATTTATTTTGAATTTCCGACGGTACGCGTACAATTGCATTTTTATAAAAAACAGAAGCGGAGGCAAACGCGCCTTATGAAAATAATTTCCTGCTTATTTTTTGCAGGGACATCTATAATAATACATTTAGAGTGTCCCCAAAGTTTCGTAGAGTTTCAACAAGCCCTCGGTTTATTGTGACTTTCCGACGGTACGCGTGCAATTGCGTTTTTATCAAAAATTGAAGTGGAGGCAAACGCTCATTAGGAAAATAATTTCCTTCTTATTTTTGCCATGGACATCTAAAATAATACATTGAGAGTGTCTCCAAACTTTCATAGCATTTCGACAAGCCCTCGGTTTATTTTGAATTTCCGACGGTACGCGTGCAATTGCGTTTTTGCCAAAAACGGAAGCGGAGGCAAACGCACCATAGGAAAATAATTTCCTTATGATTTTTTGCATGTACATCTCAAATAATACATTGAGAGTGTACCCAAAGTTTCATAGCGTTTCGACAAGCCCTCAGTTTATTTTGAATTTCTGACGGTACGCTTGCAATTGCGTTTTTGCCAAAAACGGAAGCGGAGGCAAACGCGCCTTAGGAAAATAATTTCTTGCCAATTTTTTGCCTTTACATCTCAAATGATACATTGAAAGTGTCCCCAAAGTTTCATAGCGTTTCGACAAGCCCTCGGTTTATTTTGACTTTCCGACGGTACGCGTGCAATTGCGTTTTTGCCAAAAACGGAAGTGGAGGAAAACGCGCATTAGGAAAATAATTTCCTTTAAATTTTTTGCATGGACATCTAAAATAATACATTGAGAGTTTCCCCAAAGTTTCATAGTGTTTTGAAAAGCCCTCGGTTTATTTTAAATTTCTGACGGTACGCGTGCAATTGCGTTTTTGCCAAAAACGGAAGCGGAGGCAAACGCGCCTTAGGAAAATAATTCCTTGCCAATTTTTTGCATGGACATATAAAATGATACATTGAGAGTGTCCCCAAAGTTTCATAGTGTTTCGACAAGCCCTCAGTTTATTCTGACTTTCCGACGGTACGTGTGCATTTGCATTTCTGCCAAAAACGGAAGCGGAAGCAAACGCGCATTAGGAAAATAATTTCCTGCTAATTTATTGAATGGACATATAAAATAATACATTGAGAGTGTCCCCAAATTTTCATAGCGTTTCGACAAGCACTCGGTTTATTTTGAATTTCCGACGGTACGCGTGCAATTGCGTTTTTGCCAAAAACGGAAGCGGAGGCAAATGCGCCTTAGGAAAATAATTTTTTCTTATTTTTTGCATGTACATCTCAAATAATACGTTAAGAGTTTACCCAAAATTTCATAGAGTTTCGACAAGCCCTCGGTTTATTTTGACTTTCCGACGGTACGCGTGCAATTTTGTTTTTGCCAAAAAATGAAGCGTGGGCGAACGCGCATTAGGAAAATAATTTCCTGCTAATTTATTGAATGGACATCTCAAATAATACATTGAGAGTGTCCCCGAAATTTCATAGCGTTTCGACAAGCCCTCAGTTTATTTTGACTTTCTGACGGTACGCGTGCAATTGCATTTTTGCCAAAAACGGAAGCGGAGGCAAACGCGCCTTAGGAAAATAATTTCCTGCTGATTTTTTGCATGGACATCTAAAATAATACATTGAGACTGTCCCCGAAGTTTCGTAGAGTTTCGACAAGCCCTCTGTTTATTTTGACTTTCCGACGGTACGCGTGCAATTGCGTTTTTGTCAAAAACGGAACCGGAGGAAAAAGCGCATTAGGAAAATAATTTCCTGATGATTTTACGCATGTACATCTCAAATAATACATTGAGAGTGTCCCCAAAGTTTCATAGTGTTTAGACAAGCCCTCGATTTATTTTGAATTTCCGACGGAACGCGTGCAATTGCGTTTTTGCCAAAAACAGAAGCGGAGACAAACGCGCCTTAGGAAAATAATTTATTGCTTATTTTTTGCATGTACATCTCAAATAATACATTGAGAGTGTCCCCATAATTTTGTAGAGTTTCGACAGGCCCTCGGTTTATTTTTTCTTTCCGATGGTACGCGTGCAATTGCGTTTTTGCAAAAAACGGAAGCGGAGGCAAACGCGCATTAGGAAAATAATTTCCTGCTGATTTTTTGCACGGACATCTCAAATAATACATTGATAGTGTCCCCAAAGTTTCATAGAGTTTCAACAAGCCCTCGATTTATTTTGAATTTCCGACGGTACGCGTACAATTGCGTTTTTATAAAAAACGGAAGCGGAGGCAAACGCGCCTTATGAAAATAATTTCCTGCTTATTTTTTGCAGGGACATCTATAATAATACATTTAGAGTGTCCCCAAAGTTTCGTAGAGTTTCAACAAGCCCTCGGTTTATTGTGACTTTCCGACGGTACGCGTGCAATTGCGTTTTTATCAAAAATTGAAGTGGAGGCAAACGCTCATTAGGAAAATAATTTCCTTCTTATTTTTGCCATGGACATCTAAAATAATACATTGAGAGTGTCTCCAAACTTTCATAGCATTTCGACAAGCCCTCGGTTTATTTTGAATTTCCGACGGTACGCGTGCAATTGCGTTTTTGCCAAAAACGGAAGCGGAGGCAAACGCACCATAGGAAAATAATTTCCTTATGATTTTTTGCATGTACATCTCAAATAATACATTGAGAGTGTACCCAAAGTTTCATAGCGTTTCGACAAGCCCTCAGTTTATTTTGAATTTCTGACGGTACGCATGCAATTGCGTTTTTGCCAAAAACGGAAGCGGAGGCAAACGCGCCTTAGGAAAATAATTTCTTGCCAATTTTTTGCCTTTACATCTCAAATGATACATTGAAAGTGTCCCCAAAGTTTCATAGCGTTTCGACAAGCCCTCGGTTTATTTTGACTTTCCGACGGTAGGCGTGCAATTGCGTTTTTGCCAAAAACGGAAGTGGAGGAAAACGCGCATTAGGAAAATAATTTCCTTTAAATTTTTTGCATGGACATCTAAAATAATACATTGAGAGTTTACCCAAAGTTTCATAGTGTTTTGAAAAGCCCTCGGTTTATTTTAAATTTCTGACGGTACGCGTGCAATTGCGTTTTTGCCAAAAACGGAAGCGGAGGCAAACGCGCCTTAGGAAAATAATTCCTTGCCAATTTTTTGCATGGACATATAAAATGATACATTGAGAGTGTCCCCAAAGTTTCATAGCGTTTCGACAAGCCCTCAGTTTATTCTGACTTTCCGACGGTACGTGTGCATTTGCATTTCTGCCAAAAACGGAAGCGGAAGCAAACGCGCATTAGGAAAATAATTTCCTGCTAATTTATTGAATGGACATATAAAATAATACATTGAGAGTGTCCCCAAAGTTTCATAGCGTTTCGACAAGCCCTCGGTTTATTTTGAATTTCCGACGGTACGCGTGCAATTGCGTTTTTGCCAAAAACGGAAGCGGAGGCAAACGCGCCTTAGGAAAATAATTTTTTCTTATTTTTTGCATGTACATCTCAAATAATACGTTAAGAGTGTACCCAAAATTATATAGAGTTTCGACAAGCCCTCGGTTTATTTTGACTTTCCGACGGTACGCGTGCAATTTTGTTTTTGCCAAAAAATGAAGCGGGGGCAAACGCGCATTAGGAAAATAATTTCCTGCTAATTTATTGAATGGACATCTCAAATAATACATTGAGAGTGTCCCCGAAATTTCATAGCGTTTCGACAAGCCCTCAGTTTATTTTGACTTTCTGACGGTACGCGTGCAATTGCATTTTTGCCAAAACCGGAAGCGGAGGCAAACGCGCCTTAGGAAAATAATTTCCTGCTGATTTTTTGCATGGACATCTAAAATAATACATTGAGACTGTCCCCGAAGTTTCGTAGAGTTTCGACAAGCCCTCTGTTTATTTTGACTTTCCGACGGTACGCGTGCAATTGCGTTTTTTCCAAAAACGGACCCGGAGGAAAAAGCGCATTAGGAAAATAATTTCCTGATGATTTTACGCATGTACATCTCAAATAATACATTGAGAGTGTCCCCAAAGTTTCATAGCGTTTAGACAAGCCCTCGGTTTATTTTGAATTTCCGACGGAACGCGTGCAATTGCGTTTTTGCCAAAAACGGAAACGGAGACAAACCCGCCTTAGGAAAATAATTTATTGCTTATTTTTTGCATGTACATCTCAAATAATACATTGAGAGTGTCCCCATAGTTTTGTAGAGGTTCGACAAGCCCTCGGTTTATTTTTTCTTTCCGACGGTACGCTTGCAATTGTGTTTTTGCCAAAAACGAAAGCGGAGGCAAACGCGCATTACGAAAATAATTTCCTGCTGATTTTTTGCACGGACATCTCAAATAATACATTTAGAGTGTCCTCAAAGTTTCATAGCGTTTCGACAAGCCCTCGGTTTATTTTGAATTTCCGACGATACGCGTGCAATTGCGTTTTTATAAAAAACGGAAGCGGAGGCAAACGCGCCTTATGAAAATAATTTCATGCTGATTTTTTGCAGGGACATCTATAATAATACATTTAGAGTGTCCCCAAAGTTTCGTAGAGTTTCAACAAGCCCTCGGTTTATTTTGACTTTCCGACGGTACGCGTGCAATTGCGTTTTTGCCAAAAATGGAAGTGGAGGCAAACGCGCATTAGGAAAATAATTTCCTTCTGATTTTTGGCATGGACATCTAAAATAATACATTGAGAGTGTCTCCAAACTTTCATAGCGTTTCGACAAGCCCTCGGTTTATTTTGAATTTCCGACGGTACGCGTGCAATTGCGTTTTTGCCAAAAACGGAAGCGGAGGCAAATGCACCATAGGAAAATAATTTCCTTCTGATTTTTTGCATGTACATCTCAAATAATACATTGAGAGTGTACACAAAGTTTCATAGCGTTTCGACAAGCCCTCGGTTTATTTTGAATTTCTGACGGTACGCATGCAATTGCGTTTTTGCCAAAAATGGAAGCGGAGGCAAACGCGCCTTAGGAAAATAATTTCTTGCCAATTTTTTGCCTATACATATCAAATGATACATTGAAAGTGTCCCCAAAGTTTCATAGCGTTTCGACAAGCCCTCGGTTGATTTTTGACTTTCCGACGGTACGCGTGCAATTGCGTTTTTGCCAAAAACGGAAGGGGAGGAAAACGCGCATTAGGAAAATAATTTCCTTTAAATTTTTTGCATGGACATCTAAAATTATACATTGAGAGTGTCCCCAAAGTTTCATAGTGTTTTGAAAAGGCCTCGGTTTATTTTAAATTTCTGACGGTACGCGTGCAATTGCGTTTTTGCCAAAAATGGAAGCGGAGGCAAACGCGCCTTAGGAAAATAATTCCTTGCCAATTTTTTGCATGGACATATAAAATTATACATTGAGAGTGACCCCAAAGTTTCATAGCGTTTCGACAAGCCCTCAGTTTATTTTGACTTTCCGACGGTACGTGTGCATTTGCGTTTTTGCCAAAAACGGAAGCGAAGGCAAACGCGCATTAGGAAAATAATTTCCTGCTAATTTATTGAATGGACATATAAAATAATACATTGAGAGTGTCCCCAAAGTTTCATAGCGTTTCGACAAGCCCTCGGTTTATTTTGAATTTCCGACGGTACGCGTGCAATTGCGTTTTTGCCAAAAACGGAAGCGGAGGCAAACGCGCCTTAGGAAAATAATTTTTTCTTTTTTTTGCATGTACATCTCAAGTAATACGTTAAGAGTGTACCCAAAGTTTCATAGAGTTTCGACAAGCCCTCGGTTTATTTTGACTTTCCGACGGTACGCGTGCAATTTTGTTTTTGCCAAAAAATGAAGCGGGGGCAAACGCGCATTAGGAAAATAATTTCCTGCTAATTTATTGAATGGACATATCAAATAATACATTGAGAGTGTCCCCGAAGTTTCATAGCGTTTCGACAAGCCCTCAGTTTATTTTGACTTTCTGACGGTACGCGTGCAATTGCATTTTTGCCAAAAACGGAAGCGGAGGCAAACGCGCCTTAGGAAAATAATTTCCTGCTTATTTTTTGCATGGACATTTAAAAATAATACATTGAGACTGTCCCCGAAGTTTCGTAGAGTTTCGACAAGCCCTCTGTTTATTTTGACTTTTCGACGGTACGCGTGCAATTGCGTTTTTTTCCAAAAACGGAACCGGAGGAAAAAGCGCATTAGGAAAATAATTTACTGATGATTTTACGCATGTACATCTCAAATAATACATTGAGAGTGTCCCCATAGTTTCATAGCATTTAGACAAGCCCTCGGTTTATTTTGAATTTCCGACGGAACGCGTGCAATTGCGTTTTTGCCAAAAACGGAAGCGGAGACAAACCCGCCTTAGGAAAATAATTGATTGCTTATTTTTTGCATGTACATCTCAAATAATACATTGAGAGTGTCCCCATAGTTTTGTAGAGTTTCGACAGGCCCTCAGTTTATTTTTTCTTTCCGACGGTACGCGTGCAATTGCGTTTTTGCAAAAAACGGAAGCGGAGGCAAACGCGCATTAGGAAAATAATTTCCTGCTGATTTTTTGCACGGACATCTCAAATAATACATTGATAGTGTCCCCAAAGTTTCATAGAGTTTCAACAAGCCCTCGATTTATTTTGAATTTCCGACGGTACGCGTACAATTGCGTTTTTATAAAAAACGGAAGCGGAGGCAAACGCGCCTTATGAAAATAATTTCCTGCTTATTTTTTGCAGGGACATCTATAATAGTACATTTAGAGTGTCCCCAAAGTTTCGTAGAGTTTCAACAAGCCCTCGGTTTATTGTGACTTTCCGACGGTACGCGTGCAATTGCGTTTTTATCAAAAATTGAAGTGGAGGCAAACGCTCATTAGGAAAATAATTTCCTTCTTATTTTTGCCATGGACATCTAAAATAATACATTGAGAGTGTCTCCAAACTTTCATAGCATTTCGACAAGCCCTCGGTTTATTTTGAATTTCCGACGGTACGCGTGCAATTGCGTTTTTGCCAAAAACGGAAGCGGAGGCAAACGCACCATAGGAAAATAATTTCCTTATGATTTTTTGCATGTACATCTCAAATAATACATTGAGAGTGTACCCAAAGTTTCATAGCGTTTCGACAAGCCCTCGGTTTATTTTGAATTTCTGACGGTACGCATGCAATTGCGTTTTTGCCAAAAACGGAAGCGGAGGCAAACGCGCCTTAGGAAAATAATTTCTTGCCAATTTTTTTGCCTTTACATCTCAAATGATACATTAAAAGTGTTCCCAAAGTTTCATAGCGTTTCGACAAGCCCTCGGTTTATTTTGACTTTCCGACGGTACGCGTGCAATTGCGTTTTTGCCAAAAACGGAAGTGGAGGAAAACGCGCATTAGGAAAATAATTTCCTTTAAATTTTTTGCATGGACATCTAAAATAATACATTGAGAGTTTCCCCAAAGTTTCATAGTGTTTTGAAAATCCCTCGGTTTATTTTAAATTTCTGACGGTACGCGTGCAATTGCGTTTTTGCCAAAAACGGAAGCGGAGGCAAACGCGCCTTAGGAAAATAATTCCTTGCAAATTTTTTGCATGGACATATAAAATGATACATTGAGAGTGTCCCCAAAGTTTCATAGTGTTTCGACAAGCCCTCAGTTTATTCTGACTTTCCGACGGTACGTGTGCATTTGCATTTCTGCCAAAAACGGAAGCGGAAGCAAACGCGCATTAGGAAAATAATTTCCTGCTAATTTATTGAATGGACATATAAAATAATACATTGAGAGTGTCCCCAAAGTTTCATAGCATTTCGACAAGCCCTCGGTTTATTTTGAATTTCCGACGGTACGCGTGCAATTGCGTTTTTGCCAAAAACGGAAGCGGAGGCAAACGCGCCTTAGGAAAATAATTTTTTCTTATTTTTTGCATGTACATCTAAAATAATACGTTAAGAGTTTACCCAAAATTTCATAGAGTTTCGACAAGCCCTCGGTTTATTTTGACTTTCCGACGGTACGCGTGCAATTTTGTTTTTGCCAAAAAATGAAGCGGGGGCGAACGCGCATTAGGAAAATAATTTCCTGCTAATTTATTGAATGGACATCTCAAATAATACATTGAGAGTGTCCCCGAAATTTCATAGCGTTTCGACAAGCCCTCAGTTTATTTTGACTTTCTGACGGTACGCGTGCAATTGCATTTTTGCCAAAAACGGAAGCGGAGGCAAACGCGCCTTAGGAAAATAATTTCCTGCTGATTTTTTGCATGGACATCTAAAATAATACATTGAGACTGTCCCCTAAGTTTCGTAGAGTTTCGACAAGCCCTCTACTTATTTTGACTTTCCGACGGTACGCGTGCAATTGCGTTTTTGTCAAAAACGGAACCGGAGGAAAAAGCGCATTAGGAAAATAATTTCCTGATGATTTTACGCATGTACATCTCAAATAATACATTGAGAGTGTCCCCAAAGTTTCATAGCGTTTAGACAAGCCCTCGGTTTATTTTGAATTTCCGACGGAACGCGTGCAATTGCGTTTTTGCCAAAAACGGAAGCGGAGACAAACACGCCTTAGGAAAATAATTTATTGCTTATTTTTTGCATGTACATCTCAAATAATACATTGAGAGTGTCCCCATAGTTTTGTAGAGTTTCGACAGGCCCTCGGTTTATTTTTTCTTTCCGACGGTACGCGTGCAATTGCGTTTTTGCAAAAAACGGAAGCGGAGGCAAACGCGCATTAGGAAAATAATTTCCTGCTGATTTTTTGCACGGACATCTCAAATAATACATTGATAGTGTCCCCAAAGTTTCATAGAGTTTCAACAAGCCCTCGATTTATTTTGAATTTCCGACGGTACGCGTACAATTGCGTTTTTATAAAAAACGGAAGCGGAGGCAAACGCGCCTTATGAAAATAATTTCCTGCTTATTTTTTGCAGGGACATCTATAATAATACATTTAGAGTGTCCCCAAAGTTTCGTAGAGTTTCAACAAGCCCTCGGTTTATTGTGACTTTCCGACGGTACGCGTGCAATTGCGTTTTTATCAAAAATTGAAGTGGAGGCAAACGCTCATTAGGAAAATAATTTCCTTCTTATTTTTGCCATGGACATCTAAAATAATACATTGAGAGTGTCTCCAAACTTTCATAGCATTTCGACAAGCCCTCGGTTTATTTTGAATTTCCGACGGTACGCGTGCAATTGCGTTTTTGCCAAAAACGGAAGCGGAGGCAAACGCACCATAGGAAAATAATTTCCTTATGATTTTTTGCATGTACATCTCAAATAATACATTGAGAGTGTACCCAAAGTTTCATAGCGTTTCGACAAGCCCTCAGTTTATTTTGAATTTCTGACGGTACGCATGCAATTGCGTTTTTGCCAAAAACGGAAGCGGAGGCAAACGCGCCTTAGGAAAATAATTTCTTGCCAATTTTTTGCCTTTACATCTCAAATGATACATTGAAAGTGTCCCCAAAGTTTCATAGCGTTTCGACAAGCCCTCGGTTTATTTTGACTTTCCGACGGTACGCGTGCAATTGTGTTTTTGCCAAAAACGGAAGTGGAGGAAAACGCGCATTAGGAAAATAATTTCCTTTAAATTTTTTGCATGGACATCTAAAATAATACATTGAGAGTTTCCCCAAAGTTTCATAGTGTTTTGAAAAGCCCTCGGTTTATTTTAAATTTCTGACGGTACGCGTGCAATTGCGTTTTTGCCAAAAACAGAAGCGGAGGCAAACGCGCCTTAGGAAAATAATTCCTTGCCAATTTTTTGCATGGACATATAAAATGATACATTGAGAGTGTCCCCAAAGTTTCATAGTGTTTCGACAAGCCCTCAGTTTATTCTGACTTTCCGACGGTACGTGTGCATTTGCATTTCTGCCAAAAACGGAAGCGGAAGCAAACGCGCATTAGGAAAATAATTTCCTGCTAATTTATTGAATGGACATATAAAATAATACATTGAGAGTGTCCCCAAAGTTTCATAGCGTTTCGACAAGCACTCGGTTTATTTTGAATTTCCGACGGTACGCGTGCAATTGCGTTTTTGCCAAAAACGGAAGCGGAGGCAAACGCGCCTTAGGAAAATAATTTTTTCTTATTTTTTGCATGTACATCTCAAATAATACGTTAAGAGTTTACCCAAAATTTCATAGAGTTTCAACAAGCCCTCGGTTTATTTTGACTTTCCGACGGTACGCGTGCAATTTTGTTTTTGCCAAAAAATGAAGCGGGGGCGAACGCGCATTAGGAAAATAATTTCCTGCTAATTTATTGAATGGACATATCAAATAATACATTGAGAGTGTCCCCGAAATTTCATAGCGTTTCGACAAGCCCTCAGTTTATTTTGACTTTCTGACGGTACGCGTGCAATTGCATTTTTGCCAAAAACGGAAGCGGAGGCAAACGCGCCTTAGGAAAATAATTTCCTGCTGATTTTTTGCATGGACATCTAAAATAATACATTGAGACTGTCCCCGAAGTTTCGTAGAGTTTCGACAAGCCCTCTGTTTATTTTGACTTTCCGACGGTACGCGTGCAATTGCGTTTTTGTCAAAAACGGAACCGGAGGAAAAAGCGCATTAGGAAAATAATTTCCTGATGATTTTACGCATGTACATCTCAAATAATACATTGAGAGTGTCCCCAAAGTTTCATAGTGTTTAGACAAGCCCTCGGTTTATTTTGAATTTCCGACGGAACGCGTGCAATTGCGTTTTTGCCAAAAACAGAAGCGGAGACAAACGCGCCTTAGGAAAATAATTTATTGCTTATTTTTTGCATGTACATCTCAAATAATACATTGAGAGTGTCCCCATAATTTTGTAGAGTTTCGACAGGCCCTCGGTTTATTTTTTCTTTCCGATGGTACGCGTGCAATTGCGTTTTTGCAAAAAACGGAAGCGGAGGCAAACGCGCATTAGGAAAATAATTTCCGGCTGATTTTTTGCACGGACATCTCAAATAATACATTGATAGTGTCCCCAAAGTTTCATAGAGTTTCAACAAGCCCTCGATTTATTTTGAATTTCCGACGGTACGCGTACAATTGCGTTTTTATAAAAAACGGAAGCGGAGGCAAACGCGCCTTATGAAAATAATTTCCTGCTTATTTTTTGCAGGGACATCTATAATAATACATTTAGAGTGTCCCCAAAGTTTCGTAGAGTTTCAACAAGCCCTCGGTTTATTGTGACTTTCCGACGGTACGCGTGCAATTGCGTTTTTATCAAAAATTGAAGTGGAGGCAAACGCTCATTAGGAAAATAATTTCCTTCTTATTTTTGCCATGGACATCTAAAATAATACATTGAGAGTGTCTCCAAACTTTCATAGCATTTCGACAAGCCCTCGGTTTATTTTGAATTTCCGACGGTACGCGTGCAATTGCGTTTTTGCCAAAAACGGAAGCGGAGGCAAACGCACCATAGGAAAATAATTTCCTTGTGATTTTTTGCATGTACATCTCAAATAATACATTGAGAGTGTACCCAAAGTTTCATAGCGTTTCGACAAGCCCTCAGTTTATTTTGAATTTCTGACGGTACGCATGCAATTGCGTTTTTGCCAAAAACGGAAGCGGAGGCAAACGCGCCTTAGGAAAATAATTTCTTGGCAATTTTTTGCCTTTACATCTCAAATGATACATTGAAAGTGTCCCCAAAGTTTCATAGCGTTTCGACAAGCCCTCGGTTTATTTTGACTTTCCGACGGTACGCGTGCAATTGCGTTTTTGCCAAAAACGGAAGTGGAGGAAAACGCGCATTAGGAAAATAATTTCCTTTAAATTTTTTGCATGGACATCTAAAATAATACATTGAGAGTTTCCCCAAAGTTTCATAGTGTTTTGAAAAGCCCTCGGTTTATTTTAAATTTCTGACGGTACGCGTGCAATTGCGTTTTTGCCAAAAACGGAAGCGGAGGCAAACGCGCCTTAGGAAAATAATTCCTTGCCAATTTTTTGCATGGACATATAAAATGATACATTGAGAGTGTCCCCAAAGTTTCATAGTGTTTCGACAAGCCCTCAGTTTATTCTGACTTTCCGACGGTACGTGTGCATTTGCATTTCTGCCAAAAACGGAAGCGGAAGCAAACGCGCATTAGGAAAATAATTTCCTGCTAATTTATTGAATGGACATATAAAATAATACATTGAGAGTGTCCCCAAAGTTTCATAGCGTTTCGACAAGCACTCGGTTTATTTTGAATTTCCGACGGTACGCGTGCAATTGCGTTTTTGCCAAAAACGGAAGCGGAGGCAAATGCGCCTTAGGAAAATAAATTTTTCTTATTTTTTGCATGTACATCTCAAATAATACGTTAAGAGTTTACCCAAAATTTCATAGAGTTTCGACAAGCCCTCGGTTTATTTTGACTTTCCGACGGTACGCGTGCAATTTTGTTTTTGCCAAAAAATGAAGCGGGGGCGAACGCGCATTAGGAAAATAATTTCCTGCTAATTTATTGAATGGACATCTCAAATAATACATTGAGAGTGTCCCCGAAATTTCATAGCGTTTCGACAAGCCCTCAGTTTATTTTGACTTTCTGACGGTACGCGTGCAATTGCATTTTTGCCAAAAACGGAAGCGGAGGCAAACGCGCCTTAGGAAAATAATTTCCTGCTGATTTTTTGCATGGACATCTAAAATAATACATTGAGACTGTCCCCAAAGTTTCGTAGAGTTTCGACAAGCCCTCTGTTTATTTTGACTTTCCGACGGTACGCGTGCAATTGCGTTTTTGTCAAAAACGGAACCGGAGGAAAAAGCGCATTAGGAAAATAATTTCCTGATGATTTTACGCATGTACATCTCAAATAATACATTGAGAGTGTCCCCAAAGTTTCATAGTGTTTAGACAAGCCCTCGGTTTATTTTGAATTTCCGACGGAACGCGTGCAATTGCGTTTTTGCCAAAAACAGAAGCGGAGACAAACGCGCCTTAGGAAAATAATTTATTGCTTATTTTTTGCATGTACATCTCAAATAATACATTGAGAGTGTCCCCATAATTTTGTAGAGTTTCGACAGGCCCTCGGTTTATTTTTTCTTTCCGATGGTACGCGTGCAATTGCGTTTTTGCAAAAAACGGAAGCGGAGGCAAACGCGCATTAGGAAAATAATTTCCTGCTGATTTTTTGCACGGACATCTCAAATAATACATTGATAGTGTCCCCAAAGTTTCATAGAGTTTCAACAAGCCCTCGATTTATTTTGAATTTTCGACGGTACGCGTACAATTGCGTTTTTATAAAAAACGGAAGCGGAGGCAAACGCGCCTTATGAAAATAATTTCCTGCTTATTTTTTGCAGGGACATCTATAATAATACATTTAGAGTGTCCCCAAAGTTTCGTAGAGTTTCAACAAGCCCTCGGTTTATTGTGACTTTCCGACGGTACGCGTGCAATTGCGTTTTTATCAAAAATTGAAGTGGAGGCAAACGCTCATTAGGAAAATAATTTCCTTCTTATTTTTGCCATGGACATCTAAAATAATACATTGAGAGTGTCTCCAAACTTTCATAGCATTTCGACAAGCCCTCGGTTTATTTTGAATTTCCGACGGTACGCGTGCAATTGCGTTTTTGCCAAAAACGGAAGCGGAGGCAAACGCACCATAGGAAAATAATTTCCTTATGATTTTTTGCATGTACATCTCAAATAATACATTGAGAGTGTACCCAAAGTTTCATAGCGTTTCGACAAGCCCTCAGTTTATTTTGAATTTCTGACGGTACGCATGCAATTGCGTTTTTGCCAAAAACGGAAGCGGAGGCAAACGCGCCTTAGGAAAATAATTTCTTGCCAATTTTTTGCCTTTACATCTCAAATGATACATTGAAAGTGTCCCCAAAGTTTCATAGCGTTTCGACAAGCCCTCGGTTTATTTTGACTTTCCGACGGTAGGCGTGCAATTGCGTTTTTGCCAAAAACGGAAGTGGAGGAAAACGCGCATTAGGAAAATAATTTCCTTTAATTTTTTTGCATGGACATCTAAAATAATACATTGAGAGTTTACCCAAAGTTTCATAGTGTTTTGAAAAGCCCTCGGTTTATTTTAAATTTCTGACTGTACGCGTGCAATTGCGTTTTTGCCAAAAACGGAAGCGGAGGCAAACGCGCCTTAGGAAAATAATTCCTTGCCAATTTTTTGCATGGACATATAAAATGATACATTGAGAGTGTCCCCAAAGTTTCATAGCGTTTCGACAAGCCATCAGTTTATTCTGACTTTCCGACGGTACGTGTGCATTTGCATTTCTGCCAAAAACGGAAGCGGAAGCAAACGCGCATTAGGAAAATAATTTCCTGCTAATTTATTGAATGGACATATAAAATAATACATTGAGAGTGTCCCCAAAGTTTCATAGCGTTTCGACAAGCCCTCAGTTTATTTTGAATTTCCGACGGTACGCGTGCAATTGCGTTTTTGCCAAAAACGGAAGCGGAGGCAAACGCGCCTTAGGAAAATAATTTTTTCTTATTTTTTGCATGTACATCTCAAATAATACGTTAAGAGTGTACCCAAAATTATATAGAGTTTCGACAAGCCCTCGGTTTATTTTGACTTTCCGACGGTACGCGTGCAATTTTGTTTTTGCCAAAAAATGAAGCGGGGGCAAACGCGCATTAGGAAAATAATTTCCTGCTAATTTATTGAATGGACATCTCAAATAATACATTGAGAGTGTCCCCGAAATTTCATAGCGTTTCGACAAGCCCTCAGTTTATTTTGACTTTCTGACGGTACGCGTGCAATTGCATTTTTGCCAAAAACGGAAGCGGAGGCAAACGCGCCTTAGGAAAATAATTTTCTGCTGATTTTTTGCATGGACATCTAAAATAATACATTGAGACTGTCCCCGAAGTTTCGTAGAGTTTCGACAAGCCCTCTGTTTATTTTGACTTTCCGACGGTACGCGTGCAATTGCGTTTTTTCCAAAAACGGACCCGGAGGAAAAAGCGCATTAGGAAAATAATTTCCTGATGATTTTACGCATGTACATCTCAAATAATACATTGAGAGTGTCCCCAAAGTTTCATAGCGTTTAGACAAGCCCTCGGTTTATTTTGAATTTCCGACGGAACGCGTGCAATTGCGTTTTTGCCAAAAACGGAAACGGAGACAAACCCGCCTTAGGAAAATAATTTATTGCTTATTTTTTGCATGTACATCTCAAATAATACATTGAGAGTGTCCCCATAGTTTTGTAGAGGTTCGACAAGCCCTCGGTTTATTTTTTCTTTCCGACGGTACGCGTGCAATTGTGTTTTTGCCAAAAACGAAAGCGGAGGCAAACGCGCATTACGAAAATAATTTCCTGCTGATTTTTTGCACGGACATCTCAAATAATACATTTAGAGTGTCCTCAAAGTTTCATAGCATTTCGACAAGCCCTCGGTTTATTTTGAATTTCCGACGATACGCGTGCAATTGCGTTTTTATAAAAAACGGAAGCGGAGGCAAACGCGCCTTATGAAAATAATTTCATGCTGATTTTTTGCAGGGACATCTATAATAATACATTTAGAGTGTCCCCAAAGTTTCGTAGAGTTTCAACAAGCCCTCGGTTTATTTTGACTTTCCGACGGTACGCGTGCAATTGCGTTTTTGCCAAAAATGGAAGTGGAGGCAAACGCGCATTAGGAAAATAATTTCCTTCTGATTTTTGGCATGGACATCTAAAATAATACATTGAGAGTGTCTCCAAACTTTCATAGCGTTTCGACAAGCCCTCGGTTTATTTTGAATTTCCGACGGTACGCGTGCAATTGCGTTTTTGCCAAAAACGGAAGCGGAGGCAAATGCACCATAGGAAAATAATTTCCTTCTGATTTTTTGCATGTACATCTCAAATAATACATTGAGAGTGTACACAAAGTTTCATAGCGTTTCGACAAGCCCTCGGTTTATTTTGAATTTCTGACGGTACGCATGCAATTGCGTTTTTGCCAAAAATGGAAGCGGAGGCAAACGCGCCTTAGGAAAATAATTTCTTGCCAATTTTTTGCCTATACATATCAAATGATACATTGAAAGTGTCCCCAAAGTTTCATAGCGTTTCGACAAGCCCCCGGTTTATTTTTGACTTTCCGACGGTACGCGTGCAATTGCGTTTTTGCCAAAAACGGAAGGGGAGGAAAACGCGCATTAGGAAAATAATTTCCTTTAAATTTTTTGCATGGACATCTAAAATTATACATTGAGAGTGTCCCCAAAGTTTCATAGTGTTTTGAAAAGGCCTCGGTTTATCTTAAATTTCTGACGGTACGCGTGCAATTGCGTTTTTGCCAAAAATGGAAGCGGAGGCAAACGCGCCTTAGGAAAATAATTCCTTGCCAATTTTTTGCATGGACATATAAAATGATACATTGAGAGTGTCCCCAAAGTTTCATAGCGTTTCGACAAGCCCTCAGTTTATTCTGACTTTCCGACGGTACGTGTGCATTTGCATTTCTGCCAAAAACGGAAGCGGAAGCAAACGCGCATTAGGAAAATAATTTCCTGCTAATTTATTGAATGGACATATAAAATAATACATTGAGAGTGTCCCCAAAGTTTCATAGCGTTTCGACAAGCCCTCAGTTTATTTTGAATTTCCGACGGTACGCGTGCAATTGCGTTTTTGCCAAAAACAGAAGCGGAGGCAAACGCGCCTTAGGAAAATAATTTTTTCTTATTTTTTGCATGTACATCTCAAATAATACGTTAAGAGTGTACCCAAAATTATATAGAGTTTCGACAAGCCCTCGGTTTATTTTGACTTTCCGACGGTACGCGTGCAATTTTGTTTTTGCCAAAAAATGAAGCGGGGGCAAACGCGCATTAGGAAAATAATTTCCTGCTAATTTATTGAATGGACATCTCAAATAATACATTGAGAGTGTCCCCGAAATTTCATAGCGTTTCGACAAGCCCTCAGTTTATTTTGACTTTCTGACGGTACGCGTGCAATTGCATTTTTGCCAAAAACGGAAGCGGAGGCAAACGCGCCTTAGGAAAATAATTTTCTGCTGATTTTTTGCATGGACATCTAAAATAATACATTGAGACTGTCCCCGAAGTTTCGTAGAGTTTCGACAAGCCCTCTGTTTATTTTGACTTTCCGACGGTACGCGTGCAATTGCGTTTTTTCCAAAAACGGACCCGGAGGAAAAAGCGCATTAGGAAAATAATTTCCTGATGATTTTACGCATGTACATCTCAAATAATACATTGAGAGTGTCCCCAAAGTTTCATAGCGTTTAGACAAGCCCTCGGTTTATTTTGAATTTCCGACGGAACGCGTGCAATTGCGTTTTTGCCAAAAACGGAAACGGAGACAAACCCGCCTTAGGAAAATAATTTATTGCTTATTTTTTGCATTTACATCTCAAATAATACATTGAGAGTGTCCCCATAGTTTTGTAGAGGTTCGACAAGCCCTCGGTTTATTTTTTCTTTCCGACGGTACGCGTGCAATTGTGTTTTTGCCAAAAACGAAAGCGGAGGCAAACGCGCATTACGAAAATAATTTCCTGCTGATTTTTTGCACGGACATCTCAAATAATACATTTAGAGTGTCCTCAAAGTTTCATAGCATTTCGACAAGCCCTCGGTTTATTTTGAATTTCCGACGATACGCGTGCAATTGCGTTTTTATAAAAAACGGAAGCGGAGGCAAACGCGCCTTATGAAAATAATTTCATGCTGATTTTTTGCAGGGACATCTATAATAATACATTTAGAGTGTCCCCAAAGTTTCGTAGAGTTTCAACAAGCCCTCGGTTTATTTTGACTTTCCGACGGTACGCGTGCAATTGCGTTTTTGCCAAAAATGGAAGTGGAGGCAAACGCGCATTAGGAAAATAATTTCCTTCTGATTTTTGGCATGGACATCTAAAATAATACATTGAGAGTGTCTCCAAACTTTCATAGCGTTTCGACAAGCCCTCGGTTTATTTTGAATTTCCGACGGTACGCGTGCAATTGCGTTTTTGCCAAAAACGGAAGCGGAGGCAAATGCACCATAGGAAAATAATTTCCTTCTGATTTTTTGCATGTACATCTCAAATAATACATTGAGAGTGTACACAAAGTTTCATAGCGTTTCGACAAGCCCTCGGTTTATTTTGAATTTCTGACGGTACGCATGCAATTGCGTTTTTGCCAAAAATGGAAGCGGAGGCAAACGCGCCTTAGGAAAATAATTTCTTGCCAATTTTTTGCCTATACATATCAAATGATACATTGAAAGTGTCCCCAAAGTTTCATAGCGTTTCGACAAGCCCCCGGTTTATTTTTGACTTTCCGACGGTACGCGTGCAATTGCGTTTTTGCCAAAAACGGAAGGGGAGGAAAACGCGCATTAGGAAAATAATTTCCTTTAAATTTTTTGCATGGACATCTAAAATTATACATTGAGAGTGTCCCCAAAGTTTCATAGTGTTTTGAAAAGGCCTCGGTTTATCTTAAATTTCTGACGGTACGCGTGCAATTGCGTTTTTGCCAAAAATGGAAGCGGAGGCAAACGCGCCTTAGGAAAATAATTCCTTGCCAATTTTTTGCATGGACATATAAAATTATACATTGAGAGTGACCCCAAAGTTTCATAGCGTTTCGACAAGCCCTCAGTTTATTTTGACTTTCCGACGGTACGTGTGCATTTGCGTTTTTGCCAAAAACGGAAGCGAAGGCAAACGCGCATTAGGAAAATAATTTCCTGCTAATTTATTGAATGGACATATAAAATAATACATTGAGAGTGTCCCCAAAGTTTCATAGCGTTTCGACAAGCCCTCGGTTTATTTTGAATTTCCGACGGTACGCGTGCAATTGCGTTTTTGCCAAAAACGGAAGCGGAGGCAAACGCGCCTTAGGAAAATAATTTTTTCTTTTTTTTGCATGTACATCTCAAGTAATACGTTAAGAGTGTACCCAAAGTTTCATAGAGTTTCGACAAGCCCTCGGTTTATTTTGACTTTCCGACGGTACGCGTGCAATTTTGTTTTTGCCAAAAAATGAAGCGGGGGCAAACGCGCATTAGGAAAATAATTTCCTGCTAATTTATTGAATGGACATATCAAATAATACATTGAGAGTGTCCCCGAAGTTTCATAGCGTTTCGACAAGCCCTCAGTTTATTTTGACTTTCTGACGGTACGCGTGCAATTGCATTTTTGCCAAAAACGGAAGCGGAGGCAAACGCGCCTTAGGAAAATAATTTCCTGCTTATTTTTTGCATGGACATCTAAAATAATACATTGAGACTGTCCCCGAAGTTTCGTAGAGTTTCGACAAGCCCTCTGTTTATTTTGACTTTTCGACGGTACGCGTGCAATTGCGTTTTTTTCCAAAAACGGAACCGGAGGAAAAAGCGCATTAGGAAAATAATTTACTGATGATTTTACGCATGTACATCTCAAATAATACATTGAGAGTGTCCCCATAGTTTCATAGCGTTTAGACAAGCCCTCGGTTTATTTTGAATTTCCGACGGAACGCGTGCAATTGCGTTTTTGCCAAAAACGGAAGCGGAGACAAACCCGCCTTAGGAAAATAATTTATTGCTTATTTTTTGCATGTACATCTCAAATAATACATTGAGAGTGTCCCCATAGTTTTGTAGAGGTTCGACAAGCCCTCGGTTTATTTTTTCTTTCTGACAAGACGCGTGCAATTGTGTTTTTGCCAAAAACGGAAGCGGAGGCAAACGCGCATTAGGAAAATAATTTCCTGCTGATTTTTTGCACAGACATCTAAAATAATACATTTAGAGTGTCCTCAAAGTTTCATAGCGTTTCGACAAGCCCTCGGTTTATTTTGAATTTCCGACGATACGCGTGCAATTGCGTTTTTATAAAAAACAGAAGCGGAGGCAAACGCGCCTTATGAAAATAATTTCATGCTGATTTTTTGCAGGAACATCTATAATAATACATTGAGAGTGTCCCCAAAGTTTCGTAGAGTTTCAACAAGCCCTCGGTTTATTTTGACTTTCCGACGGTACCCGTGCAATTGCGTTTTTGCCAAAAATGGAAGTGGAGGCAAACACGCATTAGGAAAATAATTTTCTTCTGATTTTTGGCATGGACATCTAAAATAATACATTGAGAGTGTCTCCAAACTTTCATAGCGTTTCGACAAGCCCTCGGTTTATTTTGAATTTCCGACGGTACGCGTGCAATTGCGTTTTTGCCAAAAACGGAAGCGGAGGCAAATGCACCATAGGAAAATATTTTCCTTCTGATTTTTTGAATGTACATCTCAAATAATACATTGAGAGTGTACCCAAAGTTTCATAGCGTTTCGACAAGCCCTCGGTTTATTTTGAATTTCTGACGGAACGCATGCAATTGCGTTTTTGCCAAAAACGGAAGCGGAGGCAAACGCGCCTTAGGAAAATAATTTCCTACTTATTTTTTGCATGGCAAACTAAAATAATACATTGAGAGTGTCCCCAAAGTTTCATAGAGTTTCGACAAGCCCTCGGTTTATTTTGACTTTCCGACGGTACACGTGCAATTGCGTTTTTGCCAAAATATGAAGCGGGGGCAAACGCGCATTAGGTAAATAATTTCCTTCTGATTTTTTGATTGGACATCTCAAATAATACATTGAGAGTGTCCCCGAAGTTTCATAGCGTTTCGACAAGCCCTCAGTTTATTTTGACTTTCTGACGGTACGCGTGCAATAGCATTTTTGCCAAAAACGGAAGCGGAGGAAAACGCGCCTTAGGAAAATAATTTCCTGCTGATTTTTTGCATGTACATCTCAAATAATACATTGATAATTTCCCCGAAGTTTCGTAGAGTTTCGACAAGCCCTCTGTTTATTTTGACTTTCCGACGGTACGAGTGCAATTGCGTTTTTGCCAAAAACGGAACCGGAGGAAAAAGCGCATTAGGAAAATAATTTCCTGCTGATTTTACGCATGTACATCTCAAATAATACATTGAGAGTGTCCCCAAAGTTTCATAGCGTTTCGACAAGCCCTCGGTTTATTTTGAATTTCCGACGGTACGCGTGCAATTGCGTTTTTGCCAAAAATGGAAGTGGAGGCAAACACGCATTAGGAAAATAATTTCCTTCTGATTTTTGGCATGGACATCTAAAATAATACATTTAGAGTGTCTCCAAACTTTCATAGCGTTTCGACAAGCCCTCGGTTTATTTTGAATTTCCGACGGTACGCGTGCAATTGCGTTTTTGCCAAAAACGGAAGCGGAGGCAAACGCGCCTTCGGAAAATATTTTTTTCTTATTTTTTGCATGTACATCTCAAGTAATACGTTAAGAGTGTACCCAAAGTTTCATAGAGTTTCGACAAGCCCTCGGTTTATTTTGACTTTCCGACGGTACGCGTGCAATTTTGTTTTTGCTAAAAAATGAAGCGGGGGCAAACGCGCATTAGGAAAATAATTTCCTGCTAATTTATTGAATGGACATATCAAATAATACATTGAGAGTGTCCCCGAAGTTTCATAGCGTTTCGACAAGCCCTCAGTTTATTTTGACTTTCTGACGGTACGCGTGCAATTGAATTTTTGCCAAAAACGGAAGCGGAGGCAAACGCGCCTTAGGAAAATAATTTCCTGCTTATTTTTTGCATGGACATCTAAAATAATACATTGAGACTATCCCCGAAGTTTCGTAGAGTTTCGACAAGCCCTCTGTTTATTTTGACTTTCCGACGGTACGCGTGCAATTGCGTTTTTTCCAAAAACGGAACCGGAGGAAAAAGCACATTAGGAAAATAATTTACTGATGCTTTTACGCATGTACATCTCAAATAATACATTGAGAGTGTCCCCAAAGTTTCATAGCGTTTAGACAAGCCCTCGGTTTATTTTGAATTTCCGACGGAACGCGTGCAATTGCGTTTTTGCCAAAAACGGAAGCGGAGACAAACCCGCCTTAGGAAAATAATTTATTGCTTATTTTTTGCATGTACATCTCAAATAATACATTGAGAGTGTCCCCATAGTTTTGTAGAGGTTCGACAAGCCCTCGGTTTATTTTTTCTTTCTGACGGTACGCGTGCAATTGTGTTTTTGCCAAAAACGGAAGCGGAGGCAAACGCGCATTAGGAAAATAATTTCCTGCTGATTTTTTACACAGACATCTCAAATAATACATTTAGAGTGTCCTCAAAGTTTCATAGCGTTTCGACAAGCCCTCGGTTTATTTTGAATTTCCGACGATACGCGTGCAATTGCGTTTTTATAAAAAACAGAAGCGGGGGAAAACGCGCCTTATGAAAATAATTTCATGCTGATTTTTTGCAGGGACATCTATAATAATACATTGAGAGTGTCTCCAAAGTTTCGTAGAGTTTCAACAAGCCCTCGGTTTATTTTGACTTTCCGACGGTACGCGTGCAATTGCGTTTTTGCCAAAAATGGAAGTGGAGGCAAACGCGCATTAGGAAAATAATTTCCTTCTGATTTTTGGCATGGACATCTAAAATAATACATTGAGAGTGTCTCCAAACTTTCATAGCGTTTCGACAAGCCCTCGGTTTATTTTGAATTTCCGACGGTACGCGTGCAATTGCGTTTTTGCCAAAAACGGAAGCGGAAGCAAACGCACCATAGGAAAATAATTTCCTTCTGATTTTTTGCATGTACATCTCAAATAATACATTGAGAGTGTACCCAAAGTTTCATAGCTTTTCGACAAGCCCTCGGTTTATTTTGAATTTCTGACGGTACGCATGCAATTGTGTTTTCGCCAAAAACGGAAGCGGAGGAAAACGCGCCTTAGGAAAATAGTTTCTTGCCAATTTTTTGCATTTACATCTCAAACGATACATTGAAAGTGTCCCCAAAGTTTCATAGCGTTTCAACAAGCCCTCGGTTTATTTTGACTTTCCGACGGTACGCGTGCAATTGCGTTTTTGCCAAAAACGGAAGCGGAGGAAAACGCGCATTAGGAAAATAATTTCCTTCAAATTTTTTGCATGGACATCTAAAATAATTCATTGAGAGTATCCCCAAAGTTTCATAGTGTTTAGACAAGCCCTCGGTTTATTTTAAATTTCTGACGGTACGCGTGCAATTGCGTTTTTGCCAAAAACGGAAGCGGAGGCAAACGCGCCTTAGGAAAATAATTCCTTGCCAATTTTTTGCATGGACATATAAAATGATACATTGAGAGTGTACCCAAAGTTTCATAGCGTTTCGACAAGCCCTCAGTTTATTTTGACTTTCCGACGGTACGTGTGCATTTGCGTTTTTGCCAAAAACGGAAGCGGAGGCAAACGCGCATTAGGAAAATAATTTCCTGCTAATTTATTGAATGGACATATAAAATAATACATTGAGAGTGTCCCCAAAGTTTCATAGTGTTTCGACAAGCCCTCGGTTTATTTTGAATTTCCGACGGTACGCGTGCAATTGCGTTTTTGCCAAAAACGGAAGCGGAGGCAAACGCGCCTTCGGAAAATATTTTTTTCTTATTTTTTGCATGTACATCTCAAGTAATACGTTAAGAGTGTACCCAAAGTTTCATAGAGTTTCGACAAGCCCTCGGTTTATTTTGACTTTCTGACGGTACGCGTGCAATTTTGTTTTTGCTAAAAAATGAAGCGGGGGCAAACGCGCATTAGGAAAATAATTTCCTGCTAATTTATTGAATGGACATATCAAATAATACATTGAGAGTGTCCCCGAAGTTTCATAGCGTTTCGACAAGCCCTCAGTTTATTTTGACTTTCTGACGGTACGCGTGCAATTGAATTTTTGCCAAAAACGGAAGCGGAGGCAAACGCGCCTTAGGGAAATAATTTCCTGCTTATTTTTTGCATGGACATCTAAAATAATACATTGAGACTATCCCCGAAGTTTCGTAGAGTTTCGACAAGCCCTCTGTTTATTTTGACTTTCCGACGGTACGCGTGCAATTGCGTTTTTTCCAAAAACGGAACCGGAGGAAAAAGCACATTAGGAAAATAATTTACTGATGCTTTTACGCATGTACATCTCAAATAATACATTGAGAGTGTCCCCAAAGTTTCATAGCGTTTAGACAAGCCCTCGGTTTATTTTGAATTTCCGACGGAACGCGTGCAATTGCGTTTTTGCCAAAAACGGAAGCGGAGACAAACCCGCCTTAGGAAAATAATTTATTGCTTATTTTTTGCATGTACATCTCAAATAATACATTGAGAGTGTCCCCATAGTTTTGTAGAGGTTCGACAAGCCCTCGGTTTATTTTTTCTTTCTGACGGTACGCGTGCAATTGTGTTTTTGCCAAAAACGGAAGCGGAGGCAAACGCGCATTAGGAAAATAATTTCCTGCTGATTTTTTACACAGACATCTCAAATAATACATTTAGAGTGTCCTCAAAGTTTCATAGCGTTTCGACAAGCCCTCGGTTTATTTTGAATTTCCGACGATACGCGTGCAATTACGTTTTTATAAAAAACAGAAGCGGGGGCAAACGCGCCTTATGAAAATAATTTCATGCTGATTTTTTGCAGGGACATCTATAATAATACATTGAGAGTGTCTCCAAAGTTTGGTAGAGTTTCAACAAGCCCTCGGTTTATTTTGACTTTCCGACGGTACGCGTGCAATTGCGTTTTTGCCAAAAATGGAAGTGGAGGCAAACGCGCATTAGGAAAATAATTTCCTTCTGATTTTTTGAATGTACATCTCAAATAATACATTGAGAGTGTACCCAAAGTTTCATAGCGTTTCGACAAGCCCTCGGTTTATTTTGAATTTCTGACGGAACGCATGCAATTGCGTTTTTGCCAAAAACGGAAGCGGAGGCAAACGCGCCTTAGGAAAATAATTTCCTACTTATTTTTTGCATGGAAAACTAAAATAATACATTGAGAGTGTCCCCAAAGTTTCATAGAGTTTCGACAAGCCCTCGGTTTATTTTGACTTTCCGACGGTACACGTGCAATTGCGTTTTTGCCAAAATATGAAGCGGGGGCAAACGCGCATTAGGTAAATAATTTCCTTCTGATTTTTTGATTGGACATCTCAAATAATACATTGAGAGTGTCCCCGAAGTTTCATAGCGTTTCGACAAGCCCTCAGTTTATTTTGACTTTCTGACGGTACGCGTGCAATTGCATTTTTGCCAAAAACGGAAGCGGAGGAAAACGCGCCTTAGGAAAATAATTTCCTGCTGATTTTTTGCATGTACATCTCAAATAATACATTGAGAATTTCCCCGAAGTTTCGTAGAGTTTCGACAAGCCCTCTGTTTATTTTGACTTTCCGACGGTACGCGTGCAATTGCGTTTTTGCCAAAAACGGAACCGCAGGAAAAAGCGCATTAGGAAAATAATTTCCTGCTGATTTTACGCATGTACATCTCAAATAATACATTGAGAGTGTCCCCAAAGTTTCATAGCGTTTCGACAAGCCCTCGGTTTATTTTGAATTTCCGACGGTACGCGTGCAATTGCGTTTTTGCCAAAAATGGAAGTGGAGGCAAACGCGCATTAGGAAAATAATTTCCTTCTGATTTTTGGCATGGACATCTAAAATAATACATTTAGAGTGTCTCCAAACTTTCATAGCGTTTCGACAAGCCCTCGGTTTATTTTGAATTTCCGACGATACGCGTGCAATTGCGTTTTTGCCAAAAACGGAAGCGGAGGCAAACGCACCATAGGAAAATAATTTCCTTCTGATTTTTTGCATGTACATCTCAAATAATACATTGAGAGTGTACCCAAAGTTTCATAGCGTTTCGACACGCCCTCGGTTTATTTTGAATTTCTGACGGTACGCATGCAATTGCGTTTTTGCCAAAAATGGAAGCGGAGGCAAACGCGCCTTAGGAAAATAATTTCTTGCCAATTTTTTGCCTATACATATCAAATGATACATTGAAAGTGTCCCCAAAGTTTCATAGAGTTTCGACAAGCCCTCGGTTTATTTTTGACTTTCCGACGGTACGCGTGCAATTGCGTTTTTGCCAAAAACGGAAGGGGAGGAAAACGCACATTAGGAAAATAATTTCCTTCAAATTTCTTGCATGGACATCTAAAATAATACATTGAGAGTGTCCCCAAAGTTTCATAGTGTTTTGAAAAGCCCTCGGTTTATTTTAAATTTCTGACGGTACGCGTGCAATTGCGTTTTTGCCAAAAATGGAAGCGGAGGCAAACGCGCCTTAGGAAAATAATTCCTTGCCAATTTTTTGCATGGACATATAAAATGATACATTGAGAGTGTCCCCAAAGTTTCATAGCTTTTCGACAAGCCCTCAGTTTATTTTGACTTTCCGACGGTACGTGTGCATTTGCGTTTTTGCCAAAAACGGAAGCGGAGGCAAACGCGCATTAGGAAAATAATTTCCTGCTAATTTATTGAATGGACATATAAAATAATACATTGAGAGTGTCCCCAAAGTTTCATAGTGTTTCGACAAGCCCTCGGTTTATTTTGAATTTCCGACGGTACGCGTGCAATTGCGTTTTTGCCAAAAACGGAAGCGGAGGCAAACGCGCCTTCGGAAAATATTTTTTTCTTATTTTTTGCATGTACATCTCAAGTAATACGTTAAGAGTGTACCCAAAGTTTCATAGAGTTTCGACAAGCCCTCGGTTTATTTTGACTTTCCGACGGTACGCGTGCAATTTTGTTTTTGCTAAAAAATGAAGCGGGGGCAAACGCGCATTAGGAAAATAATTTCCTGCTAATTTATTGAATGGACATATCAAATAATACATTGAGAGTGTCCCCGAAGTTTCATAGCGTTTCGACAAGCCCTCAGTTTATTTTGACTTTCTGACGGTACGCGTGCAATTGAATTTTTGCCAAAAACGGAAGCGGAGGCAAACGCGCCTTAGGGAAATAATTTCCTGCTTATTTTTTGCATGGACATCTAAAATAATACATTGAGACTATCCCCGAAGTTTCGTAGAGTTTCGACAAGCCCTCTGTTTATTTTGACTTTCCGACGGTACGCGTGCAATTGCGTTTTTTCCAAAAACGGAACCGGAGGAAAAAGCACATTAGGAAAATAATTTACTGATGCTTTTACGCATGTACATCTCAAATAATACATTGAGAGTGTCCCCAAAGTTTCATAGCGTTTAGACAAGCCCTCGGTTTATTTTGAATTTCCGACGGAACGCGTGCAATTGCGTTTTTGCCAAAAACGGAAGCGGAGACAAACCCGCCTTAGGAAAATAATTTATTGCTTATTTTTTGCATGTACATCTCAAATAATACATTGAGAGTGTCCCCATAGTTTTGTAGAGGTTCGACAAGCCCTCGGTTTATTTTTTCTTTCTGACGGTACGCGTGCAATTGTGTTTTTGCCAAAAACGGAAGCGGAGGCAAACGCGCATTAGGAAAATAATTTCCTGCTGATTTTTTACACAGACATCTCAAATAATACATTTAGAGTGTCCTCAAAGTTTCATAGCGTTTCGACAAGCCCTCGGTTTATTTTGAATTTCCGACGATACGCGTGCAATTACGTTTTTATAAAAAACAGAAGCGGGGGCAAACGCGCCTTATGAAAATAATTTCATGCTGATTTTTTGCAGGGACATCTATAATAATACATTGAGAGTGTCTCCAAAGTTTGGTAGAGTTTCAACAAGCCCTCGGTTTATTTTGACTTTCCGACGGTACGCGTGCAATTGCGTTTTTGCCAAAAATGGAAGTGGAGGCAAACGCGCATTAGGAAAATAATTTCCTTCTGATTTTTTGAATGTACATCTCAAATAATACATTGAGAGTGTACCCAAAGTTTCATAGCGTTTCGACAAGCCCTCGGTTTATTTTGAATTTCTGACGGAACGCATGCAATTGCGTTTTTGCCAAAAACGGAAGCGGAGGCAAACGCGCCTTAGGAAAATAATTTCCTACTTATTTTTTGCATGGCAAACTAAAATAATACATTGAGAGTGTCCCCAAAGTTTCATAGAGTTTCGACAAGCCCTCGGTTTATTTTGACTTTCCGACGGTACACGTGCGATTGCGTTTTTGCCAAAATATGAAGCGGGGGCAAACGCGCATTAGGTAAATAATTTCCTTCTGATTTTTTGATTGGACATCTCAAATAATACATTGAGAGTGTCCCCGAAGTTTCATAGCGTTTCGACAAGCCCTCAGTTTATTTTGACTTTCTGACGGTACGCGTGCAATTGCATTTTTGCCAAAAACGGAAGCGGAGGAAAACGCGCCTTAGGAAAATAATTTCCTGCTGATTTTTTGCATGTACATCTCAAATAATACATTGAGAATTTCCCCGAAGTTTCGTAGAGTTTCGACAAGCCCTCTGTTTATTTTGACTTTCCGACGGTACGCGTGCAATTGCGTTTTTGCCAAAAACGGAACCGGAGGAAAAAGCGCATTAGGAAAATAATTTCCTGCTGATTTTACGCATGTACATCTCAAATAATACATTGAGAGTGTCCCCAAAGTTTCATAGCGTTTCGACAAGCCCTCGGTTTATTTTGAATTTCCGACGGTACGCGTGCAATTGCGTTTTTGCCAAAAATGGAAGTGGAGGCAAACGCGCATTAGGAAAATAATTTCCTTCTGATTTTTGGCATGGACATCTAAAATAATACATTTAGAGTGTCTCCAAACTTTCATAGCGTTTCGACAAGCCCTCGGTTTATTTTGAATTTCCGACGATACGCGTGCAATTGCGTTTTTGCCAAAAACGGAAGCGGAGGCAAACGCACCATAGGAAAATAATTTCCTTCTGATTTTTTGCATGTACATCTCAAATAATACATTGAGAGTGTACCCAAAGTTTCATAGCGTTTCGACACGCCCTCGGTTTATTTTGAATTTCTGACGGTACGCATGCAATTGCGTTTTTGCCAAAAATGGAAGCGGAGGCAAACGCGCCTTAGGAAAATAATTTCTTGCCAATTTTTTGCCTATACATATCAAATGATACATTGAAAGTGTCCCCAAAGTTTCATAGAGTTTCGACAAGCCCTCGGTTTATTTTTGACTTTCCGACGGTACGCGTGCAATTGCGTTTTTGCCAAAAACGGAAGGGGAGGAAAACGCACATTAGGAAAATAATTTCCTTCAAATTTCTTGCATGGACATCTAAAATAATACATTGAGAGTGTCCCCAAAGTTTCATAGTGTTTTGAAAAGCCCTCGGTTTATTTTAAATTTCTGACGGTACGCGTGCAATTGCGTTTTTGCCAAAAATGGAAGCGGAGGCAAACGCGCCTTAGGAAAATAATTCCTTGCCAATTTTTTGCATGGACATATAAAATGATACATTGAGAGTGTCCCCAAAGTTTCATAGCTTTTCGACAAGCCCTCAGTTTATTTTGACTTTCCGACGGTACGTGTGCATTTGCGTTTTTGCCAAAAACGGAAGCGGAGGCAAACGCGCATTAGGAAAATAATTTCCTGCTAATTTATTGAATGGACATATAAAATAATACATTGAGAGTGTCCCCAAAGTTTCATAGTGTTTCGACAAGCCCTCGGTTTATTTTGAATTTCCGACGGTACGCGTGCAATTGCGTTTTTGCCAAAAACGGAAGCGGAGGCAAACGCGCCTTCGGAAAATATTTTTTTCTTATTTTTTGCATGTACATCTCAAGTAATACGTTAAGAGTGTACCCAAAGTTTCATAGAGTTTCGACAAGCCCTCGGTTTATTTTGACTTTCCGACGGTACGCGTGCAATTTTGTTTTTGCTAAAAAATGAAGCGGGGGCAAACGCGCATTAGGAAAATAATTTCCTGCTAATTTATTGAATGGACATATCAAATAATACATTGAG